>CM074720.1:416882725-418142725 GCA_037306005.1 Rhinophrynus dorsalis
GAAGAGGATCTGTGCCGGAAGAGGCACAGATCCGAAGACGCTCCGCTGGACCACCAGGGAATGGAGGTACGGGGGCATTGCGGAGATGAAGGGGGCATTGCGGAGATGAAGGGGGACATTGTGGAAGAGGGGCATAGACTCTATGCCCCTCTTCCACAATGTCCCCCTTCATCTCCGCTATGCCCGTCTTCCACAATGTGCCCCTTCATCTCCGCTATGCCCCTCTTCCACAATGTCCCCCTTCATCTCCTATGCCATAGAGGAGATGAAGGGGGACATTGTGGAAGAGGGGCATAGCGGAGATGAAGGGGGACATTGTGGAAGAGGGGCATAGACTCTATGCCCCTCTTCCACAATGTCCCCCTTCATCTCCGCTATGCCCCTCTTCCACAATGTCCCCCTTCATCTCCGCTATGGCATAGGAGATGAAGGGGGACATTGTGGAAGAGGGGCATAGCGGAGATGAAGGGGGACATTGACCAGGCACCCTCCGCTCATCAGAGCAGGGGGTGCCTGGTTTAATGCTCGAGTGCTCCCATTCATTTGAATGGGGCTCGGGTGCTCGGCCGAGCACTCGAGCATCAGGGGGTGCTCGGTCAGAGCACCCGAGCACCCGAGCATCGGGGTGCTCGCTCATCTCTACTGACTATCCATATGGTTCTGACCTGTGACTCTAGTTGACTGCTTACTCTGTGTATGACCCCGACTTGTTTGACTACCCACATTGGTCCTGACCTGTGGCTCTGGCTGACTACTCGCTCCGTGTATGACCCCGGTTTGTCTGACTACCCACATCGGTTCTGACCTGTGGCTCTGGCTGACTACTCACTCCGTGTATGACCCCAGTTTGTCTGACTGCCCACTCTGGCTCTGAACTGTGACTCTGGCAGTCTACTCGCTACATGTTATCCTAGGTTGGTTTTGCTATTCACATTAGAGGTACTGTGGCTTGTGCTGTCCCCGCCCCTATTGCCACTGTCTGTACTGTGCGGTAGTGCTCTCATTCTTTGGGCACTTGAGACCTACCTGTTGACAGAACCATATGCTAGGTTCTCCACTCTTCACCAAGTAGTGCAGGCCTCTGCCCAGTGTCAGTCTGGGTAGTGGACTGAGGCCTGTCTGTTTTATGTTCTGGGGGTTTTCTGGGGTATTACTATTATTGTGTATCATCAATAAAGGTGGTTTTATTTCAATATACCTGTGTCTGACCTTCTTTTGTACTGGTTATCTTGACAAAATGTGACAGTAGGGGAAACTCTGTCACATTTCTCATCACTAAAGATGAGCGAGCACCCCGATGCTCGGGTGCTCGGGTGCTCTGACCGAGCACCCCCTGATGCTCGAGTGCTCGGCCGAGCACCCGAGCCCCATTCAAATGAATGGGAGCACTCGAGCATTAAACCAGGCACCCCCTGCTCTGATGAGCGGAGGGTGCCTGGTCAATGTCCCCCTTCATCTCCGCTATGCCCCTCTTCCACAATGTCCCCCTTCATCTCCTATGCCATAGCGGAGATGAAGGGGGACATTGTGGAAGAGGGGCATAGCGGAGATGAAGGGGGACATTGTGGAAGAGGGGCATAGACTCTATGCCCCTCTTCCACAATGTCCCCCTTCATCTCCGCTATGCCCCTCTTCCACAATGTCCCCCTTCATCTCCTCTATGGCATAGGAGATGAAGGGGGACATTGTGGAAGAGGGGCATAGCGGAGATGAAGGGGCACATTGTGGAAGACGGGCATAGCGGAGATGAAGGGGGACATTGTGGAAGAGGGGCATAGAGTCTATGCCCCTCTTCCATAATGTCCCCCTTCATCTCCGCAATGCCCCCTTCATCTCCGCAATGCCCCCGTACCTCCATTCCCTGGTGGTCCAGCGGAGCGTCTTCGGATCTGTGCCTCTTCCGGCACAGATCCTCTTCACCCGAGCATGTCGGGCGAGCACATGGCGGTACTCGTACGAGTACCGCCATGTGCAGAGCAGAGCGATGCTCGAGCCGATCCGAGCATCGGCCGAGCACGCTCGCTCAACACTACTCATCACCTCCAATTGGTGAGATGTATGTAATAGAGCAGCAGCAGCAAGGAGGACTGGTGATGGTGGTGATGATGATGGTAGAGAACCTGGTGTGGAAGAGACATTAATGGCCTTTTTAGCACACACCAAGAAGTAATGAGAGACAGATATGGGTATCACAGTCTCCCTAAGGAGGCCTTAGCGATCCTGTGCTTCCTTCCTCTGTTGGGTGGTCGGCCGGCATGTTTGCTGCTACTTCCGCATGTCTGACATCATGAAATGGCTGTTTGTCGTGTGCCTGCTTATTGGCCTATTCTGTTTTGCCTAATTGGTTCCTGCCTTTATTGGCTCCTTTATAAACCTCTTTGGGCCTAGGAGTCATTGCTATGTCTCTTGAGCTCCGTTGTGACCCGTGCCTTATCTGAGAATCTGCTGTGTGTATGACCCCAGTTTGTCTGACTACCCACATCAATTCTGACCTGTGGCTCTGGCTGGCTAACTTGCTCCGTGTAGTCCCCAGTTTGTCTGACCTCTGACTCTTGCTGACTACTCACTCCATATAGTCCCCGGCTTGTCTGACCTGTGGCTCTGACTAACTACTTGCTTTGTACACTCCTAGCTTGCCTGACCACTAGTCTTGGTGTCCCGTGGCTCAGGCATGCTCTCACTCCCTGTTGCCCCCAGTCGTGTGACCTGGGGTGGAAACTTGTGTATTATATACTGTTCCCACTGGTTTTCCACCCAGACCACTGTTCTAGTATCCGGTATCTCGCAGCAGTGCAGTGCACAGCACAGTAGAAAGCTCTGGGTAGGAGCCTGGGCCCTATCATCCTGTGGTCTGGGGGTATGTGGGTTAATATTACTATTGCTGTACATAATAAATAAAGGTAGTTATATATTTTATGATTGTGTCTATCCTTCTTTGCCTGAATACAGTGACAATGGGGATGGGGATAGGCATCACCAACACCACCAGCAGGGATTTTGGAATTTGTGGAGTTTGCTGCTGCTGTAACTCCTGATGCTTCTGAACTACAAGTGCAGCAGGATACTTAGGAGCAGGCTAGTGTGACACAGCCCACCCTGGACACAGTGGGAATGGGATTGAGTGATGCGGGACTATGACAGGTTCCACTTTCCAGCAGCAATACTCCTGGTCTTAGTTGCAGCTATGATTCTGAGGCAGTAGCCACAAAAGCAGCAACATCTTTCTCTGTCACAGCCAGTGAAGGGAATGTGGACAAGAAGAATAAAGGGGCCATTCTTCTCCACCTTTCCCCTCCACCCTGAAGTCATGGTTGAGGGATATTCTCTTGGGGTGGGCACAGTGTAGTCATCAGCAAAGGCTCTGTGCACAATTTGTGACAAGTTACCAGAAAGGAGAAAGAAGGGAATGCACCTTGGCACAACCAGCCTAACACACATGAAAGAAAGACACCATGACATTTATGTGAAACATGTTAAAGCCAAACCCCCACCAAAGAAATTGGGCACAGATGTTGCTGTACTTCCTTACTTTCCTCAAAGGCAACAAAAGGCAAGCCAGAAATCAGAGGAGGAAGAATAAAGAAACTCAACCAGGGCCTGAAAGTTTGTATCACGGTACCCGTGCTTTTGCTGGCGACTTTGTTATGTCAGGGCTACTTCGTGATTTCCTTTTATTGTCTACTGAGGTTTGTCTCCGCCCAGTCCTAGCCCTTTTATAGTGAGACCTGTCACTTCAGCGCCGCCCTTTCATGGTGTTCCAGTTGCTAAGCTCTTGTTCCTGACTTCTGTGTGAATCCTGTGTATGACCCGGACTGCCTGACTACTCTGCCTGCCTACGTTCCTGCTCTGTGTACCGACCCTGCCTGGCTGACGTTCTTGCTCTGTGTACTGACCAGGACTGGCTGACATTCCTGTTCTGTGTACCTACCCGGCCTGAGTACCGACACAGTCGTGCTCTCTGTCCCATCCGTTGTCCCGTCTGGAGGGCTTGCCTCCGGTGCACTCAACTGTCTACTAGACAGATCATCCGGTTGCCTCATTTACATTGCTACGGCAGTTCCGCTTTACTGTGATCCAGTCTCTGGTATGTGTGCCTCGTGATCCTTACATCCCGGTGTTGTGGATCAGTTTGGTTGCACCACGGTACGGTTGACCTGTCCTCCGTCTACAATCCGAGGTTGGTTTGCTTCCTGGGCACCTCGGTTGTCTCCACGGCCTTGCTGCCGACTCTAGGTCTGAGTGTTTGTTTAACCCCTTGTGGGTTGGTGCTGTTGCGCTTAGGGTCACAGTCATTTGCGAGGTGATACCTCGTGATATACAGGCTCAGTCACCCTCTGACTGTTCTTACACTTGTCCAGTGGCCTCAGTCGCTATTGATGTCACTCTCTGCGTAGGGAGTGCAGTTTGGGTCTCAGTACTACTAGGGCCTGTTCGAATCTCTTGGTCTAGTAGCACCTTAGTCTCCACTGTCTCGTCAAGGATTCACACGAACTGTAACCTGACCTGTGTCAGTATTGAACCATTTGTGTTTTACTGGACCTGTGTGGGTTACTGAGTACTATTGTAACCTGACCTGTGTCAGTATTATATCTGTCAGTATATACTGGACCCGTGTGGGTTACTCTTAGTTCTGTGTTTTCAATAAAACTGTGTTTTTAACAAAACCTCCTTGTCTGAGTGTCCTTAAAACTGTTACAGTACGAAAGGGCCATGACCTCAGATGGTACAGGTAAGGGTAATACATAAAATATCCATTGGAGGATGAATTTACATGAGCAGCGTATGGATCAGTTGGCACTGGCAGTACAAATGATATTGGAGTGTACCGCTCATTTGGATAAACCAGTACAAGTCTTGGTGGTCTCCCCCGCTATGACACCGGGAGCCCAGTCCTTGACTCGAACAGAGGATTAACAGCTACAGCTCCATTACCATTAAGATATGATGGCGAACCCACCCTGTGTAGAGGGTTTATCAATCAGTTGGAGATTTTCGTGGAGTTAACTCCTCAAGCCTTTCCTAGTGACTGAAGTAAGGTGGGGTTAATGATATCATTGCTGACTGGCAGAGCATTGGCTTGGGCTAACTCCTTGTGGGAATCAGCTAAACCATGTACTAAGAACTTCAATGAGTTCTTGCGTGCGTTTCGTAGAGTGTTCGAAGTCCCAGGAAGAGCCGACTCTGCTGCCAAAAGATTGATGTAGATCCAACAAGTTGCGGATTATGCCATTGAATTTCATGCATTGGCAGCAGAGATAGGCTGGAACAATGAGGCGCTGGTGACAGCATTCGCACAGGGACTCAATGACCGTATTAAAGATGAGATGGCAGATAGAGACTTGCCGAGCGATTTGGATGAGTTAATTGAATTTTCCGTTCTGATTGATTCCCGCATCAGGGAGCGGATCGTGGCTAAGGACCGCAGGCAGTGGGCCATAAATCTCGGACAGGCAAGCCAAAGGTTCCCACCCATGCCTCCCTCACCACCCATGCCTCCTGAGCATAACCAGGAGAGTTGTGAACTGATGCAGTTAGGATTCACTAAGCTGACCAAGGGGGAACGGGCTCACCGCCGCAGACAGGGCCTCTGCTTATATTGTGGTCAGGCTGGGCATTTGCTGTGCACCTGTCCTATACATCCGGGAAACGGACGCACCTAGGTTACCTTAGGGGATAGGTCCTAGGTGGCGTTCAGCGGTCCCCAGACCCGATGAATCAAAAACCCACAGTACATGCTGTAATTTTTTGGGCAGAACTCTCAGTGGAAGTTCTGGCTCTGGTGGATTCCAGTGCAGCCGGATTTTTTATGGACAATTTATTTGCTGCACAAGATTCCAATGGTTGAAAGAGAATCTCCGTTGGCTATCGAAGCTATTGATGGTAGGCCGTTGGTACCGGCACAAATCACTATGGAAACTATACCGCTGTCTTTATGCATTGGGGCTCTCCACACGGAGAAGCAGTGTTTCCAGATTATCCAGTCTCCTCACCATGCTGTCAGTTTAGCGTTCCCCTGGTTACATTTGCACAACCCTAGGCTCGATTGGCAGACATGTGAAATCATGGCCTGGTCTGACTTTTGTATTAAGCATTGTATTTCTCAACCTACTAAGATCATGTGTACTTCTCCCTCCGTGCCCGCTGAATATTGACAGTTTAGTAAGGGAGAGGCTAGCGCTTTGCCACAGCATTGGGCCTACATTTGCGCTATTGGTTTGCCCCCTGGTGCCGTTCCTCTTTGGGTCGCACATACCCATTGTCTTGCAAGGAGAATCGGGCCATGGAGGAATATATCTCGGATGCCCTGGAGAGTGGCATTATCAGGAAGTCATCCTCGCCTGCAGGGGCTGGTTTCTTCTTTGTGAAAAAGAAGAGTGGCGAGTTACGACCTTGTATCAATTATCGAGGCTTAAATAAACTTATGTCCAAAAAGGCCTACCCTATTCCACTCATCACGGATCTACTTGACCAGTTGAAAGGCTCCTCCATTTTCACCAAGTTAGACTTATGGGCTGCTTATAACTTGATCAGAATCAAGGCCGGTGATGAGTGTAAAACAGAGTTCAATACCCGATCTGGACATTATGAGCACCTAGTAATGCTTTTTGGGCTAAGCAACGATCCCGCAGTGTTCCAAGAATTCATTAATGACGTTCTCCGTGACATGCTACAGTCTTGTGTAGTTGTTTATCTAGACGATATACTCATTCATTTGTCCAATTTGTCGCAACACATCAAGGATTTGTCCGCAGTATTGCTCAGATTACTTGAAAACAAATTATGCTGCAAGATTAAGAAATGCGAATTCCACAAGTCTATGGTTCCATTTTTGGGCTTTATGATTTCTAAAGATGGAATTGCTATGGATAAGGATAAGCTCGCAGCAGTTCTGCAATGGCTACATCCTTCGGGGCTCAAGTCTATCCAACGTTTTCTTGGCTTTGCCAATTACTATAGAAAATTTATTCAAAACTTTTCCACGATTGTAAAACCACTGTCCGATCTTACTCACAAGGGTGTTAATCCCTCCCAGTGGTCTGAGGAAGCTGAGCAAGCATTTGTGACATTGAAATCTGCTTTTGCAACTGCTCCTGTATTGTCCCACCCTAATCCTTCTCTCCCTTTCACCTTGGAGGTGGGGTAGGGGCAGTACTGTCCCAACGCCTGGACCCAGGGAGTACCCTCAGACCATATGGCTTTTTCTCTAAAAAGCTGACTACTGCTCAGAGCCACTACGAAATCGGTGACAGAGAACTCCTGGCATTTACTCTTGCCATCAAAGAATGGTGACACCTGCTGTAAGGTACAAGGGCTCTGGTGTTAATCCTGATCGACCATAAGAATCTGACGTAACATTCTGAGGCCAAGAGATTATCCTCTCGACAGGCCAGATGAGCCTTATTCTTATCTCGCTTTAATTGTATTTCGTACCTACTCGGGTCTAAGAATATTAGGACTGATGCCCTCTCCAGGCAATTTGGGCCAGAGATTGAGAAAGATGAGGTTCCTGCACCCATTATTCAACCAGATCGCATTTTGGCTACCCTTCGGACCAACATCACCTCACCACTGGGGGAGGAAATTCTGGCTACCCAAGCTGCCGCACCCTCTGACACCCCAGTGAGGAAATGTTTTGTAGCAGAGCCATATCGTACCCGCTTGCTTGAAACTTACCATGCTTCCCGGGCGGCTGGGCATGTAGGTAGGGACAAATTGATTTGGTCTCTTTCACAGTTGTTCTGGTGGCTGTCCTTACGTGCTGATTGTACCACCTTCACGGCAGCCTGCCCTACTTGTGCCCGTGCCAAATTTCCTAGACACCTTCCAGTTGGCTTGCTTCAACTGGTACCAAACAGTGAGCGTCCTTGGTCCCAAATCTCAATTGATTTCCTGGGAGAATTGCCAGTGTCTAAAGGGTGTTCGTTTATTCTGATGGTGGTCGATAGATTCTCCAAGATGGTTCACTTTGTGCCTCTTCCTGGTCTTCCCTCTGCCCAGGAGTTGGCCATTATATTTGCCAAAGAGGTATTTTGGTTGCATGGTGTACCTAGGGTACTGGTGTCGGATCTTGGAGACAATTCGTATCTCGATTTTGGAGGGCATTTTGTGAACAAATGGGCATACAATTGTTCCTTTCTTCTGCCTACCATCCCCAGACCAATGGGGCTGCAGAGCGTGCCAACCAGGGATTGGAACAATTCCTATACTGTTTCGTGACCATCATGACAATTGGGCCGGCCTGTTGCCTTGGGCTGAGTTTGCCAGGAACTGTGCGGTTAACTCCTCATCCAGGAGCTCCCAGTTTCTTATAAACTACAGGTTCCAGCCATATTTGCTTCCGGACTCATTTCAGACACAGCAGATTCTGGCTCTAGATGAGCACATCAGGCAGCTCCGCTCCACAAGGGCACAGGTACAGAGGACCCTCAGCGTTATCAGCGTCACGCTAATCGCAGAAGGTTGTCTGCGGTCTCCTTCCAGGTTGGGGATGGGTTATGGCTATCTTCCAGGAATCTCAATTTGCAAGTCCCTTGTAATAAATTGGCTCCCTGATTTGTCGGTCCCTTTAAGGTCCTCTGCAAAATCAACCCAATTACCTATGCTCTGGATCTTCCAGCATCCATGCGGATTCATAATGTATTTCACGTATCCCTGCTGAAGCCGTTAGTATGCAACCGTTATACTACCACTCCTGCGGTCCCCGGTCCAATTCAGGTGCAAGGTGAAGTCCAAAGTATCATTGATTCCCATAGGATCAGGGGAAGGTTGCAGTATCTGGTTCATTGGAAGGGCTATGGCCCTGAGGAGCGTTCCTGGGTAAACCTAAATGATCTGCATGCTCCTGCATTGCTGAGCAAATTCCATGCTAAATACCCTCAGAAGCCTGGTCCTTCTCCACGAGGAGGGGGTCTTTGAGGGGGAGGTACTATCACGGTACCTGTGCTAATGCTGGCGACATTGTTTTGTCAGGGCTACTTCGTGATTTCCTTTTATTTGCTACTGAGGTTTGTCTCCGCCCAATCCTAGACTTTTTATACTGAGCCCTGTCACTTCAGCGCTGCCCTTTTGTGGTGTTCCAGTTGCTAAGCGCTTGTTCCTGACTTCAGTGTGAATCCTGTGTATGACCCGGACTGCCTGACTACTCTGCCTGTCTACGTTCCTGCTCTGTGTACCGACCCTGCCTGGCTGACGTTCCTGCTCTGTGTACCGACCCGGATTGGTTGATGTTCCTGCTCCGTGTACCGACCCAACCTGGCTGACGTTCCTGCTCTGTGTACCAACCCGGCTTGACTGACGTTCCTGCTCTGTGTACCGACCCCGATTGACTGACGTTCCTGCTCTGTGTACCGACCCGGCTTGGCTGATGTTCCTGCTCTGCGTACCGACCCAGTCGTGCTCTCTGTCCCATCCTTTGTCCCGTCTGGAGGGCTTGCCTCCGGTGCACTCAACTGTCTACTAGACAGATCCTCCGGTTGCCTCGTTTACACTTCTACGGCAGTTCCGCTTTACTGTGACCCAGTCTCTGGTATATGTGCCTCGTGATCCTTACACCCCGGTGTTGTGGATCAGTTTGGTTGCACCACGGTACACTTGACCTGTCCTGGGCACTTCGGTTGTCTTCATGGCCTTGCTGCCGAATCCAGGTCTGAGCGTTCGTTTAACCCCTTGTGGGTTGGTGCTGTTGCGCTTAGGGTCACAGTCATTTGCAGTCTCAGGCTGGCGATACCTCGTGATATACAGGCTCAGTCACCCTCTGACTGTTCTTACAGTCTGTCACTTGTCCAGGGCCTTCGATTTCCTCCGTGTGGCCTCAGTCGCTATTGATGTCACTCTCTGCGTAGGGAGTGCAGTTTGGGTCTCAGTACTACTAGGGCCTGTTTGAATCTCTTGGCCTAGTAGCACCTTAGTCTCCACTGTCTCATCAAGGATTCACACGAACTGTAACCTGACCTGTGTCAGTATTGAACCATTTGTGTTTTACTGGACCCGTGTGGGTTACTGATTACTATTGCAACCTGACCTGTGTCAGTATTATATCTGTCAGTATGTACTAGACCCATGTGGGTTACTCTTATTTCTGTGTTTTCAATAAAACTGTGTTTTTACCAAAACCTCCTTGTCTGAGTGTCCTTAAAACCGTTACAGTTTGATGGAAAGCGAAACACTGGTTCGTCATCACCTTCTTGCTCTAGGATCCGGTCACAGGAAGATCATGTAACTACGTCTTCTGATGATCCATATTGTTCATCTTCACCTCCCCCACAAGCTGATAGTCATCCAGTAGATGTCAGGATGTTGCAATCTGTGTCCACCCATTGCACACTGTGTGGTAAATTGACCACACATGGCAGTGTGGAGGAGGATATTCACAACCAGGGCATCAAGCGGCATCTGTGGAGATTCCATCCCACAGAATACAGTAAGCTGGGGCAGGGAGGGTTCATCATTATTATTAAACTGCAAGTTATCATGTGTCCTTAGCAGGAAGTGGTAGCAGTATTTGGTTTCTGGGGGGATGATTACACTTTGAGGACCCTAAGGGCTAGATTTGAAGGCGCACGTTAAACCAGCCGCTAAGTGAAAAAGGCACATCGCTCGCAAATAATAACGGTAGATTCAATAGGTACTCTACATGAATAGCTATCGAGCATAGGCACAGTCAAAACACGTAACAGAAAACCCGTTGTCGCACCTGTTAATGCATCAACATGCAGCCAAATCACTGGATAACATTGCTCAAATCAACTTGTAACATAACGGCTGCCGTTGGCTAGCAACCCTGATTGATGCAACAACAAATTCAAACACACAGCCAATCCCAAGGCCTCAAAGTATCCAAAAACTTCAAATACACCTATATATACTGTCTTTTGCTACTTGGAGTCTCATCTCCTGTGGATTGTAACTTCCTCCTGTCTGTCTCTCAATACAGGTAATTATTAGTGATGAGCGAGCATGCTCGGCCGAAGCTCGGTTCGGCTCGAGCATCGCTCTGCTCGGCACATGGCGGTACTCGTACAAGTACCGCATGTGCTCGCCCGCCATGTTCGGGTCTCCTCCCCGCACGTTTCGTGGCTGCTGCGCAGCCAATAAACGTGCGGCGAGGCTCTGACATCAGTGTAATGCCAGCAGCCATGTTGGCTGCTGGCATTACACTGATTGGCTGGCCAGAACCCGTGATCGGGTGCTGTATAGCACCCGACGCGCGAGTTTGGCTCATTCTTAGCCAGGGAGAGATGCGCTTAGGCAGGGAAAGTCAGTGTAGGGAGAATAAAATTGTTGAAACTCTTTCAAGACCCAAAAGTCCTTTTTAGGACTGTTGTGTGTGGGGGCAGCATTTATATTTTGTTTGGGGGGGCACAATTTCCTTTTTTTTGTGGGGGGGGGATATTTATAAGGTGACATATAATACTAGATGCACAGGAAGTCAGTGTAGGGAGAATAAAATTGTTGAAACTCTTTCAAGACCCAAAAGTCCTTTTTAGGACTGTTGTGTGTGGGGGCAGCATTTAATTTTTTTTGGGGGTGGCAGAATTTCATTTTTTTGTGGGGGGGGACATGTTCTAAGGTGACATTGTACTAGGTGCACAGGGACAAATATTTCACAGTGCAGTGACAAGCTGACATATTCTGTTAGGTGCACAGGGCCAATGATTTTACAACGCAGCGACAAAAAGGGCCATTTTAAACGTGTGCCTAGCCATAGATTATTGTCACATTCTGTTTAGTGTGCAAATTCACAAATTAACGTCACATATTCCGTTCACTGTGCCTAGCCGCCGATTAGCGTCACATTCTGTTTCGTGTGCCTAGCCGCAGATTAGCGTCACATATTGTTTAGTGTGCCTAGCCGCAGATTAACGTCACATATTGTTTAGTGTGCCTAGCCACAGATTAACGTCACATATTGTTTAGTGTGCCTAGCCGCAGATTAACGTCACATATTGTTTAGTGTGCCTAGCCGCAGTTTAGCGTCACATATTGTTTAGTGTGCCTAGCCGCAGATTAGCGTCACATATTGTTTAGTGTGCCTAGCTGCAGATTAGCGTCACATTCTGTTTCGTGTGCCTAGCCGCAGATTAGCGTCACATATTGTTTAGTGCGATAGCCGCAGATTAGCGTCACATTCTGTTTCGTGTGCCTAGCCGCAGATTAGCGTCACATATTGTTTAGTGTGCCTAGCCGCAGATTAACGTCACATATTGTTTAGTGTGCCTAGCCGCAGATTAACGTCACATATTGTTTAGTGTGCCTAGCCGCAGATTGGCGTCACATATTGTTTAGTGTGCCTAGCCGCAGATTAGCGTCACATTCTGTTTCGTGTGCCTAGCTGCAGATTACCGGCATATATTCCGTTTAATATGAAGAAGGCGGGTAAAAAGGTACGGGGAAGTGGACGTGATCCTGATAGTTCAAGTAAATATACAGCAAATACTGTTTGGTAACAATTTTTCACCTAAAATCGTTTTTATCTTCCTTTTTGTGTGTTTTACGGTCAGTCTGTAAAAATGGCGTACTACGGGCGAAACATCGTTCCCAGCAGCGACGTTGGAGTCCAAGATGCATCCAGACATCCTCCCTATGCTGTCTCTGAACCATTTCTGTGGTGTTTCCATCATTTTCTGACCTTTTCCTATGAACCAGGCACCCTCCCCTCATCAGAGCAGGGGGTGCCTGGTGTAATGCTCTAGTCCTCCCATTGACTTCAATGGGGCTCGGGTGCTCGGCCGAGCACTCGAGCCTCCGGGGGCGCTCGGCCAGAGCACCCGAACACCCGAGCATCGGGGTGCTCGATCATCACTAGTAATTATAGTTATCTCTTCTTGCTGCCTCTGTCTGTCTAAACTCACACCTCCAATGCCCTGTCTCTCTCTCTGATGTGCAAATCTCACTGACTGGAATCAGCTGAGTTGTATCCTAGAACTCCCTATATAAGGTTACTAGCAGTGTATCTGCTTGCAGTGTGTCAGGGCATTAAATCAAAATAACAACAGAGTTAGACAGAGTTGGACAGAGGCTGGACTGAGGACAGACCACTATCAACTAAAAAACTACCCTTGCTGTATTCAGACCAAAGAAACATCTATTCTCACCAAGCACTGACTTTTGCATCGTCTATCAAACCTGCTGAACACCTGATGCAAAGAAACCAGGATTACCAAGACTGTATTCACAAACTGCACAATTAACCCCCCCACCGCAATAAAGAGCATGCTGAGAAATCTACATACTCTTGATCTGCAATAATTCTCCAATGCTTCAAATCTCACTCCCACCTTATGTCCCTGTCCCTTCTTCTTGCTGCAGGTGACATCTCACCTAACCCAGGCCCCCCTTCCATTCTCTCCTGTACCGCTGAACCAACTCACACACGCAACATCCACAATTCTCCACATCCCTGCAACCTCTTCTCAACCCCATCCTCACACTTACTGCCCCTGACAAAACTACTGCTCTGTACAACAGCACTGTCACGACAGCCTTAGACACAGTGGCACCTGTAACTCCACGCCACCCACGCACAACCCCACTACAACCCTGGCACACAAGACAAACGTGATACCTCCAAAGGTGCTCACGCACTGCCGAAAGGCACTGGAGGAAATCGCACTCCACAGCTGACTTCATACACTACAAATTCCTTCTCCATTCATATAGCTCTGCCCTCTCCCTGGCCAAACAGTCATACTTTTCCACTCTAGTTTCTAATTTTTCCTCTAACCCAAAACACCTTTTTTCAACCTTCAAATCTCTTCTACACTCACCAACACAAACACCTTCCACTAACTTCTCTGCCAAAGATCTTGCCACCCACTTCAAGGACAAGATCGAATCTATCAGACATGACATTTCATCACTCCCACCCCCACCCAGCCAGCCCAGCCCTGTCACCTCTCCCATATACACACTAAGCTCCTTCTCACCCGTCACCGAGGATGAAGTTTCCCTTGTCCTCACTCGCTAAAATCTAACCACACGCCCTCTTGAGCCAATCCCATCTCAACTCACTCAAGAACTCTCCCCTATACTAACTCCAATCCTTTCTCACGTATTCAACCTCTCCCTCTCAACTGGCACCTTCCCATCCTTTTTCAAACATGCATTAATCACACCGATCCTAAAGAAACCCTCCCTGGACCCAAACGCACTGTGAAATTACCGACCAATTTCTCTGCTCCCATTTGCCTCCAAGCTCCTTGAGCGTCTCACATATAACCAGCTCACTAGATTCACATACCTAGTATATCCCACTCTACGTAGATGGGATATACAAGGTATGATCATATATCCATTATATCAATCCAATGTATTTTTGGATGGGTGCACATATATAGCCAGTAAGGCAATCACACGTACTGAACTGCTCTCTGGCTTCACATCTTAGAAGGATATATTTGTATCCATGTGAAGGGTACATATCCACATACATATCTGACCATTTCTCCTTGTGTGTAACTGTAATGGGATATCAATGGTTAATTTCATCATGATGTAATATTGTAGGCATCGTAAAAAGATGTGTCTCGATGTAAGTCATATCCCTCCAACCCTCATGGTTATACAGATATTGCTCTATGTGACAGATGGAGATATCAGTCATTTGACCACACAGAGGCTCTTCAGCAGACCCAAATTTGCCACATTTCGAGATAAATACTTCTTTGGAATGATCCACAGAGTGTGCTTGTAAACCATGCACACTTTATAGACCAGTCCAATTAAGTATTGTTCTCTAAATGTGGCAATTTTGGCCCTGCCGAAGAGCCTCCATGTGGACAAATGGCTGAAATCTCCATCTATCACATAGAGCAATATCTGTATAACCATGAGGGTAGGAGGGATAGGACTAACAGCGAACAACATCTGTTTTCACCATGCCTACAATATGACATCAACATGGAATTAACCTTTGCTATCCCGTTGAAGGGATAGTCATCCCTAAAATGTGTAAAGACAAATATATGTTATAGGATTCACCCCCAGAGTAAAACAGTGGTATTCCCACTGCTGAAAGGTGTTTTAATTCAAAATGTATCACAGCTCAAACTTGGATATGTCAGGGGCAATATCCCAGTGGCCTGAATATGTACAGTGGTGCTGTTACTACACTATCATATGGACAGCTCTGGTACAGGTACCAGAAATCTACATGGGAGGGTGTTGCAACAGCCCCACTTTACTATTTTGGGCCACTGTGATATTGCACCTCAAAATGAAACCTTTACCCGTAATAACTCAAGTATCAAACACCTTTCAGCAGTGGGAGTAGCCTTGTTTACCCAGGGGGATTAACCCAACCACATATGCTTTTCTTTCACCAGATATCAAAGTATTACTGTAACATAGTAACATAGTAGATAAGGCTGAAAAAAGACATGTGTCCATCAAGTCCAGCCCATGCCAATAACACCCCTGTTGATCCAGAGGAAGGCAACAAAAAAGCCATCTGGAGCAATTTACAATGTAATCCCACGTGTTTGTTTGTGTGTGTGTGGGGGGGAACTATTCCTTCCTGACTCTAACTGGTAGTCAAATAGTTCCCCGGATCAATATCCTATTTGCTTTGAAGCCATCTGTCATAATTGTCAATATTGTTCTGTGCTAGATAGGCATCCATTGCCTTTTTGAATGCAGTTGCATTATCTGCAAGCACAACATCCCGAGGCAAAGAATTCCATAGCCTTACCACCCTTAGTGTAAAGAATCTCTGCCTATGTTATAGTCGAAAGCGCCTTTCCTCAATTCTTAATGGAAGACTTCTTGTTCTTAGCTCAGCTCTTTTCATAAATAATTCATTGGATAGTTATTTGTATTGACCTTGAATGTATTTGTAAATGGTAATCATATCACCCCTTAGACATCTCTTCTCTAATGTAAACAAACACAGTTTGGCTAGTCTCTCTTTGTAACTCAGATCCTCCAATCCCTTTATCCTAACCAAGGATTTATACAGAGGTAGGATAATATTAGCATCCCTTGCTTCTACACCTATTTTGTCTATTGTCTATCAGTACTCCTAAAACTTTCTCTAATGAGGATTTCCCAAGTTGTTTCCCATTTACAGTATATGTAGCAAGTGTGTTTCTACAGCCCAAATGCATAATCTTACATTTATCTACATTAAATGTCATCTGCCAGTTTTCTGCCCATTCACTTAGTTTATCTAAATCCTTCTGTAGGGAAAAAACATCCAGCTCACTATGCATTTCCTTACATAGCTTAGTGTCATCAGCAAAGATTGAGATGCTACTTTCAATTCCCACTTCTAGATCATTAATAAACAAATTAAAAAGCATTGGGCCCAGGACTGAACCCTGAGGCACCCCACTTATAACCCTAGACCAATTTGAAAAAGTTCCATTTACAACAACTCTCTGCCATCTATCATTTAACTAGTTCTCAATCCATGTACAGATAACACCGCCCAAACCGAAGCCTTTTAATTTATGCAGTAACCTGTTGTGAGGCACTGTGTCAAAGGGTTTTTGCAAAATCCAAGTATACTACATCAACAGCAATTACCCTGTCCAAATTACTACCCACTTTTTCATAAAATGCAAGTAAATTAGTCTGACATGATCTGTTCTTCATGAAACCATGCTGATTCCTACTAATGATATTGTTTGTCTTCACATAGTTCTGAATACTGTCAGTTAATAACCCTTCTAGTATCTTACCCACTATGGAAGTCAAGCTCACAGGTCTATAATTTCCTGGTTTGGATCTTGCTCCCTTTTTAAACAATGGAACTACATCAGCTTTCCTCCAATCACAGGGCACTATGCCTGATGAAAGTGAATCAATAAATATTAAGTATAATGGTTTTGCTATTACTGAACTAAGTTCCTTAAGTACCCTTGGGTGTATACCATCAATCTGTCTCCTCAATCCTATGGCTACGTTCACTAATCACAACATCTCATTTCTCCACACAGCTTACGGCCCTCAAGCCCAGTGGGAGCCAGTGGAGGAGGCTATGTCACCCCCCCAGTGAGGAGTACACAGAGGAGGGGACCAGCCGGTGGTCACCATACCCACCATCCCCATCTCCTCCAACACAGTCTGCACCATCACCTTCTGCACCAACACAGGCTGCACCTCTCTAAGCTGCACCAACACAGGCTGCACCTCTCCAAGCTGCACCTCCCCAGTACAGTGGCTGGATGCAACAGGAGGAGAGGTGGATGTATCCAACCACCTCCACCAGCTACTACCCTCCAGTAGCAGCATCACCACCACCAGGGAGGCAATGGCTGCCAGGGAGAGTGGCCACCACCCAATATGGGTCATATCCATCCCAGATAAACCCACCCTCCTGGATGGCTCCACAGCATGCCCCAAGGTATGATCCCAGGTGGGGTCCAAGCAGCTATCACTGGCCAAGGTATGACCCTTGGCCACCCGACTACCAACACCTGGGTCTGATTGGGGAGCCCCAGTGTCCTCTACTCAGGGACCACTTCACACCACCACCTCCACCAGCACAGACATCATTGGGCAGCTCGGAGTCACTTGATGTGGTGGGCATATGCCAATCATTTGCACCAGCCACTCCAACAGCTGTCACAGCAGCCACAGCACTCTCAGCAGCAGAAGAGGACACAGCACCCTCAGTAGTTGAGGACACAGCAGCACCAGGGTCACCGGGCACATCCACCTCCAGCACTGCACGCCCCACAGGGATGGAGGCGGAGTATATGGCCCTGCAGAGGGGACTACTACGGTCGAGCCGGAGCACAGATGAGAACATCACCAGGAGCCGGAGGGAATCCAGGAGGAACACAAGCTGACTGGAAACCAGAATCCAAGCCCTGGAGTCGGAGGTGGCCAGGGTGAACACACAACTCCACTAGCTCCAAACGGGGATCATGGACATGTTCATACAGGTGCTGATGGAGTTGTGAGAGATCAACCGCAGGGAGACCCTGAGGATGGAGAGGGAGAACCTGTGTTCCATGGAGGGGTCCACTGCACCCACCACCCCCTCCAGTGTTACCCCTGAAGCCACACCTAGGGGGCAGAGGGTGACCAGGCAATCAACAAGGGCATCCACCTCTGGCACCTAGTCTAAGGCCCCCCCCCAAAAAAAAAGACGAAATGAAAGGCCCAACCTGTTAACTGCCCCCTCAATAAAGAAACATTGTGCTTTTGATTCCTGTCTGATCTGTTGTATCTTCAGTTATGGATTGGGTGGCAGGGTTGTCTCCAGTGCATTGCCAAACAATGCAGTGAACACAACTTCTGCCTGGGTGAAATGTTTGTGGGATGTTACAACATGAGTTCACTCACACACACCGTTGTCCAAATTCACCTGGCAACCCATCCCTGTACCCATATAATACAACAGTGTTACATGGCCATGATGTGTGTTAGATTTGTTCTGAACATACCCCTTATCACAACAACTGGTGCAACACTGAACATTCGTCTGCATCAATTGTTGTGTTTGAGGAGAAAACCAAACAAGCAGCTATGTGACTTAGCAGGGAAGTAAAAAGCAGGACAGATGGAACATGCTTCACTTTTGTCTTTGGATCAAACTCCTATTGTGCAGCTGAATTACTGGTGAACACAATGTACACCCTATGTTCACTTATGGTCAAACAACCAGTGGACTCCTGTGATGTAGGTCATGCCTTCCTATGTATGAGGTATAGTGATGAGCGAGTATGCTCGACCGAAGCTCGGTTCGGCTCGAGCATCGCTCTGCTCGGCACATGGCGGTACTCGTACGAGTACCGCATGTGCTCGCCCGCCATGTTGGCTGCTGGCATTACACTGATTGGCTGGCCAGAACCCGTGATCGGGTGCTGTATAGCACCCGACGCGCGAGTTCGGCTCATTCTTAGCCAGGGAGAGATGCGCTTAGGCAGGGAAAGTCAGTGTAGGGAGAATAAAATTGTTGAAACTCTTTCAAGACCCAAAAGTCCTTTTTAGGACTGTTGTGTGTGGGGGCAGCATTTATATTTTGTTTGGGGGGGCACAATTTCCTTTTTTTTGTGGGGGGGATATTTTTAAGGTGACATATAATACTAGATGCACAGGAAGTCAGTGTAGGGAGAATAAAATTGTTGAAACTCTTTCAAGACCCAAAAGTCCTTTTTAGGACTGTTGTGTGTGGGGGCAGCATTTATATTTTGTTTGGGGGGGCACAATTTCCTTTTTTTGTGGGGGGGGACATGTTCTAAGGTGACATTGTACTAGGTGCACAGGGACAAATATTTCACAGTGCAGTGACAAGCTGACATATTCTGTTAGGTGCACAGGGCCAATGATTTTACAACGCAGCGACAAAAAGGGCCATTTTAAACGTGTGCCTAGCCATAGATTATTGTCACATTCTGTTTAGTGTGCAAATTCACAAATTAACGTCACATATTCCGTTCACTGTGCCTAGCCGCAGATTAGCGTCACATTCTGTTTCGTGTGCCTAGCCGCAGATTAGCGTCACATTCTGTTTCGTGTGCCTAGCCGCAGATTAGGGTCACATATTGTTTAGTGTGCCTAGCCGCAGATTAACGTCACATATTGTTTAGTGTGCCTAGCCGCAGATTAGCGTCACATATTGTTTAGTGTGCCTAGACGCAGATTAACGTCACATATTGTTTAGTGTGCCTAGCCGCAGATTAGCGTCACATATTGTTTAGTGTGCCTAGCCGCAGATTAGCGTCACATTCTGTTTCGTGTGCCTAGCCGCAGATTAGCGTCACATATTGTTTAGTGTGCCTAGCCGCAGATTAGCGTCACATATTGTTTAGTGTGCCTAGCCGCAGATTAGCGTCACATTCTGTTTCGTGTGCCTAGCCGCAGATTACCGGCATATATTCCGTTTAATATGAAGAAGGCGGGTAAAAAGGGACTGGGAAGTGGACGTGATCCTGATAGTTCAAGTAAATATACAGCAAATACTGTTTGGTAACAATTTTTCGCCTAAAATCGTTTTTATCTTCCTTTTTGTTTGTTTTACGGTCAGTCTGTAAAAATGGCGTACTATGGGCGAAACATCGTTCCCAGCAGCGACGTTGGAGTCCAAGATGCATCCAGACATCCTCCCTATGCTGTCCCTGAACCATTTCTGTGGTGTTTCCATCATTTTCTGACCTTTTCCTATGAACCAGGCACCCTCCCCTCATCAGAGCAGGGGGTGCCTGGTGTAATGCTCGAGTCCTCCCATTGACTTCAATGGGGCTCGGGTGCTCGGCCGAGCACTCGAGCCTCCGGGGGCGCTCGGCCAGAGCACCCGAACACCCGAGCATCGGGGTGCTCGATCATCACTAATGAGGTATACTCTAGCCTTGAGTATGGTTCATAAATGAGAGATGGGATTACAAAAATTAACAACGGAAAAAATCAGTATATAGAAGAGGAAAAGGCGGTCGCTGACCATCTGAATAACTACTTCTGCTCAGTTTTTTCAGACGGCGGCCCTCATAATCAGAAAATGGCTGAACACAGCATTGCCTCTAGTTGTATAATTTTAGCCCCAGTGTTTTCAGAGGCCGATGTTCTAGAGGAACTTGTCCGGCTAAAGTCAAATAAAGCGATGGGTCCGGATGGAATCCACCCTAGAGTTCTTAAAGAACTCCGATCTGTCATAGTTGGCCCCCTGACTAATCTGTATAACCAGTCCCTTCTTACGGGAGAAGTTCCTGATGATTGGAGAATGGCCAATGTTGTACCCATTCACAAGAAGGGTAGTAAAGAAGAAGCTAGTAACTACAGGCCAGTCAGCCTGACATCTGTAGTGGTAAAAATGATGGAGACTCTTCTAAAGAAGAAGATAATTGACCATCTAACAAAAAACAACCTGATGGACCCAAACCAGCATGGCTTCACTGAGGGCCGATCCTGTCAGACTAATCTCATTGATTTCTTTGACTATGTAACTAAAGTGCTGGATGAAGGTGGTGCTGTGGATATCGCCTACCTGGATTTCAGTAAAGCTTTCGATACAGTTCCCCATAAAGAGCTGATAGATAAATTATCAAGAATTGGACTTAACCCCTGGATAGTTCAGTGGATCTGCAGTTGGCTGAAGGACAGAAACCAGAGGGTTGTTGTTAATGGAGTGTATTCTGAGCAGAGACTGGTTACAAGTGGAGTGCCACAAGGATCTGTTCTGGGCCCTGTTCTGTTCAACATGTTTGTAAGTGACATAAGGGAAGGCTTGGCAGGGAAGGTTTGCTTGTTTGCTGATGACACAAAAGTGTGTAATAGGGTTGATGTTCCAGGAGGTGTCTGTAATATGGAGAATGATTTGGCACTATTAGATAAGTGGTCAAAACAATGGAAACTTCAGTTCAATGTTTCCAAATGTAAAATAATGCACTTGGGGAAAAGAAACCCTCAATCTGACTATCGTATTGGCAGTTCTGTGGTAGCAAAGACTTCAGAAGAGAAGGATTTGGGGGTGGTCATCTCTGACAGCCTCAAGATGAGTAACCAATGCAACCAGGCGGTGGGGAAAGCAAATCGTATGCTTGGCTGCATAGCTAGAGGTATAACAAGCAGGAAGAGGGAGATTGTGATCCCTCTGTATAGAGCTCTAGTGAGACCACATCTGGAATACTGTGTACAGTTCTGGAGGCCTCATCTGCAAAAGGATATAACTAAAATTGAGCGGGTTCAAAGAAGAGCTACAAAAATGGTGGAAGGTCTAAAGCATAGAACTTATCAAGAACGACTCAGAGATCTAAATATGTATAGTCTGGAGGAAAGAAGAGAAAGGGGGGACATGATTGAAACCTTTAAATATGTTAAAGGACTGAACAAGGTTCAGGAGGGAAGTGTGATTAATAAGAATCTGAATACAAGAACAAGGGGGCACAATCTGAGGCTAGTTGGAGGAAAAATCAAGAAAAACATTAGAAAATATTATTTCACTGAAAGAGTAGTAGAAACTTGGAACAAACTTCCAGCAGAGGTGGTTGATAAATCCACAGTAACACAGTTTAAACATGCCTGGGATAAACATGTATCTATCCTAAGATAACAATAAAGGAATACTAAAGGGCAGACTAGATGGACCAGGTGGTCTTTTTCTGCCGTCAATCTTCTATGTTTCTATGTTTCTATGTTTCTATGTCAAATCCAACATTTATTCATACAGACACATACTGAATAGTGATGGTTCTCCTTTATTGTGTCTCAAACTACATTAAAACATACATGTGTTTTCTGGGTATATATCATATATGCATGAAACACTTGTATGAGCACTAGACTTGTGCACGGGCAAAATTTTCTGTAAAATTCGAATTCGGACAAATTTTTTTTTTATAATTCGGATGATCCTAATTTCGGACCTGGCCTATTCGATTCGAACGAAGTTCTGATCCATTCCGAATTATTCGGCCGAATTTAACATGGGTTAAATTATAGCAGTGCGCCTCCGTGCACGCTGCTATCATTCTTTGCAGACAGGGTGTGCATTTAGAAAAAGATCCATCCCAAAAACGTACATTGTCGTACATTGCCAGTCTGTGCATGTCACCTCTACTCCAGCATGGGATGACAGTCACAATGCAAACGTCGAACATCGAGAACCCATGCCTGTCATTCAATTTAGCATGTTCGAACATCAAAACCCTATGCCTGTCCTTCAATATAACATATGCTCGAACATCGAAAACCCATGCCTGTCATTCAATTTAGCATATGCTCGAACATCGAAAACCCATGTCTGTCACATCCTACTCAACATAAGTGGTCGACTCGAACATGGACAAACTACATGTCACATTCTGTGTTAGTACTTGGATAAAGATTAAGGTTTCATTTTCTGGTACCAGCCTCCTACCCTAGTGTCCCTCTTTAGTACCCAAATTCCTCTCTCTCGATTTCCTATTGTTACAGTTTTTCTGACACTCAGACCAGGTTGTAAAGTAAAAACACAGTTTATTGAAACAGAATGATAAACAGTGCCCCTAGGGGCCAGTATAGGTAAGAACAATACTGACAAATACAGACAAAGTATAGGTAATATAAACAGAGGATTAAATATAGCTAAAGGCAGTAGCTACCCCAAAGGGTTAACAGGAGCAACTGGTGAGGCTCAGGCTAGATTGGCCAACGCCCAGGAGATATATCAGTCTCTGGAGAACAGTCTCTAGATGTTCTCTAGAGACTGCTAACCACTGAGCACAGTGGCTCAGTGGTTAGCACTGTTGCCTTGCAGCGCTGGGGTCCTGGGTTCAAATCCCACCAAGGACAACATCTGCAATGAGTTTGTATGTTCTCACTGTGTTTGCGTGGGTTTCCTCCCACACTCCAAAAAACATACTGATAGGTGAATTTAGATTGTGAGCCCCAATGGGGGCAGGGACCAATATGAGTGTAAAGCGCTGCGTAATCTGTGTGCGCTATATAAATAAAGGATTATTATTATTAGAGCCAGGAACACAGGATCAGCACTGTATCACTCTCTTAAGCAGAAGCAGGATGCGCCCATGTTGCTCTGAGCTGAGCCAGTACCACCACCGTGGGCTAGGAGGAATGCTACTGCCAAATCTGATGTAACCAGAATAGGAATCGCCCAGAATGAGTAGTGAGTAACCCTGTGTGTGCCAAGGATAGTATACAAGCCCTTGGGATGCCACAGTAGATGGTAGTTGCCCAAGCTATGAAGAGCCGATGCACAGATCAGTGCAGATGGAACTGTACACTTTGAGAGAATGAGAGACGGGCCCAGACACCCTTCCGGTGTCGCACGGAATCCTATAGCAAGAGCAAACAGACTGCCGGCGCCAACCTGCGTGATCACGGTGCACCCCAAACACCGGACAAGCGGAGCTCTGCAAGGACTGGTATTGAGTCAAGAGGAGACTCAAAGTGTAACGGCTCAGAGAACCAACAGAAGCTTGGCAAGCTAAACAAGTGGCATGTAATCGGAGACTACAGGCACTGCAAGGGTTAATCTGGTACATTTAAAAGAGCAATGCTCAGCGAGTACAAGGCAGGCAACCTCGGCTACAGCTAAATGAGCGAGAGAGGAAACAGAGAAACAGTTCAGAATGTCGCCAGCGCGACCGGAGGACACTGGAGCAGCAACCGGACAGGAGCGATCACCTGAACCGGATGAGACAGCCGCAGGAACACCACCGGAGACTGGATCAATCACGGAGCAGGATCAGGAGCCAGAACCGGGTCAAACCACGGAGCAGGGTCGTCAGCCAGAGATGGGTCAGATCACGGAGCAGGGTCTTCAGCCAGAGCCGGGTCAAATCACGGAGCAAGGTCGTCAGCCAGAACCGGGTCAAATCACGGAGCAGGAACAGGAGAAGAGTCAGACTAGCCGGGTCGGTACACAGGAGACACTGGAAATCAGCAACAAGGCGCAGCAACAGGAACACCACGAAAGGGCAACTGACAAGTGCCCAAACCCCAGCATATAAAGGCACATCCTGGGCGGGCCAATCAGACTCCTCCAATGCAAAGGTACACAGTCAGAGATTGACAGGGAATCATGGGGACCGTGATACCTATCCTGATTTCCCCTCATATCAGATAAGTCTATGTGTATATACATTGTAGTGTTTCATACTACATCAAGAATAAACATCAATGATTGTAATGTGATAGATGTAATGTGTTAAAAAGAAAAATTGAGACATTCTGTTGTGAACGAACTGCAACACAGGAGAGAAATAAAAAAAAAAATGCTTGACATCTATACTGAAGAGGGGTCCACAGCATTGTCTTAGTATAGCAATATCACTGTTTTCCGTGAGTGTGCAATACAGGGCTCTACGGTAATTGCTGGGCATTTCCCAACGTCATAATCAGGGGATGATGGGAGTTGTAATCTAACTACTGTTAGGAAACACATAAGTGATGCACATTCATCTCCCACCTAGAAATTATTTACACACGAGGCAACTCCCCCAAGTAATACCTAGCCCCTTTCCAAATGAAAGGACTTCCAGAAAGGCTTCAGATCTCTTAGTGACTCACCTGTTATTGCCAGTCAGCGGGACCCAGAGAGTAGGAGGGGGTGATGCTATGGCTGCAGATTAAGTCTGGCACGGTGCTCTTAGTTGATCACTCTTCAAAATGTTGAAGCTCAGCCCAGCCAGCACCTTCCGGGTGGAGACACCTCACAGCAATCCTTTTCAGGACACATCATGCACTGTCGTGCACTCATACTAGGGATCCCAAATGTTTAGACTCATTTCGTACAGGGGGCACCCTCCTGTATTTGTAAAACCTCTCTAGCAAATCTGGGACGGTAGACCTATTTACTCAAGTCTTGACATTAGGTGGGCGATAAACAATACAAAATAGGCATAATGTTTGACAATCACATAATTCACGTCACTGAAGCAGCCAGCAGGCATCGCCACTGAGTGAGCATAGGGCTGCCCGGCTGCTGACAGTCACACTGATGGGACACCCTGCAACACAGAACTGGCGGAAGCGCACAAAATAAACATGCTATGGGACGGCAAATTGCCGCCCCTGTCAAAGTGCCGCCTGGGTCCATGGACCCACTCAGACCCATGTAAGGGCCGGCCCTGTATTCGAACAAATACCTAATTTTTTTTATATTTTGCACAGGAACAAATATTACTCGCTCTTGTAGTGGCAATAACTGGAACTAATGCTGACTGCCTACCTATGCCTAGCCTAATGCTACCTGCCTGCCTACACAACAACTGGACACTCTTTAATCTCTTCTTCTCTCTCTGAGCTCCAATAACACAATGAGGAAATGCAGGCTGTCTGTCTGTGTGACTGTGTCATTAGTTCAACCCCCATCATGAAACGAAGAAGGCTATTCGAATACAGACAAAAGAGGGAAGTAGTGCATGAAACGGAGAATGGAATTGGACTAGAGACATGGAGGGAAAATTATGGAGGGAAAGTAATTGAGTGCGCACAGGAAGTACAAAAAAGTCCTGGTCAAAAGTAGTCAAAACTTTTGGAAATGTGTCGATTGCCGAAACTTCCAAAAGTTTCGACGAATTTCGGTCCTGGGCTGTTCGGAGTCAGATAATTTTTTCCGAATGACCCTTGAGTTTCGGATTGGCCGAATGTCTCCGAATGACCCCATTTTCGACGAAATCCGAATGTCTCCGAATGAATTCGCACAAGTCTAATGAGCACACAAATGGTACATGTGAACCAAATAGGAATACTTTAATAACACTGGGGAACTGCTCATGTGTTGTCCACATGGTTTGTCTACTCTGTGATGAACAGTCTTACTGTACAGGTCTGATACCTGGGTGTTAGTACACACATGAATTCATGTCTATATGTGAATGTTCCAGTAGAGGTTGCTGTGAACATCAAATCAAAATTGCATCACTAGCACAATCACTGGAAACACTAAGGGTTGAGCTTCATGGACGTTTTGTCCAGACTTCAGTCCAGTCACATGGAAACTCCTCTGTTCAAGGATGGATCATGCTATGGATGCCTGTGGGACAAGAGGACAGGATTTGGAACATCACCCTCGAAGTGATCATCATGCAACAGCTACAACATCATGATCCTCTTCATCTTTCTTGTTACATGGGGCTACACAAACCATTGCCGTGGAATGTGTTGTGTACTGGTCTATGAACCATCATGGGGGGATCTAAGGGGATGTTAATCATCCTTAGGGATATATGTCCCTGACATGGTTACACACATCAATAGATGTGTCCTGATAGCTTCCCGACAACAATATATTTGGGCTGCCACTGTCAGAGACAGCCCAAATATGTTTGGTTGATAGAGCTATCAGGACATATTTGTTGATGTGTGTATTTCTGTCTGGGGCACATATCACTGCACACACACAGGTCAGCATGGGGTCCCTGGAGAAGTGAGCCACATTTCATGAGCTCTATGTTGTGTAACACACTACCACTGTAGATCCATCCCTCTGCTTCTCTTTTCAGCTCTAGCAAACTACAGGTCCCATGTTTGCTCAAATGTCCCCTTAACCCCTGATGTGATAGAGTGTTATCCGATGCATTGCTTTGGATGAGACTCTCTCACTACAGGGGTACCATGGTTGCTATGGGTGTGATCCTAGCAAAACACTTCAGTTGGTGCCTGGGGAGCCGTGGAATATGCTGAACAAGGTTAAAGTGTTGTACCTTGGTTTCCAGGAGGACATGCATGATATCCTTGAGGTAGCAGTATCAACATGGACAACAGGGTGTCAGATGTCATCAGAATCTCTAGGCCCAAACTGACTGGTCCATGGAATGGTTGATGGTGGTGGTCCATACTGCAGCCAGTGTCAGGGCTATGTCACTGATCCTGTGGGGTGAGACAGAAGATATGTGTTGTGGTGGGTGTACATGCATGGATTGTGTGCATACATGTATTATACTCACAGCTGAAGTGATCCATGATCAATCTGTCTCTTGCCTGCATCCCTGTTAGGGCTTCCTCACCCTGGACAATGTCCAGTGGGTCATCAGGTCTGGGTGGGGGCTGTACATTATCGATGAGTCTGGTGTCCACCGCGATATTATTGAGTATGGCACATGCCATGATAATGTCACAGACCTTGCCTGGTGCATACTACAATGCTTCCCCTGAGTGGTCCAGACTTCGGAATCGGGACTTAAGGAGGTCGAAGTTACACTCAGTGGCATTGCGAGTTCTGCCATGAGCCTGGTTATATCTTTCCTGGGCATCGGTTTGGGGATTGGCGAGCGGGGTGAGGACCCATGGTTTGCAGCCATAGCCAGCATCACCTGTGGGAAGTGAGTGACATGGTGAGACAAGGAGCACATGTTGTGTGAATGCTGTTTCATGTGGTGAACGTACTAGCACGTGTGTATGTGGTGTGATTTGGTATTGTTAACTCACCCAGAAGCCATCCGCCTGTATAGGTCCCATTTTTGAAATCTCTGTGCACAGATGAGTTTCTGAGTATATGGGAATCATGACAGCTCCCGGGATATTTTTCACAGACATTCATGATGGCCACGTTGCTGTCACACACCATCTGCACATTCATGGAGTGGAAGTTTTTTCGGTTGATGAACACATGTCCCCGACGTACTGGTGCTTTGAAGCTGACATGGGTGCAATCTATTGCACCTATGACCCTAGGCATGCCTCCCCTTTCGGAGAAGCCCTGCTTGAGATATGTCCACTCCATGTCGGTGGTGGGGAAGTGTTATCACGGCGCCCCGTGATCTGGGCAACATTCTGTCCATCTCGCTGATACTGCTCTCCTATTGGCTGCCCTGTACTGCTCCTCCTAGTGACAGCCTTTTTATTCCCTGGGCTGTCACTCTGCTAGTGCCCTTTCGTGGTGTACCTGATGCCTGGCGCTAGCTGTCATTGTTTTGAGCCAGTGTATGACCTCGGACTGCCTGACCACACTATTGTCTCGTTCCTGATTCTATGTACCGATTCGGATTGGTAGACATTCCTGCTTTCTGTTCTGACCTGGCCTGGCTGACGTTCCTGCTCCGTGTACCGACTTGGCCTGGCTGACGTTCCTGATCTCTCTACCGACTCATCTCGGAGTGGTTCCTGTTCTGCCGTTCCTGTTGGCTGATCCATATTGCTACTGCATGCCCACCAGTTGGGCACCAATCCTGTGTACTGGTCCTAGTAGCTGTGTTCTGTTGCTTGCACACTAAGACCTTTGGTCAGAGTCTCGCTGCTTCCACTCCGTGTTGCACTCGCTTGGTCTGTGTTGGTTCAGTAGGGCACCTCCTGGGATTTCCATGTACAGACCAAAGCGTCATTAACCCCCTTTGGGGAAGGGGCCTCGCTTATCACTACCATATAGGGTTCCGTTAAGCTGCGTTGTTTGGGCTGTTGTATTCTGTAGACGAGTAGGGCGCTTCTGGTTGCCATCCATTTATACCATTGCCCATTAACCCTTTCAGGTAGTACGTGCACACGGTGCTGAGTTGCTCTGGTAGGGCCTCCGTATAAGCATGAGTTCTGACCATTCCATTAGTCATTGGTGGGCGTCCACCATTGGTCATACTTACAGGCGTCCAGAGCCTGAGGTTGCAGTTTCGTTCCTGTTGCTTCCTATTACCATCAGGCGACATTTATCCTGTATTCAGCTACGACCAGCACTGCACTGGTTAAGCGGTTTTCATACACTGTATCTGCTTCTTTTACCTGACCTGTGTCAGTATTGTGTGTTCACTTTACTGGACCCGAGTGGGTTAACCATTTGTAACCTGTCTTGTGTCAGTTTGTGCTATACTGGACCCGTGAGGGTTACATTGTTCATGGAGTGTCTCAATAAAGCTGTGTTTTTACCTATACCTCCGTGTCTGAGTGTACTGAACCGTAACAAGTGTACCTACTGTCCTTGCCTTTGAGGGCTGGCAAGACCTGGGCCAGCACCCTGGAGAATGTGGCCTGGGACATGCCAGATGCGTAACCCTCTGTCAACTGGAAGGCACCACTTGCCATGAAGTGTATGGTACACAGGAGTTTTTGCAGGCCAGTTAGGGCATGGTTGTGGGTGCATATGGGATCCGCCTGATCCTTGATGACCTTGTACAGGACAATGATACTGTGCGGCCTCAACCTGTAGCGATCAATGACCTCGTCATCGGTCATTCCAAAGAGAGTGACCCTTGGACGGTATACCCTGGGCCTTGGTGGTCGTCTATGCATTCTGGGCTGCTCCAGGGGTCCCTGTGGCAGCTGGGGAGCATCCTGTTGCTGCAGCTGTGCATCTGCAGGCAGGTGTCCTCCAAGTGGGGATGGGCTCCTGTGTGGCTCATGAGCCAGAGCCTCCTCACTTGCAACAGGGGAAGGCTGTTGATCAGGTGTGCCAGGGGGTTGCTGGTGTTCCCTAGCTCTCTCCCTTGCATGCCTTCTCCGCAGTCTTCGCAACAATATGTAACCCAACATACTGATTGCGCTCTCTCCTCTTTTTATATCTCTCTCTATCTCTTTCTCTCTATCGCTCTCTCTCTCTCTCTCCTGAGTGGAAAACAAGCCACAAGTGGGTGTGGTGAACTGTATGTTTAAGTAGGTGGTGGGGCGTTGTGTAGGTGTGGTGATGAGGTGAGTGCTGACCAATGGGAAGGTGATTGTTGTCCAGGTGAGTGTTTGCAGGTGTGTCTGTGTTTACATGTGTGCTGTGTTGTAGTTGCTGTGTCCCTGTCCATTGCGTGTGTGGAGCTGTGGGGTACAGGTTGTGTCTGGATCTTCTGGTGATGTTGCACAGGTGAGCTTGTTTTGTGTTGGCAGGTGTCCGTGTTGTGTGCTAACCCCCATTGTTCCGTGACATGTTGTGTTGGTGATTTTTTGTTGGGCCATGTCCATGTGGTGTTGCTTGGTTGTTGTGTTGTGTGTGCCAGTGATCTGTGGTGTGTGGGCATGTTTTTGTGTTATTTTGGCATTGCACGGGTTAATTTTCCCATTTGTATTCTCGCAGCTCGTCTGTTGTACCATGTGGCAGGGTTTTTTTTGTCCGTTAGGTGTCTAATGCCTAACAAAACTGGGTCTTAACTCTTGGCCGTTGAATGTATCTTTTTCGCTGCCGTTAGCAGTCCCGCAATCCTTTAAATTGCTCTGGAGAATTTTGTTCTATGGGTCCCAATGCATGTAAATGTATCAGCCTTTGTGACTTGTGCTCTGCCGTTAGCCGAACATAACACGGACCTTTGAATGGCTTACTGCACCTTAACACACCTGTTAGTCTTTTTTTGGCTAATGGCTGCCTTTAAATCTAGCACTAAGCGTAAAGGTGTGTGGTTACAGTTAGGTGTATTGCAGATGTGACCATGGTTCCCAGACCCTCCTTTATTTACCACAAATGAAACAAAAAACCCACACACTAACAATAAGCCTAGTCCTAGAACAATCCAATGATAATCTGGTGAAACTGAGAGTTACAGGGGAATATCATATGAACAAAAAATGAATCCTGCAAAGCTAGCACACAATACCAGCTGACTCAAAAGTATTATAAAATAATAAATATATTTGTAAATGGTATTCATGTCACCCCTTAGACATCTCTTCTCTAAAGTAAACAAACCCAGTCTGGCTAGTCTTTGGTTGTAACTAAGATCTTCCAATCCCTTTATCAGTTTTGTTGCATGTCTCTGCACTTTTTCCAATTCAGTAATGTCTTTTTTAAGAACTGGTGCCCAAAATTGTAGTCCATATTCTAGATGAGGGCTTACCAAGGATTTATACAGAGGTAGAATTATATTAGCATCCCGTGCATCTATGCCCCTTTATATGTAGGATAGTACCTTATTGCTCTTGTAGCAGCTGAGTGACTGCACATTGCTCTGAAGTGTATCATCTATCAGTACTCCTAAATCTTTCTATAATGCGCATTCCCCATTTACTCAGTTTATCTAAATCCTTCTGCAGAGAAAAAATATCCAGCTCTGTATGTATTTCCGGCTTAGTGTTATCAGCAAAGATTTAGGCTCTACTTTCAATTCCCACTTCTAGATCATTAATAAACAAAAAGCATTGTGCCCAGCACTGAACCCTGTGGCATCCCACTTACAACTTTAGACCAACTTGAAAAGGTTCCATTTCTAACAACTCTCTGTCATCTATCATTTAACCAGTTCTCAACCTATGTACAGATATCAAATCCCAAACCAAAGCATTTCATTTATGCAGTAACCTGTTGTGAGGCACTGTATCAAAGGCTTTTGCAAAACCCAAATATACTACATCAACAGCAATTCCCTTGTCCAAATTACTACTAACCTAACCTTAGCAAGGTGTAATGTAAAGGGACTTTCTGAAATGCCCACAGACTGCCCATTGTCTTCCTCTTATTACAAGTGGCATTGACCTTTGGGGCGCCAGTCAACAGGTATCAACGCACTGAATTATAATGCATTAGATACTTCTCTGACACTCAAAGTGTTAAGGGGAGGATTTTAAGTGTGTAGTTAGCTTAGTAACTTGACAGAATATTGATTCCAGCTCCTGTTGTTGCACAAATTGGCTTTGCATATTTGCCCCATTGTCTGAGATCAGTTACATATAAATGACTTACAGTATAAGAAGAATAAAATGGAAATATCCCAACCATAATACAATTGAAGTTCTCACAATATGACAGTTATGGTGGATGTACTGTTGTATGGGATATCAGTAAACACTATTATCCATTAAGAATCTGCACTTTACAGCTAGAGTTTATACATTTTATATTACTTGGTTACTTGTATGCTTCAAAATTAACTCACTTGATGCTGAAGACATCACTGATACATTGCTATAAAATATGCTGAAGATGACACTAGTGTCTAAGGTTCTAATCTTATGAAGCAAATAACTGTAACATGATGTGCACTTCACAAAATAAAACACATTCAAGATTTATTGGTGTATTGTGTGTGCAGGTCTGATTAAGCTAAAATGTATGGAGTTCCAGATAGTAGGGATAAAAGAGCAATACTCATGAGCATCAAGGGCACCTTGGGAGATGATCATGCTGGTGAGAGCTATAGCTCTGTCTATATACAGTACTTTGAACTATAATGTGAAATATATTGTTGAACACACAGTATTTAAAATAAACATAGACAATGCATAGGAGAAATATGGTGCAAATGGGAAATGCAAAATAAATTGTTTGTGATGTTGAAACTATGGGCTATATTCTGGAAGCTTAAGACAAGCAATACCCCCTGACACTCAGTTTACCCCTGGAATGCTAAAGAGGTTTAAAATGATTGCAAAGGGGATATCCATTTGAGGGGTATGCAACACACTGCAAAGTAATGCGTTATATACACCTTTGGACCTCAGTGGGATTTTTTGAAGAATGTCTTAATTACCCACTACAGTACAGTTGGTTTGTTCAAGAACTGCATCTCTTTAGTTTCCAGAACAACCTAAATAAATTGATCACAATGTAATTTATTGATTTAAAATGTCATGCAATTCAAACTGATTTACATTTAAATAAAGTTATATATATGAGAACAAGCTAATGAACGTGTATATTAGCTGGGAACAATACAGTACCTTCTAAGTGGAGAATTTCACCTGTCTTCTTGTAAAATCCCAGTTCCCACAATGGTATAGTCAGAAAAATCCCATTCTAGTTCACAGATTTTTTTAGTAAGAATAAACCTAACATCACTTGTCAGACAGGTTTTGTAATATTATTCAGATGTATTTGAAGTCAAGCAAATCTCAGAATTCCTTAAAAGGCTCCTGGCTATGGGATGATTGTTACATTGAATTGCCTGGCTTTGCTGTGCCTACAGTGAGATCTTTGCCAAACATTCCCTGAATATTTTAGCATACATAGATTCATATGACTTAGGGAAGACAGACAGCCATTGTGCCCTAACCTGAGGTGCCATTTCCTTAAATGACTGCAGTTAAAATATTGGATGTTTTTCAGTATCTGCAAAAAAATTAAGCTCTAATGTTAAGCCCCTGTGGGCTTTAAAAAGGGTAAGAAGGGACAAGATATACAAATATGAAACACACAACCCAATCTGCAGCTTTAGTAAAAAGAACACCATAATGTTCCTGCTAGACAATACCATCCACTGAGAAATATATTTTACTATATCAATAATGATAAAAATAATGAAAATCATAAACATATTGCATCTATGTATGGAAACCTAGGAGACAGTTTTGGGATTAATTCAGGCATATGTATGCTTCAGTCCATATTTAATTGCTAAAGGTATGGCGTATAACATTGTTATGAATTTTAATCCTAGCGATAACCTATAATTTTTTAAGAAATGGTTTAAAAGGGCAATATATTTTTAAACAAGTATTTAGTCATGATGTAACTTTTTCTTTCCCCACTAAGAAATCTCTTACAAAAAATATTTTCTTAAAATAAGGTTTTAAAATAATTCCTCCCTAGAACAAACAAGTATTACAATATATAATCTAAAGTAAGCTGACAAGAACTCCCCTTTAATGAAGGAACTTATTAAACATGCACATTGCTGGACTGCTCTGGTTTCTATGCATTCGTACATAATTAAATTTCATTAGAGTCCTATAGAAAATAAAATATTTTCAATTTAATCAAAAGAAATACCTATCTGGGCATATATGCTTATTAATGGTATAGTCATTTAGACTAGTCTACCTTTGCTTATGTATAGATATATGCCAAATTAATCTTTTCAGCTTGTATGAGGAGGTAAGCAGCAACCTTGACAATGACAAGGCAGTAGATGTAGTATATCTAGACTTTGCAAAGGCATTTGATACAGTGCCACACAGAAGGCTGGTGTATAAAATAAGGAAATTGGGGCTAGGAGATAACCTTTGAAATTGGATACAAAACTGGCTGAAGGATAGGGAACAGTGTGTGGTTGTAAATGGAAAATTCTCCAGTACAGTTAAAGTGGAGAGTGGAGTACCTCAGGGTTCAGTATTAGGTCCACTGCTTTTTAACATGTTTATAAATGACCTGGAAATAGATATAGCAAGCAAAATATCAATGTTTGCAGATGATACTAAATTATGCAAGGTAATAAATTCAGAACAGGATATTTTCTCTATACAGAGGGACTTACATACAATGTCAGATTGGGCAAACATGTTGAATATGAAGTTTAATGTGGGGAAGTGTAAAGTCATGCATTTGGGAGGAAACAATCCCAAGGCTACTTATAAACTTAATGGAATAATTTTAGGTGACTCATTGCTAGAGAAAGACCTGGGTGTCCTTGTCAACTACAAACTTGGAAACAGTGACCAGTGCCAAACAGCAGTAGCAAAGGCAAACAAAATCCTGTCTTGCATAAAAAGAGGTATCGAAGCAAGAGTGGATAACATTATTTTGCCATTATACAAATCATTGGTAAGACCTCACCTTGAGTATGCAGTGCAATTATGGGCACCTGTTCTGAAAAAGGATATACTAGAACTAGAGAGGGTACAGCGGAGAGCAACCAAATTAATTAAGGGATTGGAGGACTTGACATATGAGGAACGACCAAACAAACTTGGTTTATTTACTCTAGAGAAAAGACGACTAAGAGGAGACCTTTTCACATTGTACAAGTATATGAGAGGTCAATACAAGGATCTCTGCGGTGAGCTATTTATTCCAAGGGCTGATCAGATTACCAGGGGATATCCCTTGAGATTAGAGGAAAGGAAGTTTAAACATCAGCAGAGAAAGGGTTTTTTTACGGTAAGGTCTGTTAAATTGTGGAATACATTGCCCAGGGAGGTAGTTATGGCAGATACAGTGGATACATTTAAGAGATTAGATACATTTCTTTCAAAAGGGAAAATACAGAGTTATACTTTTTATCAGTAGGCTGATCAGGAAGGTCTGATAAAGACTAATTTAATTGGTAGCAGGAAAGCTATAAAATTCTCAGTTTTTAGGGTATGAGGCAAAGGTTGAACTTGATGGACTTGTGTCTTTTTTCAACCTAGTTTACTATGTTACTATGTTAATAAAATACCCTAACAGTGTGTTTTCAAGTAAGTTTTAAAAAAAACATGGAGTATAGTTTAATAACAAACCCAATAAAATCTTAGGCTTTGTATCAATTTGTGCCTCCTCATATCCAGTTACTGTTTATACACCACAAACATTATTGTACTTTCTTTTTACCATACCTTAATAACTGCTTCTTTATATCTTTAAATAATATGCAACTGCATGTAGCATTTTAATATATGTATGTGTGTGTGTGTGTTTATACTAGCAATGTGGGACGGTGCTGCCCGTCAGGATATATAGGGAATTAAAGGGATAGTAATACTTTGTTTTATATTTATTTTATTTTGTAGCCATTAAAAAAACATGAAGAATGATATAAGTCTTTTCTCTCAAACCTTTATGGTTTAAGAGATATTCACAAGCAAAGTATATAAGGGAAAAAGCTGAAAAACTTGTCAAGGGGGGAAGGGCTTTCATTCTTTTCATACAAAAAAGATTGTCCCCTGCTGTTATCTGTCTGGTCTTACAACCAGATTCACATCTGAGAAGAGATGGCTTACACTAGGAAAAAGGGGCGGGAGGGGGAAACTTTGCTTGTGAATATCTCTCAAACCATAAATGCACACACATGGATGCAAGACAAACACACACAGAGACACACACGCAAATGCACACGCATGCACTGAGATGCATAAAGAGCGACACAGTCATACACACATACATGCAATGCACAACATGCAGACACATAGAAAGTGATACAGACATGCAACACACACAGTGAGGAACACACAGGCACACACAGAGACACACAGAGAAGTGAGTCATAAGGGGTGACTTATGTGTCATTGTAATGAGTTTGTGTTTGTACTTATGCCTCCACTGTGGCATCCATTCATATAATTGAAATGCATGTGGTAATTGCACATACTATGGTGGAAGGTGGATCGTGGGCCCTCCTGGGTCATCACGGGGCAACACATCCGTGCCTCCGGAATGCAGTGAGCGCGCGCTATCTGCTGTCCATCTTTTTATACCCTTGGGTTACATAACAAGTGGGTGGACAGTCTAGCACTGTGCCCCCCCGATGGTCTTATTAGTGCAGCACCATCAGGCTATGACCCAGGCGTTGAGCGCATCTCATGAGTTGGCCAGACTCCCAAGTTACCTCAAGACCGCAGGCTGCATCTGATACGCCTTCAGACCTCTCCTTCCGGTGCTAAAGTTCTAGGCAGTACACCTTTCTTATCAGAATCTATCATCTCCCTGGCGCTCTCCCCAGAAAAGTGTGCAGAAGTCTTAGGCAGCATGTACTGACCCTATTTGACTTGAGCACTCAGAACTGAAGTGCCAGTTATTTATTTTCAGTTTTAAACAGCCTGCGTTTCTTATCTCCTCTAAAGCTGCAGCTTGCTTGGCACAGCTACTAAATATGCTTAGTCACTGTGCTCAGCTAAAGTTTGAGCTGAAATTTGTTCAGCAACCGCTGGCTTTCCAGCTGTGCATCTATTAGCTTTTTGGTTTACTCGTGGGTAATCAATCTTTGAATAATTACTTTTATAACTTTAATTATTACTTTTACCACACCCAGGCACGAACCTTTGATTTGAGAAGTGCCTCCTGATGACAATTATATATATATATATATTTATGTCTCTGTATTTGTACAAATACGCAACTCTGCTGAAAACACGCCAGGTCATACGTGTAAACGAGAGAAATCTCAATGTATTCTTCCTAGTAAAACATTTTCTAAATAAATAAATGGTTTTATTCAATGGGCGTATTTAGTCGCAAACCAAAATACTTTGTCACTCTGCCAGGCTATGATGACCTCAGACTCTAATTAAAACTACCAATTTGAGACAAAATTGCTTGGGTACAGTGCTAGAATACAGTGCTTGAGAAAGTAGACAGACCACTGTGTAGTCTTTCTGTGGTCTAAGCCTGGTAAAGGTGCAAACCACAAGAATGGACAGCACAGGCCAATTGAGTTAGACTATGCTCAGGATGACTGTATAGGATCTTGTAGAAATTGTCTCAAGTGGCATGCTAGAGCCAATTTCCAGGCAGCAACAAACAGGACTAGAAAAGATGCTGCAGACTGACTGCACTTACACTACACTAGGATATATATCTAGAGTCAGGTTGCAGTTGAGAGACTGGACACAAGCTGGAGTCCCTGGAGATAGACTTCAATACAGGCCTGCAACACTGATGATAATGTAGAGAAAAGCAATAAGAGCAGCACTTCTGGAGAGATCTACAATACCCAAGCATACTAAAGCAACTGAGACGCAGGGGCAAATATACATGTCTTGAACAAGTCCAAGAGTGCAGATCACAAGAGCCAGTAACTTGTCTGTAACTATCAAGGACAGAGCATAATCAGAGAAGGATTGGAACAGGTCTGGTTTATCAGCTTCACACACAACTGCAATACACACAATGAGGTAGCAAAGATGGGAATAGGTTCAGTTCTTTGACTAAAGATCAGAGCATAAACAGGCTTACAATGGTATAGTGGACTAAATCAGGACTGGTTCAGCAATACCATTTCTATGCAAGAAATAGCAGCAAACAATACAGAGGGCAAGAGCAGGATTGTTTTAGCATCAGTGGATAAATACAGGAACAAGCAGCAAACGATACAGTTGTCAAGAACAGGACCGGTTTATTAACAGTGAATCAAAACAAGAACAAGCAGCAAACAATAGCATGATCAGTAACTATGGAGCAGGAGCACAGCATAAACTGCACAAGGCAAACAAGAAACTTTGAGCAAGCACCATTTCAAAGAAGATATTGCTCAAGGCCAGGTGATCAGAAAAGCTGAATGGAACACCAGATCAGGCCAAAGGTAGGGCAAAAGGTAATCTCCAGAATGGACTATGACACTCCTTTTTTAAACTAAGTTAAGTTGATTCATCTATTTGCCATCACTATTAACTTATTCTTAGAGAAATATTTTGAACCTTTATCACACATTGATGGATAGTTTAATATACTATACATAGCATCGTGACACATCCCATTGCCATGACCTCACCGACAAATCAATGATAAACCAGAGGGTGTTATGCTCTCAGAGGAGATAATCATGGTGAGATAAAATGGAATATAGAAAGTTATCTGTAAACTATTGAAATAATATAGAAAAAAGACAATTAAATTCAAATAATCACACTACTATATAAAGACCCAATTAGTGTTAGTCTTACTGTATGTCCGGGGAGATATTTATGAAGCAGCCACAGCTGCTTTGATAAATAGCCCTATAGAAAAAGCACAATTCTGAAAATTCTGCATCATTAGAATACTGTCTTTATTAATGAATGTAGCTCACAATGTGTTCTAGTAGCAACATGATACCTAGATGACAACAACAACACAGTCCAGACAATGATAAGAGAGAGTCAGCTCTTCTTATATATGTAAAAGTCCAGTTAAGTGTTTGGAATTAACTCATATTAGCACAAATAAAGTGTAACTAATTCCTTATAAGAATATGAATTAATTGGAAGAGCTTTTAAAACCACCTATATGTAATGTTAGCCATTTTGTATTTAAAACAATAACTTATAAAATATTAACCCTTATATACTCTGTATCTCTCCCTTAATCACTTTAGGTTATAAGCTTATAGTAGGGATCCCACTTCCAATGTTTCAGTTTGCAAAGCACTTCTAACCCTCTATCGTTTAAACCTTTAAACTGAAAAGTGCTGTGTACACTTCTAGAGCTATATAAATAAATATATTAATCCATTCATTAATTTCAATTGTCTTGTCGGTTAATGCAAAAAATGCCTATAATACTGCTACTGCCTCAGACAGTTAGGACTAAGGTAGCCTGGACAACTGCTGACTCTAGTTGAGTGAGGGTTGTTTGGATTTACTGCCTATGGAAGCCATTGTTATCATAAAGGAATATCTTAGTGATGTTTACATCCTTCTGGAAGGGTAGAAGAGGTATTATGTCTGAAATTTAGAAACACCATTAGATAAACTAGATAAGGGGGTTGATAAATAATGTATGATATATCCAGTTGCCTGATGACAAAGATTTTGAACAGTGCTTGTCTGATGATGTATACAAGGATACTGAAGTTAATTTTAAAAGTCATAATATTAATACAGCAATAGGGTATATAAAATTGAAAATGACAGCAAAAACACTAGAATTAATCTCTATGATAGGTATACACATGTTCATAGTTTAAGAAATAGACTTCCTGAACCTATTTAAATAATAACTATGGTACAATGAATCTCATAACTGGTACAAAGTTAAACATGGGTATATTCTTTACAGAATAACAGACAACTGAAGAAGGGAGGAGGAACTGATCTTTATATAAAGGACTAGCGAATACTGTGCAACGTTGCCCATTTGATTTGTCCATTTGTTAATGTCAGAGAACTGCTGGACCACTGCATCACTGAAACAGTTATATTTTTATGTATCTATATAACTTAAAGTCTAAATTACTACAGGAGCCAAATCTTAAGAAAATAAAACTAAATTTGATCATCACGATGATTAATATAATGTCAGGTGTACAGCAAGCAAATCAACTACACAATTTTCAGGAAATGCCTTCCAATCACAACTTTCAATATATAGTAAAACTCATCAATCTTTATTGTAGTGAAATACAAAACAGACAAAATACTAATTTGTGGATAGTCTCACTCGCTTCACATACCAGATACTTGATCATAGTCTAAACTAGATATCATGCCAAAGCATTATTTAACTACTGGAAATAACTAACAGTTGCTACAAGAACCAATAAATTCTAGTGATGTTTCTAAATTCCCAGAGTGTTAATAATACCTGCTCCAGGGTTAAAATGGAGAGAATTTAAAGGCAACCATTTTGAAATATTTAATAATTCATATGTTACTGTGTACATATATAATTCGACAGGATAGTTGAGTAGGCTGTACACATAACAAACTTGTAAAATACAGTTTTAAATTAATAGTAATTCATAAAAAAAATCAAAAAAGAAAACTCAGAAACTCAGTGCTAAAATGTTTTAATCCAGTTAAAACTCCTTAAGACGCTCCCCAAGTGGGTACAAATGATGACATTCCTTAGCAACAACAGATAGAACTAAATCAGAAAAGCTAAAGATAATTATTCATAATAAATAACATTGTATTCTTAATCTAACCCTTTGGGTAGTCTGCAGAACAAGGAAAAATAAAAAACTTCCCCACGTGAGAGCTTACTTGACAAATCACAGCACCTCATGGGGAGCTTTAACCTTTCTATGCCCTGCACAGCAACCTCCAAGATAAGAATTATGTTCTGATCCAAAATGTTGAGCCACTCCTGTTTTATATTCTTCACAATTGATGCTGTCTGGCATTCCTGCCTCCCATCGCCATCCACTGCAATCCATATAGAATGCTGCAGCACGAATTACTCTGTTGTCACCTAGGCTTGTTCCTGTCCCGCTCCTCCTCAAATCTCTCCAGTGGTTAAGCGATTTGATTAAAGATGAGAAGGCAGCCTATGAGCTGCCTGTGGAGCTTGATGAACTCATCTCCTTTACTATACTAATAGATACTAGGATCGGAGAAAGATCCCCTTTCAAGGAACAGTTGTGGAGGTCTCCTTCTCGATTGGCGCCTAACTTTATGCTCCCACCCAATCCTCCCTTGCCTCCCACGCCTCCTAGTGCCAAGATGGACAGGGCTGAACCTGTGCAACTAGGGATCACACACCTTTTGGGGGAGGAGAGTGTCTTCCATCGCAGAGAGGGCATATGCCTGTATATATAACGCATTTGTCCCGCCTGGCCGGGAAACACGTGCACTTTGTCATACCTTCCTCCCCTCCGCTGCCACGGCGGCCATTGCCGCTTTCCATCTCCTCTTCCGGGTTTCTGCTGGCGCATCACCACGCTAGCGTGGTGACATCATCTTTAGCCCGCACTTCCGGGTTTGGGCCTTTTATAGCCGTATGCTGCTTCTGTGCGGCACGCGATTATAGCGTTCCGTAGTGGTGTCCAGCCAGCATACTAGTCTTCAGTCCAGACCTGCTTGCCTTACTTGCCACTGCTCTACGGTGTCCTGACCCTGCTTCTGCCTGTCTCCTCTTGTGCCTGCCGATTCTGCCAGTGTACACCTTGTCTTGATATAGTCCCTGCTTGCCTTCTGGCCACTGCTGCTCTCTGGTGTCCTGACCCTGCATCTGCCTGTCTCCTCTTGTGCCTGCCTGATAAGCCCTTGTTGTCTCTGTTGCAGACCCTGGCCTGTCCCTGTATTCCTCCTTGCCTTTTGCTTGGTCCTAGCTACCCTCTGGCTGACCTGTACCAGTCCCTGGATTCCTCGCTTTACTGCAACCTTGTTTCCCTACAAGCCTCCTAGGGCTACTCTTATTCATCTGTTCTGTATTGCAGGCTGTCCTGTCTCCTTGTCAGGGTATCCTGCCTCTGCCAGCAATCTATCAGCTCCCTGCCACACCTGCCCTGGGACCTGTACCTGGTTTTCTGGCCTCCTGTTCAGGAATTCCCGCCTCTGCCTGTGCCCAACCTGCACTCTGCCCTACCTGCCTCTTCTTGTCTTTAAGTGTAGGAAATAGACCTTCCCTGGGGTTGGTGGTGGGTGTCCTCACTGTAGTGCGTTATCCTGAGCTTTCTTTGGCTCAACCGAAGGGGGTCATCTGGCTTTGAGGCCAGCACCTTTACATGGCCTTGGCCGCAGCACAACACACTACAGGGGGCCTGCAAACACCAGCCATGCTCCCCAGTGATGCACTCAAGCCTTCACTCCACTAGCCCTTGTTGGAGGAGTCACTGTATCCGTGACAGTATATACTTGTTACGGTTCAGTACACTCAGACACATTAGGTTTAGGTAAAAACACAGCTTTATTGAAGCACACAAGAAATAATGTAACCCTCACGAGTCCAGTAAGTATGAACAACTGACACAAGACAGGTTACAAGTGGTTACCCACACGGGTCCAGTAAAGTGCACAACACAATACTGACACAGCTCAGGTAAATCGTGATACAGTGTATAAGTATGATATACAGTGGAGCCACTGGCAGAGTGGCTAGCAATGACTGTGGTACAATGTCGCTAACGCCACAGGCGGTGACAATGACCTGAGTAACGGAGGCAAAGCTTACTAGCACGGTTCCACTATGGTGGATGCCCAGCGTGGACTACAAAGGCAAATCAGAGCTCGTGCCAAACGGAGGCCCAACGAAGATATCTACACCAGTGCTCTTGCTATGACCCAAAGGGTTAATGTGCACACATAAATGGCAGACAACCGGAAGCACCCAACTGACCTACTAAAAGGTACGCCCTGGGTATAGGTAGCCAGCACACTACTATAGCAAGTGGATTCGAGGCAGCGCCCCCGAATGGGTTAACAATCGCTATGGTCTGGATAACGGCAACCACGGAACGCGCCCAACTGAACCTAAGGTGACCAAGAGATGAAGCACGGTGTAATAGGATACAGGCACACTGAGACTCTGAGCCAACTGGTAATACGGACAGGGTACTAGAGTACCGGAGATGGGAGACACCCTTAAAGGGAACCGTGCACTATAAGCAGACGGAACTGCCAGGTAAAGTCCAACTAACAAGCTTAGAGCAGGAACCAGCGCCAACTGGTGTAGTAACCAGCACAGGAACGTAGCCAAGCTGAGTCAGAGCAGGAAGCAGGAACATCAATCTCGCCGGGTCGGTACATGGAGCAGGAACGTCGATCTCACTGGGTCGGTACACGGAGCAGGAACGTCAGCCAGGCCGGGTTAGAACAGGAAGCGAGAACGTCAGCCAATCCAAGTCGGTACACAGAATCAGGAGCAATGACTAATGACGTGGTCAGGCAGTACGAGGTCATACACTGGATCAGAATCACAGAACTATTGCTAGGCATCAGGTACACCACGAAAGGGCATTAGCCAAGTGACAGCCCTGGGTCTAAAAAGGCTGTCACTAGGAGGAGCAATACAGAGCAGCCAATAGGAGAGCAGCAACATAGAGATGGACAGAATGTCGCTCAGATCACAGGCGCCGTGATAATACTATAGTTGGTAGAGTAATTGGGTTGGTAGAGCTTGAGTCCCAGGGGATCCTGACACACCTGGGGTTGAGTCGGGGACAGATCCTGGGTGGAGTTTCATTGTCCCTAGACCAGATGCAGACGAGACCTATGCTAGAGGTGGTATTGTCATGGGATACATCTTCTATCATGGCTCCGGCATTGATTGACTCCGGAGTGGCAGGATATTTTATGGATGCAGACTTTGCTTCCCGGAGCTCGATTCCATTGGTGCCTCATTCCTCTCCTCTTGCTATAGAGGCCATTGGTGGGAGACCATTGTAACCGTCACAGGTGGCTCACGAGTCATGACCACTGTCTCTAAGGGTGGGGATCCTCCACGTGGAGACCCAACGTGATCATTCTGGGGTTCCCTTGGCTTCAGACAAACAACCCAAGAATAAATTGAGAGATATGCTACATTATGTTTTGGTCCTCTTACTGTTCTAAGTCTTGTGTACAGCAACCTACCAAGATCCTTTGTACCTCTTCCTCATTACCCTCAGAGTATCAAGCTTTTAGTGAGGTGTTTAATAAGGTAGAGGTTAGTACTTTGCTGTTGCATAGGGCATATGACTGTACCATTAAAATGATACCAGGTGCTATACCTCCTAAGGGGTATACTTATCCTCTGTCTGTGCAGGAGAACCGAGCTATGGAGGAGTATGTGGCCGATGCTCTGTCCAGAGGGATCATCCGGAAGTCTTCCTCACCTGCTGTTGCAGGATTATTTTTTGTAACGAAAAAGGATAGGGAGTTGAGACCCTGCATTGACTATAGAGGTCTGAATAAACTGGTTGTCAAGAATGCTTACCCCATACCTTTGATTACCGAATTGTTCAACCAAATTAAGGGCTTTTCTCTCTTCACCAAACCAGATGTAAGGGCGGCCTATAACTTGGTGATAATCAGAGAGGGAAACAAGTGGTAAACTGCATTCAATACACGCAGTGGTCACTATCAATACTTGTTTATGCCATTCGGCTTGTGTAATACTCCAGCAGTATTCCAAGAATTGATTAACAATGTATTGAGAGATTTGCTACAGAGCTGCATAGTAGTCTTTTTGGACGATATCTTAATTCATTCCCCGAATCTAGTAGCACATCGGAAGGATGTTGCAACTGTATTACGGCTTCTGGGAGAGAACAAGCTGTTCTGTAAATTGGAGAAATGTGAGTTCCACAAGACTCAGGTGACATCTCCTCTGACAGTATAGCTACGGACCCCCAAAAACTCTTGGCTGTCCTGCAATGGCCCAGACCAGTGGGCTTGAAGGACATAAAGAGGTTCTTGGGGTTCGCTAATTATTACAGGAAAGTCATACAGAATTTCTCCACAGTGGTTAAGCCACTAACCGACATGATGCATAAGGGGGCTAACCCATCTGTATGGTCTCCCAATGCGATCCAGGCTTTTGAGGATTTGAAGTCTGCCTTCACTAAGGCTCCGATATTGTCGCATCCCAATCCCACCCTACCCTTTATACTGGAGGTGGATGCATCTGAAACAGGAGTGGAAGCCCTCCTGTCCCAGCCCTCCTGTCCTGGTAAACCCCTTATTTCATGTGGGTTTTTCTCTAAAAAATTGTCAAGAGCTCAGAGTGTGTATGATATAAGTGACAGCAAGCTTCTGGCTATTATCCTCGCTCTCAGTGAGTGGCGTCACCTACTGGAGGGGAACAGTTCCCCAATCCTGATGTTGACGGATCATAAGAATCTGACATATCTGTTAGAGGCCAAGAGACTGTCTCCACGACAAGCCAGGTGGGCATTTTTCCTGTACAGATTTAATTTTGTGGTCTCGTATCTTCCTGGCTCCAAGAATGTCAGAGCAGATGCCCTGTCCAGGCAGTTTGGGTCTGACCCTGAGCTGAGTCTACACCGGTGCCTATCATTCCTACTCATCGAATTCTAGCTACTGTACGCACCAACATCCCATCTCCTCTGGTCAAGGAGATTTTGGCCTCCCAATCCACTACTCCGGCTGACAGACCCAGTGGTAAATGTTTCATACCTAACACCCTTCGTACCAGATTGTTGGAGACGTACCATTCATCGAAGACTGCTGGTTATATTGGCCGTGACCAATTGATTTGGTCAGTCTCCCATTTGTTTTGGTGTCCCAGATTAAGGCAGATTGCTTAGCCTTTGTGGTGGCATGTTCCATTTGTGTTCGTGCCAAGACCCCAAGATATCTTCCTGGGGGTCTACTTCAAACTGTTCCCAATGATGAACATCCCTGGTCTCACGTTTCCTTAGACTTTATGGTAGAACTGCCAGTATCCAAGGGGTACACGGTCATTCTTATGATAGTGGACCGATTCTCGAAAATGGCTCATTTTGTCCCACTCCAGGGACTCCCATCCTCCAGGGGATTGGCCAAAGTGTTTGCTAGAGAGGTGTTTCGACTCCATGGGTGCCAAGGTGCTGGTTTCGGATCGAGGAAGTCAATTTGTGTCTAGGTTTTGGAGGTTGTTCTGTAACCAGATGGGTATCCAACTCTCGTTCTCCTCTGCATACCATCCCCAGTCCAATGGTACTGCCGAGACCAACCAAGGGTTGGAACAGTTTTTGCGCTGCTTCGTCTAGGACCATCAAGACAGTTGGGCATCCTTGTTACCGTGGACAGAGTTTGCCATGAATTGTGCAGTGAACTCTTCCTCACAGAGTTCTCCGTTCTTGATCAACTGTGGGTTCCAGACTTCAGTGCTTCCTGACTCCTTTCGTGCACAAGACATTCCGGCTCTGTAAGAGCATCTTATGCAGCTCCGCTCCACTTGGGTACAAGTCCAGAGAGCCCTACAAAGGTCCACGCAGCGCTATCAAAGACATGCAGACCGGAGACTGCCTGCTCCTGTTTTTCAAGTTGGGGACAGGGTATGGTTATCCTACTGCAATCTGAACCTACAAGTGCCTTGTAAAAAGTTGGCCCCTCGCTTTCTAGGTCCATACCGGGTGCTTCGCAGAGTGAACCCTGTCACTTATACTTTGGACCTTCCTGCCAGTATGAGCATCCACAATGTGTTTCACTTATCATTACTCAAACCCCTGATATGTAATCGCTACACTACAGCACCCATGGTGCCACGGCCTATGCAGGTGGAGGACCATGAAGAATATGAGATACAGAGCGTTCTGGATTCTCGCAGAGTCAGAGGTCACCTCCAATATTTTTTACACTGGAAAGGCTCTAGTCCTGAGGAACGTTCTTGTTTTCCAGATAAGCCTGGTCCTTTTCCGCAGGGGAGAGGTCATTGAAGGGGGGTACTATCATGGTTCCTGTGATTCTGGAGCTTTTGCTGGTCTGTTCACTTCCTTGTGATTGCCTGGCGGAAGCATGGCGGGTGACTAATTCCTGATTACTCGTGCGTCATTATGAACGCTCGCTATTTTATAGTTCACCTTGATTGACTTATCCGGACTCTGCCTCCTAGAGAGGCCTTATATGCTGTGTCCTATCATTGCCTCAGTGCCTTTCGAGGTGTACCTGATCGCTTTCTGAATCTCCCATTGTGATCTGTTCCTGGCTGCTGAATCTGATTTGTGGATGACCCTGGCTCCGTTTGACTACTGATTTGTGCCTGAACCTTTGGCCTAGGTATGACCTTGGCCTGGTTGACTAACCGCTCTGTGCTAACTTTGGCTTGTCCGACTACCCGCTTTGTGTATGACCTCTGGCCTGGCTGACTAACTGCTCCGTGCTAAGTACTGTGACTTGTCTGACCTCCGGCTCCGTGCTAAGTACTTTGGCTTCTCTGACTACCAGAATCATTTAACCATTGGCTGGTTGTCTCACTCTCGCTCCCTGAGGCCTGGCACCCTCTTTGCAGGTTCTCAGTCTCAGTCCTTGGTTGGATAGGTCCTGTCCGTAGTGCAGCAGCACCTAGTCCTACCCTACCATCCTAGGGCATTTCAGTTGTACCTTAGCATTCTAGCTTGTGGGCCTCCAGTTTCCGCTCTGCTGTACAGCACACTTACCACTATCACTACCTCTCTTGTTCTGCTCTCTCTACTGGTTTGCTCTAAGCTTGTTCATCAGTCTGGCTAGGTTCAGTGTCAGCTCCTGATAGTGGACTGCACATTGTCCCCACGCCTGACCCCGGGAAGGTTGGGGAAGTGTCTATATTCAACGTTTCTTGTGATTGATTCTTAATAAAGTGGAATTGATTTTATGTACCTGTCTGAGTAGTTATTTGCAAGTCTCCTGTGACAGTAGTGTGGAGACGAGCTGGCAGAAGACAGAAGTGAAGGGAAGGAACTTTGATCGCTATCATCTCTGAAACCATAAGGGTTTGAGACATGACACTGGGGGCAATATGTTTCTTTTTAACAAAGCTACAATATGGGAATTAGTAATTTGCAAGTATTACTATCCCTTTAAAAATAGCTTAGTTTTGTACTTGCAGGATGTTTAGCTGAAGTATTTTGTCAATGTCTGTTGACTGGAGAGGTTACAGATGACTGGAAATTTGCCACTGTAGTGCCACTACACAAAAGGGCAGAAGTACAGAATCTGACAATTACAGACCTTTGAGTTTGACACTAGTATATAATGGAAACACTGTTGAAAGGAAGAATTGTTGTATATCTGAAAGTTAATGACATGCACGATCCATGACAGCATGGCTTTATGACAGGAAGATCTTGCCAAACAAATGTAGCTGAATTGTTCAATTGTGTTACTCAATTGGTAGACAAGGGTGGAGCAGCAGCAGTAGTTATTTGGATTTTATTAATGTTTTTGACACTGTACCACATCAAATGCAAAAAATGCATTGTTTGGGACTAGACTCAGTGGTAGTCTATTAGATAAATAATTGGCTGAAAGACAAGAAACAGTTTTATTAAAGGGATAGTAACACTTCGTTTTAACTTTATTTTATTTTGTAGGCATTAAAAAAACATGAAGAATGATATAAGTCTTATCTCTCAAACCTTTATGGTTTATGAGATATTCACAAGCAAAGTTCCCCTCCCCGCCCCTTTTTCCTAGTGTAAGCCATCTCTTCTCAGATGTGGATCAGGTTGTATGACAGTACAGATAACAGAAGGGGACAATTTTCTTTGTATGAAAACAATGAAAGCCCTTCCCCCCTTGAAAAGTTTTTCAGCTTTTTCCATTATCTTAATTGAAGATTGTCCCTCTCTGCAGTCTACCTGGGCATCTCCCTTCTTATCTGGTTGAACAGGGGGGGGATACTTTGTTTGTGAATATCTCTTAAACCATAAAGGTTTCAGAGATAAGACTTATATCATTCTTCATGTTTTTTTAATGCCTACAAAATAAAATAAAGTTAAAATGAAGTATTACTATCCCTTTAAAGTAATTGGTATTCATGTAGAAGAAGGATTGGTTACTAGAGGAGTGCCTACTGGGTCTATTACTAGTGGTATTTAATGTAAGGAGTGCACTTTTGCAGATGAGAGAAAGGTCTGCATTAGGGTTGACTCTATGTGGGATAATCTAAATATATTAGGAGTTAGGAAAGTTTGAGGAATGGACAGAAATATGGAATCTAAAATGTATTGCGGAATGTGCAAGATAATGCATTTAGGACACAGACAATCAGAGGTGGAATTCAAATTTAATGGCAATTTGATGACAAAAACATCAAAGGGAAATGATTTGGGAGTCATATGACATGAAGGTAGGCAGATAATGTAGTAAAACATTCAGACCTTCCCAATTTAAAGAATTCCACAACCATGCTGCTCTTACTCAAAATAAACATGCCTCTGTTTATTCAAAGAAGCCTATAACAATCAGATAGATGATCAGTACCAAGGAAGGCATCAAGAAGGTCTTGATGAAGGCATCCAGAGGCATTTATTGTCCAGTTAGAGAAGTCCCATTATTGGCACTTGCTCCAGAAAACATCTGGTCACCTTATTCTTACCTGCCATCAGAAACTGTTTCTCTGTAAAAAGAAAATAATTTGAATGAAAAATGTAACCATAATGCCAGAGCCGGATTTACATCTCAGGAGCCTGTAGGCGCAGAAATCTGAAGCGCCCCCCCCCCCCCGACACACACACAAAAAAAAGTGCAAAAAGTTTTGACTGAAATATTTTTTATTCAGCCCTTTTCAGATTAGTAATATGCCCTTCATTTATAGACTATAGCAGAGTAGATGGGGATAACGGACTGCTTTTTGAAGGACATATTTTTAAGCAAGTATTTCTATTAAATTAAGAGACACTTATTCCATGAGTAGATTAACCCTTTAAGAGCTTCTGATGCCTCAGCTGAAATTATGAGAGGAGGCTCAAAATATTGGAAGATTTTTTTAGGATCCCTCTAACCCCAGAAATATGCCCCCCCTGCAAACACAAATATGCCAGTGTGTCAATTGGACATGTGACTCTAAGAGAATTGTAGTTAATTTGTAAAGATGTTTAAAAACATCTATGTTTTTAAAAACACACATCTAAAAACATCTATGTGCGACCAAATGACTGAGACACTTAAAATGTGGTCCAAATCTTAAAATGGAAATGTAATGGGATTGGAGTTTCTTCACCCGGTAAGATCTAATACCAGAAGAGAAATAAAATGTATATCAGGAAAGAAATGGTGCCTTGGGATGATGATCTAGACTAGAACGTCCTCTCAGTGCACCATTTCATTCCTGATAAACTTTTTTATCTGCTGATGAAGAAACTCCGATCCCATTACATTTCCATTTTAAGATTCAGACCACATTTTAAGTGGCTCAGTCATTTGATCACACAGTGCGTCCAAATGACTGTCTGAGCCACTTAAAATGTGGTCTGAATCTTAAAATGGAAATGTAATGGGATCGGAATTAGAGGAGGCGATTTATTTCCACACAATCATGGCCGTTTATTGGCCATTTATTCTCCATTTATGGATATCATACCCGGCGTCGCCATGGTACAGACATCCGACTGCTTACTTTAATCAACACAGGGGTTAAATAAACTGTGGGACCGACCATGGTGCAAGTTTGCAACTCTCTCCTCTTTGCTCACTGACACTCACTGTTCTGTGTGGATGTCAAGCGGTGTGTGCGGCTGCGGCTCCCTGCAGGTTGCACACTGAGTGTCTGGGGGGAGGAGGCGATGGCGCAGCCGCGCATTGCTGTTCCGGAACTTCCCGGCTGGCAAGTGAAAGTGACTCAGGAGTAAATGTGTTGCGCAGCCTCTGTGACACTGCCTCGTGACTCCAGGCAGCTCTTCTATCGCTTCAGGTTTCTGTGTCCCTTCCCCCCTCAGTCCACCCAGACATGGATCAAAACAGGCTGGCAGGCTAGTTTAAAAAAATAAAAATAAAAACGATCACAATGACAGGCGCCCCTCTGTGGGGTGCGCCTGTAGGCAGATGCCTACTCTGCCTTATTATAAATCCGGCCCTGCATAATGCTACTCTGTTCATATGGTAGGCTTTGTTAGTTCTTCATACATTGATCTGTATATTGAAACTGTATCAAGGAGAAGATGATGCCATGTATGACAGCAAGGGATCACAGTTGACATCACCAAGCAGTCCCGCCAGCGCTAGTTCTACTACTACTAAGGTCCAGCAGCTCATTATCAGCTCATTAGCATTAGGAGTGAAGGAGGAGGTAATCAACAATATCCTCATATTACTAGTGACTGTGAGGAGGAACACGTTGCTGTTGAACTTAATGTGGTTGATGTTAGTAGTAGTAGCAGTAATGGTGAAGCAGCAAGAGTGATAGGTGAAACATTTGAGAGCATCCAGTACAGGATCCTGATGAAGAGGCCAGAACTGATGTTGGGGGAGAGCAAGCGCACAGTGAATACCACCACTACCAGCAGGAGCACAGATCAGCTGCCTGTGTCTGCTACTACTGCTGCCAGTCTTCCTTCTTCAGATCAAAAAGAAATGCCAAGTGTGACATTAGGGGACCCTCTGTCACATTGCATGTCACCTCCTCCAAGCAGCAGTGAGCTGTCTGTAATAGAACAGCAGTAGTAGCATGTAGGCACTAGTGGTGGTGGTGATGATGCTAGAGAAACTGGGGTGGAAGAGACATTGATGGCCCCTCCACCTAAACAGAGAGATCAGGCTCTCCCAGTTGGATGCCATGTCTCTCACTGTATTTCTATATAAGATGAAAAAAAGTGAATTGAAAGTTTGATCATGTTAATTGTCATGTTTTGGAGATGTTTCTAGTGCAATGGGGGTGACTGAAGATATGTACCAGAATGTAAGAGGGAGGTGAAAGGTAGTAGCAGTGAGAGTCGGCCATTTTTTTTTTAACAGGGGATTGTGAGGACATGAAAACTCCTTGCAGAGATTTTGACAGGAGTGGCCAGGAGGTCTTCTGCCCCCAGGCAACTCCTTTCAAATTCATGCTCCTATGTATTCCTGTTGAGTAGGGAGGGGCAAAAGTTGTTGCCGTGTTCCTGTGAGAAATTTTGTAAAAACCACGTTGTTATCCACTTTTTCGCAGGAAAATCCGATTTAAAACTAGAGCTTAAAATGTTCTCATCTTTCGGCCATTGGCCAAACTCTTTCGCCATTTTTTCAATGGCTAGAAAGTTTCCCCCCATTGATTTATATTGGTTTCGCATTTCTGTTTTGGAAGACAGACAGAAGGCAGACAGAATAGAAGCAGCTACAGAGAGAGATAGACGTGCTGTGCTGTTCTGCTTTGATATTTTGTCAAAATTGAGGCAGGAAAGGCTCAGAGTGACTGCTATCTCTATGAGCAGCAAAAGGAGGAACTGGATTGATTCTTATTATGTGACCACTGAGTCTGAGGAGGAGGAGGAGGAGGAAGTGACTAGCAGTACTGAACCAATGCTGTCCAGTCCCCCTAAATCACCCCAAGGGATCTTGAGGAATTTAATGGAAAGGGAGGGAGAAAAGGGAATGGGAAGGAAGGGAGAAAAGGGAATAGGAAGGGAGGGAGAAAAAGGTAGTGCTAGTTAGAGCAGGACAGGTCAGCTGCCTGTGCCTGCTGCAAGAAGTGCTGCCCCTGCTGCCAGTGCCACCATTGTTGTTCCTGCAGCCACTAGTGTTGTACCTGTTGCCAGATGTGCTGTCCCTGCTGCAAGTGCCACCATTTCTGTACCTGCAGCCACTAGTGTTGTACCTGCTGCCAGACATGCTGCCCCTGCTGCCAGCGCCACCATTACTTTACCTGCAGCCACTAGTGTTGTACCTGCTGCCAGATGTGCTGCCCCTGCTGCCAGTGCCACCATAGCTGTACCTGCAGCCACTAGTGTTGTACCTACTGTCAGATGTGCTGCCCATGCTGCCACCAGTGCTGTACCTGCAACCACCATTGCTGTACCTGTAACAACCATTGATGTACCTGCTGCCAGATGTGATGCCCCTGCTTCCACCAGCGCTGTACCTGCTGCCAGTGCTGAACCTGCTGCCACCAATACTTTGCTTGCTGCTAGTGTTTCTTGTAGTACTCAGGAAGGGAAGGAAATATGATGCCAAGTGTGACAGCAAGGCACCCTAAATCACATTTGCCATTCCCAAGCAGTCCTGCCAATGCTAGTACTACTGCTACTAAGGTCCAGCAGATTGTTAGCGTTAGTAGTGAAGGAGGGGGTAATCAACAATATCCTCATATTACTAGTGACTGTGAGACTGAGGAGGAAGACTCTGTGGCTGAATTTGATGTGGTTGGTGTTAGTAGTAGTAGCAGTAATGGTGAAACAGCCGGAGTGGTAGGGGAAATGTTTGACAGCATCCAGACTAGCGGTCAAGGGAGCCCACACCATTCATCTGGCTCTGGAAGTCCTCCTCACCTTCCCTTCACTACAGTATCCAGGTGGAACATGATCCTGAAGAGGCCAGAACTGGTGTTGTGGGAGGAAAGCAGGCTCAGAATTAATACCACCACCACCAGCAGGAGCACAGATCAGCTGTCTGTACCTGCTGCTAGTCTTCTTCAGGTCAAAAGGAAATGGCAAGTGTGACATTAGGGGACCCTCTGTCACATTGCTCGTCAGCTCCTCCAAGCAGCAGTGAGATGTCTAGAATAGATTAGCAACACATAGAGACTAGTGGGGGTGGTGATGATGATGCTGGAGAAGCTGGGGTGGAAGACATTGATGGCCTTTTTAGCAGAAACTGAGAAGGAATGGGATATAGGAATGAAGATGGGCATTACCACCACCACCACTAGCAGTGAGATTTTGGAATTAGAGGAATTTGCAACTGCTCTAATTCCTTCTGATACTGAGTTGCAAGGGCAGCATGATGCTGAGTAGCAAGCTAGTATGCCACAAACCACCATGGACACAGTGGGAATGTGGTCAACAAGTGATGCGACACTAGGACAGGTTCCACTTGCCAGTGGCAGCAATACTCCTGGTCCTAGTTGCAGTGCTGAATCTGTGGCAGTAGCAGCAACAGCAGCAACATTATCCACTGCCACAGACAATGAAGGGGAATATGGAGGACAAGAAGAAAGAGCCCATTCTTTTCCATATGTTCCCTTCCCCCTGAAGTCATCATGGGTGTGGGACTATTTTTCTCTTCTGACAGGCAGAGTGCAGTCATCAGCAACGGCACTTTGCACAATTTGTGATAAGTCAGTGAGAAGAGGAAAGGAGGGAACACACCTTGGCATAAGCACCCAGATATCACACATGAAACACAGACACCATGACATTTACATCAAACATTTTAAAGACAAACACCCACCACAGAAATCAAGCACCACTTTTGCTGTCCCTGACTCTCCAGAAAGGCAACAAGAGGCGAGGTGGAGATCAAAGAGGAGGAGGAATAAAACAACCCGGGCAGAGACTGGAAGTATCATGATGAGTGAAACAACTAGCTCACCATCACCTTCTAGGGTAACTACACCTTCTGCCAATCCATCTTGTTTATTGTTACCTCCCCGCCAAATGATAGCCACTCTGTTGATGTTAGGATGTGGCAGTTCGTCTCTACCCATTGCACACTGTGTGATGCACTGACCACACATACCAGTGTGGTGGAGGAAAATCGCAAGCAGTGCATCAAGCGGCACCTGAGGAGATTCCATCCCACAGAATATTATTATTCTTTATTTATATAGCTCCAGCTTAATCTGCAGCGCTGTACAATAGGAAATAGACATACAGAATATGCTAAGATGCTGGCAGGGAGGGTTCATCATTACTATTAAACTGTCAGCAAGTTGTCATGTGTCCTTTGTGGGGTCTGCACAAGAGGTATAGTGACAGAAGCAGTATTTGGTTTCAGTGTCATGGTGTTTGGATACTGTTGTGCTCCCAGATGTTATTTACCACACACACACACTGTGCACATTTCAGTTGCTGATGGAAGCCACAGTTCCTGTTCTCAAGGGGAAAATGTATATTCTAATAACAACACAACCATGATTTTGGAGGAGGGGCAGGTGGAGAAGAATTATTGACCAACTTCTTCTTTTCTCCACATAGACTGGGGGCTACTAATTGTGCTGCTACTGCCTCAGGCGCATCACTGGAGCCAGTAGTGGCAAGTGGAACCTTCATCATCCATCTTCCATGTTACTGCTATTGTTGATCCCATTCCCTTTCAGCTGCCTAATCATACTGCTGCTTATAGAACTCAGCAGCAGCAATACGAACAGCAGTCAGGGCCAGATTTTCCATTAGGCAGAGTAGGCATCTGCCTACAGGCGCACTCTACAGAGGGGTGCCTGCCATTGCTATTAACATATTTTATTTTTATTTATTTATTTATTTTAAGTGGCTTGGCGTGGAGTGCAGTCCTGCGCCGCCCTCCGCATGGTAAGGTCTGTGCCTCACAGACCTGTATCTGCTGAGCTCTCCCGGCTCTTTAGTAATGCAGAGCGCTGGGAGATGACATCATCTCCCAGCGCTCTGCATTACTAAAGAGAAGACCATGTAGGAGCTCCAGCAGCTACAGGTCTGTTCAGAAGCACAGATCTCTCCTGCCGCTGGACGATCAGGGAGGTAGGAAATGGATGGGGGGGGAGAGAATGTGAGGCTTAATGTGGAGCTGATGGGGAAAAATGTGAAGATGATGGGGGCAAAGTAGAGCTGATGGGGGGCAAAGTAGAACTGATGAGGGCAATGTGGAGCTGATGGGGGCAATGTTCAGATGATGGGGCAATATGAGGGCAATGTGGAGCTGATGGAGGGCAATGTGAGGGCAATGTGGAGCTGATGGGGCAATATGGAGTTAATGGGGGCAATTTTGAGATTATGGGGCAATATGAGGGCAATGTGGACCTGATGGGGGCAATGTGGTGCTGATGGGGGGCAAAGTGAGGACAATGTAGAGCTGATGGGGGCAATATGGATTTGATGGGGGCAATGTTGAGATGATGTGGCAATATGAGGGCAATGTGGAGCTGATGGGGGGCAATGTGAGGGCAATGTGGAGCTGACGGGGGAAATATGGAGTTGATGTGTGCAATGTTGAAATGATGGGGCAATATGAAGGCAATGTGGAGCTGATGAGGGCAATGTGGAGTTGATGGGGGCAATATAGAGATTTGGAGCATTGTGGAGATGGCCAATGGGGGGGGGACACTTCAGATTTCTGTGCCTACAGGCTCCTGAGATGTAAATCCGGCCCTGACAGCAGTTGCAACTCAGGACTCAGGAGGACATTTGATAGTGACCACTGGCCAACATGACCTGCTGGCATTAGGCCAGTAGTGCATTTTTATTTTTTTCTCAGGCCTTGTGCTTTGAAAAAAAATGAAAAAAAAAACACAGTCTTTCAAAAAATAAAAACATTTTGGGTGGTTTGTTTCTAACAAGCCTAAGTTCTACAAATCAATGTTTCCTTAGGGCTTGTGCCAAACACGCTTAAGTCCTACAAATCAATGTTTCTTCAGGGCTTCAGCCTCTAATAAGTCTAAGTCCTACAAAGGCCTCTAACAACAAATCAAACAAATCATCCTCTACAAAATACTCTATCAAGTCAATTATCAGTCCACCCCAGTGGCAGCTTATGTCAGGGGGTTCCTGTCTCTATCGCTTTACATAAAAATTTCTTATTTTACTGTATTGATTTATTTTTTTATTAACTGTGCCCCCAATAGCAGTCAAGAAACCCCTCCAAAACAAATTCCCTATTCAAATGATTCATTCATTCACCAACACAGGAACCCTCCTCAGACCCTTTTTATACCCTGCTTTTCATTTTATTTTATTTTATTTAGGATTTATTTTTTATTAACTGCCCCCTAATCCCAGTAAATAACACCACACAAAATAATCCCCTGTTCAACTGATTCTTTCCCCACACCCCACCAGCAAAGGCACCTTCATGCCCCTTTTATACTATGCCTTTGGGAAATAAAATAATATTTATTGTGTGTAACTTCTATGTTCCCATTGATTTCAAAGGAATGAGCTAGGTGAAAAAAGCGGGAAAAAAGCAGAAAATCAGCACTTTTCGCTGGAAATTTATCGCCAAACAGTGCTTGGTGAGGCAGCATGCAGGAGATATTCATATCTCCTCCTTACTGTTGCCCGGGGTGTGTCTGTGTCCACCAAATGTGTGTGTGTATGGTGGAGACATTTAATTATGGCAATTTGACAGCCTTCTCCATTCATATATATGTATGTATATATCACACCACACCAGTCCACCTCCACCATACACATCTGGTTAGCCAGTAAAGCAGCAGGCACATGGAGAACAGCCAGGTTAGCCAAACAAAAGCCCCAAGAAAATATTTTTTGCAAGGGCTCAGCTTGCAACATATACAAGGCCAGATGTTATTTATTCTTGATCAGAGCTTTTGTTGTGCCAACTTGGTTAGTCCCCTCCTTTTTCACAACTTTGCCATAATCACAAAGAGTGAACAGTACAGTTGCTGATGACTGCACTGCACCTGGCCCAAAGGAAACATATTTGCATGGTTCACTTTTAAAAAGTTGCATGCAAAATAGCATACAACTACAGGGAGAAGTCATCATGTTGCTTTGATTAAAAGGGTGACACGAGAATCTCGCATTGCAGGACAGCACAAGATTCTCAAGTCACACCTTCAAGACAGGGGAATTGAAGTTTAGTTTAGGGAATCTTTTATGTAGGAAATTTGTTCCATGTATTACATGGGCCTGAAGGGGTTAATTTGTTGGCTATTTGCCAGCCAAATTGTAGATGTGTCACTCTCTCTGGTCCAGAGTTTCTTTAAGGTTTCACTTTACTAATCCCTTCACCTCTGATGTTTATTCGATATTGTCTTCTGTGTGATGGGATTAGTCTAGGGTTCTGATTGCATGTGACACCTGTTTCTATTGTACTGCTTTTGTTGATTGTATCAATCCCACTCTATTGTCCCATTGTTTTATGTGTACACTCTATTGTTCCATTGTCTGGCCCAGTGTTTACTGTAAACACCACCATTGTTCACCATTGTGTTACTTAATTCACTTATGTCTGACCCCCTTGTGCTATGTTTACATGTCCATTGTCCCTATTGTTCCACCATCTACCCAGCCATTTTACCATTGTGTCCCTTTGTGCCCAGTCCCTAGTTAACACTGTTACCTGTGAATAAAAGAGCTGTTTTTGCCTTCAATAAACCAGTATTCATTTGGGACTCAACCTGTGTCTTCATTCCTGGATGGTTTAAAGAATCCCGTTTGACTCCTATTCAGGAGACCAGCTTTCCAGCTTTATATTTACAGCCTTTCAGTCTGGGTTTCCAGCTTGCTTTTCCCAGTGTTCCAGCCACCCATCCAGCTTCACCAAACCAGCTATCTCTTGGTAGCCACTTCAAGGAGAGAGGACCCTGGAACGATAGCTAAGGACAACCCGGCGTCCTTAGCTTCCGTCACAACCCCAAATACCCTAACATTCCACGTGACTGGCTGGCAAGACACAGGCAGTTGGGGACCTATTTGCTTGCTGATCTTGCTGTTATTATCTCTGTGCTGGGTGGGTAAGTCTGGGGAAAGAAGTTGCTGATTTTGTTTTTCAGTTATATTTTTTTTTTGACAACTGTGACAGTGATAAGACAGGGTGGACAACTTAAAAAAAAATAAAAAAAATAATAAAGAAATAAACAAAGAACTATATATATTAGGTGACAGTGACAGACAGCTGACTGGGCTTAGGCAAGACATCATACTCATACCTGGGAACTTTCAGTTGCGGGCTACCCGGAGGGTAGTCCTCTGTTCAGCAGGGGGTAACAAAAATGACGCTAATCGCGTCAAAAAGGGGCGGGGCTTAACTCCAGTGTTGGGGGGATTTAACCCTTTGAGTGCCAGAGTGGTAAGGAATGCATTGCAAAGCAATGCATTCCGTACCACTCTGGCACTCAAAGGGTTAAATGTGTCACACAGAAGGCTGGGGAAGGAGGCACAACGGGAGAAAAAAGCAGATGTGGCAGAGTTTCAATAGAAACTCTCCACATCCGGAGGAATCGGCCTCTGCCCCGGAGACCCGGTAAAGCGCTGTCAGAACTGGAGTCTCCGGGGCAAATCCGGAGAGTTCCCAGGTATGATCATACTCCATCAGTTGTGTTGTGTACTCTAGAGTAAAAACACACAGAGTAGTTGAGTAATGTCCAGCATACAAGGGGCAGGGTGAGGGGGAAGTTTGGAGCATTTCAGAGATGCGAGAGTAGTTCAAAAACTGACTACAGCAATGGTTGCTGCAACGTGTGAAATAAATGATGATGATCCCTCTCCTCCAAGGGAGAATGCAGTTTGTCAAGGTCAAAGCAAAACTTCCAGCACCACCAGTGCCAGTACAATAAAAGAACCATATAGAAGAACCCTGAAGACGACAACAAGTTGCATTCAAGTGTTGATGATGGCAATAGCATAATAGAAGAAGGTGTATCAGCTGAACCGCCTGCTGCATCAGATAGTGAGACAAACAAGCACCAAAACATCTGTCCTCAAAGTAGTAGCATACTTTGTTACAGTAAAAGTAATAAGAAATTGTTTGAGACCTCTAAAAGCTTAGAGGAATATAAGGAAAGTGGGCAAGAATTGTCAGGTGACACTGATGCTACTAAGGATGACCTAATGATGACTGATGAAGATGCAGATCTGGAGTATATCCCTCCAGCATCCTTCTCCTGTTCAGATACAGATGAAGCTGAGAGTGAGGATGATGATGATATGGCAATAAAGTTAGCAGAAAGGCAAAGTTTGAATCTTCCAGCAGTGAAAAGGAGCACTGTGCCTGTCTTTAAACTGTTTGAGTAAACCATTGGAAAGTCTGATCCTGGACAAGCGAAGATGTCAAAAGGTACACAGTCAGCCTATCGGTCATCATGAGTGGCATCGCCTCTCTTCAGTCCATCCCAGTGGCAGCTTATGTTGGGGGGTTCCTGTCTCTCTCACTTTACATACAAATTTCTTATTTTATTTTATTGATTTATTTTTTTATTAACTGTCCACCAAATACCAGTCAAGAAACCCCCTGCTCAACTGATTCATTCATTCACCAACAATGGCACCCTCCTCAGACCCCTTTTATACCATGTCTTATGTTTTTTTTTTTTTTTTTGTATTTAGGATTTCTTTTTTCAGTAGCTGTCCCCAATCCAAGAAAACAAACCCCCCCCCCCAAAAGATTCCCTTTTTAACTGATTCTTTACCCACACCCCACCAACGCAGGCACCCTCATGCCCCTATTATGCTATGCCTTTGGGAAATAAAATACTATTTTTTATGTGTTGTGTGTAACTTCAATGTTCCCATTGATTTCAATTGAATGAGGTAGGCATAAAAATCGGAAAAAACAAAAATCGGCACATTTCACAGGAAATTATTTGCCAAGCTGAAAGTGCCATTAATCTCTGGTTTCAGTTTGAGGCAAAAATTTCCATCCATCCCACCACGGGAGAAATCTGACACCATTTGGACCCTGGAATTATTTTTTTTAACCCAAATGTAGCTTAATTTGAAATTAATTCAAAAAGATTTTTTTTTCTTCCTCTGGATCAACAAAGGTGATATGTCACTACCAGGGGAGGTCTGATAACTTGTGGCCAGGGGGCAAATACAATCAAGTGGTCAATTTCTACTATAATTTCAACCCACTGTCCCTACACACTCCCTTTTGTTAATTTTAAAATTGGTATTAAGTTTGTGAAGTAAGGCACTTAACCACATAGCTTACAGCTGAAAGCTACACAGATACCATAGTGTTTACAAGGCAAATGAGTAATGTTACTAGTTTAGCTATATTTGAGTTGTAGTTCATTGGTATAATCTGTGCAGCTCCATTTCATTTGTAATCTGTGTGGTATCACTAGTGTAGCTCAATTTTAATTGTAAGCTTTGTGATATCACTTGTATAGCTCCTTTTACAGAAGCAGGAAGATGCTTGAGTGAGGCAGTGGCCTATTGGCTTATACATATGACTGGTCCAGTGGGCAATTGCCCCTGTGTCCCCCAGACCAACCTTCTCCTGCATACTACAGATGTAGCCATACTTATTTTTCATAATTTTCCTGACTTGTATTTAACTTTCTGTGTCGTGGAAACAAAGATCCCTATTACAGTTGTCTGCCCTTTTGTGCTTAGATGATAATATTTGACAGCATGTCATTAAATCATAAAAGAAAGGTGATATTACTAAGCTTTTTATTTTTATATAATTACACATTTGAGGAGATTTCCGTATTTTACTTCTTTATTTTGGGACAAAGGAGGTTTGAGGAACTGGCATGATACACATGCTTAAGTCCCTTTAACCAGGGAGTGAAACTGAGTGTGCTGTGCCATCAGTGTGCTGTACTCACTTTAAAGTGGTGGGATCCTGTGACTGCAGGTGAGTTCCATACCTCAAATAGTAAGTGTTGCTAGACCAGCTAACTTCCTGTGATCTACTTAGAAAAATGACATAAGTACAGGTGTCCTTCCTCCACTTTTAATACTTTTAATATCACACTATCTTCCAGAAGTTAGAACCAGCAAGAAAAAAATTTGCATACAATACAGAAGGTAGATATAGGAAAAAAGTCAGAGACACTTACCTGCAGAAACTGAAAAAGTTTGGTGGGTGGTGGATACAATGTTAAACAAAACTTTGACACACCAGGCAAGCCATAAGACTTGCTTTTCCCACAGAAACCTCATATTTGCAGTGTTGTTACTACTGCAAGGGATTCTGGTTAGGCATATGCAAAAAAGTTTAACAAGGAATCACCTTTTTGCCTCAGATTCCACTTTATACATGGATTCCCTTGTATGTGTATGCTGAGCAACATCTTTATTATGAAACAAATATTTCCCACTTTTTTTGTGAAACTTCCCAACCATAGAAGTACACATATTTTTATGTGAGATATACAAAATAATGATTCATATTTTATGAATTAGCATTGATCTCCTTTACTCTGTTCCTGCTTATATTGCTGATAGAGGCAAATATATAGTTTTCTGTATATTCCTGGACACAAAGTAGTAGGTAGACAGGCGATGAAAGTTGTCATTGCTTGCCGTTGCAGTAATTGGGATTCGTAGACAGTGACACTGAAAGACAGGGACAGCTTAAAAAAACAGAAAAAAAAACATTTTGACTGATAGATGATATACATAGAGACATGCAGGAGATTATTCACCTGAGCTGTGAGTGAGAATAAGAGTAAATGGTTGAGACAGAGCATATATATTTTACAGTAAAAATCAACGTTGCTATAATATGTCCACCAAACATACTAGGCACAGGAGTAAGGGGAAAGTACTAGTTGAAGAAATGCATGGATGTGTTGGAGATAGTAAAGCCATACCACAAAAACTGACAGAAGTCATATTTATTGTTCATGATGATCCTTACTCTCTTAAAGGGGATGTTTACCCCCTTCACAACTTTTGCTAAATCATTTAATTATCAATAACAAATAATGGGAATTGTATTCTTAAAAAAAAAAAAAAAAATCTGTCCATTTGCAGAAATTCTAAAATGAAATGTACCCCTGTACCTACTTCTGGCAGAAAGTGCTGACCGGATCTGTCCCGCAGTCTGAACTTCTATCCTTCCTCCTCCGATCATGGAGGCTGTCTTTCTCTAAGCTGGAGCACTCTCATTGGCCAGAAATCTATCTCTGCCAATGAGAGTGCTCCAGCTTAGAGACAGACAGCCTCTGTCATTGGAGGAGGAAGGATAGAAGCTCAAACTGCCGTACAGATCCGGTCAGCACTATCTGACAGAAGTAGGTACAGGGGTACATTTAATCTTTGAATTTCTGAAAACGGGTGGATTTAAAAAAATTGTTAATTAAACGATTTAGCAAAAGTTGTGAAGGGCTAAACATTCTCTTTAAGAAGCCATTTTTAAAAGTGGTATGAAAAGTTTCCCCACCAGTAATAGAACTAAACCCAAAGATAATGAAGGGTCACATTCTTGTGTTGTTGCCATAGTGGAGGAGAATTTGGCAGTGGGCATAGTGCTGCAGCAGGTAGTAGTAACATCCCGCTGAAAACTAATGGTCAATCTTCTATAATTCACCCAAAGGGGGAAAATTGAGAAGAAAGTGTTTCAGATGTTAAAAATTTGATAGGAATATGAAAGTAGTGGGGATGGGGAGGAAGCAGATGCTGCTGCTGCTGCTGATGATGACTTAATTATTAATTATACAGATGAAACAGAGAGTGGGAATTGAGATGATTTAGCTAAAAAATTAGCAAAAAGGTAAAGACTCAGACTTCTAAAATGGAAGGGGAAAATATTGGGAGAGCGCTTACACTAAATAAAAATAACTAAAGACTGTGTAATACAATAAAATATTTATTATAAAGTCACTAAATCACTCATATATTGTACTGTAGACTGAAATAAAAACCTATTGCGATAGAGATAAAAATTAAAAGCAAAATAGCTAGGGGGAAAAATATTACTATAATGTATGTGGAAAAATGCCTTTAATCCTGCGTAAGATGAAAAAATAGTAATCATAAAATAAGCATCAGTCCCATAGTCTGGAGAGAATGATAATACTAGCATATAAGCAATGTCTCTGTACAGATAAGTTCATAAATACATCTTCAAAGCACTGTATATATTGGGGTTAAGGGACAGTATTGTTTCATAATAAAAGCAGCTCTAATTAATCATGATAGTATTTGGACTTTGGAGAGTGTTATTTCAATTCTGTCAGAGTTGTAGTTCAAGAGTAATTCAATGACAAAGTATCCCCCTCCTGCCCCTTTTACTGATGAAACACTGCTCAGCCAGACAGAAGGGAGGTGCCCAGGTAGATTTCAGAGTGGGACAAGCTTCAATTAAGATAAGGGGGGCAGGGCTTTCATTATTCTCATAGTAGGAAGATTGTCCCCTGCTGTTATCTATCTGGTCTATGGACTGCATTCCACATCTGAGAAGAGATGGCTTACACTAGGTAAAAGGGGCGGGAGTGGAAACTTTGCTTGTGAGTATCTCTCAAACCATAAAGGTTTGAGAAATAAGACTTTTATCATTCTTCATGTTTTTTTAATGCCTACAAAACAAAATAAAGATAAAATGAAGTATTACTATCCCTTTTATCTCTCTAGACTTGATGTATCAAAGCACGGTCAGATCTGTGTAACATCTCCCTTCCTGTGTCCTCCATTAATCCCTTGCAGGCTGATTGTAATAGTTACACATTCTATGCCAAATCAATATCAGTCAATAAAATAATAAATAAATAATTTAATAATATAATTAAGTAATGGATTGTAATAATTATAAGGATACAATCAAACAAAAATATTGAGGCTGTTTAACTGTAGTTAATACTAGATTATAAGAATAATAAGTTTCACAGACCTAGGTGTTTTGCTCACTAATGTGTTCTAGCATATTCAAAATATGTAACGACCAGCAGAGCTACAGTAAAGGCAGCTATATATGTCAATAGTAATGTGTATATAAAGGTGAAATGTACTGAGTGCGTAAGTAGGAAATACATGTGTATAAGGTGAGCAAATATTTAAATAAATGTACATGTATCACATTTATCATTATGTCCTTCTGGTATCAAGGTATTAGCTGTGTATATCCAATATGATTAACTCTGACATAGATGTCTAAACCTATCCCCTCATCTATAATTATTAGAGATATTCTCTAATGGAATCAATATAGTATTAGACTTAGATTTATTGTGTTTAATGTAATAATGTTTGGTTAATGGATTTTCAATGTTCTAAAAACCGTTCTTTTAGTTTTGTTTTAGTGCAGAATATATATATATAGAGTTCATTGCAAGGACATTTTATACTGTATACAACGTATTTTGTATTACATGTTATATGCTGCTGAATATTATATTTATAATTATTGCCTTTGGTGTCTTCAAAATTAATCATTTTATCTTCTATGTAGTCACATGCTATACACTTTCTTGATCCACACCTGTAACTTCCTTTTTTGTCCAAAAAATTATTTTTGATTGTTTATTACATTGTGCTTTATTTTGAGAAAATCTATTCTTTAGACTATTATTTTTCATGAATATTACAGAGGGGGGATTTGGTATTTGAGAGTGGGATCCTGTAGTAATTTAGGCCAATGTTTTTTAAGAACATTTTTGATATTGTGATGTATTACATTTTGTTATGAAATTGTGATACTTTCTATATGTTTTATATTTGTCTTTTTCTTTTTTACTTTCTAGCAGGTGTTTTATATTTAAAGGACATATTCTACTTGAAGGCCCCTATCATTAATCTGGAAACTGGTGATTAGACATTCCAAGTCACTTGGAATACCCTGCCAGATAACGATCAGATCATCTATAAATCTTGACAGGTGACCTTAAATATCCATTAGTAGGGATGGGCGAAAATTTTCACCTTAAACCAAAATCAATGAATAATGACACTCTTAGTGAATAATTTCCCATGAAAAGTGCAGGTTTTCCTCTTTTTTCACCTAGTTCATTACATTGAAATCAATGGGAATGCTGAATTTACACACAACACATAGCAAATGTTATATTATTTCCCAAAGACAGGATGCCTGTGTTGATGAAGTGTGGTGAAAGAATCAGTTGAACAGGGAATGTTTTTAGGGGGGTTGTTTACTGGGACTACAATTAATAAAAACCCCCATAAGACATGGTATAAAAGGGGTCTGAGGAGGGTGCCTATGCTGGTGGGTGAAGTCTGGGGAAAGAATCAGTTGAACAGGGAATTTGTTTTGGAGGGCTTGTTAACTGGTATTGAGGGACAGTTAATAAATAGAATAAAATAAATTGGTATGTAACGTGACAGAGACAGGGACCCTATGACGTAAGCTGTGAATAGGGTAGACTGACACTTGATGAGACAGAATATTTTGCAGAGGAAGATTTGTAGAACTTAGATTTGTGTTATGCCCAAACTTGAAGAAACATTGATTTATAGGATTTAGACTTATTAATTAATGACAAGCCCTGAGGAAACATTGATAAGTTGCAGAAAATTAGACTTGTGTTAGGCCCAATCCCTGAGAAAACATTGATTTGTAGGATTTAGATTTGTTTGGCACAAGCCCTAAGAAACATTGATTTGTGAGACTTAGGCTTGTTTGGCACAAGTCCTAAGGAAACATTGCTTAGTAGGACTTAGGGTTGTTTGGCACAAGTCCTAAGGAAACATTGATTTTTAGGACTTAGGCTTGTTAAAAACAAGCCCCCAAAATGTTTTTCTTTTGTAGGCTTGCTGTTTTGTGACATTCTCAAATCAACTGGCTAACAATAAACAAAAGACTGTTTTTGTTAGCCAGCTGATTTGAGAAAGTGACCTGTGTGTCACGAAACGTCATTATAGCCTTACAATTGGCTTGTTTCTTTTATCAATTTATATTTTATAATAAATCTTGATGAATACATAGTTTGGAGCAGCTCATATATTTTGTGTATTTTTTATTTTATTTTTCCTGTGGTACCTGTGGAGGACCTTTTCTGGAGATCACCTTTACAGACTTCTGGATTATACTGAAGAGACCTGAGCTGGAACAGGTTAAAATTCCCTGCAATCTTGTTTGCTGGTTTTTGACATATGCCATCTGCCAGCCATATAGAAATGTGAGTACCATTTCTATTATTATATTGATCGGTCTTTGAAAAATTAAAAGGCACTATTGGGGCGCCCTCTCTGTTTCTCTTTCTTTCTACATATACTTCCAATCTATGGCTGGATGGATGTGAGGAGCAGCCAAATATATCCATATTGATCAAGAAGCCTGGTGTACTGTTTGGGGACAGTTGTAAATACCCCTCCTGCTTAATGTTCCAGTGTGCACATATGTGTTGCACTGGAAATAATATATTGTGAGCACCCATCATTTTAAATTCAAGGTAAGGGGTTAATAGACCTAAGGATATTACACTAGGAGTGCCTCTTCTTTGTTTCTTCTGTTTCTACTGTCAGCAGGACATGTAGTGTTAGTCTTGCTGCTACTGCTGAGTTGTTTAAACAGCAAGATGATTAGGCAGCTGAAAGGGAATGGGATTGACAACAGCTGTAATATGGGTGATGGATGGCGCCACAACTAGCTCCACTGATGTTCCTGAGTCAGTAGCAGCACCATAATTAATCCCCACCACTTCAGATACATGTGGATAAAAGAAGAAGTTGGCCAATTATGCTTCTCCACCTGCCCCTCCTCCAAAATCACAGGTGTGTTGAGAATAGAAAATTGTCCCTTTAGAGCAGGAACTGTGACTCTCACATCAGCAATTGCAATGTACATAGTGTGTGTGGTAAATAAGGGAAGGACTGGGAACAATGGGTACATCTGCACTTACATCAAACACCTGGCACAACTCTATCCAAACACAATGACACTTAGGTCCCCAATGTGAAATCCCCCCACCAGAAACCAAGTACTGCTGCTGTCACTGTGCTCCTTGTCCACTCCCTGCTAAGGACATATGAAAACTTGCAGACAGTTTAATCGTAATGGTGAACCCTTCCTGCCATCAGATTAGCATATTCCGTGGGATGGTATCTCCTCAGATGCTGCTTGATGCACTACTTCCAATTCTCCTCCACCACACTACGTTGTGTGGTCAGTGCACCACACAGTGTGCAATGGGTAGAGATGAACTGCCACATCCTGACATCTACAGAATGGCTAACACTTATTGGGGGAGGTAATGATGAATGAGGTGAATTGGCCGAAGATGTAGTTACGATAGAGCAGGAAGGCGATGGTGAGCCAGGTGTTTTGCTCGTCATGAAAGCAAGAATTAGAGCAGTTGCAAACTCTGCAAATTCCAAAATCTCACTGCTGGTGGTGGCCGTGGTGATGCAGATCCCCATCCTTGTCCCCCATTCCTTTTCAATTTGCACTAAATAGGCCATCAATATCTCTTACGCCCCAGCTTCTCCAGCATCATCATAACCACCACTTGATGGACATGACTTGATGGATGCAAGTCTTTTTTCAACCTAAACTACTATGTAACTATGTTTTTATTTACATCTGTTTTACACATAATATATTCCACTGTTGGTTACACATTGGTTAGCTTTTTCAAACAGAATAATAAATACAGGTAAAACTTTTGTAAAGATTGTTAGCAGACCCAAAACAGCAAGCTAAGTCTTTAAAAAATGATGACAGGCCTACAGCAAGGCAAGCCTTTCAGAAATATTGTTTGCAAGCCAGTGTCAAGATGAGTCTTGAAAACAATTGCAAGGAAAGACTTGAGAAACATTGTTTGCAGGGCTACTGCAAAAAGCTAATACATGAAATGGACCATTCTATGCCCTCACTAGCTTGCTAAATCTGTCCCTGCTGAGTTGTCTAAGCATCACATGTCTCATCACAGGATCATGCTGGTGTATTATCCACCGTGTTCATGGGAAATTGTACTGCTGGGGGTGTGTGCAGTGATGGTGGCAATAGGACTGGAAGGATCATCATCTCTGAAGACCGTGGTGCAGGATCCACCCCCAGAGGTGACATACAACAGATGTTGTTGTTTCCTTCCAACTACCCTGGCACTGATGAGACAGCAGCAACCCAACAAGCCATCACCACTTCAGGTGATGTTGTGCAGTCACAATAATCCTTTTCCTTCTCCACATCCCCTATAATCAAGGGTGTTGAAATATTTTTCCTTGGTGGCATGGTGGGCCTGTGCAGTTATTATCAACAACGGCAATGTGAAAAGTTTGTAAAAATATTGTGAAGAGGGTTAGGTCTAGGATCACATATCTTAGCATGTCTGCTTTAATTAAGCATGTCAAGAAATCAGGTAGTGTCAGTCACTGTGTATACTACAATATACTGTAAGGATATCACCACCAAACAATATCACGTCTGTGATTTTGAGACACAGCCTCTCGTGTCTCACCCATTCATGTCTTGCATAAGCCTGGAAAACTCACCACCCTCATAATCATCATCAGCAGCAGCAGCACCACCACCAGATTCTTTCTCCTCTGGTAGTGGTGATGAGTGTATGTGAGACATAGGAGTAGATAGTGCAGTTGGTGTCTTGCTCACACAGGCACAGCAGCAGGCATAAACTATGTGCTGTTGCTGCTCCTGATGCAAACAGTCATTTGGATAAAAGCAGATTTCCTCTTTCAGAGAATGATAGTTCTTGAGTCTCTCAATCACTGGGGATGTGGTGAGTGTTGTAGCAGCACTTTCTGGTAGGCTATGCTGATGCCCACTGCTACTATTAGAACTGCTGCTGCTGCTATCATATTCATCAGCAATCTTCTTCCAACTACTCTTACTTTTCACAAACACACACATGCAACATATTGCTCCACACTGCTCTGACATTCAAAGGGTTAAGCTTCATAGCTGGCATTTATAATGTTGCCTGGCAACCTCTGAGCTCTGTGTGTGTGTTGAAGTGACTGAGAGGGTGACAGTGATCTCAGAGAACAAGGTTTTATTGTACTCTTATCTGCCTTCTGAATTTCCACATAATATTTGATCTAAATCTCTGTAAGAGACACTTGTAGCCAGAGACAAACAGATCCTAATGTACTAAGAAGAACTAGAGCAGTTATGGGCCAAATTATCTGCTCAATGAGGGACAAATAGAAATCCTGATGGTTTAACCCCTTGAAAACCAGAGGGATGCACAACACATTACTTCCCCCATCTGATCCACAAGAGGTTAAATGGGAATTTGAATATCTTGAATGAAAGAGAGGTCTCCAGCACATTGCTTTACAATGCTTTCTAGTATTCAAAGGGTTGAAAGCACTATTTAATTAATGGTAGTTGTTGTTGCTCTTTTTGATAAACTAGCACTATAAATGTACAGTGAAAATTGCCCATTGCACTTAATTTATTAACACAATAGTGTAAAACAAAAAGCCATGTATATATGCAATGCATATGTATGAGCATAAAGATCCAGGCACTTAGCTCAGCATTCATCATGTTTCTACACACCAGAGAGATGCCCCCAATGCAAAAGGGACTTGTGCAGAGTGAAGTAAGATGATGCCTGGCTGGAGGGGAAGGTGGAAGCAACTGGGGCGGATGTACAAAGAAAGTGGTGCAATAACTGAGCAAACCAAATCCTCTGTGGGGACAAATAAAAATTGCAATCTACTTAAATAGGACTTTTAACCCATTACATTCGAATGACGTCTTCAGCACTTTACCTTGCAATGATTTGGAGACCTCTTTAACATTTAAGAGCTTAAAGGGATAGTAATGTTTCAAAATAAAAGAAACTACAATTAATATTCATAGTATTTGGGCCATGGAGAGTGTTATTTCACTACTGTCATCATTGTAGTTCAAGAGTAATTGAATGATAAAGTATCCTTCTCTGAACCTCTTACCTAATGTAAGACACCTCCCCTTGACAGGTTTTTCTCTTATGCTAATTGAAGATTGTCCCTCTCTGTGATCCATCCAGACAGTCTTGTTTCTCTGAGGTGAGCAGTGTTAGATCTGTAAAGGGGGCGGGAGAGGGATACTTTATAATTCAATTACTCTTGAACTACAACTCCGACAGTATTGAAATAACTCTCTCCATGTCCCAAATACTATGAAGATTAATTGAAGCTGCTTTTATTTTGAAACATTACTATCCCTTTAAAACTACATTTACATGAAGGGGAATTTTTAAAGATATTATATTATTCCCTGTGATGCAGTTGCTTTTCTACAGAACGGCGCCACTTTCTTAGTAAATCAGCTTCACTGTATAGGTCTGAGTCATGCAGAGCAACAACTGCATGCACCTTTACTCACATACATCCTTATTGCACAATTCTGTTTTGTTTTTTTTTTTTTAATCCTTACTTTGCTCACTGCTCTGGCGCTCGAATGGTTAAATGTCTTGAACGGTTTTGTTAATGAATAAAGTACAAGGGATTGTTGTGTAACACTAGTGCGAATGTGTTAAATAGTGGTTCTCTTTGGTGCAGTTGGTTTGATCTAGACTTGCTCCATTTGTTTTCAGTGCATCAGCCTTGCAATGCTTACAATTATGGGGTGGTCCTACCATTCTGTTATTAATAAACATTATAATAGTAATAAGCACAGCAGCCCAACAGTAAATCATCTTCTTGAAATATAATACAATTGCAATAAAATACAAAAAAGAAGATTTAAAGAGTAGAGCTGGAGAAATTCATGGAGCAAACAATTTCACCATATGGGGAAAATTACCCCAAATTGGGATTTTAACTCTGTAAATGCTTTAGAGGGCTCCAATGCCTTGTAAAATAGTTAAACGTCCCATTTCAATCAAGGGCAATTTGGGGAATTTTGTTTAACCCTTAAAGTGCAAAGCAATACATTGCGTACTCCTCTAGCACTCAAAGGGTTAACATCTGAGTACTGGAGAGGTATTTAACATATTACAACGCCATGCATAGGATATCTCTCTGGCACTTAAAGGGATAAATCATCCTTTAACTATCTTCTAAAAGAGCAATGTTTTTAACGATCATGCCAGACATAATTGGCATAACCCCAGAAAGAAAAAAAGATTATTCATTTGAAGAGATATACTAGCAACACATTGACATAATTGTAATCATTACATCAAGACTCAAGAACATTTTTAATATGACGGTGTCTATGCCAATACATGCTGGGCAAGCAAACAACTGCAAAAGGCAAAATATTTGTTTTGATTTTAAAACTAGAACAAGTTGGCACAGAAGCATCAGATATACCCACTGTGAAATATTCACTCTGTGATGAAGCGCAACGTGGTGTTGTCAAATTAAATTTCAATCTGTATTATGAAGCAGGTGTAATCAATTGTTGGACATCTAGCTGTTAGAGCCTACAGCAACCACTCATCATTTCCAACCAGCCAATGGCTAAATGGAAATGATGGGAAGTGTAGTCTCCAGCAGCTGGAGGTAAAATAAATGACTACACCTGTTTCAAAGGGTGTGTGTGATTGGGCTCCTCCAGGGGCATAACTACAAGGGGTGCAGAGGGAATGGTTGTGAGTGGACAGGAAGCCAAGAGGGCCCATTGGTCCAATAACTTGTAGTTATGCCCCTGAGAAAATATTTTTCTGTTGGGGGGGGCAAGAAAATGTTTCCACAGGGCCTTCCAGTGAATACTTACATCACTGGGTAAATCCAAATTTCTACATTCTTCTTCTACACTTTATTTTTATGGACTTCAGTCTACACACAAAGGAATCTTTGGGTATAAAGGGTATAAAATGTCAAAAGTTTTCCAATGAATTGCACAGCTATGTGATAGAGTTTTGTTGTATGGTTAATTTCTTATTTAGATAAATCAGTAGGGGGGGCGGAGCAAACTGCCTAGGAAGATGGACGCATCCTAAACAGCTCTGGGGTTGAGACACTGTTTTACATGGTGTAGCTGCTTTTCTACTGTTTGTTTTTGCTGCCTTTTGGGTGATAGATTTCCCCTTTGCTATCCTGGATTACTCTAGCGAGGACACAGCCAATAAGTATAGAATGGGAGCCACAAATCACGATATTTCTGCTATATGCTACATGGACTGAATACCCCCGAGTTGGGTTGGACGGTTTCTTGAGTGACTTGACGGCAGCGAGGTACTGCAGAAGGACCCTCTAGGGCACTGGGGGTTGTCTGAGGTTTTGCCGCAACAATATCTCTTATATGGAGCTGACTGTCTCTGTACCATATGTCTATCACAGTGTACCTTGGCATCCATGCTACCATTTACCCTCTGGATATTTCACTGTTCTGTCTGGCGATCACGGGTGCTGGAGTGTGTTCTGAATGCGGTGCTTGTTTATACATACGCGTTCATTTGACTAATTGATTCCCACCTCCATGTGGGCCTATATGACCTTCCCTGGGTCCAAGGCCAGTTACCCTTACGTGGTGTTCCTGCTATTGCTAGTTACTTTTGCTCCTCATTGTGACCCTGATTTGGCTTCCAGTCTCTCTCTGTATATGACCAACCACACCGCATCTGACCAGTGGCTCTAGTTGTCTCTCGCTCCGTGTATGACCCGGGCTTGTCTGACTATCCACTCCGGTTATGAACTGTGGCTCTAGCTGACTTACTCGCTCTGTGTATGACCCAGGCTTGTTTGACTATCCACTCCGGTTCTGACCTGTGGGTCTAGCTGACTACTCGCTCCTTTTATGACCCCAGTGTATCTGACTATCCACTTGGTTCTGAACTGTATCTCTGGCTGTCTAGTCACTCAGTGTATCCTAGACTATTGGGCTATTCTCTATAGCGGTACTGTGGCCTGTGCTGTCCTCTGCCCCATTTGCCACTGTCCCCATTCTGTACCGCGCGATAGTACTCCGATTCCGTTGGGCTTCTAATACATATCTTGGGAGAGAGAACTCTAGCCTGGTTCCCTGCTCCTCTCTGAGTAGTACAGGCCTCAGTCTGGGTAGTGGACTAGGCCTGTCCATTATATATTCTGGGACATTGCTGGGGTATTCTATTATTGTGTATCTTAATAAAGGTGGTTTTACTATATATACCTGTGTCTGACCTTCAGTTTGTACTGGATACCGTGACGATGTCTTGCTAAGGGGAGTCGGAGGTTTGCTTGCATGAGCGATATTGTGCTTTTCTACTTGTCCGGGGACAATTCTTTTTCTTCCTGATTTCATATGCCTCCTTTCTTTTGTCCCCAGGGTATTGGTTTAATTTTACAAGGAGTGGGTCATTTACAATGTTCATAGAGGGGATGGTTTATACCATTGGGTTTTTCCCACCTGCTTTTCTACATATGGTTAAGATACGTTGTTCCATATTTACTAGTATACAATTAATAACTTTAAAGCCTCCAGCGTTCATGTACGGGCCAGACTAATATCTTGGCTCACTAATAGCCTGAGTCCATGCTTCTGTTACTTTTCCTTTCTTCTGCTCATTTCCTAACTCCCCCACATGACCTCCGAGGTCTCTGCGTGGTATTCAGGCAGGGTGTCAGGCATATTGCCTTGTCACTCTGTCCATGCTAAATTCCTTTCTAGTCTCTCTCTCTCTGTTACCATGTCTATCTTGCTTTCTTTTTTTTTTTAGCTTTCTAGTCTATTTCTCTCATTCTTACTGGTCAGCTAGTATTGGGACTGATACTTCTCACCTGTCTGCTAACATTAGAATATGGTTAACATTCTCTTTATCTTATGTAATTATCCTTATCCGCAGCTGCAGCTTCTGTATGTTTTTATATTCATTAGGCTTTACTCTTCTGTCCTCTTTATAGGCGATACTGCAAACATTATTATTGCATTTTATCTCTCATCTACTTCGATTGCCTTCAGCTGAGTAGGTATAGCCTATATTTTGATGAGAAATTTCATGTTTGACTTGATAAATACTACTGCTGTACAGTTTATATTCCTGGCTGTATGCATGTGTTGCTATTATGTTATGTACAATTACATTTTCTCAGTAAAGCTTTTAAAAACTAAAAAAAAAAAAAAGAATGATGCACTAAAGTGAAAGTCCTAAATCAAACATAGTGATAACTTAATATTCTACCATAAATAACCAAATATATGTTTTTTTTGGTAAATAAACTCACAACTTATTTTGATTTTCACACTGGTAAACCATCAAGTATTCCAAAGCAGTGGTAGATCTGGATGATGCTAAGTGTCGTTTAGGTCTGGTTGAATGTAATGTTTGTCTGAAACCTAGTAGCAGTTAAATATGAGAGCAGGATCAATATTTATGGTTTCAACTGGGAAAGATGTGCTCGTTAAAATGCACTCTCCTTTCAAGATTTTCTGACTGTAAACCCCAAAGGTCCTCCAGGAGTTGACACTCTGGTTTCCTTCAGGTGCCAGTAGTTAAACTCCAAGTACAAAGTAGCCTGCCCTGCTAAGTAGTAGCACAATATTTAGGTTAGAACCTCCAAATAAACAAAATATCATGAATGAGATGTAGCTATCTCTACAGGACAGATACTGAACTGCAGCAGATTAGATCCTATAGGAAACTATATTCAGTTATCTGCAGTTAGATCTGGAAATAATTGGACACTGACACAAGTTTTGTTATTTCAGCTGTTTACCAAAATAAATTCAAGTTACAGTTAAATAATGAATATTGGCTTAAAGTGCAGTCTCTCAGCTTTAATTTGAGTGTATTCACATCCAAATTGGAGGAAGTGTTTAGGAATTACAGCTCTTTAATATGTAGCCCCCTCTTTTTCAAGGGACCAAAAGTAATTGGACAATTGACTGAAAAGTTGTTTCATGGACAGGTGTGGGCTATTTCTTCATTAGTTCTTCATCAATTAAGCAGGCAATATATCTGGAGTTGATTCCAGGTGTAGCATTCACATTTGGAAGCTGTTGCAGTTAAAGAAGTGAAACAGGCCATCCTTAGGTTGCAAAATCCATCGGAGAAATAGCAGGAACATTAGGGGTGGCCAAATCAACAATTTGGTACATTCTGAGAAAAAAAAGAATGCACTGGTGAGCTCTGCAACACAAAAAGGCCTGGGCTTCCACAGAAGACAAAAGTAGTTGATGATTATAGGATCCTTTCCATGGTAAAGAAAATCCCCTTGACAACATCCAGCAAAGTGAAAAACACTTTCCAGGAGGCAGGCATATAATTATCCAAGTCTACCATAAAGAGAAGACCTCACAAGAGCAAATACAGAGGGTTCACCACAAGGTGCAAACCGTTCATAAGCCTCAATAACAGAAAGGCCAGATTAGACTTTGCCAAAAAACATCTAAAAAAAAGCCAGCCCAGTTCTGGAACAGCATTCTTTGGACAGATGAAACTAAGACCAATCTGTATCAGAATGATGGGAAGAAAAAAAGTATGGAGAAAGCTTGTAATGGCTCATGATCTGAAGCATACCACATCAACTGTAAAACACGGTGGAGGCAGCGTGATGGAATGGGCATGCATAGCTTCCAATGGCAGTGGATCACTAGTGTTTATTGATAATGTGACAGAAGACCGAAGTAGCCGGATGAATTCTGAAGTGTATAGGGATATATTGTCTACTCAGATTCAGCCAAATTCAGTGAAGTTGATTGAACGGCGCTTCACTTTGCAGATGGACAGTGACCCAAAAAATGCTGCAAAAGCAACCCAGGAGTTTTTTAAGGAAAAGAAGTGGAATATTCTGCAATGGCCGAGACAATCACCTGATCTCAACCTGATTGAGCATGCATTTCATTTGCTGAAGACAAAACTTAAGGCAGAAAAGACCCATGAACAAGCAACAACTGAAGACAGCATCACAAAGGAGGAAACCCAGAGTTTGGTGTTGTCCATGAGTTCCAGACTTCAAGCAGTCATTGCCTGCAGTGGATTCTCGACAAAGTATTAAAAATGAACATTTTATTTACAAGGACAGAAAATTAGTTGAAAAGCAAATGCTCAGTCTTTCACCGCTGAAAAGGAGCTCTGTGCCTGTTTATAAACTGTTTGAGAAATCAATTGGAAAATCCGACTCTAGCCAAGTAAAGATCACTAAAATATACAGTCATCCTGTCAGTCATCACCAGAATCATCACCGCTTTTCAAGTCTAACCTCCACCCAGCCACAGACACTAAGTAATCAGCAACACGGGTTAGCATCCACAAACATAGCTATGATGAGTGCTTCTGCTGTTGTTGGAAGTGCAGCACCTAGTTGTGCAATTGCAACAACATCTAGCTCGTAGAAGTAGTAGCCCCTCAGGAACCCCTCAGTACATAAAGTCCACAGTATGATGATACCTCACTGATGATCCAAAAGAAAAAGATGTTACTTGCATGTGAGCAGGGAGAAAACAGCAGAATCACACCTAGGCACCTCTTCCCTGAAATCTCACCTGAAACACAACTACAGGTTCAACTTTGAAACAAACCATCAATATGTCAGAAATGCCACAACTAGCAGCTGCAGAAGCACTTTTAAAAGTACCTGGGGCTCTATGGCACATAATAGAAGTGATGTTGATGTGTCAGACCTGTGCCACAATATTCTTATTTGAAACAACACCTATGGCTCCTGCTGCAGAGAAGTATGATTCAGAGTTTGTTGTAGGAGATGACAAGAGTCATAGACTGCCCATACGTTCTGCCACCAGATGCACCAACTCTTCAAGTCATGTTATAAATCAATAAAATGACACAGTTCTTCTCCCATGTACTGTCACTCCACACTTCATTATTTCTTGTGAAGGAGTCAAAAACTTCACAAAATAATTCCAAAGTACGACTCTGGAATGCCAAAGTTACCAAGATATTGGCAGTTGACATGCTACCATAGTTTTTTATAAAGAACAGAGATTTTATAGAACAGATATATCCCAAGTCACAGTTACTTTTCAAGGATAGATGTGTCAGAATTGTACAAGCAGGTGGTTAATGTAGTGGGCAAAAGACTGGAAGCCTCATATAGCAACAAAATTCACCCAACAACATATATGTTGGCAAGTGCGTAGAATACAGACTATTTGACTGTCAACTCTCATTGTGCTACAACAGCATGCAGCATCATGTCACAAGCACAAACAATGATCCTGCCTCTTTTTCTGGCAGTATTATTAAAATACAGCAACAGATTGCCCATACCATCTACACGTCACTTTGGGCATGCAGAGTTTTGAGAGTCCCACAAAGCCATAGATGTATTAAGTAAATCAGAGCATGTGATGGAGGAATGGTTTGTACCCCAATCCTTGAAAGCTGGTGTTGTGTCTGCTGATAATGGCTCCGACATGATACCTGCCTTGAGAATAGGTGATGTGGTGCATGCACCCTACATTGTTCATGTGTTAAATTTAGCTGTAACCAGATTCCTGGCAGAATCTAAACCCTCAGAGAGATGTTGAATATTTCCTGCAAAATGTGTGCCATTTTAGCAGCTCTTACAGTGCTTGCAATGCATTATACTCCATACAACAGCATAACAATGTGCCCCTTCACCAGCTGTAAAATGGAGGTTTCAACCAGGTGAAATTCCAAATTGTACATGCTAGAATGAATGTATGAGCAGAATAAGGCCTTTAGCGAGTATACAATGGAAATGGTTTATACCACCAGCAGCAGCAACAACAACATCAAGAAGAATATTCAGACATAATTCAGAACACTTCATCATCATCTTCATCATCACCATTTCATGTAATATTTGTGGTGGTGGTGATAGTGGCACATCTCTTTGGAACTTGCTTCCAGAGTATGGGTTGTTATCTGATACACAGAATACCCCTAGGACTGGTTCCACTGCAGGTTAGATTGTTTTACCATAGTTGCAGGATAGCTATGTTCTAGGCAGAAACAATGACCCCAGTGACTACTGGAAAACAATATAGTTGTCCACCAGGGCAGGCCTCAGGCTTGCCAAAAACAAGCCCAGAGAAAAATTTGTTTGCAGGCCTCAGGTTTTCTAAAAGCAAGAAAAAAATACAAAGAAACAAAAACTAGTGGATTATATATAAGCACTCAGCTCCTCAAAATAAAAAAAAATGAATGGTCTTATATATACCAAAAAATAATTAAAATGATACAATATCATATAAAAATATGAATAGCTTTATTATATAGAAAAAACACCTGCGTCCAAAAGAAAGAGTGCATATTCAGAGAAACACCCGCCCCACTCCCTCCCACATATAAAACAAGCAACGATGCAATAAAAAAAAAACATATAAGATGCCGGCATCTATGTGAAATCTTTTTACCTATACTAGGAACAATATTACATTCTACAGATATATATACATATATATATAGGGAGGACCATTCAAATATGGACTGACACGTAGTGCTCTTTAAGAATCGCTAAAATATCGATCTCTGTTTAAAGTCTCAGTTTCACAGTAACAATCTGCCACAATGTATAATAATGAGACATGTAGACATCATAAATAGGAGACCTCAATTATTATGTATCCATATGGCTATGTGGACAATATAACACTGGTTCCATAATACTCACGCTAGTTCATGTCGCTATATACAACATCTCCCCACTCGCACTGGGATCTAAAGAATTAATCATAACAGATGGATTTTCATAACAATTAAGACGATCTCACAGCTGCTGTTATGCTTCATTCCATCCTCCAGGAACATTGATCCTCCATAAACATGCAAGTGATGTACATTCTTTATGTGGTTTCTGTGTTCCATGCCTGGTAACTTAGTATCAAGTCAGCCATACTTAAACTTCCTGGCATTCACCAGCTACTTGTCCAATTGTAACAATATCCATTGTAAACTTCAAAGCAAGCACTACTATGAATGTGACAGTCATCCTCCCCTAATCAGCCATGTCATGTGACATAGCAGAACAACCACCTATGCATTTTTCTTGCTAATCCAGGGCTTTGTCAAGGTGACAACCATAATGTCTGCAGGTTATTTAAGCATACCTGCACCAGAAGTACCTGTATACAACCAATCAGTTTAAAATGTTTCACATTCAGTTTGTTGGCTGACATTACAAAATAATGAGCCCATTCAGGCATACACAATTGCACAGCGGAGTTGCAACACGCAAACAGCAGTGCCATTATGAAAAACTTAAATGACCCAACTCTAACGGAAGCTAAGAAGGGACCGTGTCGCCTTCCTCCATCGTTCCCGGGTCTCTCCCTCTCAATGCCAGATAAGCGCCGTCGGATGCACTGGTTGAAGTATGGATGGTCACTAGTGATGAGCGAGCATGCTCGGCCGAAGCTCGGTTCGGCTCGAGCATCGCTCTGCTCGGCACATGGCGGTACTCGTACGAGTACCGCATGTGCTCGCCCGCCATGTTCGGGTCTCCTCCCCGCACGTTTCGCAGCTGCTGCGCAGCCAATAAACGTGCGGGGAGGCTCTGACATCAGTGTAATGCCAGCAGCCATGTTGGCTGCTGGCATTACACTGATTGGCTGGCCAGAACCCGTGATCAGGTGCTGTATAGCACCCGACACGCGAGTTCGGCTCATTCTTAGCCAGGGAGAGATGCGCTTAGGCAGGGAAAGTCAGTGTAGGGAGAATAAAATTGTTGAAACTCTTTCAAGACCCAAAAGTCCTTTTTAGGACTGTTGTGTGTGGGGGCAGCATTTATATTTTGTTTGGGGGGGCACAATTTCCTTTTTTTTGTGGGGGGGATATTTGTAAGGTGACATATAATACTAGATGCACAGGAAGTCAGTGTAGGGAGAATAAAATTGTTGAAACTCTTTCAAGACCCAAAAGTCCTTTTTAGGACTGTTGTGTGTGGGGGCAGCATTTAATTTTTTTGGGGGGTGGCAGAATTTCATTTTTTTGTGGGGGGGGGACATGTTCTAAGGTGACATTGTACTAGGTGCACAGGGACAAATATTTCACAGTGCAGTGACAAGCTGACATATTCTGTTAGGTGCACAGGGCCAATGATTTTACAACGCAGCGACAAAAAGGGCCATTTTAAACGTGTGCCTAGCCATAGATTATTGTCACATTCTGTTTAGTTTGCAAATTCACAAATTAACGTCACATATTCCGTTCACTGTGCCTAGCCGCAGATTAGCGTCACATTCTGTTTCGTGTGCCTAGCCGCAGATTAGCGTCACATTCTGTTTCGTGTGCCTAGCCGCAGATTAACGTCACATATTGTTTAGTGTGCCTAGCCGCAGATTAGCGTTGCATATTGTTTAGTGTGCCTAGCCGCAGATTAGCGTCACATTCTGTTTCGTGTGCCTAGCCGCAGATTACCGGCATATATTCCGTTTAATATGAAGAAGGCGGGTAAAAAGGGACGGGGAAGTGGACGTGATCCTGATAGTTCATGGCGCGGGTCAGGACGCGTAGAAACTGTGCCTGGTGCCAGAGCACAAGAAAGAAAGACATCCACCATACCTAGCTTCATGTCTCAGTTTACAGGGCGTCGCAGGACATCACTCTCGAGGTCAGACCACTGCGAACAGGTGGTCGGTTGGATTTCAGCTGATACTGCTTCCAGTCGGTTAAGCACCACCCTGTCTTCCACCAAGTCCACTCTCACTAGCCAAGAGTCTGGTCAACATAATCCTCACCCTGATCATCCTTCCTCCCACCATAGAGGGTCTGGCCAAAGAAGTGATCCCACACTGGGATATAGTGAGGAGCTCTTCTCATCACCAATCCTTGATTTGAACCTCTCTCCAAGCACGCTTGCAGAGGAACATGAGATCTTGTGCCCTGATTCACAACCTCTAGAGGGTACCCAATCACAAGAAGATGACAGAGGGGAACGGCATTTAAGGTCAAAGGAAGTGGATGATGATGATGAGACACAGTTGCCATCAAATCAACCACAATTACTGTCTCAAGACCTTAATGAGGAGGATGATACACAGTTGTCAATGACTGAGGATGTGGTGGGATCAAGAAATGAGGAGGATGATCAGAGTGAGGAAGTGGAGGAGGACTTGGTGGACGATGAGGTCACTGACCCCACCTGGGAAGGTGGAAAGCCGAGCGATGACAGCAGTCCTGAGGGTGAGCCATCTGCAGCACCGCAACAGGCTGGAAGAGGCAGTGGTGTGGCTAAAGAAAGAAGGCGGACCGAACCAAACCGGCCCGCAAATGTTCCACGGAGCACCCCCTTGCGTAAATCTCCCTTGCCAAGGGCTAGGTGTTCCGCGGTATGGCGTTTTTTTAAGGAAAGTGCGGACGACAAAAGAATTGTAGTTTGCAACCTGTGCCACACCAGAATGAGCCGAGGCATGAACACTAGCAACCTCACGACCACCAGCATGATCCGACACATGGCATCCAAGCACCGTAATAAGTGGGAGGAACGCCCGGATCGCCCATCTGTGTCTGCAGGCCACACCACTGCCTCCTCTTCCCCTGTTTTCGGTGCCGGCCAATCGCCTGTCGAAGGTGCAGGCCCGCATACCTCCCGCCCTGCACCTGTACCATCTGAAGCACCATCAGCGACCACATCCACTTCCCTGTCCCAGGGCAGCGTCCAAATGTCGTTACCCCAGGCATTTGAGCGCAAGCGAAAATACCCAGCCACCCACCCACAGGCCATAGCACTAACCTCACACCTTTCCAAATTACTGGCCATCGAAATGCTGCCATTTAGGCTTGTGGACACTGAGTCCTTCCGCAGCCTGATGGCAGCAGCTGTCCCTCGGTATGCAGTCCCCAGCCGCCACTACTTTTCCCGGTGTGCCGTCCCCGCCTTACACCACCATGTGTCCCTTAACATCACCCGTGCCCTGACCAATGCAGTTACTGGGAAGGTCCACTTAACGACTGACACATGGACAAGTGCTTGTGGCCAGGGACGCTACATTTCCCTGACGGCACACTGGGTGAATGTCGTGGAGGCTGGAAGCGACTCGGACCCTGGGATGGCACAGGTGCTACCCACGCCGAGGATTGCGGGCCCTACCTCCATCAGGGTTTCCGCCAGCACCTACGTTATTGGCTCCTCCTCCTCCTCCTCCGTTTCCACCTCCGAATTCTCTGCGCGCAGCGCCACTCACCCATCAGCCGGTAGCTGGAAGCAGTGTAGCACTGCAGTGGGGAAGCGTCAACAGGCCGTGCTGAAGCTGATCTGCCTTGGGGACAAACAGCACACGGCCTCAGAGCTGTTGCAGGGGATTAGTCACCAGACCGAGCAGTGGCTCTCGCCACTCAACCTGCAACCAGGCATGGTTGTGTGTGATAATGGGCGTAACTTGGTGGCGGCTTTGGAGCTTGGCAAGCTCACACACGTACCATGCCTAGCGCATGTATTTAATTTAGTGGTTCAGCGATTTCTAAAAACCTACCCCAATTTGCATGATCTCTTGACCAAGGTGTGCCGCGTGTGTGCACATTTCCGTAAGTCATCTACAGCTTCAGCCGGCCTGTTGACGCTGCAGCAGCGCTTACAATTGCCAGCTCACCGGCTGCTGTGTGACGTGAGCACGCGCTGGAACTCCACCTTCCACATGTTGGCCCGGCTTTGTGAGCAGCAGAGGGCAGTAGTGGAGTACCAGCTGTTACACGGTCGTCGCCTCTCCGTTCAACTTCCTCTAATCAGAAGTGAGGAGTGGGAATGGATGTCAGACCTCTGTGAGGTTTTACGCAATTTTGAGGAATCGACACAGATGGTGAGCGGCGATAACGCTATTATCAGTGTAACCATCCCACTTCTGTGTCTACTGAAACGCTCGCTGCTCACAATTAAAACCGACGCTTTGCATGTGGAAGAGGTGGAAATGGGGGAGGAAGAGCTTACACAAGGTGATAGCCAGAGCACCCTCACTTCGTCTTCTCAGCGACAATTGGAGGAGGTGGAGGAGGAGGAGGAAGACACGGTTGCCTCCGCTACAGAGGGTAGCCATGGAACTTTATTTCCATCTCTTCAGCGTGGGTGGGCAGAAGAGGAGGAAGAGGATGAGGAGATTGAGAGTCATCCTCCTGGTGAGGACAGCGAAATCTTGCCTGTTGGTACTCTGGCACACATGGCTGACTTTATGTTAGGCTACCTTTCCCGTGACCCACGCATTATACGCATTTTAGACAACACGGATTACTGGGTGTTCACCCTTCTGGACCCCCGCTACAAAGAGAATTTCTCATCTCTCATTCCTCCGGTGGAGAGGACAAGCAAAATGGTGCAATACCAGAAGGTTCTTGTCGAAAAATTGCTCCAAAATTTTCCATCTGACAACGCTGGCGGCAGAGTACGTGCTACCTTGGCCAACCGAGAAGGGGAGAAAAGGGGAGCACACAGCAGTTCCGACAAAGGCAGGGCAACACTCTCCAAGGCGTGGGACACCTTCATGACACCCCGCCAGCACCCTCACCCTGATGCGCGGCCTAGTGTCACAAGGAGGGAAAAGTTTTGGAAGATGGTGAAGGAGTATGTAGCAGACCGTGTCAGCGTCCTCACTGATATCTCTGTGCCTTACAACTACTGGGTGTCCAAGCTGGACACGTGGTATGAACTGGCACGCTACGCCTTGGAGGTGCTGGCCTGCCCTGCCGCCAGCGTTCTGTCTGAGCGGGTATTTAGTGCTGCTGGTGGCATCATAACAGATAAGCGTATCCGCCTTTCCACCGAAAATGCTGATAGGTTGACACTTATAAAAATGAACAAGGCCTGGATTTCCCCTGACTTCTCCACTCCACTGGAGGAAAGCCCCGGGTGAACATAAAGTCACTTTAGATATGTTATTTACAATGATGGGAATACTCTGTATTCCCATTCACCCCTTCCACCCAAAAAACGGGTATATGGTTGACTCTTAATCTTCTCATCCTCCTCCTCCTCTTCCATATGCCCTGTGATATAATTTTTAAATAGGGCCAGCTCACCAGCGGGCCCTGTGATATAATTTTTATTTAGGGCCAGCTCACCAGCGGGCCCTGTTTGACAATTTTTGGATAGGTCAGCTCACCAGCGGGCCTTCTCATATAATGTTTTATTGGGTCAGCTCTCTAGCGGGCCCTCTCATATAATGTTTTATAGCGTCAGCTCACTAGCGGGCCTTCGCATATAATGTTTAGGATGGTCAGCTCCGCAGCAGACCCTCACCCATAATGTTTTAGATGGTCGGCTCAGCAGCAGACCCTCATTCCTAATGTTTTAGATGGTCAGCTTAGCGGCATGCCCTCGCCCCTAATGTTTTAGAGGGTCACCAGCAGGCCATTAATCCTAATTTTTCAAGGGTGTGTATGATGCCCTCCTTTATGTGTAATAAAGGGTGTATTGGAGTGACATTTCAGTCTAATTTTTGGCAGCCCTTTCACTTAGTGCATAGGCTTTATGAGTGTTGGACCACTACCTGAACTATTGTACCACAATGTGAATGAGGCCCTCCATTTTGTGATATACAGGTTGTATCGGAGTGCCTCAGGTCCTCCCATTGAATTAAATAGGGCTGGGGTGTTCGACAGAGCAGAAGGTAGTTCTTGGCTTCATCCACTAAGTCACTTCGTCACTTTTACTCAATGGATCAGACCCCACTGTTCCGACTATAAATTTTGGACTTAACAAGGGCAAACGGACATGTTGTAAAACCTGTGGTAGCTGCGGCCTCCGTTCCTGAATGCTGTACCTTACCCGGGCCATAACCACGTTGAACACCTGCTTTACGCTGCGCACGTTTCCCTCTTAATCATGGCCCCAGTTCCGAAAAATCGATGAAATTTTTTGCAGAATTTGCAGATGATATACAAGTAAATATACAGCAAATACTGTTTGGTAACAATTTTTCGCCTAAAGTCGTTTTTATCTGCCTTTTTGTGTGTTTTACGCTCAGTCTGTAAAAATGGCGTACTACGGGCAAAACATCGTTCCCAGCAGCGACGTTGGAGTCCAAGATGCATTCAGACATCCTCCCTATGCTGTCCCTGAACCATTTCTGTGGTGTTTCCATCATTTTCTGACCTTTTCCTATGAACCAGGCACCCTCCCCTCATCAGAGCAGGGGGTGCCTGGTGTAATGCTCGAGTCCTCCCATTGACTTCAATGGGGCTCGGGTGCTCGGCCGAGCACTCGAGCCTCCGGGGGCGCTCGGCCAGAGCACCCGAACACCCGAGCATCGGGGTGCTCGATCATCACTAATGGTCACTGAAACAGTCACAGGATTGCTGGAAGCAGGGAAGCACAGGCAGTAGAGAGTGAGACCTCTACTTCCAGTCAAAGGATCACTGGAAGATGTCGCAGGAACACAAGGATGAGAAGATGGAGTCCACGTTACCGCCTGAAGCATACAAAGTCAGGTCGCAGGAAGCTGGCAGCAGGCGGTCGCCGATTCAGGATACTTGGCGCAGATGGGTATCAGAGTGGACATTTTAGACCATAAGCTATACAAGAATCCAGGACTCCTTTTTCACTCAGAATAAGACTGACTTTATTGTACCAAGTACTGGTGAATGCCATGTAACTGCGAAACGTTACATCATTTTTCAATTGGTATGTTAAATTTTATTTGATTTTATATAATAAACTACATTTGAGACAACTTCAAGAATATTAGCAGCAATTCCTTTCAAACTACTGGTTGGAGACCTATTTATTGGAGGACCAGGTACCAAAGAAATCTGAGTGGGGGCAGATTAATTTCCCCCACATGCCTGGAAACTGGTGTTTGGTATAAGCCAAAAACTGGCAATTACCTTTGTGAGTATATTTTATATTTCTTACAATACTGGGTGATTTGTGAAGATAATAGGCACTATTGGGCGCCCCCTCTTTTTTTCTGTTTTCTTTTATTGTACCAAACCACACATATTTATACACAGCAAGGACATTGAACCTCATGGGAAAGCAGATACAACGGGAATATAATTCAATCACAATACAGTAGACAAAAGGCTAACAGCACATGGCTTAACAACCACAATGACTCAGACATGATTACATTTCAGATACAAAAGGGTTTGATGAACAAAGACTTGAGGGCTTGAACAAATTACCACATGGCAGGGGGTCTGACTGTTGTTCTTAATGGCTTAATTAACACACAGCAGGGTGTTTTGCTACAGTACACATAGTCAATGGCTTGAGGGACTGCAATACACATTGGAATAGAATTGAACTAGAATCTAGAAAATTAAAGTAGCAGGAGGAGAAAGAGTTGATATGTGTAACAAGGGAAACTCAAACAAACTCAAAAAAGAGATAAAACCTGTAGAATATTAAAATATTTGTAAATGTTTTTTTCTAAATATCAAAAGGGTATTCCCACAGGTGACAGTTTTTTTTAAAAGTTATAACAGTTCAAATTGGTGAAGCTGTTACAATTATATTTTCCGGTGAACAGTAGTCAGTGGCTCAACTCACGCAGAGAATGCAATAGAATAAATATCCAGACACCTAGAGAATCATCTGGAAACCAGGAAACACTATGTAGCATACAAATACATTTAATAATACATAGAAAGGCAGATGGAGGCTCTGTAAAGATACACCCAGATGAAAGGAATATCAAACTTACACATTGATCTGAACCGGCTGTTGAACTCCAAGTCAGTAATATCACAAGCAGAGATTTAAAACTCACCCTGCTTTGGGTATGCAACTCTCTCCAAATGTCTACAATTTTGCTAATGTCCCAAAAAAAAAGAATGTGGTTGGTAAAAAACATATAACTTTTAATAATAACATCAATTAAATCAGTAAATACAGGCCTATATAGACCAGTGCTATTCTGAGCTCCAAGACTCTATCTACAGGGACAGAACAGCAAAGAAGCCAACTCTGAACTCCTGTCTTAAATACTTTTGCAGCAATAAACGTGACATACAATACTATCACCTACTGAAGCTAGTTCATTCAAACCATTGGTTATCCTTCCAGCTAACAATAGAAGAGACAACCCTAAAGAAGGTGGCTACCTAATAACACGTCATTTAATAGATACACTACCGAACTACAGTAGCTCAATATATAAACAACACTGTTTTTACTAATTTTTACTGCAGCCATAACACTGCTTTGGATTATATATGGACAAAAAAAGCTTATCTCATAGACTGCCAGACTTCTCAGGGAAAAATAATGTGCAAGCAATTGAATCTAGGAGTTGGCATGTAAAAATCTCAGGACTCCACAAATGCATCACAATAAAGCAGGCATGTGAAATCTCATCCTATACATCAGGAACAGGAAAGCTGAGACTCTTCAGCTGTTGGCTGGTAGGAGATGATAGGAACTGTAGTCGTCAACACCTGTAATGTTTAAGGTTACCCGCCTCTGATATGTACTGTTGTAGTTAACCATTTGAGTGCCAGAGAGCTATCCAATGCAATTTGTGGTTTGAGAAAGCATGCATGTTCCTATTTGATATTGTATAAATTTTCTTTTTATATTTTTTTTGTATCAAGTTAATTAAATTATTTCACTACGATATATAAATGTAGTGAATTAAGTAAGAAAAATATTAAATAACTGGCATCTAGAGAGCAGCAAGAAATGAGAGGGTTCTCCAGTACCCCAAAAAATACTGGGCCAAAACCCAAAGTGTACATACAAAACAAAGAACAAACCTGTGCTCTTTCATACCAGTGTGTAAATGTGTGCCCTAATTTAGGCATATATAATAACTGTGTTGCTAAAAATGAGAATTTAGTCCATTATTTGGCCAACGAATGTTAAGCTTTGGGATTCGGCCCAAAGTTTTTTAAAGGTCCTTAAAGGGATTTTTTTTGCCTGTTTTTTTTTGCTTACAGGCACCTGGTCTGTTTGTAATTGCTATTCCTCAAGTGGCCTGTGGGGGTGGTAAACCCTGGCTTATAAATATGATTGAAGGACCCACAATCCTCTTTTGTCAGTATCCACTTCCTGCAGGCCAAAGAAGTTTTATGTCAGACAAGTCCTCTTTTTTTACACCTTTCAAAATAGTTGTGTGTCCTCTTGTTTTTAATTGCACACACTGTCATTTAAGTATGGTTCATTCAAGTAATCAACAACTTAGTAACACGTTTCCTTATAACGTCTTCTCAGACCTCATATTTTTAATTTAAATAGAGATTTAAATGTGCATTAGAGTAGGTATTTGCCAGATCTTGAGGTACCTTGATGAGGTTGGCAAGCTTAACATTCTTTGGCCAAATTATGGACTAAATCCTCATTTGTATCAATACAGTTATTATATAGGCCTAAGTTAGGGCACACATTTACACACTGGTATCAAGTAGTGCAGGTTTGTTCTTTGTTTTGTAATTAAGCTATTTACCTACTTGAAGTCTATTACGAGTGTTAGAGGAGTGTTTCTTTTCATCTGCTGAACAAAGAACACAGAGTGGAAACAATGAAAGTTCCCCACAAGTTTGTCAGTCTTGGTATATTCTACAAACTGACCATCATTGAATGTGAGTACATATTATCCTTTATATACTGACCATTTTATGAGAATATCACACTATGTGGCACCCTCTATTCCTTTGTGTTTTTGGTGTGCAATGTATTTGATACCTTTCTGGTACACAAAGGTTACATGGAGATGCAGGGGGATGCAGAAGTGTTTGCTGAAGGTCCCAGAATCCAAGGGGACCACGCCTGTTCCAGGGTCCTATAGGGTCTAGTTATGCCTCTGTGAAAATACTTGTGATGGAGGCCCAAAATGTTTTTTTTCCAGTGTCCTCCGATGACTAGTTACTCCACTGGAATTAAGTTAAATGCAAGATATGCAAGTGTTCTGAGAGCTGCAGCTGTTTTCAAAGCTCATACCTCTTTCCAGTACTTACATGTTTTTTGTTTTATTGGAATTTTTGAAAGGTAAATCAAGGTTACAGAGCTATGTGATACAAACTTGCACACCCCATAAAAACAAATTGCAGAAACCTCAGAAATGAAGCCAGGCTATGAATTATGTTCATTATGTTCTGTTTGCTTTCATGATAAAGTAGCCTGGTTTACAGCAGCTGTGTGTCCAAGTTATGTGTTTATGAAATGAAAATACAGTTTATTTTTAATCTGGTGTTTTACACCACTAGGCACCACAATCTGTAACTACAGAGCAGATATGTTATTATTAAAAGTGGATACACAGAAAATGTTAATCTAATAATGTCTGTAGTGATAACATTAACCCTTTAAGGACCAGAGAGCAGTGTGGTATGTGTCTCTCTGGTTGTTAAAGATCACAGAGGAATGAAGAGAAAAATTAAATTCTAATCAACACAGCTACAAATGATTTCTAAAACTAACTCATTGACTGCTAAACACACGTTCAATGCATTGCTCCATAAAGTGTTGGAGACTTCTCTAGTACCCAAGGGGTTAAATGTCTATTTTAAGCAATGGGAATTTTAATTGTTTCTACCTTTATAGAAATGTCCCGTTTAAATATGGGCAAAACATTTTGCTTCAAAAGAGACACAGGTGAAAAATGGCACTTTCCTCCCTTGCAAAAAGGGTAGATTTTCCACTATTTATCGCCTAGCTCACATTACATTGAAATCAATGGTAAAACTGAATTTCACCCACCAAGTGGCAGTGTTACAATCTTTTCCTGCAGGGATAGTATAAAAGGGGTGTCAGGCTCACACAGCATGCCATTCTGTGATTGTTAGGCAAAGAGAAAGCAGTACAATTTTGCAGCTAGTTAAATAAAGTGAAATTGCAGTGTATCTTTAGGAGTCTTATAGGCAGGAATTTACTTTGTGTGTTAGTGGAGTCTGGAGGAATCTGGGGGGTCATGAAGGAAGAAAGTAGGTTGTGTCATGACCCTAACCTAATGATCTGTTTTGGTATTGGGAACCTTCCCTTTTTATGCCTGGCGTCTCATTTGCTTGTGCTTTGATTATTGAGCTAGTATATTGAGTTGCTTGTGGTTATCTGTTCAGTTTTTGACCTGTGTATTGCTTGACTTCATTCCTGCTTTTGCTGATCTGACCATTCTGCTTTGGTTCCTCTTCTCTGCTCATATTGTGGTTCTCCTGGTTTGACTCAGAGTGATTTTGACCTCCCCGATGGATCACGTATTGGCCTGATTGATCTCCTGACTTGACCAGGCTTTTCCAGACCTCTCTCTCTGCTTCATTATGCCACACTGCAGCAGGGCAAAGTCTTGTTCTACTCGGCAACTGGATATGTAGCTCCTCCTGGATGTTTGCTGCAGGTCTCCGGTGCATCCCAAAGCATCCCGCACCTCTACTTGTGCCAAGGTGGCAGCCAGCATCCTAGGGAATCCTGGAAAAATAGAAGAAATGAATGCAAGGAAAGATAAGCAGTCTGTTCTGCAAACCTTTTCGTAGTATCTCCGTGAACTACTGTATCTTATTAAACAATGGACAATTCATGGTCTGACCAAAATAACAGAGTCCCATATAAAAGTCCTCAAATACTTCCAGGTTTTCAAACAGACCTCCTACTCTTGTCTCCACCTGCTGCTATATTCCTTGTCACCAAACTACGTGACTTATAGCAACTGCAATGATGTATAGACAAAAATATACAAACAGAAACAGTGCCTCTGACAGTAGCCTCTTGATATGGCCTCCTACTGAGTATCAGGTACACACCCCTTTGTGATGGCCACTTCCAAGATAGTGAGGCTAGACCAGCCTCTGAGTTTCACTTGCACATCAATATACCAATATCTCTGTATATCCGGAACCGAATCCGTCTCCACCTCCGGAATCCTGTTGTGTCACCTGGAATGCAAGCACTAAAAATAAACCACTATCTGGGCTACTATAAAGCATCTATTTATTATGGTAGTAAAAAGTAACCATATCATAAAACCAATATTTATAGTAATATCCCATACACTTTGTATCACATTTAGTAACTTTGTCAGGGACATATTATTTATCTGTTACTTTCCTTCTTTTTTGTACTCCTAAATCATCCAAAGTGACAACTACTTCTGATTTACAAGCGTTAGCCTTTTCCCTCCATACAAACTAACTGGATGATATCTCATCTCCCATGTTTGTCTCTTTTTTTGACTTTCGGAAACGCTGCTAGAAGGAAGTAGAGTCGATTTATAGACTCAACATCCTATCGCCATTGGGTTTAAATGAGAATATTGATGTATATATATTTACATTTTTCAGTTATTAACCATTTGATTGCCAGAAGGATTTGCAATGCGTTGACTCTGTGATGTGCTGCACACACCTCTGCACTCATTTTAGCTGTGCCTGTTGATAGCAGATTGGGAGGATTTCAGGAAGACAACCAACAAGTGTTACTTTTTCCACCATTTGTTGTTAAACAGCAATTCTCCAAAAGATGAAAACAATTAGCAGAGGTCTACAAAGTAACAGCATCCAACTGGCTTACATAGTTCTGCGGTCATCCTGCTAGTTGTTTGGATTGTTTTCATCTTCCTTTCTTCCAATACTTTTAATAAAATTTTAAGTTAGAGCCATATGTGCAAAATGGGGAGGAAGATACAAATTCATATTCAATTATATGGGGGGGGGGGGTTAAACTATTAAATGGTAGAGAGGTCTCCAAAACATTGCTTCACAAGGTGTTGGAGATCTTTATAGCATCCTAGGGTCCAAGGCCCCCATTTAAATATATTTTAATTTGGAAAAATTTGATTTATACCTGTTTACACCAGAATCCCTCACCTTTATTTTGTGAACATGACTCTCAATTTCTTACTGCTACTTATACACTTCTGACTCCTCAGGAGATTGTCATATTTATATTCAGTGTTATCTTGTTTAAAAAGTAAAGGTCAACTCTGTGTCATTTTCTCTGATAACAATTTTCTTCATAATAGCAAGCTGCTTTTTAATAATTACCACTCCTGCTACTCTGTTGGGTGCTTTGTTTGCTTGCAATTCACCATGCAAAGTTTCTATTTGTTAAGCTTTGTTCTGCTTTATGAGTAACAATTTTTTGTCCCACTGTATTGGGTAGCTTCCATTCATACAAAGAATCATGCTATTTGCTTGTTCTGCCTATCTGGATTGTCAATTTTCTCTAAGCTTTTCAAATATTTCTAGTAGTGGCAGTGCAACTGACAAATGCCAAGAGTCTGCACCAACATGGTGAAGCCCTTCACTACAGATTTTCTCTCAAAGTTATCTTTGATTATAGATCAGGGATATTTTTATGAGCATGCCATCTTTAACCAGCTGTTGCAAAGTGGCAATTCTATTGCTTAGAGCAATTTTGGGAGATGTAGTTTCTCCACAACAGTTGGAGAGCCAATGGTTTACTATCCTTGCCCTAGAACAAAGGAGATTTTCTAACATAGATTCCTGCAATAGGTGTTTATTATGTTGTTTGTTAATCACTTAAATGGATAGTAATGTTTCACAATAAAAGCAGCTCCAATTAATCTTCATAGTATTTGGGCCATGGATAGGCTGACCATACCTCGCCTTTAAAAAGGGACACACATGAAAAATGCATACCACAGGGTTGCTTTGATTTTGGTGCACTCCTGAAATATGCCTATTTCCTATGTGTCCCTTTTTAAAGGTGAGATATGGTCAGCCTAGCCATGGAGAGCGTTATTTCAATACTGCCCGAGTTGTACTTCAAGAGTAATTGAATGATAAAATATCCCACTGACACCCCTTTTATTGATTTAACACTGCTCACCTCAGAAAAGCAAGACTCTCTAGATAGATTACATAGAGGGACAATCTTCAGTGAGCATCAGGAAAAACCTGAAAAACCTGTCAAGGGTGTCCAGTATGCTCACAGTAAGAAATTGTCCCTTGCTGTGAGCTATCTGGTCTCAAGACCAAATGCCACATCTGTGGGGAGGTGGTCTACACTAGATAAGTGGGGCGGGAAGGGGATACATTATCATTCAATTACTCTTGAACTACAACTCTGACAGTATTGAAATAACACTCTCCATGGCCCAAATACTATGAAGATTAATTGGAGCTGCCGTTTATGTGAAACATTACTATCCATTGAATTCTAGAGTGGTCTCCAATGCATTTAAGTGGTTAAACGTCAGATGTAAATCAGATTATCAATGGAATTTTTTCACTTACCCCCTTATGTGCAGTTAGTTTGTGCATGGTTTTCACACTCTCGCACCAGGAAATCAGTTATGCCTATGCATGAGCTTGAACAATACAAAGAACTGTCTATGCAGCCTGCTAAGACATTGATCCATCTCTGGCACTTGTCAAAAACTATTGCTGTTGTATGCTGATGGATTCCATATAATAATGCATAGTAATGTAGCTCATGTTTTTTCTGCTTAGATTGTTAATGAGACAGCACTCTAATTTTTTGCCGACCTTATCAAGCACTTTACTTGGCAATCGGGCCTCCTCAGCCTGCCATGTGGTTTGTGCACTGCACTGCTGCTTGCGGTGATGTTTCATCACCGCTCCTCTCAGTGCTGCTGGTCACATACAGTTGGAAGCCAATGAGAGATGAGTATCCTCTCCTCTCTCATTGGCTGCAGTGCGGCTGCCCCATTGTAAAAACTTGAGTGGTCATAACATTTGGGGCTGCTGATAACTATACTCAAGGTCATGGTATTCGGTGCTGCCCACAGTTACACATGGGGCTTCAGTCCCTTTAGCCACCCCCTAGTGATGCCCCTGAATGTAACTATACACACGGGTGTCCGCAGAAATGTTTCTGGGTGGGGGCAACATTTTATCCCTACCCATACTCCGCCGAGTTCTGCTGATGTCACAAAGAGATGAGGCATAGAAGAAAGGGGTGGAACAAGGGCCGGTTAATTAATGGCAGGCCGTTGATACGTGGCTAACATGTCCAACCCATGCACCATGTTTGGTGTTAGCAACAACAAATTAAAGACATTGAAAATATATAACCAAACTGTTTAATTTTAAATATATTAACTTAAATACAGTATGATTTGAAATATATTAACATAAACAATTAAATACTGTATCTTAAATTAAATATACATAATAAACAAAATATGTCAACCAAATTATACATACACATGTGGTATAAAAAAAGCCCTGCTTATGCTGAAAAATGGTAATATATTTGTATGTGGGTATACTAAATGAATCAGAGGAAAAACATGGTTGAACAAAGGAATACTAAAAAGGCTAACATTGTTATTGTCCTCTACTATAAAAAAGTCCTGGTTCCTAAGGGGTTAAGAGAGCAAGTCAGTAAGCTAAAGAGCCAGAGGTGTGGTTCTGGAACAAACCATCTGCCCAGTAGGGAAGAAATTAAAATACCCATTGATTTAAATTGTTTAACCCTTTGAATGCCAGATGGGTACACAACTCATTGCATTACTATGTTGGGCTGGTGAAAAGGAGGGTGTCAGTTTCAAGGGAGGATATGGCCAATACTTAGGGCTAACCGTTCACTGAGTGGGAGTTAAGGAGGGATGAAACAGACTTGGTCAATACCTAGGGCTAATCCTTCACTGAGTGGAAGCTAGGTAGGGGTGAGCCAGACTTGGCAATACTGCAGAGCTAACCCTGAAATGAGTGGAGCTGGAGTGGGATGAGACTTAACCATTATTTCTCTGGATGAGCAAAGCATTGTGGATCGTTTAGGGGAAATCCTCTGATCTCCCCAAATGGCCCATGACTGCATGGCCCCCTGGATGATACCCAGTTCACTGATAGGAAGATCTGCCCTTGAACAGACATCTAAACAGTAAGTCCAGGTAGCACTGCAGCATATCAAATGCTTGACACAGCTGCCTGCTATTTAACTAAGGTGAGGTCTTCTCTGGTGCTTGTGTCTACCCTTTCATTTCCTGCAATTTAATTTAAATTTGTGGCACTGGGGACAGGGCTAGGGGTAGGTCACTGGATGACATACTGCATATCTTTGTGTTACTCAATAAATGATGTAGAGCAAGACCAAATAATTTTTGTTTACACAGACTAACTTCAGTATATATAACAAACATTCATGTGAGTTATTTTACTGATGTACTAGTATACACAACACATAGTCTGATCTATTAAAATAGGGACACCATGGAGGTCTAGAGGGACATTAGGATTTTCAATTCAGAGGAATAGTAACCCCCTAAAAAGTTATGCCTTTTATCCAGTTAGAAACCATCTGTGTACAAATTATTACATAAAAACCTGTAAAAATATTTTTTTCTTGATTTTAATTTATGTATTATTATTATTAAATTAAATGTTGAGTTATACAAAAAGAAAGCCTTAAATATGCTTAACCCTTTGAGTGCCAGAGGGGTAACCAACTCATTGCTTTGCAATGCATTGCATTCCCCTCTGGCACTCAAAGGGTTAAAAATAGTATATAATTTGTATGGGTATACTAAATGAATTAGGAGAAAAATATGGTTTAACAAAGACATACTAAAAAGGCCAAAATTGCTCTGGTACTCTACTGCTAGTTGTTTGGATTGCTTTCATCTTCCTCTCTTACATTTAAGACCATTTGTACAAAGTAAAGCACTTCAATTATGTAGCAAAATGGGTGGGTGGGGGGCAGATAAAAATCAATATTGAATTAAATGGCAATGATAACCCCTTGAATACAGTACTAGTGAAATCTCCAAATCATTGCTTCACAAGGTACTGGAGATCTCTCTATTATTCAAGGATCTAACTATTCCATTTAAATGAATGGTAATTTTGGTGAAATTAGATTTACATCTGGTTTACCCCAGAATTGTTCCACTTTAGTTTCTGTGAAGAACACCTTTAATTTCTTACTGATACTGATACGCCTTCTGACTCCTCGGGATCTGGCCTTATATAGAAGCAGTGATATCTTGTTCAAAAAGTAAAGGTCAACTCTGTGCCATTTTCCTTTGAAACTATTTTCTACATATTAGTGAGCTGCTACTTAATCATTACCACACCTGCTACTCTGTTGGGTGGGTGCTTTGTTTGCTTGAAGTTTAGCATGTAAAGCTTAGTTCTGATTTGTGACTGATATTTTTTGTTATTATGTTGGATAGCTTCCATTCATTCATTCATTCCATGTTGTTATTATCTTGGATAGCTTCCATTCATTTGAACAATATATTATGCTTTTGCTTGTTCTGTCTATATGAATTGCCAATTTTCTCTCAGCTTTCCAAATATTTCTAGTGGGTGTGACCAACAAGTGCAACAAGTCTGCACTAGCATATTGAAGCCACTCATGAGCCTGTAATCTCCCTCCAGCAGTTGCAAGGTGAAAATTCTATTGCAAGGAGTTGTAACCTCCAACATCTGAAGAACCAAAGGTTGGATTCCCATGCCCCAAAGCAAAACAGGTATTCCTAACAGCTCCTGGCCAGATTTATCAGTAGGCAAACTAGGCACTTGCTTAGCCACAAGATTTTAGTGGTGCCCTGGCAATGGCCTGTCACATCCATTTGCCTATCCACTCAAAAAGTACAATGCAGAGAGTGCTCTCACCGTTCAGCTGCTTGGTTTATGTGTGGCTGTGCTGCCCCCTGTCTTTTCTCACGTCTGTGTTCCTGAAGACTAGCTGAGTGGGCAACATGAACATGCAGCAGCACACCACATTGTCCATCACAGCGTAGTTTGCATGGCTGCTTACATTCAGCAGGTACCAGCTATACATGTGCATTTGCAATACATAACTGGCAATGGCACACAGTACTGGTCTGAGAGGGAGACTGTGCATCCTTACCATAAAATAACATAGAAGACAATGGTAATGGCAGAAAAAAACTTATGCAATAATGATTTTATGCTTATGAAAGCATGATTACCATTTACTGGCACTGATATTTTATATAAAACACGGATTCCAACCTATAGACTTTGAGTGATAATACATATAAAAAAGCCAAATAAGATCAGTGGTGATCCAATTTTCTCTCAACCTTTTGTGTGCCAAAGAAGTGCTCAATACAATATCTGACAATGCATTTAGGACTTCTCTCTTACTCTCAAAGAGGTAAGATAGATTTAGCAATGAAATACAAAAGAGCAACCAAAAAGAATTCTGTAGTACTAGCACTCTAAGTGATGAGGGTCCTAAAGTATGCAGAAGTACTCTAAAACATAACTTTTTTTTACAATATATGAATAAAAATAAAAAAGAAAATTATTCTTGCCAGGGCACATGCTGGCTTGCCAAAGCTCAGCTAAATTAAGAGAGAAGTCTACTAAGATGAAGCCCAAGATGTATCCCCTGCATTCAATATCCAATCTCAAAACTCAGAGCTACCATAAGTGTGACTGATGTTTCTTGTTATGCAAACCTAAGTATGGGTGTATATTGCTAGAAAATAGTACAGCTTGTCACTAATTATCAATCACACAGAACAGAGAGAAAATGACCTGCCGGGGTTTTAACGGGTTATATAGGGAATTAGACTCTTTCAATTACTCAGTAGTACACTGAGACACAAATATAAATATGGAAATTAGATGTATATCGCTGGGACTTTATCCGGCTTACTCAAATTTAGTTATAGTCCTTTCCAGAGTGCTGGTGCTATTAGAGTAGAAGATAAATCTAACTGGAACTTAATCCGGATTATCAAATATCAAATGTACACACACACACACATATATATATAATATACACATGAGCTAGTGTCCTGTCAAGCTGATTAGAATAGATAATTCCAGTTTGCCATGCAGATATAAGTTGTTATAGTAGACCAACAGCTTTAAAGTGAATCTTATGTCCACCGGGGCAGGTTCCAGTTTACCATGCAAACATAAGCTGTTCTAAATGGAACTTCAACTTAAAAGCAAATACATGTCCACATAATATATCACACCAGAGTATCATCTGGTTAATTAGAATCAAAATTCTAACCAATCTGAAAATAAGCACAAAGCATATCCAGGCAGAACCTGGATGTAATATAACAAATATTATTGTAAAGTAGTAGCGTATTAGTTTTTCCATTTCACCAAATATTTATTTTCTTTTATTTGTATAGAGCCAAAATGTTTGTAAAGAACCAAAACAGTTGTTGGTACTATGCAAAATGGGGAAAAACACAAACAAGGTAACAAATATACTGTATGTATAGGCAGATAGAAGAGAGGGACATGCTCATGAGAGATTACAATCTATAGGATGTAAGGGGCAAGCAAACATGGCGGTAGTTAAGGTAGACGGTAGCACTGGACAGTAAAGTAAATAACTTTTGAGGAGGGATGTTTAAAGATTAGTGCAACCTTGTTTGTTTTTAGGACAGGTATGCAACATTGGTAAGAAGAAGAAAATGAGCACCAGACAATAATTACATACAGTTTACGCAGCCGTAACATTACAATCCTCAGGAGAGAGACAGAGAAAACTTAAGAATGATTGTTCTTATACCATTTGAGTTTGATAGAATGGTCTGATGAGGCTTCAGACAGAAACCCCCAGAAAGTTCAAATAGAATTATCCAGCAGTGGAGAGCATTTGCTACTTGACTGCTATGCTAACTCCACTACTTTCTAGGATGTTCCATAAAGGATTCAAGAGAACAAAAGTTGTTACATCACAAGCTTTTTTTTTTTTTTTTATACTACACTGCAATTTTCTACTGTGGTCATGTGGTAGTACTGTTCATTATAGTTACTAAAGAGAACCTCAGTTTATGACTCAAGCTCTCCAACAGAATGCATTAGAAATAAATGCCTCTTGCAAACCAGTTAAAATTTTTGCTCGCAGTTAAATTTAAAAAATGTTTGTGCTTCTATAACTTTTTAATAAACATCTCTCCTACCAGTTTTTTTTTTTTAGGAAAGCCTATAAGTGTTTTTTTCATAAAAATACAAGTTTATTGTATTTTATATGAGAAAAAAAGATTTTATTTTATTTTCTAATTAAAAAAAACTTTTCAGCTTTAGCTTTTTGAATGAAGCTGGCCAGCTATCACTTATATCAATCAACTGGCACAACTGACAAACTTAAGCCTATGAATGCCAGAGAGGTATGCATGCGTTGCAGAGCACTGGATAACTCTCTGGCACTCAAAGGGTTAAAAAGGTTTGTATTTTCCCACAATCAGATCTGCCGCACCTACAGTGAGAGAAGAGTGATGACTGTTATGCTCACTTCAGGAGAATGTGATATTATTAGTGGAGGGAGTGTGGCCTAGATTTAAAGGCAGCCGTTAAACCATCCGCTAAGTAAAAAAGGCACGTTGGCCGCAAAGAACACATGGTTTACGGCAGATTCAAAGGTAAGCGTTCAAGAATAGCTATCGGGCGTAGGCACTCAAAATGTTACATTACGGCTGCCGTTGTCTAGCAACCCTGATAGATGCACAATCAAAATTCAAACCTACAGCCAATCCCAAGGGCCCAAAGTATCAAAAATGTTCAAATACACCTATATATACCTCAAAATAACGGTTACACCCTGTCTGTGTTTCGAGTTTCATCAAGCTAGAGCACAGGACCCAGGAGTGGAGGATAGCATTTAGAGAGAGAGAGAGAGATAGAGAGAGAAGCATACAGAGGAGTAAGGTAGAAGGATTTTGGAGAGGAGAGAGTTACATTTAAATAGACACATAGCACACTTTTGCACATAGCACATACATCCATACAAACACATACACATACATACACATAGTCTTTTTTTTTTCATCACACCTTACACATTTTAAACTTTATTTTCACAGTGTGAATCCGTGAGTGAAAGTGTGTGACAGAGAGTGAGTGGGATCGAGTGTGTCTGTGAGGGCGTGTGAGAGTGCCTGGGTGTGAGTGGGTGAATGATGGCCAGGAGAGGAGGACAGGAGAGAGGGATGGGGAGACTAGTGGAGGAGGAGGAGGAAGGTCAGGAGGGGATCCCGCAGCAGAGCAGGGGTGGGAGAGGTAGATACGCAGGGCGGAGGGGGACCAGGCCCACAAGAACAGGCACACTAAGAAGAAGAGGGACAGATCTTGCAGTGGGACGAGGGGTAGTGCCTGGGGACCACCACACACAGGCAGGGGCAGAGCAGGCAGGACACTCCGGGTCTGACTCCTCGCATGCCGGAGCTGAGGGGGACAGGGTCAGGGATCCCCGATATACCGATGAAGAAAACACGGCCCTCGTGGAGGCTGTGCTGGAGAGGGAGAGTGTCCTCTTCCCGGGGGACAGACTCCCTGGCCTGTCTGCGAGGAGGAGAGCTGCCTGGAGTCAAATCTGCAGCAGAGTCAATGCGGTGGCCACCTGCAGACGGGATGTGGACTCAATCAAGAAGAGATGGGGCGACTGCAAAAGGCAGGTGAAGAGGAAGATGGGGGATGCCGCCCTGCACGCCCGAGCCACCGGAGGTGGGCCACCTGTCCCCATCACCTTCAGCGCATGGGAGGAGAGGCTGCGGCAGACACTGTCGTCTACCCTAATTGAGGGGGTCCCTGGAGGATCAGACACTGGGGTTGAGAGGAGCCTCCACACCACCGGTAAGTGCATCACCCCAAAACCACACACACCACCTCAAACCACACACCCATCACAAACAAGCACTCACATCCCAACATCTGCCCTTCATTCAACCACACAATTGCACCAACACAGCACCCTGAGGGTTTAAACAGGAAGCAAGACAAGGACAAATGTCAATGTTCAACAAGGCCAAAACCTGTCCAACTCCCTGGTTAACCCTCATGTTGCTGTGATGATCACACACAATACACACAAACCATGCTCAGTAAAGTGTTGTATGTCAAACATCACAATTGTTGTCACACAGTGTTACCCATGTTCACACAGGGAATCCAGCACATAACCCCATGAGTGCCAGAGGGATCATCAATGCATCGATCAACAATGCTTTGGCAACCCCTCTGGTACTCAAAGGGTTAACCAGACAACAAACACATGTCGATAGGTTAACAATTACATGACACATAGGGGACATTCACTAAGCGGTGAAAAAGAGCTGATGTAGAGAATTTGACACTTACATACCCTCACTTTACCAATTACAATGTTAGTCTATGGAGAACATCCAATAACAGGATTCAAGCTGCACAGGCCCCATTGTGTGGACTCCATAGAAAACATTGCAGATGGGGAAATGAGGTCAGCGGAGAAGTCAGCATCATAATCAGTTCATCAGGTCCACTTAACCGCTTACTGAATCACCAACAGGATGGATTAGGTCACAAATCACAGTGCCACTGAGAATAAATGCTTGTATGTGCAACACACAGGCCAAAAACAATCACACATAACTAAAGGTGAAAAAGTTGGCCTTGGTGTTGTGTATGCAATCATTTACGCTAACTTCAATTTACATAGCTCACATTTGATTCACATATAGATCCTCAGGAGTGCTGATGCCATGGATGAATGGTACACCAGACACTATTTGCAGGATACATATGGGAACCAAATATGAACCATTGAGGTTTGGTCAATAACAGGCCAGGGATTATGGATATCTATGATCGGGTCTGGCTGCCTCACACAGAAGGATGGATGGGCTGATCCAGGAAAAAAAAGGCCTCAATCAATGATATCCTTCAATACTGGCTTGATTGTTGCCCCTCAGGATTCAACTTCAACAGACCTCATGGACAGAATCCTGTAATGTACATCAATCCCTGATTGCCACGGTGGTATCCCATGCATCACAATGCAATGCATAGGATACCATCATGACAACCAGAGAGGGACATGTCTAATCTGACAAAATCCAGCACTGTACGGGATGAACTGATAACATAGGGATGAATACTACTTGAATCACACTGCAGATCTAGTCAAAAAAGATATGTACAGAAAGAAAAACAACCAGATTTGTATGTGGATATGTCCCTTTCAAATGGGTACAAATAGGTCCCAACAAGATGTAAACCCAGAGTTCGGTTCAGTACGTGTGATTGTCCAACTGCCCATATATGTGCACCCTCAACAAAATAACTCATATTGATATAATCATCAGAGTACATATACCCAGTATATTACACCTACTTGGATGGGTATCACTTGTATCTATGAAAGTTCATTTGTGATGGCTGTACATATATAGGCAGTTAGACAATCACATGTTCTGAACAGATCTCTGGGTTCATATCTATCAAGGATATGTTTGTACCCGTATGAAAGGTACATATACACACATATCAGACCATATTCCTCACTGTGTACCTTGGCATGGCAATGGTTAATTTCACTTGATGTAACCTTGCAGGCATCATAAAGAGATGTTTAGAAAGATGTTACTGTATGTGACAGCTGGAGATGTCAGTCATATGACCACACGGAGGCTCTTCAGCAGACCCAAAATTGAACCAATTGGAGATGGATCCATCATTGACATGGTCCACAGAGCGTGCTTACAAACCAGGAACACTTAGTAGACAATGGCAAAGATGTAGTTATCTCCAAATGGGTCAATGTGGAGTCTGCTGAAGAGCCTCCGTGTGGTCAAATGACTGACATCTCCAGCTGTCACATACAGCAACATCTTTCTAAACATCTCTCTATGATGCCTGCAATGTTACATCAAGGTGAAATTAACCATTGCTATCCCGTTAAAGAGATAGTAATACCTAAAATGTGAAAGGAAAAATACATGTCATAGGATTGATCCACCGGGTAATGCAAGGGTATTCCCACTACTGAAAGGTGTTTCATCACAAGAGTATAACAGCTCAAAGTTGAATATTCCATGGACAATATCAGTGTGGCCTGAAAATGTACTATGCCAATGTTGCCAGACCATCCTCTGGCTAGCTTTGGTCCAGGGAGCAGATATCCACAAAGGATGATGTGGCAACAGCGCAAATGTACAATTTCAGGCCACTGGGATGTGGCACCAAAGGAATTCAACTCTGAGCTGCAATACATGTAGAATATAACACCCATCACCAGTAGGAGTACCGTTGTTTCACACAGGGGGATACACCATACAACATATATGTTCCTTTACACATGTCAAGTATTAATATCAATTTGACACCATCATGGCTAAGTTTACTGATCACACAATCTCAATCCTCCACACAGGTTATGTGTCTCCAGCACATCAGGAGCCCATGGAGGAGGCCACCTCACCACCCATTGAGGAGTATTTGGAGGAGGGGACCAGCCAGTGGGCACCGTACCCAACGACATCCACACCTCTTGGCCAGCTGGATGCACCAACTCTGCCTGCACCAACTCTGCCTGCATCAACTCTGCCTGCACCAACTCTGCCTGCACCGACTTATTACAGTGACTGGATGCCCCCCACCACCTCCAGGAGCTATTATCCCCCAGCAGCAGCAGCAGCACCACCACCACCAGGGAGGCAATGGCTGCCCGGTGATGTGGCCACCACCCAATACGGGCCATACCCACAGATTGACCTACCCTCCTGGATGGCTCCCCAGCATGGCCCCAGGTATGATCCTAGATGGGGGCCAAGCACATACCAGTGGCCAAGGTTTGACCCTTGGCCACTCGACTACCAACACCTGGGCCTGCTTGGGGAGCCCCAACAGCCTATGCGAAGCGATGTGTTTACCCCACCACCTCCACCAGCACAGACATCGGTGGGCAGCAGTGGGTCAATTGATGTGGTGGGCACATACCCATCTGCAGCACAACCAGCACCAGCAGAGGAGGACACAGCAGCAGCAGAGGAGGACACAGCACCAGCAGAGGAGGACACAGCACCAGCAGAGGAGGATACAGCACCAGCAGAAGAGGACACAGCAGCAGCTGATTCACCAGGCACAAGCATCACCAGCAGTGAACGGCCCACGGGGATGGAAGCTGAGTGTATGGCTCTGCAAAGGAGACTACTCAGGTCAAACCTCCGCACCAATGACAACATCACCAGGAGCCGTAGGGAATCCCGTATAAACACTAACAGGATAGAGGCAAGGATCCATGCCCTGGAGTCGGAGGTCATGAGGATCAACACTCAACTCCATCAGCTACACACGGGGGTGATGGACCTGCTTGCACAGCTACTGGTGGAGTTGAGAGAGCTGAACCGCAGGGAGGACTTACGTTTGGAGAGGGAAAACCTGCGCTCCACAGAGGGATCCACTGCCCCCACCACCCCCTCTAATGTGACCCCCAAAGCCACACCTAGGGGGCAAAGGGTGACCAGGAGATCATCCAGGTTATCCACTTCTGCCACACAGTCTAAGCCCCCCCCCCCCAAGAAAAAAAAATAAAATGCCCAACATGTTAAATTTCCCCTGAATAAAGGAACATTGTGCTTTTGAATCCTGTCTGATCTGCTTTGAATTTGGTCATAGGTTTGGGTGGCAGAGTTGTCTCCAATGCATTGCCAAACAATTCAGTGAATACAACTCCTGCCTAGGTAAGATGTTTGTGGGATGTTACAACATGGGTTCACACACACATCGTTGTACAAAATCAACTGTAAAAACATCCCTGTTGCCATATTACACAACTGTGTTATATGGCAATGTTGTGTGTTGATTTTGCATAACAAAACATTCCCCTTAGCCCAACATTTGGTACAACATTGAACATTCATCTACATCATATGTAGTGTTTAACCCTTTGATATCCAGAGTGGTAGGCAACGCATTGCAAAGAAATGCGTTGGGTACCACTCTGGCACTCAGAGGGTTAAGGGGATAACCAAACAAACGGCTTAGTGGTGAGATAACAAGCAGGACAGATAAATGGGACATGTATCCATATTGTCTTGGATTCACACACTCATTGTGCAACAGACTGACTGGGGAAGCCAATGTTTTCAACCTAGGATTTCAATGTGTAGCACACACATTGATATCCTGGGGTGAGCATTGGGGCCTCCAGTAAGTTGACTTGTTGTTTTTTCTAAGGGTGTAACAGACTTCCCCAGTGAAAACACTTGTCCACTTGGTCATGTACTGTGATATGTCCCAGTGGAGCAATATCACTGAACATTGATTATACTGAGCAACACATTAACTGTGGACAGGAATTCACTGTGGAAGTATGTCCCCTTTATCACCTCTTTACCACTCCCACAACACATTAGTGTATCACTGCCACCATCTGTTAGCGTGAATACATCGCTGAGTCCACTCACTTGCAAACAAGTGGTGGAGTCCTGTGATATGGGTGATGCCTTTCCATGTATGGGGATACTCTACCCTGGGTGTGGTAACGCATTGACAACTGTGTTCTCAAATATATCCTCCTACAGACACAGATAGAATGGTGATGGTTCATCTTTATTGTGTCTCAAAGTACATTAGGATGTACATGTGTTTTCTGTGTATTGCCTATATGCATTGAACACCTGTATGAGAACACTAAATGTACTTTGAAACAAAAAAATAGTACTTTAGTAACACTGCTGCCCAGCTCATGTGTTGTCCACAAGGTTTGACAACTCTGTAGCTGAGCATCCTAACTGTACAGGTTATAAAACTCAGGAATTAGTGTTTTCTGTGTCTATATGAAAATGATCCAGTAGAGGTTTGTGTGAACCTCAGGTCAAACTTTGCATCACCAACAACATCAACATAAACAGCAAGGGGTGTTCTCCATGAAGGTGATGTCAAGACATCAATCCAGTCACATAGAAGAACTTCAGTTCAAGGATGGATCATGTTACGGATGCCTGTGGAAGAAGAGGACAGGATTTGGAGCAGTTGACCTGAACTGATCATCAAGCAACAACAATTTAGTCTTTTTGATCCCCTCAATTTTCACAGTTACAGGTGAGTACACAAACCATTGCTTGACAATGTGTTGTGTACTCATCTGTAACCAATTATGTGGAGAACTAAGGACATGTGCCCCAGCCCTATGGATATGTGCCCCTGACATGGATACACACATCAACAAGTGTTCTGAGAGCTCCATGGAAGTAATGAATTTGTGCTGCCACTGTTAATGTGACAGTGGCAGCCCAATGTCATTTGTTCCATGGAACTGTTAGGACACATTTGTTGATGTGTGTATTCATGTCGGGGGCACATATGTCTGCACACTCACAGGTCAGCATGGTGTCCCTGGTAATCTGATCTACGTCTCATGACCTCTACATTGTGTGCCCATACCACTGTACATCCACCCCTGTGCTGCTCTTCTCAGCTGTAGCACAGTACAGGTCCCATTTTGAGTCCAATGGCCCTTTAACCCCTGATGTGACGGAGTATTATCCAATGCATAGCATTGGATAACACTCTTTCGCTACAAGGCTAGCATGGTTGCTCTGGCTATGCTCATGGCAAATCAAGTTAGCTGCTGTCAATCAAGCCCTGTAAGGCGATGAACATGGGTTATGTGTTGTACCTTGTTTCTCCTGAGGGTGTGCGTGATATCCTTGGGGTCTGTATGTCAACGTGGAGAGTGGAATGGAGGATGGTTTTTGAGTCCACACACACAATTTTCCACGTCCGCTGCCAGTGCAGTGCTGTGTCACTGTTCCTGTGGGGTGAGACAGAACAAAATGTGCAGTGTGGTTAGTGTCACAGGACTGATGGGGGACTTGCATGGATTGTTTGCATGCCTGTGTTATACTCACATGTAAAGTGTTCCGTGATGAGCCTGTCTCTGATCTGTGTCCCTCTCAGGGTCTCCTCAACGTGTCCGATGTCCATGGGCACTTCCTGTATGGGGGGGGCCTGGATGTGCTCCAGCAGCCTGGTGTCCACTGCGATGTTGTGCAGTATTGCGCACGCCACAATGATGTCGCACACCTTTCCAGGTGCATACTGCAGTGCTCCCCCCGAGTGGTCCAGACATCGGAATCTTGACTTGAGGAGGCCAAAGGTCCGCTCAATGGCATTCCTCGTTCTGCCATGAGCCTGGTTGTAGCTTTCCTGGGCATGTGTTCGAGGATTGGCCAGTGGGGTCAGTAGCCAGGACTTGCATCCATAGCCAGCATCACCTGTGTAATGTGAGTGACATGGTGAGAGAGGGAGCACATGTTGTGTGAATGATGTTTTGTGTGGTAGACGTAGTAGCTGTGGGTCAGGAGCATGCTAAGCAGCGTTGTGTGTACGCCTGTGTATGTGATGTGATTTTGTATTGTGAACTCACCCAAAAGCCATCCCCCTGTAAAAGTTCCATTCTCGAAATCTCTGTGGACTGAGGAGTTTTGGAGAATGTATGAATCATGTGAGCTGCCAGGATACTTTGCACAGACATTCATTATCCTCATATGGCTGTCACACACCATCTGCACGTTGATGGAGTGAAAGTTCTTCCTGTTGATGAATATCTGTGCGTCACGTGCTGGGGCCTTAATTCGGACATGGGTGCGATCTATAGCACCCATGACCCTGGGCATGCCTCCCCTGGCGTAAAAGGCCTGCTTGACTTGTATCCAGTCCATGTCGGTGGTGGGGAAATGTATATAGGTACTGGCCTTGCTTTTGAGGGCTGGCAGGACCTGGGCCAGCACCCTGGAGAATGTGGCCTGTGACATGCCAGATGCGTAACCCTCTGTGGACTGGAAGGCCCCGCTTGCCATGAAGTGCATGGCACAGAGTAGTTTCTGCAGGCCAGTTAGGGCATGGTTGTGGATGTAGATGGGATCCACCTGCTCCTTGATGACCTCATACAAGGCAATGATGCTGTCAGGCCTCAACCTGTAGCGATCAATTACCTCATCATCGGTCATTCCAAAGAGGGTGACCCTTGGGCGGTATACCCTGGGCCTTGGTGGTCGTCTATACATCCTGTGCCCTCCAGGTGGGGATGGGCTCCTGTGTGGCTGCTGAGCCAGAGCCTCCTCACTTGCAACAGGTGGTGGCTGTTGATCAGGCATGCTTGGAGGTTGCTGATGTTCCCCAGCTCTCTCCCTTGCACGCCTTCTCCGCAGCCTTCGCAACAATATGTAACCCAACATACTGTTTGCTCTCTCTATCTGTCTCTATCTGTCTCTATCTATCTATCTATCTATCTATCTATCTATCTATCTATCTATCTATCTATCTATCTATCTCTCTCTCTCTCTCTCTCTATCTCTATCTCTATCTCTCCCTCCCTGAGTGGAAAACAAGCCACAAGTGAGTGTGTTGAGTTGTCCCTTTAAGTACTTGCTAGGGCGTTGTGTGGGTGTGGTGATGAGGTGAGTGCTGACCAATGGTGAGTTGTTTTTGTCCAGGTAAGTGTTTGCAGGTGTGTGTGTGTTATAAGATGTGGTGTGTTGTGCTTGTTCTGTGTGTGCCATTTGCGGACGTGCAGTTGTGGGGTGCAGGTGGCGTGTTGATGTTGCCCAGGTGAGCTTGTATTTGCAGGTGTCCGCTTTGTGTGATGACCCCCATTGTTCCGTGCCATGTTGTGTTGTTGTTTTTTTGTGTGTCGTTGTCCCTGTGGTGTTGTTTGTTGTTGTGTGTGTAGTGATTTGTGTTGTGTGTGCATGTTTTTGTGTTGTTTTGGCATTGCACGGGTTAATTTTCCCATTTACATGGTTGTGCGGTAAGCCTTTTGTGTCTTTTCCTATGTAACGGGTGTTTTGTTTTGGCCGTTAAGTGTCTAACGGCTAAAAAAAGTGGGTCTTAACTTTTAGCCGTTAGGTGTGTCTTTTTTTCAGCCGTTACCAGTACCGCAAGCCTTTGAATAGCTCTGGGGTATGTTTTACCATGCGTCTGAATGCACGTAAGTGTATTGGCCGTAAGGATTCTACAACTGCCGTTAGCTGTTCTTTAGACGGATCTTTGAATTGCAACATGTCACTTAACGCACCCGTTAGTGGTTTTTTTTGCTAACGGCTGCCTTTAAATCTACCCCTGTGAGATCTGTTCTTTTACTGCACAGAAAGAAGCTTCCTTGTGGGAACACAGTAAAGAGGTCACTGAGACTGATGTATTAAGGGCAAGTGGAGCAATTATGCACTACAAACAGCACTGAAGGGGGCAAATAAAAATTCCTTTGATATAATAGAGGCTTTAAATCTTTGAATGCTAAATAAGTCTTTGCAATGCAATGGATACCTCATCATCCAGTGGGTTAAAAGCACCATTCAGGGGCCAACCAACTAGATCATAGTGGACAAATAAAGAATCCCATTGATTTAAAGGTGACTTTTAACCCTTTGAATGATATAGTGACATAGTAAATTAGGATGAAAAAAAGACACAAGTCCCTCAAGTTCAACCCTTGCTTCATAAACATGAGAAATGAGAATTATATAGCTTTCCTGCTGCCAAATAATTTAGTCTTTATCTGAAATTCCTGTTTTTCCTACTAATATACAGTATAATCATGTATGTTCCTCTTGAAAGAAATGTATGTAATCTTCTGTATCCATTGTATCTGTCATAACCACATCTTTTGTCAAGGAATTCCACAATTTAACAGAACTTACTGTAAAAAAAAACCCTTACTCTGCTGAAGTCAAAACTTCCTTACCTCTAATCTCAAGCTGGTGCCCCTGGTTACTTGATCAGGCCTTGGAATGAATACCTCACCAGCGAGATCCCTGTATTGACCTCACATATACTTGTACATTGTGATAAGATTTCCTCTTACTTGTCTTTTCTCTAGAGTAAATAAACCAAACTTGTCTAGTCGTTCCTCATACGTCAAGTCCTCCATTACCTTAATTAATTTTGTTGCTCTTTGCTGTACTTTTTCCAGTTCTAGAACATCCATTTTCAGAACTGGTGCCCAAAACTGCACTGCATACTCGAGGTGAGGTCTTACCAATGTGCTGCACAATGGCAAAATGATGTTATCCGCTTTTGCTTCAATACCCCTTTTTATGTAAGAAGGACTTTATTTGATTTTGCTATTGCTATTTGACACTGATCAGTGTTTCCAAGATTGTAGTTTACAAGGATTCCCAGGTCTCTCTTTAGCAACAAGTCCACTAAAATGACTCCAGTTCATAAGTAGCATGCATGACTTTACACTTTCCCACTTTAAACTTTATATTCCATTTGGTTGCCCAATTTGCCATTTTATGTCAATCCCTCTGTAGAGAACAAATATCCTGTCCTCAATGTATTAGCGTGCATAATTTGGTGTCATCTGCAAATATTAATATTTTGCTTTGTATATTTATGTCCAATTCCAAGTCATTTATTAACATGCTAAAAAGCAGTAGCCCAAGTACTGAACCCTGAGGTACTCCACTCTCAACTGCTTTGGAGAATTGTCCATTTACAACCACACATTGTTCCTTATACTTCAATGAGTTTTCTATCCAATTGCAAAGGTTATCCCCCAACCCCAATTTCTTATGCTATACCCCAGCCTCCTGTGTGGCACTCTGCAAAATCTAGATATACTATCAACTGCTTTGCCATTATCTAGGTTAGTACTTACTTAAAGTTACTTCTTCATAGATGCTGAAAAGATTGGTTCACTTTTGAATTGTCGCCCACTAATGGGCAACCAACAATGTAGAGTAAAATCTATGTTGCCTGGTTGAAAAGGGTGACATTCTGATGTAGAGACAGCAGAATATTGAGTAACCAGGCATCATAGCTGTATGGAATGAGGCAGAAAGGTGAAAGGGTTAAAAAAATTAGCCATTTTTTGTAACTACTGACGTGCTCCTCCATCTAGCTCTCGCTGTATAGCACACCCCAGACTGACACTTTTTACCATTCACTCTATGTAAGCATGATATTTTTAATGCAAATTACGTGACATATTAGAGAATGCTTGTAGACAAGTATATACTGAATAAGCACTGCTCTGTGTGCTATACAAAGGGAGCTAGACGGAGGTGCTTGTCAGTGGTAACAATATGGCAAATTTTTTAACTCCTTCACCTCTCTGCCTCATTTCATACAGCTATGTTGCCTGGTTACTCTTCATTCTGATGCCTCAATATTAGAATGTCGCCCATTTCAACCAGGAGACATAGTTATTGTGCTGTTTTGTTGGTCACCCATTAGTGGCTGACAATTCAAAAGGATACAGAAAAGAATAGTTTGGCATGATCTGTTCCTCATAAAACCATATTGATTCCTCCTAATAGACTTTTTATTTTTGTAGTGTAATCCTGAATATAATCTCTTTTTATCCATTCTAGCAGTTTTCCCACTACAGAGGTCAAACTCAGTGGTCTACAATTCCCAGCTTCTGTTTTAGTTCCCTTTTTAAGTAACGGTACTACACTGGCTTTACGCCAATCTTGTGACACTGAGCCTGTGGTGTGGTAATTGCCTTTTTGCAATCTTTGTTGCACTCACTGTATTTCAACAATGAATGTTCTGTTCCATCAGATGAAAATAGTTTAAATGCCTGACAAAGATCCTGTGGAGCAGATTGAAATGTTGCTGTGCTTGTTCTTAAACTGGTTATGGATCTCTGATGTAATTTTAATATATTTCATACTGACACCTAAACCGTGAGGGCGCGCATTTTTCTATTTTAGCTTTTTATATATATAGCATTGGATTATCAGGGAGAGATTATGTCTGATGTTATGAACTTTATATATTCTTGATTGCTCTGTATCAATTATTTGACATCTTGATAGTGTGGGTCCCCATATTTGTTTTTAAATATGTTTTAATGAGTCCTAGATATATTGCTTTATTGTCTAATAAAATATTCAGTATTTTTTGCTAATTACTGGGTTGTGTGCCTCATCAATTGGTTGCTTATGCTTAGGGTTCTCTTCTTCTCGCTTATTAGTAGTTGTTGACCCCATAGCCAGCACCAACCATGCCCTATTCGGAATGCAGAAGCTGCTGTGTGCCATCCATTTTAGGTCAAGTGGATCCTTCCAGTCCACATAGTGATATATATCTGGGATGTCCCAGGCTACATGCTCCAGGGTGTTGGCTCAGGTGTTGACAGCCCTCAAGAGGAAGGCCAGGAGCTATGTCCACTTCCTTTCCACCCAGGTGGAGTGGGAGCCTGTCAAGCTGGAGTTCTACACAAGTGGAGGCATGCCCAGAGCCATGGGTGTCATAGAGTGCACACATGTGAGTTCATCTGCATGAGGGATATCTCTACATCAGTCACAAGCATTTCCATTCCATCAATGCCCAGATGGTGTGTGATGACAACATGAGGATCACCCATGTTTGTGCTTCCTAGCCTGGCAGATGTCACGACTCCTACAGTTGTCTACCAGGAATATAGGAGCTATATAGGAGGATGGCTTTTGGGTGAGTCAACAAAATAAACAACACACCACAGCCACGGGTGCACTCACATGACTCATGGAAACACATCGTAGCATGGTCATGACACATAAGTAGCACATCATTCACTTAACATTTGCTCCCTGTCTCACCATGTCACTCTTTGTCCACAGATGATGCCGGCTATGGTTGCAAGTCATGGCTGCTCACACCAATAACCTATCCACACCCCTGCACAGAAGGCTCACATCAGGACCAGGATTGCCATAGAGCTCACCTTTGGCCTGTTAAAGTCTGATTCTGTTGCCTGGATCACTCTGTTGGGATCTACAATTTGCACCCAGAAAAGCATGTGACATTATCCTGGCATGTGCAATACTCCACAAAATAGCAGTAGACACACATCTAGTCAAGGGTGTGGAGCCACAACACCTCATGGAGGTCCCTGTTCCCACTGCACAGGATGATGATACTTTGAGAGGGGTGCAAATGGGAAATAGGCTCATCAGGGACTATTTCACCTGAGTATAATGAATGTATGACCATGATCAGGCTTGGAGAATGTGTGCAAATACACTCACACAACACATGATTTGTTTCACTCCACAGGAAGACTTAAAGACAAAGCCCTCAGATTGCCTGCTACAACCACATAGCTGCTACAGTATCTAAGACGTGCAGCATCCATTCCATGGATGTGTCATGTTGAGGGTATATGTATTCAACTAGCATCTGCCATTCCTTGAGACAACATGACATTGACACGTCAATGATATCATCCATCATCCTGCACATAGCCATAACAGCAAAAACAAAAAAGAAGAAAATGAAAAAACTACTATAGACAGAACACTTAAGTACCCTTAACCATAAATAATAGGAAATATAGTACCAGTTCAACATAATATTGCTGAAAAGTCTGAATTGTGTTTCATGGTATTGGAAATGTGTGAAAAGAAAAAAAAGAATTCTAAAAACATTCTTTATTCAACATGTAATAAACATACAAATTTAAAAATTGTGTTGTATAAAGTAGCTAAATGGGGGAAATAGTTCCTGAACAGAATGGGAAATCTCACTATTAATACTATTTATAAGTAGTAGGAAAAAATATATATAGGATAAGACTAAATACCAGCTCTGTTCGGATGCTGGCATACAATGGCAAAATATTAGCATTTATCCCTGATGGGATACACACTTGCATTGCATCCCATTAATAAACTGGCACAAAGTCCAGCTTGTCAGCGATAGCAATCTCAGGAATTGTATAGACTAATATCCATAAGTGGAAAACAACCCTATATGTTGACTGTCACCCCTATTATTGTTGGCTACCTATACTTAATATGGGAATAGAAAACTTATTGCTAATCATAAGCAGTCTGAGGAGTTATCCTATATAATAATTCGCTAAATCGTGTGTAACGCCACGACATGCGCAGTACACACTGCTGAGCGTGCTGCAGTCATGCGTAGTAGAGACTGCCCGCGCCGCGACTGATAGATAGCATCCAGCTCTGTATCATTCGTGGCGCGGGCAGTCTCTACTGCGCTTGACTGCCCTACGACCAGGTGGCTGTGGTACTGTGGCCCGTGTAACGGGCTGTTCAACTAGTAGTATAATAACCATATACTATATTAAGCATAGGCAGTCAACAATAATAGGGGCGATAGTCAATTTATAGGATTAATTTCCACTTATGGATATTAGTCTATACAATTCCTGAGATTGCTATCGCCAGGACTTTGTGCCAGTATGTCAATAATATTATATAATAATAATAATAATAATAATAAAAAATTGACAATAAAAGTCCAAAAATAATAATAAAAAATGTAATGCTTTATTCACATATAAGCAATGTATTGTTACATATACTAATAAAATGTACCACCAATGAATATATCATGATACAATTATAAAAAGCATGCGAAAAACATAAAGGGACTTACACTGACAAATGTTGTTGTAAGTTCATGATGCACAATCTGATCCCCCGGCCACACCGTGCTTTGTCAAGCAGAAAATAAATGCAATGTGCATCACCGAACCAATAGCTATTTAAAGGGATAGTAATACTTAAAATGTAAAAAAAATATGTTGTAGGGTTTATCCCCCTGAGTAAAACAAGAGTACTCCCACTGCTGAGAGTTCTTTCATTCAAAAGTTATTAATTTTCAAAGTTGAATTTTTTAGGTGCAATATCACAGTGGCCTGAAATTGTACAGTGGCGCTGTTGCTACACCATCCTATGGAGATTTATGGTCAACTGACTAGAATTGTCCATAGGATCGTGTAGCAACAGCGCCACGGTACAATTTCAGGCCACTGTGATATTGCACCTAAAAAATTCAACTTTGAAAATTAATAACTTTTGAATAAAACACCTCTCAGCAGTGGGAGTACTCTTGTTTTACTCAGGGGGATAAACCCTACAACATATTTTTTTTTACATTTTAAGTATTACTATCCCTTTAAACATGAATACCCATTAAACCATTGGTTAATTACAACCTAGGAAGTATGGTGTCTGCACCTGATGAAAAAAAACAGATCACAAGTAGCCTCAAAGACTCAATAGCCCAAAAAATCTCAGGGAAGAGATAGAACATTTATTTCTTAACGGTATGTACCTCAATACTGTTTTACATACAATTAAAAATGAATACTCATAACCCTCTATTATATATACACACATATATATATATATATATATATATATATATATAAATAAAATCAAAATGGTGGAAAGCACTCACTCCTCCAACAAACTTCAGGCCCAGGTGCACTATCCCAACAGATAATAGAAAGTTCAAAAAATGGGGCAGCACCAGTGGGACTTCTCTAAAGAAATATTTATTAACGAAATGACAATCTACAGGTCAGGACCTAACCTGTAGATTGTCATTTCGCTAATAAATATTTCTTTAGAGAAGTCCCACTGGTGCTGCCCCATTTTTTGAACTTTATATATATATATATATATATATATATATATATATATATATATATATATGTAATATATAATATATTCCCATTCTAATACAAATGAGGGCAACATACTGTAAAATGTATAATCATTATAGGAAGGAGGCTAACTTGATGTTCTCATTTAGACCACCTGGACTTAAAGGAACGTGTGTCAGTGCTGACTCCATTTGATCAATATTTACAAATAGTGTATAGGTGTACACCTATATAAATCCAGGAACTCTATTTGACTCTCAGGTAGAAGTCCGTTCTCCTTGAGAAACCACTCCACTGCTTTTACTTCCATATCATGCAGGATACAGGTGTAGAGGGAGGAAATATCACATGTAACCCATGTGTAGGTGGATTTCCATTCCCATCCCTCTACAGTTTGAATTACCTGAATACTGTTTCTCAGGAAGGATGGTAAGGTATACACCAGAAATTGTAAGTAAAGATCAACATATTAAAAGCAGTGTTTATTTTAAACACAACTCTCGCACATAACATAATGCACTTACAAGATAAAAACTTTAGATCAGCATTTAGTCACCACAAATATCGCTCTTGTGTCTTTTTTCTGCCTTTGGGGTCAACCAACACACACTTTGAGCACCAGGACCCTCAGGAGTTGCACTCCAGACAACAATTGGTACCCCTGTTTTATACAAAGATTCCCCCGCTTTGGTCTTTAGTTCTCCACTCCGGCTCCCGGCTCCCTGGGTGTATCCCAGCTTAGCTTCAATGGTATATGAGACTTTCTTTCTTCATGATGCAACAAAGTAACAAACTTTATATCATAGATGGATTTGTTCTTCCCTACTTGTATAGCCGGTTCTCTACTGGCTTTGTCAAGGGTAGTTATGGCCTCTTCGTAGGGCAACAATAAGTAATCTACCATTCTCACACCAAATCATAATGGAACTTAACCTCTTAAGTACCAGATCAAATGACTCTCTAATTACTCAGGCCATTTACCACAACCCAGACATCAAATTAATTATTCCTCGATTTCATTCCTCAAGGGGGGGCTTATAGCAACCCAAGATATACCTCTTTCTGCTGCTTTCTAAATGTTAACACATATTAAAATCACACATGTTAAAACATTTAAAATATTAAAATCACTGCATATATATAAAACTATAACATTCAATATCATTGATCAGTACCTTATTCATTTTTTATTTTATACAGGGATACAAAAACTATCATAGCATTATCTACACTTAGATCTACACATATATTGCCTTATCCCCAATATATACATACACAGTGGTCATCCTTAGTCTCAAAGTAATTTTGTTTTCGCTAAGAAAAACCGTCTGATTAAAATAGGTTCATACATCCTACAATTTATATCATATAAAGGCTGCTAAATCTATATCTATATTAAGCCCCTTAGGAACCAGACTTCCCAACTGGTAAATCCACTATGCTTCTAACTGTCTTAATTGTAGGAGTCTGTCTCCTCCCCTCCTGTCTATTGGGACAAAATCTATTGCAGTAACCCATAAATCTTCATGTTTCCTATGATGAACCTCCTTAAAATGTTTTGGTGCACTGTGGTTATTCAATTCAATATTTTTAAGGTATTCTGTCACCCTAGTTTATAACTTTTGTGATGTCCTCCCCACATACTGCATCCAGGAGGTAAACCACAAAAGCCGAATTACAATTTAGAAAATGTCTAATAGCATATTGCTTGCCAGTCAACAAAACAATATTTTATCCTTATACTTTTCCATTACCACCCATGGGATCAAACAGATAGTGTTTACATGTTGAGAATTCTTTTCTCCTACACCTAAACATTCCTGTGGTTTTCCCATAGGTAAAAAGGCTCCAATATCTTTTTCCTCTTTACTATTCTTACCCTTCTTCGTGATGTCACTTGCGACCACAATATCCTTTATAGATTTATTTTTCCTAAATTAGACTTTTGGTCTTTCTCCTATTAAAGGGCCCAATAGAGGTTCTTCCTTAAAGGGATAGTAATGTCAGAAAAAACGTATTAACTATATGGTGAATACAATTAAAAGAGAGTACTTGCACTTTTTCGTATCTCTCAGACCGTTATGGTTTGAGGGATATAGGAAAATAAAATTCTCCACTCCCTCCCCTTTCTGCTTGATGAGCTGTAAAGCTGTCAGAAGCAGATTCTAGTCACTTGACCAGACGCGGCTCTTAAGCAGCGCCGAAATAATGACATCTAAAGATAAATACTTCAGAATACTATCAGAATGATCTACAACATGTGCTTGTACAGCAGGCACACATTGTAAACTGTTCCGATTAAGTATTTATTTTTAGGTATCGCTATGTTGGAGCTGCTGAAGAGCCGCCGTCTGATCCAGGTAGGAAACATCAAATGTAACCCATGTGTAGGTAGATTTCCATTCCTATTCCTCTAGAGTTTGAATTACCTGAATACTGTCTCTCAGGAAGGGTGGTAAGGTATACACCAGAGGTTGCAAGTAAAGATCAACATATTGGGATAATCTGTGGGTCAAGGAATCGATCCCCGAAACAATAGGTCTTCCAGGGGGGTTATCTATTATATATATATAATGTGAACTTCATAAGTATTCTTATCACTCAATAACCTCAAGGTTTCTCTTCGGTAGTCTTCCAAATTCTGAATACATACCTCCCCCTTATCAGCCTGCTGGATAATCACATTTTTATTCTTACTTATATTTCCAACACTAGTTTTTCTTTTATAGATACATTACCATACAAAACCCTTCTTTTTTGGTTTGATAATTTTTCTAAATCTTTACCAAATAATTTATCAAACACTTTAATAAATTCCCCCTGGTTCTGTACTGTATAAAAACTGGACTTATTCCTTTTTCCACTGTGTATATATTTCATCTCTTCATTTCCCTCTATCCCCTCTTTTTCTAATACATCTAACATCCTTAGATTATAAGCTTCCTTTATTGTTTGCATAGCACTATTTTTCAATACCCCTGCATCCTTATTAAGAATATATATCTTCACTGTTAAAGCATGGGTACATTTTTTAAATTCAATATATGTGTCGAATTTATTCATGCTCTTCAGAGGAGCAAATGACATAATTTTTTAATCACCCGAACCTCATCAGCACTTATATCACAGTCTGAGAGATTGAAGATTCCATTTTCCAGTGAATGGCCCTTCATTCCCTCCTCAGAATCTGTAAAGAGTTGGGCTCCACTTCTTTTACCTCTTCTCCCTCTATATCCTCTTCTTCTCTTAATAGTCTTTTCCTCCTCATCTGTTTTGATTCATCTCTTTTAGTTTCTGAGGGGACCATATGCCCTGATCTAAAAAATCCTGCTCCTTTTGTAAAGTTCTGTTTAAAAAATATTGAATTAGGTACAGAAAACCACAGTGCACCAAAACATTTTAAGGAGGTTCATCATAGGAAACATGAAGATTTATGGGTTACTGCAATAGATTTTGTTCCAATAGATAGTAGGGGAGGAGACAGACTCCTGAAATTAAGACTGTTAGAAACATTCTGGAATTACCAGTTGGGAAGTCTGGCTCCTAAGGGGCTTAATATATTTATAGATTTAGAAGCCTCTATATGATATAAATAGTAGGATGTATGAACTTATTTTAATCAGAGGGTTTTAGATCTTAGCGAAAACAAAATTAGTTTGAGACTAACATAGTCGTAAGGATGACCACTGTATATATATATTGGAGATAAGGAAATATGGCCTAGATTTAAAGGCAGCCGTTAAACCATCCGCTAAGTAAAAAAGGCACGTCGGCCGCAAAGAACACATGTTTTACGGCAGATTCAAAGGTAAGCGTTCAAGAATAGCTATCGGGCGTAGGCACTACAAAAACACGTTAAACAAAAACCAGCGTCGCACCTGATTTTGCATCACCGTGCGTCCCAAACACCCGTTAAAACACAACTTAAGTCAAAATGTTACATTACGGCTGCCGTTGTCTAGCAACCCTGATAGATGCACAAACAAAATTCAAACCTACAGCCAATCCCAAGGCCCCAAAGTATCAAAAATGTCCAAATACACCTATATATACCTCAAAATAACGGTTACACCCTGTCTGTGTTTCGAGTTTCAGCAAGCTAGAGCACAGGACCCAGGAGTGGAGGATAGCATTTAGAGAGAGAGAGAGAGAGAGAGAGAGAGAAGCATACAGAGGAGTAAGGTAGAAGGATTTTGGAGAGGAGAGAGTTACATTTAAATAGACACATAGCACACTTTTGCACATAGCACATACATCCATACAAACACATACACATACATACACATAGTCTTTTTTTTTTCATCACACCTTACACATTTTAAACTTTATTTTTACAGTGTGAATCCGTGAGTGAAAGTGTGTGACAGAGAGTGAGTGGGATCGAGTGTGTCTGTGAGGGCGTGTGAGAGTGCCTGGGTGTGAGTGGGTGAATGATGGCCAGGAGAGGAGGACAGGAGAGAGGGATGGGGAGACTAGTGGAGGAGGAGGAGGAGGAAGGTCAGGAGGGGATCCCTCAGCAGAGCAGGGGTGGGAGAGGGAGATACGCAGGGCGGAGGGGGACCAGGCCCACAAGAACAGGCACACAAAGAAGAAGAGGGACAGATCCTGCAGTGGGACGAGGGGTAGTGCCTGGGGACCACCACACACAGGCAGGGGCAGAGCAGGCAGGACACTCCGGGTCTGACTCCTCGCATGCCGGAGCTGAGGGGGACAGGGTCAGGGATCCCCGATATACCGAGGAAGAAAACACGGCCCTCGTGGAGGCTGTGCTGGAGAGGGAGAGTGTCCTCTTCCCGGGGGACAGACTCCCTGGCCTGTCTGCGAGGAGGAGAGCTGCCTGGAGTCAAATCTGCAGCAGAGTTAATGCGGTGGCCACCTGCAGACGGGATGTGGACTCAATCAAGAAGAGATGGGGCGACTGCAAAAGGCAGGTGAAGAGGAAGATGGGGGATGCCGCCCTGCACGCCAGAGCCACCGGAGGTGGGCCACCTGTCCCCATCACCTACAGCGCATGGGAGGAGAGGCTGCGGCAGACACTGTCATCCACCCTCATTGAGGGGGTCCCTGGAGGATCAGACACTGGGGAGGAGAGGAGCCTCCACACCACCGGTAAGTGCATCACCCCAAAACCACACACCACCCCAAACCACACACCCATCACAAACAAGCACTCACATCCCAACATCTGCTCTTCATTCAACCACACAATTGCACCAACACAGCACCCTGAGGGTTTAAACAGGGATCAAGACAAGGACAAATGTCAATGTTCAACAAGGCCAAAACCTGTCCAACTCCCTGGTTAACCCTCATGTTGCTGTGCTCATCACACACAATACACACAAACCATGCTCAGTAAAGTGTTGTATGTTAAACATCACAATTGTTGTCACACAGTGTTACCCATGTTCACACAGGGAATCCAGCACATAACCCCATGAGTGCCAGAGGGATCATCAATGCATCGATCAACAATGCTTTGGCAACCCCTCTGGTACTCAAAGGGTTAACCAGACAACAAACACATGTCGATAGGTTAACAATTACATGACACATAGGGGACATTCACTAAGCGGTGAAAAAGAGCTGATGTAGTGAATTTGACACTTGCATACCCTCACTTTACCAATTACAATGTTAGTCTATGGAGAACATCCAATAACAGGATTCAAGCTGCACAGGCCCCATTGTGTGGACTCCATAGAAAACATTGCAGATGGTGAAATGAGGTCAGCGGAGAAGTCAGCATCATAATCAGTTCATCAGGTCCACTTAACCGCTTACTGAATCACCAACAGGATGGATCAGGTCACAAATCACAGTGCCACTGAGAATAAATGCTTGTATGTGCAACACACAGGCCAAAAACAATCACACATAAGTAAAGGTGAAAAAGTTGGCCTTGGTGTTGTGTATGCAATCATTTACTCTAACTTCAATTTACATAGCTCACATTTGATTCACATATAGATCCTCAGGAGTGCTGATGCCATGGATGGATGGTACACCAGACACTATTTGCAGGATAAATATGGGAACCAAATATGAACCATTGAGGTTTGGTCAATAACAGGCCAGGGATTATGGATATCTATGATCGGGTCTGGCTGCCTCACACAGAAGGATGGATGGGCTGATCCAGGAAAAAAAAGGCCTCAATCAATGATATCCTTCAAGACTGGCTTGATTGTTGCCCCTCAGGATTCAACTTGAACAGACCTCATGGACAGAATCCTGTAATGTACATCAATCCCTGATTGCCACGGTGGTATCCCATGCATCACAATGCTATGCATAGGATACCATCATGACAACCAGAGAGGGACATGTCTAATCTGACAAAATCCAGCACTGTACGGGATGAACTGATAACATAGGGATGAATACTACTTGAATCACACTGCAGATCTCTTCAAAAAAGATATGTACAGAAAGAAAAACAACCAGATTTGTATGTGGATATGTCCCTTTCAAATGGGTACAAATAGGTCCCAACAAGATGTAAACCCAGAGTTCGTTTCAGTACGTGTGATTGTCCAACTGCCCATATATGTGCACCCTCAACAAAATAACTCATATTGATATCATCATCACAGTACATATACCCAGTATATTACACCTACTTGGATGGGTATCACTTGTATCTATGAAAGTTCATTTGTGATGGCTGTACATATATAGGCAGTTAGACAATCACATGTTCTGAACAGATCTCTGGGTTCATATCTATCAAGGATATGTTTGTACCCGTATGAAAGGTACATATACACACATATCAGACCATATTCCTCACTGTGTACCTTGGCATGGCAATGGTTAATTTCACTTGATGTAACCTTGCAGGCATCATAAAGAGATGTTTAGAAAGATGTTACTGTATGTGACAGCTGGAGATGTCAGTCATATGACCACACGGAGGCTCTTCAGCAGACCCAAAATTGAACCAATTGGAGATGGATCCATCATTGACATGGTCCACAGAGCGTGCTTACAAACCAGGAACACTTAGTAGACAATGGCAAAGATGTAGTTATCTCCAAATGGGTCAATGTGGAGTCTGCTGAAGAGCCTCCGTGTGGTCAAATGACTGACATCTCCAGCTGTCACATACAGCAACATCTTTCTAAACATCTCTCTATGATGCCTGCAATGTTACATCAAGGTGAAATTAACCATTGCTATCCCGTTAAAGAGATAGTAATACCTAAAATGTGAAAGGAAAAATACATGTCATAGGATTGATCCACCGGGTAATGTAAGGGTATCCCCACTACTGAAAGGTGTTTCATCACAAGAGTATAACAGCTCAAAGTTGAATATTCCAGGGACAATATCACTGTGGCCTGAAAATGTACTATGCCAATGTTGCCAGACCATCCTCTGGCTAGCTTTGGTCCAGGGAACAGATATCCACAAAGGATGATGTGGCAACAGCGCAAATGTACAATTTCAGGCCACTGGGATGTGGCACCAAAGGAATTCAACTCTGAGCTGCAATACATGTAGAATACAACACCCATCACCAGTAGGAGTACCGTTGTTTCACACAGGGGGATACACCATACAACATATATGTTCCTTTACACATTTCAAGTATTAATATCAATTTGACACCATCATGGCTAAGTTTACTGATCACACAATCTCAATCCTCCACACAGGTTATGTGTCTCCAGCACATCAGGAGCCCATGGAGGAGGCCACCTCACCACCCATTGAGGAGTATTTGGAGGAGGGGACCAGCCAGTGGGCACCGTACCCAACGACATCCACACCTCTTGGCCAGCTGGATGCACCAACTCTGCCTGCACCAACTCTGCCTGCATCAACTCTGCCTGCACCAACTCTGCCTGCACCAACTCTGCCTGCACCAACTCTGCCTGCATCAACTCTGCCTGCACCAACTCTGCCTGCACCAACTCTGCCTGCACCAACTCTGCCTGCACCAACTCTGCCTGCATCAACTCTGCCTGCACCAACTCTGCCTGCACCAACTCTGCCTGCACCGACTTATTACAGTGACTGGATGCCCCCCACCACCTCCAGGAGCTATTATCCCCCAGCAGCAGCAGCAGCACCACCACCACCAGGGAGGCAATGGCTGCCCGGTGATTTGGCCACCACCCAATACGGGCCATACCCACAGATTGACCTACCCTCCTGGATGGCTCCCCAGCATGGCCCCAGGTATGATCCTAGGTGGGGGCCAAGCACATACCAGTGGCCAAGGTTTGACCCTTGGCCACTCGACTACCAACACCTGGGCCTGCTTGGGGAGCCCCAACAGCCTATGCGAAGGGACGTGTTTACCCCACCACCTCCACCAGCACAGACATCGGTGGGCAGCAGTGGGTCAATTGATGTGGTGGGCACATACCCATCTGCAGCACAACCTGCACCAGCAGAGGAGGACACAGCAGCAGCAGAGGAGGACACAGCACCAGCAGAGGAGGACACAGCACCAGCAGAGGAGGATACAGCAGCAGCAGAGGAGGATACAGCACCAGCAGAGGAGGATACAGCACCAGCAGAGGAGGACACAGCAGCAGCTGATTCACCAGGCACAAGCATCACCAGCAGTGAACGGCCCATGGGGATGGAAGCTGAGTGTATGGCTCTGCAAAGGAGACTACTCAGGTCAAGCCTCCGCACCAATGACAACATCACCAGGAGCCGTAGGGAATCCCGTATAAACACTAACAGGATAGAGGCAAGGATCCATGCCCTGGAGTCGGAGGTCATGAGGATCAACACTCAACTCCATCAGCTACACACGGGGGTGATGGACCTGCTTGCACAGCTACTGGTGGAGTTGAGAGAGCTGAACCGCAGGGAGGACTTACGTTTGGAGAGGGAAAACCTGCGCTCCACAGAGGGATCCACTGCCCCCACCACCCCCTCTAATGTGACCCCCGAAGCCACACCTAGGGGGCAAAGGGTGACCAGGAGATCATCCAGGTTATCCACTTCTGCCACACAGTCTAAGCCCCCCCCCCAAGAAAAAAAAATAAAATGCCCAACATGTTAAATTTCCCCTGAATAAAGGAACATTGTGCTTTTGAATCCTGTCTGATCTGCTTTGAATTTGGTCATAGGTTTGGGTGGCAGAGTTGTCTCCAATGCATTGCCAAACAATTCAGTGAATACAACTCCTGCCTAGGTAAGATGTTTGTGGGATGTTACAACATGGGTTCACATACACATCGTTGTACAAAATCAACTGTAAAAACATCCCTGTTGCCATATTACACAACTGTGTTATATGGCAATGTTGTGTGTTGATTTTGCATAACAAAACATTCCCCTTAGCCCAACATTTGGTACAACATTGAACATTCATCTACATCATATGTAGTGTTTAACCCTTTGATATCCAGAGTGGTAGGCAACGCATTGCAAAGAAATGCGTTGGGTACCACTCTGGCACTCAGAGGGTTAAGGGGATAACCAAACAAACGGCTTAGCGGTGAGATAACAAGCAGGACAGATAAATGGGACATGTATCCATATTGTCTTGGATTCACACACTCATTGTGCAACAGACTGACTGGGGAAGCCAATGTTTTCAACCTAGGATTTCAATGTGTAGCACACACATTGATATCCTGGGGTGAGCATTGGGGCCTCCAGTAAGTTGACTTGTTGTTTTTTCTAAGGGTGTAACAGACTTCCCCAGTGAAAACACTTGTCCACTTGGTCATGTACTGTGATATGTCCCAGTGGAGCAATATCACTGAACATTGATTATACTGAGCAACACATTAACTGTGGACAGGAATTCACTGTGGAAGTATGTCCCCTTTATCACCTCTTTATCACTCCCACAACACATTAGTGTATCACTGCCACCATCTGTTAGCGTGAATACATCACTGAGTCCACTCACTTGCAAACAAGTGCTGGAGTCCTGTGATATGGGTGATGCCTTTCCATGTATGGGGATACTCTACCCTGGGTGTGGTAACGCATTGACAACTGTGTTCTCAAATATATCCTCCTACAGACATAGATAGAATGGTGATGGTTCATCTTTATTGTGTCTCAAAGTACATTAGGATGTACATGTGTTTTCTGTGTATTGCCTATATGCATTGAACACCTGTATGAGAACACTAAATGTACTTTGAAACAAAAAAATAGTACTTTAGTTACACTGCTGCCCAGCTCATGTGTTGTCCACAAGGTTTGACAACTCTGTAGCTGAGCATCCTAACTGTACAGGTTATAAAACTCAGGAATTAGTGTTTTCTGTGTCTATATGAAAATGATCCAGTAGAGGTTTGTGTGAACCTCAGGTCAAACTTTGCATCACCAACAACATCAACATAAACAGCAAGGGGTGATCTCCATGAAGGTGATGTCAAGACATCAATCCAGTCACATAGAAGAACTTCAGTTCAAGGATGGATCATGTTACGGATGCCTGTGGAAGAAGAGGACAGGATTTGGAGTAGTTGACTTGAACTGATCATCAAGCAACAACAATTTAGTCTTTTTGATCCCCTCAATTTTCACAGTTACAGGTGAGTACACAAACCATTGCTTGACAATGTGTTGTGTACTCATCTGTAACCAATTATGTGGAGAACTAAGGACATGTGCCCCAGCCCTATGGATATGTGCCCCTGACATGGATACACACATCAACAAGTGTTCTGAGAGCTCCATGGAAGTAATGAATTTGGGCTGCCACTGTTAATGTGACAGTGGCAGCCCAATGTCATTTGTTCCATGGAACTGTTAGGACACATTTGTTGATGTGTGTATTCATGTCGGGGGCACATATGTCTGCACACTCACAGGTCAGCATGGTGTCCCTGGTAATCTGATCTACGTCTCATGACCTCTACATTGTGTGCCCATACCACTGTACATCCACCCCTGTGCTGCTCTTCTCAGCTGTAGCACAGTACAGGTTCCATATTGAGTCCAATGGCCCTTTAACCCCTGATGTGACGGAGTATTATCCAATGCATAGCATTGGATAACACTCTTTCGCTACAAGGCTAGCATGGTTGCTCTGGCTATGCTCATGGCAAATCAAGTTAGCTGCTGTCAATCAAGCCCTGTAAGGCGATGAACATGGGTTATGTGTTGTACCTTGTTTCTCCTGAGGGTGTGCGTGATATCCTTGGGGTCTGTATGTCAACGTGGAGAGTGGAATGGAGGATGGTTTTTGAGTCCACACACACAATTTGCCATGTCCGCTGCAAGTGCAGTGCTGTGTCACTGTTCCTGTGGGGTGAGACAGAACAAAATGTGCAGTGTGGTTAGTGTCACAGGACTGATGGGGGACTTGCATGGATTGTTTGCATGCCTGTGTTATACTCACATGTAAAGTGTTCCGTGATGAGCCTGTCTCTGATCTGTGTGCCTCTCAGGGTCTCCTCAACGTGTCCGATGTCCATGGGCACTTCCTGTATGGGGGGGGCCTGGATGTGCTCCAGCAGCCTGGTGTCCACTGCGATGTTGTGCAGTATTGCGCACGCCACAATGATGTCGCACACCTTTCCAGGTGCATACTGCAGTGCTCCCCCCGAGTGGTCCAGACATCGGAATCTTGACTTGAGGAGGCCAAAGGTCCGCTCAATGGCATTCCTCGTTCTGCCATGAGCCTGGTTGTAGCTTTCCTGGGCATGTGTTCGAGGATTGGCCAGTGGGGTCAGTAGCCAGGACTTGCATCCATAGCCAGCATCACCTGTGTAATGTGAGTGACATGGTGAGAGAGGGAGCACATGTTGTGTGAATGATGTTTTGTGTGGTAGACGTAGTAGCTGTGGGTCAGGAGCATGCTAAGCAGCGTTGTGTGTACGCCTGTGTATGTGATGTGATTTTGTATTGTGAACTCACCCAAAAGCCATCCCCCTGTAAAAGTTCCATTCTCGAAATCTCTGTGGACTGAGGAGTTTTGGAGAATGTATGAATCATGTGAGCTGCCAGGATACTTTGCACAGACATTCATTATCCTCATATGGCTGTCACACACCATCTGCACGTTGATGGAGTGAAAGTTCTTCCTGTTGATGAATATCTGTGCGTCACGTGCTGGGGCCTTAATTCGGACATGGGTGCGATCTATAGCACCCATGACCCTGGGCATGCCTCCCCTGGCGTAAAAGGCCTGCTTGACTTGTATCCAGTCCATGTCGGTGGTGGGGAAATGTATATAGGTACTGGCCTTGCTTTTGAGGGCTGGCAGGACCTGGGCCAGCACCCTGGAGAATGTGGCCTGTGACATGCCAGATGCGTAACCCTCTGTGGACTGGAAGGCCCCGCTTGCCATGAAGTGCATGGCACAGAGTAGTTTCTGCAGGCCAGTTAGGGCATGGTTGTAGATGTAGATGGGATCCACCTGCTCCTTGATGACCTCATACAAGGCAATGATGCTGTCAGGCCTCAACCTGTAGCGATCAATTACCTCATCATCGGTCATTCCAAAGAGGGTGACCCTTGGGCGGTATACCCTGGGTCTTGGTGGTCGTCTATACATCCTGTGCCCTCCAGGTGGGGATGGGCTCCTGTGTGGCTGCTGAGCCAGAGCCTCCTCACTTGCAACAGGTGGTGGCTGTTGATCAGGCATGCTTGGAGGTTGCTGATGTTCCCTAGCTCTCTTCCTTGCACGCCTTCTCTTCAGTCTTCGCAACAATATGTAACCCAACATACTGTTTGCTCTATCTATCTGTCTCTCTCTCTCTCTCTCTCTCTCTCTCTCTCTCTCTCTCTCTCTCTCTCCCTCCCAGAGTGGAAAACAAGCCACAAGTGAGTGTGTTGAGTTGTCCCTTTAAGTACTTGCTAGGGCGTTGTGTGGGTGTGGTGATGAGGTGAGTGCTGACCAATGGTGAGTTGTTTTTGTCCAGGTAAGTGTTTGCAGGTGTGTGTGTGTTATAAGATGTGGTGTGTTGTGCTTGTTCTGTGTGTGCCATTTGCGGACATGCAGTTGTGGGGTGCAGGTGGCGTGTTGATGTTGCCCAGGTGAGCTTGTATTTGCAGGTGTCCGCTTTGTGTGATGACCCCCATTGTTCCGTGCCATGTTGTGTTGTTGTTTTTTAGTGTGTCGTTGTCCCTGTGGTGTTGGTTGTTGTTGTGTGTATAGTGATTTGTGTTGTGTGTGCATGTTTTTGTGTTGTTTTGGCATTGCACGGGTTAATTTTCACATTTACATGGTTGTGCGGTAAGCCTTTTGTGTCTTTTCCTATGTAACGGGTGTTTTGTTTTGGCCGTTAAGTGTCTAACGTGTGTGAAAAGTGGGTCTTAACTTTTAGCCGTTAGGTGTGTCTTTTTTTCAGCCGTTATCAGTACCGCAAGCCTTTGAATAGCTCTGGGGTATGTTTTTCCATGCGTCTGAATGCACGTAAGTGTATCGGCCGTAAGGATTGTACAACTGCCGTTAGCTGGTCTTTAGACGGATCTTTGAATTGCAACATGTCACTTAACGCACCCGTTAGTGATTTTTTTTGTTAACGGCTGCCTTTAAATCTACCCCTATAGGTGTAGATATAAGTGTAGATAATGCTATGAGTTTTTTGTATCCCTGTATAGGATGAAAAATGAATGAGGTACTGATCAATGATATTGAATATTATTGTTTCATATATACAGTGATTTTAATATTTGAGATGTTTTAACATGCATGATTATATTATGTTTTGACAGTTAGAACACAGTGGAAAGAGGTATATCCTGGGTTGCTATAAGTCCCCCCTTGAGGAGTAAGGGCGAAGAATAATGAACTTGATGTCTGGGTTCCGGTAAATGGCCCAAGTAATTAGAGGGTCATTTGATCCGGCACTTAAGAGGTTAAGTTCCATTATGATTCACTTTGAGAACTGGAGGTTATTTATTGCTGGCCCACTAGGGGGAGAGTTTTGTTTAAAATAAACATCACTTTTAGATCTTTCCCTGTGTTTGAGCCCTCTTTTTGTAGAATTCCATTTGGTCAATCTTTGCGTATTGCTGGTGGCCTTTTGGGACTGTCAGATCCCTGGAGGAGTCAAGGCAATGCAACAACTACTCTCTACTGCCATATAATATATACAGAGAATTCTGTACTTGTCCCTATTGAAGTTTTAAGTCTGCTGTGTTAACGCCTTCACTTATCCCTTTAAAGTTTTTACATCTTCTGGTGATCCACTCTTTCATCTTTACCTCCCTCATCAACTGATAGCCATTCAGTAGATGTTAGGATGTGGCAGGTCGTGTCCACTCAATAAATACTGTGTAGTGCGCTGACCAAACATGACAATGTGGTGGAGGATAATCTTAACTAGGGCATAAAGAGGCATCTGAGGAGATTCCATCCCACAGAATACACTAAGCTGGTGACAGGGAAGGTTCATCATTAATATTAAACTGTCCACAAGTTGTCATGTGTCCTTAGTTGGGAATGGACAAGGGGCATAATGATAGCAGCAGTACTTGGTTTCTGGTAGGATGATTTCACACTGGGGACCGTAAGCGTCATGGTGTTTGGTTACAGTTGTGCCAGGTGTTTGATTTCAGTGCAGGTGTGCCCACTGTTCCCAGTCCTTCCCTTATTTACCACACACACTGTGCACATTGCAGTTGCTGATGAGTAGGGATGGAAAATTTTCTCCTTAAACTGAAACCAGTGAAAAAAGACACTTTCCACTTCGTGAAAAATTTCCAGCGAAAAATGTCCAACTTTTTTTCCGCTTTTTTCACCTACCTCATTGCATTGAAATCAGTGGGTAAAAAATTTTTCTCCACCTCACGAAAGTTTTCTACAGCCATATAAAAGGCGGTCAGGCTCTCACAGCAGCCATTCTGTGTTTGTGAGAGGAGAGAGCAGCGTGTTTTTGAGCTAGAGAAGGTAGGCAAATAAGGGGGGATTGAAGCTTAGTTTAGGGAGTTATTTAGGTAGGACATTTGTTCTCTGTAGTACGGGAGTCTTGTGGGCACAATAGGGGAGAAGAAGGGAGGAAGGAGGTTGCCCCAAAATAACCCAAAATTTGGTATGACTGACTGGCAAAGCACAAGCAGCTGGGGTCCAAATTGCTTGCTGATTTTACTTTTATTGTCTCTGGTCTGGGGAAAGAAGTTGTTGATTTTGTTTTTTAGTTATATATATGTATATTTTTGGGACTAACTGTGATAAGATATGGTGGACAACTCAAAAAAACAAAATACAAAATCAAAATAATTAAACAAATAAATGCATTAGCTGACTGGGGGCTCGATTCTATTACCAGCGCTAAAAAAAAAAAATAGGCGCTCTGTTTTTTTCAGTCGGGTTTTGGTACCCTATTACCTGACTTGTGAAAACAAAATCAGCGGTAATTACACATACCCCCGTTCCAAAAAAAAATCCCATGGAAACAATTAAAAACAACGTGCAAGTAGTATCCTATTAACCATGCTCAGTATTACCGCCTGTTTTGTTTATACAATTTAAGTTGGAAATTCTGCACCTCAGAGGTTTAGGCGTACAAGCCACAATGACCAAAACCATGTTATTTGAATAAATGCAGTGTAGAATACAGTATACAGCATAGAAATCTGACATAGAGTGCCCCCCTTCGACATTTTAACCCCCCCTTTTAAAATTTGACTCACAGTGCCTTATTTCACCACTTTAATTTAACAAATATTATTCACATTCCACATTTTAACCCTTCCCCTTCAAAATTCAACTTACTGTACTTGTCTTCACCATTTTAATTCAACCAATTTAACCCTTCCCCTTTAAAATTCGACTTACAGTGCTTTTCTTCACCATTTTAATTCGACAACTACTGTTCACATTCAAATTTTAACCCTTCTCCTTTTTATAATAGTTTCACTTTCTTGTTATGTAAATTGCTTATTCAGTAACCTTCCTCACAACAGTAAAGAAGGGGTTAATATCACTTCTTACCGTAGCATTAACACATCAAATGGGTTTAGCCAACAAATAGGAGTGAGAGGTCTTTCACACTTAGCACAGCAAGTTATACATTGTTGCACAGGGATCACTGTGCCACAAAAAGAGTCTGTATTTTGCAGTAAAATTGGAGAATAAACAATGTTGAATGGGAGCAATATTATTCAAATTAAAATGGTCATGGGAGCACTGTAGGCTACTTAAAACATCTATGGCTTTGTGGGATTATCTTTCAAAACTCTGCATGCATAAGAGGGTGTACTGATGCTATGGGCTATCCTGCTGCTGTATTTTAATCACACTGCCACCTGATGCTATAAGGTAGTGTTGCTCACTGGTGATGGAGGTGGGAGCGAAACCCAGTGAGCAGTCAGTAATTTTGTCTGTGCACTCCCCACTTTTCCACATATCTGTTGTCAGGTGGATTTTCTTGCCATACGCACTTTTCAGCCCTTTTCCCACCACGCTAACTACCTGCTTGTACAATTCAGGTACAGCCATCCTGGAAAAATAACTGCGGCTTTGGATATGCTAGAATGGAGCTACACATGACATCAGTTCTCCGAATCTTCGGTTTTCTACAAAGCGTATGGCAGCATGTCCACTTCCAACATCTTGACAACCTTGCCATTCCACAAGTGTACTTTGGAATTGTGTGGGTTGACAGGACATGGCGCTGTCATTTTATTTATTGGCATTTATTGCTTGACTAGAGGAGGTGGTGGAGGTAGAGGCAGCATGTGTGGGCAGTCTATGACTCTTGCCATCTCCAACAGCAAACCAGAGTCATCATAATCATACTCCCCTAGATCTGCATCATCATCAGTCATCATTAGATCATCCTCAGCATCACCATTGCCTGCCTTTCTTTGCCCACTACCCTTATATTCCTTCAGAGGTGTCAAACAATTTCTTTTTAGTTTCACAATGTTTGCTACTATTTTGAGGACAGGTGTTTTGGTTCTTCTTGTCAGATGTAGCAGTTGATTCAGCTGCTACACCTTCCTTCATTATGCCATTGTCATTGTTCTTCTTATGTTTTTTTTGTACTGGTGCTGGTGGTGGTGGGACTTTTGGTGGGACAAACTACATCCTTCCTAGGAGTAGAGGGATCATCAATCATTTAGTACACAAGCTGCAGCAACCATGGCTGCAGTTAGTTTTTGAACTGCCACTTTACTCCCATGTCTCTGCACTCCTCCCCCTGCCCCTTGTGTGTTTGCTGTACATTACTCAACTACTGTGTGTGTTTTTACTCTAAAGTACACATCTATCATGTCTACACAAACAAAAGATTGATATATGTGGTAACAGTATTATATGGCCTAGATCTGCTGCTACTATCCCTGCAGATGTGAGAAAACCTACAAATAAAAAACAAGAAGAAAGGGAGAGATCTAAAATAAAATAAAACAAAATAAAATTAACTATCTAATAAAAAATAATAATTCATTGTATCTGTTTCGCCTTGAATGTATGACTTAACCTGTCAATAAATACTTTTCAATTAAAAAAAACACACAATTGTTATTAGTTACAGTTTTTGATGGTTTTAATATGGTGTGAAATATTTGGATATCTTTAACAATATATAGTTTGGAAGTTAATAAATGAAAAGCAAAAAAGAAAAATCTAATAAAATAATAAATATAATGTAATAATAATAATGTGTATGCAAGAGTCCGCGGCCGTGCAACCCCCCCACCCCCAAACTCATACATATAGGGGTGGGCAAAGTTCTCGCTGTGTTCCTGCAAGAAATCCCACAAAAAAACATTTTCTTGTCTGCTTTTTTGCAGGAAAATCCAAAATTCTTTTCCATTATGTCAGTGTTTAGAAAGTTTTCGCCATTGTTTTACATGTTTTTCACATGTTTTGTGACGTCATTTGAGAGGAAAAAGTTGTTTGTTTTTTTAAAAACCGAATCTGAGCATCCCTGGTCCGAAATGTCTTCGAAAATTTAGGAAATTCAGCTACGATTACCCACTCACAATACTTTCCCTCCATACTTTCCTTCCCTCACTAGTGCAATTAGCTTCTTGGTTTCATGATGGGGGTTGGACTAATGACATGTCAGACACCCAGACAGGTTGCATTTCCTGTTAGTCCATTGTTGTAGCTCAGAGAGAGCAGAAGGAGATATACTGTCCAGTTGTTGTGTAGTCCAGCAGGTAGCATAGGCAGGCAGCTAGCATTAGTACCTTATTGCCACTGCAAGGAAGAGTCATCTTTGTTCCTGTGCAAAATATAAAAAATATTGGGAATTTGTTTTAATAGTTTTCAGAGTGACACAGTCAGTCTCACAGTTGTGTTGGCAGGTAGGCAGACCTGGTACCTTATTTCCAGTGCAAGGGAGAGTCATTTTTTAAAGTATGTTAAATTCAGCAGAATAATTTTGAATGTTGCCGAATTTCGTCCGAACACATCTGGTCTGAAATGTGGATCCTCCGAACAAAAAAAAAAAAAAATTGTCCAAAATTTAATTTTACCTAACATTTTTGCTGTGCACAAGTCTAGAAACAACTCGCTCGCCATAACCTTCTTCCTCTAGAGTAACCACATATTCTGGCAATCCACCTCATATATTTAGCCACTCTGTAGATGTTAGGATGTGGCAGTTTGTGCCCATCCATTGCACACTGTGTGGTGCGCTGACCACACATGGCAGTGTGGAGGAGGAGAATCATAAGCAGGACATCAAGCGGCATCTGAGGAGATTCCATCTGGCAGAATATGCTAAGATGGTGTAAGGGAGGGTATATCATTACTATTAAATTGTCAGCAAGTTGTCATGTGTCAATAGTGGGATGTGGACAAGGGGTATAGAACAGCAGCAGTACTTGGGTTCTGGTGTCATGGTGTTTGGATACAGTTGTGCCCCCAGATTATATTTACCACACACACACTGTGCACATGGCAGTTGCTGATGAGAGCCACAATTCCTACTCTCAAGGGAAAAATGTATAGTCTAATAACACACCTATGATTTTGGAGGAGGAGCAGGTGGAGAAGAATTAGGGGAGTGGACAATGGGCATAGTGACAGCAGCAGTACTTGGTTTCTGGTGGAATGGTTTCACATTTCAGAGCTAAGCATCATTTTGTTTTGTTACAGTTGTGTCAGCTGTTCCCAGTCCTTCCCCTATTTCTAACACACACTGTTCACATTGAAGTCTTAGGAGTGCTGATAGACGATAGACTTCATAGCAGTGTGCAGAGACACTCAGCTGCTGCAAGAGCAAATAGGGTAATAGCCTGCATAAAAAGAGGTGTAGATGCGAGGGATGCTAATATTATCCTATCGCTGTATAAATCCTTGCTTAGGCCTCATCTAGAATATGGAGTACAATTTTGGGCACCAGTTCTTAAAAAAGACATTGTTGAGCTAGAAATGGTGTAGAGACGTGCAACATAACTGATAAAGTGATTGGAGGATCTGAGTTATAAAGAGGGACTAGCCAAACTGGGTTTGTTTACATTAAAGAAGAGACATCTAAGGGGTGATATGATTACCATTTATAAATACATTCAAGGTCAATACAAATAACTAGCCAATGAATTATTTATGCAAAGAGCTGTGCTAAGAACAAGAGGTCATCCATTAAGATAGAGGAAAGACACTTTCAACTAAAACAGAGGCAGGGATTCTTTACAGTAAGGGTGGTAAAGCTATGGAATTATTTGCCTTGGCATGTTGTACTTGCAGATAATGCAACTGCTTTCAAAAAAGCAATGGATGCCTATCTAGCACAGAACAATACTGAAAATTATGACAGATGGCTTCAAAGCAGATAGAATGTTGATTCAGGGAACTGTCTGACTGCCATTTGGAGATAACTTTCATATATTATATAGTAGGTCTTATTTTAACTATGTGGCTTCTTAGTATCTTTTGTTGCAGGTCTCAAAAGAATGTTAATTATATTAGAGAAGAAACTTTGCAATTACATGGGGTATTATACCTTCTAGCTATTCAGTTGCCTATGAAGTACCCCTTAATGCCAAAGAGACCAGTTCAACATTAAATATTTTAGTGGATCATAAAACAAACATATTTTATTAATTCTTACATTAAAACAAAATAACCCTCTTAAAAAAAATTGACTTCAAGAGCCTTTGTTGCTCTCGAAGTTTATCTGGAGCTCTCTGGGAATAAGTGTCTTTATATAGTCTGCCTCACATCACTCTATATCATAGACTAGCACTTAACGGATAGTTATATGGAGGGAATCCGTTTATCTTTAAAGACAATATATATATCTCCTGACTCCCTCCGTCTTTTTAGTTAACAATCACTGATCAATCCTTTACTCTTGCTATACTTGCTATTTCCCCCCTTCCGTTTTTTCACTCATCTCTATCTACCGAGCTAATTTACGCCCGGCTGTCTGGGAACTTCTAAATAGCAATGCTTTTTAGCTGCGTAAGCAGCTTCGTCAGGGGCTCCTATACGGAGCCCCTGACGAAGCTGCTTACGCAGCGAAACGCGTTGGGTGGAGCTTAGGGGTCTGCACAGTACAGTATTGTGCAGTACACCAATGTGTTAAAAAGTGTTGCAAACTGAAAGATGGAAATTTATAGATAGTCAGCCTAGAATGCGGTATTACCGCGAGGGATAATTAGTCAGCACAGATACAGCCATAATCAATCAGTCTAGCAACAGTGTCTAGATAGAAACAAGATAGCTAGCGAACTTGAGTTATAGACAACGGAGAGGCTATACACACTGGGAAATAGTAGATCAAAGGAATAGTGGAAGAAGCTATGGTTACAGTTAGCTAGCTTAGTAACCGTGATTGGAGAAAGCATCAAGATAGCTAGCCAGATTGACTTTATAGCGACGGAGAGGTCAGATACACGAAGAAAAAAACAATTTGTAAAGCTGGTAGAAGAGCTGGAATAGAAACTAAGTGATACGGATAGGTGAGAAACTTGTATAAAGCATTGCTATTTAGAAGTTCCCAGAGAGCCGGGCGTAAATTAGCTCGGTAGATAGAGATGAGTGAAAAAACGGAAGGGGGGAAATAGCAAGTATAGCAAGAATAAAGGATTGATCAGTGATTGTTAACTAAAAAGACAGAGGGAGTCAGGAGAGATATATATTGTCTTTAAAGATAAACGGATTCCCTCCATATAACTATCCGTTAAGTGCTAGTCTATGATATAGAGTGATGTGAGGCAGACTATATAAAGACACTTATTCCCAGAGAGCTCCAGATAAACTTCGAGAACAACAAAGGCTCTTGAAGTCAATTGTTTTTAAGAGGGTTATTTTGTTTTAATGTAAGAATTAATAAAAGATATTTGTTTTATGATCCACTAAAATATTTAATGTTGAACTGGTCTCTTTGGCATTAAGGGGTACTTCATAGGCAACTGAGTAGCTAGAAGGTATAATACCCCATGTAATTGCAAAGTTTCTTCTCTAATATAATTGCCATTTGGAGATAGTAAGGATTTTTTTTACCCACTTGGGGCTAAATTAGAAATTGCTCCAGAGGGCTTTTTTTTTGCCTTCCTCTGGATCAACCAAGGTGTTTTTGGCATGGGCTGTACTTAATGGACACATCTTTTTTCAGCCTCATCAACTGTTACTATGTTAGTATGTAAGTTGCTGATGAGAGGCACAATTCCTGCTCTCAAGGGAAAAATGTATATTCCAACCACACACCCAAGCTTTTGGAGGAGGAGCAAGTAGAGAAGAATTACTGGCCAACTTCTTCTTTTCTCCACATATACTGGGGGCTACTTATTCTGCTGCTACTGCTTCAGGTGCATCTGTCACGGTTTGTTAAGACTCAGACGTAAGGTTTAGGTAAAAACATAACTTTATTGAAAGTTAAGGCAATCCCATAAGGTTTTCATACACATACAAACATTACATATATATAAGCAAATGACAATTGAGGTAGGTTCTACCGGCCTTGCAAATAATACTGGCAAGGCAACCCAAGCGATACTGAAGGAATAGTGGAAGTAGGCTCTACCGGCCCTGCCAATACCGGGTAAGGCAACGGTAAGATGGTAATGTACTGGTTCTACTGGCCTTACCAATACCTGGCAGGGCAGCCTGAGGAATGCACAAGGAATAGGCTCTACCGGCCCTGCCAATACCGGGTAAGGCAACCGTGGAATGGAAACGTAACAGGTTCTACCGGCCTTACCAATACCGGGCAGGGCAGCCCAGAATGGATACCCAAGGATAGGCTCTACCGGCCCTGCCAATGCCGGGTAAGGCAACCTATAGGTGGCAACGTGAAAGGTTCTACCGCCCTTACCAATACCGGGCAGGGCAGCCCAAGGAGGGAGACACCACTGAGACCAGTGACTGTCAGATGACAATGACAGTAGGATGGTAAATAGAGTATACGGTCAAGATGTCTCACCAAGGGAGAGACTAGTGTCAGTACACATCTGAAACAAGTGCTGCTAGGACTGGACAGCACCTAGAAACCTGACTGCAAGTCAGGGAGTAAACCAGCATCCGCTCGCTGGGACCAACAACTGTACTTTGAGCTGCAAGGCAAATGGAGCACACCAGCGTCCGCACGCTGGAACCAACAGGCAGTAGAATGAGCTGCAAGGCCAATGGAGTAAACCAGCGTCCGCACGCTGGGACCAACAACTGTACTTTGAGCCGCAAGGCTAGTGGAGTAACCCAGCGTCCACACGCTGGGACCAACAAATGTACTTTGAGCCGCAAGGCTAATGGAGTAAACCAGCGTCCGCACGCTGGGACCAACAACTGTACTTTGAGCCGCAAGGCTAATGGAGTAAACCAGCGTCCGCACGCTGGGACCAAAAAACAGTGTTGTGAGCCGCAAGGCTAATGGAGTAAACCAGCATCCGCATGCTGGGACCAATAGACAGAATGTCGCCGGACCGTCAGGAGAGGAAATATCGCCACAGGAACTGAACACAGGAAACAGCAGGAGCAGGGCGAGGCTCAACCAGGAAGAGCACCGCAAGTCAGCTGGCAACCGGAACGATAGCAACCAGAACCGGACTGGAACTGACACACAGGCAGGAACTCAGGAACAGGCCCAATAGCTTCAGCAGACAGGCAAAGTGAATGCTGTCAGAGACACCACGAAAGGGCAACTAAAGGGTGCCCAGACTGAGTTTAAAAAGGCAACCAGAGGCGGGCTGACTGCAGACAGCCAATGGGAGCCCCCTGCAGGTGATGGACAGAGAACTGCAGCAATCACGGGCACCGTGTTAGCATCACTGGAGCTAGTCATGGAAAGTGGAACTTTCATCATCCATGTTACTGCTATTGTTAATCCCATTCCATTTCAGCTGCCTAATCATCCTGTTGCTTAGCCTCAGCAGCAGCAGCAAGAACAGAAGTTGCAAATGCCGCAATTATGGACTCAGGAGAATATTTCATAATATCAAGTGGCCACTGGCCAACATGACCTGCTGTCAGTAGACCAGTAGGACATTTTTTTCTCAGGGCTTGTGCTTTAAAAAACAATTTAAAAAAATAGTAAAAAAAAGCATAGTCCTACAAAAAAATCAATTTTGGAGGTTTGTTTCTAACAAGCCTAAGTTGTACCACTCAATGTTTCTTCAGGGCTTGTGCCTCTAATAAGTGTAAGTCCTACAAATAAAATTTTCCTTAGGGCTAGGGCCCCTAACAACAAATCCAACAAATCATCCTCTACAAAATACTCTATCAACTCAAGTATCAGTCTACCACAGTGACAGATTATGTCATGGGGTTCCTTTCTCTATCATTTTACATACAAATTTCTTATTTTATTTATTTAATTATTTGTTAACTGCCCCCCCCAATATCAATCAAGAAACACCCCAAAACAAATTCTATTTTCAACCGATCATTCCCCAGACTCCATCCACCAACACAAAAAAAAACTTTTATACCATGTCTTATGGGGGTTTTTAAATTGTATTTAGGATTTATTTTTTTATTCACTGCCCCTAATCGCAGTAAACAACCCCCCCAAAAAAAATTCCCTTTTCAACTGATTCTTTTCCACACCCCACCAACATAGGCACCCTCATGCCCCTTTTGTACTTTGCCTTTGGAAAATAAAATATTTGTTATGTGTTTTGTGTAAATTCAGTGTTCCCATTGATTTCAATGGAATGAGCTAGGCAAAAAATCTGAAAAACTGCACTTTTGCCGGAAATTATTTGCCAAACAGGAAGTGCCATTATTCGTCGGTTTCAGTTTGAGATGAAAATTTTCACCCATCCCTAACTGTATTAGTTCATATGCATAAATATGCCCATGCATAAGGAGCCCACCATTAGGGGTGGGCAAAAAGTGTGAACATTTTCCTGCATGACTTTCTGCAAAAACTTGCCGATTTTTCGCTTTTCCTGTGAAAAATTTCACCTTTCCGCCTATGCAAAAAATGTGCTCCTTTTTGCGTATGTTAACAAATTTTCTGCTTATTTTAACTACATTTCCCACTGTAATATTACTTCTTTTGAGGGGTGAAGTTTAGAAATAAGTGGCTGAAAATCAAAGTTGTGAATCCTACAGAAACATATGTCTTGAAAAAAGTGTTAGCATGCAGAATGCATTTGTCCTTTGCCCACAACATTAACTTCCTTCTTAAATAACACTGGCACATATTCATGAAAATGTCAAGTAATTAAAAAAAAAAAAATAAAGTACAATCTACAATGTGGCAGATGTGTATTGTAGTGGTAGAGGGGGGGACTAGCATGATGTGATTTGTGTATGTATTTTTACCATTGTCATACTCTAGCCTCATTCTCAGACTATTGACACACATTACTTTTCGGTCATAGCCGTGGTCCCAAGTGGGGTAGATGTTGGCAACCCTTCTTCACATCCCTCCTCCACCTCCTCACCTGTGCTGTTGTTAATATATTTGTCCTGTCTTTGTCATACTCGTCTTCAGCAGGAGCCATAGATGTTATTTGGACTGAACTTACTGTTGGCACTGGCAGTAGCACACTTCCTGGCACATAAATAACTTCACTAATACTTTTTTCTGCCCTAGAGCCCTGGGAACTTTTTAAAGTACTTCAGCTTCTGCTAGTTGCAGCACCTTTGGCCTGCTGATATTGTGTCTCTAAGTCAGACCTGTGGTTGTGCTTCAGGTGGGATCTCATAGAGGAGGTGGCTAGGTGTGATCCTGCTTTCCCCCTGCTCATGTTCTTTTTGCACAAACAACAGATAGCAACATGCTTAGCTTGAGGATACTGAGTGACGTATCTCCATACTGTGGAAACAAATACTGGGAGAAAGAGAGACAAACAAGGGTCGCTCCTTGTGTAGGACCAGACTTAAAATTGACCTCTACCAATGCACCACAATGAGTTATACTCACAAAAGTAGTGGCTGTACAACCACTTATGTGGTTAACAGCAGATATGCCTCAGGGGAATAATTCTAGCCACCCCCAAACTGACTCAACTGTAATTCCAAACCAGGTCGCACTTCCAGATTCCGTTCTCCCAAAATGGTACGTCATATACAGAAAATAAACAAGAGAGAAAGGAGCCCAATGGTAAAGCACAATCAGTTAGATTGGGTAACGAATAAAACAGTGGGCACTCAAATAAATAGTGGTCAGCGTTATCCAGCTGACAAGAGCACAGAAGGAGAGTATGCCAAGTCTCTGCTCTGGGATTATCAGCTCAATAGGAACAAAAATGGCATCCGGACTCACTCCACGTTTAAATAATAAACCTAGGGATTAGTATTTAAACGTGGAGCGAGTATGGAAGCCGTTTTTGTTCCTGTTGGGCTGATACTCCCAGAGTGGAGACTGGGCATACTCTCCGTCTGTGCACTTGTCAGCTGGAAAACACTGACCCATTGTTTTATTCTTTACCCAATCTAACTGACAGTTGTTCACCGTGTTGTCTTACCACAGTCTGTTCCCAAAAAAGTATAACTGAAAAACAAAATCAACAACTTCTTACCCCAGACTTCCCCAGCCAGCACAGAGGTCCCTAGCTGCCTGTGTCTTGTCAGTCAGTCAAATGTGATTTTGGAGTATTTGGGGTCAACCTCATTCCTCCCTTCTTCTCCCCAGAGTGCCCCACTGACTCTCCTAATAAGCAGAACAAATGTCCTACCTAAAAGATTCCCTAAACTAAACTTCAATTCTCCTATCTTCTCTAGCTCAAAAAACGTATTGCTCTCTCTTCTCACAAGCACAAAATGGAATGCTGTGAAAGCCTGACAGCCTTTTATATTGGGTGAAAAAGGCAGGAAAAAACAGAAAAACAGCACTTTTCCATGAAATGATTCGCCAAGTGGAAAGTGCCATTATTCACTGATTTCAGTTTGAGGCAAACATTTTTGCCCATCCCTACCCATGATCGCCGACTCTGTACCTTACCACCTAAGAAAGCAGGGAGATAGCTCAGTGGTAAATTCCCTTACTATGGAGCCTGTTCAAACCTCAAGGTTGCACGTTTGAGTCAACTCAGCCCTTCATCCTTCCGAGGTCGATAAATGAGTGCCATTGATTGGGTAATAATAACATATATTACTGACAAATAATTTAGGTAAATTAGAAGAATGGACAAGATCCTGTAGTTTAATGATTATAAATGTAAAATAATGCACTTGGGACATAAAAATCCAAAGGAAAAATATACTGTTAAGGGTACTGTGCTCTCAGAGACAACAGAGGAAAGGGATTTGGGAGTAATCATTTCTAATGGGACATTAGGGACATTACTAGCAGAAAAAGAAAAGTGGTCATGCCACTGTACATATCTCTAGTTAGACCTCACTTAGAGTATTGTGTACAGTACTGGAGACCCCAGCTCCAGAAGGATATAGATACTCTAGAGAATATTCAGAGAAGGGCTACTAAAATGGTGACTGGTCTACAGGAAAAAACATATCAGGATAGACTAAAGGATATGAACATGTATAGCTTGGAGGAGAGAAGAGAGAGGGGATATTATAGAAACATTCAAATACATGAAGGGATTCAACAAAGTGCAGGATGAAAGTACATTTCAAAGGAGTAAAAATGTTAGGACAAGAGGCCATAGTCTAAAATTAGAGGGACACACGTTTAGACGTATTATAAGAAAGTTTTACTTCACTGAGAGGGTAGTAGATAAGTGGAATAGCCTAACAGCAGAAGTGGTAGAAGTTAATACAGTGACAGAATTTAAGCATGCATGGGATAGGCTTTAGCTGTCCTTAATATAAGAAAAAAACAAGGACCATAAAAGGTTTGAAGTTTTTACTGTAGGAAAATGGGCAGACTAGATGGGCTGAATGGTTCTTATCTCCCATCAAATTCTATGTTTTTATGTTTCTGTGGAGACAATGATATTAGGGAAATGAGGCAAAAAAACAAACAAACAAATCTGTATCTATGTACAAAATAGATTTTATTGGAAGTGACAATACACATAAAATTGTGTCAAATGTATACAAATGTTTCTCTAAAAACAATGCTCTCTTAAAATAACACACATAAGGATCACACATAACTATATCCCTTTGAGTGCCAGAAGGGTATGCAACGCATTGCAAAGTAATGTGTTGTGTACCCCTCTGGCACTCAAAGGGTTAAAATAGTGACTATGTACATCCCTCAAATTAGCGTCCAAAAGAGAACATCAATATTGAGTTCAATCAGATAAAGGGACTCTTGGATGTAGCAAATATGAGTCCCAATGCCGAAAAATGTGGGAACAATGTAGCTTTCCTGTCTTAAAGACCTCTAGAATCCTGACTTGATCTTTTACTCACCCCCACCTTGGCATTAGTTTACAGCTGTATGTGGGAAACTGCGGCAATGTGTTTCTTCCAGGGCTTTAATATTGCCTGTGCTATAATACTGATGTCTGTATTTAACCTCTACACCTCCATGGTACTGATGATTGCCCGCAATGTTAGTGAGCCAAGTTCTCACCCACTACAGTGTCAAGCTGTAACCACAACAGCTGCTCCACTCCTTCCTCTTGATGGTGGTAGTCTGATGCTGCTGGTGCTCTCAGTGGTGGGGTGTGAGATGAAGTTTATAGGCAGTCAGCAGACAAAGGTGTGTATATTCCCAAACACTTTAACAATTCTTTTTTCTTAAGATGTAGCTGTGTTCTCATGCGATGTTCCTTTGGAATAATAAAGTATAGTCTCCTAATAGCTACTCCGACAAGTTTCGTATTTATCAGTACTTTCTCAAGGAGTATAATATTAGCTACTGCTGTATCAAGTATCCTTCCTTTTAAACTACGTGCTTCAAAAATTCAACCTATGGGCTGTTAATTGCAATGTTCCACAGCTGCCATGAAGCCATATAGCTGACTCTATCCCATACAGGTGTATAGTTACCGAAAACCAGATATTAACCCTTTCAATTCACATAGGAAGATGTGTCAAGCAAGGCTACAATGGAAGATGGGGACATCACTCAACCCTCATAAATAATAGAAAACTAACACTAGTAACATATATATGATAAACTTATGCTTTAATATTAACCCTGCTGTCTGAAGTCATTCAGCAGGGGCACCTCAAATAACATATCAGTTGTGTAGCTGAAAGACACTCCACCAACAGTAGGCCATATATTCTTATATCAAATCATCCATTTAAATGAGTAAATCCCTTTACGGAAATGAATGGGCAAAATCTTTTGGTATTCATGAATTGGAAAGGTTTAAAACTTGTCTCAAATCATCCCTTCAATAAATGGATCCACTTAAGAAAAAGGATGAGCAGAGTATATCAAATTCATGATTTGAACAGATGTAATACTATACCAGCTCATACCCTATAAGTTGGTATTTATGACTTAGACAGGTTTAAAATCATCCATTTAAATGAATGGATCCCCTTAAGAAAACGGATGAGCAAAATATACTATATTTATGATTTAGACAGGTGTGGTACTATACCAACTCTGTACCCTATAATGAATAGATTAACAATACTATATATAAAAAACTGATATAGCTGAAACTAACCCCTCCATCTATACTTATATTGGACTCAAATCATGCCTAACTCATCACTCATATAATAGATAACCCTCCTAAAGCCCATATGTGTATGCACACCTATGCTCACAAACATATACCTAAAATGCATATGTTTATTATTGCATGTGTGTGCAAACACCTACTAGAACTAACATGTATGTAAATCCCCCAAAACTCCTCAACCCCCCTTCCCCCCGGACAAGGTACCCAACTGAACTGAAAAAGCCTCTTGTTGTAATAAAGCTAAGGTAAGTGTATAGTTTATCATTGTGTCCACGTGGGCAAAGTGTATCACATCTATAAATCCAATAGGATTCTAATCTACAGAGGGATGTGTGAACCTACCCCCCATATGTGTTTCAAAGGTTAAAGGACTGGGTCATCTATATTACGATCGTGAAGTCTCTAATAGTGTTTTCCCAAGTGGTTTTTAATATCCCCCATAATAATGGCTCTAAAAATCTGGTCTTGAGTTTCCTTTTGGTTCTCTCTATGTATTTCAATCCACATGGACAAACTATGCTATAAACCACACATGTGGTGTTGCATGTATTATACTGTTGTATAGTTCATATTTAGCCTTGGTTATCCTCAAATGTGTCTTGTTTATGTGCTATAAATTTACCTGTAATTCACTTGGTAGCTAGCGGTGGGCAAAAGCTATTGCCGTGTTCCTGCAAAAAATCCCATAGAAACAACGTTGTTGTCTGCTTTTTCACTGGAAAATCTGCTTTAAAACCAGCTATTAAAATCTTTGCATTTTTTGCCCATTGGCCAAAATTCTTCACCGTTTTTTTCAATGGATAGAAAGTTTGTGCCCCTTGATTTCCGTGTTTTTCGCTATAAAAACATGAAGTATTCCAGGAACTGGAACACAATAGAAGCAGCTACAGAGCGAGGTAGATGTGTTGAGCTGTTCTGCAGTGATTTGTTGAGGCAGGAAAGGCTCATAGAAACATAGAAACATAGAAACATAGAAGATTGACGGCAGAAAAAGACCACCTGGTCCATCTAGTCTGCCCTTTAGTATTCCTTTATTGTTATCTTAGGATAGATACATGTTTATCCCAGGCATGTTTAAACTGTGTTACTGTGGATTTATCAACCACCTCTGCTGGAAGTTTGTTCCAAGTTTCTACTACTCTTTCAGTGAAATAATATTTTCTAATGTTTTTCTTGATTTTTCCTCCAACTAGCCTCAGATTGTGCCCCCTTGTTCTTGTATTCAGATTCTTATTAATCACACTTCCCTCCTGAACCTTGTTCAGTCCTTTAACATATTTAAAGGTTTCAATCATGTCCCCCCTTTCTCTTCTTTCCTCCAGACTATACATATTTAGATCTCTGAGTCGTTCTTGATAAGTTCTATGCTTTAGACCTTCCACCATTTTTGTAGCTCTTCTTTGAACCCGCTCAATTTTAGTTATATCCTTTTGCAGATGAGGCCTCCAGAACTGTACACAGTATTCCAGATGTGGTCTCACTAGAGCTCTATACAGAGGGATCACAATCTCCCTCTTCCTGCTTGTTATACCTCTAGCTATGCAGCCAAGCATACGATTTGCTTTCCCCACCGCCTGGTTGCATTGGTTACTCATCTTGAGGCTGTCAGAGATGACCACCCCCAAATCCTTCTCTTCTGAAGTCTTTGCTACCACAGAACTGCCAATACGATAGTCAGATTGAGGGTTTCTTTTCCCCAAGTGCATTATTTTACATTTGGAAACATTGAACTGAAGTTTCCATTGTTTTGACCACTTATCTAATAGTGCCAAATCATTCTCCATATTACAGACACCTCCTGGAACATCAACCCTATTACACACTTTTGTGTCATCAGCAAACAAGCAAACCTTCCCTGCCAAGCCTTCACTTATGTCACTTACAAATATGTTGAACAGAACAGGGCCCAGAACAGATCCTTGTGGCACTCCACTTGTAACCAGTCTCTGCTCAGAATACACTCCATTAACAACAACCCTCTGGTTTCTGTCCTTCAGCCAACTGCAGATCCACTGAACTATCCAGGGGTTAAGTCCAATTCTTGATTCATAGTGACTGCTATCACTATGAGAAAGTTTAAAAATAGAAAAAGGAGGAACTGGAAAGACCCTTATGTGTCCACTGAGTCTGAGGAGGAGGAGGAGGAGGAAGTGAGCACTACAGAACCAATGCTGTCCAGTCCCCCCAAATCACCCCTAAGGATCTTGGGGAAATTAATGGCGAGAGAGGAAGAAAAGGGTAGTAGTGAGAGCAGGACAGGTAAGCTGCCCCTGCCTACTGCCAGACGTGCTGCCCCTGCTGGCACCATTGGTGTACCTTCTGCCAGACGTGCTGCCCTGCTGCCACTAGTGCTGTGCCTGCTGTCAGATGTGCTGCCCCTGTTGCCACCAGTGCTGTGTGCCTGCTACCTTTGCTGAACCTGCTGCCACCAGTACTGTGACTGCTGTCAAACATGCTGCCGCTGCTGCCACCAGTGCTGTGCCTGCTGCCTGTGCTGAACCTGCTGCCACTAGTGCTAAAGCTGCTGCCAGTGTGTCTTGTAATAATCAGGAGGAGGGAAGGAGAAGATGATGCCAAGTGTGACAGCAGAGGATCCTAAGTCACACTTGCCATCCCAAAGCAGTCCCACCAGTGCTAGTACTAGCGGTCAAGGGAGACCACACCATTCCTCTGGACCTGGGAGTCCCTTTCCCTTCACTACAGTGTCCAGATGGAGCATGATCCTGAAGAAGCCAGAACTGGTGGTGTATAGCAGGCACAGAAATAATACCACCACCACCACCAGGAGCAAAGACCAGCTACCTGTGTCTGCTGCTACTGCTGCCAGTCTACTTTCTTCACTACATCAAGAAATGGCAAGTGTGACATTAGGGGACCCTCTGTCACATTGCTTATCGCCTCCTCCGACCAGCAGTGAGATATGTGTAATAGAGCAGCAGCAGCTGCTAGTGGTGGTGATGATGATGGTGGAGAAACTGGGGTGGAAGATACATTGATGGCCTTTTTAGCCCAAACTGAGAAGGAATGGGAGACAGGGATGAGGATGGGCATCACCCTTGCCACCAGCAGTGAGCTTTTGGTATTTGCAACTGCTCTAATTCCTGCTGCTGCTGCTGCTGCTGCTGCTATGATGCAAGGGCGGTAGGATGCTGAGGAGCAGACTAGTGTGCCACAGACCACCATGGATGCAGTGGGAATGGGGTTAACAAGTGATGCTGGACTAGGACAGGTTCCATTGCCAGCAGCAGCAATACTCCTGGTCCTAGTTGCAGTGCTGATTCTGAGTCAGTAGCAGCAACAGCAACAACATCATCCTCTCCCCCAGACAGCGAAGGGGAATGTGGAGGACAAGAAGAAAGAGACTGTTCTTCTCCACCTGTTCCCTATCCCCTTGAAGTCTAGGGTGTGGGACAATTTTTCTCGTGGGGCAGGCATAGTTCAGTCATCATCAACTACACTGTGAACAATTTTGACAAGTCAGTGAGAAGAGGAAAGGAGGGAACACACCTTGGCACAACCACCCTGATAACACACACACACGAAACACAGACACCATGATATTTATGTCAAACATGTTAAAGCCAAACACCCACCATAGAAGTCAAGAACCACTGTTGCTGTACCCCCTCACTCTCCAGAAGTGCAATAATAGGTGAGGCAGAGATCTAAAAGGAGGAAGAATAGAGAAACCCATTAAGAGACTGGAAGTTCCATGCTGAGTGAAACAACTAGCTCGCCATCACCTTCTTCCTCTAGGGTAACTATGTCTTCTGCCAATCCACCTCATTCGTCATTACCTCCCCCACCAAATGATAGCCACTCTGTTGATGTTAGGATGTAGTAGTTCATGTCTACCCATTGCACACTGTGTGGTGCACTGACCACACATGGCAGTGTGCTGGAGGAGAATCGCAAGCAGGGCAGCAAGCGACATCTGAGGAGATTCCATCTGGCAGAATATGCTAAGATGGTGGTAGGGAGGGTTCATCATTACTATTAAACTATCATGTGTTCTTAGCAGGGTATGGACAAGGGGAGTAGTGACAGCGGCAGTACTTGGTTTCTGGTGCCATGGTGTCTGGATACAGTTGTGCCCCCAGGTGTTATTTACCACGCACACTGTGCACATTGCAGTTGCTGATGAGAGGCACAATTTCTCCTCTCAAGGGAAATTTTTTTATTCTAATAACAACACACTCATGATTTTGGAGGAGGAGCAGGTGAAGAAGAATTATTGGCCAACTTCTTCTTTTCTCCACATGTACTGTGGGCTATTTATTGTGCTTCTACTGCCTCAGGAGCATCACTGGAGCTAGTCATGGCAAGTGGAACCTCATCCATCACCCATGTTACTGTTGTTGTTGATCCCATTCCCTTTCACCTGCCTAATCATCCTGTTGTTTAAACAACTAAGCAGCAGTAGCAGCAAGAACAGCAGTTGCAATTTCCAAATTATGGACTCAGGACATTTGACAATGTCTAGTGTCCACTGGCCAACATGACCTGCTGGCATTAGGACAGTAGGGCATTTTTTTCTCAGGCCTTATGTTTAAAATAAATAAATAAATAAATAAACTAATAAAAACATAATCCAGTGGCCGCGTATATCAGGGGGGGTCCTGTCTCTATCTTTATTATTTTATTGTATTAATTTCTTTTTTTATTAACTGTCCCCCTAATACCAGTCAAAACAAATTCCCTGTTCAACTGATTCATTCCCCAGACTCCATCCACTAACACAGTCACCCTCCTCATGCCCCTTTTATACCATGTCTTATGGAGGGGTTTTTTATTGTATTTAGGATTTTTTTTATTATTGCCCCCCCCAATCCCAGTAAACGAACCCCCGAAAAAACATTCCCTGTTCAACTTTTTCCACACCTCACCAACACAGGCTGCCTCGTGCCCCTTTTATATTTTGCCTTTGGGAAATAAAATATGTGTTATGTGTTGTGTGTAAATTCAATTCCCATTGATTTCAATGGAATGAGCTAGGCAAAAAAAAGTGGAAAAACTGCACTTTTCATATGAAATTATTCGCTAAGAGGGAAGTGCCATTACTCGCTGTTTCAGTTTGAGGCAAAATTTTTCACCCATCCTTAGCTGTAACTCTGCATTTATATACTCCTTTAAAAATATATATATGGATTTATTTGAGCTATCAGTGGTCTATTTTTTAAAAAATATATTTTTTACATTTCTATTTTTTGTCTATATTATGGAGGGTGTGAGTGTTATTTCTGTCTTTTATAATGGGTCCTGCATCAGGATGGGCTAGTGTCTTTTTAATATTTCCTTGATCTTACAATGTTCACTGCTATATCTACCAAAGTCCTTTTTTTCCCAGGTATCTTCTTTAATGACACTGCTTGCTTGTGATAGTCTACTTCTTTGAACAATTACACTTCAACCTATAATTCTGGCCCTTTGGTATGTTATTTTTCCAGTTAGTAAGATGACAGCTACTGTGGTTTAAATAGCTATTCACCCTGGTAGATTTAACATAAGTTGCCATGAGGATTTTTTCATCATCATGGCTTAATTTCAAATCTAAATAATTTACTGTATATTCATTGATTTCATACGTGAATTTCAATCCCATGGAATTGTTATCAAAACTCACTAAGAAATACGCCAAGTCTGTTCTATTACCTTTCCAGATTATAATATGTTCATCTTTGTACCTCCCATATAGGACCAGCCTTGCCCCCAGCCCCACCCCTCACACATGGGGCTGTTCCCAATGACCCATGAAAAGGTTGGCATAGCTGGGAGCAAAGCTGGCCCTGGCCATGGCAGCTTCTTGTATCTGTCCATAATATGTACCTGAAAATGTGAAATAGTTGTGATATAGTATATATTCGACCCCTTTAAAGATGAATTGTTTTTGTTCACAAGGAAGTCTATGTATATATGCACATATGTGAGTTTGTGGGGGGGGGCACATGACCAAGGACTCTTCCATACACATTATTATTATTGCATTATATATTATTATTTTCTACTATAGATAGTTCATTTTATTTTATCTTACCACTCTCCCTTTCTTCCTGATTATCTATCAAGTCTGCCTCAGTCACACAGCTCACTTCAGGCTCCCAGTAAGCTGTCTGTCACCTATATATTTATTAACTTTTTTAAAGTTTTTCAACCTATCTTATCACAGTCTGTCCAAAAACAATTTAATTGAAAAATCAACTTCTTTCCCCATGCTTCAATAACAGCAAGATCAGCAAGCAAACTGGACTGCAGTTGCCTGTGTCTTTCAAATCAAATCAGTCAGACAGAATGTTGGGGTATTTGAAGTCAACCTCCTTTGCTCCCTTCTCACACTCCCGACAGGTCCAACACAGATATTTTAATAATAACAGCAATATTAGCAAGGAAATTGGATCCCAGCTGCCGGTGTCTTGACAGTCAATCACAATGAATTTTGGGGTATTTGGGATCAGTCTTCTTCCTCCATTCTCTCCCCCAGAGTGCCATCAGTCTCCCCTAATACAGAGAGCAAATGTCCTGCCTAAAAAACTCCCTAAACAAAGCTTATATTCCCCTTTATTTGCCTATCTTCTATAGCTTAAAAACTTGCTGATTTCTCCTCTCACAAACACTGGATGGCATGCTGTGAGAGCCTGACACCCTTTTATATGCCTGCAGGAAAAGAAGTGAAGACTGTCACCTGTGTGTGTGTGGGGATTCAGTCTTCCACTGAATTCAATGCAATGAGCTAGGCGAAAAAAACAGGGAAACTGTACTTTTTGTGTGAAATTTTACACCAAGCGGGAAGTGCCATCACTATGTAACACTTTGAATTGAAGTAGGAAAGCTATATATGTATTGTGCATTTTATACAAGGTCTAAGATTAAGCAGGATGTAAGGTTTATATATAGGTTTGAAAAAGTATGGCTCATATGCTTCTTGTGTTTAAAAGGATAGCAATATTTAAGATGTAATTAATATATATTGTTTGGTTTATCCTCCCCCTGCTGAAAGGTGTTTAATTCAGAAGTTACTGGAGCTAAAACTTGGATTTTTTTAGGTGCAGTATATATCAATGGCCTGAAATTTTACAGTGGTGCTGTTGCCACATCATCCTATGAACAGCTTTAGTCAATTAACCATAAAACTCCATAGGATGTTGTAGCATCAGCATCACTGTAACATTATAGGCCATTGAGATAGAATGGTGTAGCAACAGTATCACTGTAACATTATAGGCCATTTGGATATTGCACCTAAGAAATTCAAGTTTGAACTGCAATAACTTTTGAATAAAGCATCTGTCAACAGTGGGAATACCCTTGTTTTACTCAGGATGATAAACCCTAGAATATATGTTTTTTTGCATGTTAAGTATTACTATCCCTTTAATAATGTGAACATGACTGCATTCATTTTTATAAATGTACAGTATGATGTTGGCAAAACTCAATAACCTGGGTAATATGAACTTAAGTTAAGGGTCCAGTTTGAAAATGTTGTGGAATACTGGACCCATATCAATCTCATGGTATAAATTATGATGTCTGCACCATCATATCCCTGTGATTATCCCCAAAATGTCAACATCACCGTTCTTCTCTATACTTTCCCTGATCTATTATTTTTTGGTGTCTACTTTATCATTGGCTAATTTGCATATTGAAATCAGACTTCATGAAGCATTATCATATTCCTGAGGGAGTGTTTATATGTTAAAGTGGCTATTTGCCCCACATGCGCTAAGATTCAACAGCTGGAAATGTTGTCTGAGCTCACAAAAACAAATGTGCCTTCTTCGTGTTGGGGAATTTGTATTTTGCCATACAGTAAATAAGGCAAATATACTACTATTTTTCACAAAGGATTATGTGGATTATTGCTTGGCAATTGCATTAAAACAATGAGACAAAATGGCTAGTCACAAAACCCCAAAATCATATTGTTTAAAACAAATACAGTCCTATATATATTTTTGTATTCTGCTTCCCTCCAACTTACCTGCCATTGTGTCTCTGAACTTTAACCCTCAGTGGTGCACAGTCATAAAATCTCTTTTCTCCAGCACTCTAGACACTGCGAGCAATAAAGTTAATTTCAAATTTTTGACTAGGATGGTATTATACCCCTCAGAGACTGGCGAGCTCTTTCATCTCATGCTCTCCTGAGTGCTGGATATGTGTGACTGGAATAGGTTCCATGTTTTATTTATGGTGGGATTATGCTTGACACCCTTTTTGTCAGTGGCTACTACTGCAGAAGTTCCCAAACTTTTCACATAATTATCCCAGCTGCCCCCTTTCTTTTCCTGTCCCATGTCTGGCAAGATAAACTATGTGTTCCTTCCCATCAGAGGCTGCTATTCCGGATTCTTACTAATACTGCTAATCAGTTAATCCCTCTCATTGGACAAGCCAAGTTGCACCTGTGATCTCAGAATTACATGCTAGGCTCCATGCCAGGATAGAGTTAGATAGAACACATGTGGCGGTTTCAAGTAATTGTGCTCTGTTCTATAAAGTTTGGGATCTATGGCCCGGGATTCCCTAAGGGACAGAGACACAGAGACATATAGATAGATGTGGGGTTAGTTTAGCCCCCATGTTTAGGACTAAAAGATTCCCCCTTCCTGTCTGACTCTGGGCTGACCTCATGTACCCTCACCTGGGAGCCTGGGATAGAACTCCCACGCTGATTCTCCTTTGCCCTACTGATATTGGTGCCCCTCATTGCTAGACCCCCACCCTCCTTGGGCCTTGGATGGATGCTTGGTTATAACGAGGGGACTGTCTGTCTGTGTCCCACCCCCCCACATTTCAGAGGGGCCTGGTGCAGATGGTTGTGCAGACATACCAGTCATATCTCTTTTCTCCTCTCTCATTCTCTTCTTCTTCTTCCCGTTCTTTTGTACCTCCTTATCCCCATCTCTTCCTCTTGTTTTCCATTTATCTACTACATAAGTGTTTGATACATGTTGATTACAATAAAGCACAATTACTGTTATGTGTCCATATTTTGTATACTTGAACATGTTGCACAAGTACTTTTCATGTACTGTATAAGTTTTAATTTTCTCAATAAACGTTTCAAAATGAAAAAAAAACATATATATATATATATATATATATATATATATATATATATATGCTTATTAGCTGTTTCAGGTAAAAACACAGGACTGGCTGCTGATCAGATGTTTGATGTAAGCACAAGACTCAGCCAGCTTTTCAATACTTCACAAGGTAAATTATACTACTTCAATTGCCTTACGGAGTGACCAGTAGCCAGCTGAGTTGATTGTTTACATGAAACATCTAATTGGAGGCCAGTCCCGTGTTTACATGTAACAGATTATATGCATTCTGGAGACCCACAATTGTAGGCATGGGACTGTGTATGATTTAATCAATCCAATTTGGGGCTTTTGTAACTAGCTACTTGGCTAGGTAGTTTAATGTCATGGCAAGGCAGGAAGCAATGCAACCTTTGAATGCTAGAGGGGGTGAGCAATACTTCATGCCTCTTGCATGCCAAATGTTAAGGACTACTGTTGTTCTTCACACTGAAGACTGAAAATGTCTCCTTTCTGCTCCCTCACTTGCCTTCCCAAAACACTTTAAGCTAACATCATATGCTAATGAACAAACTCGCTCCCTCTCCCTTGGCAGTCAGTGCATATGGTGAGCAATGCCTTTTACCAAATGTAGAATTTCTCCCTACAAACCGCCAAACACAATTTGCTTATTTATTGGACTTTAGTACAGCTTCCCCATGATATTATTGCTAACAGAGCTACTACACTATTATAAGTGGGCTGAGTCATGCAAAAGTCATATGTTTTTAATAATTATAGAAACAATCTATCCTATTGTGATTACACTTCTTAAAAACAAACAACATTCTCATATACTGTAATGAGGGACTCCAGCTGCTGCAGGACTACAATTCATATTATTGTCTGGCTGGAGGTGGAGGGAGTTATAGTTTGGCAACAGCAGTCAGTTCTAATGTTGTCCATCCCCAAGTCTGCTAATACAAATTTACTTTTGTATTTCAGATATTCAAACATATATGTGGCATCAATATATGCAGATTAAGTTATCTAAAACACAAGTCAGGAAATATAATAAATCAGAAATAAGAAATATTGCAATTAAACATTTACTTTGAATTTCATGGTTTATGAAAAGGTCAGTCAGAAACCACAGGAAAAACATATATTTATAAGTATGCTCTTCAATACATGGCTCTTTGTCTAAGAAAAAATGATATTTATAATAGTACTCAGGTTCTACTTTTAATCTTATCTCTTTACTCTGTTTACTTTCCATGACCTTCAATCAGTGTATCCAAGGCAACTAAAAGAATATGTTGTTAACAAGATAAAATGCATCTTGAATATTAAAAAAAGTACCTTACTTGATTAGAAGTGTAATCTGCTGTCCTGTATCTTTCCTAGACATGTAAGAATGCATAATCAAACAAATCTCTTTGCACTGTGATTGCTGGTTGAGATTGGTAATGTGTTTACTGGGGACTAAAACCCATGACATTTTTTTATTTTAAAAACAAGTAAGTCAAACATTGGTTTTTGATGATATGAGGAAGGATAAGAAAGAACCAATAGGGTCCTCTAGTTTTCTTAATTGCCTGTCTATTTAAGATGCACAGACTTATTTTACCTCTAAAATAGCCATACATCTACCCAAGAGTTGATATATTAATCTACTGCTTTACCCCCTACCACTTCTGCAAAGAGGATATTCTATGTATCTTGTAATCGGACCACCATGCTCAAGGGTGTAGTAATGGATGGTAACACCACTAATAAAAATGTAATATTTTATTTGACTCTTTTTAAAAGAACACTGCACAAACACACAATACCCAGTTGATGCCAATAAGATTGTTAGATGTGTTTTGCTCATTTTCTGTGTTTAATTATTGACCAAATGATAAAACTCCTTTGAGGTACATGCAATCCAATTATTCCACCCTGTAGCAATGCATGTTTCAGTAGTATACAGACCTCCCACAACCACACCCTCTGCTTTCCTTTCAAACTTTTAGTGCTGGCTTGCATTCTTTCTATTATATGACACTTCTTCTCTCATACTTCAGGACTTCAACAGTCACATTGATGATCATTCCCTCTCTTGGACCTCACGCCTGCTTCAACTAACCTCATCCTTCACCCGTCAACAGTCGAGTGACTCTAGCACACACAAATACGGTCACTCCCTCGACTTTTTTCACAAGGAACTGCTCCTTACTAGATTTTTCCATATCTCCTTTCCCACTCTCTGACCAACATCTCATATCCTTCTCTGCAACCCTTTCCCTCATTCCCCCGCCAACTACGACCCCGCACTACACCTGCAACCTTCGCTCACTAGACATTTCTGCCTCATCTTCTACATTGCACTCAAACCTCTCCACCTTCAACACTCTTTCTGAACCTGACAGACTTATAGGATACTACTACAACCTCTCCTCATCACATAATCTGTATGCTCCCATCCATGTCTATCACAAACACCCCTCAAACCCATGCCCTTGGCTCAACTCACAAACACTCTTTCTCCGCTCCTGTATCCACACGTCTGAACGCTTGTGGAGGAAGTCCTGCTCTCAAAAGACTTTATCCACTACAAATTCCTCCTGTCCTGCGTCAACACTGCTCTATCCTCTGCCAAAAAACACTACTACTCCTCAGTAATCAATACTCACAAATCTAACCTACGGTGCCTGTATCTTCAATGTGTTTTTCACTTTTGGGTTTAGACCTAATGTCAGAGGGACTGGAGAACCCTCTCATTCCTTGCTGCTATCTATATTTCTAATCTTTATTCTTATATTTAATTTATAATATGATATGGATATTTTATGGTGAGTAAGCGCTGTGAGCTTTCTTCTCTTTTCTGCTTTTGTTTTACACATATCTCCACTAGCTCAACTAAACAGCTTCTCATTTTATCCTATTTACTCACAAAGATATAAAAACACGTGATTACTTTATTTCATTTCACCATCCCTTTTCTTTCTCACTTGGCCTTTAAGAACAAGGCTTTTTGGCCTGTTCCAGTATGCAATCCCCCTTGCCTGTTTGGCATCATCCATTCCTCACATGACTTGTGGGGAAGGACATAAATGGAACATAGTTTTCTATGTAAGTATTTTATCAATGCAGGCCCTCATGGGCTTTGTATCAGGTAAGTCCTCCCTCTACACCTATTTTTGTTTTTTTGTTTTGTTATATGTCTGTGGTTTTTAAATTGCATTACACTGGGACTCACAAGAAATAAAAACATAAAAGTACCAAAAAAGGGTCCCCACTGACGTGTTTATTATAACATCTTTCCTCAGAGAATGTCTGTTTTTAATTTAGATAGGGCCTCTATAGGTGTATTAGAGTAGGACTTAATGCAAAGTGAGATACCTTGGCGTGGTGGTAAGCTTACACACGGATTGGCCAATTTGTGGCACAAAATTCTCACTTATTTTCACTTATATTTACTAAGAGTTATTACATATGCTAAATACAGGGCACATATGTTCACAATATAAAGAGGAGCGCAGGTCTATTTTGTATGTAATAAGGAAACATCTCATATGTCAAAAACGGCACTTCCTCCTCTAACAGCTCATATCTGTATGTCACCCATCCTGTACTTAGATTGTAAGCTCTGTGGGGCAGGGACCTTTTATCCTAATGTATACTCACCTAGTGATCCCCTTGTGATTGTCTTTATAAGCACTTAATCATTACACTTATTGTACCCCTTCTATATTAAATGTAAACTGTAAAGTGCCAAGTACGCTGGTTGGCTTTACATAAATAAAAATACACAATACAATGCAATACAATACAAAGTGTTATGTGTAATTTATACACATATTATAAAAGACAGTTATGCACTGATTAAAACAGAGGAACTCCAGGCAGTCATGTGCCACATCAACAGAAGGCAAAACAAATGTAAAAAAATACACTTCTGTATGTCACTTTGAGCCAATGAGGAAATTTAGAAGATGTGAGTGATATTCTTTTAAGAGTTTACACCCCCAGGCTCCTAGTATGAAATTTCCAAAATCTAAATATTTCCCTGTTATTGATAAGTGCGTTAATAACCCCACCTCTTGATGGCATATTGTTAATATCAATAAGAAGGCCAAGAAAACATGGAATGAATGCTGCCTCATAATATTTTGGGCGACTCGGGACTATCTAGTCTAGACTAATTAGTCCCGATTGATATACTGAATACCACATGAACTAAACTTGAACAGATACATTATGTATACACTATTACAATTAATATAGGATTTGATTTTAAATGTTATTTGACCTACACATCAAGTGGACTATTTGCTTATGACTAAATGACAGATTTCATATTTTACAAACAGAGCCACCTCAGAGGTAAGTGACAACATCCTTATGATCAAAGAAATCTGTGTTTAGAAGTAAACAGTGTTACTCAGTGTGGCTGCCCCTTTGCTTCAAATGTGACTTTTTTTTACCTACCCCTGTCAAAGCTGTATCTGTTGCTAAAATGGCTAGAAGATTTGTTATTGTTACTCATATTCTGTATTATTTTTTGCTATAGGAAGTAATAAATGTAATCTGATCCTTACAGTTATCACTAGCTTTTTATTACACTACCTAAACATCATACCCTATTATCACGGTGCCCGTGCTCTTGGCTGCAGGCGGTGACATTCTGACTTCCAATTGCATTGACTTGCTCTGATTGGCCAGGTATCTTTGTCGCCGCCCAGTGATAGCCTTTATATACTCTGTCATGTCTACACTATGGTGCCCTTTTGTGATGTACTAGTTCCTGGTGTTTGTTCTGATTCTCTCTGATCGTGTATGACCTGGCCTGCCTGACGACGTTCCTGCATTTCCTGTGTTGCTGTTGCTTTGTTGCTGACCGTATGTGGCTGAGAACCCGCTCTGTTGATGACTGTATCTGGCTGAGAACCTGCTCCGTTGCTGACTGTTTCTGGCTGAGAACCCCCTCCATTGATGACTGTATCTGGCTGAGAACCCACTCCCTTACTGACCGTATCTGGCTGATTACCGCACTATTGCCATCTGTGCCTGGCTATACCGCTTGGTTGCCTCCATTTGGGCCTGTAATACCCGCTGTTGCCATTCCGTTACTCAAGTTGTTGTGTGCCGCGTGGCGCTTTTATTCTTTGTCGACCATAGGCTGAGCATTCGTGCTTTAGCTGCTTTCTTATCCACCTCAGGCCGTGTGCACACACGAAGTACCGGTACAATGTTGCATAGCATTGACTGTTACTCTGATCACTCTCTGTGTCCACCTATCATCGCTGGGCTCACGCCGTTTGGGAGTTGAAGTATCTCTCTGGGTGTTACCCTTTCTGTGCCTGAATCATCCAGGCAGGGTCAGTGCTCCATTACTCACTGCAGTAGCCTTAGGCTCAAGAGCCAGTGGTTGCGTTATACCATACTTCAGTGTGAGGGGACACTGGTTGCCTTCCTTATGTATATTACGATCCACCCCTAGCATTCTAGGGTTTGCCAACTTAAGCGGTTGCCTTGGTCTCCCTGAGACCCTTGTCCTAGGGTCAGTGCTGCCTACTAGAAGCGGTTGCCTCGTTCTCACTGTGGTCCAAGTGCCAGTGTCAGTGTTGCCTCGTTCCTCTTGGGTCTGTGCCTCCCAGGCGTCTGGGTTTGTGCCAGTCATCTACTCCTGGACTACTTGTCACCTGAGTCCTGCTGTCAGCTCCTGGGCTGCGTTGCTTCGGTCATCCAGGTTCAAGCCAGAACTCTCGTGTGCCGGTGATTGTCTCCATTTCATTATATATTCCTAAGACTGGCTTGCTATTGCTGTATATATCTGTACATATATATATGTTCTGTTATTGTGGGTCTAAGGGCCTAGCTAAATGTTTGTACTTTATCCTAATAAAGTCATTTTAACCTTATCGATCTGGTCTGAGTGTTCATCTAAAACTGTGACACCTATTTTGTGCAAGAGCATATTGAAAGACTTTTTTCAAAAATAGGCATAGGATATCCATGTTTCACCAGAATCCGCATACCATAGGAATAAAATATCATTTTCTCCCGATTTCTTTCGTGCACGTTTGGATTTAACATGCTTCACATAAACACTATGGTGTCTGTATTGCATGTGTGTATGAGGGTAGTTGTGCCTCTGCTCTTTTCACCGACTTGTCATACATAGTGCACAATGCAGAAGTACAACCTCTTTCTTCTTCTCCGCAATCCCATTCACTGTCTGGGGCAAGCTGCTGCTTCAGAATCAGCACTAGAACTAGAACCAGTATTACTGATGGCAAGTGGAGCCTATTCTAGTCTATTACAGGAATCCAGTCCTACAGTGGATACAGTAGTCTGGGGCACACTAGCCTGCTCATCATCATCCTGCTGAGACAGACAAATCTATTGCCCTAGTGACTCAGTAGCTGAAATGACAGTAGCAGAAAACTCTGCAATGTCACTACTGGTGGTGCTGCTGATGCCCATTCCTATTTGCATCTCTGTCGCCAATTCTTTTTTCACTTTCAGCTAAAAAGGCCCTCATTCTTTCCATCACAACAGCTGCTCTTACTTTACCCTCATTCTTATCACCGCCACCACCATCACCACCACCAGTATCTTGCTGCTTTGTGGGATTGGGACTGAGTGGTGATGAAAAATTTGACAGAGGGTCCCCTGCTGTCACAATTGCCATATTTTCAGAGCAAGAAGGTATACTGGCAGCAGTAGCAGAAGACAAAGGCAGTTATGCCTTATTCAGCATAATTCCCCATAGGAACAATATTGAGGTAAAGGTAATCACAGGGTCAGGGGTATGTGGGATTCCTTGACCACTAGTCTGGCTGCTAACTTCCCCTTCTACCTCAGAATTAGGTCCATACAGCTAATCCCAGCAGCTGCTTAACCCCTGTTTAAAGGACTTAGGCTTGTTAGAAAGAAGCACCAAAAATTGTTTGTTGTAGGACTCTGGTTTATATTTAAAGAACAAGGCCTGAGAAAAATAAAATTTGCTCTACTGACCTAGTGCAAGCAGGTCTTGTTATGGTGGCCACAATCAAATGCCCCGGTGTCATTGCAGCATTTGTGACTGCTGTTCTTGCTGCTGCTGAGTTGTTTAACCCCTTCACATCCAGTGATGTGCCAGGACCGTTATGGCTGTCCAACACTTAAGGACCAGTGATGGTCCTGGCACGTCACGTACTTTTTACCCACAGTGCTCCTGCAGGGACTGAAATTGATCACAACAAGACCAGAGTGATCTCTTTCAGTCCCCCGTTTGGCATTCTGGCACATATGATCAGTCATGTGGGATGGCACGTCAAACTTTCCTATCTGGTCCTTAAAGGACCACACACACACCCCGGGACCGCTAGTCCTTAAGGGTTTAAGCAGCAGGATGATTAGGCAGTTTCAAGGGAATGGGGTCAAGAAAAACAGTTATATGGGTAATGATGATCACAACTTGCCATACTAGCTCCAATGACTTGCCCCAGGCAGTAGCACCACCACAACTAGCCCCATCCACTTCAGGTATAGGTGGAAGAAAGAAGTTGGCCAATAATGCTTCCCCTTCTGCACCGCCTCCAAAATTATGGGTGTGTTGTTGGATTATACATTTTTCCCTTGAGAGCAGGAACTGTGCCTCACATCAGCAACTTCAATGTGCAGAGTGTGTATTTGAAATAGGGGACTGGGAACAACTGACAGAACTGTAACCAAACGCCATGATGCTTAGGTCAGCAATGTGAAACCATCCCACCAGAAACCAAGTACTGCTGCTGTCACTATGCCCTTTGTCCGCTCCCCGCTAAGGACATGTGACAACTTGCAGTTTTAATAATAATGATGTACCCTCCATGCCACCAGCTTAACGTATTCTGTTGGATAGAATCTCCTCAGATGCTCCTTGATGCCCTTGTTGTGATTATCCTACACCACATTGCCATGTGTTGTAAGCACACCACAGTGTGCAATGGGTGGACAGGAACTGCCACATCCTGACATCTACATAATGGCTATCAGCTGGTGGGGGAGGTAAAGATGAATGAAGTGGATTGCCAGAAGATGTAGCTATGTCTTCTCTCGCCCGGACCCTAGAGGAAGAAGGTGAAGACGAGGCAGATGTTTTGCTCTCCATTGACCTTTCAGGCTCTGGCTGGGTTTCTCTGTTCTTCCTCCTCCTAGATTTATGCCTCACCTCTTGTTGCCTTTGGGGAGGGTCAGAGAGTACAACAACAGCGGTTCCCGATTTCTTCAGTGGGAATTTGGCTTCAACATACTTCATATAAATGTCATAGTGTCTGTGTTTCACATGTTATGAGGGAGGTTGTGTCAAGGTTAATTCCCTCTATTCCCTATTTTCACTGACAACACAAACTGTGCACATTGCCATCACTGATGATGGGACTGTGCCTGACCCCAAGAAAAAAATAGTCCACACCCAGGATCTCATGTGGGACTGAAAAGGTGGAGAAGAATAGCCTTTTTCTTCTTCTCCTCCACAATCTCCTTCATTGGCTGGGGCAGAAGATGATACTGCTGCTGCCTCAGAATCATCACTACAACTGGGACTGGAGGAGTACTGCTGTTGGAAAGGGAAACCTGTCCTAGTCCCACGTCCCTACTGCTGGACCCCATTCCCACTGTGTCCACAGTGATCTGTGGCACACTAGTCTGCTCATCATCATCCTTCTACCCTTGCAACTCAGCACTAGCAGGAATTACAGTAGCAGCAAACGCCACAATGTCATCACTGCTGCTAGGGTTGGTGATGATGTCCATCCCCATTTGTATCTCGGTCTTTCTATCTTTCTCGGTTTGGGCTAAAAAGGCCATTAATGTCTCTTCGACCCCAGCTGCTCCACCATCACCCTCATCATCTTCATCACCACCACCAGTCCTTCCTTGCTACTGCTGCTCACTGGTTGGAGGAGATGACATATTTGACAAAGAGTCCCCTACTGTCACACTTACCATCTCTTTAGGTGAAGAAGGAAGACTAGCTGCACCAGAGACAGCCACAAGCAGCTGATGTGTGCTCATGTGGTATTACTGCTGATAGCCGACAGTTCTGCCTTCTTCAGTATCATGTCCTAGAGGCACAATGCTTGGGGAAGGGGAATTACTGGGTCAGGAGGATGTTGTTAACTCCCTTGACCAATAGTCTGGCTGCTCTGCATCATTCCCCTTACACCTCAGTATCAGCGGGAGGATCAACAACAGTTACGCTAATCCCACCAGCTGCTTCACTAAAAGTAACAATATCAAATTCTGAATCAGATTCATCTCCATTACCCACTCACTCATTCCCAACACTCCGAGTCTTTAGCTACTGCATCATATTAGTAGTGGAACTGAATGGGGATGGCAAGTGTGACTTAGGTTCCCCTGCTGTCACATTTGCCATCATCTCCCCCTTCTCCTGATTATCACAAGGCACACTGGCAGCACTAGCAGCAGGCACAAGTAGCTAACCTGCCCTGCTCACACTGCTACCCAGCACCGCCTGTGCCTGTGACATTATTTTCTCCAAGATACCAATGCACAATTTAGTGGAACTTGCCATCATTGGCTCTGGGGAATCAGGGCTTCCAGGCCCTTTAGTGCTGGTAGTGGTGACTTCCTCCTCAGAATCACTAGATGCATCACCTTCCAGCTAATTATTTTTTGTCTTCATAGAGATAGCACACACTATGAGCCTCTGCTGCCTTAATTTCTCGAAATAAATCACACCTTAGTGCCCTCTCTCTAGTTCCAGGAAGTGAAAAGTCACATTTTAGGAGCGAAAACAAGAAGTACATGTAAGTAAAGGGGTGAAAAGTTTGTAGCCATTGTTAAAAATAGCAAAACATTTTTGCCACTAGGTGAAAATGGTGATGATATTAAGGCCTTGTTTAAGGCAGATTTCCTTGCAAAAAAGCAGACAACCATGTGGTTTTCGCTGATTTTTTCATTGAAACACAAGGGGACCTTTCACCCACCCCTATTCTTGACTCTCTCATTCCCTTTCTCCTCCTCTTCTCTCTCTCTCTCTTTCTAGCTTTGGGAGGAATTGTACCACATCTATCAAGATATACTGATCTATGGGCTTTCTCTTTTGTGCATGTCTCCTGCCAGCCCCATCCCTTATAAATGTGATGAACTGGAAACCTGGCTGACAAATTTTACTCCTCATCTTTAAAGAAGAAAGACATAGCAGCCAGCCCTGAAGTCCCAGAGGCCATGGAGAACTGTACCGCCCTCTGGTGTTTAAAAAAGATTAGAATCTGCTGTTTTTGAGCGAGCGAAAATTAATAAATGCATCAAATTATGCACAATAAATTAAACAGCCCATTGAGAGACACTTGTCTATATAGTGTTTGCCCTCCCAATAAACCAGTGTAGCAAACCTAGGGGCAAGGTGCCTAAAGGCTTGACTCAACATCTATCCGAACTGGGTTCTAACACCTCTATGATCGTAAAGGTTTGGTACTACATACAACAACATTTATTCCTATGGTATCATTGACCCACTCACCTTCAACATAAGACAACCGCCATATCAACCCAAACTTGGCTTGCCCTCTCTTAAGGACAACATTTAGGGGATAAATGAACATGTCCTAACTACTTACTATTTTCTACTTTTTCTTTTCCTTGACCACATCAGGTTACCTATAGAATGACTGTATATTTCTATGTGAACTCTTTGGGCAACAATACACCACAAACTGGAATAAAAACAAAATGTTGCCGTATACTTAAAGGGGATGTGTGCAGAAATTGTTTTAATTATTTTATTTTTGTTTTAGAAACTACACTTTGGGAGAGATTAATCTAGTTTAGGGGGTGACTTCCCAGGAATGGGCTAATAACCTGCCTGACCTACTGAATAGCATGTCCTCCCCACCAGTGGGCATACCTGGGAACTTTCAAGATGAGCTGACCCTGAGATCTTTGAAATATTAACCCTTAAAGCTTCCCATAATGTAGATTTTATGCGATATGTGCCTGCTCGCTCTAACATAGAGGTGCTCCGGTCCGTGTGCGATGGACCCTTAACATGCTGCAGTTTGGATAACTCACTGCCTGAACACAAACAAGACAAGCAGGACATCTCCCACTGTCTTTCTGGTACTATTGGTACCAGTTTAGAGGCTAAGGAAACATTTAATTGGGGAAAATCATATAGTAGGTGACACAGACCTCTCTCACCCTGAGAATTTGGCCCTTCACCCTGAGACCCTGAGATTTGGGTCAAAAACCTGAGTCTCAGGGTCAAACCCTGAGAGTTCCAAGGTATGCCAGTGGGTAAAAGGCAATAAGAACTCTTGTGAAAGGGTGAATGATGCATGGAATAGTGTTGGAGACTATAAGTGGAAAAATTAATTTAAGAGGTTTAACTTAGTGAGGTTTGAATACCATGGGGAAATGCACAAAATAAACGTCTTAATGTTTATATACTGATAACAAAATCCATAAATATTAGTATTTGTATGATCAGCAAATTATTATATGTGATCTCTCGGACCAATAGGGCTTATAACACACTGACAATGTACTATGAGATTAACTGCTAAATCTGCCCCATTGTTAGTAAGGACAAAACACACACCTTGTTATTAAATCTAATACCAAACAAACACTATACATTGTATGCCTAACACAGATCATGTGCTGCCTAATCCCATTTAGTGATAAGCCAGAATCAACATACTACTCTGGACTAATTGTAAGCACTGTGTTATGGAAATGGGTTATTTCACATTTTGTTTATAATTAATTTACTATATTCCTTTTTAGTAAAATATTCCTGGCAATTAAACTCCTACTTTAATTATTTGTAAAATTCTCAGTTTACACTTAGTATATTGGTCTAATAATTGTTAAGGTATGTATTAGGAGGATTGTATTTTTTTGCTATTGTGTTTCCCCTCTGAATATGATACCGGATCGAACAATAATTATACTTTTGAATAATAAATTGTTTGTTTGTATTGATAACAAGAACCATAGCAACAAATAAGATACAAAAAGAAAAGCTAAATGTTAGCAAATAACAAGACATTAAACCCAGATGTATATGAATATGGATTCAGCCTAATATCATATTAAAGATATTTATGTGGAGATTCAAATTGTATCACACCACTGTCTTAATCAACAACTACATAGTTACACTAGACTCATGAATAAATTGTGATAACAAAGCAAGTAGTATAAAAATTGAGAATAGAAGATATATTAAGTTATTTAGCCATTGGGTTATAATAAAACAAACGTGCAGCCAACTAATTTTTAGATATGAGATTGGGCAATCTGGCAGCATAAATGATCACACTTGGCTATGTATAGTAAAAGAAGAAATGCATTATAAACTCTCAATAATCTGTATAAAATATGTTGCTTTAATAGAGAAACCAATCTTTACATTAATGTACTCAGACTAGAACATGCAGAGTCCCACAATAATATATTGAGAACTTTTGTATAGCACATTTTATCAATTGGCATTGCTAACGATTTACCCCATCAACTCCTTAATTTTCAATAAATCAATTAATCTGCTGAAATTCCACTAACACAATATATTCTGACAATAACCAAATAAATAGCTAAATACATGATGTGATATAGTCATACCTGGGAACTTGGCAGGTTTCACCCGGAGATTCCGGATTTACAGAACTGTCTCTGGATGAAAAGGCAATTTCTCTGGGTAAAGCAAGCATCTGTACAATAAAAAAAAAACAGAATAGCTCATGTCAGAAGGCTGAGGCATGCATCCCGGGCAAGTGACCTCAGCCAGCCAATTAATACACGGGCAGATGTCAGTAGGAAGACAAGATTGCTTGCTTACCTACCGGCTTCACGAGAGGACCGGAACAAGTGGATAAGTGTAGTCAAATTTTTCATTTAACCCCTTGAGTGTAAAACAGGTACACACTGCAATGTTTTGCGGTTGCGACCCCTCTGGCACTGAAAGGGTTAATGCAATCTACTTTTTTTTTTTCCTGCCTCTGGGCTTCAGATCTCCGGGTGAGGGTTTTTTAAAAGTTCCTAACTATGGATATAGTTTACCAGTCCAAGGGAATGTTGATGTTCTTGTTTGTGTATTTGTTTTTGATGTGTTTGTTGGTATATAAATCTATTTTGGGTTGACATAATTTAGGTTGCATGTCTATAGGGTATGAGGCTGAAAACTGACCTTTAAACTCTCCAGCTACTGTGGAATCCAACTCCCCAAAATCATAAAAAATGTTATGATACAAATTACAGATAGAAACTTTTAAACACAAAGTCCCTCCCTGTGATTTCCTGTAAGGGGGGCACCCCCTTTCTTCTAAGCCTCCTGCCAATTTTGAGAGCCAGACACCCTTTCTTTTTCCTGGGTCTACCTTCTACATCCAGGGGAAGGAGGCAGGAAGGCACTCCACTTCATGTGGTCTCTGGTAGATTTACCAGCTTCCACCATCTTTTATTTTATTTTTATGTTTTTAAGGAAGTTGGGCTAACCTTTACTGTGTTTTCATATGCACAGAGAAAGCCTCTCCACTGACAGTACCTGAGAAATACTGGATCCCCTTTACATTTTATTCACCCCTACTGTAGTAACAGTTAATAAGAAGAGAGTTTTCTCGTGTGTCTCTGGCATGAATAGCTGCGAAAATAATGCATAGAATATTTTTACCACTTGGTACATACCCTTCATAACAGAGGTTGTCTACCCCTTCATACTGCCATGCAATGATGACCTAGGATACTGTGAGTCACAGGATGTAGGAAATAGTGCTAGAGTGTGGTGCTTGGGAATATACACACCACTCACAGCCTTGCTGCATCCTAAGCTGGGTAAAAGTGCCAGCTGTAAGGTTGGACAGCACAGACCATTTGAGCCAGACTATGCTCAGGATAACTAGGTAGGTAGTATGGAAATGGTTGCAAGTGGATTTCTGGCACCTGTTGCCAGGCAGCGAAGAACATTACTACAGCAAAGAATGAAAAATGCAGACTAAACTAAGCACATGGAGGAGATACAGGAGACAAGCTGCAGTTGCAGATACTGGAAACCAAGTGGATTTGTTGGAGATAAGCTGCTATACAGAGACTGGACACAAGGTGGAGTCACTGGACAAAGGCTGCAGTACAGGCATGGAACTCTGGTGGAAGTGTAACAGTAATCGTTTGGAAAGCCCCCTGAACAGAACTAAACGCTATGAATGCTTAAAGGTATAGTGGTCCACAATACCACAATACCTCAGCAACACCACTCCAATATAGGAGAAAGCAGCAAAGAATAAAATGGTCAAGAACAAGACTGGGTCAGCAACAGAAGATAAAAGCAGGAACAAACAGCAAATAAAAGCATTGTCAGGAATAGGTTGTCAGCAGCTGGAAAGAGTGAACCAACAGCAAATACCGGACAAGGCAAGACAGAAATCTTTGACAAACACCATCGGTAAGAAAAGGCAGCTCTATAGTGGTCATAACAAGAGCTGAACCACAACACTGGATCAGGCCAAAGGTAAGGCAATATGTAATTCAAGACCCGACTATAACAGAAGCATTGTAAAGATAGCATTATGGTTTAAAAAGAGATGTGCTATCTGGACTAGTGATGAGCGAGCACCCCAATGCTCGGGTGTTCGGGTGCTCTGACCGAGCACCCCCTGAGGCTCGAGTGCTCGGCCGAGCACCCGAGCCCCATTGAAGTCAATGGGAGGACTCGAGCATTACACCAGGCACCCCCTGCTCTGATGAGGGGAGGGTGCCTGGTCCATAGGAAAAGGGCAGAAAAAGATGGAAACACTACAGAAATGGTTCAGGGACAGCATAGGGAGGATGTCTGGATGCACCTTGGACTCCAACATCGCTGCTGGGAACGATCTTTCGCCCGTAGTACGCCATTTTTACAGACTGACCGTAAAACACACAAAAAGGAAAATAAAAACGACTTTAGGCGAAAAATTGTTACCAAACAATATTTGCTGTATATTTACTTGTATATCATCTGCAAATTATCCCAAAAATTTCCTTGATTTTCGGATGAGGCCATGATTAAGAGGGAAACGTGCGCAGAGGCAAATTCTCCCAAAAATTTCCTTGATTTTCAGAACTGAGGCCATGATTAAGAGGGAAACGTGCGCAGAGGCAAATTCTCCCAAAAATTTCCTTGATTTTCAGAACTGAGGCCATGATTAAGAGGGAAACGTGCGCAGAGGCAAATTCTCCCAAAAATTTCCTTGATTTTCAGAACTGAGGCCATGATTAAGATGGAAACGTGCGCTGAGCTGACCATCTAAAACATTATGGGTGAGGGTCTGCTGCAGAGCTGACCATCCTAAACATTATATGCGAAGGCCCGCTAGTGAGCTGACGCTATAAAACATTATATGAGAGGGCCCGCTAGAGAGCTGACCCAATAAAACATTATATGAGAAGGCCCGCTGGTGAGCTGACCTATATAAAAATTGTCAAACAGGGCCCGCTGGTGAGCTGGCCCTATATAAAAATTATATCACAGGGCCCGCTGGTGAGCTGGCCCTATATAAAAATTATATCCCAGGGCATATGGAAGAGGAGGAGGAGGATGAGAAGATTAAGAGTCAACCATATACCCGTTTTTTGGGTGGAAGGGGTGAATGGGAATACAGAGTATTCCCATCATTGTAAATAACATATATAAAGTGAGTTTATGTTCCCCCGGGGCTTTCCTCCAGTGGAGTGGAGAAGTCAGGGGAAATCCAGGCCTTGTTCATTTTTATAAGTGTCAACCTATCAGCATTGTCGGTGGAAAGGCGGATACGCTTATCTGTTATGATGCCACCAGCAGCACTAAATACCCGCTCAGACAGAACGCTGGCAGCAGGGCAGGCCAGCACCTCCAAGGCGTAGAGTGCCAGTTCATACCACGTGTCCAGCTTGGACACCCAGTAGTTGTAAGGCACAGAGGGATCATTGAGGACGCTGACACGGTCTGCTACGTACTCCTTCACCATCTTCCAAAACTTTTCCCTCCTTGTGACACTAGGCTGCGCATCAGGGTGAGGGTGCTGGCGGGGTGTCATGAAGGTGTCCCACGCCTTGGAGAGTGTTGCCCTGCCTTTCTCGGAACTGCTGTGTGCTCCCCTTTTCTCCCCTTCTCGGTTGGCCAAGGTAGCACGTACTCTGCCGCCAGCGTTGTCAGATGGAAAATTTTGGAGCAATTTTTCGACAAGAACCTTCTGGTATTGCAACATTTTGCTTGTCCTCTCCACCGGAGGAATGAGAGATGAGAAATTCTCTTTGTAGCGGGGGTCCAGAAGGGTGAACACCCAGTAATCCGTGTTGTCTAAAATGCGTACAACGCGTGGGTCACGGGAAAGGCAGCCTAACATAAAGTCAGCCATGTGTGCCAGAGTACCAACAGTCAAGATTTCGCTGTCCTCACCAGGAGGATGACTCTCAATATCCTCATCCTCTTCCTCCTCTTCTGCCCACCCACGCTGAAGAGATGGAACTAAAGTTCCATGGCTACCCTCTGTAGCGGAGGCAACCGTGTCTTCCTCCTCCTCCTCCTCCTCCTCCTCCTCCTCCGCCTCCTCCAATTGTCGCTGAGAAGACGAAGTGAGGGTGCTCTGGCTATCACCTTGTGTAAGCTCTTCCTCCCCCATTTCCACCTCTTCCACATGCAAAGCGTCGGTTTTAATTGTGAGCAGCGAGCGTTTCAGTAGACACAGAAGTGGGATGGTTACACTGATAATAGCGTTATCGCCGCTCACCATCTGTGTCGATTCCTCAAAATTGCGTAAAACCTCGCAGAGGTCTGACATCCATTCCCACTCCTCACTTCTGATTACAGGAAGTTGAACGGAGAGGCGACGACCGTGTAACAGCTGGTACTCCACTACTGCCCTCTGCTGCTCACAAAGCCGGGCCAACATGTGGAAGGTGGAGTTCCAGCGCGTGCTCACGTCACACAGCAGCCGGTGAGCTGGCAATTGTAAGCGCTGCTGCAGCTTCAACAGGCCGGCTGAAGCTGTTGATGACTTACGGAAATGTGCACACACGCGGCGCACCTTGGTCAAGAGATCATGCACATTGGGGTAGGTTTTTAGAAATCGCTGCACCACTAAATTAAATACATGCGCTAGGCATGGTACGTGTGTGAGCTTGCCGAGCTCCAAAGCCGCCACCAAGTTACGCCCATTATCACACACAACCATGCCTGCTTGCAGGTTGAGTGGCGAGAGCCACTGCTCGGTCTGGTGACTAATCCCCTGCAACAGCTCTGAGGCCGTGTGCTGTTTGTCCCCAAGGCAGATCAGCTTCAGCACGGCCTGTTGACGCTTCCCCACTGCACTGCTACACTGCTTCCAGCTACTGGCTGATGGGGGAGTGGCGGTGTGTGTAGAGAATTCGGAGGTGGAAACGGAGGAGGAGGAGCCAATAACGTAGGTGCTGGTGGAAACCCTGATGGAGGTAGGGCCCGCAATCCTCGGCGTGGGTAGCACCCGTGCCATCCCAGGGTCCGAGTCGCTCCCAGCCTCCACGACATTCACCCAGTGTGCCGTCAGGGAAATGTAGCGTCCCTGGCCACAAGCACTTGTCCATGTGTCAGTCGTTAAGTGGACCTTCCCAGTAACTGCGTTGGTCAGGGCACGGGTGATGTTACGGGACACATGGTGGTGTAATGCGGGGATGGCACACCGGGAAAAGTAGTGGCGGCTGGGGACCGCGTACCGAGGGACAGCTGCTGCCATCAGGCTGCGGAAGGACTCAGTGTCCACAAGCCTAAATGGCAGCATTTCGATGGCCAGTAATTTTGAAAGGTGTGAGGTTAGTGCTATGGCCTGTGGGTGGGTGGCTGGGTACTTTCTCTTGCGCTCAAATGCCTGGGGTAACGACATTTGGACGCTGTGCTGGGACAGGGAAGTGGATGTGGTCGCTGATGGTGCTTCAGATGCTACAGGTGCAGGGCGGGAGGTATGCGGGCCTGCGCCTTCGACAGGCGATTGGCCGGCACCGAAAACAGGGGAAGAGGAGGCAGTGGTGTGGCCTGCAGACACAGATGGGCGATCCAGGCGTTCCTCCCACTTACTACGGTGCTTGGATGCCATGTGTCGGATCATGCTGGTGGTGGTGAGGTTTCTAGTGTTCATGCCTCGGCTCATTCTGGTGTGGCACAGGTTGCAAACTACAATTCTTTTGTCGTCCGCACTTTCCTTAAAAAAACGCCATACCGCGGAACACCTACCCCTTGGCAAGGTAGATTTACGCAAGGGGGTGCTCCGTGGAACATTTGCGGGCCAGTTTGGTGCGGTCCGCCTTCTTTCTGTAGCCACACCACTGCCTCTTCCAGCCTGTTGCGGTGCTGCAGATGGCTCACCCTCAGGACTGCTGTCATCGCTCGGCTCTACACCTTCCCAGGTGGGGTCAGTCACCTCATCGTCCACCAAGTCCTCCTCCACTTCCTCACTCTGATCATCCTCCTCAAGTCTTGATCCCACCACATACTCAGTCATTGACAACTGTATAACATTCTCCTCAACAAGGTCTTGAGACGGAAATAGTGGTTGATTTAATGGCAACTGTGTCTCATCATCATCATCATCATCCACTTCTTCCTTTGACCTTAAATGCCGTTCACATCTGTCATCTTCTTGAGATTGGGTAGCCTCTAGAGGTTGTGAATCAGGGCACAAGATGTCATGTTCCTCTGCAAGCGTGCTTGGAGAGAGGGTCAAATGAAGGATTGGTGATGAGACGAGCTCCTCACTATATCCCAGTGTGGGATCACTTCTTTGACCAGACCGTGTATGGTGGGAGGAAGGATGATCAGAGTGAGGATTATGTTGACCAGACTCTTGGCTACTGAGAGTGGACTTGGTGGAAGACAGGGTGGTGCTTAACCGACTGGAAGCAGTATCAGCTGTCATCCAACCGACCACCTGTTCGCAGTGGTCGGACCTCGAGAGTGATGTCCTGCGACGCCCTGTAAAATTACACATGAAGCTAGGTATGGTGGATGTCTTTCTTTCTTGTGCTCTGGCACCAGGCACAGTTTCTCCGCGTCCTGACCCGCGCCCTGAACTTTCAGGATCACGTCCACTTCCCCGTCCCTTTTTACCCGCCTTCTTCATCTTACACAGAATATGTGACTTTAATATTTGAGTTTGAAAACTTAACAGTATTTCTTATTATTCTGCAACTGTACAGAGTACACAGAATAGGCTGTTAAACGGCGGTGAAACACACTGAATGGAATATGTGACTTTAATATTTGAGTTTGAAAACTTAACAGTATTTCTTATTATTCTGCAACTGTACAGAGTACACAGAATAGGCTGTTAAACGGCGGTGAAACACACTGAATGGAATATGTGACTTTAATATTTGAGTTTGAAAACTTAACAGTATTTCTTATTATTCTGCAACTGTACAGAGTACACAGAATAGGCTGTTAAACTGCGGCGAAGCACACTGAATGGAATATGTGACTTTAATATTTGAGTTTGAAAACTTAACAGTATTTCTTATTATTCTGCAACTGTACAGAGTACACAGAATAGGCTGTTAAACTGCGGCGAAGCACACTGAATGGAATATGTGACTTTAATATTTGAGTTTGAAAACTTAACAGTATTTCTTATTATTCTGCAACTGTACAGAGTACACAGAATAGGCTGTTAAACGGCGGTGAAACACACTGAATGGAATATGTGACTTTAATATTTGAGTTTGAAAACTTAACAGTATTTCTTATTATTCTGCAACTGTACAGAGTACACAGAATAGGCTGTTAAACTGCGGCGAAGCACACTGAATGGAATATGTGACTTTAATATTTGAGTTTGAAAACTTAACAGTATTTCTTATTATTCTGCAACTGTACAGAGTACATAGAATAGGCTGCTAAACGGCGGTGAAACACACTGAATGGAATATGTGACTTTGATATTTTAGTTTGAAGACTTAACAGTATTTCTTCCTATTCTGCAACTCTGCACAGTACACAGAATAGGCTGTTAAACGGCGGTGAAACACACTGAATGGAATATGTGACTTTAATATTTGAGTTTGAAAACTTAACAGTATTTCTTATTATTCTGCAACTGTACAGAGTACACAGAATAGGCTGTTAAACTGCGGCGAAGCACACTGAATGGAATATGTGACTTTAATATTTGAGTTTGAAAACTTAACAGTATTTCTTATTATTCTGCAACTGTACAGAGTACACAGAATAGGCTGTTAAACGGCGGTGAAACACACTGAATGGAATATGTGACTTTAATATTTGAGTTTGAAAACTTAACAGTATTTCTTATTATTCTGCAACTGTACAGAGTACACAGAATAGGCTGTTAAACGGCGGTGAAACACACTGAATGGAATATGTGACTTTAATATTTGAGTTTGAAAACTTAACAGTATTTCTTATTATTCTGCAACTGTACAGAGTACACAGAATAGGCTTCTAAACGGCGGTGAAACACACTGAATGGAATATGTGACTTTAATATTTGAGTTTGAAAACTTAACAGTATTTCTTATTATTCTGCAACTGTACAGAGTACACAGAATAGGCTGTTAAACTGCGGCGAAGCACACTGAATGGAATATGTGACTTTAATATTTGAGTTTGAAAACTTAACAGTATTTCTTATTATTCTACAACTGTACAGAGTACACAGAATAGGCTGCTAAACGGCGGTGAAACACACTGAATGGAATATGTGACTTTGATATTTTAGTTTGAAGACTTAACAGTATTTCTTCCTATTCTGCAACTCTGCACAGTACACAGAATAGGCTGCTAAACTGCGGCGAAGCACACTGAATGGAATATGTGACTTTGATATTTTAGTTTGAAGACTTAACAGTATTTCTTCCTATTCTGCAACTCTGCACAGTACACAGAATGTGCTGCTAAACTGCGGCGAAGCACACTGAATGGAATATGTGACTTTGATATTTTAGTTTGAAGACTTAACAGTATTTCTTCCTATTCTGCAACTCTGCACAGTACACAGAATGTGCTGCTAAACTGCGGCGAAGCACACTGAATGGAATATGTGACTTTGATATTTTAGTTTGAAGACTTAACAGTATTTCTTCCTATTCTGCAACTCTGCACAGTACACAGAATAGGCTGCTAAACTGCGGCGAAGCACACTGAATGGAATATGTGACTTTGATATTTTAGTTTGAAGACTTAACAGTATTTCTTCCTATTCTGCAACTCTGCACAGTACACAGAATAGGCTGCTAAACTGCGGCGAAGCACACTGAATGGAATATGTGACTTTGATATTTTAGTTTGAAGACTTAACAGTATTTCTTCCTATTCTGCAACTCTGCACAGTACTCAGAATGTGCTGCTAAACTGCGGCGACGCACACTGAATGGAATACGTGACTTTGATATTTTAGTTTGAAGACTTAACAGAATGTGCTCTAATCTGCAACTTTGCACACTAAACAGAATGTGCTCTAATCTGCAACTTTGCACACTAAACAGAATGTGCTCTAATCTGAAACTTTGCACACTAAACAGAATGTGCTCTAATCTGCAACTGTGCACACTAAACAGAATGTGCTCTAATCTGCAACTTTTCACACTAAACAGAATATTTTTTTTTTTTTTGTTTTTGTTTTTTTCCCCCCACACAAAATAACCTGCTGCCCCCACACACAGTAGTCCTAAAAAGGACTTTTGGTCCTTTTTTGTCACAATTTTTTTTTTCCTCCCTACACTGCCTTTCCCTTCCTATCCTCAGCTCTCCCTGGCTCAGACTGAGCCGAACTCGATGGTCAGGTGCTATACAGCACCTGACCACGGGTTCTGGCCAGCCAATCAGTGTAATGCCAGCAGCCAACATGGCTGCTGGCATTACACCGATGTCAGAGCCTCCCTGCACGTTTATTGGCTGCGCAGCAGCCGCAAAACGTGCGGGGAGGAGACCCGAACATGGCGGGCGAGCACATGCGGTACTCGTACGAGTACCGCCATGTGCCGAGCAGAGCGATGCTCGAGCCGATCCGAGCATCGGCCGAGCATGCTCGCTCAACACTAATCTGGACTCTATTCTAACAGGAAGATCAGGTCCTTTTGTGGTTCACACTAATGTTACCCTTGTTAATATGCATGTATCTAATCAGTGGTTGCTGTTACTCTATTAAACATAACTAGCGTATTATCCCAGATAAAAAAGGCTGATAAACCTTCAGTCTTCACTCACGTAAGAAATATACTCACAAAAGAGTTGTCCAGAATAGCATGTATATGCTTCCTGTAAATCTTGATTGTTTTTTTTAGAATACTGTCCTCTTCTCATAATAATAATTATTTTATTTTATATAGCGCACACAGATTACGCAGCGCTTTCGATAATCCCACACAAGATCTTCTAGGATGCTCCTCAACGCGTCCTCCAGGACGGTGTACATACAGAAAAAGACAAGAAAAGGCAAGAGAGTGCCCAATAGTGCCTTAAATGACAATTATAAACTGTTCATTCAATCTCCAATAACTATACTCACAATGTCCAATGGTTGCAAGTGGCATACACCACCTCACAACACATGCACAAGCAGAGATATTAATCAATCAATCAATCCATTTTGTAGGACATGCTTTTTTAAAAAAAAACAAAAAAAAAACAATTCATGAGGATTCCACTTTGCTTGTCATATTCAGCAATAGACGAACAATTCCGTCTAATGTGTCAGAATTGTCCGTAAGGGACATTTCTATGCCAAGAACTGCTCCTGAAATCTAGAAACCTGCTACAGTCAACTTGTTTAAAAAATGTGTACATTTGTACCTCCATCTCTGGACTCCCTAAGTGTCAGGTCAAGAAAATCAATACTACTGGCCCCAACCATACTAGTGAACTGTAAATTCTATATGTTTTCATATAAATAACTCACCAAAGCTTCCATTAGCCCAAAATCCTCTTTCCAGAAGACAATGATGTCTTCTATAATGAACCAGTAGAGCATCAAGTTCGTGCCAAATGGACAACCTGAAAAGTGTGTTCAAAATAACCCTTAAATAGGTTGGCATAGCTCGGCGAGAACTTGCTGCCCATTATTGTACCCTTCTTTTGAAGGTATATATCTCCATTAAATTTGAAATAATTATGAGTTAAAGTGAATTCTATAGCTTGTAATATAAAATCCACTCAAGTTAGGGGTACAAGCATGTCTTGTTCTAAAAAATATTTAGCAGCTAACAAACCGCCTTCATGGGGGATGTTGGAATATAGGGCCATAAAGAAATCCCTTAAGGATAGACAAGAGATGTGTAGTGTCACTTAAGTACAAATCCAAACCCAATACTCTTCTCTGTAAATGAAAATCTACATAAGCAGAAAGGTTAGCCATCAAAGGATCTATCCCCGAAATGATGGGTCTGCCCGGGGGGTCAGAGAGGAATTTGTGTATTTTAGGAAGGTGATAATACAGTGCCATCTTAGGATTGTCCTTAAAAATAAAGTCTCTCTCTGATTTGCTAAGCAGACCCATCAAAGAGCTTCATCAAGCAGATTTTTCAACAGAGCTTGATATTCCTGTGTGGGATCTCCTTGGAGTGGGGTGTAGTAGGCAGTACCCAAAAGGATCTTACTAACTTCTTTAAGATAACATTCTGTATCCTGCACTACCTCCCACCCACCCTTTATCGGCATGTTTAATAATAATCTGGTTATTATTGCACAAATATTATACCACTTTCCTTTCTTTTAGATTCAAATTATTAGGGACATATTCCTTTTTCTGAGTTAACTTGCAAAAGTCTTCCAAAACAAGAGATGAAAAAATGTCCACATGGTTCCCTCTTGAACCAATTGGATTAAAGGAGGATTTTGGTTTAAATTGAGATGGTACTGCTCCATTCATAATTTGATTTGTAGATGTATCTATCAAAGGTATGACATCCCATCCATTTTGTCACAGTTATGACTATTAGTAACGATGGGAATGAGTATCACGGTGCCCATGATTGCCTCCAGTGTTACTCTACTGTAACAGCGACCTTGCTACTTCCTGGTTGTTGCTCAGTGCAAGCTGCTGTTCTTATAGGTCACTGGTAATTGCTGTCATGTCTCTGCCCACCTACTTGGCCTTAAAGGCCTCAGCATTTCCAATACCCAGTGCCCTTTTGTGGTGTGCCTGAGCCTTGTGCTGTGTTCGCCCATTTACTGATTCCTGTGTATTGCTGCTGACTTTGTTTGACTGCCAGATCCGGCTCTAACTCCTGGCTTCATCTAACTACCCAATCCGGCTCTGACTCCTGGCTTTGTCGGGCTACCCGATCTGGCTCTGACTCCTGGCTTCATTTGATTACCTCCTCCTCTGTTACGATCCCGGCTTTTCGTTTACTGCCAGCCTCGGCTACCCAGCCCCGGCTTTCGTTCACCCTCAGCTTCCTGGGCCTACTGTTACAGCGGCGCTTGCTACCCGTGTAGCAGTGCTTGTTTAGTCAGTTCTTGTCACTGACTTTCTGTGGCCTATGGTCCAGGTGGCTTGTTTCCTCACCTAGTGTTCTAGGTGCAGTTTGCCTTTATTTTATCTTTACTTATCAGTGTCTCTAATTCTCAAGTCACTCTGTGACAATGAGTCCCGATTGGTTCCCTAAAGTTCTATTGGCAAAACAATGTTTGTGAGCTAGCCTTCACACAAAATCATGTAAATCCACAAAGAGGGTAAATAAATTGGGACCTCTAGTGGGGCAAAAAGACAATCCCTTACACTGTTTTCTCATCTGGAGTTAATTGGTGACTGGACAGGCTGTACACGTTATTACTTCTATTTTCTTTTGCTCTGTTCTTATCTTTTTTGGCACAGCACCCACTTCCTATTTTGCATCTTGGTTTGATCTTTTTGCAAGTCCTTCTCCTCTCTGTGGGAGAAATCTCCTTTGATTTCTCCACAAGGGGTAATCTGCTATGGAGCGCGGGGCCAAAAAATGAACATGAATCTCTACAAGTATCATCCAATGCATTTCTATTGGATTGACCCTCATCAGGGTCATTAGGATCAACATACCAACATACAGTATTATTCTTATTTAACTCTATGTCTCTGTATACAGCTTTATTAAAGTTTGGGACTGGTCAGATGACCAAATAGCTATCTTTCTGACAGGTCATATGTTTCCAGGATTCCTTATATAATTGCTTCTATTGGTGAGATATTTTCTCTCAGATTACCATATAGTTTATCTTTCTGATAGGTAAAACATTTCCTGGATTCCTTGTATGAGTGTGCCTATTGGTAAGATACTATCTCTTTATTTCAGTTCCGGTTTATTTGACAAACGGGCAATTTATTTTTAAATTTACAAAATCAAAAACAAAACTTATGTCAATATAAACATTATTTACTAGTATTAATTTATATTTTCAACCAGGACATTATAATATATTTATTTTTGTTGGATAAAGGATTTTTTTTTTTTTCTTCTGGATCATATACTTCCGTTTTTTTTGTTTTTTTTTATACTTTCAATATATTGTTATTAAAACTTGAAGTCTTTGCTTCTAGCCAGACCTGAAAAGTTACTCGCCACTGCAAGACATAACATACCCACCAGGGCTGAATTTCTACTCACCAGGGCTACATTTTCACTCTCCATTGGCTAGTGGTGAGTGGAAATTTTGAGCCCTTTAGTTAATGTTTCTGGACCTCTTTCACTATAATTCAACATAGAAGGGATTTTTTACACACTCTTGGTTGCAGTTGTGTTGGTTGGAATATTCTGGGACATTTGTTAGATACATTGTTTTTAATTGTGCTCATTCCTTTGACCAATGATGGGAAAGGGAGGGGTATTTAAATGTTTGTATTCTGGTGCTGTCTTTGTCCTTTGTTTTCAGTATTGTGCATCTGACATTTTTTAATTGAGAAAGCAGTTGATCTGCAAAACTAGTTTGTGGCAGATGAAATTTATGGTTTGCACATTATCATTGTTGGTTTTACATTTTTATATTATTTGTTAATTAAATACATTTTACAAAGTTCTGGAGCAGCACTGTCCTTTTTCCTAATTTGACTGGAGATTCCTGAGCAGAGACAGGTTAATATCTCTGCTTGCACATATGTTGTGAGGTGGTGCATGCCACTTGCATCCATTGAAAATTGTGAGTATAATTATTGGAGATTGAATGAATAGTTTGTAATAGTCATTTAAGGCACTACTGGGTACCCTCTTGCCTTTTCTTGTCTTTAACCCTTTGAGTGCCAGAGGGGTACGGAATGCATTGCTTTGCAATGCATTCCGTACTCCTCTGGCACTCAAAGGGTTAACTGTTACTGTAGCTACCTACAAAAGAAATCATAAACTCACAATGAGACACCAGACAAATGCACTAATAGTTTACTAAATAACTCCCACACAGTTCCTGGTATATGTTCTGCACAGAATAGAACACTGGCTTGTGTTATATCCAAGATAAATTCACAGTAAAACAATGCAATTCAACACTGAGCTCAACATCTTCAGCAGAACTCTTACACTATAATGCTGCCTTGATGTAATCCCGAGCTAACTAATAGGGTAGTGAATTCAGGTACACACTCCTTGAGTTGCCACTCAGAGTAATCTCAGGCCTAGTAGTAATACACATTTTGGTAGTGCTCAACTGTCAAAGAGCCTGTAAAGGCACAACCTCCCAGCTTATTTATGTCCAGCAACACAGCCTTACTAAAAGTCTTCAGTGAGACATTGTGGGAATCACTAATCACACCAGAAAAAAAGAGTATAATTGTGCAAGGAGATGACAACTATAGCAGACGCTTCCCAGGAGGAAAAGCCATTATAAGCTCACCCTATAATTATGTTTCCTGTTAATTCATAAGGCTGCCATGATCCACAGAGTATAGTGGTTATATCCATCTAGTCTCTGTGTTATGAGTGAAAACACCTCCTTGTCATCCCTTTTTATGCTAATGTGAACTTTCTCAATAATTCACTCTTTTGTCCAATGTAGGGTCACATTTACAATGTTATAAAAGTGCCTAACAACAGATGCAAGTTTAATGTTCCTAAGATCACTTTGTGCATTCTCTATTTGATTTAGATGTTCTTCTTTGTTTGGCTTGTCTTTTCATCATCATCCCTACATATATAAGATTACATGGACGTATTATTCAGAAGAACATATTTCCTTTTTTTTCTTTTCTTTTTGAAAGAAGGTTATTGAAAGCAAAAAAGTCATAGCAATAGCAAACAGACACATAGAATATTATAGGAGGCAAATATAGTTTTTGATACCTTTTATTAGCTAACTAAGCAGATTTAGAATGCAAGCTTTCAAGACCTTAAGTCTCTTCCTCCAACATGCCTGAGGAAGAGTCCTAAGGTCTTGAAAGCCTGCATTCTAAATCTGCTTAGTTAGCCAATAAAAGGTATAAAAAACTATATTTGCCTCCTGTATTTCTACGGCTAACACTGTACCAGCTCTCATCTGTTATAGTATATTATGACATCAGAGTTGTGTTTCTGAGATGAACAAAGAGGCAAAGCCTAAACCGGAGTAATAATTAATGATGTGAGCCAAGAGGGACCACACAACTCCAGATGAAATGTATGTAGAATAAAGGAAATTCTATCTAGTTCCCATGAGTCCAAGACAACACCGCGACTTAAATGGGACAGTAAACTCCCACACAAAACATCACTGAAGAAAAAGAAAACTGTGAGTAGAAAAGTAGAGAGTGAGCCAGGCAGAAGAGAACCATGCATACCGAAAGAAAATAAGAAGGAAAAAGGGTAAGTGGAAGGGAGCATGAAATGTAGCTAAAAAGTGAAGTGTTCAGGGCGTGTCATCATTTCATCTCAAGGAAGGCCTGCATTTTATTTAACCATAGTGTTAAGGTCAGAGACAAGGGGGATGATCACAGAGAAGAGATGAGGGATTTGACTATGTTTAGAGAAGAATGAATAGCTCTCGCAGTGAGAGGCGCAATCTCCGAATGGAGAGAACATTCATAGTGAAATAAACAATATAGGGGATTGCAGGGTTTAATGATTCAAAAGACTAAACGTAGATAATCCAATACTTTTTTTCAAAAATGTCCTATGAGTGGGAAGGCCCACCACAAATAAAACAAGGATCCTAAGACTGCCTTACAGCTCCAGAGTAGGTTGAAACAGTTCAGGAAGATCTTAGCCAGGGAGGCTGGAGATTGATACCAGTGCATAATAAGCATATAGTTCATTTTCCTCATTTTGGAATTGACAGCAAATTTAAAATTGAGTTTAAAGATGGTATTCCATTGATCCTGGGGAAGCTGGATCTGAAAATCCCTCTCCCAATCAATTAGTAAATAGGGTTTGGGAGTATTCATGGAGTTTTGAAGTAGGTGGTAGGATGAGGAGAGCGGATGCCTTGGTAGTCCCCGATCTCACTATCAAGCCTCAAAATCAGACAAGTCTCTATGCCCATTATTCTTATTGAGATGCAAATTCATCCAGTGTCGAACCTGTTTGGATGCAAAAGGACCCAATCATGGTGTGGAGAGAATGTAAATCAGCCATATTCCAAGCGGAAAAGGTACTCTGTGAAAGAACCGAGAGGAAGTAAGTGTTACCAACAATAGAAGTGCTAGTGAATGCCTAGCACTGGATGATCTAGGCAATCTGGTGGGATACACATAGAAACATAGAATCTGATGGCAGATAAGAACCATTCGGCCCATCTAGTCTGCCCATTTTCCTAATGTAAAAAAACCTTAAACCTTTTTTGGTGTGAATGTGAATCTGACCAAAGAAGTTGTATGGGGTCAATCCAGCCAAGATAAAGTATGATAGATTTCAGCCAGGAGATGAAGGAGAAAATCAAAAAGTTTGGAAAGAGATGTTGCTAGGTACTACCAAAAGAAGCCAGGTAGACCAAGGCCACTGAAATTAGAAGATCTCGTTACATAAAAAAACCTAACCTGTTTTTTGTTTGTCCAAGTAAAGGATAAGACCTCCTAGTTGATTTGTAAGAACAACAGCTCTGGGAGGTGGATAGAAATTGTCTTGAAGATGTAAAGACCATCATTTTAACTAGATTAACATGGCCTAGCCAGGAGACAAACATTGAATCCCATTAATTAAAGGAGGTACATGCAAGATCCAGAAGGGGAAGGAAGTTTAGAGAATAAAGAAGAGTTAAGTTGGAAGAATGAATCCCTAAATATTGAATGGAGTTTTTTTTAGGAGTAGTAGTTAATGAGGTGAGCCAAGAGGGACCACACAATGCCAGATGAAATGTATGTAGAATAAAGGAAATTCTCTCTAGTTCCCATGAGTCCAAGACAACCCCTCTAGTTATATGGGACAGTAAACTCCCAGATAAAACATCACTGACATACATCAGGGGAGGAGTTTAAAAAGAAAAAGATTTCTCTGCGTATTAACCATTTGCACATTCAACAACTTTCGGATTGTATCTGGCCATCACTTATTCTTCAATAAGCAATGGCCAGATATATACACAAATGTGATACACTAGCTTCAAGCTGGCGTATCCCATTTGAATGCATGGGGTGAACACACGCATACACTTTTTCGCATATGTGTATACGTGTGTTTTTCCCCATGACTGACCAATTTACTCAAGTTTTCCTGCTTCGCATATGCAAAGCAGGAAAACACGCAAAATCAGTGATGAATACCCTAAGGTATCCTTCAATTATCATTGCGAAGAGCAGCGTATTTGATACGCTGCTCTTCCTGCAGTTTGATGAATCTGAGCCTTAGTGTCCAGGAGCCAAGAGAGAATCTTGACGCTTAAGACAGAGAGTGACAGGGGAATGATCAGACCAGGTATTTGGTTCTATAGTTTCCGCAAGATGCAACAATGATTTGGAGATAAAGAGGTAATTCAATCTACTATATAAAGTTTGGGGATCACATAAAAAAGTAAAATCCTTGGTATCAGTGTGGAGAGTCCTCCAGGAATCTATCAGTTGGAGATGGGAGAGATGTGAGGACAGATCATGAAGATGAATTAACCTAAAATTGCATTTAATGAAACATTAAGAGCTCCTCTAAAAATCACTTGACCTTGAACAAAGGAGTCCCATTTGCATTAAATTACACTATTTTAAATGACATCACACCGGCAGTGAGATGTGCAGACTGTCAGTCCAGAAACCCCTGTATAGAAAGCCATAGTATGACCAGACCACCACATCCAGAGGGGGGTTAGAGGGAGAGTAAGGAATTGAAAGGGAAAAGGAAGGAAAAAGGAAGGGTCAAGTGCGACTCCTAGGAAAGTAGAAAGGAAACAAAAAGATGAGAGAGACAAACTTGTGCATCACTTAGCATTGGGAGTGGTGTTAGGCTCCATGAGAGTCCATCAGGTCAGGCAGTGTAGTTGCTTCAGTTACCCGAGTTGTACAGAAGGTGGTAATTTCCTCTGGAGCATATAGAGTTGTAGATGACCCATTGTGAGTGGCTGTATCGAATGTGTAGGTTTCTTAGGTGTTCAGTGAGCAGTCTCAACCCTCTTCTCAGCTGCAGAGTGTAGGAAGATAGGTCATTAAAGAATAGCAATTCTGTTCCATTATAGGGAAAGGAGCCTAACTCTCTATATCTCTTCATAACTAGGTCCATCACAAATAATCTGTGAAAATAAACAATAACATACCGGGGAGTGTCACCAGCAGCTCCCTTAGGCTTCAGTACATGGTGGATTCTTTCTAGCAGAACCAGTGAGGTGAATTAATCGCTTAAGACTGTAGAGAAGATGGTAGTTATTTTGCCATGTAGGTCCTTGGGTAGAAAAGATTCTGGCACTTTGTTAATCCGCACATTGCAGAGTCTATTTCAGCCTTCTATATCATGCAGACATAATGTAAGCTCCTGAATAAGTTCACTCTTTTGAACTCTAACTTGTTTTAAACCGCTGCAATGATCCCCAGTCACATTCGTTTTTTCTTCAAGGAACAACACTCAGTTACCCAGCTGGGTGATGTCAGCCATCAAGGCTGCAAATTCAGAGTGAAGAGTCCCTTTGATTTCCTCCGTGAGAACTTTTCGATCTTCTTTGGAGACCAGACAAGCCATTATATCGGTTAAGTCCTCTCTTTCGTGAGCGGAGAAGCTGAAGACATTGTAGAGACTCAAGAGGAGTCATATGACGTTTCCTCCTCCAGTATAGGCACTACAAGGTCTGAGGAATCAAGCTGTGCAGAAGATGTGATCAGCAAGACATGTTCCACAATTGGTGCATTTGTAGACACAGTGGTATGAGGGACATGAGACATAAAGTGGGTGAATTTACTCTTAGAATGCAGAGGTTTCTTTCTCCTGTTAGGAATGAGGGTACAATACAGTGATATGGGGGAAAATAAAATAATAAGCATTTAAGAAGCCATATCTATCTGTGGCCAGACTCTGCCACCCCCATATTTCCTTTTTGACAGATCACAGGGTGTAGTTTCTGTCTACATCTACTGTATTTTTCCATTGTAGTTCATGCCTTACATGACAGTACCTATCAAATTCTTTAATGCCAAAAATTGTTTGTGAACATGTTTCTACAAAATTACTTCTGTAGTATAGTCTGCCAAATTATGTATGTTTCTGTAAATTATACTTGGTTTATTAGTTACAAAACTGGACACCTCAGGCTCATTCATGAGTATATGCCTACATTTATCCAGTATTTTGGCAAATGATTTTGATATATTATTATAAGACACAGCCTGGATTTTTCTTCACTATCAGCTTGTTTCACTTTGTCTATTAATAAAATAGACCTCTCTGTACCTAGCACTTTAAAGTATGGATTACATACCAATCTTCTGACATATCCTCTGTCAGAGAATCTCTCTTCCATATCTTTTTGCTCTATGTTTAAATTAGGGAGCACCTACTGAGCAAATTCAGAAATTCACCAACTTAAAAGGCATTTTTCCAATGCGGGTTGATGGCTGTTAAAATGCAATGTACTATTAATGGCAGTGTAGGAAGTATAGTGTCGGCAGAAAATGTAAAAATTACTCAAATATATTTTTAAATGACCCATATGTACATGATCAAAAGTACAATAATGATTTTCCCATTGGCAAAAAGTATGTAGAACATATAGTCAGCAATGACTGCATATAATTTTCTAGACTGTTCTTCAAAACATTAATATGCATAAGTATGACTAGCAATGACTATAATGCTATAGAGATGTGTTCATTCTTACACATATTTCTCATTGTCCTAATGTAAACACTTGATACTAGAAGCATCATTCTTCACATTGAATTGAGATGTCACTAGTATTTGGAAGGTTAATTAAAGCCATGGGATTTGTTTCCTGTAGCATGTTATACTACATGACTTCTAAAGAAAATCTGTTGTCTCTCTGCTTAGAGAAATTGCACATGTCGCCAGGAAAAAGGTACTTCCTTATAATGATTACATTAGAAAACATAAGAAAATGAGAGACATTGATATACTTATGGCTCTAGAAAGTATGTGAAATGGAAAAATAAAGTTCACAAATGCAATTTGCTATATTTAAACTGATAGATAAAAAGATGTCTGGTCATAATACTCATATCATAGAGACACTTTGAGATAATTGCATATTTGGTTTCCGCATTAATCAAGTAACTACATTCGACTAAAGGAAACAATCTGCCTCACCACTCTCTCCATCAAAGACAGGAAACAATGCAAGAAAACTGGATGTAAGCTATATATCAAATGAATGAGTATTGCAGTATGTAATAATACCTTTTTTAATTACAATAGAATTTGAGTTTCAAGACAAGCTTTTGAAAGCAACAGTTTCCCTTTATGACGTGAAAACAATACTAAATATGAAAATGAAACATCCAAATTAAAAAAATACAAACTGATAATTTTAACACCAGCTCCTTTGTCAGAGTAATGAAGTGGTTGAATGATAGGAAAGGAGAGGGAGATAGACAGAGAAAGAGGGACAAATCCATTGTACAGAGAAATAGTAAAAAAAAAGAAAAGAAAAATTACATAATGGAGATTGGTCAACATGAACTAGAAGTAAATAGAATTAAGGACATGTTATATGAAGTTCAAGTAATAAGAGAGGAATCCCAACCCCTTATTTAGTCCCAGGTGTTTGGTACTGAAAAAACTGATCATCTTATTTCAAATGCCTTTCTCTCTTGGGAATTTCTGGAATTCCTTGTGCGAATTTTGATTTTAAGGTTATGGATGGAGTGAATTGCCTGGATGAAATGCTGACCAACAGGGTATTGTTATTTTTCTAAGACTTTTGTCTATGTCTGCTCTTTTTCTGAGTAAGTCTCATCTGGCCATACAGCTATACACCTGTGTACCTCTGACTATTGCCTTCAGCAGACTGTTCAGCTTTAACCCTGTACAAGGTATACACATATGTACCTCTGCCTACTGCCTTCAGCAGATTTAACCCTGTACATTCTATTCACCTGTGTACTTCTTAGGGATAGGCTTCCTGCCATCACCTATTGCTTAGTCTTACTCTGTATCCTCTAGTACTGCCTACACAGCCATCTCCACTGGCTTCCATTACATCATTCCCAGAATAAAGAAGGTTTCTGCTATAATATTTGTGAAGCCGTCTCTTCTCAGAGTAAGTCCCAGTAAGCTTACATTCACATTTTCTGTTCTGCGACAATCAGATATCACAGGTAAGCAGGAACTTTGGTCTGAAGATGAATATCAACAAAACACAAGTCATGTTTAACAAATGTACCATACCAAGGACAATAATTAGCAATAGTTGACAAGTATGTTTACCTTGGACAGGAAATGTCAACTGATGGAAACACCATGATGGAAATTTAGTAACAAATAAAATTGGGATGGCAAGCATTTGGAAAACTTAGCAGTACCATCTATAAAACAAATTTACCACTTTGCATTAAGCAAAAGATTTTTGATTAATATGTCCTCCCAGTCCTTACATATGGCCATGAAACATGGTGATTGAATCCCAAAGCCATAGAAAACTTGATGATATATATACATAGGTAGGTAGATAGATAGATGACAGTGGCAACTAAAGAAAGGTATTAAATAATACATAGACTGATGTTCATAAAGACATAAATAAAGACATTTATTTAATTCAAGTAGATTGGACTTCTCTAAATAGGAAGGACAGGATTGGTCCAAAGCCTAAGGACTATGTAATGATATGGACATTCGCGCTTGAGATTCTTTGAAAGTCTCATGAAACTGCATTTGAATAAAACATTAGAGTAATAGGCAACAAGAGTTGAATTACACAATGATTATGCATATGATGTTATTCCTTTCCTATTAATGTTTTGAGCAATAGTGAGCAATAGTGACGTTTACAATGGTGGTAGACGTTGTGGGTAATTATGGGGTTTAAAAGTGTTTCACTGTTAAGGTTGTATTGTCTTGAGAAAGGTTCCAGTGGGAACCGAAACGGTGACAATTTTTAATCGCATATAAAAACCTTACAAAAAGACCTAATGGTGCTGCCTTATTTCTAACTCCTATATTATACATTCGGGATAGTGCACCTAGGCATAAGCATTGTGCAAGTGAGTGCTGCTACATGAATGAACTCTGTATATATATATATATATATATATATATATGTATGTGTGTGTGTAAAATAACAAACAAAATTAATATCTTGTAATACCTTTTTTATTGGACGAACAGAATTATGGATTGTCAAGCTTTTGGGAGAACTTCCCTTTCTCAAGTCTAAAGCTTGTCAATCTATAATTCTGGTAGTCCAATAAAAAAGGTATTACAAGATATTAATTTTGTTTGTGCATCACTGGACTAATATGGCTACAATCTCCACTTTCACACACACTCTCTCTCTTTCTCTCTCTCTCATATATATATACAAAACGAAAAGTCGGAGAAGAACTCTCAGAAATCCATGTAGCTAAAAGTTCACATAAATGTTTATTGAATCAACGTTTCGGCCAACCACAGTGGCCTTTATCAAGATTGATAAAGGCCACTGTGGTTGGCCGAAACGTCGATTCAATAAACATTTATGTGAACTTTTAGCTACATGGAGTTCTGAGAGTGCTTCTCCGACTTTTCGTTTTGTATGTACTTCACTTATTGGAGCAGCACCCGGACCATAAGGAAGTCAAGTAAACAGTGAGTGCTGCCATCTCCCCTATGTTTATATATATATATATATATATATATATATATATATATATATATATTGGGACAATGTCAGAGGAATAGTAGTGGAAAGAAGATATCTAAGGACCCAGAATTCTACACAGTTTATACCATCTTTGGGGTTTAGAAAGAAAACAACATTTTCCAGCAGGTAGCACTGCAGGTGAGGGATAGTTAGGAGCCACACCTAACCTTAATTGGGAAAAGATGGTTTTAAAAGGTTAGAGCAAGAAAGGCTCTGGTCTCTCTCCCCTTTGTTTAATTTCTCTGCTGGTTGCAGAAAGCAAAAGAGCTACCTTAAAGGTGATCAGACTGGAACTGAAAGAGGTTTATTTTCATGCTATGTTGTGATTTTTGTTGTGGCTGGTAAGTGGGTTTAGACACCCAGCGATAGTAAGGGATTGACTCTGTTTAAGTAAGTGCTCTGGTGAGAGCTAGGATTTATTTTCTGTTTGTTTATTTTGAGTTGCTGTAAAAAAATACACAGTTTTGGACTACACAATAAACACTGTTAAAATGACTTCAAGATTCTGTTATTTATAGCCCTAGAAGACTGTGCTAAGAAACCCTAAGGCTGTGAGTATTTATCACAATATATATTGAACACATTGTGTTCACAAGTGGATCGCTAGCTGATCTAATATTATTATGGAGGGGAACCACTGTAGGGATGCATGATTTTTTCACCTTCAAAGAGAAACAGGAGAAAAATGGCACTTTTTGCCAAGCAGTATATTTTTCAGAAAAAGTGTGATTTTCTGCTTTTTTCACCTAGCTCAACACACGTGGCAAGTTTCACTTTTTTGCTGCAGGCATAGTAAAAAAAGGGTGATAAGTTCCCACAGCATGCCATTCTGTGATTATGATAAGAATAGTTAATTTCTGAGCTAGTTAGGATAGTCAAATAAATTCAGTTTGGAGTTTAGTTTAGGGAGTCTGGAAGACAGGAAATCTCTCTCTGTATTATGGGACTCTGGGGAACAGGAAAGGAGAAAAGAAGTTGACCCCAAATACCCCAAAATTCTGTATGACTGACTGGGTAGACACAGTTAGCCTTGATCCAAGTTCCTTCCTGGTCGAGATATTATGCCTGTGCCAGAGAAGTGTGGGGGTGTGATGAGGGAGCAAAGGAGTTTTACCACAAATCCCCTTAAATTTTGTGTGACCAAGTAGACACAGGAAACTCTGGGAAACAGGAAGGGAGAAAGGAGGGTGACCCCCAAATTTCCCAAAATTCTGTGTGACTGACAGTGAAGAGACAGGCAGAGCTGATCCAAGTTTCTTCCTGAGCTGGCTGTTATCTCTGTTCTAACGTAGTTATCACAGTGTGGGTACCTGTTAGTTCCAGCATCGCTTAGTGGGGCGGCACCGGAGGCCTGGATTCGGGTATGACGTTTTGGCGTCAGTGCCCATGTCTCCCCGGCATTGCGGCCGAGTCTCAGTTGCTGCCTCATCCGTGTCCTCTTCCCAAGAGGCACGGTGGGTCCAGTTGACGCACAGCTGGTTGCAGGCATGGACGCATCTTTGGTTTGCTGCTTTACTTTCGGGCACAAACTGGGATAAGTGACACAGGCATCAGTCTTATACCTGAAGAGGCTGTAGACTCCACCCTCCTACTTCCTGGCTGGCTATTTAAGGGCTCTGGACTTTGGTTCAGTAGCCCTTACGTTGCTGTTTGATGCAGTTTATCCTCTTGGCGTCTCCTTTGTATGACTAATGTTTTGGCTGACTACCCACTCCATGTATGACCTATAATTTGTATGACTGTCCATTCTGGTGCTGACCTGGGGCTCTGTCCTAATATCCATTCCATGTTGTCTCATTATATTGGATACCCTATCTGGTGCAGACCTGTGGCTCTGGCTGACTACCTGCTCCGTGTATGACCTAGGATTTGTCTGACCATCCATTCTGGTGCTGACCTGGGGCTCTGTCCTAATATCCATTCCGTGTTGCTTCGTTAAATTAGATACCCTATCTGGTGCAGACCTGTGGCTCAAGCTGACTATCCGCTCCATGTATGACCTAAGATTTGTCTGACCATCCATTCTGGTGCTGACCTGGGGCTCTGTCCTTCTATCCAGTCAGTGTTGCCCCGGTATTGTTGGATACCCTATCTGGTGCAGACCTGTGGCTCTGGCTGAATACCCGCTCTGGTATCGACCCCTGGCTTATCGCTTGGCCTTGACCACTGGCTCTGGCTTACTCTGTACAACCCCAGGTGGTTCACACCCTTTAGACTGACTGCAGGCTTGAGTCAGTAGGGTTCGCCCGGTTTCGCTTTCCTTTGGGAGATTTCTTAGGTCCTGGTACTGGGGATACTTCCCTCATTCTCGTTGGGACTACAGTCGGCCTAATGCATTGTCCCTAAAATAGAGGTATCGTAGAAGTAGTCTCCTATTTCTGATAGAGTCTCTGGATTCTTCAGTTACCCTCTGTCTCTTTGTCTTTTGTGCTCATATTTTATATTCACGCCCCAGCAAGACAGGCCAGAGGGAGAGAGCAAGAGTAATCCCTAAGTAGGAATCTGATGAAGGTCAGACTCCTTCAACAAGGATTAGGGAGCAAGGAGCTAGGATACGATGCTGGGGTACGCAGCTCTGGTGCGGAGGTTGCCTACACGAAGTTGTGCTGCTGCCAAGCCAGGTAAAGGTGCTAGCCGCGAAGCAAAATTAGTCCCCTTCGGTTGAGCCAAAGGGGGCCCACGATAACACTGTGTAAACAAACTCTACAACTCTAAATCCCATGGAGGAACTATCTCCAACTGGAACAAAGATAGGGTACTCACTCAGATCTTGCTGGAGTCTCAAAATGACTGAAGATGGGAAGCCGCCAAGCTAGGTCATACACAGGAATCAGATGAGGTAGCAAACAGGAGACAGGAGAAAGGTCAGGATATCAGGCCAAGTCATACACAGAAATATACAGGACTAAATTCAGCTTGCAGAAGAGTAGTCAAGAACTGGTCAGGGTCATACACTAGAAGGCTACTGGAACAGGGAAGGAGGCAGAAAAATGTCTAGGGTTAGACTGGTCAAACACTGAAAGCAACTGAGAGAAGGCTATAACTAAGCTTCGGGACACTATACAAACTTCACCCAACAACAGTAAGCAGCGTCCTTAAATAGCCACACCCCGGAAGAAAGTGTAGCATCTGAAGCAACTGGGAACAGCTGACCCACTGCCAAGATCCGTCACGCCTGCCAAAAGCTACAGATACGAGCTGCATAGAGCGGCATGAAGCAGTCCGAGACTGTAATTGTCGGCGAGACGAGCTGCATTGAGAAGGAGAAGAGTAAACGGGAGAAGAGGCAGCTCCGGATAACAGTATGTTACAGTACCCCCTACCCAATGGCCACCTCCGGTGGACACTACAGTGGATGATCAGGGTGGCGGCGCCGAAAACGGCGAAACAACGCAGGGGCATGCACGTCAAGTCAAGGGACCCAAGAGCGCTCCTCCTGGCCATACCCTTTCCAGTTGACCAGGTACTGGAGCCAGCCCCGGACCCGCCTGGGGTCCAGTATATCATAGATGACGTATTACTCGTGGCCCTGAAGGGACACCGGATTGGGGGCTGTAACACGTAGATGCGGGAACTGTGAAGGAACCGACGGCTTCAAGAGAAATACATGAAACACCGGATGGATCCGCAAGAGGCGTGGGAGATCCAGACGGTAAACTACAGGGGAGATGCGGTAACCCCTAAAGAAACAAGAAAGCGTGCACCCAATTTCACCGAGGGTTGACGGAGACGTTTGTTCTGGGCGGAGAGCCCACTCTGTCACACGGGGCAAACAGAAAAGCCAAGGACCTCTTCAAGTCAGCAGCGATCTTCTGATGCCCTAGATGTGCGGACACAGTCCCAGTGAACTTATGCATACCCTTGCAAGCTCATGAGTCTAGTGTAGCATCTCTGACTTCTTCTACTTCTATGCAAATTGCTCTTAGGGTTAGTCACCCTAAGGCTAATGGTGGAATCCCAAAGGTAATGGGGGAATCCAGATCTGGACCCCTTGCTCACAAGTGTATAGAGGGATCAGCTGCACCTCACCATTGAGACCCAAGGAGGCTGAAACGTACGTCTGGGGTTAGCTGCTTCCCTTGTTCAGAGAAGTGAAGCCTATGCAGGTTGTGGTAGGGGACTCTATTATTAGGAGAACAGATAGGGTAATCTGTGGCTCTGATCGCAGCAACCAAATGGTTTGCTTTCTCCCGGGTGCCCGGGTTCGGCATGTTGCAGACAGGGTGGACAGATTATTGGGAGGGGCTGGAGAGGATCCGGCTGTCTTGGTGCATATTAGTACCAATGACAAAGTAAGAGGAAGGTGAAGAGTCCTAAAAGGTAATTTTAGGGATTTAGGGAGTAAGATTAAGAACTGGACCTCCAAGGTAGTATTCTCAGAGATACTACCCGTGCCATACGCTACGCCAGAGAGACAGCGGGAGATTAGGGAGCTCAATGCATGGCTGAAGTCTTGGTGTAAGAAGGAGGGCTTTGGGTTTTTAGAGCACTGGGCTTATTTTGCTTTGGGGTACAATCTCTATAGTAGGGATGGATTGCACCTGAATGCAAGAGGGTCTCAAGTGCTTGGGGAGAGGATTACCAGACGGTTGGAGGAGATTTTAAATTAGGAAGGGGGGGGGCAATAAATACTGGGCTAGATAGTATAGAAAGGGAAGGCGATATAGTTAATAACCAGGTGGGTGGATCTGGGGGTGGGGCTAGTACAGATGATAGGGAGAAGCATGAAACATAGCAGTGGCATAAATTGTATGCTTGCAAATGCCAGAAGTTTAACTGGTAAAATAGGGGAACTGGAGCTGGTAGCTGAAACTGAAAACTATGACTTGATAGGCATAACAGAAACATGGTGGGATGGCAAACATGATTGGTCAATCAATTTGGAGGGCTACATGTTATTTAGAAAAGATAGGTCAAACAAAAGAGGTGGTGGGTTCTGTCTGTATGTCAAACCAGTATTATTGCCTCATTTGCGGGACGATATATGTGATGACAGTAGTGAACATGTGGAATCCCTGTGGGTTGAAATAGTCACTGGGGGTAAAACTGTCCAGAAAATATTAGTGGGTATTTGTTATAAACCACCAAACATTGGTGATCTTGAAGAATCACAACTATTAATGCAAATAGAAAAGGCTTCTCAAATAGGGAGAACTATAATTATGGGGGATTTTAATTATCCAGAAATAGACTGGAGAAATGGAACAGCGAATTCTGCTAAAAGCAGCAAGTTTCTGAACTTGTTGAGTGACAATTTTTGTCTCAACTAGTGCAGACCTTAACCAGAGGGGATGCGTGTCTGGATCTGGTAATAACTGACAATGAAGAACTTATCTCTAACATCCAAGTTAGGGAGCACTTGGGGAATAGTGACCATAACATGGTATCGTTTGAGATTAATTCAAAAAAGCAATTTGGTATGGGTTCCACCAAAACACTGAATTTTAAAAAGGCCAACTTAGCAGGTTTAATTTATCCCTTGGTCTTGTTGACTGGGATAAAATATTTTCTGGAAAAAACACAGAAGGTAAGTGGAATGCCTTCAAAATAACATTGCAAAAATACACATATAAATGTATCCCTGTTGGAAACAAATACAAAAGAAGCAAATTAAAACCAATGTGGCTAACCAATAAAGTAATTCATGAAATAAATAACAAGAAAGCGCCATTTAAACATTATAAAGCTGAGGGATCAGTAGAGGCATTTTCAGAATACAAAAATGCTAACAAAACCTGTAAAAAGGCTATCAAATTAGCTAGACTAGAGAATGATAAAAATATTGCTAAGGAGAGCAAGAGCAACCCAAAAAAATTCTTTAAATACATTAATGGCAAAAAATTAAAGTCTGATAATGTTGGGTCTTTGTTATCTGAAACGGGTGAGATGGTCAAGGAGGACAGAGAGAAGGCAGATATTTTAAATAATTTCTTTTCTTCTGTTTTTACCAAGGAAGACCCAATGGACAAGAATCTGCAAACTACTTTTACAGAACAGTCACAGCAAACATGGGACTGGCTAACACAAGAAAAAGTGTTAAAACAATTGAATGGTGTTAAGGTAGACAAAGCTCCGGGGCCAGATGGTATACACCCACGGGTACTTAAAGAGCTAAGCCAGGCCCTGGCCAGACCGTTATATTTGATTTTCAGGGATTCTTTTATTTCAGGTATGGTGCCCATGGACTGGCGTAAAGCAGATGTGGTGCCCATATTTAAAAAGGGATCAAAGTCACAGCCAGGAAATTACAGACCTGTAAGCTTGACATCTGTGGTAGGGAAGCTGTTTGAAGGGTTGCTAAGGGAATATGTGACTATGTGGAGGGGCAATCCATGAAGATGGACAATGTGGGTGATGAACAATTCGACTAGATCCGATGAGTAAGGAATCTTAGGAAGAGGTATAAAGTGTCCCTGCTTGCTGAACCGGTCTATGACCACCCAGATAACAGACATACGAGTGGATACCGGAAGATCCACCACAAAATCCATGGCTATCTGGGTCCAAGGCAAATAAGGCACCGGTAAAGTCTGTAGAAGGGGACGAGGGCGTGGGCTCTTTATTCTGGCGCAAACTGAATAGGAGGTCACATATGACTCGACATCACTACGACAGCCAGGCCAAATAGAGTGACGCATAAGAAGATCATGCATATGGTTTATACCAGGGTGGCCAGCAACAGAGGAGTGTTGTGCCCACCATAACACCTCATTACAATATCGTGGTGGCACAAAAAAGCTATTATCACTGGAAGGAGTAGAAAAAGGTAGACGTTGGGCAGCCTTAATAGCCCTAAGGGTACTTGTTGATATGGAATCTAAGAGGCAGGAGGCTGGAAGGATGGTCTCGACTGTAGGGGGATTCATGGACTCAGCAAGTCTGGACCAGGCATCGGCCTTGGTGTTCCTGCTGCCCGGTATGTAAGCGATCTTTAGATGGAAACGGGCAAAAGAACAAGGACCAACGGGCCTATCGAGCATTCAAGAGTGAGATAAGCCAGTTTCTGATGGACAGTCAAAACAGAGACAAACGTGTGGAGAACCCGCCAGCAGATACCGCCACTCCTCCAATGCCATCTTCATGACCAATAACTCCCGATTATCGGTGTCGTAATTCTGTTCTGCAGCAGAAAAATTAAGCAAAAATAATGAGCGTAGATAAGACCTGCTCTGCTCCGGCAGCTGTCTCGGAGGCATCCACCTCGACGGTAAAATATTGGTAAGGGTCCAGATAGGAGAGGATAGGAGCAGAGGTAAAAGCGGTCTTAAGAGTCTCAAAGGCAGCAATGGCCTTAGACAGCCAGTGAGCCTTTGCAGGTTAAAGAAACAATGTGCTGAATGATCCTAGAGAAGCCACAAATTAACCTCCTATAGTAGTTAGCAAAGCCTATGAACTGTTGCACAGCTCATAGGGTAGCAGGGCAAGGCCATGCCTTAACCGCGACTAGTTTGGCTGGGTTCATGTACAGGCCAGTAGAGGAAACCACATAACCTAGGAAGGGTAGACTGGATTATTCAAAGGTGCATTTCTCGAGCTTAGCATATAGCTTATCGTTGATGTGTAGATGGTGTTATGATAGATCTTTAGAAAACACCAAAATGTCATCCAAGTACACAACAACAAAGGACATGAGAAGGTTCCTGAACACGTTGTTAATAAAAGCCTGAAATACAGCTGGGGCATAACAGAGCCCGAAGGGCATTAGCAGATATTTGTAATGCCCAAAACACGTATTGAACGCCGTCTTCCACTTCTCGCCTTGTCTCATATGCACGAGGTTATACGCCCCTCAAAGATCGACCTTGGTGAAGATGGTAGCGCCTCTAAGACAATCAAGGAGCTCCGGAATGAGGGGCAAGGGATAACAATTGCAACGGGTGATGGCGTTCAACCCTCTATAGTGAATACAAGAGTGAAACGACCCTTCCTTCTTAACCACAAAAAACAAGCCCGCAACTGCTGGCGATGTGGAATGATGGATTAAGCCTTGTGTCAGGCTCTCCCTAATGTATTCCTCCAGAGTGGTGGTCTCAGGGAGAGATAACGGGTAAACCTGGCCCCTAGGAGGAAGGGATCTGGGGAGCAAATCAATAACATTTGCTTACAAAAGACATCTGCATACTAAAGATAGGGCACCGGCAAGGAGTCGGTAGGGATCTCCTCCATGGAGGCCTCCACTACTGTAGGAGGGTGACTGTCGGTGGTAGGAAAGGTCACAGTACCTGTAACCCAGTTGATGTTGGGGTTATGGTGCTGCAGCCAAGGGAATCCAAGAATGATGGGGGTCTGAGGAGAGGAGATGATGTCAAAAGAAACATAGTCCAAGAAGGTTTGACCGACCCGTAAGGTAAGTGGAGCCATAGCAAAGGAAATATAACCGGAACCCACTGGAGTACCATCTATGGCCACAACCCACAAAGGAGGATTGCATTCTACCATGGGTATACTGTGCTGTTGGGCAAAACCTGCATCCAAAAACAGGCTGGCTGCTCTGGAATCAATGAAGGCCAACAGGGAAACAGAGGAGGAAGACCAGGAAAGAAGTTCCAAAATGGTCAAGTGGTTTTCTTGGGTAGGGGGTACAGGACGTTGACTTAACAAGGGTCCCCTACCTCCTATGTCCTGAAGTTTCCCACCTTATTGGGACAAGTATGAGCCAAATGGCCTTACAGCCCACAATATAAGCACAGACCGAGGTTATGGCATCTTGTTTTCTCTGCATCAGACAGCTTGTATACCTGTCCAATCTCCATGGGTTCCGAGGGTCAGTAGCCTGGCTAACAGGTGGATGGAATCGAGGTGCTAAATGCACAGAGAGACGGGAAGTTGGATGACATGCACAGTCCCAGTCCCTTTCCAGTCTTCTCTCCAGGAACCGGTGCTCCAGGGTGGAGCAAAGGTGGATAAGGTCCTCCAAAGTATTGGGAATGGGACTGGTGGTGAGATCATCTTTAAGATGGTCACAGAGTCCCCTGTGAAATGCAGCCTTAAGAGTGCTTTCCCCCCAGTCAGTATCGTATGCCAAGGTACGAAATTCTGCTGCATACTGAGTAAGAGACCGCTGCCCCTGTTGAAGGTCTAGGGGTGCTGCCTCAGCCTGGGCTTATGTCCAGGGACATCAAAGACTGCACGAAAGGCAGACAAGAACGTGTCCAAATCATGAAGGATCGGAGACTGGCGGTCTAATAAAGGTGAAACCCAATCCAAGGCTTGGCCCTTAAGAAGGGATACAATGAATGTTATCCTAGTACGATGGAAAGCGTACATCTCATGGTTACAGCTAAAATGCATGAAGCACTGGTTGAGTAACCCTCTCTATTCCTTCGGGTTCCCATCTTACCTTTCAGGGAGCAAAAGCCATTGAACCGGTGCAAAAGAGGGCTGACTGTGATGCGGAGGAGAAGAAGGAACGCTAGGAGCAGCAGGAGCTGGAGACTCCAACCTGTTGCAGATGTTGAAGCAGGCTGGTGATGGAATCTAATTTCTGGTCAAGTCGCAGGATCTGTGTGGCGTGCTGTGCCAGAACTGCCCCCTGTTGTAGCAGGGCGGAAGACAGCTTGCTGGGGTCTGACACCATAACTGACAGGAAGGTGGAAGGTAGCATTTGTATAATGTCAAGCCCCAGCAAGACAGGCCAGAGGCAGAGAGCAAGAGTAACCACTAAGCAGGAATCTGATGAAGGTTAGACTCCTCCAACAAGGGGTTAGGGAGCAAGGAGCTAGGGTAAGGAGATTGTCTAAACGAAGTTGTGCTGTGGCCAAACCGGGTAAAGCTGCTAGCCGCAAAGCTAGATTAGTCCCCTTCAGCTGAGCCAAAGGGGGCCCTTGATAACACTGTGTAAACAATCTCTAGAACCCTAATCCCCAGGGAGGAACTGTCTCCAATAGGAGCAAAGATAGGGTACTCACTCAGGTCTTGCTGGAGTCTCAGAATGACTGAAGATGGGAAGCCGCCGAGTCGGGTCATACACAGGAAACAGATAAGGTAGCAAACAGGAGACAGGAGAAAGGAGAAAGGTCAGGATACCAGGCCAGGTCATACACAGGAATCAAAGAAGGTACCAAATCAGGAGACAGGAGAAAGGTCAGGATACCAGCCCAGGTCATACACAGAAATATCCAGGACTAGATTCAGCTTGCACAAGAGTAGTCAAGAACTGGTCAGGGGCATACATGAGAAGGCTACTGGAACAGGGAAGGAGGCAGACAAATGTCTAGGGCTAGACTGGTCAAACACTGAAGGCAACTGAGAGAAAGCTATAACTAAGCTTCGGGACACTATACGAACACACCCGACAACAGTAAGCAGCCTCCTTAAATAGCCGCAACCCATAAGAAAGTACGGCATCCCTAACAACGGGGAACAGTTGACCCACTGCCAAGATAAATCACACCCGCCGAAAGCCACAGAGATGAGCCTTATAGAGTGTCAGGAAGCAGTCCGGTGCAAGACTGTAATTGCCAGCGAGAAAAGCCGCATCAAGTGGCAGAAGAGTAAAAACGGGAGAAGAGGCAGCTCCGGATGACAGTATGTTACAAAAGATGATTTTATATTATAGTACTGCCTCCTGGTTTATTCCTGTGTGACCGTGAAAATACGTAAGAGCTATGACCACAGACGGTACTGATAATCCACCATTGCAGAACATCCTTGACAGGCTGGAGAGCCAAGATCAGTGCATCGATCAATTAGCCTTGGCCATGAAGACCTTGCTTAACCATACTGCACACTTGGAATGCTATAGCCCACAACCGGTGGCCTCTTCTACTCCTTCCTCAGCACCGGCAGTTCCTACCGTCCCTGATGCAGGCTTGCTCAGAGGATTGTTGGGCTCCGCTCCTCTCCTCTCCCACAGCGTTATGGTGGTGATCCCGAATTATGCCGTGGGCATCAACCAATTGGTTCCGCAGGCCTTCCCGACTGATCACAGTAGGGTTGGATTTATGATATCACTCCTTTCCGGCAAGGCATTGGCATGGGCGGATCCCATATGGGAGATGGAGAAACCCATAGTTCATAACTTTAAGGAGGTTGTGGCTTCCTTCAAATGAGTTTTTGATGTGCTGGGTTGCGTGACCTTGGCTTCCAAGCACCTAATGACCATCTGCCAGGGTGCTCGAACAGTGGCGGAGTACGCTATCGAATTCCATACTCTGGGTGCTGAGGTAGGCTGGAAAATTGAGGCCCTGGTAGCAGCCTTTTCTCAAGAGTCATGTGACACTGTCAAGGATGAAATTGCTGCCCGCGATTTGCCTAGAGATTTGGATGAGCTAATATAATATACCATCCTAATTCACACCAGGGTCAGTGAGAGACCCTAATATAGGGAGCGCCTGCGGAGGCCTCCGACCAGACTGGATCCTCACTTTTCTCACCCACCAGTCCTCCCTCACCTCCCATGCCTCCTTTCAGTGGCTGAAAGAGCCTTCAGGAGGAGGCAGGGACTGTGTCTGTATTGTGGGAGACGCGGACACATGCTGAGGTCCTGCCTGGTTCATCCAGAAAATGCTCACACCTAAGATCCTGCCAGGGACAGATCTTAGGTGGCATTTCCCAGTCCACAGAGATCAGTCTGGATAAACCCATTCTAGAGGTGCTCCTTTCCTGGGCCAATTCTTCTGTCACCACTCCAGCATTGCTTGATTCAGGGGCTGCTGGTTACTTTATTGATGTGGAATTTGCAGCCAAATATTTGATTCCTTTGCAGCCTCGCTCCTCTGCATTGGCCGTTGAAGCTATTGATGGGAGACCACTTCAACCTTCTCACATTACGCAGGAGACATCCCTGATTACCGTAAGGGTGGGGGCACTTCATAAGGAGAGCCTGAAATTTCATGTGATCAACTCTCCACATTATGCCATTGTTCTGAGGTTTCCTTGGTTGCAGGCACACAACCTTAGGATTGATTGACGCACCTGTGAGCTTGTTGCTTGGTCCCACCAGTGTATTGATTCCTGTCTATCCCGTCCTGTGAGACTGGCATGCGTTACTTCCTCAGGCCTCCCCGAGGAGTATTCAACTTTTCAGGATGTGTTTAGTGAGAGTCAGGCAGGGGCATTGCCCCCCACATAGGCCATATATTTGCTCTCTAGAACTATTGCTGGGCACCACACCTCCGAAGTGTCGCATCTACCCTCTGTCTGTGGAGGAAACTAGGGCCATGGAGGAGTACGTTTCAGATGCCCTTGCCAGGGGTATTGTTCGAAAATCCAAATCCCCTGCTGGTGCAGGATTTTTTTTTGTGAAAAAGAAGGACAGAGAGTTATTGACTTTCATGGGTTAAACAAACTGATGGTCAAGAACACGTATCCTAAACCCTTGATTACCAAGCTATTTGACTGATTGAAGGGTGCAAAATATTTACGAAACTCAATCTAAGGGCAGCATACAATCTTGTCCGTATGAAGGAGGGCCATGAATGTAACACAGCATTTAATACCCAGAGCGGGCATTATGAGTATTTGGTCATGCCCTTCAGTCTCTGCAATGCTCCAGCTGTCTTACAGGAATTTATCAGCGACGTTTTGAGAGAATTGTTGCAGAGTTGTGTTGTGGTCTATTTGGACAACATCCTTATTCACTCTCCTATGCTGGAGGTTCATCGCTCGGATGTGTGTAAAGTATTAGGCCTGTTAAGAGACAATAACCTTTATTGCAAGTTGGAGAATTGTGAATTTCACAAACCCAAAGCAGAGTTTCTGGGGTACATTATTTCCGCTTCTGGGCTGGCTATGGACCCACAAAATTTATCCGACGTGTTACAGTGGCTGCTTCCAGTAGGGCTCAAATCACTACAAAGAGTTTTTGGGGTTTACTAATTACTACCACAAATTCATCAATAATTTTTCTACCGTGGTTAAACCACTTACAGTTATGACTTGTAAAGGTGCTAAGGCCTCCGAGTGGTCTTCCAGACGCTGCTTGCTTTTGAGAACCTCAAGACAGCGATCGCAGCAGCTCCAATTTTGATTCAACCGAATTCTGCCCTGACCTTTACCTTGGAGGTTGATGCGTCGGAGGTAGGCGTAGGACCCCTCATGTCGTAATGTTCAGCTCCAGGGGAAGCCTTACATCCATGTTATTTCTCAAGGAAACTGTCCAAGGTTGAGAGGGTTTATCAGATTGGGGACAGAGAATTACTGGCCATCATCCTGGCCTTAAAGGAATGGCGACATCTCCTGGAGGGTACCAGATCTCTGATATTGATTCTTACTGATCATAAGAATCTCACATACCTATCAGAGGTCAATTGTCTGTCATCCCGGCAAGCCAGATGGACATTATTCCTTTTGAGGTTCAATTTCATGGTTTACTATCTACCTGGCTCTAAGAATGTGAGGGTGGATGCCCTATCACGCCAGTTTTGTACCCTGTCTAAGGAAGAGAGTCTCCTCCTACACCGAATATTCCGGCTGACCGGATACACACCACGATATGTGGGAAAGGAAATATTGGCTGCCCAAGCATCTTCCCCAGCAGAGAAGCCCTGTGGGAGGTGCTTCATACCTGACCAGTTGCGTAAAAGACTTTTGGAGACAAATCATACTTCCAAGACGGCTGGCCATATTAGATGAGATCAATTAATTTGGTCCATTTCTCGATTGTTCTGGTGGCCGAGTCTTTGGTCTGACTGTTCTGCTTTCATGGCATCATGCACTACATGTGCCCTGAAATAAATCTCCTCGACATTTGCCTGTAGGTCTTCTCCAACCTTTGGCTATCGGGGAACGGCCCTGGTCACATTTGTCCATAGACTTTATGGTCATACTTCCGGCATCTAAGAGTTTTATGGTCATCTTGATGACTGTGGACAAATTCTCTAAGATGGCTCATTTTGTGGCACTTGTAAGCATACCATCTGCGCAGGAGTTGGCGATGGTCTTCACTAAAGAGGTCTTTCTGCTACATGGCATACCCAGTGTAATTGTATCTGACGGGTGAAGCCAATTTGTGTCTCGATTTTGGAGGTGCTTTTGCGATCAGATGGGGATTCAGCTAGCATTCTCCTCTGCCACAGTCTAATGGCGCAGCACAGCGGTCCAACCAAGCCTTGGAACAATTCCTCCGTTGCTACATTTCCAACCACCATGACAATTGGGCTACCTTGTTACCTTGGGAGGAGTCCGCCCGGAATTGTGCTGTGAACTCTTCCTCTCAGACTTTTCCGTTCCTTGTCAGTTATGGGTTGCAACCCTCTGTCCTACCTGAGACTTTCGATGCACAAGAAATTCCGGGTCTTGGTGAGCATTTAAGGGCTCTCTGGTTCTCTTGGGCTCAGGTACAGAATACCCTACGTGGTTCAATGCAATGGCAGAAAAGGCAGGCTGACAGTAGGCGGTTGCAGGCACCCACATTCCAGGTGGGAGAGAGAGTGTGGCTGTCTTCCCGTAATCTCAACCTCCAGGTTCCTTGTAAAAAGCTGGCCCCTTGTTTTATTGGTCCCTTCCACGTGCTGCGGAGAGTTAACCCTGGGGTTTATGCTCTTCACCTGCTGGCCTCAATGCGTATACACAATGTATTTCATGTATCTTTTCTCAAACCTCTGATTTGCAACCTCAGCTACTGTCCGGTCTGCACCAGTCAGGGTTGGCGATCATGAGGAATACATGGTACAGAGCATACTGGACTCTCGGAAGGCCAGGGGTCAATTGCAGTATCTGGTACATTGGAAGTGTATGTCCCGGAGGAATGCTCCTGGGTTCCCTCTTGTGATGTGCATGCCCCGATTTTGGTACGTAACTTCCATGCTCACTTCCCTATGAAACCCTGACCCTGTCCACGGAGGAGGGGTCTTTCAGGTGGGGGGTACTGTCACAGTGTGGGTACCTGTTAGTTCCAGCTTCGCTTATTGGGGCGACGCTGGAGGCCTGGTTTCGGATATGATGCTTCGGCGTCAGTGCCCATGTCTCTCCGGGCTTGCGTCCGAGTCTCTCTTGCTGCCTCTAGCGGTCATCCGTGTCCTCTTCCCAAAAGGCACGGTGGGTCCAGTTGAAGCACGGCTGGTTGCAGGCATGGACGCATTTCCGGTTCGCTGCGTCACTTTCAGGCGCGAACCAGGATAGGTGATGCATGCATCAGTCTTATACCTGAGGAGGTCGTAGACTCCACCCTCCTACTTCCTGGCTGGCTATTTAAGGGCTCTGGACTTTGGTTCAGTAGCCCTTATGTTGTTGTTTGATGCATTTTATCCTCTTGGCATCTCCTGTGTATGACTAATGTTCTGACTGACTACTCACTCCGTGTATGACCGAGGATTTGTCTGACCATCCATTCTGGTGCTGACCTGGAGCTCTGTCCTAATATCCATTCCGTGTTGCCTCGTTATATTGGTTACCCTGTCTGGTGCAGACCTGTGGCTCTGGCTGACTACCCGCTCAGTGTATGACTTAAGATTTGTCTGACCATCCATTCTGGTGCTGACCTGGGGCTCTGTCCTACTATCCAGTTCGTGTTGCCTCGATATCGCTGGAGATCCTATCTGGTGCAGACCTGTGGATCTGACTGAATACCCGCTCTGGTATCAACCCCTGGCTTGTCTCTTGGCCTTGACCACTGGCTCTGGCTTACTCTGGATGACCCCAGGTGGTTCACAACCTTTAGACTGACTGCAGGCTTGAGTTAGTAGGGTTCGTCCGGTTTTGCTGTCCTTTGGGAGATTTCTTAAGTCCTGGGTACTGGGGATACTTCCCTCATTCTCGTTGGTACTACAGTCGGTCTACTGCTTAGTCCCTGGCAGAGAGGTATCATAGAAGTAGTCTCCTATCTCTGGCTCAGTTACCCTCTGTCCCTTTGTCTTTTGTGCTCATATTTTATATTCACTTAATAAAAGTGATTTTACACCTGCCTCCTGGTTTATTCCTGGGTGACCGTGACAGTATGTTTTTTTTTCTGTTTTTGTTGACAGTGATAGGGATGGGGGGGTAGGTAATTAAAAAAAAATAACAGTTTAAAAAAATGGTAGGTGACAGAGACAGGCCAAGGCAGACTGATACTAGACAATTTAGAGTATTTTGTAGTGGGCCAAGGCAAGACATAACACATTGTAATTTCTATTGTGCACTTTACAGTAAAAACACAAAGTAGTTCAGTAATGTCTAGGAAATGCAAAGGAAGGGATAGGGTGAAAGGAGAAGAGGCAGTGCAGGGATGTGAGAGTAAAGTGGCACTGCAAAAACTGACTGCAGCCATAGTTGCTGCAACGCGTGCAATAAATGATGGTGATCCCTCTCCTCCCGAGGTGGATGCAGGTTTTCAAAGCCCCACCAAAACTTCCATCACCAGTACTATTAATAAACCATCGAAAAACACTTAAGGGAACAATGTGTTGCATTCCATTCTTGATGGCATAATGCAAGAAGGTGTAGCAGCTCAACCAACTGCTGCTTCTGACAGTAAACCAAACAAGGATTAAAGTAGTATTAGTGAACATTGTGAAAATCCTTCTAAAGGGAAAAGTAAAAAGATATCTTTAGAGATCTCTTATAGCTTAGAGAAATATAAAAGTAGTGAGGCGATGCGAGGATGACCTAATAATTTCTGTTGAAGATGATGCAGATCTATAATATATCCCTCCAGCATCCTCCTCTTCAGATACAGATGAAGTTGAGATTGAAAGAGATAATGACATGGACAGACTGTTAGCTAAAAGGAAAGACTCACTTTTCCACCACTGAAAAGAAGCACTGTGTCTGTATATAAACTGTTTGAGAGAACAATTGGAGAATCTGATCCTGTACAAGCAAAGACACACAAAAATACATAGACATCCTGTCAGTCATTATCAGCATTGTCATCAGTTCCAAGACCAAGTCCCGCTCAGCCACACACACACACACAGACACACACACTAAACAGCAACAGCACAGGTTATCAGTATCCACAGCCTTAGCTATGAGGTGTGCATTTGCTGCTGTTGGAAGTGCAGCACTTGTGTCACCTAGCAGTAGTACAATTGCAGCAACGTTTAGCCCCAGTAGTAGTAGCAGCCCCTCTTGATTCCCCTCAGTCAATGAAATATTGAGACACTTCACTGTTCAGAGGGAAAGTGGCACACACCTAGGCACCTCCTCAATGAGATCCCGCTGAAGCACAACCCCAGATCTTACTGGGAGAAAAACCATCAACATTTCAGATGTACCACAACTAACAGAAACACTCCTAACATTTTCTGGGGCTCTGGGGCACATAACAGAACTTGTGATATTGATGTGTCAGAGAGTGTGCAAAGAGTTTGTTCATTAGAAATATCACCTATTGCTACTGCTGCAGAGGAATATAACTCTAAGTTTGCTGTAGGAGATGACAAGAGTCTTAGACTGCCCACACATCTTTTAAAAAAAAATTCTTACATAGGCTATTGTTTTTAATCTAGGCTATATATACATATATTTTAGTTTTGAATATATATTCTTTATGTATATGGGTCATTTGTCTTATATAACACATTTTGAAAAAATGTATATTATTAATTAAAATAATTAAAATAGTTTAACTTTTTTCTTACAAATATAGTGTGATATTATATATGTTGACATAAGTCGACATTTTAACACAGCATATATTTATAACTGAATATATTTTCATATTTTTGCTTCTAAGTGGTATCACATATCTTATCACATTGAGTACCAGATATTTTATTATATGATCATATTCACCTATCACGTGGGTTTATTTATTTACTTACAATGATTGTTTATTATTCCTTTAGGGAATTATTTTTATTTTAGTTGTAATAGGGATTATGTTTCAATCTTTTTAGCCTTCAGCTGCGTGATCTGCCGATTGATATGAATCTATATGTTTTGCAGCGATCATGTGATCCTTTGGTGTAGAGGTCATGTGGTCGGTGATGTTTGGTGATGACGTTTATCGTGAGACATGTATTGGCTTAACGGTAGCAGTGATACTAAGGTTGGGTTCGCGTGGCGGGTAAGGCTTTCAGATTTGTTAATCCTTTTTAAAATATTGTTTAAATATTTGGTATTTGGTTTGAAATGTTGTAAGCCTATGATTAAGTGGTGGTATATCACCACGAAATGCGTTAGGCAAGTCCTGCACTTCTTCTGTATGTACTCATTCATGGATGCTTTTATTAGGTTAAAATAAAGCATTAGACTTTTAAACTTATTGGTTTGGCTGAGAATCTGTCGGTGGATCCGGGAGCGCTTTCCTCCTGTTGTCCTCCTGTCTGTGGAAACGTGGCTGCGATTGTGGAGAGCTGCACCGGGTCCTCCGGTCCTAAAGTGGTTTGGTGAGTGCTTATTTATTGGAGGTGATTGATATTGGAAGCGACTGTTTAGTATTTTGATTTGGATGCATCCATCAAGTCCAGTTCATGCCAAAAACACCCCTGTTTATCCAGAGGAAGGCAAAAAAGCCCTCTAGAGCCATTTCCAATCTAGCCCCAAGTGTGTGTGGGGGGTGAAATGTATTCCTTCCTGACTCCAATTGGTAGTCAAATAGTTCCCCAGATCAATACCCTATCTGCTTTGAAGCCATCATAAATTTCAATACTGATCTGTGCTAGATAGGCATCCATTGTTTTTTTGAATGCAGTTGCATTATCTGCAAGCACAACATCCCGAGGCAAAGAATTCCATAGCCTTACCACCCTTACTGTAAAGAATCCCTGCCTTTGTTTCAGTCGAAAGCTCCTTTCCTCTAGTCTTAATGGATGACCTCTTGTTCTTAGCACAGCTCTTTGCGTAAATAAGGTCTTTGTATAGACCTTGAACGTATTTGTAAATAGTAATCGTAAAACCCCTTAGACGTCTCTTCTCCAATGTAAACAAACCCAGTTTGGCTAGTCTCTCTTTATAACTCTGTTCCTCCAATCCTTCTACCAGTTTTGTTGCGTGTCTCTGCACCTTTTCTAGTTCAGTAATGTGTTTTTTTAAGAACAGGCACCCAAAATTGTACTCCATATTCTAGATGAGGTCTAACCAAGGATTTATACAGAGGTAGGATAATATTAGCATCCCTTGCATCTACACCTCTTTTTATACAGGCTAGTACCCTATTTGCTCTTGCAGCAGCTGAGTGACTCTGCACACTGCTGTGAAGTCTGTCGTCTATCAGTACTCCTAAATCTTTCTGTAATGAGGATTCCCCAAGTTGTTTCCCATTTAGAGTATATGTTGCAAATTTGTTTCTACAGCCCAAATGCATAACCTTACATTTATCTACATTAAATGACATCTGCCACTTTTCTGCCCATTCACTTAGTTTATCTAAATCCTTCTGCAGACAAAAAACATCCAGCTCTGTATGTATTTCCCTACATAGCTTAGTGTCATCAGCAAAGACTGAGATGCTACTTTCAATTCCCACTTCCAGATCATTAATAAACAAATTAAAAAGCATTGGTCCCAGGACTGAACCCTGCGGCACCCCACTTATAAACTTAGACCAATTTGAAAAAGTTCCATTTACAACAACTCTCTGCCATCTATCATTTAACCAGTTCTCAATCCATGTACAGATAACACAGCCCACACTGAAGCCTTTTAATTTATGCAGTAACCTATTGTGAGGCACTGAATCAAAGGTTTTTGCAAAATCCAAGTATACTACATCAACAGCAATTCCCCTGTCCATATTACTACTTACTCTTTCATAAAATGCAAGTAAATTAGTCTGACATGATCTATTCTTCCTGAAACCATGCTGATTCCTACTAATAATATTGTTAGTCTGCACATAGTTCTGAATACTTTCAGTTAATAACCCTTCTAGTATCTTACCCACTATGGATGTCAAGCTCACAGGATTATAATTTCCTGGTTTCGATCTTGCTCCCTTTTTAAACAATGGAACTACATCAGCTTTCCTCCAATTACAGGGCACTATGCCTGATGAAAGTGAATCAATAAATATTAAGTATAATGGTCAATATAACCCTTTCCAGTTTCTTTTTGTTGCTATATTGCTACTTATCATAAAAAGAATCATATATTGTTCAAATTCATTCCAGCAAGACGATCATAGATTCCCATAGAGGAGAAGATAGATTATTGATGTTGTGACAAAGAGAAACAGAATGGATTACTGAACGGAATACTATGACATCTGGTGGCCTGGACATTTGTATTGTTTTGGCAGAATTTGTTTGAAATAAGGTCATATACTTCTAAGCTTTTTACTGCAAAATGTTAACATAAATTGTGTAGTTAGTGTCCTTAGGAAAACTTTGATATGCTAGATGCTGGGTGGATCAAACCAGGTTGTGCAGTTTATTTACATACATACTTCCTGCATTGGTTCACTATCAAATTGTCTGGGGTGGGGGTGGGGTACAGAGATCCCCTTAAATATCTGACTCTCTGTATTGTTTTAGAATATTCCATTGAAAGAATACTTTTGATTTAGTTCTTGTGTTCTGGAGTTTTTTCCACTTTAAAAGATTTGTTAGAAATCAACAACTAGGTATATCTGTTTGCAGTTCCACCCATTGTATATTTATTAGATACAGTTGTTTATCTGTGAGGAGTTTTTATCATTTATTATATTTATTTTATAGTTTTTAGCATATACAGCCTGGCAGTTTTTCAATCAGTATATTTTGTGTATGTTTTAGCATCTCATCCATTTAGTTTGCAGTTTTTTAGAGGATACAGTTGGATTGAACAAAATGTAATTTTTTATCTAATAAGTATATTTTATGTGTACACATTATGAATAAAAGATATATAATAATCATGTGTTAGCAGTGTTTTCATTGATATTTAATACTGCTTGATGAAAATTTGTCAATTAACCCCATGATTGCCAGAGGGGTACGCAATTCATTGCTTTGCAATGTGTTGCATTTGCTCTGACACTCAAAGGGTTTGTCTTTTGAAGGTTTTTCCATTCAGAGATCAGTATATGTTTTAAATACAGGATGTTTACATCTACCTCTTCGTATGTATGCTGATGAGCCTTTGAAGAAGTTGGCATTATGCCAACGAGAACACATTTGTCCAGTACATTATCATGTGCACTCTTCTGGTCAGGGCCCAGCTCCATATCCACTGCTAGGTATTTCTTCCACCTGATTATGCCTACCATACCCCATTCTTCCTCCTGAGCCACCAGCTTTTCATGGACTTTTGTATGATTCAATTGACTCATTGTTAAATATCTGGATGCTCTCAGTCACAGCCTTGAAAACGAGGAAGGACTGGCATATCTCATTGTTGTGAGAACTGGAGTAAGTAGAAGGTGGCATTGTGACTACTAGGGAGCTTGGGGCTCCAGAAACACCAATAGCCCATTTGAGTTTGTGAATGCATACTTGTCTGTTTTTATTTTATTTTGATTTATTAAGCTCTGATCCTTCTGTTCTCCACATTTGATTGTACTATTTAATATCTCTGTATGTTCATTCCCTATTGTACAGTGCTATATAAAGAATATATTAGATTTTTCTCTCTTTACCTTTATTTTGTTGATGGTCCTTGGAGTCTGGCTTCTATGAGTACAGTCTTGTCTTCTGCTGCTGCTAGCCAGTTCTGCCTTCTTCAACATAATTCTCCAGAGTGACAATGCTGACGGAATGTAAATTATAGGGTCGGAGGTATGTGGGGTCTCTTGACCACTACTACGGCCTGACTTCCCCTTCCACCTCAGCAGCAGCAATGGAGTCCATACAGCTAGTCCCAGCAGCTGCACCACCACCACCCATCTGTGTGGTAAAGGGATTGCTTGGGGATGATTTGTGCCTTTGAGTCTCCTGCCATCTCCAGTAGCAGCAGGCACAGCTGCCCAGTTCTGACTTCTTCAAAATGTTCCCCCAGATCCCAAGGGACAAGGTTGTGGGACTGGCCATCATTGAGTCTGTCAATGTGGGCTCCAGTACCTATAACCCTGGTGGTGACTTCCTTTCGTCCACTTCGTCACTATGTGAATCTGGGTCCTGCAAGTTTTTTTTTTTTTTTTTTTTTTACTGCTGATCATAGTGGCAGCTGGCACTATGAACCTACAATAAATTTATTATGTTTTATAATTTGCTTTTTATTTAGTGTTTTTGCCACATTTTGTATATTTACTTTTACTATGTTTACTTTCTATTCACAGCATGCTTCGTGGTGTGAAACTCTGGGTTTTTATAGTATGTGGATGGGAAGTTTCACCCCCATAGGAGAAAAATAAAACCTTTTTGTCAAAATATTTTTGGTCTAAGCAAAACAGCTGACAGTCTAATGGTCATCTTATGGGTGGAATTTCAGAAAGACATGTGGTTTTTGTGGAACTTATCAGAGAACAAAATGGGACTTTTTTGCCCATCCCTAATCCACAGATGAGCTTGTTGCATGGTTCAATGAGTTAAATACATGGAATGTTTACTGTTCATTTATAAATCTCTTATAGCGTACAATTTTTTTGGCTTTCTTACTTTAAAAGATTTTCATTGTTGGTTCTAGATTAGGAATCACATTATACATCAAATCATCTGATAGGAATTTGATCCTGAGAATAGATATTGGGCACCTTCTGACTCAAATTAAGGGTATACCTTACTCCAGGTCAAAAATAATTCAGACATTGAGAGAAGAATATTACAATTAGATGGCATGCAGAATCATTTTGTGGAAAGAGGATATTCTTAAATTGAGGCATATACAATAAAACTATATTTTATTTAGATTAAATTCCAAAAAAAAGAATTAAAAAAATAGCTTGTGCAATATAAAAATCAGTAGATACAAAAACACCACATATTAGTATATCTAACACATTGTTGTCTAAGTTCAGTACTCAAGGGCCACCAAAAGGCCAGGAATTAAAAGGATTTCCCTGACTGAGCACAGCTGGCCCAATCAGAATGAATAAGCCACTGATTAACTCACCTGTGCTTAATCAGGGAAATCCTTACTCCTGGCCTGTAGGTGGTCCTTGAGTACAAAGGCATATAGCAATATATATTTGAATTGAAATGTGGTAAAACATATCACAATATAGAAATATTAAAATTCCAACAATATCCAGAGGATATATGCAGGTAATATTTATATAGAGAACGATAGGTAGGGTTAATTGAGTTTTACAATTAACAATACAGTTGGTTCAGTATATATGAATATCTGCCCCAGCCTGCATATAGTGATGAAAAGTTTTCTGATAACTGCCCCTTTTAGCAAGAATGTCACCAAACAGATATTAAACCCCTTTTCATAATTTGCAATAACTGAACATTTTCTGGAAGACTAAACGTTCTACATATTTATCTGCTGGTTAAATATGCTTGCACACTGGATTAAACGTACATATAGTCTGTTATGTACATCAAAATAGTCTTATCAGCAATAAATTTAATTACCCCACAATAGTCAATAGCATATTATTTATGAATATAAGTAAGCAAGTCAAAGAAATCTAACTGAAATGGTTAATAAAACCTATGGCTTACTATACAGTAAATTGATTAATTCATTGTGACAAGGATATAAATACCAATATTGAGGATGTGTCTGGGAGAACTTCCCTCCAAAGAGAGAAGTGGATATTCCAGCAGACAAAGGAAATATTCAATCACCTTAATCCAAAATAATTTCAATACTAATTTTAACTTAGGGTTTCTTTGAGTAAATTGCAGTTACAATTCATATACATCCACACGTAAATAACCAGTTGACGTTTACCATAAAAACTTTTAAAGAACCACATATTAATTTGAGAAAGAGACATGAACTTTCAGTTTAGCAAACTGCCAAGACGTCAACATATTACACACCAAATCAATATAGCTACAAAGTGACCAACAGACCTTGTGCACTATATATGCCAAATTAGAATATCATATTCTATTTTGGCATATATAATACATACAGCTTACAGTGTTAAGTGTAGCATGGTTTTCAGAAGTCACACAAGAATAGTTAATTGCCAGTTGTGTGGTTGGGTGTGACTGGTGTGTCAGATAAGATCTGTGAGCAAAGTATATGTAGAAATACACAAAGCACACACTCATAACAGCACCAGAACCATTCCATTTATTAGACAATGGGCTATAGCCCAAGTAGATAACATTTTATTGTTTAAAATAAAACTTTTATTGAGTAATATAAAAGGTTAAAAATAAGAAAAAATTAAAAGCACCAGGAATAATTAAAAATGAGACATAGAATATTGAACCTCAAGAATGTTTCCCAAACACACACAAAAAAGTATTGGTTCAACAAATTATATACCTTGGGGAATACAATAAATGTTGTGTGGATAGAATATAAATACAGTTTTAATCATAAACTCCAACAGGTAACAAACTGTGTTTCACCAACCAGGCCAAATCTAAGTGTCGTGCCAACACATCCAGTGTCCAGCTGTCTAATATATCACATGGGTAGGTAACATGCACCAATCGAGCCCATGTAATGCCTCATTTTAAAGTAGCATAGGAGTAAAACTCACATTTGATCTTCAAGATTTGAACTTATAGTTGGTTCACCAACATAATAAAATCTTGAGTCAAAGATTGTTATATTAGGTGTAAAATAGGGATTCACCAGTAATGGCATAACCTCAGCCCTAGGATCAAGTAGACATAAGTAGCAAAGAGGTTCATAGTACAGAAATTGTCAGTGTATCAATGTTTTGAGGATTCTTTAGATTCCAAAGTAAATAAACAGAGACACAGCATTATAGGTAATCACAGATTTATTAGCAATAATCGTAGCAATATAGCAATAATACTTATCAGCCAATGATCTCAGTGCTTATGGGATCTGACCACTGCCCATACAATCTTGCACATATACAACAGGACACGAATACCATTCCAGTTGAAGCCCATAAAAAGCTCCCACAACACCCTACTCTTTAAACCCTGTATCAAAACCTGATCATGATGCTTTGACCTATCAGATTACATGGCTAGTGTCAACAAACTACATCACAATTACATGCCCAGCTCATGCTCTGCATCTCTGAGGGTTAATGTAAACACCTACATCACAAGCTTGTGACTTTGCAGACTGCAAAATCTGCAGTTCTTATTATTGCTGCATAGCCTTGAAAATGTAAAATAATGCAACAGAATGAAGACCTTGAACAGAAAGCTGCTAGTAAGCATGTTATGCACAAAATATTTGTAAGAAATGCATGAACCCCTTATTAATCCCTGATTAACCCCTTCATGCTTGGGATAGGACCATATTTTATACGTCTCCATACAAACAAGAACCCTGTATCAAAACCTGATCATGATGCTTTGACCTATCAGATTACATGGCTAGTGTCAACAAACTACATCACAATTACATGCCCAGCTCATGCTCTGCATCTCTGAGGGTTAATGTAAACACCTACATCACAAGCTTGTGACTTTGCAGACTGCAAAATCTGCACTTCTTATTATTGCTGCATAGCCTTGAAAATGTAACATAGTAACATAGTAACATAGTAGATAAGGCTGAAAAAAGACATGCGTCTATCAAGTCCAGCCCATGCCAATAACACCCCTGTTGATCCAGAGGAAGGCAACAAAAAAGCCCTCTGGAGCAATTTCCAATGTAGGTGTGTGTGTGAGTGTGTCAAATAGTTCCCCGGCTCAATATCCTATTTGCTTTGAAGCCATCTGTCATAACTGTCAATATTGTTCTGTGCTAGATAGGCATCCATTGCTTTTTTGAATGCAGTTACATTATCTGCAAGCACAACATCCCGAGGCAAAGAATTCCATAGCCTTACCGCCCTTACTGTAAAGAATCCCTGCCTGTGTTTTAGTCGAAAGCGCCTTTCCTCAAGTCTTAATGGATGACCTCTTGTTCTTAGCTCAGCTCTTTGCATAAATAATTCATTGGATAGTTCTTTGTATTGGCCTTGAATGTATTTGTAAATGGTAATCATATCACCCCTTAGACGTCTCTTTTCTAATGTAAACAAACCCAGTTTGGCTAGTCTCTCTTTGTAACTCAGATCCTCCAATCCCTTTATCAGTTTTGTTGCACGTCTCTGCACCTTTTCCAGTTCAGTAATGTCTTTTTTTAGAACAGGCGCCCAAAATTGTACTTCATATTCTAGATGAGGCCTAACCAAGGATTTATACAGAGGTAGGATAATATTAGCATCCCTTGCTTCTACACCTCTTTTTATGCAGGCTAGTACTCTATTTGCTCTTGCAGCAGCTGAGTGACTCTGCACACTGCTGTGAAGACTATTGTCTATCAGTACACCTAAATCTTTCTCTAATGAGGATTTCCCAAGTTGTTTCCCATTTAGAGTATATGTAGCAAGTTTGTTTCTACAACCCAAATGCATAACCTTACATTTATCTACATTAAATGACATCTGCCACTTTTCTGCCCATTCACTTAGTTTATCTAAATCCTTCTGTAGGGAAAAAACATCGAGCTCTGTATGTATTTCCTTACATAGCTTAGTGTCATCAGCAAAGATTGAGATGCTACTTTCAATTCCCACTTCTAGATCATTAATAAACAAATTAAAAAGCATTGGGCCCAGGACTGAACCCTGCGGTACCCCACTTATAACCCTAGACCAATTTGAAAAAGTTCCATTTACAACAACTCTCTGCCATCTATCATTTAACCAGTTCTCAATCCATGTACAGATACCACCACCCAAACCGAAGCCTTTTAATTTATGCAGTAACCTGTTGTGAGGCACTGTGTCAAAGGCTTTTGCAAAATCCAAGTATACTACATCAACAGCAATTCCCCTGTCCAAATTACTACTCACTCTTTCATAAAATGCAAGTAAATTAGTCTGACATGATCTGTTCTTCATGAAACCATGCTGATTCCTACTAATGATATTGTTTGTCTTCACATAGTTCTGAATACTATCAGTTAATAACCCTTCTAGTATCTTACCCACTATGGAAGTCAAGCTCACAGGTCTATAATTTCCTGGTTTGGATCTTGCTCCCTTTTTAAACAATGGAACTACATCAGCTTTCCTCCAATCACAGGGCACTATGCCTGATGAAAGCGAATCAATAAATATTAAGTATAATGGTTTTGCTATTACTGAACTAAGTTCCTTAAGTACCCTTGGGTGTATACCGTCCGGTCCAGGCGCTTTATTCACTATAACCCTTTCCAGTCTCTTTTGGACCTTGTCCTCAGTAAGCCATGTAGATGTTGGAGGAAATTCCATGGTTTTCCGTTCAGTTCGACCTCTTGTGCCGAGGGGCTGAGACAGACATTTGACCCGACTCACTAGAAGGACCTACTCCCCCAAATTCAATATGTATGCCTGTGCGAAGTTCGTCTCAACACCGTCTTTGGTCCGTGCTGGGTCCAGAGCTCTGTACAGACCAATTTCTGCATCAGTCTTGTCTCGGCCAGAGGTCCGAACTGGAGAGGGAAACGCCACACTCCTCAGTGGGTCCCAAAACCCAATAACACAGATGGTACTGAGGGAATTCTAGACCAGTGCAATCAGCAGGGACATTGACACTGCTGCCAAGTTCATTGGTGCTGGTGCTGCCACAGTTGGAGTGGCTGGCTCTGGTGCTGGTATCGGAACAGTGTTTGGCAGTCTAGTCTAATGTAAAATAATGCAACATAATGAAGACCTTGAACAGAAAGCTGCTAGTAAGCATGTTATGCACAAAATATTTGTAAGAAATGCATGAACCCCTTATTAATCCCTGATTAACCCCTTCATGCTTGGGATAGGACCATATTTTATACGTCTCCATACAAACAAGAATAAAGAATGCCATCATCAAAATAGCTTGGTAGCAGATGGATAAATAGTCAGAACGTATATTTGTTACAATGGAACTTAGTAATATTTTCCATATGTAAGTAATATTCTATGTTATTGTGTAATAGGGTAGTAAAATCTGCCATAAAAAATAATTTGGTAGCTGAAAAGCATGACCCACCCTAGTTACAATAAAGCTTGATGTTTAAACTGATACAATTACTTACTATATCAATTTGTAACAGTGTGTATCAATATTGAGTAGGATAATAACAAGCTACCATAAAGGCTATATTAATGTATGCCAGGAAAACAAAAGCCACCATTAACCCTTTGAGTGCCAGAGGGGTATGCAACGCATTGCAAAGCAATGTGTTGCGTACCCCTCTGGCATTCAAAGGGTTAAAAATCATTGAGTAGCAGCTAAGTAGCCTGACCAAACACGTTTTATAATAGAGCTTGATGTTCAATTGGAAGAGGATAACAATATGTCAGTGTTTAACCCTTTGAGTGTCAGAGGGATATGCAAAGCATTGCTTTGCAATGCTTTGCGTACCCCTCTGGCACTCAAAGGGTTAACAGTGTGTATCAATATATGTGCTGGGGAATTCTGGGGAAAGAAGCTGTTGATTTTGTTTTTTAGTTATATATTTTTTGGGGGACTGACTATGATAAGATAGGATGGACAACTTAAGAAAATAAAATAAAAAAAATATAAAAAATGAATACATAAATAATTAAACAAATAAATATATTAGGTGACAGGCAGCTGACTGGGAGCCTGATGTGAGCTCTGTGACTGAGGCAGACTTGATAGACAGTAGACGACACTGTGAATTTTGTTGAGGGCTAAGGCAAGACATCACACTCTATCAGTTGTGTACTTAAAGAGTAAACACTTCCTAATCCATAAAGTGTGGATGCAGAATAGCAATATCCTCATCCTTGCACAACGATAGTGACATCAGAATCTTTCTGCACTTCCTTCACCACACCTTGTACTTGCACTTATAATCATCCTCCTACTGTCTCTGTAAGTCATCATGAACTTGAATTAGATTGTAAGCTCCTTGGGGCAAGGTCCCTTTCCCAGTGTATGCTTCCCTTGCTGCACTTTCCCCCAAAAATAATGCAATGATCACACTTTAGCTTAATGCTCTTAACCCTGTTCTGTATTTTTGTATTGTATTATGTCAAGCTCTGTTAAGCGCTGTGTACATGTATGGCTCTATATAAATAAAGATCCATACATACATACATAGAATAACTACTTTATATACTCTGTACAGAAATGTGATACTGTTCCTGATGAAGTGGTATTTGAATTTAGGTGAGGGTGGTATCTTTTTTTTATTGATAGAATCTTTTTTCATTGATAGAAACTTTTATGTAGTAAGATAAAGGTATTTAACCCCTTAACGACCCTTGACGGTCATAGTACGTCAAGGGTCGATTTGACTTAACGACCCATGACGTACTATGACCGTCATCGAGTTCCGGGCTCCCCCCGTGGCTGCACGCCATTCGGGGAGTCCGGAACGCAACGGAGCAAAAAAAAAAATTTTGCTCCGTGGTCGTTCAGTCACGTCTTCGGCCGGATTTCCCGGTCCTTAAGGGGTTAACCCCTTAAACACACATTTCTGGTCCATATGTTTATATATATTTGCACAATCCAGCTTTACTTTTAACTGGCAGATTATTTTACATTACAGAGGGATGTGATAGGAACTACAAAGTACAACCATCAATAACCATTTTTGATGTTTTTCTTTACATTTAGTTCTCTGTGATTCTAAGGCTACTAAAACTATTTCTCTTCTATATATATAAGCCTTGAGGGGAAGGGAGATGATATTCCATGTGTTAAACTTTTAATTTACAGTAACATTTTTTTCATGTGTTAAAAGTTACAAATACCAGATTTCACATGAAATATTATAAATATGTATTGCTTTTGTAAAAAGTGTAATCTGCATAAGAAAATGTTTTCAATACAAAATACGATTTCCCCAATATATTTAGCTATGTAGTGTAAGAATGCACTAAATAGATATCTGCTGCTTGCATGCACACTATCACTTGTTGTGCGACCTAGGTGAGCTATTCATGTATCTGTGCCAATTCAGTTCTCCTAAGGATATATGGTTTCGACAGTTATTTCAATGCATACTAATTAAATACTTACTGTGCTTTCTATAATTTAACAGAGACAATTATAGAAACATTTGAACATTGTGTTTTCTGGATACTTTATATGGAAAACATTTTCTAATATATTTGTGAGCATAACTTTGTTAATTACTGACAGTCAAATTAGGCTATAGAAATTTTACTTAACCCTTTGAGTGCCTGAGGGGAGACAAATGCATTGTGTACCCTCTGGCACTCAAACGATTCAATAACTCAGCCTCTGGGCTATCATTCTGAAAGGCAAAACACAACTTTTATTTAACATCTTGTGGATGTTTATTAGTTGTGTACTAGTATATATGGATAAGAAGAGGGTAGCTTAATGGCTAAATAAAATAAATTTTTAACCCTTTGACAGTTTTGCAATGCAGTGGAAAAGTCTTTATCATCCAATGGATAAATGGGACCTACAATGTAAATGTTTAATTCACTGAATGGGTAGTAATTAGAGTGAAGAGGACATCAAACAGCATCAATAATGCAATATCCCTAAGATATTATTATTAAAGTATCTATTTATAGAAAGTAGAGTTCAGTAAGATTTGAAAAGCTTTCTTCCACTTGATAAATTTTACATGGTATATGTCAGCCAGCAGCTTTCTAGTCTACATCAAAAGGAGGCCTGTAATAAATACTGCAAACCATGAATCTCCAGGTGATTTTTTAAGCAGCACTGGTGAACAACATGAAGCAAGGGCTCTGTTTTATGCTTTCCAGTTCCCCTGAGATTTCTATCTGTGACCCAGGAGATGGAAACTTTATATTTTACATATTACTTCAAAGTTACAAACAGTATACTTTTCTTTAAAAAAAAAAAAAAAAAAGACTAAAACTTTATTTCTAACAGTCAAATACTAAATGAAATGACAATAAAAGCAAATGTTGATATTAAAAATTCTATTGTGGAAGTGTTCACGCAAAGGATTCCTCTTGTGGATTGTTAGAAAATATGCTGTACTGTTTTTTTAAGACAAGAACAGCACTTCCTGCATGTGGTATAAAATGTTTTTCCTCTTTTCACTGCTTTGAAATCAGTGACAATAATGTTTTCCACCCCCAGATGGAGAATTCCCCCATGTATTAATGCTAGCCAGGGTAAAGTATAAAAGCGGCATCAGTATACTTCATGTTGTCAATCTGTGCTTGAGCGAGAGAAAGAGAAAGTGATAAAGAGTGTCTTTATAATTGATGCTAGCTTGTGTATGTAGAAAGGCAAATAGTGGGAGCTGGAGCTGCTTGATTGTATTGATGCTAGCTACTACCAGTTGTTTTCTGGGTGTGGGGGTAAAGGGAGAAAGCAACATTAACTAAAAAAATATACCTTTTCACTGATAATTCTCTATTCCTGTTATTCTTGAATAGGGCCACAACTTGTAAGTATGACAATCATGTATATTGGGTCTGTCTCAGCTTGGCTTTACTAAATTGGCTTCATGGCCCAAACCATTACCTATGGCCCTTTGACTGCTGCAATGTCCTTCTTACAGTTGTACACAATCTCCAGTTGTGCTCTATACCTTTGCGCCAAAGCATAATAGAACATTAGTCTTATGGGGAGCTTGCCTTCTTTGTCTGCTTTGCGGGTTCCTCCTCCTAGTATGTCAATACATTTTGAACACACCCATGTGCAGAAAGGGAGCTTAAAAAGAAGTGGAATGTGGAACTAGGAGCAAACAGAAAAGAGAGCATCAAACTCGAACAAAATCTCACTCAAAGACAATAACAATGACAAAGACCGTTTGAAAAATAAGAAAAGAAACTCACAGCTGTAATTCACTGTAAAATATACTTTACAAATACAACATAAGAACCCAAATGAATGATGCAAAGGTAGCAGCTGGGAATGGAGGGATTCTACAAATCCCTAAGTTTAAGGCCAAAGCCTTAAAGCAGTATGCTTAAAAAAAAAAAAAAAAAAAAACAGCGCTCCTCCATATAAATGATCTAAATGTGCACCCTTTATAGAACATATATCCTATTACAGTGTTAATAACTTTGAGGCTTTAGTTGCAGATTTTGGGCAAAATATGTTTAAGCTCACCCACCCCTTCAAGGTAACCCAAATACAGGTGAGTACCTATTCATTAATTTTTTTTGTTTTTATATATATTTTTTAATATATACATGTATATTTTTTTTTTTTATAAAATTGCTCCTGAGGATTTTTTGTGAACCCCTAGAGCCTAAACCAAATTAAAAACATTTAAAAACACATTCGAAAAGCACAATTGCTCAGGAGAAATTCTTGTATATGAAACACACAGAGCCTGTTTTAAACACATATGAACATACAACATACATCTCCAGGACAGAATTTGCCTGCTGTCAAACAGTAGTGATCTGCAGTGAGTGGATGGAAGCCCAAAAGGCCCAAAAAATTTCAGTCCCTTTTATGGGTCACATCCACCCATGGGGTGGGCAAGCTTAAACATATCTTGGTCAAAATTTGCAATAAAGCCTCAAATATATTAACAAAATAATATGATATATGCTCTATACAGGGTGCACATTTGGATAATTTATATGGAGGAGTGCAGTTTTCTTTTTTTTGTTGTTTTAACAGTTTAAAAAATATATTTGACTGAAAAGTGTCAGAGCCAGATAGTAGGTGCTATTCCTACACCTGAGTAGAGACTGACAGAGACACTAGCATCATATATTATTTTCAGACAGTCTATAATGTTTTATAGTAAAAACAATACTATGATATTTATATCCAACAAATCATCTTGGTCATCATCATCAACATCACTGTTGCTGCTTTCAAAGCCAACCCCAGTCTAATCACATTCACTATTATTCACAATCCGCAACATAGATCAACACCCACAGCCCTTGTTATGAGCTTTTCTGCTGTTGTTCAAAGTGCAGTGCCGCTAACTAGGAAGTGGCAAACATTTTCGCCTCAAAAGAGAAATAGGAGAAAAAGAGCACTTTTCACAGAGTGGCAAAAGTTTCATGAAAAGCGACATTTTTCCACTTTTTCACCTAGCTCATTACATTGAAATCAATAAGAAGACTGAATTTCTACCCACCACTTAAAACATTTCCCATCTTTTTCCAACAGGCATAGTATAAAAGGGGTGTCAGTTTCTACAGCATGCCAGTCCATGTTTGTGAGAGGAAGAGAGGGCAGAACATTTTTGAGCTAGAGAAGACAGGCTAATAAAGGGGAGTTGACGCTTAGTTTTGGGAGTCTTATGTCCAGGACATTTGTTATCTATATTAGAAGACTCTGGGGGCACACAGGCAGCCATGCTCCAACTTCCTTCCTGATCTGGCTGTTATTACCTCTGTGCTATAGCTGCATCTGACAGTGAGATAAACCAGAAAAAAAACACCTGTCGTGAAAGTAGCAGAGAACTCAGCCAAAGTAAAAGTACCAGCAGCAGAAGCAGCAACATCAACCAGAACATCCCATTCCAACATATTTCTGAACACAGGACCTCTCGCAGTAATCCAACATTTGTGCTGATGGTGACACTGGTGTTGGCACAGATCTCCTGAGCTGAGCCTTCTGTTCTCCCAGATTATAGAATGGTGACTGATACGCAGGAACACCATATAGCTCCTAGGAGAGGTCCCACTGCATGTGAGAGGGTTACAGCATAATTGCAGGATAGCTACATTCTCAGCAGAAATAATTACTCCATGGACTACTGGCAAACAAAACATTGTGTGAGGCCAGCACAGACAGGTACCACAGTGGAAACCTTTAGTTGGCCTACAGCAAGCTTTGAGCCTGAATGTGTTTTCAGTGCAGTGGTTATATTGTAAATGAACATAGGACACGACTATGAAGCAGCAATGATGGGAGACTAACATTCTTAAAAATGAACCAAAATCTAATATTATCTGAGTATCTGGTAGCAGAAATGGACAAAACTGCACATTACAGAGAAAGATAAGGCACATATATTATTAGCAGTAGCACAGAAGATGAGAAGGAGTAGGGATGTGAAGGGTTGCTACTACCTAACCCTGCTGGGACCAGCATTATGACCACTGATTAATGTGTGTCAATAATCTGAAAATAATGATAGCTTACATTTGACTCAGGCATGATACTGGTACACACTGTCTGCCATGTTAATGCAGTTTGTAAATTAAAGTATTTTTTTTTTTTTTTTTAAATATAATTTGTTATCAGATCACTCCATACACATACAAAGAAAAAGGGTACATATACAGACTGCCAAGTACAACAAGAGTATGCAAACATTTATAACAATAAAAAGAACAGATGCATATTAATATGGCGTACAGAGTCGACGTGAGGTTTTATAATAATTCAACCCAAACTCCAAACATCTAACCAAACTAAGCTAAAACTATATCCCTCGATCCCAGTTCCTCTCTCCCCCGAGCCCGTAGCACCCCCAACCCCACCCACCTGCCATTGACTCCACAAAGTCCCGTCATATATAGGAGTCATACACAAAGGTGCACGACAAGTATATGTCACAAGCATCCACACGGCAAGCAGATGTGAACTCAGTCGACCAGCCCCAAAAAATTAGACATCGTCGGGAGTTACAGTAGTACTTGCTCTAGCTGTCCACCAGGTCTGCCACTATCCCCATATCTTATCATACTTAGCCGGAGTGTCTCGGTGTAAGTAAACCAATTTATAATGTGGAAAACACTGTGAAACCAGGTTAATCCACGCCCTACAATTGGGAGCTCTGTCTGACATCCAGTTGAAGGCCACCACCTTTCTCGCCATCGCCAAGAGCTCATGCAGAAGAGATTTGTCATTAGCACCTCAATCTCATCGGAGAATATAGACAGTAAACAAATCTTTGTAGTCGCAGGAACAGGTCTTCCCAACACCAGAGTCACAATACGCATTATCTCTGACCAAAACCTCCCAACTCCAGGACACTCCCAGATCATATACAAGTACGTGCCTCAAACATTGTCACACCGATGGCAATGGTCAGTACCAGAACTCCCCATTTTAAACAGTCTGATTGGTGTATAATAAATTCTATGTAGAATATTCAGCTGTATCATTTGATGCCTAGTCGATGTCGCCACCAAAACTGGCACCTCCTTAGCCATAGTCCACTCCCAATCCTCCAATGGACCCAAATCCAGTTCCCATTTATTCCATGAGGGAAATTCCTGATACCTCACGTGAGATTCCAACCATTGGTAAATAAAAGAGAGAGGTCTCGGGGGCTCAAGGGTCATCAATCTAGAAAGAAGCGGGAATGTAGTAATCATCGGCGCTCGATCATCCCACTGGGTTCTAAGAGCGTGTCTGGTACATAAATAAGAGTAAAAAAGATTGTGTGGCATACGGTATTCGTCATGTAGTTGTGCAAAGGATTTCAACTGAGTATCATGATACAATTGTCCAAGAGTATTAATCCCAAATCTAGCCCACAGAGGACCAAACTCACTACCAAGCAAATGATGTAACCCCACGGCGCCCCACAAGGGGGTGTCCGGGTCCATGGCCACATATCCTAGCAGCTTCTTCAACTCCCCCCAGGCCTCATATAGAGTTGCAGCTAATGTAGTCCGAATTTTAAAAACTGCGGGGCCGCCATGCAAGAATTGGGGTAGCTCATAAGCAGGCTTCAATAGCAGTGCATCTATCTGGGTAGTTTGATAGCGAGGCTGAGGGGAAACAAAATCAAGCGCATATCGACATTGCGCTGCCAAGTAATACCTGTAAAAGTTGGGCAAAGCAATTCCCCCCTCACGCTTCGGTCTCATAAGAGTAGTTAACTTGAGCCTAGCCCGACGTCCCCGCCATACAAAATGTGAGATAATCTTGTCTATTTGTCAGAAATATTTTTTAGGAATAGGGACCGGTGTATTCTGAAAAATATACAAAAACTTGGGCAAAAAAATAATTTTAATAAGGTTCGACCTACCGATAACGTTTAAGGGCAAGTGAAGCCATGCCATTGTTTTATCATTAAGAGATTGAATATTAGGTAACAAATTCATCTCCAAAAATGAGTCCGTCGTTGCTGCCACCCGAATCCCCAAATATGTACAGTCAGCCACATAAGAAAGTGGGATGTCAGGTGAGCGAGACTCCCGCAGACCACCATCAATAGGAAGCAAAGAGGACTTAGTCCAATAAATTTGAAATCCGGAGTACGTACCAAAATCGTCCACCAACCGCAACGTGGTCCTCAGGGAATCTCCATCATCACCAAGAAAGAGTAGGATGTCATCGGCATAAAGTGCAATCTTTTCCTCTCTGCCCTCAGTACTGAGTCCACGAATCAGCGGATTAGCACAAATTAGAACAGCCAAAGGCTCCAGGGCCAGGGTAAACAAGCCGGGTGAGAGAGGGCAGCCCTGTCTAGTGCCACGATGCAAGGAAAAGGGTCTCGAACTCAATCCACCCATCACCACAGAAGCCCTGGGGTTACTATATAAGATATGTATCCAATGAATAAAGGATGGACCGAATCCAAAACCCCGAAGTACATGTCATAGATATGGCCATTCGACAGAGTCAAAGGCCTTAGATGCATCAAGGGACACTATTGCCCGAGCTCCAATGGTATCATGTGAAAGCTGCAGGTGCAAAAATAATCTTCTAAGATTATGGGACGTCGATTTGCCTGGGATAAAACCAGTCTGATCCTCGTGTACAATGGTTCCCAACACATTATTTAATCTGGTAGCCAGTATCTTCGCCACAATTTTTGCATCTGTAGTCAAAAGGGAAGTTGCAGAGCTCCATATCCTTCCCTGGCTTAGTATCACGGTGCCCGTGATCTTTTCTGTCACTCTCACTTGTGCTGCTCCCTGATTGGTTGAGCTGTGTTGGCCCGCCCCTGGTGACCTTTTTTATTCTGGCCATTGGCACCTGTCAGGTGCCCTTTCGTGGTGTTTCAGAGCAAGTATTGCTGTTGCTGTGTTCCAGTGTTCCTGATCTCCTGTGTACCGACTTGGCCTATACCGACTACGCTCCTGTGTTCCTGTTCTGTGATCCGACCCGGCCTGGCTGACTTCCTGCTTGTTGCTGATCTGGATTGTCTGTGAATCTCCTCTGTGATCTGACCAGGCCTGGCTGACGTTCCTGCTCGTTGCTGATCCGGCTTGTCTGTGAATCTCCTCCGTGTCCTGACCCGGCCTGGCCGACTCCTGCTCCTGGACTTGTTCCTGATTTCTGCCACTCCAGTCTACAGCTTCTGTTGTCGTCTCGGCAACATTCTGATCGCTGCAGTGTGTGGATCTGAGCCTCTCGAGAGTACTGTGTTAACCATTGCTGAGCCTCGTCTCCTGAGCTGAGCCTTCTGTTCTCCTTGTATTGTGAAGTATAACTGAGTCTCATTGACACTTGCTGTGCCGTATCGCTACTAGTGAGCCTCCGATCACTTGTGTTGCTTCCTTCTACGTCACTGCCACTTTAACCCTTGCTAAGCCTTTGCCATTTACTCTGCTTCTGCTGAGCCGGCCTCGTTGTGGGCCTCAGTAGTCGGCGGCTCATAGTCACCTGCAGAGCAGTAGTTCTCCGTTACGCCCATGGGCTATTGGCACAAGCAGTGCAGCAACCGGTGGTCTCCGTTTGTTACGGTTTTCTGACACTCAGACCAGGTTATGAAGTAAAAACACAGTTTTATTGAATCAGGATGATAAACAGTGCCCCTAGGGGCCAGCACAGGTAAGAACAGTATTGAGAAATACAGACAAAGTATGTACAAATATAGGCTGGAGTAACCCCAAAGGGTTAACAGGAGCAACTGGAGAAACTCAGGCTAGATTGGCCACCGCCCAGGATAGATATCAGTCTCTGGAGAACAGTCTCTTAAATGTAGAGCAAAGAGTAAAGTATCAGCACTGGATCACTCTATAGGTAGAAAAGCGGAGCGCCCCTGTTGCGCTGAGCTGAGCCAATACCACCACCGTGGGCTAGGAGGAATGCTACTGCCAGAGCTGAAGTAACCAGAATAGGAATCGTCCACAATGTGACTAGTAAATGACCCTGCGTATCCCAACGGGATTGTGCCACGACACCCTTGGAATGCCACAATAGATGGTTGCTGCACAAGCTACAAGGAGCCGATGCACTAGGCAGTGCAGGTGGAAATGTACACTCTGAGTGAATGAGAAACGAAGCCAGGACACCCTTCCGATGTCGCACAGAATCCTATAACAAGAGCGAACAGACTACCAGCGCCAACCGGCGTGGTCACGGTGCACCCCGAACACCGGACAGGCGGAGCTCTGCAAGGAATACTATGGCGTCAATAGGCGACTCAGAGTGTAACGCTCAACGGACCAACAGAGGCTTGGCAAGCTAAACAAGTGGCACATAACCAGAGACTACAGGCACTGCACGGGTTAATCTGGTACATACAGAAGAGCACTGCTCAGCAAGCAGATGACAGGCAACCTCAGGCTACAGCTGAAAGAGCGAGAGAGGATCAGCGAAAACAGTTCAGAATGTCGCCAGAGCGACCGGAGGACACTGGAACTGCAACCGGACAGGAGCGATAACCGGAACCGGATGGAAACAGCCGCAGGAACGTCAACTGGAGAACGGGTAAATCACGGAGCAGGGTCATCAGCCAGAACCGGGTCAATCACGTAGCAGGGTCGTCAGCCAGAACCGGGTCAATTACAGAGCAGGGTCATCAGCCAGAACCGGGTCAATCACGGAGCAGGATCAGAAAAGGAGTCAGACAAGCCGGATCGGTACACAGGAGACACTGGAACTCAGCAACGAGACGCAGGAACGGGAACACCACAAAAGGGCAACTGACAAGTGCCCAAGAACCAGTATAAAAAGGAACATCCTGGGCGGGCCAATCAGTCTCCTCCAATGCAAAGGTAACACAGTCACAGATTGACAGGGAATCATGGGGACCGTGATACCGTTACGCCCGTGGGGCTATTGGCTCAAGTGATTCCAATACTGTTGGTCTCCGGTATACGCCCGTGGGGGCTATTGACTCAAGCTATCACGATACTGTTGGTCTCCGTTACGCCCCTGGGGGCTATTGGCTCAAGCAATTCCAATACTGTTGGTTCCGTTATGCCCGTGGGGGCTGTTGGCTCAAGCAATTCCAATACTGTTGGTTCCGTTACGCCTGTGGGGGCTATTGGCTCAAGCGATCCCAATACTGTTGGTCTCCGTTATACGCCCGTGGGGGCTACCAAACAACTACCCTGCAGCTTCAGTCTCAGTCGCAGCTCTTATCAACAGCGTTACATATTTAATGGACTTAAGGTGTTGTATGATCTAGCACCTACTGCAGTCTTGTTCACCAAGGGCGTGCCTAACACCACATTTGAGACTGATTACCCTTGTAATTTACCATTTGTCTCCAGTTGCTGTTATGCCTGCTCTGTATCTGTACTAAGATATATATTCCCTGTTTTGTATCCTGTCATATGTAGCCTATATTCTGTTATTCACAATACTGCCACTAGGGGGCAAGCTTGTTATTATTTTTTGCTCTAATAAAATTGTATTTTATTCTAACCCTCTGTCTGAGTGTCTGAAAAACCATTACACAGGCAATACAATAATGGAAGCATCATTCATGGAGTCCGGAAGATGTCCATCATCTATGGCAGCGTAAAAAGTATTTAAGAGATAAGGGACCAAGACATCCGCAAATTCCCTATACCACTCCGCAGGAAGACCATCCACACCCGAGGACTTGCCCGCCAGCAAACCACAAATCGCCTCCATCACTTCTCTAAGAAGTATAGGAGCATCTAGCATACGTCGGTGTTCTAAGGAAAGTTGCGGAAGGTTACATTGACCAATAAAATGAGATATCTGAGACTCAGAGCGGGTTAGTCGAGACTCATAAATGAGAGTAGAAGCGTTGGAACCGCAGATTAATCATTCACGGGTCGAGTATCAGTTCACCCCCAGAATCCCGGAGTGAAGAAAGCAACGGAGTCCCCCTATGCTAGCGAACAAGATGAGCCAAGAGCTTCCCCGCCTTATCCCCATTCTCAAAAATATTTTGTTTCATATAAAAAACATGACGGGCATTCAACTCAGAGAGTTTTACAGAGTATCGTAACGAGCAGGAAACAAACTTAGTGTAGGACTCTGAATCCCCACTCCCCACAAACTGTTCTTCCGCCTCAGCAGCCTCCGATTCCAAAACCTCCACTTCCCTAGATCTAAGTCTATTTTGTGTAGATATAAGAGATATCAGAGAACCCCTTGCAGCTGCCTTGGCAGCCTCCCAAACAATACCCTGAGCAGCCGAATTGACATTATTGGCAAAATAGTCACATAGATCTTCTCTATGTTTAGACACCAAATGCGTATTAGTCAACCATACGGGACTAAACCACCAAACTCTGGGCCTAGGTCCCTGGTCTCGGTGTAAAGACAATAATAAAGGGGAATGGTCGGAAGCCACTCTGGTTAGAAGACAGCAATCCGTAACCCAAAGCAAAGCCAGCTGGTTAGCAAGCACATAATCAATTCTAGATAACTTTTTATAAGTGGCCGAGTGGCAGGAGAATTCCCGGTCCCGCGGGTGGAAAGTCCTCCATACATCTACAAGTTCCATATCACCTACAAGATTGAGGAAGGCATCTCTATGTAATTTGGAATCAACCACCGTCCCACCAAATCTATCCAAATCGAGATTAGTAGCTATATTAAAGTCACCCATACAAATTATATGGTGATGTGTCTTGTCAGAGACATATATAAGCATGTCCTGGAGAACTTATAGGTCTAAAGGCGGTGGTATATAAACATTCATTAAGACAAACAGAGCTCCCTGTAACCTGCACGTTAGGAAGAGGTAACGTCCCTGTGGATCAGTCTTAAGATCAATGAATTCGAAAGAGACCAATTTATAGATAAGTATGGAAACACCCCTGGCATATGTGAAATACTTGGCATGGTAATGTCTCTGTATCCAGTGCCTCCTAAGAGACAAAACTCTACCTGCAGTAAGATGGGTTTCCTGCAACATAACCACCCCTGGAGTTTGCTTCCTGACGTGGTTCAACACTAAAGATCGTTTTATAGCATCATTCAGGCCACGCACATTCCAGGATAAAAATTTACAAGTTAGTGGTGTCATCACTGAAATAAGTAGAATGTGTTACACCCCTGGCCACATGGCGGGATCCATTGAGGGCGAAGGGTGCCCAACCCAGAAGAGAGAGGAAGAGGGATCCCTAAACTAACAACTGCCCCAACCCTTATCAAAACGTCCCGCCCTATATCCATCACCCCCAAGCCGACAGAGATTTTATCCCTTAAACAACCCATTCCCGCGGCCTGGCAGCCAAAACTCCTGACCCTTCCCTCCCACCCACCAGACATGAACCAATTAACTTGCAATTAAATTGACCAACAGAACATAAACGATCCCATCCACACCACCCGCCCCACACAGCAGCAGTATAAAGCAAGTAATAAGTATACCACCACTTCATATTAGTAGGTAAAAAAACATAGTAATCACAACACCACAGCCTCCCATAAAACACAGCATCTCCCATACAATAAGAAGTCATATCCTCAAACGTCCACCAGCATTATTCTCATCTATCCTCCCCGGCCTAGCATCCCCTGGGCAAAGCAAGGCATCAGCAACAGCCTCAAGAGCCTTCAGTGCCAAAACATGGCAATATAACAACCACTCCTTTCCCAAGGCATGCAAGGCTTGGGCAACTGAACAGTAGAAATTGACAATAACAGTGTCATACATAGCAGTATAAGAAATCGCCCTCAGGCTACTAGACCCATCTCCCACCCATTCACCCCTCCTCGGCACACCTCGAGCGGAACGGAGGCAACCAAAGACTAGATAAATAGAACTTAACAAAACTGAAGGTTACAACTGCCAAATAACGGCCGAAGGGCATCCAGCCTCCGCCCAAGGCGCACGAGAGAGTATCAATAAAGCCCTATAACCCGGAGCAAGGTCTGAAAAAGTAACAGAACAGAAAAAAAATATATATATATATATCTCCCCCCCCCCGCATCCACAATTGGATACAAGTACTCATGCACATAACAGGTTTTAAGACAATTAAATAGCAGTATATTAATATCACAAGGCCTAAAAAATTAACAGAAAAGGAGGGGGACGGAAGAGGAGAAAAAAAAACACATTTCCCCCCCTCCCTCCGCATCCACAAAGGGACACAGCTACCTATGCATATAACAGGTTTTGAAACATTTAAATAGCAATATATTGATATAACAAATTGATCCCCCCCTCCTCAACCTCTCAGCTCCAGTGAAGGCTTCAGAACATTTCATCACGGAACATGAGCTGAGACTCTCTGTGAAGGCAGTGTTCTACACTCACCAGGGATTAAGAGTATTGCATCAGGGGAGGATGCTTCAACCATGGGCCACCTCAGGGATCCCATGGAGCAAAGGGAGCAAAGCAGGGACTCCGTCAAATAAGGATTATGAACTGATGAAAACCAAGAGGTGGAGACTGTAGTATCGGTGTTGTAAAATGATGAAGTGAGAAAGTGAGTTCAATGAGCGTCCACCCATTCTCTAGCCTCTGAATCTGAAGTAAAAAAGATGGTATTGCAATCTAGCAGGAAACAACATGGAATAGGAGATGTTTTTCTCACGAAGTTTGCGCTTCACCTGCAGAAACTTGCGCCTTTGGCGTTGGACATCAGCTGAGAAGTCTGTTGATTTTCAAATGAAATTCCATCTTTCATCCTGGCCATGCGAAGTATGGCGTCTCGATCCCTGTAATTCAAGAGTTTGATAATCAACTGACGGGGTGGAGATCCAGGGGACCTGGGGCCTATCAGTATACGATGTGCCCTTTCAATAGTGAAAGATTGGGAAAGACCCTCCATGCCAACATTTTCCCGTATCCAGTCTTCCATGTATTGCTCAGGAGCATGACCCTCGCGGCCCTCCGGCAGCCCAATTATTCGAATGTTACTGCGTCTAGATCTATTTTCAAGATCATCCACTTTGGATTGCAGAGAGCGCACTTGATTCTTCAATTCATCCACCGTGGCAACCACAGGGGGGAGTGCGTCCTCCACAGTAGACACACGTTGTCGAATGTCAGTAATACTTTCACGTAAATTTTGTTGGTCTGCACGTAAGAGATTTATCTCCACCTGCACAGTATCAATCTTGTTGGTTAAAACCGCCTGACAAGTAGCAATTGCAGACATTATTTCTGTAAACTGGGATTTCGAATCATCTTCCCCAGAAGCAGAAGATTGGGCCGGCGAAGCAACCGCAGAAGGGGCCTCCAACATGGCCATAACCTCCTCCGCTGCCATAGCTCTCCTAGCAAATTTACTTAACTTCTTCCTGTATTCTGATGACTTTTTAACCATACTGGGATCGGGAAGACAGGTGCAGGTCAAATCAACATACGACAAGGCCAGCGTAGGGTGGACAGTAGCCACTGAGGCAGGCAAGTGCAGACAGGATCTCTCAAGATTCAAATGACATGCATAATTCGTCTTATGTCATTTGACAAGGGAATGAAATCATACATGGGATAGCAGGGGAATAAACATAGAGGAAATAGGACGAACAGGGAAGCCAGCAGCTTCAGAATTTGCAGTATCCGATGCTCAGACAGCAAATAAGGGCATCAGCCACAGGTAGGTAATAAAACAGCAGCAGTGGGCTCCTCAGCCGGAATCAGGCAGCAATCAGCAGTGGGATCTCTGAGGTTCAATTATACACGGGGCAGATGGGGGGAACATACATAGGAAAGTAGACAAATGAGGGAGCTTGCAGCAAGTGCTTCAAAATTATCCAACTGATGAACAAAGTTGAGAAGCAAGGACCACATCCAGATAATGGCACATCAATAAGAGACCCTCCAGCTGCTTCTGTCACCCAAGGATACGTCAGGCGTCTCAGAAGAGTAGGCTCACAATGTGACCAGGCTGAAGGTATGGCATCAGGAACCAGCAGGCATCCAGGTGGGTGATGATAGCCTAATGGGCAAGGATAGGGAACACAGGAGCAAAATAATAAACAGGAGGGCGCACTAAGGTAGTCAGCAAGGGCATGGACTGTTAATACAACCCCAGGCAGGGGCACACACCAGGCAGAGCAATACTTTGACTGAGTAGAATGTAACTGCACCAAGTCCAACAGCGTATTGTATAGGCCTTAAGCCACTTCAAACTCGCCCATACACTCTGCTACATTTTAGAACATCCCAAAGGGAGAGGCCCACAGCACTGCTAAGATGCATTGGTAACAGTAAGAGTCAGTGGGCTTCCAAGTTGGCTATGTTGGCCTACTGGGCAGGGACAGGGGACACAGGAGAAGAGAAAAAAAAACAAACAAAAAGGAGGGCACACTAACTGGGCAAAGGCCAAGCTTCTAGCACAGGTGCCCGGCAGGAGCACTCACCAAGCACGGCAGCGCTGCAGAGATGGTCCGGCAGAGAGCTCACTCCAGCCTTGTCGTCATAGCAATGCAGCCGCGACACTCCAAGGCAGGGCCCCCTCCGACTCCAGGCCCGATTCAGCGCCACTCCGGACAAGGGATCAGCCAGCAACTTACGTCGGTCTCATGCGCCACCTCTATCACAGGCCCCAACACCAGGTGCAGTCCACAGCAGAGCCCAGACCAGAAGACAGACCGCGCCTCCTCCTTCACCAACCGGGCCCCCCTCCGGCCTGGCCAGCAAGCAGGCCTCAGCGGCGCGGCCCGAATCCATGCCGCAGCAAACAATGGCCTCACAGTACAAAACAGGTATCCACAAATAGCTCTGAACGTGGGGACATAACATATTATCACAGTGCCCGTGCTATGCTGGTGACATTCTGTCACTTTGCTACTTCTACCTTTTCATTGGCTAACGTGTTGTTGCTCCTCCCAGTGACAGACCTTAAATACTCAATCCTGTTACTTCTGTGGTGCCCTTTCGTGGTGTTCCTGTTGCTAGCTCTTGTTCCGTTATATTCGTATGATTCCTGTGTATGACCCGGACTGCCTGACTACTCTTCCTGTTTATGTTCCTGCTCTGTGTACCGACTCAGACTGGCTGACGTTCCTGCTCTGTGTACCGACCCGGATTGGCTGATGTTCCTTCTCTGTGTACCGACTCAGCTTGGATGACGTTCCTGCTCTGTGTACCGACCCGGATTGGCTGACGTTCCTGCTCTGTGTACCGACTCGGCTTGGCTGACGTTCCTGCTCTGTGTACTGACCCGGATTGGCTACGTTCCTTCTCTGTGTTACTGCCCGGTTCGCACTCATTCCAGGATCCGGTTTGGAGGCTGTAGCCGGTGCTCACTCTCTTGGTCTGACTAGACCTCCGGTTGCCTCGGTTACTGCTCAGGCAGTTCTTACTGTGACCCGATCACTCCTGTGCCTAGTCCTCTCTCTCCGGTGTGGAGATTCCGGTTGCACCACGGTACGCTTGGTCTGTTTGCTGCTATACCTGAGGTTGGGTTACTCTTGTATGCCTCAGTCGGTTATTCCATCTGCAGTTGCCTCAGACAGGAGCATTCATTAACCCCTTGCGGGGTGGTGCTGTGCATTTGGGTCATAGTCTATTGCAGTCTTGGTTTGCATTACACTGCACCTCCCGGTGCTGTGCATTTGTGTTACAGTCTGTTGCAGTCCCGGTTTAGCGTTACACTGCACCTCCAGTTGCAGCCTACCTCTGGTGCTCCGGTAGCCAGTTGCACATCCTGGGCTCTGCTTGTTCCTTGGTGGCTAAAATCGCTATTTTATCACTCTCTGCGTAGAGAGTGTACTCTGGACCTTCCACTATTATGGCCTATCTGCTGTTCCTGGCTTAATAGTACCTATTTGCCATTGTCTCACTGAATCATACGAACTTTACCTGACCTGTGTCAGTATTGTATATTTGTTTTACATATACTGGACCTGTGTGAATTATTTACTTTATTGTAACCTGTCCTGTGTCAGTGTCATTTTGTATCTATATGCTGGACCCGCGAGAGTTACTTTTATTCTGTGTGATTTAATAAAACTGTGTTTTACCAAAACCTTCCATTTCTAAGTGTACATAAAACAGTTATAGTACGAAAGGGCCATGACCTCAGACGGTACAGGTGAAGGTAATGCACAAAGTATCCATTGGAGGATGGATTTACATGAGCAGCGTTTGGATCAGTTGGCATTGGCCGTTCAAACAAATCTTGAGCGTACCGTCCACTTGGATAAACCAGTGCAAGCCTCAGTGGTCTCCCCCGTTACGACACCAGGAGCTCAGTCTGTGTTGCAAGCTAACTCAAACAGAGTTGATTGCTACTGCTCCATTACCATTGAGGTACGATGGCGAACCTACCCTATGCAGAGGGTTCATAAATCAATTAGAGATCTTCCTAGAGTTAACTCCTCAAGCCTCTCCTAGTGACCGAAGTAAGGTGGGCTTCATGGTTTCTTTGCTGATAGGCAGAGCACTGGCATGGGCAAATCCCTTACGGGAGGCAGCTAAACTGTGTACAAAGAACTTCAGCAAGTTCTTAAGGGCGTTTCATAAAGTATTTGAAGTCCCAGGAAGAGCCGCCTCTGCTGCAAAAAAATTAATGGAGATCTAGCAGGGGTCTCGTATGGTGGCAGACTACACCATTGAATTTCATACATTGGCAGCAGAGGTGGGCTGGAACAATTAGGCGCTGGTGGCAGCATTTGCTCAGGGACTTGGTGAGCACATTAAAGATGAAACGGCAGCCAGAGACCTGCCGACTGATCTGGATGAGTTTATTGATTTCTTGATCTTAATCCATTCCCGCATCAGAGAGCGAATGGTGGCTAAGGACCAAGCAAGACCAAGCTTCCCACCCATGCCTCCCTCACCTCCCAAGCCTCTGTGAGACTGGTGAACCTATACAGTTAGGGTTCACTAGGTTATCGCCGCAGACAGGGCCTCTGTCTATATTGTGGTCAAGCTGGCCATTTGCTGCGTTCATGTCCTACACAGCCGGGAAACAAATGCACCTAGGGTATCTTGGGGGACAGGCCCTAGGTGGATTTCAGCAGTCCCTAGATCTGATGAATCAGAAGCCTACAGTTCAGGCTGTAATTTACAGGGCAGAACTCTCGGTGGAAGTTCTTGCCCTGGAGGATTCTGGCGCAGCCTGGTATTTTATGGATGACTCATTTGCTGCCTTACACAAAATTCCACTGGTGGAGAAAGAAACTCCCTTGACTATCGAGGCCATTGATGGCAGGCCAAATTACTATGGAAACGATACCACTCTCCATGCGTATTGGGGAGCTCTATACTGAGAAACAATGTTTCCAGATTATCCGTTCTCCTCACCATGCCGTCATCTTGGGGTTTCCATGGTTACATCTGCACAACCCTAGGTTCAACTGCAGACTTGTGAGATTACGGCTTGGTCTGAATTCTGTAATAAACATTGTATTTCCCACCCCACCAAGATTATGTGTGCCTCTCCCTCCGTGCCTGCTGAATACCGCCACCAGCTACGTTTTCAGTAAAGGAGAAGCTAGTGCCTTGCTGCAGCATTGAGCGTGCGATTGTGCTATTGATCTGCCTCCTGGTGCCGTCCCTACTTGGGGTCGTGCGTACCCACAGTCGTGCGATGAGAATCGGGCTATTGAGGAGTATATTTTGGATGCCCTGGAGAGGGGTATTATCAGGAAGTCATCCTCGTCCATGGGGGCTGGTTTCTTCTTTGTGAAAAAGAAAAATGGCAATTTACAACCATGCATAGATTATCGTGGATTGAATAAACTTATGCCAAAAATGCCTATCCTATACCACTCATTATGGAGTTGTTTGACAAATTGAAAGGCTCCTCCATTTTTACCAAGTTAGATTTACGTGCTGCATATAACCTGATCAGAATAAGGGCCGATGATGAGTGGAAAATGTCATTCAATACCAGATCAGGGCATTATGAATATCTGGTGATGCCTTTTGGTTTATGTAAAGCCCCCGCAGTATTCCAGGAATTTATCAGTGACATCCTACGTGACATGCTACAGTCTTGTGTAGTTGTTTATCTTGATGATATTCTCATATATTCATCCAATTTGTTGCAGCACATCAAGGATGTGACCACAGTTTTGCTTAGACTCCATGAGAACATACTCTACTGCAAAATTGAGAAATGCGAGTTTCACAAGCCTATGGTGCCTTTTCTAGGCTTTGTGATCTCTAAAGATGGCATTGCAATGGACAAGGATAAGCTCGCAGCAGTCCTGCAGTGGCTACGTCCCAAGGGACTCAAGGCTATCCGACGCTTTCTTGGCTTTGCCAACTATTATAGGAAGTTCATTCAAGACTTTTCCCCGATTGTACAGCCACTCTCTGACCTTACGCACAAGGGTGCTAATCCCTCCCAATGGTCTCAGGAAGCTGAAAAAGCCTTTGTGACACTGAAATCTGCATTTGCTTCTGCTCCTGTACTGTCCCACCCCAACCCCTCCCTTCCATTCACATTGGAGGTTGATGCCTCTGAAACTGGGGTAGGGGCAGTGTTGTCACAACTCCTGGACCCAGGGAGTATGTTAAGACCATGTGGCTTTTTCTCAAAAAAGTTGTCTGGTGCTCAGAGCCACTACGAGATTGGGGACAGAGAACTGTTGGCGATTATTCTAGCCCATAAAGAGTGGCGACACCTACATGAGGGTACTAGAACCCCGGTATTGATCTTGACTGATCATAAAAATCTAACTTACCTTTCCGAGGCGAAGAGATTGTCCTCTCGACAGGCCAGATGGGCTTTGTTTCTGTCCCGTTTTCATTTTATTGTATCCTACCTGCCTGGTTCCAAGAATATTAGGGGAGATGCCCTGTCCAGGCAATTTAGTCCAGAGACCGAAAGAGATGAGTGTCACGGTTTGTTACTGTTTGTAAAAGAACACTCAGACAGTTAGGTAAGGTTAAAAGCTTTATTGAAAAAAATGCACAATAGCCCCACTCAGGTCCAGATAAGGTCCGTACCGAGTACTTTCGAGATCTGACACAGGTCAGGGCGAAACTACATACACAGTAGTAGTCAGCAAACAAGAATAATGACCTTGGACTTGTAGGCAGATTCTCAGCAAGGTTCAGGAACAATAATATCCTCGACAGCCCCACACCGCAATAGGTGACACAGGCGATGAGTGACTGAAGGGCAATCCCTAGTGGACTAGGGTTAACGAAGGCAGCACAGATAGTGTACACTAGGCCCTAGACTTTTAGGGTTAACGGAGGCAACACTGGCAAAACACTGGCAGAGGACTGACCCTAGGAGAGTAGGGTAAACGGAGGCAACATGGGCAGGACTCTGGCAGTAACTGAACCCCAGAACGCTAGGGTTAATCGAGGCAACACAGCTGTGGCACTTGTAGTGACTGAACCCTAGAATGCTAGGGTAAATGGAGGCCACACGGACCGGACTCAGGCAGTGATAGGACCCTAGCACGTTTGGGTTAACGGAGGCAACAGACACCAGATGCTGGCGATATAACAACTCTAGGTCACATGGGTAAACTGAGGCAGCATGGGCAACAGTGTGGTACTGGCTTGACCCAGGTATTATAGGGTTACCAGAGACAACACAGACACTGGTCAGTGCAGGGTCTCCCACAGGCTTCAGGAGACAATAGGAGCTGCAAGCGAGCCGGAGATAGGTACGTAACATAACCGGTCCTGGACCGGTGTCTCCCTGTTCGGTATACAGAGGTAATAGGCCGGTCCGGTGAGCGATGGAACTAGCGGCACAACCAGGTCGGCACACATGGACTTCACAGCCAGTCAGGAGGACCACCAACACTAGCCCAGCCACATCGGTGCAAACGGATAGTCAGCCAGTCCTAGTCAGTAACGGAATCAGATACTCAGCCACGCTGGTTCGGTAGACAAGGAGTTAGACAGCCAGTCCTAGTCAATAATGGAATCAGTTACTCAGCAAAACCAGTTTGTTTCACAAGGAGTTAGTCAAGCAGTCCTTAGTCGGTAACGGAATCAGATACTCAGCCAAGCCAGTTTGGTACACAAGGAGTTAGTCAGCCAGTCCAAGGTCAGCAACTAAAATTGGATCACAATAGCATCAGACAGAAAGCGTAGTCAGGTGAGCCGGGTCATACACGGAAACAGGAAACAAGAACTACTAGTCGCTAGATACGGGTAAACCACGAAAGGGCACCGGAATAGTGACAGGAGGGCGTATTTAAAGGCAAGTCCTGGGAGGAGTAATAACACAGAGCCAATAAGAATGCAGCCAGTGTAAATCCGGAAGTAACACTATCACTCAGGAATCACGGGCACTGTGATAATGAGACTCCAGTACCCATTATTCAGCCAGATCGCATTTTGGCTACCTTGCAAACCAGTGTCACTTCGCCTCTGGGGGAGGAGATCCTTGCTACCCAGGCTACTGCACCCCCTGATACCCCAGTAGGCAAGTGTTTTGTAGCTGAGCCTTTCCGTACCCGCCTACTGGAAACCTATCATGCATCCCTGGCAGCTGGGCATATTGGCAGGGACCAATTGATCTGGTCACTATCACAGTTATTCTGGTGGACTTCCATGCGTGCTGATTGCACCACCTTCACGGCAGCATGCACTACCTGTGCTCGTGCCAAATCCCCTAGGCACCTCCTAGTGGGCTTGCTTCAAGCAGTACCTAATGGCGAGCGTCCTTGGTCCATTGGCTCGATTGACTTCCTGGGGGAATTGCCAGTGTCTAAGGGATATTCATTCATTCTGATGGTGGTCGACAGATTCTCTAAGATGGCACACTTTGTGCCTCTTCCTGGCCTTCCCTCTGACCAGGAGTTGGCTGTTGTCTTTGCCAGAGAAGTGTTTTGGTTGCATGGTGTACCCAGGGTGCTGGTGTCTGAGCAAGGGAGCTAATTTGTGTCCAGGTTCTGGAGGGCATTCTGTGATCAGATGGGCATACAGTTATCCTTTTTTTCTGCCTACCATCCCCAGGCCAACGGAGCCGCCAAGCGTGCCAATCAAGGATTGGAACAATTTATACGCTGTTTTGTGTTCGATCATCACGACAATTGGGCCGACCTGTTACCATGGGCAGAGTTCGCCAGGAATTGTGTGGTTAATTCATCGTCCTGGAGCTCCCCATTTCTCATCAATTACGGGTTCCAACCATGTTTGCTCCCTGAATCAATTCAGATCCAGCAAATTCCAGCTCTGGATGAGCATATCGAGCAACTCTGCTCCACTTGGGCACAGGTACAGAGGACCCTCAGTGCTTCGTTCCAGCGTTATCAGCATCACGCTAATCCCAGACGGTTGTTGGTGGTCTCCTTCCAGGTTGGGTACAGGGTATGGCTATCCTCCAGAAACCTTAATCTGCAGGTTCCATGTAATAAATTGGTTCCTCAGTTTGTCAGTCCCTTTAAAGTTATCCACAAGATTAACCCAGTTTCTTATGCTCTGGATCTTCCAGCATCCATGCATATTCATAATGTGTTCCACGTATCCCTGCTGAAGCTTCTGGTATGCAATCGTTATACTACCAATCCTGCGGTCCCCGGTCCTATTCAGGTGCAAGGTCAGGAAGAGTATGAAGAACAAAATATTATTGACTCCCGTAGATACAGCGGGAGATTGCAATATTTGGTTCATTGGAAGGGCTATGGCCCTGATGAGCGTTCATGGGTTAATCAGAGGGACCTCCATGCTCCCAGGTTGGAGAGCAGATTCCATGCCAAATATCCACAGAAGCCGGGCCCCTCTTCTCGGGGAGGAGGTCTTTGAGAGGAGGGTACTATCACGGTGCCCATGCTATGCTGGCGACATTCTGTCACTTTGCTACTTCCTGATACCTTTTTATTGGCTAACGTATTGTTGCTCCTCCCAGGGACAGCCCTTAAATACTCAGTCCTGTCACTTCTGTGGTGCCCTTTCGTGGTGTTCCCATTGCTAGCGCTTGTTCCGTTATATTCGTATGATTCCTGTGTATGATCCTGACTGCCTGAATACTCTGCCTGTTTACGTTCCTTCTCTGTGTACCGACCCGGACTGGCTGACGTTCCTGCTCTGTGTACCGACCCGGATTGGCTGACATTCCTGCTCTGTGTACCAACTCGGCTAGGATGACGTTCCTGCTCTGTGTACCGACCCGGATTGGCTGATGTTCCTGCTCTGTGTACTGACTCAGCTTGGCTGATGTTCCTGCTCTGTGTACCAACCTGATTGGCTACATTCCTGCTCTGTGTTACTGCCCGGTTTGCACTCATTCTGGGATGGGGTTTGGGGGCTGTAGCCGGTGCTCACTCTCTCGGTCTGACTAGATCTCCGGTTGCCTCGGTTACTGCTCAGGCAGTTCTTACTGTGACCCGATCACTCCTGTGCCTAATCCTCTCTCTCCGGTGTGGAGATTCTGGTTGCACCACGGTACGCTTGGTCTGTTTGCTGCTATACCTGAGGTTGGGTTACTCTTGGGCGCCTCAGTCGGTTATTCCATCTGCAGTTGCCTCAGACCAGAGCATTCATTAACCTCTCGCGGGGCGGTGCTGTCACAGTCTGTTGCAGTCTTGGTTTGCATTATACTGCACCTCCCGGTGCTGTGCATTTGAATTACAGTCTGTTGCAGTCCCGGTTTGGGGTTACACTGCACTTCCAGTTGCAGCCTACCTCTGGTGCTCCGGTAGCCAGTCGCACATCCTGGGCTCTGCTTGTTCCTTGGTGGCTACGGTCGCTATTTTGTCACTCTCTGCATAGAGAGTGTACTCTGGGCCTTCCATTATTAAGGGCCTATCCGCTGTTCCTGGCCTAATAGTACCTATCTGCCATTGTCTCACTTAATCATATGAACTTAACCTGACCTGAGTCAGTATTGTATATTTGTTTTACATATATTGGACCTGTGTGGGTTATCTACTTTATTGTAACCTGTCCTGTGTCAGTGTCATTTTGTATTTATATGCTGGACCCGCGAGGGTTACTATTATTCTGTGTGATTTAATAAAACTGTGTTTTACCAAAACCTTCCATTTCTGAGTGTACATAAAACCGTTACACATATCCCTTTAAATAAATAAATAAATAAAATGAACATACAGTTATCTGCTTTTTAAAGGGATGCTCCAGTTCTTATCTTACCCATGACATATATATTATAATTACAGCTACAATGAAGTTTCCAGAGCAACCTCTTTCTGAATATTTCAGCATTCACTCATTCCTTTGTTAAGGCACATTTTGATGCACATTGTGACACTGCTGATAATATAAATCAGGTTTCCTTGAATTTCCCCAAGGTGAAGGTTAATGGTAAAAGCACAGATGAAAATGTACAACATGGACTTGCAGCCCACACACAGCCCAGCTATTGCTTTTGAATTCTGAAAAGCCTTAAGGAGAACTACACTGCAAATTATTTTTTGCAGAATTCTCACTCACCTTGCTATTTGTTCAGGAGAAGTACAACATTAGTTTAGACTCAGGAAAATAATTAAAACATTTAAAGGAACATACAATTTCGTTTTTTGGATAGAAAAATAGGTATACTGAGTAGGTTAACTGAAGGACACTAACAAACATTCAATTTAATGCCTTGCATGTCAGAGTGGTCTTCAATGTTAACATATCAAGTGTCAGGTTTGAAAAGAATATGAGTGACTCATAGATGCTTGAGGATGGAGCAGAGGAGCATAGCTTGTGAGCTTAGACAACACTAGCTGGAACCTTGCTGTAGCCTTAGTCAAAAGTGGTGCTGCCCACAAGGTCTAATATCCACCCCCAGAAGAGCCAGGAATAGATCAGGATAGATTCAGATCCTAATGCAGATTTCTCACAGACAATTCTGAGAATGATACTGGAGAAAAGACACAAAAGGACTGGCAAGAAGGCTCAGGGGAGGAGCAGCTGAACTGTCTTTGTTGTCTGTGGACTATACATTGAAGAGGCAAGCTGGGCTGAGCAGACACACTGTATGAGGGAGATCAGCAGACAAAGCATTGGAAAACAAAATAACAAAGTCAGAAATGAGTCGGAGTCAAGCCAGGGAATCATACAATCAGAGTGCAGGGTCAGAGAGGTTAAGCAGTGTTGCATTCAGGAACAAGCTGGTAGTGAAGCCAGGGAATAACACAATCAGAAGAGAAGCAAACAGCATGCTGACTCTCAGGTAGCTTGTAGAGTAGGTGAGACAACTGATTTGAGTGAAACTTTAAAAGTCCCAATAGCCAATATACAGAGGGGGGGAGTGGTAGCCAGGTAAGGGAGGTGTGACAATTAGTAACTGTGTTAGGCTCCAAATTAGCATTTTTAATATGACAAAACCAAGGGTAGGCAACCTTTTGCACTCCAGGTGGGTTATGCACTAAGGTGTCACAGTTCCTCAGAGATGTTTAGGAGTCAGTACGGAATAGTAAAATGCAATTTATTAAATAACAATAACGATAGCATACAATGGTAATAAGACAGGAACAAGCAGATGGTCACGGCCAGCAAGCATTACTATCAGGAATAGTAGACTGCCAAGACTGACCACACTGCTGGAGACTAGGTCAAAGCCACTGGTAGTCTCAGCTGGAACCAGGAGCTGGAACAGGAATGGAACAGGAGCAGGAACCGGAACATGAAGTCTTGATCCGATGAGCGAGGAATACACCTGACTCACGCCTGCAGTCAATATAGCTAAAGCGGATACTTGACTCACACCTGCAGTCAGTAATAGGAAGTGGATATCTGACTCATGCCTGCAGTCAGTAATAGCTAGTCTACCAGAGCCACAGGTCTGCACCAGATTGGGTGTCTGCTAGCTACAGGGAACAAACAAGAGAATAGTCAGACAGAGCCACAGGTCAGCACCAGAGAGGGTAGTCAGACAAGCCAGGTCATACACAGTTCAGGTAGTCATCCAGAGCCACGGGCCTGCACCAGATTGGGTGTCCACTATCTAAGGATAAGGCAGGAGAATAGTCAGACAGAGCCACAGGTCAGCACCAGACTGGATAGTCAGACAAGCCAGGTCATACACAGAGCCCAAGGAAATAGAACTGTATTGTACAACAACGCAAAGGTAACTGATTCAGGACTCAGTCTGCCCCTTAAACCCCTCCTCAGGAAGTAGGTAGGAGGAGCAGCTCAGAGGGCGGTAGTAGGTAGGAGGAGACTACAGGAAGCAAACACATAAAACAGAGGCCTGATTCATTCAGAAGTCTTGTGCCTGCAGATGATGCATCTTGCTTTGATGCATCCAACCACTGCCATAATCCTGCGTCAATCCGTGTGGCATGGACGGCCGCTGAAGCCGAAGCATCATTTCGAGTGCCGGCTGAAGCAGCGGTGCTGGACCCAAGGTAAGCTGTGACGTAAGGTGTGATAAAGGTTTGATAATGAGCAGATAACTTCACCGGTGAGATAAGCTCTCCAATTCTTATGTTATTACTTGGGACCTATGCACTAACATATCCTGAACTTGAAAATCAAACTCCACATAAAACAGGTATTGAAGTTTATCTCAAGGTAGATGTTATCTCTTCCTTCATGGTCTAATCTTCTCCTTTCTTGGACAGGCAGAATTAACCTCATCAAAATGTCTGCTTTCTATTACAGTTATCAAATCTCTTCAATGAATTCTTAATCATTTCATATGGGGTAGGAAACTTGCTCACTTAACATTTTCTCATATATCCAAAAGTAAGAGCAAGGGTGGATTGGGGTGGATTTTCTTAAATATTACCACTCCACCCAGTTGTGTTGTGTCTTCAGACAAGAGCTATATTCAACTCTTGAGTTATGTGGTCTTCCTAGACTTTCTTCCAATCTGTGGAATTATAACAGGACAAATGTTTGAATTCTCTCCAGTCTTTTTTGATTAAAAGCATCCTCTTTACTTGGAAACCTCAGCTGTTTTTAAACTTAATTCACCTTCTGCTTTTCCAAGGACCCAGTGCCCCTAGAAAAGCCAAATAGTGAATTTACCACCCTCTCATATAATTTTACTTTCATTCCATTAACTAACCCACTCAGGGTTAATTAACCTAATGTCATCAGGAAGTGCCACCTTTTTTAATTAATCCTGATTTCCTATGTGCCAACTTTGGCATGCTCTTAGATTCCATTTGTCTTACAGCAGTCCTTGATCTCTACATATGGCTTAAATTCCTTTCTCCCACTACAGGGGAGCTTGCTCCTGCCCTCTGTGCAGCCTTCTTTCCTACCTTTTGCTGGATTCTGTCACTGCTTATGTGGAAAACATGTCAATGTTCTTAGAGGGTTTACCTCAGTGTCCCATTTTCTGTGTTCTCTCCTTACTGTTCACTATTACCTGTTAGCTTATCTTTTTTCCTCCCCCATCTTGTTTTTCTTTCACTATCCTTGGTTGTACTGGACCTTCCTCCATTTGGCACTTTCAATATTTCTTCTAGTAGGATTATATTATTAAAGGTGTGTTCTCCTTTCCATCCTGTCATTGTAGCCTCTCAGTACTGATGTTTATGGTACCCGGGAATCACGCCATAAGCTTGACCATCCAGTACTGGGTCTGGCTCAGTTACAGTAATTCAGCTTTGCAGCCATCAGCTTTGCCTTCATCTGCTGGGCTGCAGCAAGGTCTTGTTTACAGGCATCTACTACCACCAACCCTCACACCCTAGCCTTACTGTCTAGCATCATAGGCTTTGTGTTCTTCTTCTCCAGTATTTGCCTTCCACTGTTTCTGCACAGAGTATCTGTCCTATCTTGCGCATTCCCTGACACAACTCTAAGCCAACCAAAGCCCTACAAAACTAGAAACAAACTGAAAATGGAATACCATACACAATACACAAGACACATTCAGAAGCAAGAACCCATACAACCCTAAAGCTCTTCTTGTTTATCAGTTTTTGACTCCCTAATCATGAAAAACATGGAATCCACACTCAAAAAAAAATTAGTTAGTAACAAACCTCCCTCCTCTATGCTATCAACCCATTCTGAGATGAGGCAGATGGACCAGACCAGAAAAGGGGACCATTGCCACCAAAAGGGTGGGGGTGGGGGGTAAATGTGTACCATGAAGAGGTAGTGTTGGGGGAAGAGGCACTAAAAGGTGTAAAAGGTGGCACTAAAGTAACTTACCCAGGAATCTAACCCTAACTATTCTCCCTACAGAGAACAGGAATCTCCCTACAAACAACAGCAAACCTCCACCAAGAAGAAAACAATCTATGTTCATAGGACCCCTAGAAATTACCAAGACTGAAAAACCAAGACGAGTAACAACCTATAATACAGTACAGACCCAGCTTTTAGGGTAACATATACCTTACAAAAAAAAAACAAGTCCTATTTAAGCCCTGTCTGCTAAAGAACACCCAATAACAACCTACCAATTGACATGTCCCGAATAGCCTTAGTCATGCAGGCTCTCCGCCTACTAATCTTTCATTTTTCAATAATTGTGTCAAGGTATATAGCACTAAACCTAATAGCCCAGGAAAATGACCATGATTTAAATAAGATTTTAACAAAAGCATCAAACATCTCTAGAGCATGGCAAGCCAACATCTGCATCTAAGCTTTGACATTTATAATATTTAAATCAATGTTGTTTGGAGCTGAGTAGTGCTCTAAAACTTGTATTTCTGCCTATTGAGTTAATTACTATAATGTTCACTGTGCAAACCTTGATTCCTAATACTACCTACAAGATCTTATGAAGTCTTCACACACAAATAAGCTTCCATTCTATGCTCTCAAGATTTGACATTTCTTTTGACCTGACATGTTCTACCAATTGATTTGTTAGAGCCCTATGTTCAGAAGAGAACTAGAGTAATTTTGGAATAAACCAACTGCACCACAGGGGCAAATGCAATCTTACATTGATTTATATGGGGTGTTTAACTCCTTGAATGCTAGATATCTCCAAAACATTAGTGTGCAAAGTATAGGATAGCTTTTTCACATTCAAGAGGTAAAAAAAAAAACATTGAAACCAATGGTCATTTGGGGAATTTACATTTGTCCGCTATGTTGCAGTTGGTTTATGCCAGGATCACTCCAGTTTTCATTTTTAAACATAGAGTTCTCAGTGTGACGCTTAACCCTTTCAGGACCAGAGGGGTGTTCAACATATTGCCTTTAAACACAAGTGGTTAAACAGCAGATACTATCAGGGACAGCCTGACAAATTTTGGCTGTGAGGAAACCTTACTGATTTCTAGTTCACTATTGAAATGTCACCCTCTAGTTGCCGACCATCAAAATGGTGTGTTCGTAATGTTGCCTGTGTCAAAAGGGTAAGATTCTTAGGCAACACATGCTTAAGGGTTGCAAATAGATGGCAACGTTTCAATAAGTAAATCAGTGATCAGTATCCAGTTTGTGAGCATGATGAAATCAGAACTTGCCTGAGAGGTATCCAATGCATTAGGGTGATATTTAAGAGACCAACAGTGCTTTGCAATGTACTGGAGACCTCTGTAGCACAGAAATAACAGAAAGGTCACTAGGTAGAGCTGCAGTCCCACTGAGCCAGCCTGTAGTGCTAGTCTTAATGTTTTACTTCCTGGGTACATACATATCACAGAAATGCTGGGCCACATTTACTAATGTCTAAACCTGATGGTAGGGGCTGTAGTAGAGGAACAATGGGATTTGGTAAATGGGTGGAAGATAGTTAGGATAAGAAGGAGAAGGGGTTGTTGCCTTCAGCAAATGCAAAATGCAGTTTGACATTAGTAAATGTGGCCTGGCATTTCCATGATGTGTATGCTATTGAAATGTCACCCTAATGCATTGGAGACCTCTCATGCAAGTTCTGGTATCAGTGTGGCCCAGCATTTCCATGATATGTATCCTATTGAAGGAAGAGAGGAATGGACTTGCAGCAGCCCTGGGAAGAGATGATGTGTGTGTCTCTGATCATGTATAACCAGTAGAGCACAGACAGTGGAGACAGAATGTTGCCAGCATCAAAGGCTGCTGCTAGTCTATTCCTCGCTTCCATCAATGGCATAGCCTGCTGCTGCTGTGCTTCAAAAAGCACCTCACACTCCAGATAACATGAACTAAGGCAATTATTAAAAAAAACAAAAAAAAACAGACAGCTGAGGAAATTACCAAAGTTGTGTTTAAAGTGTAAGGTTTTGTGGGTAGCCTCTTGCTTGTTGGCTCATATTTTCCCACTAGCATAACCTAACCAGCTGTCATATAAAATATGCATGTTACAGGCTAGTTCTAAGATCAGCCCTGTAGCCCTGGTCCTAAAAACACTTAGAATGCCACAAATTACCCACAGATGGAGATGGAGTGACACATAAGCGTGCAACATCAGAATGCCGCCCTTTTGTTGTGGACAACATTCAGGTGACATCATCTCGTTGTTATGATGGTAGCCAACTAGAGGGCGAAATTTCGATAGGCTACCATGATTTCTTACCCTGGCATTCTTGTGGAACTGAAGAACAATTGCCATAGAATCTTTTGAGAACCAGAGCTCTGTTAAGATTGTACTTCTTATCATCGCAATTGCATTTTGAAACCCAACTTAACAAAACCACAAAAAGGATTCTTAACTCTGGTTTCCTTGAAATTCTGCAGCATCAACATAATTTGTGCTATTTGCTCTATGTTGACTAAGTGCTCATCCTTGGCCTAAGTCTTTAAAAATGTCCCAGCCCTGAAGAGCACTCATACTTGTTGGGACTACCTCTCTAAGGATCATCAGAACAGGCAGAAACACTATCATCACATTATACATATCTACAGCTAAAGGCCTCATGCAGAAAGCCTATGAGCTATGATTCTGGAACATGCCAACTGCACCAAATTCACAAATTCACAAATGTTTGACTTAAATGAGGTTTTGAAATCACTGGATGCTAGAGAGGTCTCCAATCCACTGTAAAGAATGTGCCGGAGATCCATCTAATCTTCAAGTGGCTAAAGGGACCCTATCACCTAAAACAACTGCTGATTTTTAAAGAGCTTTGAAAATAACCTATATGGTGTATTAACCATTTGTTATGGCATGTCTTAAACATAATCCATAACACTAAATTAATCAAAAACTAATTTTCTGAATGGATTGTCTAAATAAAAATGTATGTTGCAAAATATAAGTGATTCTGGAAGCTTTATCAAAATCACCAAAATTGTTTTAGGTGATGATGTTTCTTTAAAAGCACAATTTAAATGAATCTACATTTTATTTTACCCTATTGTGCAGATGTATTGAAAAATCTGGGAGTATAAATTGATGACCAAGTTTAACACGCTGAACGGTGACAAGGAATTTATATCACATTATTCCACAAATGACACATATTGTGGGCCCTTTGGGTGCAAGAGGAAGTGTGCCATGTATTGCAAGCAATTGGTTGCATACTCCTCTGGCGCTTAGTGAGTTATCCTGAGCACTCCATACATTTAGGTATCTTTGGCTGCAGTCAAAAACCCTCTGCACTAGTTTATTATAGCAGAATGGAAATAAATCTCATATCACTTAGCCAGCTGCAAAGGGATGCTTCTACTGGAGCCTAGGTAATGGTTTACACAAGACAGTGGTGGTAAGGAATTCACTTTCAATGGAATTTAAATGACAATAACAGTACATTATTGGGTAAGTGTAATACAGCCATTAAACTTATATAATATTGTCTTATTTGTTCTTAATTAAGATCTAAATCTAGCCAACTGCTTTCTATTACTTGCTACACTGGCAACCAGTCCTAAGAAAAAAAACATTAATGGTCAATCATTTGAAACATAATAGTTGCTGTTTTTAATTAAAATTCAGTTGCAAGTTAATGGCTCTTCCAAGAGATGACACTGGTTTTTACATGATAACATTTGTGTTACCACAGTATCCTGTAATCAGCCAGTATTATGGCTCCTGAGTTTTCTTAGAAAAGTATAGGAAAGTGTATTAGACAATGAACATTGAAATCAATTTTATTTTCATCCTCTTATGAAAAAAGGTGGAATGAAGTGTTACACAGAGTCTTTATTTAGTCATGGAAAGAGACCTGGGGGCGATTCACTAAGCGGTGATAAATCGGAGATGAATTCTCCAGGTTATCACTTCTCCAATTAATTTGTTAGTCTATGCAGTATGGTTTCTTCAGCTTTGGAGATTTTAATGAATAGGCTCCATAGAATAATATAAGAACTGGAGAAGTGATAAACTGGAGAAGTCATATCATCTCTTTATCATCACTTAGCGAATCTCCTCCCAGATTATTTATATGATTTCCACCCTTTTATTTCTTCCTAAGGAAAATTGTGCAAAATAGTAAGATTGTGTTGTGAATATGCGTTACCAGGAAGAATCTTAGCACAGAAATATGTCCCACAAAATACTGACCAGTTCTGCACTTCAGGGAGAGATCATGGTTTAAATAGTTCATTGGTTAAACTCTAACCTTTAATGGTATACTAAAAAATTACACAGTTTTATCTAAAATCACACTATGTGTATTAGTTTATAGGGTGCAATCTTTACTGTCCTCTTTACTGTCCTCGCCTAACTCCTATTTATGATGATGATTGATAACTCATAGGGTTGTTTGAAGGGTTGATGTAATCTCTCTGTCCACATTACCTACTCCAATTCTAATTTTATATCATTCTTTCACTTGTGGGGCACCTAAGCTCATTACACTATACATTTTGATGTGGCTCAGGAAAACATGTACCAGTATGGAATGATCTGATCCGGGAGGTATTTTTAGTGCTCATTTCTCTTAATGCAAGCTCTAGGGGCTTTGCTGTATCTGCTTTTGAGATAGTGCTGCAAAAGAAAGCAGCTTGCGGTATTAAGCAATATTCCCTCAAACTAAAAATTAACAAGAAACGAAAGGTTATGTTACTTAATATACACACAAAACTTATTTAGCCCTAAAGTACTCAGTGATATTTTCATGAAGTATTATAACTTCTAGAATAACTTAGAGAAGTTGTATCGAAACGGAACGTTCCAAATTGGAAGGTATTTTTAATTCCTGCTTCCTGATGTATGAGCATTATGGGGTTTCTTTTACTTGCATCTAATTGATATACTTATTAGCCATCATCCTAAATAGGAGTTAGGAGCAGACAGTAAATATTACACTCTATAAACTAATACACATAGTGTGATATACATAAAACTGCTTTTTTTTAGTTATACCAATAAAGGTTAGATTTTAACCAATGGACAATTTAAACCATGATCTCTCCCTGAGGAGCTGAACTGGTCAATTTTTGTGGGACTTATTTATGTGGTATGATTCTGCCAGGAAACGAGTGTTTTTCACCTGCAGTGCGCTATATTATTAAAGCTAAGTGTGCAATTTTTTAGTTAGATAAAGGAAAATTGTGTAATATGCAACAGGTGCTGCTAGCAGAGAGGACTCAAACACAATTTGCAATTATAGTTGAAATTACATTATTAGTGTACTAGGGAATAATCACCCAAATAATTGGTGCATCACACAGATTCAATGGACTTGATCTGGCAAAAGTGCTGAGGAGTGCATTATTATTATCAGTTTTACAAGATGTTAGGCTACATCAGTATTTCAGAACATAGAGATTAAAACTCTGGGTAAAATCTCTGGGGGAATTCAGCTATTTGCCGAGTTATGATATGTACATACAATTACCTTGAATTCTGCCTGGTATCTCTACAGGACCAATAGAATAAAACAGAATGACTTCCTTATTTTATAAAACTCTCATAAACCTACACAGTCTTTTTCTTAATGTGGAACTAAGTGCTGCAATGGTTTGGGGATTTTGAAAGAACTTTCCAAATCATCAGAATTTATGTTATGTATTTGTCAGTTTATGCAAATTAGACAGTACTTCCCAGCACTGCCTTGTTTTTTATATACTTACATAGCATTCTCCCCTCTAACATCCACTTCCTACCATTCCTACTTACTAGTGATGAGCGAGCGTGCTCGGCCGATGCTCGGATCGGCTCGAGCATCGCTCTGCTCGGCACATGGCGGTACTCGTCGAGTACCGCCATGTGCTCGCCCGACATGTTCGGGTGGCGGGGATCTGTGCCGGAAGAGGCACAGATCCGAAGAAGCTCCGCTGGACCACCAGGGACTGGAGGTACGGGGGCATTGCGGAGATGAAGGGGGCATTGCGGAGATGAAGGGGGACATTGTGGAAGAGGGGCATAGACTCTATGCCCCTCTTCCACAATGTCCCCCTTCATCTCCGCTATGCCCGTCTTCCACAATGTGCCCCTTCATCTCCGCTATGCCCCTCTTCCACAATGTGCCCCTTCATCTCCGCTATGCCCCTCTTCCACAATGTCCCCCTTCATCTCCTCTATGGCATAGAGGAGATGAAGGGGGACATTGTGGAAGAGGGGCATAGCGGAGATGAAGGGGCACATTGTGGAAGAGGGGCATAGCGGAGATGAAGGGGCACATTGTGGAAGAGGGGCATAGCGGAGCTGAAGGGGGACATTGCGGAGCTGAAGGGGGCATTCTGAGATGAAGGGGGCATAGCGGAGATGAAGGGGGCATTGGCCAGGCACCCTCCCCTCATCAGAGCAGGGGGTGCCTGGTGTTGCCCCATTCATTCCAATGGGGCTCGGGTGCTCGGCCGAGCACTCGAGCCTCAGGGGGTGCTCGGTCAGAGCACCCGAGCACCCGAGCATCGTGGTGCTCGCTCAACACTACTACTTACCAATTGACATAAATTGACAAGTAAATAATAAAGATAAATATCTCCTAAACTATAGTTTTAAAGAATGGCTAACATAAAAAGTGGTGATTTCAAAAGACCATTCAAAATCATCAAATTAATCCTTTGAGTGCTAGAGGGGTACGCAACACATCTGGCTCTCAAAAAATATATATATATTATTTATATCTATAAATCACTTAGGAAAAATGGCTAAAAAACTGGAGAAACCACCTATACCATAGGTTACAAATAAAATATCCATTGATTTTAATTGGGCTTTTAAGACCTTGAATGTTAGACAGGTCTCCAATGCATTTAAATCAAATAAAATGTTAATAAATATTTGTTCTCAATGGTTTGCTCCACTCTTTTTCTGCTTTTTCTTTGTCTATAAATCATTTAATACCATTCAGCATCATTAACCCCTTAGTGATCGGCCACGTGCGCACGCGTCCGGCACTTAATGCCCGCTGACCTTCCAGTGACTTCCTGGACGTACATCCTCTGTCACTAAGTGACAGTTTCTGAGGTACGTACATGTACGTCCATTGTCGGGTTGGGGTTAAAGGAGAAACAAAACAGTGCACAAACTCTTGCAATCTATGGACCAAATGTTTATTCTGCTGTATATAAATTACACTTACTAGAACTATTCTTCATATATTGCACAAAATAATGACCAACAGGAGACATCCAATGTAGAGGAAAACCACTTGTCAAGCAAGATGATCAGGTTGCAAAAGTCTTAATGAGACAGAAAGGTGAACTCCCCGGAGTTCTTCATCTTCATCTTTAACTTTGAAACTGAAAAGATCAGAAATCCTCTAAGGGTAACTCTGTATATAAAGGTGTTCCTGAATGAATGAAAAGAATTCACCAGATGATATATACAAAATATGCATCAAATGTATAAATCTGAATATCGGATCACTCAACTAGGGAAACACTATCTGGAGAAATAGACTTTATTTTCACAAAGTTTTTCCAGAGACTGCTTCTTCAGGGGATAAAGATACATAATGCATGATAATGAATAAACCAGCATTTTAAATATGTGGAACATAAGAATTCTGGAGTCCCGTAACAGATGTTTTCACATAAAGGTTTCTCATGATAGAATTAATATGAGACTAAGTCCGTCTATCAAGACTTCCTTGGGTGCTAGATGATACTCACGCCTCATTTTGACATTATGTTCTCATCGGGGCCAGAAATGGGATTACTATGTACAAATAAAAGTATAAAAATGTATCTATAAAAGTATATAGGAACATATAGGGGTGAGCAAAAAGAGAGAAAAATTTCCCGCATGACTTTTCTGAAAAAAAAGTCCGATTTTTTTGCTTCTTGTACGAAAGATTTCTCTTTTTCTCTGATGCAAAATGTTTCTCCTTTTAGCCTATTCCAGCAAATTTTTTGCCTATTCCAACACATTATTCTTCTATTCTAGAACATCGTTTGCATAGTCTAACACATTTTTCACCTATTCAACACATTGCTCTCCTATTTCTCTCCTATTCTAACACATTTTTCTCCTATTCCAACACATTTTTTTCCACTCAAACATTTCCCAGCACAATATTACTTTTTTTTAAGGGCTGTAGTGGAGAAATAAGTAGCTGGAAGTCAAATTTATGAGTTCTACAACAACATATCCCATGAAAAATGTGTTAGCATGCAGAGTGCCTTTGTCCTTTGGCCACAACTCTTACTTCCTGCTTAAGTAACACTGGCACATATTCATGATGATGTCAAGTGTACAACCTATGATTTGGCAGATGTGTATGGTAGTGGTGGTGGGGGACTGGAAGGGTGTGATTGGTGGGACCTTGACAAACTGCATCCACCCCGGGAGGAGAGGGATCATCATCATTTATTGCACATGCTACAGCAACAATTGCTGCAGTCAGTTTTTGCATTAACACTCCCACGCCCCTACACTTCCTCCACCTTTCCCCCTCCCACTTGTACATTTGCTAGTCATTACTTAACTACTATGTGTGTTTTTACTTTCTACAGTACACAACTGATGGAGCATGATGTCTTGCCTTGGCCCTAAACAAAATTCTCAATGTTGCCTGCTGTCTTTCAAGTCTGCCTCAGTCAAAGAGCTCCCAGTCAGCTGTCTAATATATTTATTTATTTGTTTATTTATGTTTTTTATTTATATATTTATTTTTTAAGTTTCCTACCACATTATCACGGTGCCCGTGCTTTGCTGGCGACATTTTGACAAGTGCTACTTCCTGATACCTTTTTATTGGCTAACGTTATGTTGCTCCTCCCAGTGACAGCCCTTAAATACCCAGCCCTGTCACTTCTGCAGTGTCCTTTCGTGGTGTTCCCGTTGCTAGAGCTTGTTCCGTTATTTCGTATGATTCCAGTGTATGACCCGAACTGCCTGATTACTCTGCCTGTTTACGCTCCTGCTCTGTGTACTGACCCGGATTGGCTGACATTCCTGCTCTGTATTCTGACCCGGCTTTTCTGACGTTACTGCTCTGTGTACTGACCCAACTTGGCTAACGTTCCTGCTCTGTATGTCTCGGCCCGGTTCGCACTCCTTCCGGTGATCCGGTTTGGGGCTGTAGTCCATTGCTCTCTCTCTCTGTCTTGTACAGAGCTCCTTTTGCCTCGGTTACTGCTCAGGCAGTTCTATACTGTGACCTATTCACCCCATAGTGCCTTGTCCTCTCTCGCTCTGGTGTGGAGATATTTCCGGTTGCACCACGGTACGCAGAGAGGTGCCCAGGAAGACTGCAGAGAGGGACAATGTTAAATTAATATAAGGGGAAAAGCTGAAAAACCTGTCAAGGGGGGCAGGGTTTCATTGTTCTCAGAGTAAGAAGATTGTCACCTGCTGTTATCTTTCTGGTCAAGCTACCAGATTCCACATCTGAGGAGAGTGTGTTACATTAGGTAACAGGGGCGGGAGGGGTATACTTTATCATTTAATTACTCTTGAACTACAATTCTGACAGTATTGAAATAACACTCTCTGTGGCTCAAATACTATGAAGATTAATTGGAGCTGCTGTTGTTGTGAAACATTACTATCCTTTTAAGCAAGAAAGTGCTGTGGGTAAAGGAAAAATGCATTCTGCATTTCAGTGAGAACAGGAACTGTGGCTCTCATCAGCAACTGCAACCTGCACAGTGTGTGTGGTAAATAACATCTGGGGGCACAACTGTTTCCAAACACCATGACACCTGAACCCAAGTACTGCTGCTGTCACTATACCCCTTGTCCAGACCCCGCTAAGGACATATGACAACTTGCTGACAGTTTAATAGTAATGATGAACCCTCCCTGCCAGAATCCTAGCATATTCTGCAGGATGAATTTCCTCAGATGCCACCTGATGACTTGGTATCGATTCTCCTCCTCCACACTGACATATGTGGTCAGTGCACCACACAGTGTGCAATGGGTAGAGACGAACTGCCATATCCTAACATCAAAAGAGTGGCAATCATTTGGCAGGGGGGAGGTGATCGCAAGTTATAAACATTATTCTCGCTCTCTGCGAATGGAGTCAACTTCTGGAGGGGACGAATGCTTCAATCCTGACCTTGACTGATCATAAGAATCTGACATCTTTGTCTGAGGCCAAAAGACTGTAACCATGGCAGGCCAGATGGGCAGTGTTCCTGACCAGATTGAATTTATTGGTCTCATATCTTCCGGGGTCCAAGAATGTCCGAGCCGACGCACTGTCTAGGCAATTTGGGCCGGACAGCGAGATTGAAAGTATGTCTGTGCCTATCATTCCTCCAGATAGCATATTGGCCACCATTCGCACTAGTAACAAGTCTCCACTGGGTGAAGAAATTTTGGATTTCCAAGGCAATGCTCCAGCAGAGAAACCTAACGGTAAATATTTCATAGTTGAACCTCTCCATATCAGATTACGGGAAACATACCACTCCTCGAAGGGAGCTGGACACATTGGTCGTGACCAACTGATTTGGTCAGTCTCTCAGCTCTTTTGGTGGCCTAGCCTAAGAGCAGATTGTGCTGCATTTGTGGAGGCCTGTTGCATTTGTGCTTGTGCTAAAACCCCGAGACACCTTCCACTGGGGTTGCTCCAGACGGTTCCTAATGGCAAGCGCCCATGGTCACACGTGTCCATAAACTTTATGGTGGAGCTTCCAGTATCCAAAGGGTATATGGACTTTGTCTCTGGCTATCCTATATTGCTTGATACCGATGGTTAGTGCCTTCGGGTGCACCTAGCATACTAGGTATTTGAGTCACCGTTGTCCGTAGCTACCCTAGCATTCTGGGGAATTCTACTCGCCATTTCCTGTAGGTTTACTCTAGCGTTCTAGGATATCCAAGTCAATTACCTAGGTGTACCCTAGCGTTCTAGGTGAACATTTCTCATTTTTTGTTTGTGCGATTCGACTTTACCTGCACTAGTAGCTATTGCTATTGCTATTCTTGCTACCTTCCCATTCCATAGTCAGATTGGGATCAGTTCCTGTTCCGTCAGTGGATCGTGTGCTGTCTCCATACCTGGTCTTTTGAGGGTTAGGGAAGTGCTTGTGCACTGTCTCCACACCTGATCCTGTGAGGGTTGGGAAAGTGCTTTCCGTATTTATTTTTTGATCTTATTTTAATAAAGATATTGATTTTACTGTATCTGCTCTTGTCAGTGCCATTATTCCATAGTCATTGTGTGACAAAAAGAATGTGTTTAAAGTGTTAATAATGTCCAAAATTTTCTATTAATAGATTTGTAGAAGGTAAAACAAGATTGTCATTGCCACAAACCCCATCTCTCAAATCGGTCTACACGATGAGGCTCTTCAGCAGAGCTGAAATCCCATTATTGCAAAAGAATTACTTCATTGTAGAGGTCTACAAAGTTTGCCTGGTTTGCAAGCACACTTTGTAGACCTTTCCAGTGAAGTAATTATTTTGCAGTACTGGGATTTCGGCTCTGCTAAAGAGCCTAATCAAGTCGGCTGACACGGATCCCCTTCTGTCAGCTTTACAGCTGACATCAAGAGAAGAGGAGTGAAGGGAGAACTTTTATTGCCAATATCTCTCAAACCGTAGCGGTTTGAGAGATGGGGATTGTGATAATGATAATCTTTTTTTAGTCTCTACAATTCTGCTAAAAGAAAATTTTGGACATTACTAACTGATCAATTTACCTGTCTAAGCCTTAACAGGCCCAATATCAACCTTAAACCTTTGAGTGCCAGAGGAGTACACAACGCATTGCTTTGCAATACGTTGCATACCCCTCTGGCACTCAAATGGCTAATCTTTTTTTTTTTTTATGAATTGAATAGGATTTTTCTTGCTCTCTTTTGAAAAACATTATCATTTTCAATTTTAGCTACCCTGATTGCTTGTTTGAAGCTTTTATTGCATTCTTTTTTTTTTTAATTATGCATCAGACCTTTCTGACTTAAACTGTTTAAAAGCATGATTCTTATTTCCCTGCAAACCTCTTCATTAAGCCACACTGGTCTTAATTTGCTCATCTTGTATTTATTCCCCAGTGGCATACATTGATGCATGTATTTATCTAAGAGCATTTTAAATACATTTTTATTTTGTTTGAAAATAGGGCCATATTGGCACTTGCATATTACTGTTCCTAGCTTTTTATTATCTCTGCCATTAATTTATTTTTCATTTTAAAATAAGACCATTTTGGCATAATGTGAGTTACTCTCACACTGGTTATATTTGAATATAGACATGAATCATTTCTATCCTTGTTTTATTTAAAGTTCACTTTCTGCTGGGAATACTCAGACATTGCCTTTCAAGTCATCATTCAACCAAACACCAACTGATTTCAAAGCCTTTTCAGAATATTTATCCCCACACATCTAGAACTTTCCAAATCCATTCTGTTTCAATGTATAAGTATGAACTGCCGATCAATAGAGTTCTAATGTTTAAACTGCATCCTGTAAAATATAACCTTTTTTCCATTACAGAACGACAATAATCCATGGAGAATTTTTTTTTCTTACAGTTTGTGATGTGTAGTTCTTTGTTTCCTTTTACCTCGGTCACAATAAAAGAATGATGTCAGCACCTTGAAGAAGCAAGTCATTTTCTCTGCTACACAATACCAACTACAAGGCAGCATTGTGAGCTATTCATAGCATATTATTACTTGTACTGAACATTGCTATACAGCTACAACAAAAGATGTGACAATTAAGGAAATGTAAACAAACAAACAAACAAACAAACAAACAAACAAATGTAATCACTGCATGCTAGAGAGTTCTCCATTACATTTCTCTGCAATGCTTTAATGAACTCACTAGTATCCAGTATAAAAAGTTCTGCAGAATAAATGTGTTTTTCTACTCTCTACATTGGATCAATACTGTCAGAGTTGTAGTTCAAGAGTCATTGAATGATAAAGTATCACCTCCCACGCTTTTACCTAGTGTAAGCCACCTCTAGTCAGATTTGTAGCTGCTTTTATTGTGAAACATTACTATCTATCCCTTTAAGCATATAACATTCTGTACAAACAGAAAAAATTAAATTAATGCAGGGGTATATAAAGTGGAAAGAATAGATAAAAACTGGTCATTACAGTATATAAGGGGTAAAAAAAAAAACAACCACCATAAATTAGGAGAATATCTAATGGTGGAACAATGTGATCATTTTGACTAGTACACTTTGGCCGGGATTCATCAAGGTGCGAATCGCTTAATGCACCCATTCAGCAACTTACTGATTGTATGTGGCCATCGCTTATTCATCAATAAGCGATGGCCACACAGAGCCGCAAATTTGATCCACTAACTTCAAACTGGTGGATCCCATTCCAATGTATGGAGCGAACACACGCATACACATTTTCGCCTACACATAGGTTTTTTTCCCCTGACTGGCCAGTTTACTCACTTTTCCCTGCTTCGTATACGTAAAGCAGGGAAACATGCCAAATCATTGCTGAACATCCAAAGGTATCTTTCAATGATCACGGCAAAGAGCAGCATATTTGATACACTGCTTTTCCTGCACCTTGATGAATCCGCTACCGTTTCAGTGTGTGTGTGTGTTAAATGTGAAGTGGCTTATTAATAATGGTGATATACGCATATATTGTAACATGCACAGCCGTACTATTATACTATAAATACTAGATAGTACTATAAATGCTAGTTGTATTGCCTACCACTTTATCCCTACTCACAAACAGAATTTCCCTCACTAACTGTACATTTACTGTGTTAAGTAAGCAAAGCTAACTTTACAAGTCAATAGAACTTGCTTATGAGACTGAAATGGCATAACTCAGAAAAGGCGCAGTTAATAGCAGCTATGTTTGTACATTCCAATACAAACATTGACAGATTAAGGGCCTAATGGGTCTGAACCTGAAAGCTATGATGGCTTATGCTTCTAGGACCACTAATGCAAGACATCTCTGCCATCACTTTGAGCTGCCTTTGCCATGCAGCCAGTTACTGAGTAACAGTGCTAGTTTTTTTGTCCACTTGCCAGCAGTATACTAGTGAGACCTAATATGTCAGAATAGATGCCTGCAATTAGATTTTCTAGCTGCAAGTATGCAGGCTGTGATTTAAAGGGGCTGAGTGGAGAAAATAGGAAAAGTGGAGCAATTCAGGGACAAACCATCTGCACCATTGTGGGCAAAAAGAGAAGTTCCCCCAAAACCATTGATTTAAATGGGACTTTAAACTGCTTTAGCATTCAAGCAGTTTAAAGTCCCATTTAAATCAATAAGGATTTTGATTTGTTCCTTCTGTTGGTTTGCCACTGAACTGCACCATTTTAACTTTATGTTCCTCAACCTCACTGCCTGTGTATATTCGATTGTCTATTCAATTTACCTGAATAAAACACCCGGTAGGGCAAGACTGGCTACCAACCCATACAAAAACTTTGTCACCATCATTATTCAGTTGCCCTACCAACTGATACCACAACAAACATTGGGTCACAGAACTTGATTTGTGACCAAATGTTCATCATGTGTTTTTTTGTACCCAAAACTCACAGTAAATAGCGTGAATAATGGGAACAGCAAAGGGAAAATTGTAACTCAATCAATCCTCCCAAACACTAACCCTGCACTATCCCTAACAGTGAATTGCAACACTACTACCCTTAACACTAGCCTAAAATACAGAACTGTATAATACTTACCTGTCATCCACTGTCCATCTTCTTCTGTCATCTTCGATCTTCTGTTTTCTTCACTCTCTTCATCTTCCATCTTCTCACCGTCTGCTATTCCTAAAAGATGTCCCTGTAAAAAGAAATAAAGATAAAATTCAATATGTTTTTAAAAAATATGTTGTCAAGATATGCCTTTGTTAAACCTTTCAGTGCCGGAGGGGTACACAATGCATTGCAGAGCAATGCCATGCATACCTCTCTGGAACTCAAAGGGTTAGATATGCTCTTTCATTCCAATAAGAAAAAATATTTTTGGGCCCAATGCGAACAAAAGATATTCACAATCCATGTTGCAAAATATTTTTTTTCTGCCCCAGGGAGAATATACGTTTTTCTGTTCCAAATAAAAAATTTGCTAAGGCAGTTTAAGTGTTAAATGATGTTGCTACCTCCTCACTGGCAGTGGTGGCTGGGCTGCAGGCCAAAAATCCCCCCTCATTCATACCTTTCTTTTATCATAGTAGTAGTTTTTCCAACATATATTAAGTCGCAAGGGCTCTTAATCATATAAAATACATAGCGACTTTCGTAATTCAAAAAGTCTTGTACTTGTATCATTTTTCCAGTACTTGGATGCTTGTAATACTTGTCAGTCATTATTTTACCACAGTTAGTACACCCCTTACACCGATAAACTCCCTTAGGGCGTGACAACCAAATTTGTGAACTATAATATTTTTCCACAGGTTCTCCCCTGTTCAACATATCCCCCAAATTTCTTCCCCTCCTATAGCAAAATAAAGGAGGTTCCTTAAATAAATTCCCTATTTTATTGTCACTACTCAATATGTCCCAATGTTTCATAAGCACTTTTTTCACAGCTGGTGATACATTGGTATATTGTGTCTGAATACAGAATCGCTTGTTTTTGTCTTCAACTTTAGAAACATTCTCAAATAAATAATTTCTACATAATTTAGAGGCTTTTTCTACTGCTTCCTTGATTTCCTCATATTTATATCCCCTGTCCAAAAATTTTTTTTGCATATTCTATAAAGCTGCCTCACATTCTCTCCTATCTGTGGTGGTACGAACCACCCTTATCATTTGAGAAAATGGGAGGCCATGGCTTGTTGCATGAAGTAATGTATTTTAATCAGTAATCTTTTGATAAATGTTAGTAAATATCCTATCTTCCTTTCTATAGAACGTCATGTTTAAAAAATATATCTCATTTATATCAAAAGATAGCGTAAATCTAATGGCTGACTCTATGACATTAAGACAATCTATAAATTCCCTCAGATTCTGTATTCTTCCATTCTACAACATAAAAATACTGTCTATGAAACACTTGAAAAAAATAATATATGTAGAATATTGCTTCATGGAAAAAATATATTTCTGCTCGTAATATTGCATGAAAATTGATGCATATGAGGATGCCATGTTGGACCCCATTGTAGTCCCTTGGAGCTTCAAATAAAACATATTTTCAAATGCCGATATTTCAAGTCCACCCACCAAAAAGAGGAGGAAATAGACATCAACTACTTACAGATGGAAGCCAGGATGATTTATAAACTTAATACGTTATATCCTAGAGGCTTAAACCATGAGTTACAGGTAAAATCATGTTTGTAGATCCTCCATGTATCTCATTGAGTGTGGTGATAATGGTAGGTGGAGCCTCTGTGTTAGTCACGAGGCTTTACACCCAGCCACAATTTTGAGAGTAAAATATCATTGGAATATTGTGGTGGACTATATGTGGTAATATTGGAAATGGATATTTACTTCATCATTGTGACGTTTGGAATGGTTCATCTGGAATGATTTATTATGATATTCTGAACTCATCTCCGTTATTAAATGAATTCATCTCCTTTATTGAAGTGCTATTCAGTGGAAATCTAAATGTAGGGTCTGGAGATCATAGGAATGATATCAGTGGATTAGCAGCCTTCCTCTATCCTGGGGGTCCGTGGATGTGTCTGGTTGATTGAAGATGTCATGCTGGATGTTACCATTTTGGATTATAAAATATGACTTGAGATAGGTGGGAGTGCTAGCCAGCCAAGTATGCAGCTGGAATGACACCCGTTTATCTGCAAAGAACATAACCATTTAAATTTTATGAAAAGATTTTTATTAAAAGATTTTTAATCCTCGCAGTGATGCTTTCAGCCGGCATCTAATGCACGTCTTTATAGTTATTTTGCCTTAGGATTTGTTGTAATGTGATGGAGTGGTTGCTGACAGAGTGTAGTGTCAGCCTGATGCACTGAGTTACATCGTATACAATACTAAGATACAAAGTAATTCATTGAGCTGTCCCTATGACTGCTCCAACATGAGCAGTTGTTGGTTGCAGGTCTGTGGATTAAATGAGTGAATACTTTACTCTGTGTCAGCTTTATGTTTCTTATTTTTGATACTGTTACTCAGTATATTCTATTTGGGGTTGTGGAATAGGTGCGTGATGATCCGCCTCCCGATGAACACGTCATGGCTGGGTCTCCGGTGCCGGCGTTACGCGTGGAGGTGGGACATCACTCACATCACGGTGTGTATTAGGTGGGCATTAAGTAATTAAGATGGGGATTTTATGTGTTCTGGTTACCCTGATGAAGGTCCCTTGAGGGGACCGAAAGTGTTTGGCGTTATGGAATATTGTCAGTGATTAAAATTCTTTCAACCAACATTTTTTGTGATGGTGTGTATGGAACTTGGAACTTGGCAACAACAACAAGTTATCTGAGGTCGAAAGAAAACAACAACGTATTCTCTGACTATGTATGTACTGTGCCCAGAAAGATCACATGCTCCGACAATGTCCAGTAAGGCCAGGAAACACCCATACTTAGGAGAAAGAGTAGAAGACCCTCCAAGTATGATTGGTTCTGTTTTTCCCACGTCCTCTAATTTGTTGGTTCCTGTCAAGATCCAAGATCCAATGGAGCAACAAGTCCATTTCAGTTCAAGCATTCATTGATTCAGGAGCCACAGGACTTTTTATTGATGCTACCTAGGCTAAAGAATTTTGAATTCCTTTAATCCCTAAGGTCAAACCCTTATTAGTGTCCACTATTGAAGGCAAAACCTTGGGGACAGGCCTGGTACTGTACCAAACCACACTCCATACTATGTTTACAGGAGTCCTGCATAAACAGGAGATTTCATTTGATGTTATTCCTTCCCCTAAGGCTCCTATCATTCTTGGCTTAACCTTGGTTGCAACAACACAACCCTAGGGTTGATTGGGGCAATGATCAATTGGCTACATGGGGTCCTACATATTTTGACCATTGCCTTCAGAAAGGAAAGTAAAAGAACTATTACCTACCTTGGCCACTGTCTTTCCAGAGAAACATAGGATGAGTACCCTTCCTATCAGTTATTCGGACTTCCAGGATGTATTTTCTAAAGCCAAGGCAGACACTCTTCCTCCTCTTCCTCCTCATCACACTTGTGATTGTGCCATTGAGCTACTGTCAGGTACTATACCCCCTCAGGGTAAGACTTACCTTTGTCTGGTCCAGAGAATCTTGCACTAGCCGACTACATTCAGGACAATTTACGCAAGAGATTCATGTGCCCTTCAGCATCTCCTGCTGGTGCAGGATTTTGTTTTGTAAAGAAGAGGGATGACTCATTACACCCTTGCATTGATTATTGTGGCCTTAATAAGGTTACAATGAAAAATCACTATCTTCTTCCACTTATTGCTGAATTGTTTGACCAACTAAAAGATGCTACCGTTTTTACTAAACTTGACTTAAGGAGAGCCTACAATCTCATTCGTCCCAGAGTTGAATGGAAAACTGCCTTCAACAATTTCTATGGGCATTGCGAATAGCTGGTAATGCCCTTCGGACTATGTAATGCCCCGGCAGTTTTCCAGGGATTTGTGATTTAGATATTTAGAGACATGTTGTTATCACATGTTATTGTCTATCTTGATGAGCCTGTGTATCATGACCCTTACATTGGTGTTCAGTGCATTTCTAGTTCCTGTTGCTCCTGTATCTTGTGTATGACCCGGCTTGTCTGACTATCCATTCTGGTGCTGACCTGTGATTCTGTCTGACCATTCTACCTGCGTGCTCTGTTGGCTTTAGACATCCAATCTAGTGCAGACCTGTGTCTGGCTGACTACCCTCTCCGTGTATGATCCTGGCTTATCTGATTATCCAATCTGGTGCTGACCTGGGGCTCTATCCAACTATCCTCCCAGCGTTGCCTACTACTATTGGACATCCTATCTGGTGCACATCTGTGGCTCTGGCTGACTAACTGCTCTGTGTATGAACCTGGCTTGTCTGACTATCCTAGCTGGTGCTGACCTGTGGCTCTATCTGTTGACTCCGCTTGTGGCTCCGTTCCCCAAAGACATCCATCCTGGTGCAGACCTGGGGCTCTGGCAGACTCCGACCTTACTGACTGCAGGTGTGAGTCAGTAGTCTCCATTGTTGCCATCCTTGTGGAAGATGAGCACTTCCTTACTGACTGCAGGCGTAAGTCAGTGCCTCCATTGTTGACATCCTTATTGGAGACAAGCTCTTCCTTACTGACTGCAGGTGTGAGTCAGTAGTCTCTCTTGTAGCTATAATTCGGGAGTCTGTAGGTTCTGTGTGAGTTCCACCTATTACCCCAAGACTACCAGTTGTCTTTGGCCTAGTCTCCAGTAGACGTGATAGAGTCGCTAGCCTCTCCAGTCACCCTCTGCTTATAGTATATTAATTTATTGCCTATTGTTTATTATCCAAAATAAAGGTGTCTTTAACTATACCGTCTGACATCTTGTCTTGTTTTCCAAACCTCTTCCTATCCCTTCATCTCCATGGACCCACATTTCCATGGATTTTGTTTTCAGTCTTCCCCGCTCCAAGAGGTTTAATACCATCTTTGTGGTCGTCAACAGATTTTCTAAAATGGACCATTTTGTTCCCCTTCCTGCCTTACCATCAGCTTCAGAGCTAGCTACCATTTTTCTTTATCACATTTTTCGTTTACATGGATGTCCTCTTCATATTGTCTCAGACTGGGGGTCACAATTCATTTCACGGTTTTGGAAAGCCTTTTGTCACAGACTTCAAATTACTCTACATTTTTCTATTGTTTATCATCCCCAGGCTAATGGCTAAACGGAGCCGACTAATCAGTCTCTAGAATTGTTCCCCTGACATTTTCTCCAATTGGGCAGATCTACTACCTGTGACTGAATTTGCCTTCAATAATTTATATCATGATTCTGTTTGTTGCTCTCCACTTTTTGCTGCCCTTGGTTTCCACCCTCGTTTTCTTCCATCCACCATTCCCTCTGAAGTACCAGCAGCTGACTCTTGGGTGAATGATTTACTCATGTTATGGGCTCAAATTCAGTCACGCTTGAGCTCCGCAGTCGCTACTCATAAATCTGCGGCTGAAAGAAGACGTTCTCCAGGTCATACTTACAAACCTGGTAACAAGGATTGGTTATCCACCAGGAATTTAAATCTTCGGGTCCCTTCCCCTCAGTTTGGTCCCCGTTACATTGGTCCTCACCGTATCCTTCGAAGAATTACTCCTGTGTCCTGTTCCCTATTCCTCCCTCCATCACTGAAGATTCATAATGTCTTCCACATGTCCGTACTCAAACCTTTTGTTCCTAATATTTTTTGTCACAATACTCCTCAACCTCCTTCCATCATGACTGAAGGAGAACCTGAGTATGTAGTCCACAAGATTCTAGACTCCTGTCTAGTTTGTGGTAAACTTCAATACCTCCTCAACTGGGAAGTATACAGACCTGAAGATCATTCTTGGACCCCGGCATCTGATGTGTACGCACCTTCCTTAATATGAGATTTTCATTGTATGTATCCTATCAAGCCTGGCTGCCCAGGAAGCTCCTGTTGAGAGAGTGGCACTGTCACACCTCCTGTCAATGTGGTTTATCCTTTTCTCTGGATTGGCTGGGTTTCCTTTTTATACCAGCCAGCCTGGACAAACGATGCCTGATTATTCGAGTTCTGTTGCCTTGCCTGTGTATTTTATTACTCTGCTTGCTTATTGAGCATTCTCTGGATTGCCCTTATTGTACTTCGCTATTTTTGTTGCTGACTCTGGCTAGACTGACCCTCTGACTGGTTACCCCTTTTGTGCTGCACTGACTTGCCCATGTATGACCTCAGACTAACTGACTTTCCTACTATCCATCCGGGTTTGGCTGCTGCCTACCTTACTTTCAGCTCTCCGGAGCTTTGGTAGAATTTGGTTTGCTCTCCTACAGTAGGCATTGTCTGTGCTTCCTTGCACAGTGGCTGTCATTGTGGTTTCTGTCCAGGTCTCCCACAGTTGCGGAATCCTGCAATGTTGGGCTGTGTATACCTGGGCCTCTCTCTTGTTGATTGTGTTCAACACTGGCTCCAGGTTCGGTGGGCAGTTTCAGAGAGGCTCACTGGAGCGCCTTGTTGGGGTGACATTTCACCCATCAGCGTTTGCAATTCCAACCGCTTCAGATTCTGGTGTCAGATCCAAGCAGTGAAGACTGAGCGGCACTGCCTGAGCCTTGCTCTAATAGATGGTGCACCACGCTAGGTTCCAGGCTTGGTGGGCAGTTTCTGAGTGTCTCGTTGGAGTGGCTTGTACGCCGCCTTGTTGGGGTGACGCCTCACCCATCATCGCTTGTTATTTACACCTTCGGATTCTAGTGGCAGGTCCAGAGGTTTCGTTTACTGGATTCCTGGCTTGGTCCAGAGATTCTCCAGTGGTTATTTAGCCACATATCTGTTGTGATCAGAGTTAGAGCAGTTCTCTCGACATCTTCATTCCCTAGTGACTAGTGGAGCAGCTCCCACACCACCTTGTCATTTCCTTCTCCTCTACTCTGATTAGGCTCTTTAGCCTGGGAGACCTGTTGGGCACTGCTGCAGGTTGTGCCCCACTAGCCTTGAACCTTGTAGGCAGTAAGTTCACAGGCTTATAGGTGGTTTTCTCACCTCCTTTTACCTGTTTACCAGTACCAGCTTTCTGTTGTGTGTTATCTTCCCACTGTGTCTGGCGTTACTCCCTAACCTATTGCAAGCATGTGGGTGCTGTCCCCCACTAGTTTCTCAGCCAGTGTTGAACTGGTCCTGGCCTTCTATCATGGGTGGTGGTCCCACATTTGCATCTTGCCTTCGCTTATGCGTGGGTGATGTACCCACTGTTCTAGGCCAGCTCTGGTTACCTACTGATCCTCTGTTGTGGGTTGTACCCCACATTTTGGCTTACTGCCACTTGTGTGTGTGTGTGGGTTGTGTCTCTGCTGGGCTTACTTGTTCCTTATATACATATATATATATATATGGTAGTGTCCCCATAGTCCTTGCCACTGTACCAGTCTATGTGGTATTAGTCTGCTAACTACACAGGGTCTCTATATATACGGTTTCACCAGTCACTTTGATCCTTATCCTGGTCTGGGCCCTGGCTGAACTGGGATCGGACATCTGGCTTTGTGGCCACCACCTTTATTATGGCTTTGGCTGCTTCAAGGCAATCTTAGTGACTGGCTATAATACCTAGTGATTCCCTTTAGCATCGCACATGAGCTTCACCGGATATTAGTGTGACAAATAGTCACAGAGCTTACTTCTTTGTATGCTCCTCCTGTCCCTTATTCCATTCCTCTCTACATACCTTCTCTTTTGTCTTCCCTCTCACAAAAGCAACAAAAGAATCCTTTCTTGTAAGTTACATTCATTAGAGGAACACAAAAGTTAAAATCTTGAGCACTGCGGGATCCATAATGTACTGCCCCTATGTGGCAGTTTCACACATTCCATTTCTGCCTCTGCTTTATAACAACACAGAGATAGTCAGATGATTTGAATCCTTTAAGGACAGAGAGTATGAAATGCATTGCACATCATTCTGGTCCATTGCCTTGCAATGTGTTGGATACATGTCTGGCACTCAAAGGGTTAAAAAGCATTAAGTATAGGTAGCCTCTGGGTAATATGCTAATTTTGTATCTGAACACTTGTGTAGATGAAAGATGTGGCATGGCTGTGTTCTGTCCACCCTGGACCCATTTTGACAGTGCTAATTATGTGGGCAGAAAATCCTGGGTGCTCTTAATGGTTTGTGTCTTGATTCCCCAAAAATTAATTTTTAATCAATACTGAATATGATGCCCATGGAAGAAGAAATCATTCCTTTTCTGAAGGACTGAAGGATCACAAACCCCTCCCACCAAAGGCTTACAAAGAAGGCTTTAGTGGGAAGAGTTCTACAAAACAGGAATCGTCTTCATTCATGAATATGGTATCCAATAATAATTAAAGATTAATTTTTGTGATCCAATCCAAACAGAATTGTTTCATAGTTACTTTATGCCTAGTTTCAGGAAGGTGGGGGTTGATAATTAGACAATATTAGTGTTTCTTTAAATCTCTAGGAATTTGGGGATCTGTTATATGTTCCCCATTGTGCTGCTGGTTTTCCCCTCTTACTTTAATTATTTTGTGGATATTCCCCTATCTTTCATACACTAATATAGCATTAACTATGTACTGTGTAAATGATTAATGACTTATTTTTATTTATATTCATATGCCAAGATTGCTTTAATATAATAAGGCGTAATATGTTGCTGGTCACATGAAATAGCACTTTGTAGATTTATTTTCCCTTCAGTGCTACTCAGTTCTTATATCTGAAAAATCCATTACATACCAGAAGTCCTCATTAAATAAAATAAATATTTTATTACTTCTCCATCTGCAAGTTTTCTGTTTTTGAAAGAAAAGTAACCACTAGCACATGTAAAAACAAGTCCAGAAGTAGAAAAATGCCTAATATTAGTTTTCTAGTTGAACAGCCTGTGTACACGGGCCACAGTGCCAGGCAACAATGGCTGTTGTGCAGTCATGCACAGTAGAGACTGCCCACACCGTGGCTGATAACGGAGCGGAACCTTCGGTGCTCCGAGAATTCGGAGCACCCCGCTCTGTTATCAGCCACGGCGCGTGTAGTCTGTACTTTGCATGACTGCAACGCACGCAGCCATCTATACTGCACATCACAGCTTCTGACAAATGTACATTAGCAAATTATTATATAGGAGGATGGAGAGGAACAGAAACAACAATTTAATATAGTTCACTGTATATGTATCCCATGTAAGTTTTTAACCCAAGCACACCAAAATTTTGCCAGTGCAAGATGTCTACGACCAGTGCTACAGCTGGTCAAATACACAAAGTAAGAGAAAAGTTGAGATATCCGCACACGTATATATTGTTTAAGCTCTACCGAGCATATTTATTATAATCATTACATAAGCACAATGTTTCAGGGAACATGCTGCTTCATTAGGTGATCAAGAAAACCATTCACCAATGAAACAGAAGAAGTGGTGGCAAGTTTGAATTTGCATGATGTCAAAAATTTGTTTAATTCCATTTAATTATTTACAATCACAAAAATAATGAAATAATAATACACATTAGTCACATTTTAAATCTATATAGATATATGAAATCCTATTCTATACAAACATTTAAACATAATTCTTATTCTCATATGGGTAAAGGATACTTGAATGGGATTTATTAAGCAGATACTAACCTTAACCCTTTGAGTGACAGAGGGGTACATAACGCATTGCTTTGCAATGCATTGCGTACCCCTCTAGCACTCAAAGGGTTAATGGTCTATTAAATTCTAATTCATCAATTTTCAATATTTCAATAATTCTTTACCCTATAAAGAAAAATATAGAGGATAAGAAGAAATAACATAGACCTTATAATCCTATAATATAAAAGGCCAGAATGTTTGTCTGATGTAGTCATGCGCAGTAGAGACTGCCCGAAACGCACAGAATGCTGGGAGCATTCTGTGCATTTGGGCAGTCTCTACTTTGCATGACTGCATCGTGTGCACCACCAGTGAGGCGGCAGCAGTATGTAGAGCAGGACTGTCCTCTTTACCTCACCGGACCTTGGACTGTGTACACAGGCTTTTACACTAGTACTTAAATAATGTGGTTTTACTAGAAGCATCAAAAACTATATTCTTCATTTAACCCCTTCTGCGATTTAGTACATAGTTTATCAATCCAGCTCATTTCATGCAGTATTAATAATCCTCTGTCTCCAACTCTTTTAGATATCTTTACAGCTTCCAGAATACACACACCATCTAAGCTGTGAAACAGTGTGTTCTAATTCTTTGAGGTGTTTACTCACTGGTGTTCCTAAAACATTTTTCTCAATAACACAGTTTGTGATTGATCTCTTATGATCACTATTCTGTTTTTAACAGGTCGTGATGTTTTTCTCACATAAGCCAAACAACAAAGAATTCACTGAGAAATGTCAACAAATACTGAATAAATGCAGTCTGGACTTTATCTATATAACAATAACAATACAATATCTACAACCTTCTATTAAAAAACTACACAAGAAATTATTACAAATGAATTAAAGAAATAAGAGGAGATTGCATACAGTGATTTGGTTGCAGAATTCACATCTAAAATAGAAAATATAAAAGAGATTATGAACTGAAAAAACCTACATATGGCTCCAAGCTAGAACAAAAAAAAAGTAGTACAACAAGCATCAAAGAGTCAAGTTTGCTTAGCTTAAACATAACATCCGAAGCTCTAATACATACAAAAGCAGCTGCAGCCAATATGTACCTAGACAAACAGCAATAAAGTTTACAGCTCATTGTGAGATGGCAGAATGAATACTGATTGTGCCCAGTTGGTAAGTCATTTTCTTCAATAATACATACATCCACAACCTAGGCTCTCTATCCTTCCTGCTTTAGCAAACAATGTGACAGTTTTGATATTTATGAATGAATGTGTTTATTTACATAGTGCCACAAGTGTACACAGAGCTTTGGACCTATGGTCTGTTAGAAGTGCATCTGTTAATACATTTAACAGATGCTGGACCCCTGTTTTAAGAAAATTATTGGGAATACAATATTACATGGGAGTAAATGGGTTAAAATGTTGTATATTTGTGTGTGATTGTCTTATGATCTCCAATTGATGTGTCCCACTGTCTGGTCTGGGTTTGATTAGGTGTTACTTCCCTAATACCACTGTTGTGTATTCACATTGTTGTCCGTGTGATGAGATTAGTCTGGTGCCATGGTTGTCTGTAAAACCTGCTTCCATTATGCTAAGTGTATTAATCTGTTCCTGTCTTGATTCCGTGTCTCCCTTCCCCTTCCCCCTGGTAATGTGGCTATATTAACCTTGGCCACTTCCAATAAAGCATACAGTAGTCTTAGACTACAACAACTTGTTTGGTGTGCATTCTTCTTGGTACGGTCTAAAGAGTCCCCTTTGACTACCATTCATAGATCCTGTTACTTGGACCAGCCTGACTACCCTTTTGTAGCCTAATCACAGAAAGAAAAGCCCAACACAAAGGCCAGGGACTACATGGGTCTCCTGATTCCTGTTACACAGGTGGCAGCAGTGGGATCTCTCTCTTTCTCACTATCTGAGGGTCCAAACCACCACCTGGAACACCAACAGAGTCAGGATAGATGTCCAGTATTACCACGGATCAGAATAAGAGCTCAGTTTTGTCCAAGATGTCCAGAAATGTCTAGCCCAACTCAAGAATATCAGCATGGAGTACAAAGCCCCTTGGTTGTGGATGATATTATTGAGGAATTCAGAAGAAAACGAGCTTGAGTATGGGAGGAGGCTCTAAGGGCTCGATCCAAATGTTGGCGTTAAAACCAACGTGAAGAAAAAAACTGCCTTCGCTCCTTAAGCAAGACCAGGTAACGTGAGATTCAAATCTTCCTTACCCAGAAAGCCTAAGGAGCGATAACCAACAAAATACACGTTAACCTTAAACCTGCGTCGCATAGAAAATCTTACCTAAAAACACACGATAAAAATGTTACCTAGCACCACAGCCAATCACAGCACTGCAAACTATCAAGTTCAGTCAGAAAATCCAAAACCCACGTCTCCAGTTCTGAATAGCTTTCTCTGTGCTTTTCCCTACCCAGCCACTAGGGGAACACAGAGAAGGCTTTCAGCACCATGGACAGCTTTGAATGCCATAGGGATGTGCACTGCTCACCCCTGTGGCATTCAAAGGGTTAAAATCAATAAAACTAGTACACCAAGCACTACACAATGCCCCCTTCCACATCCCCCCCCCTTAGTATGTCCCATATATTGCATATATGGGACATACTAACCCCATCCACATCCACCTCATGGACTTCCATGTAGTGGACAAATCTGCCTTTTATTCCACAATTAACCCTTTGAGTACCAGAGAGGTAGGAAAGCATTGCTTAGCATGTTTCCTACCCCTCTGGTACCCAAAGGGTTAATAGGCAACGTATGGACTACATACCTTGCCTATATATATATGTGTGTGTTTGTGTGTGTTTTAAACTTTTTTTTAATTAAAATAGTATTATTAGACAGTTTAACTTAGATCTCATTTATTGTTAACCCCCTACCTCCTGTGTCCCATTGCTATTAGTACTTTTGCTCCACTCTTCTTCAAACTGAGAGTGGAGCAAAAGTACTAAAAGCAAAGGGACACAGTAAGTATGGCATCATTAATGGTTGAGATCTAAGTTAACCCTTTGGGTGCCAGAGTGGTTCACAACGCATTGCAAAGCAATGCGTTGAGTACCATTCTGGCACTCAAAGGGTTAACATACAACTGAGGGAGCAGCCTGCACTGTGAATGCAGGGCTTCCCTCAGTTTTAATTATACATTCGTTATTGTTTAATACTGTATTTATTGTTCTTATTTATTTTTAACTATAAATTATTTATTTATTCTCTTGCTGCGGGCGGCTGTGAAGCCCGCAGCATAATACACCATTGTGCAGAGAGGCATTGGCGACAGCGGGAGGAGGGGACAGAGACATTGGAGGAAGCGGGTGGTAGGCTTGTACAACGCCTTGTGCAAAGGGACGAATTGCACAAGGCGATCAGGCAGCCTGGCACAATGCCACCGCTAGAGGAGAGGTATTGGAGGAAGCGGGCAGCAAGTACAAGCCTACCACCCGCTTCCTCCAATGTCTCTGTCCATGGTGCTGAAAGCCTTCTCTGTGTTCCCCTAGTGGCTGGGTAGGGAAAAGCACAGAGAATGCTGTTCAGAACTGGAGACGTTGGTTTTCTACTCTTACTTGTGGACTGTACTCCAAAAAAAATAGGCGTTAGATTTCTGGAGAGAAATGTTGCAATTTAACGCGAGTTAGCCCTAACTCCAACATTTGAATAGCTTTTGGCGTCGTTTGTACATTATCCTCTATGGGTGAGATCTTGCTGTTCTGGCAACAGGCGATGTCTGTTTCAGAACTGGTGTCGCTTGTTTCTAGTAGAACATTTGCATTGCTCAATTGACGTTAAAACCAGCGTCTCCAGTTTTTTCTGGCGACGCCAACATTTGGATCGAGCCCTAAATCTGGTATTTGTGCTGAACTCTACAGGTTGTACCTCTATCTTAAGAGAGAGATGGACTAAGAGGATGAGTTTGAAGTCCTGCAATCTAGCAGCGGCCAGGGCCCTTCAAAGGGCTACCACTCCCTCAAGAGGCTTTGGCACTGACAGCCCTGGATTATTGTGCCATGCACTCTTCCATGAAAAGGATTTTAGGGAGGATTCTGCTCAGCTGCTCAGATTTAGATGTCTCTTTGCCTTGGTCCGGTCATAACTCTGAGCTCTGTTCTGAACTGGACTTCCTGGTTAATGCAGAATGCCTCCTAGATATACACTACCAGGAGCTGCGTGAGGATGAGAAATGGAGAACCGTTCAGGTGCTGCAACTTGAGTGGCAAAGTCCAGAGTCTCATCTCCAGCAGCAGTCAGAGATGCCGGCATGTGGGGTGCCAGTGCCTCAACCCCAGCAACAGTCCAAGATAGAGGGATGTGAGGGTGGAAGAGCCTCATCCCCTGTGGCAGATAGAGGTACAGGGATGCTGGAAGGAAAAGCCTCTTCCTCAGTGGCAGTTAGAGAGTCTGGGATGAGCGATGCCAGAGCCTTATCCCCAGTGGCAGTCAAAAGTGCAGGGATGCGGGGTGGAAGAGCCTTATCCCCAGCAGAAGTCAGATATGCAAGGATGTGGGGTACTAGAGTTTCATCTTTAGTGGCAAATGGAAATGCTGTCCTGAGGGATGCCAGAGCCTCACCCCCAGAGGCAGATGGAGATACCGGGATATGGGGAGCCAAAGCCTCATCCCCAGCTGCAGTCAAAAATGCAGGGATACGGGGAAGATGAGCCTCATCCCCATCAGCTGTCAGAAATGCTGGGATGCGGGGGAAACAGATTTTCATCTCCAGTGGCAGGTAGAAGTGCAGAGACTGTATTTTTATAAGATGGCACTTTGCCCAGTTACAGTGCCGCAGAGAGATCCTGGGCCTAGTAATGCAAGAACTGTATCCCAGTGGCCCCTTCATCACCTTGGAATCCAGCATCCTAAATACATGGATCCTGATCCATGAGTGATACAAGTAAGGCTTTTGCGGGACTGAGGACATTTAGCCAGACCAGGACACCTCTTCTCCAAGCCGCCTCCAAAGACATTCCACTGGCATGGGACTCGGGAGGGGGAGGATCCATTACAAGTGCATCTGGTAATACATGTCACAGATGCTGGACCCCTGTTTTAAGAAAAATATTGGGACTGCAATCTTACATGGGCCTGCAGGGGTTAGATTGTTGTATTTCTGTATGATATCACCTTATGGTCTCCAGTTGTATGTCTCTCACTGTCTGGGCAGGGTTTGATTAAAGGGGTAGTAATGTTTCACAATAAAAGCAGCTTCAATTAATCTACATAGTATTTGGGTCGTGGAGAGTGTCATTTCAATACTGTCAGAGTTGTAGTTCAAGAGTAATTGAATGATAAAGTATCCCACTCCTGCCCCTTTTACTGATGTAACACTGCTCACCTCAGAGCAGAGCAAGATGGTCCGGATGGATCACAGTGAGCATTAGGAAAAACCTGAAAAAAACTGTCAAGGGGTGCAGGGTTTTCCTTACGCTCACAGAAAGAAGATTGTCCCTTGCTGTGAACTGTCTGGTCCCAGGACCAGATTCCATATCTGAGGGGAAGTGGATTATACTAGGTAAAAGGGGAGAGCGAGGGATACCTTATCATTCAATTACTCTTGAACTACAACCTGACAGTATTGTAATAACACTCTTAATGACCTAAATACTATGGAGGTTAGTTGGAGCTGCTTTTATTGTGAGATATTACTATCCCTTTAAGTGTCACTTCCCTGATCCCTTTACCACTGTTGCATATTCACCCTTGTTGTCTGTGTGATGCAATTAGTCTGGTGCCATGGTTGTCTGTGAAACCTGCTTCCATTGTGCTATGTGTTAATTGTATTAATCTGTTCCTGTTCCGATTGCATGGCATACCCCCCCCCCCCTGCAATGTGGCTATATAAACCCTGGCCACTTCCAATAAAGCACACAGTGTTCTTGGTCTACAACAAATTGTTTGGTCTGCCTTCTTCTAGGAATGGTCTTAAGAGTCCCCTTTGACTCCCATTCCTCAAATTCTGAAGACTTGGACCAGCCAGGCTACCCCTTTGTAGCCACATCACAACAGCCAGGGACTACACAGGTCTCCTGGATCCAGTTACACTATTTATTAAGATATCTTATTCATCTGACCACCAGTACTAACCAGCAGCCTGAGAGTTATTCAGCAACAGTCACTAGTACATCTGTATCTAGTACTAACCAGCAGCATGAGTATTACCATTTATTGAGATATCTTATTAATCTGATCTCCAGTACTGATCATCAATCAGCCTGAGAGTCATTCAGAAGCAGTAATAAGTACATCTATCTCTAGTAATGATCAGAAACCGAAGTATTACCATATGTTCATTATCTTATTCATCTGATCTCCAATACAGACTATCAACTAGGGGTGGGCGAAAGGTCCCTCCGTGTTCCCGTAAAAAAGTAAGTGAAAACCACATTGTTGTCCACTTTTTCATGGGAAAATCCTCTTTAAAAACAGCGATTAAAATCGTCACATTTTTTGCCCATTGACCAAAATTCTTCACCATTTTTTCAATGGCTAGAAAGTTTCCACCCATTGATTTACGTGTTTTTTGCCTATTCGCTATAAAAACGTGATGTATTTGAGGAAATGAATAACAATAGAAGCAGCTACAGAGTGAGGTACACATGCTGTGCTGTTCTGCTGTGATCTTTTTGAAAATTGAGGCAGGAGAGGCTCATAGTGACTGCTAACACTATGAGAAAGTTTAATAATAATAAAAGGAGGAACCGGAAGGATCCTTAAGTGTCCAGTCTGAGAAGGAGGAAGTGAGTAGCAGTACTGAACCAATACTATCCAGCCCCCCTAAATCACCCCCACAGATCTTGTAGAAATGAATGTCAAGGGAGGAAGAACATGGTAGTAGTGAGAGCCGGACAGGTCAATTGTCTGTGCCTGCTGCCAGACGTGCTTACCCTGTTGCCACCATTACTGTACCTGATGCCAGACATGCTGCCCCTGCTGCCACCATTGGTGTACCTGCTGCCAGATGTTTTGTTCCTGCTGCCACTAGTGCTGCGCCTGCTGTCAGACATGCTGCCCCTGCTACTGATACCACCATTGCTGTGTCTGCCTTCAGAAGTGTTGTCCCTGCTGCCATTAGTCCTGTGCCTGCTGTCAGATTTGCTGCCCCTGCTGCCACCAGTGCTGTGCCTGCTGAACTCACTGCCACCAGTGCTGTGCCTGCTGCCAGTGCTGAACCTGCTGTCACCAGTGCTGTGCCTGCTGTCAGATGTGCTGCCCCTGCTGCCACCAGTGCTGTGACTGCTGCCAGTTCTGAACTTGCTGCCACCAGTGTTGTGTCTGCTGCCAGTGCTGAACCTACTGCCATCAGTACTGTGCATTCTGTCAGATGTGCTGCCCCTGCTGCCACCAGTGCTGTGCCTGCTGCCAGTGCTGAACTCGCTGCCACCAGTACTGTGCCTGCTGCCAGTGCTGAACCTGCTGCCACCAATGCTGTGTCTGCTGTCAGATGTGCTGCCCCTGCTGCCACCAGTACTGTGCCTGCTGTCAGATGTGCTGCCCCTGCTGCCACCAGTACTGTGCCTTCTGCCTGTGCTGAATCTGCTGCCAGTGTGTCTTGTAATACTCAGGAGGGGCGGAAGCAGAAGATGATGCCAAGTGTGATAGCAGGAGACCCTAAGTCGCACTTGCCATCCCCAAGCAGTCCCTTATGTGCTGGCGCTACTACTAAAACGGTCCAGAAGCTTGTTAGTGTTAGGAGTGAAGGAGGGGTATTCATCATATTACTACTGACTGTTAGGGCTGAACTTGTTGTGGTTGGTGTTAGTAGTAGTAACAGTACTGGTGATGCAGTCAATAGGACTAGTGTTTGGAGAGTAGTACAGGAAGCATTTAAGAGCATCCAGACTGGCAGTCAAGGGAGTCCACAACATTCCCCTGGCCCTGGGAGTCCCCTTCCCTTCACGGCATTGTCCAGGTGGTACACGATCTTGAAAAAGCCAGAACTAGTGGTGCAGCATTAATACCACCACCACCACCAGAAGCACAGATCAGCTGCCTGTGCCTGCTGCTACTCCTGCCAGTCTGCCTTCTTCATGTCATCAATAAATGGCAAGTGTGACATTAGGGGACCCTGTGTCACATTTCTCTTCACCTCCTCCAACCAGCAATGAGATGTCTGTAATAGAGAAGCAGCAACACATAGGGACTAGCGGTGGTGGCGATGATGATGGTGGAGAGGCTGGGGTGGAAGAGACATTGATGGCCTTTTTAGCAGAAACTAAGAAGGAATGGGAGACAGGGATGAGGATGGACATCACCACCACTAGCAGCAGCAGTGAGCTTTTGAAACTTCTGGAATTTGCAACTGCTAAAATTCCTGCTGCTGCTGAGTTGCTAGGACAACAGGATGCTGAGGATTAGGCTAGTGTGCCACAGATTACCGTGGACACAGTGGGAATGGGATCAACAAGTGATGAGGGACTAGGACAGGTTCCACTTGCCAGCAGCAGCAATACTCCTTGTCGTAGTTGCAGTGCTAATTCTGAGGCAGTAGCAGCAACAGCAACAACATCATCCTCTGCCCCAGACAGTGAAGGGGAATGTGGAGGACAAGAAGAAAGAGGCCATTCTTCTCCACCTGGAGTGTGGGGCTATTTTTCTCTTGGGGCAGGCACAGTGCAGTCATCCCCAACGGCACTGTGCACATTTTGTGACAAGTCATTTAGAAGGGGAAAGGAGGGAACACACCATGGCACAGCCATCCTGATAACACACATGAAACACAGACACCATGACATTTATGTCAAACATGTTAAAGCCAAACACGACCACAGAAATCAAGCACCGCTGTTACTGTACCCCTTGACTCTCCAGAAAGGCAACAAGAGGCTAGGCAAAGATCAAAGAGGAGGAAGAGTAGAGAAACCCAGACAGAGACTGGAAGGTCCATGATGACTGAAACAAGCTGCTCGCCATCACCATCACCTTGTAGGGTAACTACATCTTCTGCCAATCCACCTTTTTAATCATTACCTCCCCTGCCAAATGATAGCCACTCTGTTGATGTTAGGATGTGGCAGTTTGTCTCTACCCATTGCACACTGTGTGATGCACTGACCACACATACCAGTGTGGTGGAGGAGAATAGCAAGCAGTATATGAGGAGGAGATTCCATCCCACAGAATATGCTAAGATGCTGGCAGGGCAGCTTCATCGTTACTATTAAACTGTCAGCAAGTTGTCATGTGTCCTTAGCAGGGTCTGGACAAGGGTATAGTGACAGCGGCAATACTTGGTTTCGGGTGTCATGGTGTTTGGATACAGTTGTGCCCCCAGGTGTTATTTACCACACACACACTGCACATTTCAGTTGCTGATGAGAGACGCAGTTCCTGCTCTCAAGGGAAAAAATATATGCTAATAACAACACACCCATGATTTTGGAGGAGGGGCAGGTGGATAAGAATTAATGGCCAACATCTTCTTTTCTCCACATAGACTGGGGGCATCAGCAACTGCAATGTGCACAGTGTGTGTGTGGTAAATAACACCTGGGGGCACAACTGTATCCAAACACCATGACACCCGAAACCAAGTACTGCCGCTGTCACTATACCCCTTATCCAGACCCTGCTAAGGACACATGACAACTTGCTGACAGTTTAATAGTAATGATGAACCATCCCTGCCAGCATCTTAGCATATTCTGCAGGATGGAATCTCCTCAGGTGCCGCTTGATGCACTGCTTGCTATTCTCCTCCACCACACTGGCACGTGTGGTCAGTGCACCACACAGTGTGCAATGGGTAGAGACGAACTGCCACATCCTAACATCAACAGAGTAACTATCATCTGACGGGGGAAGTAATGATGAACGAGGTGTATTGGCAGAAGATGTAGTTGTTACTCTAGAAGGTGATGGCAAGCTAGTTGTTTCACTCATCATGGAACTTCCATTCTCTGTCTTGGTTACTCTATTCTTCAGCATTTTTTATCTCTGTCTCTCTTCTTGTTGCCTTCCTGGAGAGTCAGGGGGTACAGCAACATCAGTGCTTGATTTCTGTGTTGGGTGCTTGTCATTAACATGGGTGACGTAAATGTCATGGTGTCTGTGTTTCATGTGTGATATCAGGGAGCTTTGACAAGTTGTGTTTCCTCCTTTCCTCTTCTCACTGACTTGTCACAAATTGTGCACAGTGCCATTGCTTATGACTGCACTGTGCCTGCCCCAACAGAAAAATAGTCCCACACTCATGATGATTTCAGGGGGAAGGGGACAGGTGGAGAAGAATGGCCTCTTTCTTCTTGTCCTTCACATTGCCCTTCATTGTCTGTGGCAGCAGATAATGTTGCTGCTGTTGCTGCTACTGCCTCAGATTCAGCAATGCAACTAGGACCAGGAGTATTACAGGCCCTTGCAAGTGGAACCTGTCCTAGTCCCGCATCACTTGTTGACCCCATTCCCACTGTGTCCACTGTGTTCTGAGGAACACTAGCTTGATCCTCAGCATCTTGCTGCCCTTTCAACTCAGCATCAGAAGGAATTCGAGCAGTTGCAAATTCCTTTAATTCCAAAATCTCACTGCTAGTGGTGGCGGTAATGTCCATCCTCTTTCCTGTCTCCCATTCCTTCTCAGTTTCTGCTAAATAGGCCATCAATGTCTCTTCCACCCTAGCTTCTCCATCATCATCATCATCATCACCACTCCCACTAGTCCCTACATTCTGCTGCTCTATTCCAGACATCTCAGTGCTGCTTGGAGCAGGTGATGAGCAGTGTGACAGAGGGTCCCCTAATGTCACACTTGCCATTTCCTTTTTACCTGAAGAAGAAGGCAGACTAGCACTAGCAGCAGTAGCAACAGGCACAGGCAGCTGATCTGTGCTCCTGCTGATGATGGTGGTATTAATTCTGAGCCTGCTCTCCCCCCCCCAGCACCAGTTCTGGCCTCTTCAGGATCATGTTCCACCTGGACACTGTAGTGAAGGGAAGGGGAGGACTCCCAGTCCCAGGGTCAGAAGAATTGTGTGGGCTCCCTTGACTGCTAGTCTGGACGCTGTCAAATGTTTCCCCTACCACGCCAGCTGCTTCATCATTACTACTACTACTACTAGTACTACTACTACTAACACCAACCACATCAAGTTCAGCCACAGAGTCTTCCTCTTCAGTCTCACAGTCACTAGTAATATGAGGATATTGTTGATTACCTCCTCCTTCACTCCTAAAGCTGACAAGCTGCTGGATCTTAGCAGCAGTAGTACTAGCACTGGAAGGACTGCTTGGGAATGGTAAGTGTGTTTTAGGGTCCCTTGCTGTCACACTTGGCAGCATTTTCTCCTCCCCTCCTCCAGAGTACTACAAGACACACTAGCAGCAGGAAAAGTATTGGTGGCAGCAGGTTCAGCACTGGCAGCAGGTACAGCACTGGTGGCAGCACATCTGACAGCAGGTACAGCAATGGTGGTTGCAGGTACAGAAATGGTGGTTGCAGGTGCAGCACTGGTGGCAGCAGGGGCAGCATGTCTGACAGCAGGTACAACACTAGTGGCAGTAGAGGCAGCACATCTGGCATCAGGTACAACACTAGTGTCTGCAGATACAGCAATGGTGTCACTGGCAGCAGGGGCAGCACGTCTTGCAGCAGGCACAGGCAACTGACCTGTCCTGCTTGCACTAATACTACCTTTTTCTCCCTCCATTCCCATTCCCTTTTCTCTCTCCCTTCCCATTAAATTCCCCAAGATCCCTTGGGGTGATTTAGGGGGACTGGACAACAGTGGTTCAGTACTGCTAATCACTTCCTCTTCCTCCGCCTCCTCAGACTCAGTGGACACATAATAAGGGTCCTTCCAGTTCCTCCTTTTGCTTCTCATAGTGATAGCAGTCATTATGAGCCTCTCCTGCACATCTATCTCGCTCTGTAGCTGATTCTATTGTGTCTTCCTTCCACAAATATGTCACATTTTTATAGCGGAAATGCGAAAACAGCATAAATCAATAGGAGGAAACTTTATAGCCATTGAAAAAATGGAGAAAAATTTGGGCCAATGGATGAAAAAATGCAAGATTTTTAATTCCTAGTTTTAAAGCGGATTTTCCCACGAAAAAGCACAGAGTGCAATATGGTTTTCGTGAAATTTCTCTTGGGAACATGACGACAACTTTCACCTATCCCTAGGTATTTACAAGGGAGGATATTTACCTGGATAGAGTCTACCTTGGCTTTGAAGAAGTCAGCAAACTCTTGTGGTTGTATAGAGTTTGGGAGGGAGCAGGTGAAGTGTGAAGGAGGAAGACAAAGGTAGAGAAGATACAGCAGGGTTTGGATTTATGCATGTATATGAGTTGTGGACTTTATTTGTTTTAGCCAGGGACAGAGTAGAGTTAAAACAGGAAAGAAGGAATTTGTAGTGGAGAAAGTGAGCCCAACTTTATCCAGTGTCGTTCAACTGAACAGGCACAAAAGATGATGAAGCTGGTGTTTTTATTAAACCATGATCATGGATTAGATTTACGGGAGTGGGGGAGAGAAAGAGGATCATGCAGGTTGAAAGAGGAAGGCAGGACAGAGTTCTAGGATTTGAAAAGGCTGTTTATGTTATGGTTAGTGGTCATGAATGGAGATCCAGTAGCTAGGGAGGATTGGAGAGCAGTGGCATTAAGTTATTTGAGGTTACATGTAAGATGGGAAGGGGATGCAGGAATTGTTAAGAAGTATATGCCCTACTACTTGAAAAAACACACAAAAAAGAGAGGGTGCCAATAGTGCAATACAGCTAATACTACAAATTAAAGAAGTAAATAATTATGCATTCATATTTGGATGTGGCATATGCCAATGTTGACTAGACAGGCATATGGATCACCCTTCGATGTATGTCAGATGCTCAAAGACAAACAGAAAAGGATCCTCCAGAAAGTCTCCAAATATGCATAACATATAACATGGAGAAGTTTTTCATTTGTCTTGGAGTATCTGCTGTACATTGAAGGATGAACCGAGTAGAGACGGTCTAATCTCCATATGCTTGTCTAGCCAACCTTGTTATATGCCTACAGTTGGCCACATACAAGTGTGAGTGCATAATTTGTTTCTTTCATATTCTATGAAGTATTAGCTGTAGTGCACTATTGGACGCCCTCTCGTTTTTGCATTTTCAAGTGGTATTTCATCCTGTGTGTGAGAGAACGAGGTTTGGAGGAGCAGCCTAATTTCCAGCCTCCTGTTACTTGGTCAGGAGTTTATATGTTAGGGGATGGTATATATGTTTGTGAATACCCATGAATGGGGTGATCATTTGCTGGTGACAAAGAATCCCAAGTATTTAATGTACAAGGGTGCTTCCTTTGCCTTCTCTTGTGTTTTTGTTCTATATGCACTACTGAATGTTATAGGATGGTGGTCGGATAATGGAAAAGAGAATACATTTACCATCAGAATGCACATAGCCTCTATTGAACACAAGGTCTTAGAATTGACCATGCTTGTGATTAGTACCTGCCATCCACTGGTGTAGTCCAAAAGCAGATATGAGAGACATAAAGTGGGCTGCCCAGGAGACTAAGGGATCATCCACATGGCAATTGATGTTCCCCAGAAGAAGGGAATGTGTAACTGATGACGGGAAAAAGTAAAGCCATGATTCAAAGTCAGAAAGAAAATTTGACGATGTACATGTGGAGGTAGGTGGGTGGTAGATAACCACAACCTATAGAGTGACAGGAGCAAAATGTGGACAAAATGTGACCCAAAAGAGTAGAGGCAGAGTGAGGTGAGGACAGAAAGTGGTTTGTAATGGCAGGCTTTAGAAAGAAACAGTCCCACACCTTCCCACACCTTCAATCTGACATGGAGTGTGAGAGAAGGAGAGACCACCATAGGAGTATGCTGCCTCTATATTGGAATCAGATTCAGATAGCCAGGTTTCAGTTAGAGCTAGCAAGTGTATGGAGAGGGAGAAAGAGATCAAGCAAAGCATTATATTTGTTAATATGGGAGCGATCATTCCAGAACGCACAGGGAAACGGAAGAAATTGTGGTTAAAGACAGGGAATGGTGATCAGGTTTGAATTGTTCCTATATTTACAAAGTCAACAAAGGATTCTGGTAAGCTATCATGTTCTGGAGCCAAAGGAAGTGAACAGACAATTTGCCAGTCTTCCTGAATTTTTCCAGTGATTCCATTTATTTAAAAAAGTAGTAGATTGTTTAGCTTAAAAATAGAATATTAATATTCATATATATAGGAGAATATATGCAACCACTTGTCAAGATGGATGAAGCTACCAGAGGTTGATGCTGGGGTACGAGGAATAGTTTGCATGGCTCAGGAGCATTCACAGCCCCAAATATGGTCTTTCTATGGTCATAGCTGAAGTAGAGATGCTGAATGCAAAGTGAGGTATTCAACCATAGTTGCATCAGAGGCCAGATCTGGATGGACATTCCTGGGAACCAAACAACCACTGGTAACAATGAAAAAAAGAGATTGAATGGAGCAGTGAAGATTATGAATTCCACTGTTGGCAGTAAGACGCAACTGTGACTTTTCCCTGCTGAAATGAGGATCTTGAATTGCAGGCTGGAGTGATTAATGCGTGATGACAGACCATAGGACAGCACAATGAGATGATGAAGGGTTGCTGGTTCAGTGATGTGGGTACCTGGCTGATTGCAGTACAACACAATGAGCTGGAGTGCTGCTGTGCTGGTTCAAACAATGCAAATGAATGGTTATATATAGGGGTTGTGGAACAGCACAGTGAGACAATGAAGGAAGACCCTAAGGATGCTGGTGAAACTTAATGCAGCCCCAAACTTGCAAGAAACCTCCAACATGCTTCACCGTTGCCTGCAGATACTCATTCTTGAAGGAAGACCCTAAGGATGCTGGTGAAACTTCTACATAGGAAACAGGTTACGGTAACTCTAGACAGCAGTCTTCCAGGGAGACTAAATATCTAGATGAAGTACCAGTCAATTCCAACAAGACAGTCAGGTCGAGTAATCATGGGGCTCTATGGAGAGAAAGTCAAAGATAGGAGCCAAATCAAAACCAAAATGTGAATCAAGAGAGGTACCACAGGATAAGAGAATGCATAGTCGAGCCAGGTCTTAACAGGAATAACAGGATACACCGAAAATTGAATCACAATAACACAAGCAACTCCTAGGAAGAAAGGTGGTCTTAATAGTAGGTTCAGCCAAAAGGAAGGCTTGGGTGGAACGAAAGAGAAGAATGTGACATCAATATAAAAATAGTTGGCTCTGTTATATCTCTAAATACTGTCAATTTGTTGTTTTCTGAATAACTTAACATCGGGCTATATGTACAGTAATGTGCAAAAGTTTTAGGCAGGTGTGACAAAATGCTGTAAAGTTAGAATGGTTTCAAAAATAGACATGCTAATACTTTATTTATCAATTAACAAAATACATAGTGAGTAAATAGAAGAAAAAACTAAATGAAATCCACCCTTTTCCTTCAAAACAGCATTAATCGTTTTAGGTACACTTGCCCACAGTATGTTAAAAAACTTGGCAGGTAGGTTTTTCCAAACATCTTGACAAATTAACCATAGTTCTTCTGTGGATTTAGGCATCTTCTGTTGCTTCTCTCTCTCTACATGTAATCCCAGACAGACTCGATGATGTTGAGATCAGGACTCATGCATAGTTGAGTCGCTTGGCCTTGTCTCCACGTCGGAGGTATGGCTTGTTGGCCACAAGTCTGCCATGAAGACCACTTCTGACCAGTCTTCTCCAGACAGTAGATGGGTGTACCAGGGTACCACTGTTTCTGCCAATTCTGAGCTGATGGCACTGCTGGACATCTTCCGAATGTGAAGGGAAGTAAGCAAGATTTGTCTTTCATCTGTTTCACTAAGTTTCCTTGGCCGACCACTGCATCTACAGTCCTCAGCATTGTCCATTTATTTGTACTTCTTCAAAAGAGCTTGGACAAAATATCTGGAAACCCCTGTCTGCTTTGAAATTTCTGCCTGGGAGAAATCTTGCTGACTGTATAACTACCTTGTATCTGCACTCAGTTTTGCCATGATGTATGACTTTTGACATTAACTGTCTTAAGAAACCTTACCTTTTTAGCTGTGTTTGGCTGTTCCTTACTCAGTTTAATTCCTCCTACACAGCTCTTTCTGTTTCAGTTAATGATTGTGTTTCAAACTACATATTACATTGATGATCATTAGCATCTGTTTGGTATAATTGTTTAATCATACACCTAAATGCTTACAAAATCCCTGACTGTGTGCAAGTGTACCTAGAGAAACTGATGCTGTTTTGAAGGCAAAGGGTGGTCACACCAAATATTGATTTAATTTCATTTTTTCTTCTGTTATCTTACTATGCATTTTGTTAAATGATAAAAATAAACTATTAACATGTCTATTTTTGAAAGTATTCTTACTTTACAGCATTTTTTCACACCTGCCTAAAACATTTGCACATTACTGTATAATGGTAAAAGTAGAGCAATTTTGATGCAAAACAACTGCATGAAATAAAACAAATATAGAACTTCCCATTGATTTTCATATAGCATTTAGACCCTTGGATGTCAGAGAGGTTTCCAATGCATTATGATGCAATACTGAAGACATCTCTAGCATCTAACAGGTTCATTTTATATACATTGTGTAATAGGTTTTCTCAAAAATGGCTCCACATTGTTTTTTTTTGCTTTAGGTCTACAGTATTTAAGGATAACTAACATCTCATCATAATAACACTATTGCAATGCCCAGAAAACCCTCATGCCCCATATGAATTTTGCCCTTGTTCCTTTTTTATCAAGCAAGAGCATCTTCAGTCAGTACTGGATGTTATGTCCATGGAGGGTGACATGACATTTCCTGTCAGTTTTTTTTCAAACTGAATCATACAGAATGCAAACACCTTTAAGGACCTGAGTGGTGCACAATGCATTGCATAGCAATACATGGCATATCCCACATTTCTTTAAAAGGTTAAGACTAACATGTGCAGAGAGCAAAGTCTGAGATCCTGTGGTCTAGCTAGTAACTGTTATGTCCACCTGCATGGACTGGAGATTCAGTGCTGATTGAAGAGGTTTTGTCTTGATCACAGACACAATGACAACCTTCACAGAAGCCACTTGGATTTTTGGGCCATATAATAAGGTAAGAATAGTTTTTTATTAGGGTGGCTTTGTTATTTACGCTTAGGTGAGAAAAAATATCTTTGAAATATATTGGTTACTTCATGAGAAACCAGAGGTTAAACAATGACCAAATTATTGCTCAGCTACTGTAAACAGATTTAAAGTAGAAAAAGTGCACAAAATAGCTTTATGCTATATTACTAGAGGCAGACACACATAAAAAGAAGAGGCCTAACTTCTGCATACTGTCTGTGTACAAGCCTGAATTTATAACACCTCCTTTTCTATAATTATTCACAGAATCCATTAGCATAAATTTGCAAAGGCGAGAAATCCTTTTATGTTTTCCCACATTTAATTACATGAATAGCTGTCAGAATTTCTACTATGTATATTCATTGTGTGCCATAAATGTGAATATGAAATGTTTCTAACAAGTTCTAAACAGGATTAGTTTTTTTTGTGTTGCTAATTGAATGAAGGAATTGGGTTAAAATGGCCTACAGTCAAATTGCTGTGTAATTATAAACCGGATTTCTGTACTGACTAACTTGGGTAAGATGTACATAATTCCTAGGCCTATATTTAAATGTCCCAGATGCCAAAATAAACCCCTGCTGGCATTTTTTCAAGCAGGTAAGTAATACAATTACATGTGCCATGAAAGAATGCCAGCAGAAAAATAATCACCTCAGGCGCTAAAGTTAGTGTCCATTTGACCCCATTGAAACATACTACGAAATGGAGTTCTTTGCCATTTAATTGACTGCGATAGGTCGTAAGATGTGCTAAAGGACCCACATTATCATGGCAAATTTTTCGCTCAATTTTTGGTACACAGAGTCCCTTAAAGCATCTTTAAACAGCCGAAACATAAATTGAATGTGCAAAAAAGTAAAAAAAAAACTATAAGTCCCCATTGGATGTATTAATATGGGGCCCTAAGCCCCATATCAATATATCCAAAGCACTCCCAAAATGTGTCCACTGTTAGTAGAATTAAACCTATGAGTGCCAGTGGGGTATACTTAGCACTACTTGCACTCACAGGGTAATTCACCTAAGTTACAAAGCAACAGCCCCTGAAATGAAACACTTACCATTAATCCTGATTTCCAGAGGAGTCTTCAGCACTCTGGTCAGCTACTGTCCATCTTATTCCTCTATCTTCTCTCTTCCTCCTTCTCTCCATCTTCTTTCTTCTTTGGTTCCATCTTCTTTCTTCTGTCTGTCTTTCACATTCCTGTAAAATAAAGAAAGAGAAATATTAATGATGTGCCAAAAAAAGAACTTGCACATATGTGCATAGTTTAACCCCTTGAGTGCCAGAGGGGTAAGCATTGCAGAGCAATGCGTTGCATACCTATCTTGCACTTAGAGGGTTAAGCATTGTTCATATGTGTGAGTGAAAATAGTAGAAGATAACAAATGATATGAAAATATTTGCCCATGTTTCCGCTTACGATTCAGCTATGTGTTGTATTTGAAAAAAAAGATTTCTTGCAAAAAAAAAAAATCCGTATTAAAATGCCTCCTTTTTGTTCTCTGCTGCTGTTGGCGGCAGCAGCAGCAAGAATTGAAGACATAGATCCCCTCTTAGTACCTCACGGGTCAATGCTCATTTTGGTGTGAGTGAATTTTGAACAGCCACCTCCCAGCCAAAGGAACCTGCTCAAAGCTGATTGGCTGGGAGATGAGTAAGCACACATGCCAGTCAATGGATGTGAGTCATTTTGAACAGAGACTGTCCATATAAAAGAGCAGTCTCTGTTCAAAATTCCCTCACACTGGAATGGGCATCAGCCTCTGAGGTACTAAGAGGGGGGCAATGTCTGCAATTCCTTCCTCTGCCACTGCTAACAGCGGTAGAGAACAAAAAAGGGGGCATTTTAATATGTGAAATGTTTAACCCTTTGATTGCCAGAGAGGTACACAACGCAATGCAGAGCACTCAAGGGGTTAAACTATGCACATATGTGGTAGTTCTTCTTGTGGCACATCATTAATATTTCTCTTCATTTATTTTAAAGGAATGTGAATGTCAGACAGAAGATAGAAGATGGAGAGAAAAAAGAGAAGGAAGAGAGAAGATAAGATGCAAAAAGAAGAATAAGATGGACAGTGGATGACAGGCAAGTGTTACACAAATCTGGGTGCTAGGCTAGTGTTTGGGCTAGTATTGTTTCACTTTACTTTTAGGGGTATTGTAAGGTTAGTGTTTGGGAGAGTGACTCTATATCGGTTGGTGCTTGACAGTGTGTCAGGCACCGATCGTTAACTTTACTCCTTTGGTGTTCCCATTATTGCTGCTATTCTGCGACATTTTGAAAACTTAGAAAACAAAATGGATGTTTGACCACAAATCCTTTTCTGTGGCCCAGCTGGTAGGGTAATTGAATAGCTCTGCTATCAAAGGGGACATATAAAAAAAATCCCAAATACCTTAAATGTGGATTTTAACCTCCTATATATTAGATAGGTCTCCATAGCATTGCTTTTGCAATGATTTGGATCTTCTCTAGTACTCAAGAGTAGGGATGGGTGAAAATATTTGCCTCAAACCAAAATCAGCGAATAATGGTACTTCCCGCTTGGCGAATAATTTCCCACGTATGTGCAATTTTTCCACTTTTTTCACCTAGTTCATTGATTAGTTGTAGAAAATTAGATCAAGCCCTGAGGAAACATTGCTTTGTAGGCCTTCAACTTATTAGCGGAACAAGCACTGAGGAAACATTGATTAGTTGTAGGCGACAAGACTTGTGTTTTGCACAAGCCCTAAGGAAACATTGATTTGTAGGACTTAGGCTTGTTAGAAACAAGCCCCACCAAATTGTTTATTTTTTTTGTAGGCCTCTGGTTTTTGTTTTTTTTTGTTTGTTTCTAAAAGAACACTCCATGAGGAAAAATACCCTACTGGCCTAGTGCAAGCAGGTCATGTCATGTTGACCACTGATCACTGAACATTGTCAAATGTCCCAATGTAATTGCAGACTTTGTGATTGCTGTTCTTGCTGCTGGTGATGAGTTGTTTAAACAGCAGGATGATTAGGCAGCTCAAAGGGAATGGCATCAATAACAGCAGTTATATGGATGATGATGATGATCATGGTTCCACTTGCCACTAGCAGCTCCAGAGATGTGACTGAGGCAGTAGCAGCACCACAACTAGCCCCTAACACTTCAGGTATATGTGGAGAAAAGAAGAAGATGGTCAGTAATGCTTTTCCACCTGCCCGTCCAAAATAATGTGTGTGTTATTAGAATTGAATTTTTTTTGAGAGAAGGAACTGTGCCTCTCATCAGCAACTATAATGTGCACAGTGTGTGTGGTAAATAAGGGAAGGACTGGGAACTATGGGCACATCTGCATTCACATCAAACACCTGGTACAACTCTATCCAAACACTAAGACGCTTAAGATCCCCAATGTGAAATAACCCCATCAGAAACCAAGTACTGCTGCTGTCACTATGCCCCTTTTTTACTCCTTCCCAGGAACTCAGTCAGTGTGGGTTGGCAGGACGTGGCAGTAGAAGACTGGAACTTTATTGCTTTAACAACATGACTAGAGGAGGTGGTAGTAGAGGCAACATGTGTGGGCAGTCTATGACTCTTGCCATCTCCTACAACAAGAGTCATAAACTGCCCACACATGCTGCCTCTTCTACTCCTCTGCAGTAGGAGCCATAGGTGTTATTTGGAGTGAACTAACTGTTGGTGGTAGCACACTCTGACACATAAATAACTTCACTACTTCTTTTTTTCTGCCCTAGAACCCTGGGAACTTTTTAGAGTGTTTATGATGCTAGTTGTGGCATCTTTGGCCTGCTGATGTTGTGTCTTCCAGTCAGACCTGTGGTTGTGCTTCAGGTGGGAAACTCATAGAGGAGGTGCCTAGGTGTGAGCCTGCTTTCCCCCTGCTCACTTGCTTTTTGCTCATACAAAAGATAGCAACATGCTTAGCTTGAGTGAGTGGAGTATCTCCATACTGTGAACTTCATGGACTGAAGGGTTCCTGAGGTGCTGCTGCTACTACTACTGTGGCTAGATGTTGATGCAATTCTACTGCTACTACTACTAGGTGCAGCACTTACAGCAGCAGAGGCACTTGTCATATCTAACATTGTGGATGTTAATAACCTGTGTTGCGGGGGGTGTGGCTTGGCAGCCATAGGGGACAGACGTGTTTCTGCTCTGCTCTGTTCGTATACTGCCTAATCCATCTCAATCTGCCTTGAATTTGTGGAATTTAACCCCATAGAATCTTGAGCGGTGCTCTCTGCCTCTTAAGCTGCCCATGGATACCGGCTTTTGTGGAATTGGGTGTCCCTGCGGCCGCGCCGGGTGGGCCGTGGCCTAGGTCTCGCACCTGCGGGTCTGCTGGGTGGACCCTGCCGGTGAAGTTAAGGTTGCTGAGCATTGCCGGAGTCCTGTTTTGAACCCTACCAGCACATTCCTGTTGGTTTGCTGTATCTGGGTCAGTACTCTCTGGTGCTTGAGACGGCTGACTGATTCCTGCCAGGCGCTGGGTGAGTTGCCCTATTGAGGGCTCTTTCAGGATCACTGTCCCTTTTTTTGTTTTTTTTTCCCTTAGTGTATCTCTTGCCCTTAGCTTTTCCCGCCAGCCACAGTGGCATACCTGTGCCCTTCTGTGTTTCCCCAAATGGAATTCCGTGCAACGGATGTAGCATTTGGGATGCAGGAGACCCTCCCTACTACTATCACAGAGGTGGTGTGAAGAAGAGTGCCTGGTCGTGAGAGGGCTTGCATCGCTACCCCGGCCTCGCCTACTCAAGAACCGGTATTGCAGCAAGTATTGTCACCTCACTGTCTTAGTGGGCGGTTGTACCAGAATAATCTGACCACTGCCCTACAATTCTTGTTGGGTTCCTTCTGCTAATGGCCTGTGCCGATGCACCATCCATAATCTTTTGGCTGGACACTAAAGAGACCCTACTTGCAGTCACCTAACTTGCTCTCTTAGTTGCACCTGCAATCACTCACCCCCTTTGTTTGTTTCTTTCCAATATCTGTGTCCCACATCTGCCCCGTGTATTATTGCAGGCCTGTAGTCTGCCCTCTTGTCTTCAGGTCATACTCTACAATGATATTTATTTTCAGATACCAACAGAGTTCAAGAGTTTTACCTCTCTACCCTTCTGTATGCATACAAGTGCCTACCTTTGCTTAGGATTTCAAGAGATCCAAGTCCGACTATTTGAGACGCTGCTGATCTTTCCAGGTCATTGCCCTGTCTGTGACTTTCCTTTTTGTGTCCCCCCGCCTCTCCCTTATATTGTTTCTCTGAAAGCTAATCCAAGAGATGGCCCTCCTGTAACTTTGGCCTACTATCATCGCAGTGGTTTCCTGTGGGATGTCTGCTACCATGTGAACTACCCTTTTTAACCTGTAGGCTTCCCAGTTACCTGCTTGGGGCATATCTGTCACGGTTTATTATGACTCTCAGACACAAGTTTTAGGTAAAAAATCAATTTTATTGAAATAATAAATTGATAACTTAGGATGGCAATAACATACATATATATATATACAGAATATAACACAGACAGAAGGCAGACTCTACCGGTCCTGTCAATATACCGGACAGGACAGTCTTTAGGCTCTACCAGCCTTGCCAATACCGGGTAAGGCAACCTGCAGATGGAATAGCATAACGGTTCTACCGGCCTTACCAAATTACCGGGCAAGGCAGCCTCAATAGATACACAATGTAGGCTCTACCGGCCCTGCCAATACCGGACACTGGTGTAACAAGCGAGTTTCTATAGCCGCAAGGCTTAGGAGCAAACCAGCGTCCGCACGCTGGGACAAACACAGATTTGTATAGCTGATAGGCTTTGGAGCAAACCAGTGACCGCACACTGGTGTAACAAGCGAGTTTCTATAGCCGCAAGGCTTAGGGGCAAACCAGCGTCCGCACGCTGGGACCAACACGGAATTGTAGCAATGTCACCAACGCGACCAGGCAGAAGGTCGCCAGGATACTGAAGACAGGTGATAAGATGACAGGAACCAGCAACCATCAGTCAGGTCAGGAAACAGCAGAGAAGAAGTTCAGCAGTAACTGCAACACCAGAGACTAGGCCGGAACCAGGACTGGAGTAACTCAGCATCCAGGAAACACTGGAACAGTAGAGATCAGGAACTCAGGAACACAGATCAGGAACTCAGGAACACTGGAACAGAGGCCCAGCTATCACTAGCATAGTGATAGCAAGAAGGTCAGAAACAACACGAAAGGGCACTCAAAGGGTGCCCAATCCAGGTTTAAATAGGCAATAAGAGGCGGGCTATCTGCAGACAGCCAATAGCAGCCCCCTAGTGGTGACAGACAAGGAACTGCAGCAAATCACGGGCACCGTGATAATATCATGATGTGATATTTCCACTCTGTATCCCCCCAGCCTCCTTCTCTGTGATATTTATCTCTGTTGCATCTGATCCATTGCTCACATACTCTGTCTATTGTTGTCCTCATGAAGCGTTTTGTACAGTCTGCAGATCAAACTAAAATCCCACACCCTCAACATGGAGACAAAAAGCAAGACAAAAATAAAAATGCCCAGGTCTCCCATGTGGAAGAACATGCTACAAGCACCTCTGTTATTGCTGCTACCACTGTGCCATCCACAATTGCTGAAGACACAGCCAAGGCGTTCCTTGCATTGCTAAACTGGATGTGCTTCAGTCTTCAATCCACTCTATCCTGGGGGAAGTTTAAACTTATGGCGAACAGATTGCGGATCTTACGCAACGTGCAAATGACTGCGAGGCCCTGGTGGAGGATCTCCGTGTTACTATACATAGCCTGGAGGCCAAAGTTACTGCTCTTACAGACAAAATCGATGACCTTGAGAACCGCAGTCGTAGGAACAATCTTCGCATCATTGGTCTACCTGAGTCACTTTGAGCCATGGATTTGATACGTTTTTTTGAGAACGGAACTGCCGGTATTTCTGAAAATGGAAGATTGTGGTGCTCCATTGGTTATCGAAAGGGCTCCAGGCTGCCCCATCGGAGGGAGGTCTCCCACGGCCAGTCATCTTTAAACTTTTGCATTACGAGGATCAGCAACAACTGCTCTTTGCCTACAGGAAGATGGGCAAAGTTGAGCATCTTAATTCTCAACTCCTACTGTTTTAGAACTTTTCAGCCAAGGTTTCCGCACAACGTCGTTGTTTCTTGGAAATCTGCAGCAAGCTCTTTAAGAGAAACATCACATTTGCTCTATTATACCTTGCACTGCTCGAAGTTCTGGATGGTTCATCTACTCACTTGTTTTTTTTGTTTGTTTTTTTTAAACATTTTTATTAAGAGGACAGTAATGAAGCATTACAAATATAATGACAGTGTACATGGTAAATAAGTAAAAGAGAAAAAAAATACATACAATCATGGATATATATCAAAAAGATACAGCTGTCCCATTTTGAATTTTAAGGTAAAGAACCAAACTAAACCAAACTTAAACTACCCCCCTCCATCCCTAGCCCTAGCTAAAATCCCAATAAAACTCACCCCCCTCCAGGAAACGAGCACCACACCACCTCCATTAAATATTTATAAACATATCCAAGAAGTATTGAAGCGTCAATATGTAAATACACACAGAAGTAGTACTATACGTAGCCACATTCTCCAGGAGGAATAGAAACAGAATGTAAAATAGTGTTTAATAGTTATATATCACGCAACCCTTGTTGAAAAAGAGTTCTAGAGTTACAGTGCCGCTATGCAAGTAAAGTCCCTTATAATGAGGAACATTATGTGCTATAAGGGCCATCCATTGGTCATGCTTGGGAGGGTGTTCTGACATCAATGATTGTGCCACCACCTTTCATGCCATGATCAACAGCTCTCTAAGTAATATAGTATGAAAATTTGAATGGAGCTGATCAGGGAGAATAGAGAATATACACAGCTTTGGAGAGAGTGACATGTCCCACTGTACCACAGACGACATAGTACAGAGCACATGAACCCAAAACTCACACACCAGAGGGCACTCACACAGAAGGTGGAAGAAGGCGGCGCCTGCTTCTCCACACCTCCTGCAATGATCACTATCCAACCTGCCCATCCTAAAAAGCCCACTGGTTTGATTTACCTGCGGAGGATCGGGATTTCTATGAGAGTTTGTCAGCAAGTAATAGTGAGAGGAGAGCTGGGGGACATTGCTAGATCTGCTGCCCCCTGTCTCATTGGTCCATGGATCTCTGCTACTTTGGTCTCCTGGAGCTTTCTCTGCAGAATCAGGTCTGCATCTTGAGACTTTCCAAGTTCTATTTTGCCTTCTCCACGGTCGCCCTCTTTTGGATATCTGAATGGACATTTGACCCCTTCTAAATTCTGGGTGACGTATCTGCTGCTTTCATGGCCAGGTCCTGAGTGGTTGACTGTTTTTGACATCCATGCCTCTTGTTTTGCCCAGCAGATATTGCCTGAAAGACTGATTGCTTTATTGTGGTGCCACGTCTCCTGTACTTGACTTTTTGAACTACATGCAATTTCATTCACTTGTTTATTTACCTACTTAACTGTTGTCTCATTATGCTTAAATTTGGACTTTGCAAGCTCATTAAGGATGAAACGGCAGCCCGAGAACTGTCGACAGATTTAGATGAGTTTATTGATTTCTCGATATTGATCGATTCCCGTATTAGGGAGCGAATGGCGACTAAGGACCGTAGGCAGCGGGCCAGAGATTTGGGACAAGCAATACCAAGCTTCCCACCCATGCCTCCTGAATGTACCTGTGAGAATAGTGAACCTATGCAGTTAGGGTTTACTAGGCTGTCAAAGGATTGGAACAATTTTTACTCTGTTTTGTGTCCGATCATCATGACAAATGGGCAGGCCTGTTGCCATGGGCGGAGTTTGCCAGGAATTGTGCGGTTAATTCATCGTCCGGGAGCTCCACGTTTCTCATCAACTACGGGTTCCAACCATGTTTTCTCCCAGACTCATTTCAGACGCCACAAATTCCAGCTCTGTATGAGCATATCGAGCAACTCCGCTCCACTTGGGCACAGGTACAGAGCACCCTCAGTGCTTCGTTCCAGCATTACCAGCATCACGCTAATCACAGACGGTTGCCGGCGGTCTCCTTCCAGGTTGGGGACAGGGTATGGCTATCCTCCAGAAACCTTAATCTGCAGACTCCATGTAATAAGTTGGCTCCTCGGTTTGTTGGTCCCTTCAAAGTTATCAGCAAGATTAACCCTGTTTTGTATGCTCTGGATCTCCCAGCATCTATCCGGATTCATAATGTGTTCCAGGTATCCTTGCTGAAGCCTCTGGTATGCAACCATTACATTACCACTCCTGTGGCTCCTGGTCCTATTCAGGTGCAAGGTCAGGAGGAGTACGAAGTCCAAAATATTATTGACTCCCATAGATTCAGAGGAAAATTGCAATATTTGGTACATTGGAAGGGCTATGGCCCCGAGGAGAGTTCCTGGGTTAATCAAAAGGACATTCATGCTCCCAGATTGCAGAGCAGTTTTCATGCCAAATATCCTCAAAAGCCATGCCCCTCTTCTCGGGAGGGGGGTCTTTGAGTGGAGGGTACTATCACGGTGCCTGTGTGTCACGGGCACCCAGGAATGGTCAGAACTCAGTACGGTAATGTAATGCAAAATATTTATTAGACTAAATCACAGCGATAAATAAGTGGTACAACAAGCAAAGGGTTACTAGCTGGCGACACTACTACCAGAAATAGTAGGCCTCTTGCTAGACTACAATGCGAGAGACTGGGCCAAAGCCCCTGTTAGTCTCAGCAGGATACAGGAACGCCAACTCTTGATCCGTCGACTGGAACACTGGAACAGGCAACTACTGTGAACACTGGCTCGGCAATCTTGATCCGATGAACAGGAACACAAGGACTGCTAGACTGGAAAACTGACCCATGCCTGCAGTCAGTCAAACCAGCAACACCACACCTTTGCAGCAACCCTGTGACTCTGCCTGCAGTCACTATATCGGACCCCTGTGATTCATGCCTGCAGTCACCAATCAGACCCTGTCCACAACAGTGGTCTGTCTTAAACCAATAGCACAAATTGATTACAATAAGGGATACTCGTGATCACTGGGTCATACACAGAGAGGGTTCTCGTACTTAGCTGGGTCATACACAGAGAGGGTTCTCGTACTTATCTGGGTCATACACAGAAAGGGTTCTCTTACTTAGCCGGGTCATACACGGTGCGGGTTCTCATAAATAGCCAGGTCATACACAGAGTGGGTTTTCGTAGATAGCCAGGTCACACACAGAGCCCAAGTACTTCACCTAATAACAACAACGCAAGGGAGACTGAGTCAGGACTCAGTCTGCCTTTTAAACCCCTCCACAGGAAGTAGGAGGAGCAGCTCAGAGGAAGGAAGTAGGAAGTAGGTAGGAGGAGACTACAGGAAACAAACAGATAAAACAGAGGCCTGCTGCATGCTAGAAGCCTCGTGCCTGTAGATGCTGCTGCAAACAAGGTAAGCTGAAACTGTAACATTGTGCTATACGGGCAACATTTTGACACATGTTACTCCCTGATACCTTTTATTGGCTATGATGTTTTGCTCCTCCCAGTGACAACCTTTAAATACTCAGTGCTGTCACTTCTGCGCTGCCCTTTCATGGTGTTTCCTTTGCCTAGCGCTTGTTCCGTTATTTTTGTATGATATCAGTGTATGACCCGGACTGCCTGACTATTCTGCCTGTTTACTTTCCTGCTCTGTGTACTGACCCGGATTGGCTGATGTTCCTGCTCTGTGTATCGACCGGGATTGGCTGACATTCCTGCTCTGTGTACCAACCTGGCTTGACTGACGTTCCTGCTCTGTGTACCAACCCGGATTGGCTGACGTTCCTGCTCCGTGTACCGACCTGGCTTGGCGGAAGTTCCTGCTCCATGTATTGTTCTGGCTTGGCGGTCATCCTGCTCTTGCTCTTGGTCTGTACTTGACCTCCGATTGCCTCGGTTACTGTGCAGATAGTTCTATCTGTGACCCGTTCACTCCATAGTGCCTATTTGCTCTCACTCCGGTAGAGTGTTCCGGTTGCACCACGGTACGCTTGGTCTGTTTACAGCTTCCCCTGAGGTTGGGTTTCTCTTGGGCGCCTCAGGATGTCTTTATCTCTAGCTTTTGCCTCAGACCGGAGCGTTCGTTAACTCCTTGTGGGGCGGTGCTGTGCACTTGGGTCAATATCCACGGCAGTCTCAGTTTGGCGTTACGTTGCACCTTACGGTGCTGTGCACTTAGGTCATTATCCATTGCTGTCCCAGTTTGGCGTTACACTGCACCATCTGGTGCTGTGCATTTGGGTCATGAATTATTGCAGTCCCAGTTTAGCTTTCACTATACCGCTGATTGCCGCCTTCCTCTGGTGCCCAGTAGCAGTTGCATATCCTGGCTTCACTTGCTCCTCTGTGGCTACAGTCACTTTTGTCACTCTCTGCGTAGAGAGTATACTGTGGGCCTTCCACTATTAGGGCCTATCCGATGTTCCTGGCCTAATAGTATCATTCTGCCATATTCTCACTGTATCATACAAACTGTACCTGACCTGTGTCAGTATTGTATATTGTTCTTTACATACTGGACCTGTGTGGGTTAATCATATCTTTGCAACCTGTCCTGTGTCAGTTTTATATTTATCTGTATGCTGGACTCACGAGGGTTACTGTTATTCTGTGTGTGCTAATAAAACTGTGTTTTACCAAAACCTTCCGCTTCTGAATGTACATAAAACCGTAACATTTGGGCAGAGGACGATGTTGTTGATGCTACTGCTTCAGATTCAGCACTGCAGCTAGGACCAGAAGTATTGCTGCCACTGGCAAGTGGAACCTATCCTAGTCCCCCATCACTTGTTGACCCCATTCCCACTGTGTCCACGGTGGTCTGTGGCACACTAGCCTGCTCCTCAGCATCCTGCTGCCCTTGCTTCTCAGCAGCAGCAGCAGGATTTACAGCAGTTGCAAATTCCACAAATTCCAAAAGCATACTGCTGGTGGTGATGCCCATCCTCATCCCTGTCTCCAATTCCTTCTCAGTTTCTGATAAAAAGGCCATCAATGTCTCTTCCACCCCAGCTTCTCCAACATCACCACCACCACTAGTCCCTACGTGCTGCTGTTCTATTACAGACATCTCACTGCTGCTTGGAGGAAGTGATGAACAATGTGACAGAGGGTCCCCTAATGTCATACTTGGCATTTCCTTTTGACCTGAAGAAGAAGAAGGCAGACTAGCAATAGCAGCAGTAGCAGCAGGCACAGGCAGCTGATCTGAGCTTCTGCTGGTGGTTGTGATATCAATTCTGAGCCTGCTCTCCCCAACACCAGTGAAGGGAAGGGTAGGGGGCCCCCAGAGTCACAGGAATAGTGCGTGCTCCCTTGGCTGCTAGTCTAGACATCTTTTAGTGCTTCCCCTACAACTCTCCTAACACTAGTGCCAACGGCTGCTTCACCGTCACTGTTACTATTATTACTAACACCACACACACCAAGTACAGCCACAGAGTCTTCCTCCTCACAGTCACTAGTAATATGAGGATACTGATTACCCCCTTCTTCATTCCTAACACTAACAAGCTGCTGGACCTTCTTAGTAGTAGCAGTACTAGCACTGGCTGCACTGCTTGAGGATGGCAAATGTGACTTAGGGTCCCCTGCTGTCACATTTGGCATCATCTTTTTTTTCCCCACCTCCTGAGTATTACAAAACACACTAGCAACTTCAGCACTGGTGGCAGCAGCTTCAACATGGTGGCATCAGCTTCAACACTGGTAGCAGGCACAGCACTGGTGGCACTGGCCATAGGGGCAGCTCATCTGAGCAAAGGCACAGTATTAGTGGCAGCAGATCCAGCACTGGCAGCAGGCACAACACTGGTTTCAACAGGGGCAGCAATGGTGGCAGCAGAGACAGCAAATATAGCAGCAGACACAGGCATTTGACCTGTCCTGTTCTAACTAGTACTACCCTTTTGTCCCTCCCTTCCCATCCCTTTTCTCCCTCCCTTCCCATTAAATTCCCCAAGATCCCTTGGGGTGATTTAGGGGGACTGGACAGCATTCCTCCTCCTTCTCCTCAGACTCAGTGGACACATAAGGGTCCTTCCAGTTCCTCCATTGATTATTTTTCAACCTGCTCATATTGATAGCAGTCACTATGAGCCTCTCCTGTCTCAATTTTGCCCAAATATCACAGCAGAACAGCACAGCACGTCTACCTTGCTCTGTAGCTGCTTCTATTGTGTTTGTTTCCACAAATACATCACGTTTTTATAGTGAAAAGGCAAAAACAACATAAATCAATGGGCAGAAACTGTCTAGCCTTTGAAAAAATGGCACAAAATTTTGGCCAATGGGTGAAAAATGAGAACATTTTAATTGCTAGTTTTAAAGAGGATTTTCCCATGGATAGGTGGACAACAACGTGGTTTTCACGGAATTTACCGCGGGAACATGGAGAAAGATTTTGCCCATCCCTTGTCATGGGTCCTTAAAGCAAGTTTAGTTCTGTGAAGGTCCTGGCACGTCATGGGTCCTTAAGGGGTTAATAATACTGCTTGAACAAAAGGCAGGATAACTGGCTGTGATCTGATGTTGTGGCACACTGGTTAGAGTAAACAAACACAAATGCTCCTGTGCTTACTTTAAGTATCTCTATTTACAATTGGAAATGCTGACAGAAAAAAAGAAAAAGGAATATACAATGCAGCAGATATAATACCACAGAAAAATATACTTTGAAAGGAGACACTTAATCCTTTATCTTTATTATATAGTCCTTCTTTCAAAGGAAACTTGGAATCTTCCAAAAACCAGAAGTGCAGCTTGTAACCAAGACATTGGATAGGCTCCAAGAACATGTAAAAAAGGATATAAGGAAATCCCTCTACAGGGTACTCACATTTACGAGAGGCCTGTCTGCCTCTGGATAAGAAAGCATCGACCAGATCTGACCTACGGTCACAGTTTCTGTCTCTCTCTCATCTCCCAGCTGTTCAATTCTTTACCTTTCTTCTAAATGAAGTTCACTTCTTCTTTCCCACTCAGGCTCCTATGGAGCCCATGTAAGTAGGCTTAGAAGTCAGTCCAGGGATTTCTTTTGGCATTAGAGAGATGGAATGCAGTGGAGAGAGTCCATTGTGTTTTTTGGATCAAGTACCAAAGACATCAGTAAAGATAAAAAATCTGGATCAGTAGGGGGACAGAGGGATAGGGAGGAGGAAAAGATCAGAGGAATTAGAAGAGGAAGAAGGGGAGGGAAAAAGGTTAAGATATTAGAGGAGCTATTGGAGGCAGGAGTACCACAGTTCCCGTGATCTTTGCTGTCACTCTTTGCTGTGGTGCACTCCCATTGGCTGAGCTTGTTTGGCCCGCCCAGTATGGCCTTTTTATACCGGGCCTTTGGCACTTGTCAGGTGCCCTTTTCGTGGTGTTCCTGTACCAGTGTTACTGTGTAGCTGTGTTCCTGCGTTCCTGTGTACAGACTTGGCCCTTTCGTACTGTAACGGTGTTGTGAGACACTCAGACCAGTAGGTTAGAATAAAACACAGTTTTATTAAAAGACAAGAAAGGCTGCCCTCTATAGGCAGTACAGAATGACTGGAAATAGACAAGTAAGTACAGATGCCCTCTCAGGCCCAGTATACAGGGAAATAAAGATATACTGTCACAGGACAGGCATAAGCTAGCATACAGGGTACACAAGGGTTTAAGTTCATAGAAATCAATCAGTCTCTGTTGTGGTGTGTTTGACAATGCTCATAAGATGCTAAAGGAGCGATATTGTGGTGCTAGATGTGAAAGCACCAGTAATAGAGCAGGACTGAGACTACTGCTTATGCTGAGCAGGGAACTGAGGCCAAAATACTCTGCAAGAGCTAGCACACGTTGAGCCGTGAGCACCCGACCAGTGCTGTAAGCATAGATATTGGCACTGAAAGAGCTTAGGAGCTGGGAGCCTCTAGCAACCAACCGGTGCGTTAACGGAGACCAAGTGCACTGCTAGAGCTGAGATGTTAAGAGCCAATAGCACCCAACCGGTGCGTTAATGGAGACCAAATATACTGCGAGAGCTGAGGAGTATAGAGCCAATAGCACCACACCTGTGCTGTAACGGAGACCAACTACACTGCAAGAGCTGAGGAGTATAGAGCCAATAGCACCCCACCGGTGCTGTAACGGAGACCAACTACACAGCAAGAGCTGAGATTTATAGAGCCAATAGCACTCAACCGGTGCTGTAACGGAGACCAACTACACTGCAAGAGCTGAGGTGTATGGAGCCAATAGCACCCAACCGGTGCGGTAACGAGACCACTGCACCCAGCAAGTGTTAACGGATGCGCAATGTTAATCAGAGGCCACCATGCTCTGCAAGTGTTAACGGGAGGCTTCCGCTTACACTTGCAGAGCATTGTTGTCTCCATTACAAAGAGCCTCCCGTTAACACTTGCAGAGCATGGTGGCCTCCGATTAACATTGCGCATCCGTTAACACTTGCTGGGCGCATTGGACTCATTAACGCACCGGTTGGGTGCTATTGGCTCCATACACCTCAGCTCTTGCAGTGTAGTTGGTCTCCGTTACAGCACCGGTTGGGTGCTATTGGCTCTATACACCTCAGCTCTTGCTGTGTAGTTGGTCTCCGTTACAGCACCGGCGGGGTGCTATTGGCTCTATACTCCTCAGCTCTCGCAGTGTATTTGGTCTCCGTTAACGAACCGGTTGGGTGCTATTGGCTCTTAACATCTCAGCTCTAGCAGTGCACTTGGTCTCCGTTAATGCACCGGTTGGGTGCTAGAGGCTCCCAGCTCCTAAGCTCTTGCAGTGCCAATATCTATGCTTACAGCACCGGTCGGGTGCTCACGGCTCAACGTGTGCTAGCTCTTGCAGAGTATTTTGGCCTCAGTTCCCTGCTCAGCATAAGCAGTAGTCTCAGTCCTGCTCTATTACTGGTGCTCTCACATCTAGCACCACAATATCGCTCTTTTACCATCTTATGGGCATTGTCAAACACACCACAACAGAGACTGATTGATTTCTATGAACTTTAACCATTGTGTACCATGTATGCTAGCTTATGCCTGTCCTGTGACAGTATATATTAATTTCCCTGTATACTGGGCCTTAGAGGGCATCTGTATTTCCTTGTCTATTTCCAGTCATTCTGTACTGCCTATAGAGGGCAGCCTTTCTTGTCTTTTAATAAAACTGTGTTTTTTTCTAACCTACTGGTCTGAGTGTCTCACAACACCGTTACAAGGAGATAATACAGGAGGAGTATACAATCTGTCCAGTTGTAAGTTGTCATCTCAACAATTTTTCCAAGATTGTTTTAGATGAATACAAAAGAACAATAAAAGCTAAAAGATGTAGAAAATGTAATATGACACCCGGAGAAAGGAGGGTGATGAGGAAACTTGCAGAAAATGGTCTGATTACGTTCCGAGAGGCAGATAAGGGAGGGTCAGTGGTGATTCAGGACACCAAGAAATACTTAGAAGAGGGGTTTAGGATCCTGGGAGACCAGGAGTCATATTGTTGCTTGGATTCAGATCCCATGACCTCCTTTCAAGCGGAGTTCTTGGACATGGTGAATGGGGTGCTCAGGAGGGGAATTTTGACTAAAGAAGAATAATTTTGTGGTTATTAAGAACCCTGTAACAGCTTTTTTCTATCATTTGCCGAAATTACATATGTCAATTATTGACCCTCCTGTGCGCCCCATAATATCAGGCATAGACTCATTTACAGCAAACCTCTCAGCATACTTGGACTATTTTCTTCAAGAATACTACCCTCCTTTCTCAGAGATTCACAACAAATTTTGGAAAAACTACAGGGGGTCCATTGGTGTGATGGAGAATATTTGTGGGCGTCTCTTGATGTAGTGTCTCTGTTCACTTCCATCAGACATGACTTTGGCCTAGAAGCCCTAGCATATTTCCTAGATAGGGATGTAGACAAAAGGAATTTCTGTTGAGAAGTGTACAATTTATCTTGCATCACAACTGTTTTGTGTTTCAGGAATCTCATTACCTCCAGATCAGGAGCAATACGATGGGCACCAGGTTTGCCCCCTCATACGCCAACCTCTTTATGGGGCATTTTGAGTCCAATAAGGAGGATGTGGGGGCAGCCTGGTGTTCTATGGTCGATATATATCGACGATGTGCTCCTGATCTGAAGGGGCGATGAGAGATCCCTCTGGACAAATATCAAAGAATGGAATGAGAATGATAGGGGAATACAATTTAGCAATGAAATCCATAAAAGTCATATAATTTCCTTGATCTGAGCCTCAGAAGGACCACACAGGGCAGTACAGAGAGTAGTGTGCACAAAAAAGAAGTCTCCTGCAATTCATACATTAGGGCAGACAGCTGCCACCTGCCAAGCTGGATTAGAAACATACCCTATGGGCAGTTTCATTGGCTTTGCAGGAATTGCAGCTGATTGATGGACTATGAACAAAGAGGAAAAGAACTAAGTAGGGCTTTTTTAGAAAGAAGAAATGGAAAGAGAAATGTGGAGAACTCCTTTTTAAAAGCAAAAACCTTGGATAGAGACATTATTCTCATCCAAAAGGAGAGTAGGAGGAAAGAGAAGGGTGTAAGAGTAAGGGAAGGGAAAATTGTCCTGCAGAGGGAATCACATTTATCACAAGGTACAATGTCTTTTCACAAGACATTAAATGTATCCTTAATAGATATTGGGGAATCCTATAGCAGGACCAACTCTTAAAGGATGAAATAACAGACAAACCATGTGTGATATACAAAAGGGGAAGAATATATGTAACATCATAGCCCCAAGTAGATCGAAGGAAGTGAGAAAGGACAAAAAGGACAATATGATGCTGGCATCACGGAGTTGTAAGTGTAGTAAGAGATGCTGTGCGACTTGTCAACACGTGTCATAGAACTAACACATTTGAAGATAAGAAAAGACTGAAAACATAACAAATTAAGCAGTTTATAAACTGTGAGATGAAATTTGTGATATATATATATATATATATATATATGTGTATGCTCCTATGTGGATGTGGTGCCAGATACATTGGATGTACCATCAGATGTCTGAGTGAGAGGATAGGTGAGCACCAGAGAAAAATTATTCTTGGAGATGAAGATCATGGAGTGCCACTCCATTTCAAAAATTGTGAATTGGGCTGCATAAAAATTATGAGGGGAATAAGTTTAGAGACAGTCCCTCCTTCGATTCACAACAGACTCAAGACATTATTTTTTAATTAGGGCACTTTGTTTCCACAAGGGATGAATGAGGGAGTAGAGGTAAGCACTTTTTTATAATTAATTAATAACATGTAAAATAAATTCATAACTAAGAATTAGATATTTAGTAAAGTAAAGAAAACATTTATGTAGTAGTTAGTAAATATAAATATGTATGTGTAATGTGTAGATGCACTAGATCAGTGATATACACACATACGTATTATAGTAATAAAGAATTAAGAATATTATTTTGGAAAAATGGTTGAACATAAATTGACACTGAAAAAGATAGGATTAGTATCCCTTTAAATAAGTATGAGTTAAAACAAAAAATAGATAACATTTAGTTTTGAGGAAACTGTTATCTTCGCTTTATTTAAGGTATTTAGGGAAAGGGTTAGTATTTAAAATGTTATTTTTTAATTATAGTTATATGTAGAATATAGTGAAAGGGGATGTGTTCCAGTTTAGGAACATATACAGAATAACATTCTCTGGCACTGTCAGACCCGATATAGTTTGTCGTAATCCACAGAAATGATAGTAACTACATGTTGGCATTAGTCATGTGGAGGGTGCATGTCCAGATGTGTAAGATCTGATATACACACTGAGATGGTGCATTCCAGAAATGTTGCTGCTCATGCTCAGATATAAAGAAATTTAATATGTCCGATAATGCGGTGCATTCCAGAAATGAAACACACAGATGTGCGGCATGTTATGATGCTGGCCCCAAGAGAGAGGAAGAGTGATGTACCGGATACAATATACCTGGATGTGGCTTCTCCACACATGATGCCAGTCAGCGTTTGCCGAAAGAACCAGAAGAGAGGCTATTTTCCGATAAGGTGAAGTTTAAGGGTAAGTCTATAAATGCTGAAAGTTGCATCATTAAGATTAATTCCCTTGAGAAATTAATTGTATGTTACAAAGCGCGTAGGGAGAATTTTTTTATTGTGTATGTAGAACTGTTTTTAGTCTGAAGGACTGTAACCCGGGAAACAGACATATTTTAATAAATTTGTACATTTCTATATATTCATAGCTCCTATTAGCTGTCTTTATTGGGGTATTGCACTTCCACCGATGTCCATTCAAATAAAAGCCAATTTATTAATATATCACTTTGCACAATGCATACAAAATACCTTCATCCAAAATGTTGTAACAATCTTCTACCACATGGAGAGACTAGATTGTTGGAATCACAGTCCAATAGATGACACCATGCTGGACCCTATTGATCAACGCGTTTCGCGCGATAAGCGCTTAATCATGATCAAAGACGCCGACCCCTGTAAACGTTCCGTCTTTTGAATTCTCTGTAGCCAATCACCAGACCCTAAACCAAACTAACGTGAACCACCCTGAATCACCTGTCATGTTACCTAATCCCGATGTTCTCGAGAGAACACCCTTTGTGTACCTAAATACTCCGTGATGAAGTGTGTGACCCCCTTTAGGGGGATCAATAGGGTCCAGCATGGTGTCATCTATTGGACTGTGATTCCAACAATCTAGTCTCTCCATGTGGTAGAAGATTGTTACAACATTTTGGATGAAGGTATTTTGTATGCATTGTGCAAAGTGATATATTAATAAATTGGCTTTTATTTGAATGGACATCTGTGGAAGTGCAATATTTTTTGGTGGTTATGGTTGTATATGTAGAGCTTTAGAGGATAGCTCACATAAGTGCACCCACATGATATTTTCATATTTTCATATTCCCAGTGACATGACACAAATTGAATTAGTCACTTAAAATTTGAAATGGACTTCAAAAGCAAAAGCCTTAAGTTGAATGGAAGTAAGAGCTACCGATATGTGATGTGGTGATGAGAAGTTTATTGGGGTATTCCCATGTTTCTTTCTTATATCCCCTTCCCTTCCCTTCACAGTTGGTGTAAGTATTTAGCTCCCCTAAAAAGAAGACTATAGATAGTCCATTAGTTATATGGACAAAGGTGAAGTATAGTCCTGAGGAGGAGTCTGAGTGGGGAAGAAGGAGTGAACTTCATTTAGAAGAAAGGTGAAGATTTGAACATCTGGGAGAAGAGAGAGAGAGAGAGAGAGACCGTGATCAGAGGTCAGATATGGTCGATGCTTTCTTATCAAGAGGCAGACAGGCAGGCAGATTTCCTTATATTCTATACAAACTTGGAATTGTGAAGCTGATATACTACACTTAGAGGAGATTGAGCTGTTTCTTTTCTTCTCTAGTTAGAGGAAAACTCAGTGATCAGCGACAGTTATATTGTCTATACTTTGGATGTTTGTCCACTTAACTGTTGCCAGTTAAATGTTATTGCCATTTAAGGTTTCCAGCCCTTTGACCACCACACTAACCACCTGCTTCTATAATTCTGGAAAAATAACTATGGATTGGAATATGCCAGCAGGGTGAAAAGCATGACAACAGATCTTTAAAACCTTAGTTTTCTACAAAAGAATAAGGCAGAGTGTCAGCTGCAACATTTTGGAAATGTTGGGATTATTTTTGTGAATTTAGGACAGCACATAGCAGAAAAACTGTAACTTTATTGCTTTTAAAACCTGTTTTGTCAAAACTAAATAAGAGCCATAATCTCTGTACTTTGAATTTGCAGGATAGCATCAGTAGCCATATGTGCTAATTAAGGAAATCTCAGCACACTTTGACAGATCAACATCATTTTCAGTTTGTGCCCCAGGACCCAGGACACTATTACAAGTGCTTCTGATGCTGCAAGTTGTGGCATCTCCAACATGTGGATGGTGTGTCCCCAATAAGAACTTTGGTTGTATTTCAGGTGGGATCTCTATGAGGATGTGCGTAGGTGTGACCCTGCTTGCATGAGCAAAGTATCTTCACACTGTAGACTTCATAGACTGAGAGGTTCCTGAGGCACTACTATTACTTCCATGGCTTGATATTGCAATTGTACTATTTGTATGTGTCAGAGGTGATGCATTTCCAACAGAAGCAGAAGCACTCATCAAAGCTAGGTTGCTAACCTTTGCTACTGATTATTTCTCAACAATAATGTGTGGCCGGGTGGGGGTTGGACTTGTAAACAGTGATTATGCATTTTAGGCATCTTTACCTGTCCAGAGTCAGACTTTCCAATTGATTTCTCAAACAGTTTATAAACAGGCTTTGTGCTCCTTAACATTAGTGGTAGATTGAACCTTTTCCATTCAGCTAATTCCATGGCCATGTCATCATCTTTCTTACTCGCAACTTCATCTATATCTGAAGAGGAGGATTCTGGAGGAATAAATTCTAGATCAATATCATTATCAATAATTAGTTCATCCCTGGCATTGCTCATCATTTCTTTTCCATGACTTTTATATTCCTCTAGGCTTTTTGAAGTCTCAAACAATTTATATTTACTTTTTCAACTTAGAGGGATTTTCAGAATTTTGTTGACTGCTACTTTCAGGACAGATGTTACTCTCTCACACTAAGGGCTCATTTCAGTATGCCCAGGTAAAACTGTTGGTAGGGTTAAAATGAACACCCAACGGTACACAATGTTACCATAGGAATCCACTTGCCCCACCAACAAGAACCACATAGATCGTTGGGACACAGGACCAGGCCTTGGCCCATCGTTGTTTTTTTTACTTCTCAAAACTCATGTTAAAGTGCTTGAGAAATGGGAACATAAAAGAAAAACAGCTAACACTGCCAATCACAGAGAGTGAGCTCAAAAACAGTCACCCTCCCAAACACTCTCTACACTACCCCTAACAATAAAGTGAAACAATACTAACCCTAACACTATTCCAACACCCATAACTAGGGGTGGGTGAAAAGTGAGAAAAACATCTGGCATGACTTCACCTATTCTAATACATTTGTCTCCTACTCTAACATATTTTTCTCCTACTCTAACTCATTTTTCTCCTATTCAACACATTTTCCTCCTATAGCAACACATTTTCTCCTATTCCAACACTTGTTTTCCTATGGTGCAACATTTCCTAGCACAATATTACTTCTTCTGAGGGCTGTAGTGGAGAAATAAGTACATGAAAGTCAAAGTTGTGAGTTCTACATCAACATGTACCTTGAAAAAATTATTAGCATGCAGAGTGGATTTGTCATTTGCCCACAACACTTCCTTCCTTCTTAAGTGACACTGGCACATATTTATAATGATATCAAGTAATAAAAAAAATAAATTACAACCTACAATGTGGCAGATGTGTATGGTAGTGATGGTGGGGTACTGGAGTGGTGTGATTGGTGGGACCTTGACAAACTGCATCCACCCCGGGAGGAGAGGGATAATCATCATTTATTGCACACGCTGCATTTGCTGGACACGACTCAACTACTGTGTGTTTTTTTTTTACTCTCTAAGTACACAACTGATGAAGTGTGATGTCTTGCCTTAGCGCTCAACAAAATTCTATCAAGTCTGCCTCAGTGACAGAGCTCATTTTGGGCTCCCAGTCAGCTGTCTGTCACCTAATATATTTATTTGTTTAATTATTATGTATTTTTTTTTACATTTGTTAATTGCATGGGGCTTAGGGCCCCATATCAATACTTCCACTCGTAACTTAGCTTTTTTTCTTCACTTTTTTCAGCTTCATGCGGTACAAGACTCTGCACCTACTTTTTGTAGGCACATATTTTGGCGATAAAGTGGAGTCCCTTAACACATGTTACCACCCAAAGCAAGAGATTGATTCTGAAATCCAACATCATTTTTATTGCTTTCAATGGGAGCCAAAGTTAGCATCCAACATGTTTTATTTTCTTTGGTAGTTTGTCATAGCACAGGTAATTGGATGGCTTACTGTGCTTGAAAAACTACCATTGGCTTTTTTTTTCTGGTGGGAATTGACTCAACTGCTAGACCTTTCTCCTCTATGCCATCAACACTTGAAGGCAAATAGCTGTCTTCAATGTACCAACATGATTTATTAATATTACTAGTGATGGAGGAACTTTTTATGAATCTTTCAATAGCAGCATCTGCAGGAGGAGAAGGATCACCATTGTTTATTGCACACACTGTGGCATCCATGGCTACAGTCAATTTTTGGACTACCACTTTACTAACATGTATCTGCACTGATCCTACTCTTTTCTCCCTGCCTCTGCCCCTAACATGTTTGTAGGTTATAATCAATGTATTGTGGATTTTAACAGTAAAGTATTAAAATTATTACACAAGCATCCATCCCATTCAACATTGACTACTCTAACCTTCTTCTTTCTGGTCTTCCTGCCTCCCAACATACACTTCAATCCATATAGACAGTTGCACCACTAATTACCTTTTGTCATCTAGGCTTGTCCATGCACCCCTCCTTACCACTGCCTCCAAAGGATACCTATCAGACTCCTGATAGCTTATAAAATACTACTTCTCTCATTCAAGACCCTTCTCTCCTCTAACCCTTCCACTCTTATCATCTGTTATACCCCTTCCTGCCACTTACAATCAGCCCATGACATTCTTGTCTCAGCTTCTCTTCTGTGATCATCTCTCAGTCTCCTATCAAATAATTTTCTCTTATTGGTCCTTATCTTTGTAATGCTCTACCTCCCAACCTACTCCAATATACTTCTATTGCAGTCTTCAAGTCTAGCTTAAAATCAAACTTTCTCTAAAAGCTTAAACAAGCTAGAAGCAATGACTTTCTTCATGCATAGGAGGCACTGACCATACATCGAACGAAGGCTTTATAATTTACTTTATTTATATTTTTCCCTATCCTGACTAGAACTTTGACACTGTATCAATATTTAAGCCTTATACAATAGGTCTCCTTTTACCACTTTAGACTGTAAGTTTTTTAGCAGGGACCACACTTCCAGTGTTTCACTTTGGTAAGCACTTGTAACCCTGTATTATCGACACCCTTCAACTGTAAAGAGCTGCATATATTTGTGATGCTATATATATTAACATATTCATTCTTACACTATGGAACTGTTTATATGTGATATCTTGTGTCTGTATTATCTGTCACTGTCAGCCTAAGTCACATTTACATCAAGGTCCCTGTCACCAGTCAAACTAGTTTTTATTTTATTTTTGTTAACTGTTCTTATCTGTCATTGTTTACACACAAAAAAATATCACACTGCCTATGCAACTACTTATTCCTCTATTAACATGTATCAAGTGTCAAGAGGATTTCAGCAGCTGCTTTCTCTCTCTCTCTCTCTCTCTCGCTCTCTCTCTCTCTCAGGATACCTTTAGACCTTAGTCAGAATTCTGGCCCCTGTTTTTCTGGCTGTTGTAGGAGTCAGTCAGAGAGGCTCAGCCAGCTCTGGAAGGAACTTGGATCCCTTACCTGTCTCTTCTCAGTTAAAAAACATTTTGGTGTATTTGGGGTAAATCTCCTTTCTCCCTTCACACTCCCGCAGACACCTGTAACATAGAGGACAAACAGCTCACAAGGGAACTTGAATCCCACTCACCTTTTGGGTATATCTGTCTCCCTTCACACTCCCCCAGAGTTCCCAAACTCCCCTAATAAAGAACAAATTGCTTCCCTATAGTTAAACTCTAACTCCACTTGATTTGACTGTCTTCTTTAGCTCCAGATTCTTGATTAGACTTGTGCAAATTTATTTGGCGACAATCAGAACATGTCGAATATAAGGTCATTTGGCAACATTTGGACCATCCGACACGCAAGGATTGTTTGACAAAAAAGATCTGAATCCGAGCACCCCTGCTCCGAAAGTCAACGAAACTTTCGGAAATTCGATGACTAATACACATGCGATTACTTTCCCTCCATACATTTCCTCCATGTCTCTAGTCCAATTACCTTCTCTGTTTCATGCGCTACTTTCCTGCTTTGTCTGTATTCCAATAAGCTTCTTTGTTTCATGATGGGGGTTGGACTAATGACACAGACACCCAGGCAGACAGCCTGCATTTCCTCATTGTGTTGTTGGAGCTCAGAGAGAGAACAAGGAGATAGAGATTACAGAGTGCCCAGTTATGTAGGCAGGCAGGTAGCATTGGGCTAGGCATAGGCAAGCAGCCAGCATTAGTGTCAGTTATTGCCACTGCAAAGGAGAGTCATCTTTGTTCTTGTGCAAAAAAAAAAAAAAATTACAATATAAGGATTTGTTTAAATAATTTTCAGAGTGACATATCAGCCAGTCTGAGAGTTGTGTAGGCAGACAGGCAGGCCTTGTACCTCATTGTCACTGCAAAATCCTGTTAAAAATATAAAAAATATTATAAATATTTGAATTATTTTCAAAGTCACACAGCCAGTGTTTAGGCAGGCAGGGTGCCTTTTCGCCACTGCAAGAGAGTCACCCGTGTTGGTTTGAGAAAAAATTTAAAAAATACAAGTTATTTGTTTGAATATTTTTCAGAGTGACACTGCCAGTGTCACATTTGTATAGGCAGGCAGGGTGCCTTTTAGCCACCGCAAGGGAGAGTCACCTGTGTTGGTTTGATAAAAATTATTAAAAATACAAGTTATTTGTTTGAATAATTTTCAGAGTGACACTGCCAGTGTCACAGTTGTGTAGGCAGGCAGGGTGCCTTTTAGCCACCGCAAGGGAGAGTCACCCATGTTGCTTTTAAAAAAAATATAAAAAATATTAGTAATTTGTTTGAATAATTCCAAGAGTGACACATCAGCCAGTCTGCCAGTTGTATAGGCAGACAGGGTGCCTTATTGCCACCGCAAGGGAGAGTCACCCATGTTCCTTTTAAAAAATATATAAAAAAATATTAGTAATTTGTTTGAATAATTTTCAGAGTGACACATCAGCCAGTCTGACAGTTGTATAGGCAGGCAGGGTGCCTTATTGCCTCCACAAGGAAGAGTCACCTTTGTCCCTGTGTAAAATATTAAAAATAAAAATAATTTGTTTAAATAAATTTTCAGAGTGACACAGACAGTGCCAGAGTTGTTTAGGCAGGCAGGGTGCAATACCCTTTTCCACAGTCTTCATTTAGATCCTGGAAATGGTTCCATTTATTTTTATTTATTTAATTTTTTTTATTGCATTTTAAAGTCACCAAATATTTCGGAATGTCATCGATTTTCATCCAAGTGGAACGGCTCTGATCCGAAATGCAGAGTTGACGAATGAAAAATATAAATTTGTCCAAAAATTTTTGTTGTGCACAAGTCTATTTTTGATGCCTTTTCTCTAATGACATGCTGCTGGAAACCTTTCATACTATGACAAAAACTTTCTTTTGTGTGTGTGTTGGGGGGGGTAATTTTTAACAGTGATCTCAGTTAATCAATTGATAAGTAAGGTGAAAAAATGGTAACACTTTTTCATAAAACATTTCCCCCTCTATGGGAAGTGTCATTTTTTTGCCCGTTTAGTTTTTGAGGAGGAAAATATTGCCTGTCCCTAAATTTTAATATAGTAATGCATTCTCTCCCTCACAGATGTTTGCAATGATACATCCAAAGATGCAAATTGCATACATGAATACAATATTTGTAGAGTCCTGGTTTTGGTGAATCAGAAACTAGACATCTCTTCATTTAATCTCACATGTTTATGTAAAACATTATGGGTCAGATTTAAAGGTATGCGGTAAAACAGACGGTAGGGCCAAATTGAGTACCGACCGACATAATAAAATGTCTAAGTCAGTATTTAAAGGTCCTACCAGCTAAAAGCACAATGGAAATTAGTCCACAGAAATGGTGTTGTGGCTAAATGTCCGTTTTCTGCATTATGTTCCCAAACGCTGCTAAATAGCAGCGATATTGGGAACTTCACTGTAAAAAATTGACTTTCGGTGCCTGACATACTGCCAAGAAGTGAACATTAACTTATATGTGTTAAACTTCCTGCCATCCACTGTCTGTTTCCTTCTGTCTTCATTCTGAATTCTCTTCTTTCTTCTTTCTTGTATCTTCTGTATCTATAAATAAAAAAGGAAAGTATAAATACAATGCTGAAATATCTGGCACACTAATACATAGTTTAACCCCTTGAGTGCCAGTGCAAAACAATGCGTTGTGTACCTCTGGGATGCAAATGTGTTAAAGCATGTATTACTGTCTGGTTCCATAAATATGTATATGCTTCCAGTTATTCAATGATGTCCAATAATAATAATATATCCAGAAATGCGATATTAACATAATTCTTAGGTTTAATAAAATATTTAGCTTAGTGTTGTGTTGTCTGTCTCCGCGGCTGTGTGCAGGTCAGAGGCAGCTGAGAAAGTAGTATGCGGCACAGCCCCCCTGTCTTCTTTCTCATGGGCCGATGCCCGTTACACTCTGAGGGAATTTGAACAGAGACTTCCTTTCTATATGGGCAGTCTCAGTTCCAATTCCCTCACAGTCATTGACTGAGATGTGCTTATGCACATCCCAGCCAATCAGTTTAAAGCACAGCTGCTCAAAGAGGCCAGTAGGGATTTTTTTGCCGGCATTTTTTCATAGCACTGATCTTTAAATCACTTACAGTGGGTTTTTTTTGGCAGCCTTTAAATCTGGCTCTATACCACACTTTATTGGTGAACATAATTTGAATTATTGATTACCACTTTACCCTCATAGAGATAAGATCTTTTTTTTTTTACATAAAAAGTAAATTTCAGTAAAGAATTAGTAAATTAAATTGGCTCCCAAAATTGCTGCACCTTTAGGCCTCTATTCAATTGTCCCCATTATGCAAAAAAAAAAAGAAAAAAAACGCGGGCATTTTTTTCAAACATGGTAAGCGAATTCAGTTACCTGTACTATGAAGAAATGCCAGCATAAAAAAAAGAATATTGGGTGCTTAGTAAGCATCCATTTGACCCCAATGAAACATGCTACAAACGGCGGAATGTGCCAGTCAGTTTAGTGCGTTAGCAGTAAGATGTGCTAAGGGACATGGGAAAATCTGCACAGAAATCTGCGCAGAGTCCCTTAACACAACTTTAACCTGCTGACACATCAATTGAATGTGTAAAAGTCTCCAGTGGATTTATTGATATGGGCCCCTAAACCCAAAGTACACCCAAACCATGTCCAATGTTTGTAGAATTAGACCTATGAGTGCTAGTGGGGTATGCTTACCCCACTGGCATTCACAGGGTTAATCTGACTAAGTAACAAAAAAACAGCCCCATAGAAACATAGAAACATAGAAACATAGAAGATTGACGGCAGAAAAAGACCACCTGGTCCATCTAGTCTGCCCTTTAGTATTCCTTTATTGTTATCTTAGGATAGATACATGTTTATCCCAGGCATGTTTAAACTGTGTTACTGTGGATTTATCAACCACCTCTGCTGGAAGTTTGTTCCAAGTTTCTACTACTCTTTCAGTGAAATAATATTTTCTAATGTTTTTCTTGATTTTTCCTCCAACTAGCCTCAGATTGTGCCCCCTTGTTCTTGTATTCAGATTCTTATTAATCACACTTCCCTCCTGAACCTTGTTCAGTCCTTTAACATATTTAAAGGTTTCAATCATGTCCCCCCTTTCTCTTCTTTCCTCCAGACTATACATATTTAGATCTCTGAGTCGTTCTTGATAAGTTCTATGCTTTAGACCTTCCACCATTTTTGTAGCTCTTCTTTGAACCCGCTCAATTTTAGTTATATCCTTTTGCAGATGAGGCCTCCAGAACTGTACACAGTATTCCAGATGTGGTCTCACTAGAGCTCTATACAGAGGGATCACAATCTCCCTCTTCCTGCTTGTTATACCTCTAGCTATGCAGCCAAGCATACGATTTGCTTTCCCAACCGCCTGGTTGCATTGGTTACTCATCTTGAGGCTGTCAGAGATGACCACCCCCAAATCCTTCTCTTCTGAAGTCTTTGCTACCACAGAACTGCCAATACGATAGTCAGATTGAGGGTTTCTTGTCCCCAAGTGCATTATTTTACATTTGGAAACATTGAACTGAAGTTTCCATTGTTTTGACCACTTATCTAATAGTGCCAAATCATTCTCCATATTACAGACACCTCCTGGAACATCAACCCTATTACACACTTTTGTGTCATCAGCAAACAAGCAAACCTTCCCTGCCAAGCCTTCCCTTATGTCACTTACAAACATGTTGAACAGAACAGGGCCCAGAACAGATCCTTGTGGCACTCCACTTGTAACCAGTCTCTGCTCAGAATACACTCCATTAACAACAACCCTCTGGTTTCTGTCCTTCAGCCAACTGCAGATCCACTGAACTATCCAGGGGTTAAGTCCAATTCTTGATAATTTATCTATCAGCTCTTTATGGGGAACTGTATCGAAAGCTTTACTGAAATCCAGGTAGGCGATATCCACAGCACCACCTTCATCCAGCACTTTAGTTACATAGTCAAAGAAATCAATGAGATTAGTCTGACAGGATCGGCCCTCAGTGAAGCCATGCTGGTTTGGGTCCATCAGGTTGTTTTTTGTTAGATGGTCAATTATCTTCTTCTTTAGAAGAGTCTCCATCATTTTTACCACTACAGATGTCAGGCTGACTGGCCTGTAGATACTAGCTTCTTCTTTACTTCCCTTCTTGTGAATGGGTACAACATTGGCCATTCTCCAATCATCAGGAACTTCTCCCGTAAGAAGGGACTGGTTATACAGATTAGTCAGGGGGCCAACTATGACAGATCGGAGTTCTTTAAGAACTCTAGGGTGGATTCCATCCGGACCCATCGCTTTATTTGACTTTAGCCGGACAAGTTCCTCTAGAACATCGGCCTCTGAAAACACTGGGGCTAACATTATACAACTAGAGGCAATGCTGTGTTCAGCCATTTTCTGATTATGAGGGCCGCCGTCTGAAAAAACTGAGCAGAAGTAGTTATTCAGATGGTCAGCGACCGCCTTTTCCTCTTCTATATACTGATTTTTTCCGTTGTTAATTTTTGTAATCCCGCAGTTTTTCTTCTTCCTGTCACTGATATATCTGAAGAAGGTTTTATTCCCCTTCTTAACAGATTTGGCCATTTCTTCCTCTTTTGAGGCTTTAGCAGCATTTATCATCTGTTTAGTCTTCTTCTGTATAGTTTTATACCCTTCTCTGTCCGCTTCACTTCCAGTCTCTTTATATCTCTTATAGGCAGACTTTTTATCTTTCACTATAGCTCTTACCTCTCTAGTAAACCATAGTGGATTTCTCTTTCTTTTCCTCTTGCTAATTTGTCTAACATGTAATCTTGTTGCCTTTAAGAGGACTTCTTTGAGTGTCTTCCACTGAGTACTCACTCTCGGTGTTTTATCCCACCCTTTTAATTCTTTCTTTACATATTCTCCCATATCCTCAAACTTCGTCTTCCTAAAGTCCAATACTTTGGTTGCAGAATGGGATTTCTCGTAGTCAGTCTGGATTCCGAACCACAAACATTGGTGGTCACTGGAACCTAGATTTTCTCCCACCTTCACCTCAGATACCAGGTCTCCATTTGTGAATACTAAGTCTAGGATATTGTCCCCTCTAGTTGGCGCCTTCACCAGCTGTTTTAGGGACATCCCCGTCAGGGCTTCTACGATGCTCCTACTTCTACATGTGGACGCACAAGGGATATTCCAATCAACATCAGGCATGTTGAAGTCTCCCATAACTACTATATCTCCCTTTACTGCCATTTGGGTAATCTCGTCCACTAGCATGTTGTCTTGCTCTTCAGATTGCCCCGGAGGCCTGTAGACTGCACCTATTCTTGTAACTGATCCCTTTTTATTCTGCAGACAGATCCAGAGAGTCTCCAACTCTTTACATGAATTCTGGATCGCTGTGGATTTTATGCTATCTTTAACATAAATGGCTACCCCACCCCCTCTTCTCTCAGTCCTATCTTTCCTATACAATGTGTATCCCGGAATGGCTATTTCCCAGTCATTACAGTCCCTGAACCATGTCTCTGTTATTACAATCAAGTCCAAGTCATCTCTACAAACTATTGATATTAGCTCGCTGAGCTTGTTGCCTAAGCTGCGAGCATTAGTACACATTACACGAAGAACATTACATTTATCACCAACAACAACTCTATCTACCGCACCATCATCTACCTCACCAACATCTGTATGTAAAGCACCAGCAACTTCCTGTGCACCAACATCTGTATCTATCACACTAACAAACTCAGAACCCTGGTTCACCAAAACTGTTCGGGGACAGAAATCAATCTTCTCAATGAAATTCCTGCCCCCTCCATCTAGTTTAAATGCCTCTCCAAGAAACACCTGAACTCTTCTCCAAGTACCTCAGTTCCTCTGTGTGACGGGTGCAGACCATCTCTCTTGAACATTTCTTTACAACTCCACCTTCTAACACTGTGACTGACAAATCCAAAACCTTCTTCTTTACACCACTGTCTTAGCCAACCATTGAACTCCAGGATACGAAGTCTCTTACTATTTTCAGAGCGGACTGGCAAAATCTCTGAAAAAGTGATAGAGTCTGTCATTCTGCTCAGCTCCAGGCTGAGACTTTGAAATTCCATTTTCACCTCTTCAACACTTTTCTGGGACAAATCGTTTGTACCGAGATGAATGATCAGATCAACTTCAGTCTCCTTTGTTGCAGCCTTGACAATATTTGAGATGCGTCTTTTATCCCTGCTTGCAGTAGCACCAGGAAGACATCTCACCTCCTTCAGTCCATCCTCATTCTGCCCTAAAGCAACACCTCTAACAATCGAGTCACCAACAAGGAGATGCTTTCTCTTCTTTTTAAGTCCATTTTCTGCTCCTGACTGCTTGTTACAATTCTCTCCTTTGGGACTCACAACATCCCGTACCTGAGTATCTGTGCTTTTATCTTCTGAAATCTCACTTTCCAATTCAGACAGGACACCAAAGGGATTACACACCGAAATACCAACAGTGTTGTGCTTCTGCTCCACAACTCTCAACCTCCCGGAACCAACTGTCTTCCACACAGCCCTTCTCTTCATGGGCCGTTGGGGCTGCGGTGGTGGATTACATGGTTGCTTGACTTCACACTCTAGCTGGGAAAGATTCACTTCTTTTGATTGCAGATAACACACCAAAGACTGCAGCCTGGAAATTTCACCATACAATGTGGACAGATGCAAACATACTGGACAACACCCCAAACTCCAGAGAGTACTGCGGAACACAACAGCCAGACAAGTGTTACACTGCACCAAACCAGACATCTTAGAATTAAAGCAGTTACTCACCAAACTGACAAAACCAATGCCTTCACCAAACTCCTGCCGTTTTCAAACTACTGCAGTTTTTGAAACTACACACTTCTGTCTGTCTGCTGCACTTGTGTCTGGCTGCAAACTACTTACAGAGTAAACTCACAGAGTTGAAACCTCCTATAAATACACCTACTGCAGTTGATACGCTAACGAAGCGAGCCAAGCCTTTTCTTATGCTAATCTAATGAAACCAGTTACCAGCTACACCCAAATAGACACCTATGCACACTATGCAGAAACCAAAACAAGCCAAATACAAACTTAAGCACTAATGATCCAAATTAACCAAAGTAAATAAACACACAATTCAAACTAAATACTAAATGCAATACAATTCCAAGTACTACAACATAAGCAGTATTAAAGAATGATAGTAAGATTTTTTATTTTTTTTTTTAAGTTTTTTGTCTACAATAGAAAAGAAGAGAGAAGTAAGAGTGAAGTAATAGTAATAGCCTGAGCTTACCTCAAGCTTGACTTAAGTACTGCAGTTTTTGAAACTACACACTTCTGTCTGTCTGCTGCACTTGTGTCTGGCTGCAAACTACTTACAGAGTAAACTCACAGAGTTGAAACCTCCTATAAATACACCTACTGCAGTTGATACGCTAACGAAGCGAGCCAAGCCTTTTCTTATGCTAATCTAATGAAACCAGTTACCAGCTACACCCAAATAGACACCTATGCACACTATGCAGAAACCAAAACAAGCCAAATACAAACTTAAGCACTAATGATCCAAATTAACCAAAGTAAATAAACACACAATTCAAACTAAATACTAAATGCAACACAATTCCAAGTATTACAACATAAGCAGTATTAAAGAATGATAGTAAGATTTTTTATTTTTTTTTTTTAAGTTTTTTGTCTACAATAGAAAAGAAGAGAGAAGTAAGAGTGAAGTAATAGTAATAGCCTGAGCTTACCTCAAGCTTGACTTAAGTACTGCAGTTTTTGAAACTACACACTTCTGTCTGTCTGCTGCACTTGTGTCTGGCTGCAAGCTACTTACAGAGTAAACTCACAGAGTTGAAACCTCCTATAAATACACCTACTGCAGTTGATACGCTAACGAAGCGAGCCAAGCCTTTTCTTATGCTAATCTAATGAAACCAGTTACCAGCTACACCCAAATAGACACCTATGCACACTATGCAGAAACCAAAACAAGCCAAATACAAACTTAAGCACTAATGATCCAAATTAACCAAAGTAAATAAACACACAATTCAAACTAAATACTAAATGCAACACAATTCCAAGTACTACAACATAAGCAGTATTAAAGAATGATAGTAAGATTTTTTATTTTTTTTTTTAAGTTTTTTGTCTACAATAGAAAAGAAGAGAGAAGTAAGAGTGAAGTAATAGTAATAGCCTGAGCTTACCTCAAGCTTGACTTAAGTACTGCAGTTTTTGAAACTACACACTTCTGTCTGTCTGCTGCACTTGTGTCTGGCTGCAAACTACTTACAGAAACACTTACAAATAATCCTGAAAAGAACACTGAAAAGAAACACTTACAAATAATCCTGATGTCCAGCAGAGTTTTCAGCACCCTGGTCAGCTACTGTATGTCTTCTTCTATCTTCTCTCTTCTTTCTCTTTATCTTCTTTCTTCTTCTGTTCCATCTTCTATTCACACACCTGTAAAAGAAAGAGAGATATTAATACTGTGCCATTATAAGAACCCGCACATGTGCATAATTTAACCCCTTGAGTGCCAGAAGGGTAGGCAAATGCATTGCAAAGCAATGCATTGTGTACCTCTCTGACACTAACAGGGTTAAACAATGCACAGATGTGCAAGTGAATATTGTACAAGATGGCCAAGGTTCAAACATATGTCCTCATTTTCCACTGTTAAGTATAATGTGCTTGCTAATCGTGAAAACTTGATAATAAAACATATGGCCCCTTTTTTCTTCACTGCCGCTGTTTGCATGTTTGCTGATTTTCCAATCAGCTTTGAGCAGTTTCCTTCAATCCCCCACTTATACATATGCGCAGATTCTTATAATGCACAGTATTAACATCTCTCTTTATTTTACAGGTATGTGAATAGAAGACAGAACAGAAGAAGAAAGAAGATGGAGAGGAAGAAGAGAGGAGAAAGAAGAGAGAAGATAGAAGACAAAAATAACAGAAAGAAGAAGGAAGCTAGAAGAAGACAGAGAGTGGCTGACAGGTAAGTGTATTTAGTAGCATTTTGGGAACTTATCGCACAAAATGGACATTTGGTCACAAATCCTTTTCTGTGGTCCAACACACTTTTGCTAACAGGACGTTATCCAGTTTTGTTGTTTTACTGCACAGAATTGAATTAAGTTCTTAATCTGTTATTCTGATACAAAGATTGTACCAAAGTTTTATTATTGACTGCAAAACATGTAAATGGATGTCAGCTATAGAAAGAACTGTGCTTGATTCATTACTAGAGAATTTTGACTTCCAGAAAAGAAAATAAATTAAAATACCTTCCATTATTTATTTAGAACTAATTGTACTGAAAGTCAAAATAAATCACAGACATGTTGACAAATGTAGTACATGACTATTAATAAAAGGCTTCAAAAACCAGCATAAACCAATAATTTTAATTGTCTCTTGAATATTAAGCTGACATGTTTTTCTCTTTAAGGCATTTAAACTGTGAGGACAAACAATTTGAAAATGCATATGTAAGAGTCACACTCTCAACTTTTATTCTAAACAGAACACATGTATTTTAGAGCAAAATATATTCCCATTTCAAGAAAAAACATTACTAATTCTGTTATAGATTTTTCATGAAAGCAATAACAGTCTTTGTGTGGAACTGGAGGACACTCAGGCTTTGATTTAATTCTGTTCAATAAAACTGCTGGTAGAGCTAAATTGTCTACCGACTGAAAGAAAAAATGTTTAATCGGTTTTTAATTGTCCTACCAGCTGAAAGCATAATTTTGTGCATTAAGTTCCCAAAACACTGTTAAATAGTGACAATAATGTGAAAATTAAAGGAAAAAAGTTGAGATACTTTCAAGCACTGATTGTTAGCTCAGATACAGTCAATCTCCCAAACACTAAATCAACACTATCGCTAAAGTAAAGTGCCACGATGCTACCCCTAACACTATTCTAGCACCCAGATCTGTGTTACACTTACCTGTCATCCACTATCCATCTTCTTCTATATTCCTTCTGCTTTTTCCTGTAATCATCCATCTTCTATATTCTCTTTCCTCTTCACTCTTCTTCCACTCTATCTTCTTCTGTTCCATCATCTTCTGTTCCATTACATTCCTGTAAAATAAAGAGTAATATAAATTTAATATTTGTGCCCCAAACATAACTCTGACATATGTGCATAGTTTAACCCCTTGAGTGCCAGAGGGGTAAGTAACACATTGCAGAGCAATGTGTTGTGTACCTCTCTGTTACTCAAAGGGTTAAACTATGCACAGATGTCAGAGTTAGAAATGTAGAGGATGCCAAAACAATAAAATCATTGCCCCATAAATCCGCTGATAAGTAATATATGTTGTCAAAAACAAAAGTACACTTTAGTGTCAAAAACTGATGGAAATAAACATGCCCTCATTGTCTTCTTCACCCCAGTCGGTGGCGGTGGCGGAGAAAAGAAAAGTAGGCAGACCCCCCCCCTTAGTACTTCATAGGCTGGCATCGGTTCCAGTGGGAATTTTGAACACATACTGCCTTTTTATATGGGCAGTCTCTGTTCGAAATTACTCACAGCCATGTGGAATGTGTGCTTATGTACCTCCCAGCCATTCACCTTTGAGCAGGTTCCTTCAATCCCCAACTTGCACATATATGCGGGTTCTTATTATTGCACAGCATTAATAACTCTTTCTTTTACAGGTATGTGAATAGAAGACAGAACAGAGGAAGAAAGAAGATGGAGAGGAAGAAGAGAGAAGAAAGAAGGGAGAAGATAGAAGATGAAGATTACGGAAAGAAGAAGAAAGCTAGAAGAAGATGAACAGTGTATGACAGGTAAGTGTCGGTGCTTGACAGTATGTCAGGCACCGATCGTTAGCTTTTGTCCTTTGATGTTCCCATTATTGCCACTACTTAGCTGCATTTTGGGAACTTAACGCACAAAATGGACGTTTGGTCACAAGTCCTTTTCTATGGCTCAGTGTCTTTTCTGTGGCCCAATGCACTTTTTCTAATTGGCCAGTATCCAATTTTGCCCTACTGGCTGTTTTACCAAACAGAATTGAATTGAGGCCTTAATCTGTTATTCTGATATAAAGATTGTACCACAGTTTTACTTAGACTGCAAAACATGTAAATGAATGCCAACTATAGAAAGAGCTATGCTTGATTCATTACTAGAAGATTTCTACTTCCAGAACAGAAAATACATTAAAATAGCTTCCATTTTTTTATTTAGAACTAATTGTACTGAAAGTCAAAATAAATCACAGACATGATGACAAATTTGTTACATGAATATTAATAAAAGGCTTCAAAAACCAGCATAAACCAATGATTTTAATTGTCTCTTGAATATTATGTTGACACGTTTATCTCTTTAAGACATTTAAACTGGGAGGACAAACTATTTGAAAATGCATATGTAAGAGTAACACTCTCAACTTTTATTCTAAACAGCAAAAATATATTTTAGAGCAAAATATATTCCCATTTCAAGAAAAAATTATTACTCATTCTGTTATAGATTTTTCATGAAAGCAATTACACTTTTTAGGTTGAACTGGAAGACACTCAGGTCTTGATTTAATTCTGTGCGATAAAACAGCCGGGGGCCAGATTTTATTGCAGGAGATAAATGTTACCTCCCGTTTTATCAAATATTTTCCTATTGAAGTCTATGGGGAAAACTGGAGATAAAAGAAATGCTAGAATTAGCACCTGCAATAGAATCCAGCCCTGGTTGAGCTAAATTGTCTACCGACTGAAAGAAAAAAATGTTTGTCAGTTTTCAATTGCCCTACCAGCTGAAAGCACAATGGATGTTAGGCTACAGAAAAGGACTTGTGGCCAAACATCCGTTTTGTGCATTAAGTTCTGAAAACGCTGCTAATTAATGGCAATAATGGGAACAGCAAAGGAAAAAAGCTAATGATTGGTGTCTGAGATACTTTTAAGCACTGATACAGTGCTCAAATACAGTCAATCTCCCAAACACTAAATCTACACTATCACTAACAGTAAAGTGACACAATACTACCCCTAACTCCTAGCACCCAGGTCTGTTACACTTACCTGTCATCCACTATCCATTTTCTTCTATAATCCTTATGCTTTTCTCTGTAATCATTGGTCTTCTATCTTTTCTGTCACTCTCTCTTTTTCTGTTCCATTGTCTTCTGTTCTGTCTCATTCCTGTAAAATAAAGAAATAGATACATTTAAAATGTGTGCCTCACACATAACCCTGCAATATATATGCACAGTTTAACCCCTTGAGTGCCAGAGGGTTAAGCAACACATTACAGAGCAATGAGTTGTATACCTCTCTGTCTCTCAAAGGGTTAAACTATGTCAGTGTTAAAAATTTAGAGGATGCCAAAACAATAAAATAATTGTACCATAAATCCACTTATAAGTAATACATGTTGTCAGAAACAAAAGTACACTTTAGTGCCAAAAACTGATGGAAATGAACATGCCTTCATTGTCTTCTTTACCCCTGGTGGCGTTGGTGGCGGAGAAAGGAAAATTGAGCAGACACACACACCCATTAGTACTTCATGGCCTAGTTCCAGTTCCAGTGTGAGGGAATTTTGAACACAGATTGTCTTTCAATATGGGCAGTCTCTGTTCATAATGATTCACAGCAATTGACTGGGATGCATGCTTATGCACCTCCTAGCCAATCAGCTTCAAGCAGGTACCCCCAATCCCCCACTAAGGAGGAGGGTCTGCTTACTTTTCCTTCCTCCGCCACCAACACTGACAGTAGCAGAGAAGACAATTGGGACATGTTTATTTCCATACATTTTTGGCAGTAAAGTATACTTTTGGTTTTGAAAACATATATTTCTTAGCAGATTTAAGGGGCAATGATTTTATTCTTTTGGCATCCTCTATATTTTTAACTCTGACATATGTGCATAGTATAACACTTTGAGTGACAGAGAGGTATGCAACACATTACTCTGCGATGCGTTGAATACCCCTCTGGCATTCAAGGGGTTAAACTATGAACAGATGTATGAGTTATGTTTGGGGCACACATTTTAAATGTATCTTTTTCTTTATTTTACAGGAATGAGAGATGGAACAGATGGAACAGAAAATGTTCTGGAACAGAAGAAGATGGAGGGGAAGAAGAGAAAGAGAGAAAACAGAAGAAGAAGATAGACAGTAGCTGACCAGGGTGCTCTAGATTCCGCTGGACATCAGGATTACTGGTAAGTGTTTCTTGACAATGGCATTTTTGTACCTTAGTTGGATTAACCCTGGGAGTGCCAGTCTGGTAATTATACCCCACTGGCACTCATTGGGTTAATTCTACTAACATTGGACACATTTTTTCAGTGCTTTGGATGTATTGATATGAGGCTTATGGTCCCATATCAATGCATCCACTGATATTGGAGTGTTGTTACTATTTTTTTTTACTTTCAATTAATGTGTCAGCTGTGTTTAGATCCATTAGGGGACTCTGTGCCCAAAACACTGGGTGAAGATGTTCCCACGTTAAAGTGGGTCCCTTAACAGATCTTAGTTCTAATGCAGTCAATTGCATCTTTTGCTATTTTTTTTTCAGTGGGCAAAAACATAGCTACCTTTAGCATTCAATGTTTTTTTTTACTGGTATTCTTTTCATAGCACAGGTAATTGAGTAGCTTACTGTGCTTGATAAAATGCTGTTTGCCTGTTCTTTTTTTGGCATCAGGCTCAATTGAATCGAGGCCTCAGTGCTGTTCACAGTCATATTTGCAAAGGCCAGCAGATTGGCAGCTTTCAAGCAAATAAAATACACACAAAAGAGGGGTGTTCATCACATTTCAGGGCACTCAAGGCATTAGGGCCTTGATTCAGTTGTCTCAGACAGCAAAAAAACACAGCTGTCAGCAGTTCTATAGGCACGGTAAGGTGTCTTACCAACAACTAACGGCAGTTTCAAAAACTCAGTGGATATCTCCCATTGAGGACAATGCAACAGCTATTCCCAGAGCAATTCAGTTGTGTGCGATAGTGCCAATGGACAATGAATTACAATATTTACCGGCAGAAATTTAAGACCCAGTTTTTATGGCCGCACACCACAAAATGGATACTAAAAACCACCATTGGACCAAACAAAACAGAGAAACATCATCACACATGCACCTGACAGCTACACAGCAATCACAACAAATCACACCAACAAACACTTCCCTGGACAACACGCACCTTCCCATTGGTCAATCTCAACCTCATGACCGCTCCTGGACAATACCCCAACACTGTCTTAAATGGATAGCTCACCCTCCTCAGATGTGGTGTGTTTACAGTAAGACCTCAGGGAGAGAGAGAGAGATACAGAGAGAGAGATTACAACTAGTATGTTTACATACTTATACCTGCGAAGACAGCAGAGGCAAAGGCGTGTTAGGTCCAGGGATCACCATCCTCCCCCAAGCATACCTTTTCAAAAGCCTTCACCTTTTGCAAGTGATGATGCTCTGGCTGAAGAGCCACACAGAAGCCCAAACTCACCTGGAGGACAACACCTGTCAGCAGCACCCCAGCTGCTGCAACGGTATGTCAACCAGCTCCCACAACTGTCGCAGGGAATTGTGGTTAAGCACAGGGATGACAGATGACCGCCAAGGCCCAGGATATACTGCACAAGAGTCACACTCCTGAGAATGACAGACGCTGAAGTCAGAGAATGCTACAGCTTGAAATTGCAAAGCATCATTGACCTATATGAGGTAATTAAGGATAACATTGACCCCTATCCAGACTGAAGAAGCTTATGTGTGCCATCCATTTCATGATAGGTGGATCCTTCCAGTCCACAGAAGTAGATGTGTCTGGCATGTCCCAGGCCACCTGCTCAAGGGCACTGGCTCAAGTGTTGGCAGCACTCAAGAGGAAGGCCAGTACCTCCAGCCACATCCCCACAACTGACACAGAGTGGGCATGTGTCAAACAGGCCTTTTATGCTAGGGGAGGAATGTCTATGGCCATGGGTGCCATGGATTGCACACATGTGCAAATAACAGCTCTACCACAAGAGGGACATCTGTACATCAACAGGAAGAACTTCCATTATATCAATGTACAGATGGTTTGTGATGCCACAATGAGGTTAACCAATGTTTGTGCCAACTTTCCAAGCAGGTATCATGACTCTTACAATCTCAGACACTCCATCCATCCTCAGAGACTTTGACAATGGGACATATACAGGAAGATGGCTTTTGGGTGAGTCAACAAAACAAACATCACGCTACTTCTACAGGTGTATGCACATGACTCATGTACACACAGCTTAGTATGGTTATGCCACACAAGCAGTACATCATCCACATAACATCTGATTCATATCTCACCATGTCACTTTCTGTCCACAGGTGATGCCAACTGTGGGTGCAAGTCATGGCTATTTACACCTATAGCCTGCACAGAAGTATTATAATGAGGCACACATCAAGACAAGGAATGCCTTGGAGTGCACCTTTGTCCTACTCAAAGCCAAATTCAGATGCCTGGATCACTCAAAGGGGGGGGCTGAACAATATGTACCTGGAAAGCATGTGACATCATCCTGCCATGTGGTATACTCCATAAAATTGCTGTAGACACACATCTAGTTGAGAATGTGGAGCCACAACAGCACATGGAGGTCCCTGTTCCCACTGATGTGGATACCCTGGGAGGGGCACATATACGAAACAGGCTCATCATGGACTACTTCACCTGTGAATGAAATGCATATGTCACCATGGTCATGCCTGGGGAATGCATGCAAACACACTCACGCAACATATAATCATCTGTTCTACTCCACAGGATGACACATTGATGCAGCACTCTTCTCACCTGATACAACCACAGCTGCTACAGCATCTGAGCCGTGCAGTATCCATTCCTTGGAAGTCTCATGTTGAGAGTGTGTATTCAACTACAATCTGCCATTTTTTGGGACATGATGACAATGGCACATCAAGGATATCATCCATCTCTCTGGGAACAAAGGTACACCAAATTGGACATGTTTTTCATATGCCTAAGTTGAACTGACAGAAAACGACATTGGTGGAGTTGAACATAGCCATAGCACCCCTAAAACCCTTGAAGTCATATCCAATGCAATGACATGCAATGCATAGGATACCACTTTGGCATTCCATGTGTTAAAGCGGTTTTAGAGATTAGAGTGAAAAACCTGTTCAAAGCCCAATGGATCAGTACAGCGATGCATATACTGTGTTAGTATTAGCTACAGCATTGGAGTAACAATATGTGAGTCAGGTTGCAGGGCCCACCATGCTGACCTATTTGTGTGTGTGTGTGTGTGTAGCACAGTGTCAGTGCTGCCAACACCCTCTTTGTTATGGGGCTTGGTTCACATACTGATGATGTGTATGCTCAGGTCCCAGCCACACATGCATATGTCTGCTTGGCATCCCCTTGCTCAAGATCTCAAGATCCAAGCAATGGATAGTCTACTCCTTTTAAACACAAAAGGTTAACCCTTTGAGTGCTGGAGGGGTACATAATACATTGCAGAGCAGTGCATTTGAGTACCCCTCTGGCACTCAAAGGGTCAAAGGTAAAATGATGGTTCAGTGATAGCATGACTAATGTTTCTACAGTGCAGTTTCAAATCTTGTCATCAGTTCCTACAGGCATCCATGGCATGACCCCTCATGGAACAGAGAAATGTCTAGGTGACACATTGATTCCACATCCATGAAGCTCACCTCTTTCTGTTCCCAAGTATTGGTGTTTATTCAGTGTGAAACTGGAAGTTGTTTTAGCAAGCTCTGCAATAGCTTGAACACATTAACAAAATGCTTAAGTATATGTGTAAGATTTTCCTAAACTCTAAGGGGAATGAACTGCACAGCACTACTGCTCTTCTGCGGAGTGCAAATATGTTCATTAGAACTAGTGTTGAGCGAGCATGCTCGGCCGATGCTCGCATCGGCTCGAGCATCGCTCTGCTCGGCACATGGCGGTACTCGTACGAGTACCGCCATGTGCTCGCCCGCCATGTTCGGGTGGCAGGGATCTGTGCCGGAGGAGGCACAGATCTTGCAGACGCTCCGCTGGACCACCAGGGACTGGAGGTAGGGGGCATTGCGGAGATGAAGGGGGCATTGCGGAGATGAAGGGGGACATATGAAGGGGGACATTGCGGAGATGAAGGGGGACATATGAAGGGGGCATTGCGGAGATGAAGGCGGACATATGAAGGGGGACATTGCGGAGATGAAGGGGGACATTGCGGAGATGAAGGGGGACATATGAAGGGGGACATTGCGGAGATGAAGGCGGACATATGAAGGGGGACATTGCGGAGATGAAGGGGGACATATGAAGGGGGACATTGCGGAGATGAAGGGGGACATATGAAGGGGGACATTGCGGAGATGAAGGCGGACATATGAAGGGGGACATTGCGGAGATGAAGGGGGACATATGAAGGGGGACATTGCGGAGATGAAGGCGGACATATGAAGGGGGACATTGCGGAGATGAAGGGGGACATATGAAGGGGGACATTGCGGAGATGAAGGGGGACATTTCGGAGATGAAGGGGGACATTGCGGAGATGAAGGGGGGCATTGACCAGGCACCCTCCCCTCATCAGAGCAGGGGGTGCCTGGTGTAATGCTCGAGTCCTCCCATTTAATGCAATGGGGTTCGGGTGCTCGGCCGAGCACTCGAGCCTCAGGGGGTGCTCGGTCAGAGCACCCGAACACCCGAGCATCGGGGTGCTCGCTCAACACTAATTAGAACCTATGAGCAGCTGTAATATGTTTCCTCAGTAGCCAGGTGTTATGTGAAACATACCCTTTGGGTGCTTGGAGTAATCGTCATTGTACCATGGTACAATACAAACATGCCGACGTGTTATTGTATTTTAAACCATATTAAAGGAAGCCCATCCAAATAAAAATATGTCTGTTATTGATGTTGAATAATCCATATTATAAGATTGATGTATAGTTAGAGTTATGTTTCTGTTATCCTAAAAAAGCATTTGTATAAAGCATGGTTCTGGTCATAATTACAGTTACTATTCATGGTGCTGGAAATGTATTGATCTAGGAGATTAAGCGGAGATACACTAATGGCTTGATGAGGAGGTGATATGGTGGAAAGATACTCTTCAGTGATCTTATATCTCCAGTTACCATGTAATTTAATGGAGCCTATGTTGTGTGAATCCTCTCTATATATGTTTTTTAATTGTTTTTATTAACAAGTCAGGCTGGTACATCATTCAACAGTACTGTAGATTATAGAATATGGCACAACAGCAACATAAGTGTTACATCAGCAGTACAGAGCCCTGATATATAGGATAAACAAGTATGCCAACCCAACTCTCAGGTTGTTTTTTTTTTTTTGGTTCTAAACCACTTCCCCAAACCAAACAAATCCCTGCAACTCACCCTCCCAACCCCAGCTAGACCCCAAACCAAGCTCTCTCTCTCCCATCTCTGCAATGCCACCCAACATCACCCTCACCTTCATCTACATTCGACAGAGCAGGTAACTCACATTTAAGGAGATAGTCAGAGATCTGGTTGGCGGACCTCATGAATTTCATCATATAAAAATCTTCATAGAAGGCTAAGAACTGTGTGTTAACACCCCTCAGGCAGGAAACCAGATCCTGTTACTCATTATAAACTGGGGATAATCCTCTATATTGATTAATATTGGTTCATGTGCTCCATAGGAAAACATTTCACCTGGAGATGTAAGATCATGAAAGAAGTCATCTCTACCTTATCAACTGTTCATTACACCTCACTGTGTAGCACCCCTCTGCTCCCTCCATGGTGTGAACACTTGAATGGACTAGTGGTTTGCTAATGCAGCTGTCTCTTAGGCAAACACAACAATGATCTCAGTGGTTAACCTGATATGAACAGTTGTTGCATGTGATTACCTTTCCCCCATCAGAGTGCGAATTAATATATCTTTGATATGATAATCTATCCTGAAAGTGAATTAGCCAACACATCTACATAGTTGTCAAACACCTCTATTACCACACCTGTGGATGGAACTAAACGTTGACAGTCTAGCACCTAGTATGTTGAGAGGTAGGTGTCGGTTGTTTAAGTTCAACTCACATAATGGACAAACAACACCTTCATGTTGTTTTGCTTTGCTACATGGATTGTGAGTTGAACTTGGACAACAGTATATGTATGTGATGTGTGTGCACTGCTCACCCATGCTGTAACACCTTAATACAACATTAATTGTGCACGAGTTGTGTTCACTGCATTGCTTCGCAATGCATTGGAGACATCTCTGCCATGCAACCTGTTTGTAATTCATAACATACATGGACAGGAATGGGATGGATAAGTGCATATTTCTTGGGTGGAACATGCACATATTGGGCTTTTTTATATTTTCTTTCTGGGGGTCTTTGGAAGGGGTAGAAGTCATCACACTCTTGCTGTGACTGTTTAGCCTGGTGCTTTCTGCTGGGGTCTTGCAGGAGGGGTAGGTAACTTTAGACCCCTCTGTGGATGCCTGTGCCATCTCCATCTGCTGGTTCTCCCTATGATTGGTCTCTCTCATCTCCACCAGCATTTGGCACAACATGTCCAGCATCCCAGTTTGAAACAGGTGGAGCCTGTGGTGCCTCAGTGGCTCTGATGGTAGTTGTACTGCCTGCAAATACCACTACAACTTTCTCAGGTACTTTGAGGATTTTCTGGTGTCCCGTAGCTGGCTCTTATGTATCATCACACACTGTTCATCCATCACCATTGTATTACGTGGTGGCTGGTCTTTCTTCGGCCTCCTCAGGAGCTGTGTCACTGTGTGAAAACCCATAGGGGTCCTTCTCAACCTTCTCCTGCTGTTCTGTAGGCATGTATGCTGTGTGGGGAAATGACATGATGTAATTGGTCATCTAAGCTATGATAGGAGTGCAGCAAGACTATGACATTAACATGTAAACCGTTGTGTGGCAGAATGGTATCTATTGTATTGCTTTGCAATGCATTGGTTACCATCCTGACACACACGGATTGATGAGCTTGACAGGGTCCCATACATTGATTTCACTAACCTACAGTGATGTAACTTTATTTATCATATGTATCCTGAGGAGTGAGGAAGGCAAGGCATACCTCCTTGCTACCCCATTCTTCAGGATACATGTTGTGACAAAGCTGAACCATTATACCTCATCTGTTACAAACCCATATGCAACACATAGGCCACTCAGGAACTGTCAGATTCTAGGTGTGAGAGTTAAAAATGACCAAAAGTCCTCACTCCTCTGTACTCAGACCTCCCAAGCACTATGTGGATCAGAAGTTAATTAATACCAATAAGGTAGCTTAAAGCCTATTGCACAAAAAGTCCTTCTAAATGTAAAGTCCACTCAAAAATCCTAAGAAATGTATTTAAGTAAAAGAGGACGTACTACTCTAACAAGAAACCGGTCCTGAATACACTTGATGTAATGATGAAATGATAGTGATGAATATGGATATGAATATGATAGGAAAAAACGATGAGATGTAGTACACAGTCTAATATCCCATTCCTTAATGGTTTTAATCTTCTTTACCACACCGCACCCCCTTGTAGTAGGCACAAATTCTGGAGAAAAGTGCAAAGAGAACCAAATCTAAAAGCATGATTTATTAAAATAATTATACAGCACAATGTATATATTGCACTCACCGGATGTACATGCACAATAAGCATGACTGCCTTCCAATTTTCAATCACCAGCCTTTCATCCTCCAACACTCTGTATCTATGAGGAGCTCTGATAGTTCACCAATTATAAGGTCTCATCTAATTGATCAAAATCCTCTATCTCTGATTCCTTCTATTGACACCAGAGATGGGTTACCTGGCTGTGAGTATCGCCGCGAGGTACCAATTCCACAATATTACACAATATCCAGTAAAATCCACCCTACGTCTATAGCATAAACCTACATAAAAATAAATCCTTAAAACATATATCATCGTAATTCTACATATTTCAACTAATATATATCCATACATAATATATAACCATTATAAAATTATACTATTTTTCTAAAAATGCTGTGAGGTCAATATCCACATTTAACCCTCCTGGCACCAAGGTTCCCAACTCCTTTAGCCACCTTGTTTCCATTTTCCTTAGCAGTCTATTTCCCTTCTTCTCAAAATTCTAACTTGATCAATGGTCTGTATTTGTAATCTGTTAACTGACCCTCTATGTTCTTCACACACATGCCTAGAAAGGCTTTGCTTCTCAAATCCTATGGCAATATGTCTTAAATGTTCTCTGGCCCTGGTTTTTAATTTCCTACAAGTTATTCCCACATATTGTAACCCACAAACACATGTGATCATATAGACCACATGTGTAAAGTTGCAATTAAACTAACCCTGCACCATATATTCTTTGTTTGTGGACTTAGATACAATTTTTCTAGTATTTTCTCCATTTGGTATATGTGAGCATGTGTTCTTCCACACTTAAATGTTCCACTAGTTTTTCCAAAAATACTGGTACCTCTCAACTCTTTTTTCCATTTATGTCACTCAGCGCTATAATTTGTTTAACACTTATTTTTCTTAAACCAAATTTTCAGTCTTTCTACTGTGATAGAGCCTAGGACTGGATCATTTTAAACTATGTACCAGTATTCATTTAAAATGTGTGTGCTGTTTCCCGCACGTGTATTATATGATGTTGTAAAGTATGGGAGCCAACCTTCTTGTGATGTTTTCTTTCTTTTTTTATATTTCAGTAACTCTTCTCTATTAGTATTTTTGTTCTTACATATGCCTCATCAAGTATTCTTATTGTAGCCTTTTTTTCTCAAATGTATTAATAACCATTTTAGCTTTATTTTTCAAACTCATTCTCTAGAGTACAGTTTCTCTTAACCCTTTGCAGTTGTCCATAGGGTATATTTGCAATCCATCTCCTATGATATCCACTGGAGGCATGCAAAAATACATTGCTATCAACAGGTTTTCTATAGTTTTTAACTTCTACACAGCCTTCCTGATGGTACAAGACTATGTCCAGAAACTCAATCTGATTCCTACTGCTATTAGAGGTGACTCATAATCCTAGATCATTATTATTTAGATAGCCCATGAATTCTAACAGGAGTTCCTCACTACCCTGCCAGTCCATAATAACATCATCGATGTATCTTTTGTACATGAGGAGCTGGTCTTTGTACCAGTTGTTGTTCCATATGTACTTATCTTCCCAGACACCCCCTATATCCTACATCCCCCCCTACATCCTACACCCCATAACCGTTCCCTGGTTTTGGAGCTAAAATTCATCCCCAAACAGGAAATAGCTATGGGTGAGCACAAATCGAATACCCTCTGTCAGAAAGTTCTTCTGATTCATGGGCATGATATTGTAAGACTCTTGACCGGAGTGCCCAATGTAAACTACCTGAGAACACCTTGCGGAGGGGAATCCTCACAAGAATTAGCATACTGCTGATCTGAGATAAATACAATATACAATGACAGGAGACAATATGGAATACTTAATAGGTAGGCCCCAGTGAGCAAGGAGCTAGAGCTTGCAGGTTTGAGAACGGTGCTAGCAGTCGGTGGCTGCTCCCAGGAGGTCTTGCTGCGGCCGAAGCTGGTTAGAGGTGCAGGCCATGAAGCCTGACAGCAGGATAACCAGCTAGGACATAGCTACTCACGAGGTCAGGAATCATGTATAAGCCTACCAGAAGTATAGCTGCTTCTGTCAAACACTGGATCAGCAGCACAGTACAAAATCAGCAGGCAGAAGACTAGTCGAATAACAGGCCGAGATCAAAACCAACACAGGAGTCGTAGCAGAAACAGGAGATGATATGTAGTCGAGGAAAGCCGGGTCAAACACTGGAAACACTAGGAACAAGCTACAAAGTCTCGATACTCAGAATGCTTTGATCGTGCACTGACACAAGCGTGTCAGTGCTTGATATAGGCCCAAACATTGCTAGAATAAGGCAGAGAAAACAAGAGACAGGTAAGAGAACCAGAATACCTGGTAAAGACAAGAAAACCCAGAGAATCATGACAGATATTACCTCTGTATAGGTGATATTTTGCCATATCTATCCCCTTCTCATGAGGAACGTGGTTATAATGCGACATCAGTGACGTCACATCACACGTGACCCAAATGTAATACCTACTCCAATCCATATTCTCAAAAATATCACTGACCTACAATGTGTCCTTAAGAAATGAAGGAAGGAGACTAACCAAAGGTTGCAAAAACACATCTACGTACTCAGACAGATAAGCTGACAGTGAATCTATGCCTGATATTATTGGCCTGCCCAGAGGGTCTTTCAGACTCTTATGTAGCTTCAGGAGGTGGTAGAAGATAGGCATTTTTGGGAATTTTTTGAGTAAGGAACACATTCTTCTTTCGTTATGACCTGCAGCTTTTTATATTCTTCCAATAAAAATTTTAAGTCACTCACATATATATCCGTGGAATTACTTTTCAGTTTCTCATATAAGTCTTGATCTTTTAATAATCTCTCCGCCTCGCTAATATACTCCTCTCTGTTCTAAATGCAGATACCTCCTCCCTTATCTGTCTGTCAGATTATTATCTGATCTTCTTCTCTTAACACCTTGAGCATTTCTCTCTCTCCTTTAGAAAAGTTTGGATTATACCCTTTTTTATTTTTATCATCACACATCTTAACTAATTCTTTTATGACCATATCATGAAAAACCTTTAAATATTCACCCTGTGAATTAATTGAATAAAATGTTGATTTGTTCTTTATACCACATTTTATAACTTTAAAATTCACCTCTTAATTCTTCATTATCCACCTATAAAGTCTCTAATATTCTTATACTATATTGTTCTGCAATACTATGTCCTAGACCAGTGGTTCTCAACTCCTGTCCTCAGGACCCACTAACAGGCCAGGATTTGATGATTTCCTTGTTAGAGCACAGGTGAGTTAATCAATGTCAATGAGCCTCTGATCACCACACCTGTGCTCTAGCAGAGAAATCCCTAAGTCCTGGCCTGTTAGTGGGTCCTGAGGACAGGAGTTGAGAACCACTGTCCTAGACTGTTCTTATTCTTATTCAAGAAAAATATTTTAAGTGTTAGGGACCGTACATATTTCTCTGTATCAATATACAGTTAAAATTTCTTTGGACCTTTATTTGGGGCAAATGACAATCCCTTCCTTAGTAAGGATACTTCATCTCCACTTATTGGTCTACTTGATAAGTTAAAGATGCCCTCTCTCATAGTATGGGCTTCAATTCCCTTCTTGCTAACTTCACTCCCCTGTTTTCTTCCCATTCTTTCCCCTGCATCCTCTCTTGGTCCTGAATCCCTTTTCCTTGCTGTTCTCTCTCTCCCCTTTAATCTATAGGGCTTCCACATACCTAATTCTAAAAAAGATGACGTGGGGGAGGAGGGACCATTTGAAAACAGAGGACAGAGCATCAGAGTTTAGAGATACAACATCTTTTGGTTCTTCTTTATCCTCTCTGACTTACAAGTTTACAGTTTTTTCTCTATTAATACATCTTTGCTGCCACCTTCCATCTTTTAATTGTTCTTATTTTTCTGTTGGAATAATATACAATATTTTGATATAGTCCCATGACATGGTTTCTAGGGAATTGTATCCTCTTCTTCTCACTCTTTTGTATGTGAGATAAACTCCAATTTTCTTCTTCCGTAACATAAGTTCTTCTACCTAATTAAAACTGAGGTCCTATCGTTACTCTATTCCCCTTCCCTTGTATATTCTTACTCTCTTTATAATCATTCTTTTGTGTTTTTCGTTTACTAACCACCACATTTTGTTCTAGAAATTTCAATTTCTTATTCATGTTATCTTGCAACCGTTTACAATGGTCATCCACATGTAATCCTTTCAATTTGATTTTCAGTTATCTCTATTTCTCCTTTACATTTCTCATTTCTAGCTTCCCTATACTTAACCAGCAATTTCATAGGTTTATGAGCACTCTTCTAGAATTGCTTCCCTGTCCGTAATGAATTCTATATCTTCAACTTCAAAGGTAGTCATTTAAAAGATTGTCAGTCCTCTAGGGACTGTATTATGTGTGAAATAGTTATCTAATGCACCAGTCTCCCGTTTCAGTGGTTAACAATATTTCCAGCTTTTTAACTAAACCATCTGGGTGTTTTCTAGCTGTGTGCTCTATATTTTCATAAGCAAAATACACATTTCTAGATTTACTTTGTCTTAACAGTTGATAATCCATCTTACCTCTACATTGCTTGTGGGAACAAACTTTGGTAATACAAAATGGACACTCAGAAACTGTCAGAGTCTAGGTGTGTGAGATAAAAAAACTCCTGTTGATCCAGAGGAAGGCAAAAAAAGCCCTCTAGAGGATCTAATTTAGCCCCTAGTGGATAAAAAAAATCCTTCCTGACTTCAAATGGCAGTCAGATAGTTCCCTGGATCAACATCCTATCTATTTTTTAGCCCTCTGTCATAATTTTCAGTATTTTTCTGTGCTAGATAGGCATTCATTGCTTTTTTGAAAGCAGTTGCATTATCTGCAAGTACAAAATGCTGAGGCAAAGAATTCCATAGCATTACCGCCCTTCCTGTAAAGAATCCCTGCCTTTGTTTTAGTCCAAAGAGCTCAGAGTTTTGAGTAAGTAATTAATTGGCTAGTTCTTTGTATGGACCTTGAGTGTATTTGTAAATGGTTTGTTTCTACAGCCCAAATGCACAACCTTACATTTATCTATATTAAATGTCATCTGCCACTTTTCTGCCCATTCACTCAGTTTATCTAAATCCTTCTGCAGAGAAAAAACATCCAGCTCTGTATGTATTGTATTTCCTTACATAGCTAAGTGTCATCAGCAAAAATTGAGATGCTACACTCAAGTCCCACTTCTAGATCATTAATAAACAAATTAAAAATCATAAGTTCTCCTAAGGACATAAAATGTTCCACCACCAGTAATATTAATTAACCATGTCAGAACACCAAATATGACAATGTTACATTCTAGTGTTGATGGTATAATGGAGGAAGGTGTAGCAGTTCAACCACCTATTGCATAAGGCCATTAGACAAATAAGTACAAACCTGTCCCCAAAGTAGCAGCAGCAAAAATCTCTGTAAGGGGATGATCAAAAGTTATGAAATCCCTCTGCTGGCTACTCAAATGAATACTACAGCTTGCAAATCATTGTATAATATAGAATAACGAACTGTGGCCCCAGCAATAAATACATAAATAAATAAATACATAAATAAATAAATAAATAAATAAATAAATAAATAATAAAAATGACAACAAAAACAAAGGATAATACAATTTCTAGCATACCAATTTGTTATGGTTACATATTTTATGCACTGATTTTATCTTAGATTTTATGTTTGTTTTAATTTTTTCTTAATTTACTGCTGTCAAGGTTTGTCATTCTATATTATTCTGTGGTTAGCAAGCTGTAGTATTTAATTAACTGGTCAATAGAGTGATTTAATAACTGTTTGTTGTTTGATCTTGTGGAGCATCCTGGCTATGTCCACCTACTGGGTTTATTCAGTTGATAGTGGTGTGGTATCTGGGACATATAGCACAATCAACCACATTATTTACCTAATATGTATATGTTCATGATTGTTTTTCCATCTGCTTTTTAATAATAAAATAATTGTTACATGTATTATACTTGTATGTATGCAGTTTTGAGAGACAATTCCACATGTCAATAGTTGTATTCAATAAACTAGAGAAGGTGATAGAGTAATGGGTTGTACCTAGGGAGGTATCCTATTGAAATATCGCCTTCTATTTGGCAACCATCAAAAAGGAGAGATCATAATGTCACCTGCATCAAAAGGGCAACATCAGAATGTCACCCACATCAAAAATGCCACATTCTGATATAATGACATTGAGTCCCAAATAGAGAGGGACATTTCAATAGGATATCATCTCACTCCCCCTGTCCCTACCCACACTGCATGTGTCTGAGCAGCATCAATATGACAAATTACTGCTATGTTTTTTTCATCTTTCACTGTCATTGAGTAGAAAAGGGTAAAAAATGCTCACTGCTATTTTTTTCCCCTGTGCCCTCTGTCCTCCACCTCTCAGCTGGTAGGACCAATAAACTTTTCTATTTTAAACTCTGCTCCACCATTCATCATCAGTGATACCATTGTCCAAACTGGAACAAGAAAAGAGGTTAGTAATCCCCAAAAAAACATAGTATTATCCACTAGTTAAACAAGGAGCAAGGAAAGATACCTTATACCAGAATACTTAGGGTGGGGTGCCGTGGAAAGACACAGAGGAAAACAAAATATCAGTGAGTAAATTTCACCTTTTCTATTGTGTCCAATCCACAGCAATACTGGGAGTTACCAGAACAGTATCCCCTAAAGGATGGGGATAATAATTCTGTGTGTTTTTAGACAGGAGAGGCTGCTTGAAGTACCTTCTTGCCAAAGCTCACATCCTCGGATGCATGAAGGTCCAGTCTGTAGTGTCTGATGAATGTGGAGACTGAAGACCAAGATTTGCAAATCTCCTTTGGAGTGGCCACAGTTTTAAGGGCCCAAAAAGTTGCCACTGCCCTGGTGGAGTAAGCCCTGATTCTTGTAGAAGGATCTCTGTCTGCTGACTGGTATTTCAGATTCTTATACATAGGGCAATGGATGCTTTGGATGCGGATGTGCCCTGAAACTTTCCACAAAATTGTACAAACAGGGAATCTGATTTACGAAAAGACTCTCTTCTCTGGAGATAGATAGACATCTATGGAGGTCCAAATTGAGTAAACACTAGTGATGAGCGAGCGTGCTCGGCCGATGCTCGGATCGGCTCGAGCATCGCTCTGCTCGGCACATGGCGGTACTCGTCGAGTACCGCCATGTGCTCTCCCGCCATGTTCGGGTGGCGGGGATCTGTGCCGGAAGAGGCACAGATCCGAAGACGCTCCGCTGGACCACCAGGGACTGGAGGTACGGGGGCATTGCGGAGATGAAGGGGGCATTGCGGAGATGAAGGGGGACATTGTGGAAGAGGGGCATAGACTCTATGCCCCTCTTCCACAATGTCCCCCTTCATCTCCGCTATGCCCGTCTTCCACAATGTCCCCCTTCATCTCCGCTATGCCCCTCTTCCACAATGTGCCCCTTCATCTCCGCTATGCCCCTCTTCCACAATGTCCCCCTTCATCTCCTCTATGCCATAGAGGAGATGAAGGGGGACATTGTGGAAGAGGGGCATAGCGGAGATGAAGGGGCACATTGTGGAAGAGGGGCATAGCGGAGATGAAGGGGCACATTGTGGAAGACGGGCATAGCGGAGATGAAGGGGGACATTGCGGAGATGAAGGGGGACATTGCGGAGCTGAAGGGGGCATTCGGAGATGAAGGGGGCATAGCGGAGATGAAGGGGGCATTGACCAGGCACCCTCCCCTCATCAGAGCAGGGGGTGCCTGGTGTCGCCCCATTCATTTCAATGGGGCTCGGGTGCTCGGCCGAGCACTCGAGCCTCAGGGGGTGCTCGGTCAGAGCACCCGAGCACCCGAGCATCGGGGTGCTCGCTCAACACTAGTAAACACCTATCTGATTCCTGAAGGATGCCTGATCCAAAAGAGCGAAGTACAATGTCTTTACTCAAGTGAAAATTAGAAACCGCTTTGGATCTGAATGATAGTTTTGGCCGCAGAACCACATTATCCTTATAGAATGTTATGAATGGTGCCATACATAATAAGGCCTGCAAATTCACTGACTCTTCTTGCTGAAGTAACAACTGTTAATAATATTGTTTTAAGAGTAAGATATTTAAGAAAAATATCCAGTTGCAGCTCGAAGTAAGGATGTGCGTATAACTGTTGTAGGACTAGATTAAGGTCCACTGGGAGGGATTACTTCTCTGATTGCGGGCTTTATCTTTGAAATGGATGCAACATACCTTTTGATTAGATGATTTTCTGCAAAGGGGGTTGCCAGAATGGCTGAAAGTGCAGATAGTTGTACCTTAAGAGTGCTGATCTCAACCCTTTTTGGAAGCCATCCTGCAGAAATTCCAGGATGTGACTATGGGAGAGATGGTCTCTATTTAAGTGCTTAGTTTGACACCACTTGTAGAATACTGATCAAATCCTATAATATATCTTAGTAGATGAGGGTTTTCTTCCTTGTAACATTGTGGAAATTACACAGTCTTAAAGCCCCTTGTATCTTAATAAGCTACGTTCAGCCTCCAGGACTCTAGATTAAAGAAGGATGGATTTAGGTGTAGAATGGGACCTTGAGACAGAAGATCTGGAACTTTTGGGAACCTTAGAGATGGTCTGATGGATAACTGAGTCAGATATGCATACCATAGCTTTCTTGGCCAATCTAGAGCAATTAAGATTATACTGGCTTTCTGATTAGCTCAGAGAGAAAAGAACTGGAGGGAACACATAGGCTAGTGGAAATCCCACCTTTATCTTAGGGCATCCTGTCCCAGAGCTTGTGAGTTCTTTCAATGAGATAGGTATCTGCTTCACTTTGTGTTTTCTGTTGTAGTCATAAGATCCACTACTGGTGATCCCGGAACCGCTGTTATGTCTTGAAAGGCACTCTCCTTTAGAGACCATTCTCCTGGATCTATCCTGTTTCTGCTGAGAAAGTCTGCATGATAATTCTGGATCCCTGAAAGGTAGGACGCTGTGATCGCTTGTAGATTGTTTTCTGTCCAGGAGAAGAACTGAAGGGCCATTTGGTTGAGAGCTAGACTACATGTTCTGCCCTGATTTAAGATGTAACTTACTATAGTTATGTTGTCTGATCGAAAGAGTATTGCTTTTCCTTTCAAGTGATGTAGGAGCTGTTTTAGTGTCTTCCACACTGCTAGGAGCTCCAATAGGTTGATATGTAGTTGAGCTTCCTGTGATGACCAGGTTCCCTGGACTCTTTCCTGTCTCCAAATGCCTACCCAACCTTTTCCTTAAGTTGTAAGGATTGTACCACCACCATAGTTCCCTCTTGGTGGAGGGTAGCATTGGTATTTTGAGAAAAGGATTGAATGGATCCTTCTTCTGAAACTTTAAATAATTTGCTTGTGTCTATCTTGACTACTAGAAATATTAGAGACTGGGCAGGACTGAGCTGACTATTTTGTAGTTTATAATCCAGCCCAATTTGGTTAGCAGAGTTATATAGGCATGAGTCGCTGTCTCTGACTGTTCCTGTGTGTCTGCTATGAGGAGAATGTCATCTAAATATGGTGCTACCCGAATACCCTGTGACCGGGGAGCCACTAAGGCTATTGTAGGACTTTTGTGAATACCCTTGGGGCTGGTGCCAGCCCGAAGGGCAGTGCTCTGTACTAGTAATGGGTTCCCACATATGAAATCTGAGATATTTGCGATGTGTCTCCTTTATTGGAATGTGGTAAGAAGCATATCTGAGATCTGTTTGTGTTAGGTATGCTCCGGGATGTATTAACTTCACTGCAGATGAGACTGTTTCCATCTTGAAGTTTCTGACCTTGAGGAAAGAGTTTACTCTCTTCAGATCCAAAATGATGCATAGATCCACTGATGGTTTGTAAACAGAGAAAAGCATTGAATAGACTTTCTTTATTACTATCACAGTGCCCGTGATTCCTCTGCTGTCATTCTCGCTTGTGGTGCTCTCTGATTGGCTGAGCAGGTTTGGCCCGCCCCCGGTGACCTTTTTATACTCAGCCTTTGATATCTGTCACTCGCCCTTTCGTGGTTTTCCTGAGCCAGTGTTGCTGTCTTCCGTTGATCCTGATTCCTGTGTACCGAATTGGCCTGTCCTGACTACGCTCCTGTGTTCCTGTTCCGTGATCCTACCTGGCCTGGCTGACGTTCCTGTTTGAGATTGTTCCGGTTTGTCTGAGAACCATCTCTGTATACCGATCCGGCTTGGCTGACTTCCTTCTACGTTTTCTGAACCGGCTTGTTCCAGAGACCTCCGTGGACTGTTTCCTGCGCTGTTGTCGCCGTGGCGACATTCTGACTTCCGCCAAGGCCCAGCACCTGACCGATTGTTGACTGCCATAGTGCTTCCGCTGTGTTGTGCTTACTGTGCTGAGTCACCATTACAGATTGCTGAGCTGTGTTATCGTTCTGAGCCTTCCTGCTACTTGCTGAGCATTGCACTGTTCACTAAGCCTTGTCGTACGAGCTGCTTAACCCGTTCCATGCTGGTATCTTCCATGTGAGCCTTCACGTTATGCTGAGCTTACTTCTGTCTACTGCTACTTCTGCGGAGCTGGCCGCTTGTATAGTTGCTTTGGTCGGCAGCGCAAACACCCATCTAGCAGAGTAGTAGGTATTATCTCCGTGCTCGGTGTGGCACCATTGGCTCTAGCATTATCTCCGGTATACGCCCGTGGGGGCTATTGCCTCACTCCTCCTACAGCTCTGAGTGGTCTCCGGTGTACGCCCGTGGGGCTATTGACCATCTCTACGGTTACAGCAGTCTCTGAATCACGCTCGTGGGGGCGATTGTCTAAGCTCTTGCAGGTTTCTCTGGTATACGCCCGTGGGGGCTACAGGCTCAAGGCACCGGATCGCCGGTTATCATTCCTAACGCCCGTGGGGGCCAAAGGAGAGCTCTTGTATACTAGCAGTCTCAGTGTGACGCACGTGGGGGCTACCGACTCAAGCACTAACAGATATTGTTGCCGTCATTCCTACGCCCGTGGGAGCTACCGATTCAAGCACTTGCAGATATTGTGGTCCTCATTGCTATGCCCGTGGGGGCTATGCCCCAAGATAATTCAAGGCAGTACTGACTGTGTATTCAGCCTCCTGTGCTTTAACAGCTACAGCTTTATTCACCACCTTGGGCTAGCCAAACTCCACAATTGAGACTGTCTTTTGCAAGTTAACCCTTGAGTAGCCTGGCCATAGTGGCCTTCACTGTGACATGCTTTAGTGTTCATTGTACTCTATTGCTTACCTGTATAGCTACTCTGATTGTATTCATTATCGCTATTATCGCCTATAGAGGGTGCTTCTTTTATTTTTTTTTAATAAAACTGTATTTTACTTCACTAACTGGTCTGAGTGTCTTGAAAACCGTAACAATTACATTCTGAAGAAGTAGATTCTGGATGGCTGATTTCATTTTTGCAGTCAAGGTATTGTTCCTGATCAGTGAAGTTCTGAAAAATTGACTTTTTGGGACATTCTGAAACTCAAATGAGTACCCTGTTTCAAGAATTTCTGTAATCCATCTGTCTGGATTAATTTTTTTTCCATTCTTCGATGAAGGATCCCAGCCTGCCCCCTACTGGAATGAGAGATAGGGTTTGGAGATCTTCATTGCTGGAAATTTTGTTTGTGCTGAAACTCCTTACGAGGTTCAGCACGGGAGCCTTGGACTGTTGGTCTTTTCTTGTGTTCATAAGATGTCCCTGGTCTGTATCTGCGTGCTTCACGTAAGGACTGTCTCCTAAATGTTGATGCTCTAGGAGGGTAATTCTTCTGCCACCTATCTTGCAGTAAAAAAGGACTCTTTATCTTGATAACCTTTTAATGATTTCCTCTAATTGATCACCAAATAATTTGGAACCTGTGTAGGGCAATGAAACTAACCTATTTTTGCAGGATGGGTCAGCATCCCATGCCTTGATCCAAAGGGCTCTTCTCGCAGTGACGAATAAGGCTGAAGATACTGCTATAAGTCTTACCTTACCGAGCGATGCATCACACGAGAAGTTAACAGCATCCTTGGTTGCCGCTATTTCTTTAAACAGGCGAGATCTGGAAACTGAAGATACGCAGAGTGTGGAACATGCATAGCAGTACCAACTTTCATATTGTGACCTATGGTGGCATACTGTTTCTTTAGGGCACTGTCTGCCCTCTTGTCCATAGGATCTCTCAGGGTAGTACTATCCTCTAATAGTATTGTTCTTCTGCGTGATATCTGGGCGACTGCTGAGTCTACCTTTGGTAGAGTGGCCCAAGCTGAAAAATCTTCCTCTGCAAAAGGATACATATGTTGAAATCGCCTGGTCATAGATGAACGCTTGTCTCCCTGTTTCCATTCAGTCTGAACAATTTCTTGAATTTAGCTGTGAATGGGGAATTGTGGGGACATCTTTTTGTAACCTATAAAAGCAGCATCCATAACATTCATATCTTTTTGAACCTCAGAGAGGCCCAGGGTTTTTCTCATGGATTTAACGAGACTTTCAATTTTGACAATACTAAAATTGCCTACCTCTTCTGTTATCTCAATATCTTCAGCTGAAGATATGGCTGAATCTAGATCAACAATACTTTCTTCTTCTTCCTCCAGAGCTCTTCTGGATGGACCCTCTTCTGCACCTCTGGGTTGCTTTCTGGCTGATTCCTGCATTGAGGAAAAGGTCTCTTGCAGGAAATCCAGTTCCAGGAAATTCTGGAACTGAATAAGTATACCACTTCCATCAGCTTTCCTGAGACATTCTGAACAAATTTCAGCTGAATCAGATATAGGCAGTTTGGCATCACAGCCTGTGCAGCTTTTAGCCTTAGAAGTAGCTTTTTCCTTCTTAGAGGATTCAGCTACTGGCTTATTCTTATTCAGTTTAACGTCTTTGGAGGTAGACATATAAACACTTTATGCATCTACAAAATGCAGGAAGGATAAAGCAGGCTATCTAAAATGCATATAATATAATTATAAAATGCTCTGACTTATAATTTCAGACCTCAGAAATGCATGGTATCTATGCCCCATGCTTCCAGCCACTTGTTTGCGCATGCATTCTACCTGTGGAATGCACGCTGCTTCACTTCCAGTTTTTCACTTCCAGTTTTGCCTGAAAGTAAAAGTTATGAATCCTACAGCATATGCTTTGAATCATTAGCAGGCTGGGAGCCTTTGTCCTTTGCCCACAACACTAACTTCCTGCTTAAGTAACATTGGCACAAGCATCTTTGAAAAACAACTTCTGGATAGCAGTATTAGCATCAACACAGATCAGATGCCTGTGACTGTTGCTAGTGCTGCCAGTATTTCTGCTTTCTTCACCTAAGAAGAGATGTCAAGTGTTAGGGGATCATCTGTCACATTTGTCATCATCACCAATCAGTCCAACTCTCATAGAACAGCAGCAGCAGCAAGTAGAGACTGGTGGTGGTGGTGGTGGTGCTGATGAGGGTGATGGTGGAGCAGCTGGGGTGGAGGAGACAATGGGGGCCTTTTAGCCAAAATCTTGAATGGGAGACATATATGCAAATGTGGATGTACATCACCACCACTAATATCAGTGACATTGTGGAGTTTGCTGCTGCTGTAATTCCTGCTGCTGCTGAATTGCAAGGGCATCAGGCTGTGAATGAGCAGGCTAATGTGCCACAGACCACAGCTGCCACAGTGGGAATGGGGTCTGGAAGTAGTGATTCAACAGTAGGACAGGTTCCACTTGTCAACAATAATCCTGGTCCTATAGCTAATTATGATTCTGAGGCCTCCTCTGCCACCTGATAACAGTTCTGTAGATGCAAGGATGTGGCAGTTTGTGTCCACCCATTACACACTGTGTGATGCACTGACCATACATGGCAATGTGGTGGAGTATAATCTGAAGCATGGAATCAAGTAGTTTCTGAGAAGGTTCCATCCCACATAATATACTAAGCCAGTGGCAGGAAGGATTAATTATTATTATTAAGTCTGCTAGTTATTATGTGTCCTTAGGGGAGCAGACAAGGGGGATAGTGACAGCAGCAGTACTTGGTTTCTGGGGTGATGATTGATTTGACATTGCGGACCTAAGCATCAAGGTGTTTACTTTCAGTTGAGCCAGTTGTTTGATGTGAGTGCAGATGTGTCCAATGTTCCCAGTCGTTTACCTACTTCTTACACATACACTGTGCATATTGAAGTTGTTGAGGAAAAAGGCACAGTTCCTTCCTGCTCTCAGGAGAAAAACTTATTTTCCAACAACACACCCATGATTTTGGAGGAGGTGCAGGAGGAGAAGCATTATTGGCCAACGTCTTATACCTGAAGTGGTGAGGGCTTGTTGTGGTACTGCGGCTGCCTCAGTTGCATCAATGGAGCTAGTGGCAAGTGGAACCATGATCATCATGACCGGTCTCATATCAATGCTGTTGATCCCATTTCCTTGGAGATGCCTAATTGTTCTGCTGCTTAAACAACTCAGTAGCAGAAGCAGTAATAACAGCAGTTGCAAATGCTGCAATGTGACCACGGCATTTGCCAATGGCCATTGGTCATTGGCCACCAAAAAAGACCTGCTGGCACTAGGCCAGTAGGGCATATTGTTTTCTAGGGCTTGTTCTTTCAAATCAGAGGCCTATATAAAAACAATTTGTATGGGCTTGTTTCTAATAAGCCTAAGCCCTACAAATCACTGTTTCCTCAGGGTTTGTGCCTCTAACAAACCTAAATCCTACAAATCAATGTTTCCTCAAGACTTGGTCCTCTAATAAGTCTAAGTCATACAAATCAATTTCTTTTTAGGGCTTGGGTTTGGCTAACCAGAGTCCTGCATAGTGCACAGCACACACAAATACCTTTCAGATTTGTATAATACTGCTGCTACGCAGCCTACTAGCCATTGTTTATGCATAGAAAGAAAGAAATCATTTAAAAAAGGGTTAGGAGAGGAGAGGGACCACCATCATTTATTGTACATGCTGCAGCAACCATGGCTGCAGAGAGTTTTTAGGCGACCACTTTACTCATACATCCTTGTTCTGCACCTAAATCCTTTCAGCCTCCCCCTATCCCTTGTATGTTTCTACTGTAAAGTATACCATATAACTGATTGTGTGTGATTTCATGCCTTGGCCCTCTACAAAATACTCTAACCCATCAAGTATCAGTCTGCCCCAGTCACAGCTTATGTCAATGGAGGTCCCTGTTTCTGTCACATTACGTTTTTTATTTAATTTTTTATTTTATTGATTTATTTATTTATTTATAGTTACTAACTGTCCCCCCTATCCAAGTCAACTAAAAACACAAATAAAAATTCCCTGTTCTACTGATTCTTCCCCAGTCTGCACCAACACAGCGGCTCTGTGACCCATTTTATACTGTGCCTGTGGGAAATAAACTAAAATTTGCTATGTGTTGTGTGTAAAGTCAATCTTCCTATTGATTTCAATGCAATGATTTTGGTGAAAAAAGTGGAAAAACTGCACTTTTTGCAGGAAATTTCCTTCTAAATGGGAAGTGCCCTTTGAATCCTATTTCTGTGTTGAAGAGAAAACTTTCACCCATCCCCACTCCCTAAGCTAAATTCCAAAATCACTTTATTTGCCTATCCTAACTAACAGAAGGATTGCACTGCTTTCTCTTTCTCTCACAAACACAGAATGGCATGCTGTGGGAACCTCACATCCCTTTTATACTATGCCTATGGAAAAAGAAGGGAAACATGCCATGTGGTGGAGAAAATTCAGTCTTTCTATTGATTTCAATGCAAAAAAACTAAGCAGAAAAAACAGAAAAATTGCACTTTTAATGAAAAATTTTCCACTTCTGTTTCACTATTGAGGCAAAAGGATTTCCCCATCCATAATCTCTATATTTCAAGAGGTAAATCATATCATATATAGCAAGGTTCAGCCCAGTTATGTGACATGAAATACATGTAACTAAAACATCAATATGAAATGATATGTTCTAAGAAGGTAATCTTAATGCTTCCCCTGTTGGCCACAAGGAAATAGCAGTAGGATGTACTAATACAACATACCTCCCAACATTTCAAATTGCAAAAGAGGGACACTTTTGTTTTAGAGAGGGTTCCTGGGGGGAGTGGCATTACTGACAATTTTTAGGTTTTTTAATGACCTACTGACACCTCTATGTGTAACTGGATAAATCATTTTGAACAAGACCAAAGTATTTAACTCACACAGACTAATTTATAAACACATATACTGAAGTTTATACAAATATTAATGAGTTTTATTGTTATGGAACAATGTGATACACATATATACACACACAACATAGTCTAATCACCTAAAAAGAGGAACACAAGGGTGGGAAACAGGGACCGAGGGATTTGAATCTCAAAGAGGGACAATTGAGAGGTATGCGCTTTGTGTACCATTAGCACTCAAATAGTTAACTCTTCAAAAGATGCAATGCCCGCAAAGAAGTGGCAGAGATAGTCACCACTACTAGTAATAAATATTAGTACCTGTCACAGGAGACAATTTGAGCAAAGAGGTTTTCCAAAAACGTTCTCAGATGCATGCTCAATGCTGCAGTGCAGTCAGCTCACACTTGCAAATTCTAGCTGGCTCAGGTGGAGTATGGCAAGATTACATGGTACGTACACATATATCATTTGTGGCAAGCATGCTCAGTGAATTAAGAGTTACTCACCACTGAGCAGTGTGGTTCACATGATGAGCCTGGTGTGTCTGTAGGCTGCTGGAGTGTTGTAGTGTATATGGGCAAAAGTTAAGAAGGGGGAAGGCCAGGAAAATGGGACAAAAGTGCAATGAGGGTGGGACCGCAGGCTTGGGCCCTAAAATCGGGACTGTCATGCTTAATTGGGACAGTTGGTTGGTATGATATAAGTCTGGAAACTATTTCTTGAAGCTACACTTGCCAAAAGCCACTTTACTAAACCACTCACACTGAAAATGGTCTTCTCTGGCCTGCTTGAATCAATTGCCTTGTATAATTCTGTAAGGGCCAGAGGGATGGGCAACACATTCTTATCAATGTTTTGCCTGTCATCTGGTCCTTTAAGAGGAAAGTGTGACTACTCAGTTTTTCTGTATATACTATATGGGAGGTATTTGGGGATTGTTTACATTAAAATCTTTACAGTGGCACCCTGAAGTACAGGAGCATTAGTAGGAAGTTAGGGAGTAGATGTATAAAATGGAGTTATAAAGAATGTGTCTGTAAAAGTGTATAAAAGTGACTTAAATAAATGTATAAACATTTAGCAACATTTTCTCTAAGTTCTAACTTAAATTGTGTCCCAATGTATTTATAAAGAAATTCACTAATTGCACCAAAAATAAAGGCAGTTTTAGGGATTAAATCTTAACACCAGGGATAACCTAATCTTATAGTGACAGTTGTGTGCAAATATATTTGCAGGTGCAGATTTTCTCATAATATTCTCAGATAGACATATTTATAAACATGATTTTACTTCTTTATAAATATGACCAGGCTTTTTATACATTTCCCACTTAGTTCCCAGGCACAAAAAAATGATCTGTCCTGGTTGATTCATACATTCATCCCATTGAATGTCTGCATCGTATATGTGAACTTTTGGGCTAAGTGGTGGACACTCAAATGGTGTGCATATTTCCTCTTGAAAGTACAATTAGATATTTATGAAGTATTACAACTGCAGATAACCACTAATATTACAATAATAGTTTAAAGTAAACAGCTAATAATACTCTACATCTGTTTGCTTTCCTATGGCCAGGAAATTCTAATGCCCCCTATAAATCTTGTTGTTGTGTCTTTGCTAAATCAGTGTTGGATGTCATGCCCATGTAGACAGACATGACAGTTGCCTGCAGGACAATAGAACCTCAAACTCTGATCAATGCACATAGTAATGTTTGCCCTTAAAAGAGCAGAGAAGTATGCAATGCTTTGCTTCACAATGCCTAGCACACAATCTGATCCTTTTAGGTTTAAGTCGGCTCATGTATTCTGCTTGCTTTAGTTAGAATAGAGTTAATGTCTTTCTCCATGAACATGACATCCAGGACTGTTTGAACTGGTTTTCTCTTGAATAATGGTGCAATGGCAAACGTATAAATAAGGCCATTGGAATTTTCAGGATATAGTAAGGTAAGATTTAGGTCATCAGTAGGAGGTGTTTATTCTCTTTCAAACACATTTCATTGCCAGCAATTTTGTCACATGTTTACACCTGAATGATTGCTGTAAAAAATATTCCTTAAGATACAATTCATATTATTTCAGTCCTGGCAGTCAATCCAGCCAAGATGGATTTTTTTTTATAGAAAGACAGCTTCTCCCTTTGATGCAAATAAAAACTTGTAAAGGATGTGGAGAAAATGAGTCATACAACAAGACCTTCTGAATTAACCACTGGCCGGTGTGTGTGTTATTCTCTGGAGGAAAGATATTTGCTATAAAGTTTAAACACATATTCCTATTGACGTTTGTCTCAGCAGGAGGATCATGTGGCTTCACTCTTAACGGAGTCAAGGCAATAATATTATTCTATTTTAACCCTTTGCGTGTCAGAGTGGTACGCAACGAATTGCTTTTGCAGTACATTGCATACCCCTCTGGCATTCAAAGGGTTAAATAAATTAGGCCAAATCAGTTATTCTGAGAATGTGTAATTTATTCAAATTGTAGGCATTTTTAATCAATGATTTATTGTAATTATTATCATTTAATGTATTAATCAGTATTAATCAGTATTAATAAATTAAGTCAGCTGAATAAAAACCATACAAACCTAAAGTGGATTAATGTCAAGTCTATATTTTATCCTTAAACTGTTTATTAATCGATCTGTAACATTAATATTTAGAGTGCTGAGTGGCCATTCACAATCATAGCTTATCATCTATCTGGTTGAATCAGCCAGAGTACTTTTGCATCTCCATAATACTGTCTAATCAAGGGTTACAATGGAGTGAAGATTTGCCTTGCAGTAATGAACTGCTGTACTGTTGTCTTTTTTACTGCATTTATTCTGTCTATGCAGAATAAATACAGAGTGTCTATATATTTTTTTCATTTTAACTATTGATTACTTTTATACTAAATCTAATAATGACATCAGATACTCTCTCTAATGTGTGCACCAAGTCCTGTTTCACAAAAACAGCAGCTCCAATTAATCATCATTTCCCAAGCCATAGCCTCACCCTCCCTATCCTAGGACTCAACTACAGTTTCTATTAGGACGCTTCACTTTCGCATCACTCATCATCCCACAAGGTAGACCTTTCACTTCTCACCTCATATACCTGCTTTCCCAATCAGCATACTCTGACCAACACATCACATTAGACAAACCATCTAAACTTGACCTTAAAATGTGGGAGAATTTCCTTTCTTCATGGAACAGCAGATCAATGCTTCCTCCTTCCCCATCTAGCACTTCACCAGCAGCAGGACAAGGCTTCATAGTCATATTCGGTGATGAATGGTTCTTGGAACCCTGGCCACCTGAAATTTCAACAATCCCCCAATTCTTGAATAACTCACGTTTGTTCAAAATATACCCCATTGTGGCCGCTGCAGCCACATGGGGTAATAATTGGTTAGGCCAAGCCATTACGTTCTACACTGATGACATAGCAACCTCCCAAATCATACCTAAAGGCAGATCTTCTTCTTCACATATTATGAATTTTCTCAGGAAATTAATTTGGCTAGCACTATAACACAATTTATGCCTGTCAACGTGTTTCACAATTCAGTCTCAATTTCAGCACACCCAACCCACCATCTACAGATACATACATAGCTTTCACTACTCACTGTCACTACAATCTACACGCAGGACCCATTACAATAAAACTATACCTGGCAGGTATTCAACATCACTTAGCCCTTCAGTATCCACAACAGCCTTCATTATTTTCAAACTATAAAGTAAAAATGTTCTTTAAAGGGCTATTTAAAAATTCATCTCAACTGCCACACACATGCCCATTATAGGAGGCTTATTTAAAAAAATGTATGATTTCCTCACTTCTAAGCCATTCGATGAACGCATCAACATCACTTTTTAGTCCGCTATCAGCTTAGCTTTTTTCGGTTTCTTAGCCAGGAGAGTTTACAGTCAAAAATAGAGTACCTAAATATCTAACAAAAAATCACCTGACATTACACTCTAAACTTTATATTCTGAATCTGCCGTATTCAAAAACAGATCAAAACAACCAAGGCACCAATATACCGTTTTACCCCACTCAAGACCACTGGTGCCCAGTAGCAGTTCTCCAAGCATTGTCAAAATCCATAGCACAGTACGCTGCACATAGCCCCTTATTTCCACTATCAGACGACCTGCTTTCAACAGGTAACTTCAGTAAGTATATGTGCACAGTCAGAAGTAGCATAGGTCTTAATCCAGACAACTATACAGGTCACTCTTTCCAGATAGGAGCATCATTGCAGACTCACAAAATGGGGTACCAGGCCACATAATTCAAAAATTAGGAAGATTTCGTTCATCATGCTACTCACACTATATCCCATATCCTAAAGAAGAAATCAAAACAAAAATATTTTGATGTGACACTATCCTTGGCTCTTTTTTGGCCTCTAACAGGCTAACCATGTTGGCTGATTCCTGGGATTTGTAATACCCAGGGTTACACAATCTTTACTAACCTTTGCATTACAGTCAGTTAGCTGTAAGCCCTGACCTCAAGTTTAAGGAGTAAGTCTGTATTTGTGCTTGAACTGAACTCCAGTGGGAAGGGCTGCTGCCCTTATTTAAGGGCTTGCAGCAGTGCAGCCCTTGCCAATGGAACTCAATTCAAGCTGAGCCCCCGCCCCCATTACTCCCTCCCTTCATTTCAATTTAGATATACCTAGGTCAGCCCTCTAACAGGCTATCCACATTGGCTTGTCTCTGGGACTCGTAATACCCACGTGTGGCACAATCATTACTAACCTTTGCATTACAGTCATTTAGCTTTAAGTCCTGACCACAAATGTATAATATACAAGGTCTCTTGATTCTGAGTTGGTCACTCTTAAGCTATATTGATTTTGGTGTTAACTCCTTGTCAGTTTGCTATCCTGACATTTCATATCTGTTTCCCAAATTGATATGTGGTTCTTTTAAGTGGTTATGTGTTCATTCAAATTGTTTATCTAACTGCATGTATGTGAATTTTAACTGCAGTTTACTCAAAGAAACACTAATTTAAAATTAGTACTGTATAGTTTTGGATTTAGAATGCACGCTGTATTTTGTCTGTTTGTATAATCACTCCAATTGGGATGGAAAATTCTGGCAGACATAGAAACATCCACCATATCCAATTTTCATCCTTCCACAGTGAATTAGCCCACTCACTGTGTAGCAATCCATATTTTTTAACTTTCAGTGTTGATTCTTTGACTATCTTATATGGCATTACATTCATAAACATAATACTAACTTTGTGGTGAACATAATCTGTTGCTAAGAAGTGTATTGTGATGTATATTACAATCTGTATATCCAGTGTGCAAGCATATTTAAACATCATATACATAATTTACATTCTATTCATCTAATTGGAACGTTTAGTTTTCCAGAAAAAGTTAAGTTGCTAACAATTATTTTTCCAGAGTGGTTTAAGGTTTGTTTAGTGTCATTCTTGCCAAAAGGGGAAGATCTCACAAAACAAAGGAGGAACCACCATAAAAATGTAATATAGCTATATACAGGGTGGGGGAGGTATCCATATACACTGCACCAACTGCATTATTAATTGTTACAGTCAATTAACCCTTGCTACATTGCTGTATTTTATACTGCTATATATTCTACCATATTTCAATTATATATATCCTACTAAATGACTTTGTCATATATGTGAGATATATAGTGCCCCCTCAACGTGCAGTACGATCCTGATGTGGAGACTGAAGGTGACTGCTCCAGGACCAGAGTAGTCACTTTCAGCCTTTCCCTGTTTTGCTGGTACATGTGATCGCTGCTACAACGATCACATGTACCAGCTGAGTCAATGATAAAGGTAGTGTATTCTGTCCATTGCGTTTGTCACTGTTCTCTGAGATAGATTCACTGTGATGTGCGGAAGAGAGATGCAGAGATTAGATGCAAAAAAATAACTGTCCACAGATGAGAGCAGTAATACTTAAATTGTTGGTACTGTGGGCATTATTAAGTGTAGGTCACTTTATGACCTATTGACACTTCTTTGTGTAACCGAAAAAGTTATTTGGAGCAAGATCAAAGTATTTTGTTTAGACCAAATCCTATATAATAATTATCTTGGATGTTTGTCAGAAGCCATCATGCGCAGTAGAGACTGCCCGAAAGCACAGAATTCTGGGAGTTCTGTGCTGGCAGCATTCTGTGCTTTCGGGCAGTCTCTACATTTCATGACTGCATCAACGGCAGGACGCAGAGCAGGACCGGCCTCTTAATATCACCTGAACCTTGGCCCATGTGCATGAGCTTTTACACTAGTAATTTATAAACACATATACTGAAGTTTAAACAAACATTAATGTGAGGTATAGTGTTGTGGAGCAATGTTATATACACACACCACAAAACCTAATCTACAAATACGTAGAACACCAGGGCGGGAGGGAAAGAGAGACATGAGGATTTTCACTCCAGAGGCACAGTGTCCCCATAAAACTGTACATTTGGGAGGTATAAGTAACCAATCATACCTTTTATCCAGTATTTATAGAAAATGAATCAATTCGGCACAAATTATGAAACTAGAACCTATAATAAGTTGTTTTTGTTTTTTTTTAAGTTTTCTTTATTAATAAAAGATATGGTGGGTTATTTATATACATGTGGTAACAAAAGAAAGCCATACTTGTGCCTAAAACAGTATAATTTGTGTGGATGGAAAAAAAGAATTAGAGGGAAAATATTATTGAATAAAGGCATACTAAAAACTGCCAAAATTGTTCTGGTCCTTTAGGGTAAACCACCCCTGGTCCATCTGGTCCTTAAGGGATTAATCCATTTATTTACTGTGACATAAAATATTCAAACAAGTTGTGAAACAATCTCAGAATTATTATTATATTTTTATGTGAGATATACAAGATAATTATTACTATCTTATACTTTATTATTGGTCTCCTGTACTCTATTCATGCGGGCATTGATGATAGAGTCAAGAATAAAGATTCCTTGTATATTCTTCAACAGCTTGATCTTAGCCCAAGGATGTTATATTTAAAAGAAAAGTAGAGTTGTTTTGTAGCACCCCTAATGTACCATAGTGTAGAATTAAACATTCACGTTGATTGAACTGAGACTTGTTTTGAAACGAGTTGGAGTCCTCTATTTTCTTCTGAACATACGTCCAAGGTATTTTACACCGTAGGAAGACCTTGATGCTTTCCCCACCAAAAAAAAAACAAAAACTCCTGTTATACTTTGAGTATCTGATGGGAGTCCACCGTGTAACAAGTCATGTCACTCAAAGGGTTACTGAGATTTCAGACATAAATAGAGCATCACTATGGATAAAATGCTATACTAATAATCATGTTCTTCATCTGAAAAATGAAAACAAATTAAAAAGAGGGAATAACAGGCAGAGGATATGAATATATACACAAAAAGGTGCCACCTGCCATCACACGCAGGGACTACTGGACATCTCTACTTCTTCTCTCCAGCTGCTCAGATCACAATCCTCCAATCCTCCACTCTGTAGATTGCCACAAAAATCCAAATACACAAAGAAATCTTAGAGCTCAAAAAAAAGGAAGAAAATCCCGTAATTCTATACACAAATATTTTTATTCAAAATAAATGATAATTTAAAAAAAATACTTGTAGAGATATCAGACATGAGACTACACACACCAGATACAATGTAACAATAATGTTCTATATAGCTCCGATCCTTCAGAACATAAAATGTTAAGTGGATCTATCTGATACTATTGTGTACTTTACCACAAAATACTGGAACATTCCTGACCATGTGGTATACCAAACACTTGTTATATAATATGTTGAACACTACATAAATTATAAAAATGTCTTAAAAAGGGGGAGAGAGGGATCTCATATACCACCCTGGGAATCAGCTTAATCCCAATCAACAATGAGACAGTCCCAGATATACTCCTGACACTTACCCTAACACCAACGGGTAATCAGAGCACAACCTGGCATCCAGCCGCGGTAAATAAAGACCACGTGGATCCAAACAAATATGTTTTTCTATATAACCATATAAACAATAAGCAAAGATCACATGGATCTCCATCAAATATATTATTACATATGTTCATATGAATAACATTAAGGAGTGCAACGAAGGAGATGACCGTCTCCCCTCTATATACTTACACAAAGACGAACATCTCCTCCCAACACACCCAAAACCAAATAATTCCCTCAGTCCGCACTTTAGCAATGGATCACTATATCCCAAGTTATAATTTATTAAAACCCTTCAGTATGTTAAAGAAAAGAGATGATGACTTCCATACAATGTATCTACAACATACATAGGAGCTCCTAAACACATACAAACTAATCTACACACAAAAAAAACATACAATACTATATTCTTCACCTGGTACCAGGATCTTTTATATATATCAAATATTGAACATTACTTTTAAATCATACAACATATTTTGAGGTGTGTTCATTCTTATTGTTCATTATTTTGTCTGAATATCTGAATAAATTTTTTTGTCTGAATATCTGAACACCTGGTTCGGTAGTAGCACATTATTTTGTCTGAATATCTGAACATCTGGTTCTGTAGTAGCAAGATAAAGAGGAAAGTTCATATACTACAATTTGGGTATTAAGTTAATATTGTCAATATTTGTTTAAATTTTTTTATTTTTTAAACAATGACGATTAATAGAATATGAGTAACCATTAAAATATGAAGAATGTATTGAGATATTTGTTGGTTCCATTTTATGGATGTATTTTTAGCAATATGGTCGTTAGAGATAATTTAAAGAAGATGTCTATGAAAGGAGTGACCATTTCCTATGGGAATATATTTCGAGAAATAGTTTTGAATGTATATAATACTTTTCCCTGATGAAGGAATAAGAGACTATTCCGAAACGCATTGGAGTGTTGGCAGAGACTGTTCAAATCCATCATAATATTATTGACAATTGAGCAACAGGTTATTCTTGCATTAAACATATAAGTGCCGCCAATAGAGGTGAAACTACTGACAAACAAGGCTCTGAGAGACATTGTAGCCACACGGTAGGTTGGATCATTTTTTAAGTGACCCCTTAAAGGGATAGTAATACTTCATTTTAACTTTATTTAATTTTGTAGGCATTAAAAAAAATGAAGAATGATATAAGTCTTATCTCTCAAACCTTTATGGTTTAAGAGATATTCACAAGCAAAGTTTCCCCCTCCCGCCCCTTTTACCTAGTGTAAGCCATCTCTTCTCAGATGTTAAATCCAGTCCATAGACCAGACTGATAACAGCAGGAGACAATCTTCTTTGTATGAAAAGAATGAAAGCCCTTCCCCCCTTGACAAGTTTTTCAGCTTTCTCCCTTATCTTAATTGAAGATTGTCCCTCTCTGCAGTCTACCTGGGCACCTCCCTTCTGATCTGGCTAAACATGGGGGGGATACTTTGCTTGTGAATATTTCTTAAACCATAAAGGTTTGAGAGATAAGACTTATATTGTTCTTCATGTTTTTTTAATACCTACAAAATAAAATAAAATGAAGTATTACTATCCCTTTAAGTCCCTTTGGTATAATCCAGGGTGAAGAACGTGAAGTGTATTACAACCCGAACCCAAGTGTGTGGGGCAGCTAGGTGTGGGTCGAGTGCATCGACGGAGCTGTGGATCAATTGAACTGGTTAAGGTTCACGAGGTAAGTGCACTTTTCTATCTATTTATAGACATCGTATTAAAAAGGTGATGTGATTATAATACAAATACCTGTTGTGAATTGAAGATCTAGCAAGATATAAAATAACGAGTGTACCCAAAAGACAAAAACAGAAAGGGGGTGCCAATAGTGCTTAAACCTGATGAACAATATGTCAATTTCAAATTGGAAGGAATTCCACTCACATTTAAATATGGCTGTATGGATACTTATGCATACGCACAGCTAATCAAACTTGCAGTGATCTCTTACCGCCATAGATCGGGATTTATTCAATCTGACCTCTTAGGGTTCTCTCACCAGCTCCCACAGAATCCACTGTCAATCTTTACTCGAAAAAAGCAGCCGCTCCAGCAAAAATTGCCAAAAATCTCAATTTATTCAGCAATAATTAGATACACATATAACATTGCCACAGATTTAAAACAACCCACTAAAAAACGCATTTCGAAGCATTATAACGCTGCTTCTTCAGTGATTAGCCTACATTTGGGTGTGTTGGGAGAAGATGTTTGTTTTTGTGTAGGCATATAGAGGGGAGACAGTCATCTCCTTCGTTGCACTGCTTAATGTTATTCATATGAATATATGTAATAATATATTTGGTGGAGATCCATGTGATCTTTGCTTATTGTTTATATGGTTATATAGAATAACATATTTGTTTGGATCCACGTGGTCTTTATTTACCGAGGCTGGACGCAAGGTTGTGCTCTGATTACCCGTTGGTGTTAGGGTAAGTGTCGGGAATATATCTGGGACTGTCTAATTGTGGATTGGGATTACGTTGATTCCCAGGGTGGCATATGAGATCCCTCTCTCCCCTTTTTTTACATTTTTATAATTTATGTAGTGTTCAATATATTATATAACAAGCGTTTGGTATACCACATGGTCAGGAAAGTTGCAGTATTGTGTGGTAAAGTACGCAATAGTATCAGATAGATCCACTTAACACTTTATGTTCTGGAGGATCGGAGCTATACAGATCATTATTGTCACATTGTATCTGGTGTGTGTGATCTCATGTCCGATATCTCTACAAGTTGTTTTTTTTTAATTATCTTATTTATTTTGAATAAAAATATTTGTGTATAGAATTACGGTGTTTTCTTACTTTTCTTTTTGAGTGCTAAGATTTCTTTGTGTAGTAGGCAGAGGATATGACCACTACAGAAGGAAACTTGCTGCCATTCCTTTAATTCGGGTGCTCTAAGAGGTTGCCTAGATTGCCTAGTGTTAGCAGGAGTGCTATTCAACACTCAGAACTGGTAACTTATGATCACATCACATATGATCATCTATATTTATTAGCCCTGAATGAATATTAGTATATAATATAATATATGTATTAGTAAATAATATTAGTATTGCATTATTTTAGCCCCAAATGATCCTTTACTTTTGAAGCTATGTTTATAGCAAAAAGAGACTATGGGATTTATGCACAAAAGAAAAGAATTGTAGAGAAAACCAAATGTATCAAAAGGGAGAAAAACAAATTCACAAATATGGTCAGTGGAGTAACTATAGGGGTCGCACCTGCGACCAGGCCCGTGCACTCCAGGGGCCGGGCCTCTCCCTGCGACCCCTCCACCTGGCTCCCACAATCTCCCGATGGCACTCTATTAATGCAGAGTACTGGAAGATGACATCATCTCCCAGCGCTTTGCATTACTAAGAGGACCGCGCTGGAGCTCCTGGTAGGAGATGGGAGCATTGTGGAGGGGGTCAATGTGGTCAAGGGGGTCCAATGTGGTGGTGAGGGGGGCCCGTGGCACTTCTTGTACCAGGGCCCGGAGGCTTCTAGTTACGCCTCTGAATACGGAGATTTCAAATTTAAATATATTTTAATTGACAAGCTGCTCTTGTCCATTTAAAAACCAAATGTAATATTGGATATGTCTATTTCTGCACTAGACATAAGTGATCAAAGTCTCCATTTCCCATCTTCTCTTTTATCCAGATTATCATTACAACAATGTCAGTGCTCTTAAAGTGGGCAGACATTATATTCCATTTTGCAGAAAAGCTGTTTAGAAGTGAATCTCATACATATTTCATAGTGCAGAACTGTCTTATTCAGAAACCCATTACTGATACAATTACAATTGTAACAATTAGTTTCCTTGGCAAAATGCACTTTTCATTATTTTCTGAGAAGCCATCCTTTAAAAGCATTTTAGGAAAAGTAATGTCTTTTTTCCATCTCATCTTGCAATTCATTTTGGCGATGATGATGAACAATGACGGTAATTGTCCCTCTCACCTAGAGATGCCTATTCTGTCATATTCCTGTTAATATTACATATCTGAATGCATCTTCACAGTGTCTAACTGAGAAATTTTCATGCATTCAGATTGCTAGAACTAAATTAGACTTTGGGAACATTGTAATTCTAAAACAATACTTAAAAAAATCTTTTTCATCCATGGATTAATATACTAAGCATAAAAATAAAATGTTTCTGACATTTTACAAAGTATTTGATTATTTGGAAAGTGTTTTACCAAGAAGTAAACATTGTGATTCTCTCCTTTTCAAATATCTCCTGTAGAACATTTACAATACACAGATACACATTTCCACAAATAGAAAAAAAAGAAATAATAGTAAATAAATAAAAATAACACAATATTTTATATACCATTATAATATGTTGTTGTTTAGGAAATTTTACATGGGATAAAATCTGATCTTTTTGGGTAAGCTATTCCAGGCTTTTGAAACGCTGTAGGAAAAGTATATTTGTTTTTTAAAGAATATTTTTTTTTTCCAGGGATCTAACAGATATGAAGACATTTTAATTGCTTTTATTGTGCAGTTCTAGAAAATCTATGCATGGCCTCTTCTAGCAAGTCTGGCTGTTCTTGTTAATGCTTCATAAAAAAAATTTAAAACATAATTTGAAGAAATACAAATACTTTATTTTGTATTTATAAAGCATTTTAAAGTGTTAAAAAGCATGACTGATTTCAGTCACATTCTGTGATCCTCACTAGTCAAACATATTAAACTTTTAATAACACCTCTCCTACCCTTTTCCCTGATGTCAGCACCTTTACTACGTTTTCCGTGGCAACTTGACTTGTATCTCATTTACATTGGGACAGTTGTCTGCTTTGAGTAGTTTTAATGCATTCTAAGCACTGAGTAAAGCTCAGTCCATGTTCAGGACGCGTAACAACTGCTTACAAGGAGAAAATTGTTTCACTGTGTCTGTGTGGGTGGATTGCCAAGACAGCTGCTTGATCAAGTAGATCAGCTCCCTCACACAGAGAAGAGCCTGACATAAGGCTAAGAGGTGTGGGGGTATTAAACATGTAGTATCTTTTAAACTAAAGAATATTTAAAGGGATAGTAATACTTCCTATGTAAAAAATATATATATTGTAGTTTTTATTCCCTGGGTAAAACAAGGCCACTCCCACTTCTGAGAGGTGTTTTATTCAAAAGTTATCACAGCTCAAACTTGAATTTTTGTAGGTGCAGTATCACAGTAGCCTGAAATACAGTGGTGCTGGTGCTACACCAGCATATGGACAAATCTGTTCAGTGGACCATAAACATCCACTATATAGTTTCAGGCCATTGAGATACTGCACCTAAAAAATTCAAGTTTGAGCTGTAATAACTTTTGAATAAATCAGCTTTCCACAGTGGGAGTTCCCTTGTTTTATTCGGGGGGATAAACCCTACAACATATTTTTTTTTACATTTAAAGTATTACTATCCCTTTAAAAGTGTAACTGATAACAGTGAAATTCTAATCCTCTGCCATATATAAATAAAAAAAAAATAATACATTCCTATTTTTATTTATTTATTTTAATTTATTTAGAAAATGTTTTACCAGGAAGAATACATTGAGATTTCACTCATTTTCAAGTATGTCCTGGACAGTTTTCAGTAAAGTAAAGGGTTACATATTTACATAGAGAATCATTATATATACATACACACATAAATATACATACATATGAACAGTTATATACTGTTTTTAGATATAAAGAAGATCTGATTATTTCAGGTAAATTATTCCATGCTTTTGGAGCTCTTTAAAGTTTGCATCATTTATTGAGTCTCGAATTATTTTGGAAAAGTGTAAATCAACAATTTTGGAAAAGTGTAAATCAACAATATGCTTATTTAATTAGAGAAGTTACAATAATGGAGCTTTATGCAACTTGGGGTTTGTAAATCCACACCCTTTTTTCACTTGTACTACAGTGAAATGCAGTTTTACTAGTTATTGCTTTGGTTATCAGAAAAAAAAGGAAATTATTGTAGCATTTCAAGCAAGTTAGGTATAGGGGAGTATTCCCATGGAAATCTTTGCATAAAGAGTATGATTTTCTGCTTTTTCCATGGGAATTCCTGCCCATAGATAAAGCTATAGATTAAGGGTGGGTGAAGCTTGTCGCCGTGTTCCCGCAGGAAATTTCACAAAAACCACGTTGTTATCCGTTTTTTCACTGGAAAATCCACTTTAAAACTAGCGGTTAAAATTTTTGCATCTTTCACCCATTGGCCCAAATTTTTCCCCATTTTTTCAATGGCTATAAAGTTTCCGCCCATTGATTTATATTGTTTTCACACTTCCGCTATCAAAAGGTGGCGTTTTCGCTGAAGGCAGACACAATAGAAGCAGCTACAGAGCAAGATAGAGACGTGCTGTGCTGTTGTGCTGTGATATTTTGCAAAAAATTGAGGCAGGAAAGGCTCATAGTGACTGCTATCACTATGGGCAGGGTGAAAAATAATTAGTCGAGGAGCTGGAAGGACCCTTATGTGTCCACTGAGTCTGAGAAGGAGCAGGATGAGGAGGAAGTGACCGGTACTGAACCAATGCTGTCCAATGCCCCTAAATCAGAAGAAGAAGAAAGAGTCCATTCTTCTCCACTTGTTCCCTATCCCTCCTCCAGGAAGTCATGGGTGTGGGACTATTATTCTCTTCCAGCAGGCACAGTGCAGTCATCATCAACAATGGTAGAGGTGCCAATCCATCTCATTCATCGTTACCTCCCCCGCCAAATGATAGCCACTCTTTTGATGCTACGATATGGTAGTTCGTCTCTACCAATTGCACACTGTGTGGTGCACTGACCACACATGCCAGTGTGGTGGAGGAGAATTGATACCAGGTCATCAAGTGGCATCTGAGGAGATTCCATGCCACAGAATTTGCTAGGATTCTGGCAGGGATGGTTCATCATTACTATTAAACTGTCAGAAAGTTGTCATGTGTCCTTAGTGGGGTTTGGACAAGGGGTACAGTGACAGTGGCAGTACTTGGTTTCAGGTGTCATGGTGTTTGGATACAGTTGTTCCCCCAGATGTTATTTACCACACACACACACTGTGCACATTGCAGTTGCTGATGGAAGCCACAGTTCCTGTTCTCAAGGGAAAAATATATATTCTATTTTGGAGGAGGGACAGATGGAGAAGATTTAATGGCCAACTATCACGGTGCCCGTGATCCTATGTCGACATTCTTACTTCCGGGTTTGTGCCTGGTTGCCTCTTATTGGTGCTAGCTGGCTAGCCCCTCCCAGGGCTAGCCTTTATATAAGCCCTTCTGTCATTGGGCCGGTGCCCTTTCGTGGTATCTCTGACCTTGTTTCCTGCGCTCCTGTTCCGTGTTTGATCCGGTTTTCGTCTGACCTCGTTCCTGTGCTACTCCTGTGTACTGATCCAGGCTTTGGCTGACTACCTCTCCGGTGTACCGACCCAGGCTTTGGCTGACTACTGCTCTTGTGTACCGATTCTGGCTTTGGCTGACTACCGCTCTTGTGTACCAAACCAGGCTTTGGCTGACTACTGCTCTTGTGTACCGATTCAGGCTTTGGCTGACTACCATGCTTGTGTACTGATTCAGGCTTGGGCTGACAACTGCTCTCTGATACTGATCCAGGCATTGTCTGACTTACGCTGTTTGTGCTGCTCCCGCTATTGTCAGATTGGTTGCTCCGATTACTTTATGCCTGTGTATCAGTGTGGCCTCCTCTACATACATTCGGTCTGTACTGTCCAGTCACTAGCGGTTAATGTTGCCTATCCATATTCGCCCAGCCTGTGCTTCTCTGTGGCCTCCAATGTGTACACCAGTCAGTGCTATCCAGTCACTAAGCGGTTAACGTTGCCTATCCATACGCCCAGCCTGTGCTTCTCTGTGGCATTTGATACGTACACCAGTCAGTGCTACCCAATCACTAAGCGGTTAATGTTGCCTATCCATAATATGCTCAACCTGTGCTCCTCTGTGGCCTCTGATAAGTACACCAGTCAGTGCTATCCAGTCACTAAGCAGTTAACATTACCTATCCATAACACGCCAGCCTGTGATTCTCTGTGGTCTCCGTTACGTACACCGGGCAGTGCTATCCAGTCACTAGCAGTTACGTTGCCTGCCTATTACCTCCTATCTACTAGCATCACGGTAGAGCTGCGCAGGTCCTTGTTTCACCAGATTACAGGCTGCCTTACTCGGTATTCGGTAAGGCCGATAGAGCCTCCTCAGTTCCTTGTTGCACCTAATACAGGCTGCCTTACCCGGTATTCGGTAAGGCCGGTAGAGCCTCCTCAGTTCCGTGTTGCACCAGGTACAGGCTGCCTTGCCCGGTATTCGGTTAGGCTGGTAGAGCCTCCTCAGTTCCTTGTTGAACCAGATACAGGCTGCCTTACCCGGTATTCGGTAAGGCAGGTAGAGCCTCCTAAGTCCTTATTGCATTTGCCCTCAGGCTGCCTTACCCGGTATTCGGTAAGGCAGGTAGAGCCTCCTAAGTCCATATTGCATTTGCCCTCAGGCTGCCTTACCCGGTATTCGGTAAGGCTGGTAAAGCCTCCAGTATTGTACTGCTATTTGTATGCCCTGTCTTGTGTCAAACTTGCTTACTGTTGTAATAAAGTTGCGCTTTATATTGTCTAATAAAGCTTTTAACCTACTCAATTGTCTGAGTGTTCAATAAAACCGTGACACCAACTTCTTCTTTTCTCCACATATACTGGGAGCTAGACTTGTGCGAATTGATTCTGAGAAATTCTGAATTAGTCGAAAATTGGGTAATTCGGAGACATTACGGACCATCCGACATGCAAGGATCATTTGACCTAAAAGATTCGACTCCGAGCAGCCCTGGTCCAAAAATTATCAAAACTTTCGACATTCTACAAATTTCCAAACGTTTCGACTATTTTCGGACCAGGACTGTTTGGAGTCGGATCTTTTTTGTACTACCTGCGCGTGCTCAATTACTTTATCTTCATATTTTTCCCCCATGTCTCTAGTCCAATTCCATTCTCCATTTCATACACTACTTTCCCTCTTCTGTCTGTATTCCAATAAGCTTCTTTGTTTCATGATGGGGGTTGGACTAATGACACAGTCACCCAGGCAGACAGCCTGCATTTCCTCATTGCGTTGTTGGAGCTCAGAGAGAGAAGAAGAGATTAGAGAGTGTCCAGTTTTTGTGTAGGCAGGCAGGTAGCATTAGGCTAGGCATAGGCAGGTAGCCAGCATTAGTGCCAGTTATTGCCACTGCAAGGGAGAGTCATCTTTGTTCCTGTGCAAAAAATAAAAAAATATTAGGGTTTTCTTTGAAAAATGTTCAGAGTGTCACATCAGCCAGTCTGACAGTTGTATAGGCAGGCAGGGTGCCTTTTCGCCACCGCAAGGGAGAGTCACCTGTGTTTGTTTTATTAAAAATATAGAAACTACAGGTTATTTGGTTGACTAATTTCCAGAGTCACACTGCCAGTGTCACAGTTGTATAGGCAGACAGGGTGTCTTTTCGCCACCACAATGAGAGTCACCTGTGTTAGTTTTATTACAAATACAGAAACTACAAGTTATTTGTCTGACTAATTTTCAGAGTCACACTGCCAGTGTCACAGTTGTATAGGCAGGCAGGGTGCCTTTAAAACACCGCAAGAGAGAGTCACCTGTGTTTGTTTTATTAAAAATATAGAAACTACAGTCCGATCGGAATCCTTCAGTCTTGACAGGGATGCCCACTCTGGTCAGGTCTATTTGCATTGGCTATTGAACCCCTGGCCACGCTGATCCAGAGGGACGCGTTGGTGGAGGGGTTTAGGGTGGGCCATAGGGAGGAAAAACTGGCATTATATGCTCATGATATATTACTGTTCTTGGGACAATCACCCAGGTCCTTACCACGGGTCCTGGACTTGGTAAATACTTATGGTAATTATTCACGTCTGCGAATAAACTGGGCCAAGTCTTCCATATTGCCCGTAGAACCAATTGAGTATGCGGCACTGTGGTGTCTGTTCCTTTGAAATGAGTCAGTGAAATACCTTGCACTCATTGTGACGGCTTCCACAGGGAGTTACATTAGGGACAATCTGGAACCGCTCATTGAACAATTCAAGTGTAAAACGGCATCTTGGCTCACGCTTCCGTTGAATGTTATTGGCCGCTCCAACCTAATCAAGATGGTGTTTCTTCCGCATTTTCTTTATGTCTTCCAGGGTTCCCCTGTACTCATTCTTAAGAGATATTTCACCTTAATTGATAAAATATTCAGAAATGTATTTGGTCAGGTGGTCCTTCTAGAATTAAATGATCTATTCTTAAGCAATAGGTGAACAAGGGTGGCATAGCCCTCCCTGACTGTTATAAATATTACCTAGCTGTGCAGGGACAGTATGCGCTGGCATACGTTTTACCCGGCACCCTGCATACCTTTCCTAAGACTGATGAATCCTTGCTCAAATCAGATTATTCCTTGCCGCATATCCCTTTTTCTAGGTCCAGAAATACTTAGGAACCCCCCCTGTTACGACTCGGACAACCTGCAGTGTGTGGTCGACTATACTGTCTGCTTCGAGATTCGAGGCAAGGGACCCTGAAACTCCCTTCTGGGGACCAGAGGGGATGGCACACCTTAGGCACTTGGAGTTTGGAAGACTCTGGTCATTGTATGGCATTTCTATGTTGGGACAATTGTATTGCAGTGATACCCTGAAATCATTCGAACAATTACGTGAGGAATTTGGCATTCCTCACAATCTTTTTTACTCATATCTGCATTTACGGCATGCTTTGAATGCCCTGTGGGGAGCTGAGACTCCATTCATAAAGGAATTTTCACTGGTCACGCTGGCCAAGAAGAGACAACCCCTTAGGCCTGTCTCATTAATATACTCGTGGATAGACAAATGTTCTGTAGGGGAGACTGACGGGCTTAGATCCAGATGGGAGACTGATATGGGTGCCCTTGAGGATTATGTACCTAGCATATACCCAATCTGGTGCGGACCTGGGGCTTTGATAGACTAGCTCTTATACTGACTGCAGATGCAAGTCAAGTATCCGCTTCCTCCATACTGACTGCAGGCGTGAGTCTGGTAGATTCCTTGCAACCCTGGATTAAGACTTTGTGTTCCTGTTACTGCTCCTGTTCCTTTTCTGTTCCTGGTTCCAGGTTCCAGCACAGACTACCAATGGCTTAGGCTATCACGGTGCCCGTGCTCTCTGTGCTGCTCTCCGTCAGTTTCTGTTGTGATGCGCTCCTATTGGTTGAGCTATGTTTGGCCTGCCCAGTATGGCCTTTATATACTGGGCTCTGGCACCTATCCGGTGCCCTTTCGTGGTGTTCCAGTACCAGTGCCTACTTGAGTTGCTAGAATTCCTGTGTACCGACTTGGACCGTTTGACTACTCTGTTTCTTGTCTCCTGCTCCGTGATTCGACCCGGCCTGGCTGATGTTCCTGCTCCGTGACCTGACTCGGCTTGTCTGACGTTCCTGCTCTGTGATTCGACCCGGCCTGGCTGACGTTCCTGCTCCGTGACCTGATCAGGCTTGTTTGACGTTCCTACTCTGTGATTCTACCCGGCTTTCCTGTTCCTGCATCTATGTGTCGCTTGGGCGACATTCTGACTTCCGCTATGCCTGAGGCCTGCCTGGCAGAGTATCTGTGTTGCCTCCATTACTGCTACGGCAGTGTGTCATAGGCTGAGTCCTCCGTTAACCCTTGCTGAGCCTCCGTGTTGCCTCCGTTACTGCTACGGCAGTGTGCTATTGGCTGAGCCCTCCATTAACACTTGCAGAGCCTCCGTGTTGCCTCCATTACTGCTACGGCAGTGTGCCATTGGCTGAGCCCTCCGTTAACTCTTGCAGAGCCTCCATGTTGCCTCCGTTACTGCTACAGCAGTGTGCCGTTGGCTGGGCCTTCCGTTAACTCTCGCAGAGCTTCATTATTGCCTCCATTACTGCTACGGCAGTGTGCCATTGGCTGGGCCTCCCGTTACTCTCGCAGAACTCTGTGTGCCATAGGCCATCCGTTAAGCTCCTGCAGAGTATCATTGTCACCTCCGTTACTGCTACGGCATTGTGCCATTGGCTGTACTCCCACTCAACTCTTGCAGAGTATCATTGTTGCCGCCGTTACTGCTACGGCAATGTGCCATTGGCTGTACTCCCGTTTGGCTCTTGCAGAGTATCATTGTTGCCTCCGTTACTACTATTCCATCATACTGGGCATTACTAAGAGAACTCACCACAGAGTTCTCTACAGAGAGACTGATTACACCTATTGGGACTTTAACTCATGCTGTACTGCTGCTCTGGGTATTCACCCTTTCCTGCCTGACCTATGTCAGTATAAGACCTCTCTTGCTTCCTATTATACTGGGCCTGTGTAGGCATATGCATCAATTACCTGTATTATCTCTGTATGTTTCTGCTGAGGTACAACAAGGCCTGTGAAGGGTACTTGATTATTTGTGTTTTCAATACAACTGTGTTTTATCCTAAACCACTGTGTCTGAGTGTATAACAAACCGTTACATAGGCCTAGTCTATAGTAGAGTCATCCACCTTGGCAGTATACTATTTCTGGTAGTAGCACTTGCTGGCTGTGACTCTCTACTTCTTCCTGCTATTTACCTTTGTGTGCTACCTTATTTGTAATTTTAATTGCATTTATACTATACTTTAATGACTTCTGAGTTATTCTGGGGAACCATGACACACATGTAATGCATTACACACCCCTCAAGCCACATGGTTAAAGACTCCATTTTGGAATTAAGCACGTGGTGTATGGGTGTGCAGTTCTTTTCACTCACATTTTTAACTCAGCTGTTATTTTGAAACCCTTTGCACCAATAAATATACCAAAAGCCACAAACCACAACAATTGGTGTAGTTGGCAAGACATCCGGAGAAGTTATTAATATTAATGATTAATAACCATTATTGACACAATTCCTAGAAATGAATATTTTCTTAAACAATTGATTTTTTTATAAATGTTTTAATTAATATTTTATCCTGGGCAATTTAATCAGTAAGCCTCCCAACTTATTTTTGTGTCAATACCACACTGCGACAAGAGTGGTGTGTTTTAGAATTGTCACATTGCAAGGATTGTAATAAGTGTACTTTGATTATAGCCTTGTGTGCCCTCATAAAGGAGTGACTAACTCTGAAGTGTATAGATAAGTGCTCATACTACAGTTACCTGGATTGTCTGCATTGTATATATATATATATATATATATATATATATATATATATATATATAGTGAGGGAAAAAATTATTTGATACACTGCTGATTTTGTATGTTTGCCCACTGACAAAGAAATGATCAGTCCATAATTTTTAATAATCGGTTTATTTGAACTGTGAGAGACAGGATAACAAGAAAAAAAATCCAGAGTGAAATAAGTATTTGACCCTCTATCAATCAGCAAGATTTCTGACTCCCAAGTCTCTCTTATACAGGTAACAAGCTGCGATTGGGCGCACTCTCTTAAAGGGAGTGCTTCTAATCTCAGCTTGCTACCTGTATAAAAGACACCTGTCCACAGAAGCAGTCAGTCAATCAGATTCCAAACTCTTCACCATGGCCAAGACCAAAGAGCTGTCCAAGGATGTTAGGGACAAGATTATAGACCTACACAAGGCTGGAATGGGCTACAAGACCATCACCAAGCAGCTTGGTGAGAAGGTGACAACAGTTGGTGAGATTATTCGCAAATGGAAGAAACACAGAATAACTGTCAATCTCCCTCAGTCTGGGGATCCATGCAAGATCCCAGTTCGTGGAGTTTCAATGATCATGAGAACAGTGAGGAATCAGCCCAGAAGTACACGGGAAGATCTTTTCAGTGGTCTCAAGGCAGATGGGACCATAGTATCACAGTGCCCGTGCTCCCCTTGCTGTTTTCCTGTCAGTCTACTCTGTGCTTTGCTCCCATTGGCTACTCTGTATTTGTCCCGCCCAGTATGGCCTTTATATACTGGGCTCTGGCACCCCTCCGGTGCCCTTTCGTGGTGTTCCTGTACCAGTGCTTGTTTCTGCTCAGTGTTTCCCAGTGTACCGACTTGGCCTGCCTGACTACTCTGCATCTTGTCTCCTGCTCCTGTGTACCGACCCGGATTGCATGACTATTCTTCTGTGCCTGCTCCTGTGTACCGACCCGGCTTCGCTGACATTCCTGCTCCTGTGTACCGACCCGGCCCAGATGACGTTCCTGCTCCTGTGTACCGACCCGGCTCGGCTGACGTTCCTGCTCCGTGATTCGACCCGGCTTGGCTGACGTTCCTGCTCTGGCTGCCTCTGTGATCCATCAGGCAATTGTGTCTCCGCTACTGCTCCTGCAGTGTACAAGTGGCCTAGTCTCAGTTACTGCTATGGCAGTGTGCCATTGGTCTAGTCTCCATTACTGCACCTGCAGAGTGCAAGTGTCTGCCTCCGTTACTGCTACGGCAGTGTTCCATTGGCCTAGTCTCCGTTACTGCTCCTGCAGAGTGCAAGTGGCCTGTCTCCGTTACTGCTACAGCAGTGTGCCATTGGTCTGGTCTCCGTTACTGCTCCGGCAGAGTGCGAGTGGTCTGGTCTCCGTTACTGCTACGGCAGTGTCCTGTGTGGCTCAATTCCTGATATTACTCTGGCAGTTCGTTCTGCTAACCTGTTTCTGGGCGTTACGCATCCTTAAGCTCTCTATATGGAGAGAGCTCCATCACAGACCTCTCTGCACTTGGGACTGTTTATACTCATTGAAGACCATTAACCCATGTAGTACCTTTCTCCTGGGAATTCAATATATTCTGCCTCACCTGTGTCAGTATAGACTGTTATGGACTTTATGGTTATACTGGACCTGTGTAGGCCTATGTATATGTAACCTGTCGTGTGTCTGTATTATTCTGCTTAAATACTACAGGACCTGTGAGGGTTATTATATTACTGTGATTTCAATAAAACTATCCTAAACCACTTTGTCTGTGTGTTGAACAAACCGTTACACAGTCACCAAGAAAACAATTTGTAACACACTACGTCATGAAGGAGCCATTATCATATTAACGTGGGTGTGTTTATATGTTAGTGTGGCACTTCACCACATTCACAAAACTCTGACAGCAGCATCTGCTGTTAGAGTTCACAGACTCAACTTCAGTAACAGCCCTCAAGTCAGAAGCAGAGAGGGTTGTGAACTGCTGTCAATGTGGAAGGGATGCTCTCCCTCACACATCACCAGCAATACAACAATCCTGAAGTCTGACAGCATTCTCTCTGCTGCCCATCTTGGTCTGCTGCCACACTTGGAGAGAATCCTTTCAGCATCATGATCATAACTACCTTAACACTTTGAGTGCCACAGGGATGTGCATTGTGCACCCCTGAATCAACCCTACTTTTAATGAATGAGCTCCTGAACCAGCTTTCTATGAATGGGCACTTGTTCCTCCAATCAAGTACTCATTAATAGAAAGCCGGCATGAGTAAGGATAGGAGATAGAAGCGGAAGGTGATGTTCTCCTTCCTGGTCACCGCATTGATCACCTATCTTATTGGATAGGTGATCAATGCCGGGGGCATATCAGGAGGGGGCCTTATGCCCCCCGCAAGGTTTGATTTTGTAACAAACAAAATGGATATAATTTTTGAGGAATAATCACTGCATTCATTGTGCACTCCTCTGGCACTCAAAGGGATAATACACAAGTAATGAGGCAAGTCTAATTTGATAAAACAAAAAAACAATGTATCCTTTTGACATTAACCCTTTGAGTTCCAGAAGTGCTGCATATCTCTTTGGCACTCTAAGGGTTAACTATGTGAGGGCACCTTATGTTGTATTTTACTGGGGGGCATCATGTCAGAGTTTATAGGGGGAGGGCAGCATGTTGGGGTTTACCTGGGGGGACAGCATGTTGGAGTTTATAGGGAAAGGGCAGCATGTCAGGGTTTACCAGGGGTAAGTATGTTGGAGTTTATAGGGGGAGGGCAGCATGTTGGAGTTTATAGGGAAAGCATTTTGGAGTTTATAGGGAAAGGGCAGCATGTCAGAGTTTACTGGGGGGTCAGTATGATGGAGTTTATGGGGTGAGGGCAGCATTTGGAGTTTACCTGGGGGTACACCATGTTGGAGTTTATAGGGAGAGGGCACCATGTTGGAGTTTATAGGGAGAGGAGAGCATATTGGATTGTTACATTGTGGGGCAGAATATCAGATTTATATATTGTGGGGCAGCATGGGGAACATCACCATTGTGTGTTAGCCCAACATACACTACCTGACACCCCCAAGTCTTGTTTCCATTCCAAGGCAGTGCCCACTATGGGGGGCAGTGTACATGGGGTTCTGTGGCTACCAGTGGGCAAAGGAACAAGGCTGTAGGGGGGCAGTGTACATGGGGTTCTGTGGCTGCCAGTGGGCAAAGGAACAAGGCTGGAGGGCATCTAGTAGCCATAAATCCACATGGATTCTGTCTGACCCTCAGCATTGTTTCCTTGGGAGTGCATAACATGCATAAAATATGATACAGAGCTGAGAAAATTATTATGTACTGCTTGATGTACTTTTTTTTAACCCTTTGAGTGCCACAGGGTTGTGCAATGCTCATCCCTATGTCACTCAGCGAGATAAGGGAGTGATGCTGAAAGTATCCTCTCCGCTCCACAATTGGCCAAGTGGGGAAACAGAGAGAATGCTTTCAGACTACAGGATTGCTGTATTGCTGTTGATGTGTGAGGGGGAGCATCCCTTCCACTTCTACAGCACTTCAACAATCCTGTATGCTAATTGGGACATTCTCCTCCTTTCCCCTTGCAGCCATAAATTTTGGAGCATTTGGCGGTGTGTATCTACATTGAAATGTCAAAGAGCTTTGAATACATAAAAAAATCATATAGCCACAGCATCAACCTTTAGTGCACCTCCCCCATTGTATTTCTGGCATTTCAATTCAGCATTTGCAAGCAAAATAAGGGTAAAAATACATTATTATTGTTAACTATAGATGTATGACGTAAAAAGCGAGACATTGCCTTATGAATTTAAATGGATTAAGTAAACATTATGGGTTATGTTGACATGGAAAATTTCAATGCACAGGTTGTCCAACCTTTCATATATCCATCTTTTTTTTTCAGCCCTTTCATGTACTTCACCTCTCGTAATGTTATGTGATAATAACTAAAACCCAAGAAAAATATCTTATAATATACAATAAATATTTTAAAGGCCATTGTTTTCATCTCAATTATTCAACATCATCCCAGTCACAGATTTCAGTTTCAGAGGGAAAACACAGAGGGAAGACAAGCATTGCACAGGAATATCTGGTACCATTACAGGAGAGCAAATTAACAGTTTCCTTTGATCTAGTTACAGGCTTGTCATTCCTTTCATCTTACAGAATAATTTTATGGTTCGACGCATAATTAATATGGCAAAGTCATCTGTGTATGAATGTAAATTCAAAATAAAATTAGATTGTAACCTAAAGAATCAGAGGTGTAGCTAGAAGCCACGGGGCCCTGGTGCAAGAATTGCCATGGGCCCCCAAACCACATTGGCCACCTTCACACTGCCCCCCATTTCCACATTGTCCCTCAATCGCCACATTGCCACTTCCACAATGCTCCTCAAACTCCACATCGACCCTTCCACAATGCCCCTCAATCTCCACATCGACCCTTCCACAATGCCCCTCAATCTCCACATCGACCCTTCCACAATGCCCCTCAATCTCCACATTGCCTCTTACACAATGCCCCCATCTCCACATTGCCCCTTCCACGATTGCCCCTAAATCTCCTACCTCCCTGGTGGTCCATTGGCAGAGGATAGGTCTGTGCCTCTTTCTGCGCAGACCTCTTCTCCTGCGCAGTCCTCTTCAGTAATGCAGAGCTCTGGGAGATGATGTCATCTCCCAGTGCTCTGAATTACGAGAGTGCCGGTCTGCCGGAGAAATACTGATCTCCCTCTGGCAGACCGGCACTCTCGTAAAGCAAAGCCCCAGTGCTCTGCATTACTTAATTGCAGGCATCAGGCGAGGGGGTTGCAAGGGGAGGCCGGGTCCCTGGAGTTACGCCACTGTAAAGAATGCTAATGTTCGAATAAGTTATAATGCTTTGCCTTCTCATACTTCGGGCTTTATTCACAAAAGATAAAAGAAATTCTAGATCGAACCAGCTTCACCATAGTGCAAAATAAAAATGACCCATCTTTGCACTGATTTAAATTGGGCTTTTAACCCCTTGAATGCTAGCTAGATCTTTCAGCATTCGGAGGGTTAAAAAGTCCAATTTAAATCAATTGGATTATTTACCTGACATATATTTTTCAATTTGTTTAATACAGAAATGCTTCTATTTTGTGGTATATATTTATAAAGCCCTTGGGGCTTTATTCACAAAAGAAGAGGATCAACTTCCAAAAACCTCCTTTTGTTCTAAATAGGACTTTTAACCCTTTGAATGATAAAAATGTTTTCCAATATCAAAGTTTTTCTTGCAGCCCCATGCACTGCTATGATTGGGATATCAAGCCCATATATAGCAGAGTCATGCTGAGCCACATGTGGAAAGGAACTGCAAAACTTAACTCTTTGAGTGCCAGAGAGGTATTCAGTGTATTGATGTAGCCTGTATTTTATAGGGGTCAGACAAGAATGAGACTATAAAAATCAGCCTCAGTAACCCATTGGTAAAAGGTGGATGACATCTGATAGAGGCAGGTGAAATTGCCTATTAAAGTGTTAGTAATGTCCAAAAAAATGTTTTAATAAATTTGTAGAGGCTAAAAAATGATTATCATTGCCACAAACCCCAACTCTCAAACCGCTATGGTTTGAGAGATATTGGCAATGAAAGTTCCCCCTTCCCTCTCCTTCTCCTGATGTCAGCATGTAGCTAACAGCAGGCGATCACAGTCTGGGCAGCAGAGCTAAAATCCCAATATTAGAAAATAATTACTTCATTGTAAAGGTTTACAAAGTGTGCCTGGTTTGCAAGCACACTTTGTAGACCGTTCCCATGAAGTAGTTCTTTTCTAATAATGGGATTTCGGCTCTGCTGAAGAGCCTCGTTGTATCATCTGACACGGATTCCCTTCTGTTAGCTTTACAGCTGACATCAAGAGAAAGTAAGGGGGAACTTTGATTGCCAATACCTCTCAAATCATAGCGGTTTGAGAGATGGGGTTTGAGGCAATGAGAATCTTTTTTTAGCTTCTAGAAATCTATTAAAAATTTTGAACATTACTAACACTTTATTAATATTATATCAAAGGAGATGAGTAAATGGTACTCCAGTGGCAGCTAAACTGTTATAAAAACCTCAACTACAAAAAAATAAATCTCCGGTTGTTCATCAATAAAAATGTTAGGCGCCTTGGGTCCTAAATATACTTACTATAATGTCAAAATTATATCTGTGACATTTATGTCACATTATCCCACAAAATAAACATATGTTTGGTCCCTTTGGATGCCAGCGGGCTGCACATCTCTTTGTATGTGATGGGTTGTACACCCCTCAGGCATTTAGAGGGTTAAACCATATACACTTTAGACTTGGCCATGTCTGGTTAAATTCACTGGAGACTGAAAAAGGTAATTAATATTCTTTGTATTTTTTAGTCCACTTCAAAGACACATGATTAGAGCCTAGAGTATAATTTATGGCCCACACTGATGATAATGTTCTGCAAATAGAATGTGACCATTTGGGTGCCACAGAGGTATCCAATGAGTTGTGTTGCACTGTACTCGATGCCTCTCTGGCAGTCAAGGGTTAGATGTTAAAATTATGTGCATGAGTTTTAAAGTCATGTATTGTGCATTCAGCTTTCATTCTTATTATTCCTGAAGAAGAGACCTCAGGCTTGATTCAATTGTCCACAGTAAAACTGTCAGTAGGGGAAAAATTAACACAGAACAGTACACACACAGTGATATAATCATAATTCAATTACCCTTCAACAGTAACCACGATGAGCATTGGGACACAGAACCTGACTTGTGGCACAACATTTGTCATGTGTTTTTTGTTCCCAAAACTCGCACTAAATAGTTTGAGAAATGGAAAACAGCTAACTCTCTGTGTTTGACACAATGTCAAACACTGAATGTGAGCTCAAAAACACAGTTACCCTCCCAAACACTAACCATACTGAACCCCTAACACAATGAAGCAATACTATCCCTAACACTATCCTATTTCCCATATCCCATAGCCATAACACTTACCTGTCATTCACTGTAAAACTTAATCTGCATCTTCCGTCTTCTTCATCTTCTTTCTTCTTATCTTCATTCTCCATCTTCCTTCTTCTTCTTTCAAAATATTGTTCATCAATGAAGAAATAAATATACATTTAAATTATATATGCCCCTGAAGTTCTGTGGCAGAAGTTTAGCGGCAGAAAAACAAATTAAAAATCCCCTCCACCCCATATGCATCTCGAGCCATTGCCCGAGCAATACTGAGGTAAATATGAACAGAGACTGGCTTTTTATGGCCAATCTCTGTTCAAAATGGTTCCCACTCTTTCATTGGCTAGAATGTGGGGTTAAGCACCTCCCAGTCAATCAGCTTCTAGCAGGAGGGATGACAAAACCCACTACAAGCCGCAGCAGCGATGGTGGCAGCATACATTAATTGGCCCACAGAACTTCAGAGGCATATATAATTTTAACTTATATTTATTTCTTCAATGAAGAACAATATTTTGAAACAAGAAGAAGGAAGGAGGTGAAGAATGAAGATAAGAAGAAAAAAATGAAGACAGAAGATACAAGCTTACAGATGAGGAATTACAGTGGATGATCAGGGTGCTGAAGACCCTGCTGGACAGCAGACTTACAGGTAAGTGTTTAGATTCACGGGATGATGTTAGCTTTAAGGGGGAAGAATGCTGAGAGTGCCAATGGGGTAAGCAATACTCTGCAGTGCATTGCATATGCCACTGGCACTCATAGAGTTAATTTTTTGTTATGGGGCTTAGGGTCCCACATTAATACATCCATGGGTCACTAGTGTAGGGTTCACTAGTTGCTTGAAACCACTGTTCCAGTACATGTTGTGGTTTTTAACACATGTTAGAGACTGAATGCCTAGGTTCGCTAGGCGTTAATTTAGTGCAAGAATAGAGTCTTTTAACATATGCCTCAAGCCACCACATGTAATTGAATACCAAATTCATTTTTTTAATGCTGCCTATTGCATCGAGCCCCTAGTTGTCTTGAAAACTTAGATCCGAAGCCACTCAGCCAATAAAGGTATCATTTTCACTCTACTAGTCTCCTCCACTATATAAAGTCCTATCTGGGGAACTTTATATAGTTCCTTTTTTTAATGCTGCCTATTGAATTGAGCCCCTAGTTGTCCTGAAAACTTGCATCTGAAGCCACTCAGCCAATAAAGGTATCATTTTCACTCTACTAGTCTCCTCCACTATATAAAGTCCTATCTGGTGAGCTTTTCTGGCATTTCTTTTTACAAATCAGGTATTTGGGACTCTAGTAGCAAAAGGACAAGAGCAGAATAAAAGCTTTTCCACCAGGGTGAAACGAATTCTAACTGTTAAAATAGGTAGGTTGGAGTATCTTCCCTTTGGTTCTCCAGCTGTGGAGTAGTGCAACTCTCACCATCCTCAGACAGACATTGGCTACTGCCTAACACTGAGCCAGTCTTTTCTCAGCAATTAATTGATGCCCATGCACTATGACAGTATCAGGATGTTATATCTCAGTGTTTGATTAGGGATATTTTGTGATTTTATCATAGTGGTATGAATTTCAGAGCTGGAAATTTTAATACGAATATGGTTTCTATTAGGTAACAAATAAACATTGGTTTACTGATTAACGTAGAGCTCTTCTGGAACAAACCTGTACTTTAGGGGACAAATACAAAAATCCCCAAGTTATCAATGATTAAATGGGGATTTAAATGACATTCAATGAGTTAAACTTTCCATTTAATTCAACAGGAATATTTATTTGCCCCCTTGGCGCAATAAGTTTGCTGTAAAAAAAACTTGAGATAGCTCCCAATAAAACACAATTTCATAAATTATTACAGTTTTACACATAGTGAATAAAACTGTCGATGTGTGCTTAAAATTCATTACATACATAAATTAAAATAGGATTAATCAGCCCAACATACTCATGCTGAGTGGGCTGTTTCCTAGATATTTCCTAAGGGAGTTACAGGAAGGCAAATGTATGGAAACATAGGTTGAATGCACATACTCACATATACAATATATACTCAATTTATTTTATTTCTGAACGCTCAAATCCCAAAGTACCTAAAATGGGTTGTAGGTTGGGAAATAGATGAGCATTATTCTCCTTAGAGGTTAATTAAGGGACTAAGGCAATAGTGCACTGCATGTTACAATAGCAATTTTAAAATGAATGATTCAGAAATAAGGCACTCTTAGGATTTGTTAAACTATGCTAATCCAAAGTAGAATTAATAAGAAGCCATAACATTGATGGTGCAATGTGAAAAATAAATAAATAATGGGCCATATGTATAAAGATTAAGTGAACTAAGTTTGGGGCAAACCAAATGCACTGCAAGGGAAAATAGAGATCCCCTAACTTCCCATTACATTGCATAGAATTTAAGGCATTAAAAACCCATTTAAATCAATGGTATTTTTCATATTGCACTCTCATAACACATTTGGTTTACACCACAATTACTCCATTTTGTTTTGAATATAAGGCCCATAGAGAACTGGTGCAATTACAGGGTAAATTAACTGCACCATAGGAGACAAATAAAAGTGTCCCTGTACTTTCACCCCCTTGAAATCTACGTTTGTCATGGTAACACATGTGATGCGTGGCTGGCATTGCCCTGTTGCAGTAGAGTACCAGGATATTCTATAGAAATGGTCTATTGTTGGGTGGAACAACCAGGTCTACACACCTGCTGGCTGTGAGAGTTCCAGAATGTTTAGGGGTTTTACTTATGCCATGCTTTTACTTGTCCCTGATAAGCACAACTATAGGCCATTGTCTGGTTGTTGTGGTGTCTTAGACAGAACCAGAACTCATCAGTGAAGATCACAGATCCCCATTCCTCAAGCAATGACATCAAGATATGCAGCATTCTCATGAAAGGGCTCTGTTTGAAGACTATAGTGGTAGGCCTCAATGTGGTTATCTAGCCTGCAGATCAGTGTTGTGTAAATGACTAAATTGTTTGGATCAACACATCTTTAGTAGTGGCTCTTTGAATGTCACTTTGGATCATGAGTGTTGTTACAAACGGGCTGCAGAGTGCTGTTCTCCAGAGTTGACAATATTCGTGAGTTGTGGACCCATATTGTGAGCATGTCCCTGGCTACCAAGTGCTTTATTCTTCTCAAACCCAGTGGGATGAATATTATTGCACAGTTCCAACTTCGTGGGCAACCTGTGAGGCAAAAGGCTCTCATGGACAGTCTGACTTACCACAATACAAAGACCCTGCCACTCTCTGTGTTTGTCAGTTGATGCTGATATTTTGGCTTCTTCATAGCCAATGCAAATCACAACTGAAAAAACAATGTTAAAAATCTCAATAACAGTGAATCTGCCAGCTGATGACATTTTTACCCATTTAGTACATAACCTAACATAATCAGTTACATATCTCAGACAGCCAATTTTTGACATAACACGCAACTCTTTCCTGGCTTCATATTTTCATTGTTAAGAAGTATACTGCCCTGTTTACCAATCTCAGCTCACAATACCAATAATTTTTGCTTTTATGCACAGTATCACAGTCTTGCCTTTTGTCTTCTTAATCATAGTTCAGTAATGCTTTCCCATTGTTCTTGTTCTCTGGCTAATGAATGGTGTGATCTTTGTGCTTCTGGACACTGGCATTTGAATCTCTGCTCAGACTCTTGCATCTATTCAGATAATGATGAGCTACTTATTTCGACCTTGCTTGCTCCTGTGCCCCTATATCTCTCTCTACCTACTTTAGGATGTGAAATGTAATATTATCTTTCTCTTCTCATTGGCATTATCATGTTTTGCTATAATGGAAAGACTGTTGAATATGCTGTAAATGTCTTTCTAAGACGTTACTGTGACCAAATTGGTCTGTGTAAAAGGCAAATATTATTATCCTTTATAATGTTCCATTATAACCCTCAGCATGGTACAATGACAATACATACTTAGTCAATACAGTTAGAACATACAATATATACACATCACAGGATCTTCTATCAAGAATTTAGTCTAGAAATGAGTGGGCTGGGATGCAAGAAATATTAATAATATAGAGTGTAAGAGCATCCAGTCACATGATTTGCAATACAGTAGTCCTAACACATAGCAAGTTTTTCAGTGGAATGTAAAGGGAATTTGGTCCAACCATTATATGATTGTAGTAGATAGGGTTAATGCCATGGTACATACTGGTGTGTGGTGTGTTAAGAATTGAGTTATGAGAAAGGGGTGCTGGTTGTATATCTTACCCAATCAAGAGAGATTGTGGGGTGCAGCTAGGAATTAAATAAAATAATGGGAAGGATTAGTGAGATATCAGGGATGTAGAAGAACCAAACCAGAGTGAAGAAAACAAATGTGGTAGAATTTAGTAGAGTTTAAATGTAGGAGAAAAGTGTTTCTAAGGGCTTTTTAGGTTAGGATAAGATTGTGAATTTAATTTTGAGTGATGAAGTAATGTAGTGTAAAGACTGCAAGAGAGTAGAAGGTAGGGATGGGCAAAAATGTTCACCTCAAATCAAAATTGGCAAAAAATGTCACTTCCTGCTTAGTGAAGAATTACTTGTGAAAAGTTTAGTTTTCCTGCTATTTTGCCTAGCTCATTGCATTGAATTCAGTGGGAAGACTGTTTTTTTCCACAGCACATGGACATTTTCTCTTCTTTTCCAGCAGGCATATAAAAAGGTGTCAGGCTCTCAAAGCATGCCATTCTGTATTTGTGAGAGGAGAAATCAGCACCTTTTTTGAGCTAGAGAAGATAGGCAAATGCAGAGAATTGAAGCTTAGTTTAGGGAGTCTTTTAGGTAGGACATTTGTTCTCTGTATTACAGGAGTCTGAGGGTACTCTGAGAAGAAGAAGGGAGGAAGGAGGTTGACCCCAAATACCCCAAAATTTGGTGTGACTGACTGGCAATACACAGGCAGGTGGGGTCAAATTTGCTTGCTGATCTTGCTATTATTATATCTGTGTTGGATGTGTCTGGGGGTGTGAAAAGGGAGCAATGTAGGGAGGAAGGAGGTTGACCCCAAATACCCCAACATTCTGACTGATTTGATTTGAAAGATGCATGCAGATGTGGTCCAATAAATTTCCTTGCTGATCATGCTGTTATTATCTTTGTGTTGGATGTGTCTAGGGGTGTGAGTTGGGAGCAAAGGAGGTTGACCCCAAATACTCCAACATTCTATCTGATTTGATTAGAAAGATACAGGCAGCTGTCATCAAAACAATTTCCTTGCAGACCTTTTCAGTGGTGAGAAATCCCCCACCACTGAAAAGGAGCACTGTGACTGTCCATAAACTGATAAAACCATTGGAAACTCTGACCCTGGACAAGCAAAGATGGCAAAAAGTATACAGTCATCCTCTCAGTCATCATCAGACACACACATGTGTTGAGTAACCACCAGCAACAACAACAGCAACACAGGTTATTAACATCTACAGCTTTATATATGTCAAGTGCCTCTGCTGCTGCTGGAAGTGCTGCAACTTTAACACCTAGTAGTAGCAGCAGGAGAATTGCATCAACATCTAGCACCAGTAGTAGTAGCAGGACCTGAGGTCCATGAAGTCCACAGTACAGCTGTGGAATGGCAAGGTTGCCAAGATGTTGGCAGTGGACATGCTGCCATATTCATTTGTAGAAACCCAAGGTTTCAGAGAACTAATGTCACGTATAGCTCCATCCAGGCCACAGTTATTTTTCCAGGACAGCTGGGCCTGAATTATACAAGCTGGTGTTCAGTGTGGTGGACAAAGGTCTTGAAACTGCAAATGTCAAGAAAATACATCTGACAACAAGTAGGCAGAGCACAGACTATATGACTGTCGCTGCTCACTGGGTTTCTCCCACATAAAAACATATAATTTGACTGCAGATAAGAACCATTCGGCCCACAAGCTGTGGGCAACACTAGCTTACAGCATCAGTTGACAGTCCCACAAAGCTGTAGATGTTTTAATTAAGCTAGAGTAGATGAGGAATGGCTTATACCCCACTCCTTAAAAGCTGGTTTTGTGTCTGCTGATTTGAGAATAGATGATATGGTGTATGTGCCCTGCTTTGCCCATGTGATAAATTTAGTTGTGACCAGATTCCTAGCACAATCTGAAACCCTCAGAGGGATGCTTACTATTGCCTGCAAAATCTGTGCCCATTTTAATTGCTACTACAGTGCACGCAATGCTCTATTTTCCATCAACAGCCAAAAACTGAGGTACCAACCAGTGAGAATTCCAAACTGTACATACTAGAGCATTTGTACGAGCAGAATAAGGCCAATAACAGTACACCATGAAAAACTGGAAGGCTTTGGAGGGAGCTTCTTTGACATCTGGCTAATGGTAACTAATGTGCTATGTATGTGAAACCCTTTCAGGAGGCAACCATGCTGGTGAGGAATAGGGGTAGGAATTAGTGAAATTCTACCATTGCTAATTTTATTACAGAAAATAAATGAGTAGTATGGCTGAAGAATCTTACCATAATGACAACATAGATGTGCACCAGCTGGTATAGGACTTGTTAGCATGCTTTAACAAGATCTTCCCATAGTGTCCATTAAAATGAATGAGGAATACATTCTTGCCACTTTGCTGGACCCCCACTTTAAATATAAAATTTCAGAACTTATGCCAAACGGCCATCAGCAGTTTGTCACAACAAGGAATCATGACGATCAGCAGCATCTCTCCAAGGAATAGGATTCTGTCAAGGAATATCCAAGATATGCTTATTGATTGAGTGGAGTATTGCATTTTGGAGGATGAGAGGGAGAAAGTTAGAACACAAAAAACATCTGGACAGCATAGTGAAAAAGAAAGCAGCAAAGCATGTCAACCAGCAGCAGCACGATCACCTACATCATCAACCAGAACACCCCGTTCTGAACACAGAGCAATTCATGGGTCTCGGCAGGGGTGTCAAAATCCAACATTGGTGGCGATGGAGGTGGCACATTTCTTTGGGACTTGCTCCCAGGAATACATGTAGCTTCTAGGAATGGTCCCACTGCATGTGAGATGGTTTCTGCAGGATAGCTATGATTTAGGCAGAAACTATGACCCCATGAACAGTATTGACATTTACTGCAGTCGAAACCCTTAGTTGCCCTCTGGCAAGCACTGAGTCTGAGTGGGTTTTCAGTACAGCTAGTTACATTGTGAATGACTGTAGGAAGCAGATATCAAGCAGCAATGTTGGGAGACTAACATTCTTAAAAATGAACCAACATCTCAAAGCATATGAGTATCAGGTAGCAGAAACCACATATGACAGATAAAGCCATTCCAAATGTATTAGCAGTACAGATGAGGAGGAGGGACCACTGCTATGACCAATAAGTAATGTGTATCAGTAATCTGATATATATAAATATATTACGTACACTGTATATAGTTTGTAATTCAAGAACCGCGATCCCAGGACTTCCAAATGATGAAGAAATTGTGCATTTTATTGAATCAATGTTTTGGCCCCACCTTGGGCCTTAATCAAGTTACAGAAAGTGTGTGAAAGATAACTCTTAAATACCCCCAAAAAACACACAAATTATGCCATATAATGTCATAAGGCAAGGGGAGGGGAGAAAAAAAAATGTTTTAAGTAAAATATAGTGAAAACTGGGATATGTACATTCTATATAAATAAAATATATTATAAAGTGTCCAAAAAATATAAAAATGACAGATCGTCTTATCTTGACTATGTATAAGAGATATCTTATCACAATGTACATGTATATGATAGGTTAATACATGGATCTCTCTGGTGAGCTATTCATTCCAAGGCCTGATCAAATAACCAGGTGCGCCCCTTGAGATCAGGGGAAAGGAGGTTTCGACTTCAGCAGAGGAAGGTTTTTTTTTACAGTAAGCTCTGTTAAGTTATGCAAATCCTTGCCCAAAGATGTGGTTATGGCAGATACAATGCATACATTTAAGAGATTAGATACATTTCTTTCAAAAGGGAACATACAGGGATATACCATGTATTAGTAGGCAAAACAGGAAGGTCTGATAAAGACTACTTTATTTGGCAGTGGGAAAGCTATATAATCTTCATATCTCTGGATTATGAGGCGAAGGTTGAACTTGATGGACTTGTGCCTTTTTTCGACCTAGTTTACTATGTTACTATACAATTCTAAAACCTGACATTCAAACACATTAAAGAAAAATTTACAAGAGAGTCTGGATGAAAACCACTATATTGTATAAAATATTACAATATTATGAACCAAATGTAGCAAGGTATGCTATATATATATATATATATATATATATATATATATATATTTATATGCATGTGTGTGTGTCTCTATCTATCTATATACACACACACACAAACACACACACATATACATACAGTATGTACATAAGGTAGAACAGAAGCACACGTATGAGTTGTACAAAAATAATAATACAATTCCGGCGCTTCTACCAGTGATTGTAAATGACAACACCAATAATTAGTGATGATCGAGCACCCCAATGCTCGAGTGTTCGGGTGCTCTGGCCGAGCGCCCCCGGAGGCTCGAGTGCTCGGCCGAGCACCCGAGCCCCATTGAAGTCAATGGGAGGACTCGAGCATTACACCAGGCACCCCCTGCTCTGATGAGGGGAGGGTGCCTGGTACATAGGAAAAGGGCAGAAAATGATGGAAACACCACAGAAATGGTTCAGGGACAGCATAGGGAGGATGTCTGGATGCATCTTGGACTCCAACGTCGCTGCTGGGAACGATGTTTCGCCCGTAGTACGCCATTTTTACAGACTGACCGTAAAACACACAAAAAGGAAGATAAAAACGACTTTAGGCGAAAAATTGTTACCAAACAGTATTTGCTGTATATTTACTTGTATATCATCTGCAAATTCTGCAAAAAATTTCATCGATTTTTCGGAACTGGGGCCATGATTAAGAGGGAAACGTGCGCAGCGTAAAGCAGGTGTTCAACGTGGTTATGGCCCGGGTAAGGTACAGCATTCAGGAACGGAGGCCGCAGCTACCACAGGTTTTACAACATGTCCGTTTGCCCTTGTTAGGTCCAAAATTTATAGTCGGAACAGTGGGGTCTGATCCATTGAGTAAAAGTGACGAAGTGACTTAGTGGATGAAGCCAAGAACTACCTTCTGCTCTGTCGAACACCCCAGCCCTATTTAATTCAATGGGAGGACCTGAGGCACTCCGATACAACCTGTATATCACAAAATGGAGGGCCTCATTCACATTGTGGTACAATAGTTCAGGTAGTGGTCCAACACTCATAAAGCCTATGCACTAAGTGAAAGGGCTGCCAAAAATTAGACTGAAATGTCACTCCAATACACCCTTTATTACACATAAAGGAGGGCATCATACACACCCTTGAAAAATTAGGATTAATGGCCTGCTGGTGACCCTCTAAAACATTAGGGGCGAGGGCATGCCGCTAAGCTGACCATCTAAAACATTAGGAATGAGGGTCTGCTGCTGAGCCGACCATCTAAAACATTATGGGTGAGGGTCTGCTGCGGAGCTGACCATTCTAAACATTATATGCGAAGGCCCGCTAGTGAGCTGACGCTATAAAACATTATATGAGAGGGCCCGCTAGAGAGCTGACCCAATAAAACATTATATGAGAAGGCCCGCTGGTGAGCTGGTCCTATATATAAAAATTATATCACAGGGCCCGCTGGTGAGCTGGCCCTATATAAAAATTATATCACAGGGTATATGGAAGAGTAGGAGGAGGATGAGAAGATTAAGAGTCAACCATATACCCGTTTTTTGGGTGGAAGGGGTGAATGGGAATACAGAGTATTCCCATCATTGTAAATAACATATCTAAAGTGACTTTATGTTCACCCGGGGCTTTCCTCCAGTGGAGTGGAGAAGTCAGGGGAAATCCAGGCCTTGTTCATTTTTATAAGTGTCAACCTATCAGCATTTTCGGTGGAAAGGCGGATACGCTTATCTGTTATGATGCCACCAGCAGCACTAAATACCCGCTCAGACAGAACGCTGGCGGCAGGGCAGGCCAGCACCTCCAAGGCGTAGAGTGCCAGTTCATACCACGTGTCCAGCTTGGACACCCAGTAGTTGTAAGGCACAGAGGGATCATTGAGGACGCTGACACGGTCTGCTACGTACTCCTTCACCATCTTCCAAAACTTTTCCCTCCTTGTGACACTAGGCTGCGCATCAGGGTGAGGGTGCTGGCGGGGTGTCATGAAGGTGTCCCACGCCTTGGAGAGTGTTGCCCTGCCTTTGTCGGAACTGCTGTGTGCTCCCCTTTTCTCCCCTTCTCGGTTGGCCAAGGTAGCACGTACTCTGCCGCCAGCGTTGTCAGATGGAAAATTTTGGAGCAATTTTTCGACAAGAACCTTCTGGTATTGCACCATTTTGCTTGTCCTCTCCACCGGAGGAATGAGAGATGAGAAATTCTCTTTGTAGCGGGGGTCCAGAAGGGTGAACACCCAGTAATCCGTGTTGTCTAAAATGTGTATAACGCGTGGGTCACGGGAAAGGCAGCCTAACATAAAGTCAGCCATGTGTGCCAGAGTACCAACAGGCAAGATTTCGCTGTCCTCACCAGGAGGATGACTCTCAATCTCCTCATCCTCTTCCTCCTCTTCTGCCCACCCACGCTGAAGAGATGGAAATAAAGTTCCATGGCTACCCTCTGTAGCGGAGGCAACCGTGTCTTCCTCCTCCTCCTCCTCCTCCACCTCCTCCAATTGTCGCTGAGAAGACGAAGTGAGGGTGCTCTGGCTATCACCTTGTGTAAGCTCTTCCTCCCGCATTTCCACCTCTTCCACATGCAAAGCATCGGTTTTATTTGTGAGCAGCGAGCGTTTCAATAGACACAGAAGTGGGATGGTTACACTGATAATAGCGTTATCGCCGCTCACCATCTGTGTCGATTTCTCAAAATTGCGTAAAACCTCACAGAGGTCTGACATCCATTCCCACTCCTCACTTCTGATTAGAGGAAGTTGAACGGAGAGGCGACGACCGTGTAACAGCTGGTACTCCACTACTGCCCTCTGCTGCTCACAAAGCCGGGCCAACATGTGGAAGGTGGAGTTCCAGCGCTTGCTCACGTCACACAGCAGCCGGTGAGCTGGCAATTGTAAGCACTGCTGCAGCTTCAACAGGCCGGCTGAAGCTGTAGATGACTTACGGAAATGTGCACACACGCGGCGCACCTTCGTCAAGAGATCATGCAAATTGGGGTAGGTTTTTAGAAATCGCTGAACCACTAAATTAAATACATGCGCTAGGCATGGTACGTGTGTGAGCTTGCCGAGCTCCAAAGCCGCCACCAAGTTACGCCCATTATCACACACAACCATGCCTGGTTGCAGGTTGAGTGGCGAGAGCCACTGTTCGGTCTGGTGACTAATCCCCTGCAACAGCTCTGAGGCCGTGTGCTGTTTGTCCCCAAGGCAGATCAGCTTTAGCATGGCCTGTTGACGCTTCCCCACTGCAGTGCTACACTGCTTCCAGCTACCGGCTGATGGGTGAGTGGCGCTGCGCGCAGAGAATTCGGAGCTGGAAACGGAGGAGGAGGAGGAGGAGCCAATAACGTAGGTGCTGGCGGAAACCCTGATGGAGGTAGGGCCCGCAATCCTCGGCGTGGGTAGCACCTGTGCCATCCCAGGGTCCGAGTCGCTCCCAGCCTCCACGACATTCACCCAGTGTGCCGTCAGGGAAATGTAGCGTCCCTGGCCACAAGCACTTGTCCATGTGTCAGTCGTTAAGTGGACCTTCCCAGTAACTGCTTTGGTCAGGGCACGGGTGATGTTAAGGGACACATGGTGGTGTAAGGCGGGGACGGCACACCGGGAAAAGTAGTGGCGGCTGGGGACTGCGTACCGAGGGACAGCTGCTGCCATCAGGCTGCGGAAGGACTCAGTCTCCACAAGCCTAAATGGCAGCATTTTGATGGCCAGTAATTTGGAAAGGTGTGAGGTTAGTGCTATGGCCTGTGGGTGGGTGGCTGGGTATTTTCGCTTGCGCTCAAATGCCTGGGGTAACGATATTTGGACGCTGCGCTGGGACAGGGAAGTGGATGTGGTCGCTGATGGTGCTTCAGATGGTACAGGTGCAGGGCGGGAGGTATGCGGGCCTGCGCCTTCAACAGGCGATTGGCCGGCACCGAAAACAGGGGAAGAGGAGGCAGTGGTGTGGCCTGCAGACACAGATTGGCGATCCGGGCGTTCCTCCCACTTATTACGGTGCTTGGATGCCATGTGTCGGATCATGCTGGTGGTGGTGAGGTTTCTAGTGTTCATGCCTCGGCTCATTCTGGTGTGGCACAGGTTGCAAACTACAATTTTTTTGTCGTCCGCACTTTCCTTAAAAAAATGCCATACTGCGGAACACCTAGCCCTTGGCAAGGGAGATTTACGCAAGGGGGTGCTCCGTGGAACATTTGCGGGCCGGTTTGGTGCGGTCCGCCTTCTTTCTTTAGCCACACCACTGCCTCTTCCAGCCTGTTGCGGTGCTGCAGATGGATCACCCTCAGGACTGCTGTCATCGCTCGGCTCTCCACCTTCCCAGGTGGGGTCAGTGACCTCATCGTCCACCAAGTCCTCCTCCACTTCCTCACTCTGATCATCCTCCTCGTTTCTTGATCCCACCACATCCTCAGTCATAGACAACTGTGTATCATCCTCCTCATCAAGGTCTTGAGACAGTAATTGTGGTTGATTTGATGGCAACTGTGTCTCATCATCATCATCATCCACTTCCTTTGACCTTAAATGCCGTTCCCCTCTGTCATCTTCTTGTGATTGGGTGCCCTCTAGAGGTTGTGAATCAGGGCACAAGATCTCATGTTCCTCTGCAAGCGTGCTTGGAGAGAGGTTCAAATCAAGGATTGGTGATGAGACGAGCTCCTCACTATATCCCAGTGTGGGATCACTTCTTTGGCCAGACCCTCTATGGTGGGAGGAAGGATGATCAGGGTGAGGATTATGTTGACCAGACTCTTGGCTACTGAGAGTGGACTTGGTGGAAGACAGGGTGGTGCTTAACCGACTGGAAGCAGTATCAGCTGAAATCCAACCGACCACCTGTTCGCAGTGGTCTGACCTCGAGAGTGATGTCCTGCGACGCCCTGTAAACTGAGACATGAAGCTAGGTATGGTGGATGTCTTTCTTTCTTGTGCTCTGGCACCAGGCACAGTTTCTACGCGTCCTGACCCGCGCCCTGAACTATCAGGATCACGTCCACTTCCCCGTCCCTTTTTACCCGCCTTCTTCATATTACATGGAATATATGCCGGTAATCTGCGGCTAGGCACACGAAACAGAATGTGACGCTAATCTGCGGCTAGGCACAGTGAACGGAATATGTGACGTTAATTTGTGAATTTGCACACTAAACAATATGTGACGTTAATTTGTGAGTTTGCACACTAAACAATATGTGCCGCTAATCTGCGGCTAGGCACACTAAACAGAATGTGACGCTAATCTGCGGCTAGGCACAGTGAACGGAATATGTGACGTTAATTTGTGAATTTGCACACTAAACAATTTGTGCCGCTAATCTGCGGCTAGGCACACTAAACAGAATGTGACGCTAATCTGCGGCTAGGCACAGTGAACGGAATATGTGACGTTAATTTGTGAATTTGCACACTAAACAATATGTGCCGCTAATCTGCGGCTAGGCACACTAAACAGAATGTGACGCTAATCTGCTGCTAGGCACAGTGAACGGAATATGTGACGTTAATTTGTGAATTTGCACACTAAACAATATGTGCCGCTAATCTGCGGCTAGGCACACTAAACAGAATGTGACGCTAATCTGCGGCTAGGCACAGTGAACGGAATATGTGACGTTAATTTGTGAATTTGCACACTAAACAATATGTGACGTTAATTTGTGAATTTGCACACTAAACAATATGTGCCGCTAATCTGTGGCTAGGCACACTAAACAGAATGTGACGCTAATCTGCGGCTAGGCACAGTGAACGGAATATGTGACGTTAATTTGTGAATTTGCACACTAAACAATATGTGCCGCTAATCTGCGGCTAGGCACACTAAACAGAATGTGACGCTAATCTGTGGCTAGGCACACGAAACAGAATGTGACGCTAATCTGCGGCTAGGCACACGAAACAGAATGTGACGCTAATCTGCGGCTAGGCACAGTGAACGGAATATGTGACGTTAATTTGTGAATTTGCACACTAAACAGAATGTGACAATAATCTATGGCTAGGCACACGTTTAAAATGGCCCTTTTTGTCTCTGTGTTGTACAATATTTGTCCCTGTGCACCTAGTACAATGTCACCTTACTAATATCCCACCATAAAAAAAAAATTAAATTGTGCCCCCCCAAACAAAATATAAATGCTGCCCCCACACACAACAGTCCTAAAAAGGACTTTTGGGTCTTGAAAGAGTACCAACACTTTTATTCTCCCTCCACTGACTTTCCCTGCCTGATCGCATCTCTCCCTGGCTGAGAATGAGCAGAACTCGCGAGTCGGGTGCTATACAGCACCCGATCACGGGTTCTGGCCAGCCAATCAGTGTAATGCCAGCAGCCAACATGGCTGCTGGCATTACACTGATGTCAGAGCCTCCCCGCACGTTTATTGGCTGCGCAGCAGCCGCGAAACGTGCTGGGAGGAGACCCGAACATGGCGGGCGAGCACATGCGGTACTCGTACGAGTACCGCCATGTGCCGAGCAGAGCGATGCTCGAGCCGAACCGAGCTTCGGCCGAGCATGCTCGCTCATCACTACCAATAATCCTTTAACTTATTACAAACTTTTTATTATTAGAGATCACCATGGAATTAACAACCATAAACCATTTATTAGAGCATATATTGGAATTAGGGCATCACTGACACCCTATAGTGTCTGTTGATGTTACTAGAATTTCCAGATGTTACTAGAATTTATTATTTCTAATTGGAGACCTTTCACAGTGAAAGGGGTCTGAAGCTGGTTTCGTAATTTTATAATAAAGACAGATGTCTATTTAAAGTAACTTTTATTGGTAGTTAATTCTGTGGTGATCTCTAGTAATAAAAACTTTGTAATAAGTTAAAGGATAATTGGTGTTGTTATTTACAATCACTGGTGAAAGCGCAGGAATAGTATTTTATTATTTTTGTATTTCCAAGGTCCAGTAGCAGGGAACGTTTTTCTGGCTGTAGCTACCGAGTGATATAACTTTTCTTCCATACAGAGCCGCCTCTTATAAGTTTTTTTCATAACTCATATGGGTTGACTTAAATTAATTTTTCATCAAGACTTTTGCTTTCCTCAAAGACCTGGACATGTTGTTAAATATGGTCTCTCAAGATAGGTGTCTTTTATTATTATTGTCATTAGTGGTAGTATCATGGACTTCATCTTATACCTTTTTGAAACACTCCTTCCCATTTATAATTATCTTCTGGTTTAACTGTAGTCATCGTTGGCAGTTTAAACTCAGGAGGAATATCCCAGGACATGGTATGTATTCTTGAGATTTGGCCAATCAGGAGTCTTATATTATTCAAGTTAGAGAAAGGGTAAAGGGAAATGTGAATTCCAATTATTTTGCTCTAATAAGTGATGAGATTTGTTGATTTATAGAGCACATTTCTTGATCATGTTATTTAGTCTAACCTTATGAAATCAGGATAGACTAAATGATCTGAACATGTATATGTTGTAGGAAAGAAGAGAGAGAGTGGGGATATGATAAAAATATTCAAATACATGAAGGGCTTCATCAAAGTGCAGGAGGAAAGTACATTTCAAAGGAGTAAAAATGTTAGGACATGAGGCCATAGTCTAAAACTAGAGGGACACAGGTTTAAATGTAATGTACGAAAGATGATAGTAGGTAACTGGATAGCCTACCAGCAGAAATTGTAGAAGTAAATACAGTGACGGAATTTAAGCATGCATGGGATAGGCATAAGGCTGTCCTAAACATAAGAAAAGACCAAGGACCAAACAAGGTTTGAGGTTTTTACAGTAGGAAAATGGGCAGACTAGATGCTGCTTTTCAGATCAAGATGAGATAATTTCAGAAAGATGGCAGCGAAGGACTGCTACATCCGTATATTGATGAGAGTGCTTTCTGACAACTGTACAACCTTCATGCCTTATATGAAATTAATCTCATCAGAAATATCTTCCAGCTGATAAATAGTGACAAAGTTTATTTTAATTGTTATTAAAATGCCTCCAGGTGAGAGCTAACAATACATTTCTCTAATTTTTATCACGGCATCTTAACTCTTTAACCCCTTCACGACCATTGACGTGCCAGGACCATCATGGTGGTCCAGCACTTAAGGACCAATGACGGTCCTGGCACGTCATGGAGTTCAGGGCTCCCGGTGTGGCTGCACGCTTCTCCGGGAGCCCTGAACCGGAAGTACTAAAACAAATAAAAGCCCTGTGGTTGTCAAGTGCCAGTCCTTAAGGGGTTAAGGAGGACAGAGCTGTGTGACATTGAGAAGCAATTCATTGCATATTATTCTGGTCCTTAAATAGTTTACATAGTAGACAAAAATAAAAAACAAAGCAGTCAGAAAAACAGAAACACTAGTTCTGCCTAAGATTTGGATTTAAAAAAGAATTCCCATAGTATAACACTTGAGGAGAAAAAAAGCTGAAACCTACAATTTTAAAAAGTATGGTCAGCCACTATAAATCAGTGCTGCTAGTATAGCATTGAAGGCAATGATAAAAGATAGTACACTGTGATGATGTTTATTTCTTTTCAAAGGTCACTAGACATTATTCTCATTAAATATGTATACTGTTTACTTCAAACTCATGTGCTTATTTGATAGTCACTGTAATTTTTCTTAACAACTGTCAAGCTGAAGAACTCCATAGGAACTAATAATCTGTAGTTTACCATGAGCCTGCCTATAAGTATTATTATTACCCTGTTCAAATTCACAAGCAGAATACCTGCCACCAGACTTTAGTAGACTTGAAAGGCAGTGGCAGACTCATCCCAGCTGCTTCATTCAGAGAAATTTTCTTTGGTTTTAAAGTGATAGTAATATTTAACAAAAAAAGCAGCTTTGATTACTCTTCGTAGTACTTGGGCCTTGGAGAGTGTTATTTCAATGTCAGAGTTGTAGTTCAAGAGAAAATAAATGATGCTATGTGCAACCAATACTTTAGAATCAAGTTTCACAGAGATGTGCCACCACCACCACAAACACCAACACCATAAATGTTAGCTTGCCTCCCCTAAAACACATGAAATGCTTTCTGTAATTATGATGATGACATGTGGGATGTTTTGGGATGTTCTTGCTGATGATGTTGCTCATGGTATAAATCCTTTGCTTACTTCTTTTTCTCTATGCTTGCTACTTTTTTCTTTTTTGGGAATCCTCTACTCTGCAAGCCTATCTTGGTTTTCATGTTATGGTTAAAGCAGGGGGTCCTTCAAAGTATCAAGAATGGTTTCCTCATTGCTTTTAATGGACACTGTGTAAGGATCCTGTTTAAAGAATGTTAACATGTTTTTCAAAGGTGATTCGTCATTAATGTAAGACTCCTCAATCATGCTCCTACGTTTTTCTGCAGTAAATATATAAATGGAAAACGTTTGCTAATTCCTGACCCTAAATGATAACCAGCAAGGTGGCCTCCTCTATAGGTTTCAGCAACTCACATAAGTCATACTTAAAGCGGAACAATCACCTTAAATCAAGTTTGGCAAATTTAGTTCTGCTCTTCAAACTGGCTAAACATAGTTTTGTATTTTTAAATATCTTTTTTTAAGTTGTGAGTTAATAAAATGTCTCTGTTGACGTTTCTTGTGGTACAAGCTGTACCATAGGCATGTAAATGTACAGCTGCTCTACCCAATCAAATTTTTTCATAGCTCTCTTTAGAGCCTGCCTCTGAGAGAACGTGCAGGCACTTAAACAAAGATTGGAAGTCAGCAGGAGGGGGGCACTGCCCACACATATTAGTTCATCAGGATAGCTGCGCTCTCCCTCACTACACAGTTACAGTATTGGCTCAGTTTACAAGTAACATAAACACTTATTTGTCATAAAAACTGCCATTGGTTGCTGGTCTTCAAATATTAAGAAAAAACGGATGGGGTTCAATCAATGTGAAAGTTCCACTTATAGTTTACATTGCCCAGGTGACAAAGATGCTCCCTCTAAAGCCTTCCATCTTTTAATTGTATATTCGCTAATTTCTTATTCTGATGGGGTAGGCTGCTGTCTTTATACTAAGTATAATGCATTGCAAGCACTGTAGGGGTGAGCACAGTATTTGAGGGCAATATTTCACATATCTCTTAAGGTTTTGGATTCTGTGAGGGATCTAGTCACAACTAAGTTTAGGACATGGTAAAAGCAGGATACATACACCATATCCCCTATTCTCAATGCAACTATTATGTTTTGTTTTGTGAATGTATTTTACCAGGAAGGATACATTGAGATGTCCTGGGGTATGCTCAATTTATCTACATCGAAAAGATGAAAGGCTGAGTTGATCCTGCCGGGACTAGAACCTGCAGTTCTACAGCTTATGCATTATGTTTGAGAGCAGCAGACACAAAACCAGCTTTCAAGGAGTGGGGTACAGGTCTGCTTTAGTTTATTTAACACATTTATAGCTTTGTGGAATTATTTTTCAAAACCACGCATGCAAAGAGTTGCATGCTGATTGTATGCGCTAACCTGCTGCTGTCCTTTAATAATACTTCCAGAACCTGAGGCAAGATTACTATCTGTGACCTAATGTTACATGCTACTTTTGCCCACTGATGGGAGGGAAACTGAGCGAGCAGTGTCAGTCATATAATCTGTACCACTTCTTTATATACAGTTAAGTCTATAAATATTTGGACACTGACACAATTTTCATAATTTTGGCTCTGTATTTGAAATGAAACAACCGAGATGCAATTAAAGTGAGACTTTCAACTTCAATTCAAGGGGTTGAACAAAAATATTGTATGAAACGTTTAGGAATTGCAACCATTTTCATACACAGTCCCCTTATTTCAGGGGCTCAAATGTAATTGGACAAATTAACACAATGATAAATACAATGCTCATTTTTATTTTTAATACTTTGTTGAGAATCCTTTGCAGGCAATGACTGCTTGAAGTCTGGAATGCATGGACATCACCAAACACTGGGTTTCCTCCTTTGTGATGCTTTGTTAGGCCTTTACTGCAGCTGTTTTCAGTTGTTTGTTTGTAGGTCTTTCTGCCTTAAGTTTTGTCTTCAGCAAGTGAAATTGTCATGGTTTTCAAGACACTCAGACCAGTGGGTAAAAGTAAATTGCAATTTATTTAAGAACAAAATAATGACAGATAATATCACCCCCTAGGGGAAACACTGTGAAATAGCGGAATAGCAGAAGTATGCACAGTATACAATATACAGAAATGAACAGGCTCTGAGTACTGATATACAAATGGTTAATAGAATAATCAGTCCGTCTCAGTTGTGTAGTTTGGCACGCCCAAGGTGTTAAAGGTGGAGAATACTCAACACCCACAGTCTGTAAAACTGAAGAAAAATGTCCAGCAAAGAGAAACCTGCCTCCCACCTGCTGTACGGCAATGGTAGCCCCACGGGCGTATGAACTGAGCGAATAGACTGCCCTCTCTGCCTGCAGCCTGGTTGCATCTGCTTCATTGTTACTGGCATCATGAATCAGGCACTTGCCTGGATGCCCTTTATAGGCCCAGCCTGGGGGACCTAATTGGTCACGCCTTCTCCTTTATAAACCTCTATGGGCCTGTGTATCAGTTACCCTTACGTTGTTGTTCTGAGTAGTTCTAGTTCCAGTTGATCCTGTATCCTCTGTATGACCCAGCTTGTCTGACTATCCATTCTGGTGCTGACCTGTGGCTCTGTCTGACCATTCTCTCTGTACACTCCATTTGTCTTGACAGCCAGTCTGGTGCAGACCTGTGGCTCTGGCTGACTACCCGCTCCGTGTATGACCCTGGCTTGTCTGACTATCCATCCTGGTGCTGACCTGGGGCTCTGTCCAACTATCCTCCCAGCGTTATCTACTCCTAGTGGACATCCTATCTGGTGCAGACCTGTGGTTCTGGCTGACTACCCGCTCCGTGTATGAACCTGGCTTGTCTGACTATCCTAGCTGGTGCTGATCTGTGGATCTATCTGTTTACTACGCTGGTGGCTCCATTACCTACAGACACCCATTCTGGTGCAGTCCTGGGGCTCTGGCAGGCTCCGGCCTTACTGACTGCAGGCGTGAGTCAGTAGTTTCCATTGTTGCCATCTTTATTGGAGACGAGCTCTTCCATACTGACTGCAGGCGTGAGTCAGTAGTCTCCTCTGTTGCCCCTTACAGGAGGCTGTAGGTTCAGTGTTGCGTTCTCTCCAATTCCTGATGCTATCAGCTGGCTTCGGCTTAGTCTCCAGCAGTGTGATTGACCCGTTGGCAAGCTCCTATTGCTGATAGAGTCTCTAGACTTTCCAGTCACCCTCTGCTTGTACTGTCATACTTACTTGCATAGCTTATTATTATTATTATTATTATTATTATTATTATTATTATTATTAAAGGTGTTCTCAACTATACCATCTGACTCCTTGTCTTGTTTTGCAAACCGTAACAATGGTAGACTTGGATAATGATATGCCTGCCTCCTGGAGAGTGTTCTTCACTTGACTGGATGTCATAAAGGGGTTTTTCTTTACCATGGAAAGGATCCTACTATCATTCACCACTGTTGTCTTCTGTGGACATCCAGGCCTTTTTGTATTGAAGCTCACAGTGCATTCTTTTTTTCTCAGAATATACCATACTGTTAATTTGGCCACTCCTAATGTTTAAGCTATCTCTCTGATGGATTTTTTTGCAGCCTAAGGATGGCCTGTTTCACTTGCACTGAGAGCTCCTTTGACTGCGTGTTGTGGGTTCAAAGCAACAGCTTCCAAATGTGAATGCCACACCTGGAATCAACTCCAGACCTTTTACCTGCTTAATTGATGAAGAAATAACAAAGGAATAGCCCACACCTGTCCATGAAACAGCTTTCGAGTTAATTGTCCAATTACTTTTGTTCCCTTGAAAAAGAGGGGGCTACATATTAAAGAGCTGTAATTCCTAAACTCTTCCTCCAATTTGGATGTGAATACCCTCAAATTAAAGCTGAAAAAAAACTGCAATTTAAGCCCATAGTCATTATTTAACTGTAACTTGAATTTATTTTGGTAAACAGCTGAAATAACAAAACTTGTGTCAGTGTCCACATATTTCCAAACTTGCCAAAATATTGGTAGTTGATATTCTGCCCTTTTTTGTTGAAAACAGAGGAGCTGATGTCCTCTGCTACATATCCCATGTTTTTCATGGATGGCTGTGCCAGAGTTGAAGAAGCAGGTTGTTAGTGTCATGGGCAAATGAAAAGGGACTCAACCCGCTACCAATTTTTAAGGCACATGCTGCTAACAACTTTTACTTTCAGATGTTGATTTTTCTACTCAGGAGAGCAGTATTGCAGCCATAGATAGCATATGTGAAAAACAGCAAAGTGGAAATTAATTAGCAGTGGCAAAAAGGAGGAAATTGTTATTTCTATGTGTGGGAATTTTCATGGCAAAAGTGGGAAATTGCCAGTTTTCTGTGAATATTGCAGTGAATAAATATGTGATCCTCCCCTCATCTAAAAGAGTACTTCATCCTTTCTGCAGTATTCAATGGAAAGGCAAGAGCAGAGTGTTTGAGGCTGTCACATAGATACAGTGCAGTATGGGCCTTGGGTTCCATTTTTCCATTGGTGCACTATAATTGGACCAGCTTCTGTCATAAAATCTTAAGTGCTTCTAAATTTGAATTTGAATTTGTGCAAGAAATAATTGGTTTGACTTTAAAACAAGCTTTGTATGGCATAGTGTAAAGGTAGTTATGGGATAAAGAGAAGTGGGATCCCTGTAACTATTTTAAAGAACTACATCACTGAGATTAACTATAATTAACTATTCATTTCAATTACACTCACAGGAGGTAGAGAGGCCAGCTTGTACCCCACTCCACACTCCATAGCACTCTAGATCTGCAAATTTAGTAAAAATTTAACAATTGAGTGGGTTCCCAACTTTTCTATATCAAGACAGTGGAAGAAAGCGAGGGATTTACTACATACTTTTTGCTGTGGATGGAAATGTTTTCACTCCATGAAGTTTATATTTCTATCCTGTGACATGAACAATTTTAGCAAGTGGTAGTTGGCTCCCATGTACACAGATTTTTGCCATGGTAGTACATGCAGACAAAGCATTTTCAAATGTACAACTATTTAATAAATGACTGTCCCATAAAATGGACATAATGGTGTACAAAGTTTGATTTCATTTATTATTATTGAAAAATAAATAATTTGGCCACTACTTATGCATGTTCATAGTCATTTCATGTTGGCTAACAATAGGAAGATAATCTAGGGGCATATCTGAAAAATAGCTATAGGGCCAAGATGCCACCTTAAGAAGAGAAAAGTTATTACAGCAATGTAACCTGCGTATCAATTATATAAAGATAATACCTTCAAAATAGCATTTATATTATTAATGTAGCACATACATTTTTCTTGTCATAAAATAGTTTAAAATTAGCTAAGTAAAATAAAATGGTCCAAAAAGTCAGCAAACATGCTAAATGGATACAGACAAATGGTAACCATCCACTCTGTGTACTTAACTAAATCTAAAAACAGATGAACTCAGCCAACCCTCTAAACTGTCCTCATTCATATTTTTGCTATTCATGTTCTTTATTTCTTTCCTCTTCTATTTATTGCCAATTACAGCACATCTGCAGTAAAAACTATATTTGTGATTTGATGTACAAGGAAAGCTACTGTTCCCTATTCAGATCAGTTGTATGATTCTTCCTTCACCCCAGTATAATTCAAAAGAAAAATTGAAATGAAATGTCAAGGAGACTCTGAAACAAACCACCTGTGCCAAAATCAAATTCACGAAGAGATAAATGGGAAATTTAGCCACCTGAATGCCAGAGATGTCTACATTGTGCAAGGGGCTAAATGAGCCTCTTAAATCAACAGAATGGTATATTTGCCTATTGTGCCACTGGCTTGCTTCAGATGCAATGTGAAAGATGAGAGAACATAACCATTGAGATAAACTCTCCCATTTCTATGTTAATATAGGGAGTTTATGTACTAAGATCTCTTATGTTGAACAGACCTTAAAGGGGATCTCTCACCTACATATATGTAATGTTTATTCGTTAGAGCATTTATCAAAAAGATTCAAAACATTGTTCATTGTTTTAAAAACACAGTTATAGGCACAAAAATTAAAGTTTAAAAAGTATCCGGCTGCCTACTTCTGGCTTGCCGAATCTTGCTGACCAGAGGAAGCTTCCATCCCACTACCCATCATCCTCTGATGACGGAGGCTGTGTCACTAAGCTGGAGCGATCGCATTGGCGGAGATCGATATCTAGCCAATGCGATCGCTCCACCCTAGTGACAGACAGCCTCCGTCATCTGAAGATGATGGGTAGTGGGACGGGAGCTGCCTCTGGTCGGCAAGCTGGAAGTAGGCTGCCGGATACTTTTTAAACTTTAATTTTTGCGCACATAACTGTTTTTTTAAAACAATGAACAATGTTTTGAATCTTTTTGATAAATGCTCTGAGCATTACACATATGTAGGTGAGAGATCCCCTTTAATGCATAGGCTCCATAGATTAACATATATATCTTACCCTTCCCTCCTCTATTCCATCCTACATTTCCACTCTGGTCTCCCGCTATGCCCCATCCCGTCACTTACAATCGGCCAATGACAGCCTTCTCTCAGTTCATTTTGTGTCTACATTCTATAGCCCTCTCAAGTATCGAACTGTTTCCTCACATTACTACTTATCTGTGGAATGCTCTTCCTGCTAACCTGCCCCACTGCACCTATCTTACGGTCTTCAAGTCACATGTAAATTTACACTTCCTCATCAAAACTTACACATGCTAGAAAGTACTGACTGTACATCTAAGGCTCTTATAATTTACTTACTTTATTTATATGTCCCCTATCTTTACCAGAACCCTAGCACTGTATTCCACACTTGACTGTTATGTACTGAGTATGTCTCCCTTTAACACTTTAGATTGTAAGCTTTCAGGCAGGGACCTCACTTCATGTTTCACTTTGCAAAGCACTTGTATTGTCTGAACCATCAAATTATAAGTGCTGCATACACTTGTGGTGCTATAAAATTAAACATATTCATTAACTAATGCATAGAATAACATAAGGACTGGGAAATATCTCTCACAGGAGAGTTTATTCAACTTTATCACATAACCTCCTGTTCTTTGTACATCTGCCTCACGAATGTTTGGAGCTCAAATACGTGTACCAGGAAGCAGTAAACAGAATGTAAAGCTGCTACATGCAGGGCTGTTACAACAATCAATCAAACAAGGCATTAGTCAGAGTAGCAAGCATCATTTGGGCATCAGTAAACACCACATGGGGGGCATACAAGAAAAAAGAGAAGAACACAAGTGGAAGGAATATAACTAAAGAAATGAGAGAAAATAAAATGTTGACTCTCAGGAAAGAAAAAACAGAAGGTGGCTTGAGAGAAGAAGGCCAAAGTCAATAAGGCAGAAATGTAAATTCTCCTTCGGCCATCTCAGATTATTTTAAAAGGAAAAAGTACCCAAGAAATTTCTCCGACACATTGTAACTCATATTTAACACCATGGGCCATATGTTCATATTGCCATGCGTGGAGGAGTTCTGGGGCAAACCATTTGTGCAATATGGAGAACTAAAAATTCCCTTTGATTTAAGTAGCAATTTTAACCTCTTGAATGCTACAGAGATTTCCAACGCAACAAAAAGTGCAGCAATACACACTGCACCAGAGAGAAAAACATTCCCTAGCTTTTAACACCTTTAGTGCTAGAGAGGTTTCCAGCAGATTGAAAAGCAATCTATTGGAGTGCAAAAAGAAGAGACATGCTGATGCCACCTAAAAAAAGTAACACACATTTATTCTACCAACAAATATTGGAGACCATTGATCAAATCATGATATCAGCCCGCTGTGAGAAACACCCAAAAGTAACATAATTTTCAAAAGAAAGTAGCTAATCACAAATACTGGCCTGCATATCATTGCAGCTGCTAACTTTATCACTGGTTTTTCTTTTTTTTTCATTTTGTCCAAATTGTTTAGTAATTTTTTTTTTTTTTTTAAATCATTATTTAGAATAAAGAGAATACAATTAAAAGAAAATAGACTTAAGAGAATAGGGATGGGTGAAATTTTTCGCCTCAAAATGAAATTGGTGGAAAATGGCACTTTCCACTTGGAGAATAATTTTCTGCAAAAAGTGCCAATTTTCCGCTTTTTTTGTCTAGTTTTTTCCATTGAAATCAATACGAACATTGAAGTTACACACAACACATAGCAAATATTATTTTATTTCCTGAAGGCATTGTATAAAAGGGGCATGAGGGTGCCTGTGTTGATGGAATGTGGGGAAAGAATCAGTTGAACAGGGGATGATTTTTTTTTTTTTTTTTTTACTGGGATTAGGGGCAGTTAATACAAAATAAATCCTAAATACAACTCAAAAAACCCATAAATATGGCATAAAAGGGGTCTGAGGAGGGTGCTTGTGTTGGTGAATGAATGAATTAATCAGTTGAAAATGGAATTCATTTTGGGGGGTTTCTTGACTGGTATTGAGGGGGGACAGTTAATAAAATAAATCAATAAAATAAAATAAAATTTGTATGTAAAGTGATAGAGACAGGAACCCCATAACATTAGCTGCCACTGGGGTGGACTGATACTTGACTTGATAGAGTGTTTTGTTCAGGATGATTTGTTAGATTTGTTGTTAGAGGAACTTGAAAGACTTATTAAAGGCCCAAGACCTGAAGAAACATTGATTTGTAGGACTTAAGCTTGTTTGGAACAAGCCCTAAGGAAACATTGATTTGTAGGAACAAACCCCCAAAAATTGCTTATTTTTTTTGTAGGACTACGTTTGTTTTTTTTTTTGTTTAAGCAGCAGGATGATTAGGCAGCTGAAAGGGAATGGGATCAACAATAGCAGTAACCTGGGTGATGGATGATGAAGGTTCCACTTGCCACGACTATCTCCATTAATGCTCCTGTAGCCTCCAGTCTATGTGGAGAAAAGAAGAAGCTGGACAATAATTCTTCTCCACCTGCCCCTCCTCCAAAATCATAGGTGTGTTATTATTAGAATAGAAATATTTCCCTTGAGAGCAGGAACTGTGGCTCTCATCAACAACTGCAATGTGCACAGTGTGTGTGGTGAATAACATCTGGGGGCACAACTGTATCCAAACACCATGACACCAGAAAGTACTGTCGCTGTCAGTATACACCTTGTCCAGACCCCACTAAGGACACATGACAACTTGCTGACAGTTTAATAGTAATGATTAACCCTCCCTACCAGCACCTGAGCATATTCTGTGGGATGGAATCTCCTCAGATGCCATTTGATGACCTGGTATCGATTCTCCTCCACCACACTGGCATGTGTGGTCAGTGCACCACACAATGTGCAATGGGTATAGATGAACTGGCATATTGTAACATCAACAGAGTGGCTATCATTTGGTAGGGGAGATAACAATGAATGAGGTGGACTGGCAGAAGATGTAGTTGTTACCCTAGAGGAAAAAGGTGATGGTGATGGCAAGCTAATTGTTTTGTTCGTCATGGAACTTCAAGTCTCTTTCTGGGTTTATCTATTCTTCCTCCTCTTTAATCTCCACCTCACCTCTTGTTGCCTTTCTGGAGCATCAGGGGATATAGTAAAAGTGGTGCTTGATTTCTGTAATGGGTGTTTGGGTTTAACATGTTTGATATAAATGTCATTGTGTCTGTGTTTTATGTGTGATATCAGGGAGGTTGTGCCAAGGTGTGTTCCCTTCTTTCCCCTTTTCATTGACTTGTCACAAATTGTGCACAGTGCCTTGGTGATGACTGCACTGTGCCTGCCTCAAAAGAAAAATAGTCCCATACCCATGACTTCAGGGGAGGGAACAGGTGGAGAAGAATGGCCTCTTTCTTCTAGTCCTCCACATTCCCCTTCACTGTCTGTGCTGACAGGGGATGATGTTGCTGCTGTTGCTGCTACTGCCTCAAAATCAGCACTGCAACTAGGGCTAGGATTATTGCTGGCGCTGGCAAGTAGAACCTGTCCTAGCCCCGCACCATTTGTTGACCCCATTCCCACTGTGTCCATGGTGGTCTGTGGCACACTAGCCTGCTCCTCATCATCCTGATGCCCTTGCAACTCAGCAGCAGCAGGAATTAGAGCAGTTGCAAATTCTGCAAATTCTAAAATGGTGGTGATGCCCATCCTCATCCCTGTCTCCCATTCCTTCTCAGTTTCTGATAAAAGGCCATCAATGTCTCTTCCACCCCAGCTACTCTACCATCATCATCACCACCACCACTAGTCCCACGCCTTACATGCTGCTGCTCTTTTACAGGCATCTCACTGCTGCTTGGAGCAGGTGATGATGATGAGCAATGTGACAGAGGGTCCCCTAATGTCACACTTGACATTTCTTTCTGACCTGAAGAAGGCAGATTGGCAGCAGTAGCAGCAGGCACAGGCAGATAATCTGTACTCCAGTTGGTGATGGTGGTGGTATTAATTCTGAGCCTGCTCTCCCCCCGAAGCCAGCTCTGGCCTTTTCAGGATCATGTTCCACTTGGACACTGTAGTGAAGGGAAGGGGAGGAGGACTCCCAGACCCAGAGGAATGGTATGGGCTCCCTTGACCGCTAGTCTGGACTCACTCAAATGCTTCCCCTACCACTCCCCTAACACTAGTCCCACTGGCTGCTTCACCATTACTGTTACTACTACTCTTACTAACATAACGCACATCAAGTTCAGCCCCATAGCCTTCCTCCATACAGTCACTAGTAAAATAATGATTACCCCCTCCTTCACTCCTAACACTAACAAGCTGCTGGACCTTCTTAGTAGTAGTAGTACAAGCACTGGTGGCAGTGCTTGGGGATGGCACATGTGACTTAGCATCCCCTGCTGTCACACTTGGCATTATCTTCTCCTTCCCCTCCCTCCTGAGTATAACAAGACACAGTAGCAGCAGTTTCAGCACTGGTTGCAGCAGCGCAGCACGTCTGACAGCAGACACAGAACTAATAGCAACAGGGGCAGCAAGTCTAGCAGAAAGCACAGGCAGCTGACCTGTCCTCCTCTCACTAGTACTACCCTATTTTCCCTCTCTTCCCATTCCCTTTTCCTCCCTCCCTTGCCATTAAATTCCCCAAGATCCCTTTTGGAGATTTAGAGGGACTGGCCAGTAGTGCTCACTTCCTCCTCCTCCTCAGACTCAGTGGACATATAAGGGTCCTTCCAACTCCTCCATTTATTATTTTTAAACCTGCTCATAGTGAAAGCAGTCACTATGAGCCTCTCCTGCCTCAATTTTTCCTCAAGATCACAGCAGAATACCACAGAATGTCTACCTAACTCTGTAGCTGCATGTATTGTATTTGATTTCCGCAAATATGTCATGTTTCTATGGAGAAAAGCAGAAAACAATGTAAATCAATGGTTGGAAATCTTCTAGCCATTGAAAAAATGGCATAACATTTTCACCAATGGGAGAAAGAAGTGAAAAATGTAATCTCTAGTTTTAAAGTCAATCTACAGTCACATCACTTCTTCAAGTCCTATGTTACTCTATGGACCCAGCTTTGGAGATCTTAGTGCATATGCTAAATAGAATAACATAGGAACTGAGGTAATTATATCATTGAAGTTATATCCACTTTATCACCTCTACATCACACCTTAGTACATAACCCCCCCATGGGTGTTTTTTTATTTTACCTATGTGATATATTTGTATCCACTGCTTTAATGAACCTTTTTTAAGGACATTATCATCAGGAAGATGGTCTGCTAGGCCTTTTAGCTCTGTTTGGTATTGCTCTGTAGCCCTTGCTATTGCCTCTCTCTCCCTCCCCTCCTCATTCCCCACTTGCTACCTCAGAGTCTATACTATCACATTTATACTGCTACCCTTTGAAGTGCATACCTGCTGTGTTTCTTTTCTCTCTTTCTCACAGTTATGTTGATATACATTTTAACCAAACATTTCACACAGGTACAACACATATTTGAGGATTATACTGATTAAACCCTTTCAAGATTTGAACTGTGGTACTATACATTGACAATTGACTATTATTAATTTGGATCATACAATGGTACTTTATTTATTATTATCAATCATTATGGGTGTATTACCTATTGTGTGTTTTTGTACCTTGACAGGCAGACAATATTTCTGGGTTCAGTCATCAGAAATAATATTGCACTTCCAGTTTCATCTAGTTTCCTGTAAATGAATAATTGTATTCTATATGGAAAATCACACCTGACTGTCTCTTTTGTAAAATCAGAAGTATAGGCCAGATGGGATGCTGGAACCATTATCAAGAGAAGTGGACAGATTAGATAGCTACGAAAATCCCTGTTAGCCTTTCTTGTTCGACTCCACACCGGGATTGCTGTTGATATCATGTACAGAAATGAGTGGAAATGAAGATGAACAGGGAGTCTTCATTTGGATAAACAAGATGTAACAGACCCATCTGGTCCTTTACAGACCTACGTGCACCTACAAGTATTAGGTTTACTGTGTGTTCACTTTTTTTGCATACTAAGCATGATATTATGTTCATTGTACTTCCCCATGTATCGGTGTTTACTGTATTTCACACATTGCCCAGTTCATAATGTAAGCAGCCTCCTGATTGGTACCCTGGTCTGTTCAACAAGTAGGCAGCCTGCTGATTGGTCGCCACTTGTCCGTGTTTTTCCCTTTTATTGCATGGGTTTGCTGGACATGTAGGTGGGCTGCTTATTGGTTGTCACTTGTCAGTCTCTTTCTCTGTTACTGCCTGGGTTTGCTCGGCAAGTATGAAGCCTGCTGATTGGTAGTCACTTAGCGGTCCTTTTTCCCATTGCTGCCAGAGACTGATGGACACATAGGCGTCCCCCTGATTCGACACCACCTGTGTAACTCTTGTCGCTCTGATCCCTACTGGCTGGAGATCAGAGCGGCAAGATTAAACCCCTCTTTGTGTTCCCTCTCACTCTCCCATCCCCCAGGTTCAAAATGTGGACAGTCTAATGATTGGCTGCATGTGTGTGTATCCCTTGCTTCTCTGATCGCCATTGGATGGAGACTGGTGTGGCAGGAGTAAACCATATTTATGTTTATATTAGTAATTCCAGCCCTATATATGATCCCTGTTTTCCCTCTTGGAGAGAGAAACCTGGCAACAATGGCCAGGGATTGACTGTTTTGCGTTGTTCCTATTACCCAAATATATCAGTATTATTAAAAGAAAAGGAATTCCAAAAACACCCAAGAAAGAAAAACATTTGATTTTATGAAACTTTTAACAGCATTTTTTAAGCATTTAAATTAATACCAGGTAATCTGACCATACATTCTTGGCTTTGTTAAAGATTATGTTTTTAGCACATTATTGAAACAATATGGTACTGTTACACTTTTTTATAATAACCTTGGTGAATAATTTGTTTAGCTTTCTATTGCTTTCTTTGTCTGTCATTCTCCCAGCTGTCCTTCAACACCCCCCGCCACCTTTTTCTGATAGTCCTCCCTTTCCTCATCATACAAAATGTAACTTGCACTGGTATGGGGCCTGACTGATTTATGGCTCATCTACCCACATGCTATCGAAACCTTGCTTTCTGTATATTTTATCTTCACTTTAACCTTGATTCCAGTGAAATATGGATTCCTAATTCAAATAAATAAGGGCATAATAACATAATAATAATAATACAGTTGGATCCAGTGTTCTTCAAGTGAATTGACAAAACAACTAATTCAGTGTGTGTTGTATTGTAAAACATGAACATTTTATTTACTGTAGCACTACAGGATGAGTAGTAGTAATGTAACATTTAAATAATTGTCAGAAGGTATACTCAAAGGATTTCTTTTACTTTGTGGGGAACTCATAAATCAGGCTTGCCCTCAAACGAAGGATACTTTCAGTGGCTACTCCAGCAACATTACACATAACAAGTCACCCCTGCATGTGAAGAGAGTTGAAGAGAAGGAAAGAGTAAAAGAGAGACTGGGGGGGAGAGAGTTTGACACACAGTTAAAATCATTACATATACAAATACATCAACTCTGTATTGTAAAAGGAGCATTATGATATATATAGTTGTATTGGTAGCTTTAATTATTCATTCCATTCGTTCGGAGTGCAATAAAAAAACACAGATAGCTTCATTGAACTCAAATATGAAGTATTACAATTTACTTATTATTCTTTACTGCATTGCAAAATATTTAGGCTCCCATTCAATACACTTTCAGTTACAGTTCTTTGTCAATCATACATTGGGGAATATGGAAGCAGAGACATAGATTAGAATTGATGAAATACCATATTTGCAGATTTGTACATATTAGCATATAACATTCTTCTTTACTAGTATATTGAGATACAATATGTATTCCATTTCAGATGTGCTGCTTATAAATTACATATACATTACGTACATATAATTGTATTATGAATGTGTCTGTGCCTCTCAAAAATTAATTATACAAAACAGTGCATTTTGTACACTACTATTATTTTCAGTTTTTAGTTATATTAATAAATGTTATGCTTTACTATACAATTGAACCTCCTGATGAGTGCTCGTTCCAAAGTGACTAATACCATGACTATATAGGGAATTTAGAGCGCCTATATTAAGTGGTTTTCTTTTTCTGTTACTCATATTACTACATGGCTCCTTCACTTCTAGAAGTGTTTGAGGTGCTATTCTCAATTTCTTTTAGGGGTGGTGCACTTGTTCTCCTAATTTTATTGGCTTTACTTTACTTCTTCTGAGGGCTGAAGTGGAGAAAGAAATAGCTGAAAGTCATTGATGAGTCCTACAACACTTGACTTGAAAACATCAGTTCTTTATAGCCTCTGCTTTTAATAAAAGAAACATGCAGCATGTCAACCGCCAACATTTTGCAAGTTTACTATTCCATAGATATACTTTTGCATCATGTTTGTGCAGGTTTTGACTTCTTTCTAAGAACTTAGTAAGTGTGGGATGGCAGTACATAATAGAAGATCTGTGTAACTTTATTGCTTTAACACCACTATATAAGGAGGTAGTGGGGTGGTGGCAACATTTGTAGGCACTCTGTGACTCTTATCATCTCCTATAGCAAACCAGAGTCATCACACTCCTCTGCAACAGGAACCATAGGTGTTATTTGGAATGAACTCACTGTTTTCAGTGGCACACTCTCTGACACATTAGTAACATCACTACTTCTCTTATGTGCCCCAGAGCTCTGGGAACTTTTTGGAGAGCTTCTGCTGCTTCTAATTTTGGCACCTGTGACATGTTCATGGTGTCTCCCAGTCAGACCTGTGGTTGTGCTTCAGGTGGGAACTCATTGAGGAGGTGCCTACATGTGAGCCTGCTTTCCCCCCTGCTCAGGTACTGTTTGTAAAGGCAACAGATAGCAACATGCATAGCTTTTGGATCCTGAGTGTATCTTCATACTGTGGACTTCATGGACTGCAGGCTTCCTGAGGGGCTGCTACTACTATTGGTGCTAGTTGTTGAAGCAGTTCTATTGCTACTACTACTACTATGTGTCCAAGGTGAATCACTTCCAGCAGGAGAGACTCTCATCAAAGCTAAGGTTGTGGGTCAATAATCTGTGTTGTTGTTGCTGCTGGTTATTCAACTCAAGTGTGGGTGGCTGAGTGGGGCTTGGACTTTGAAGTGGTGAAATGCTGATGCTGACTGACAGGATGACTGTGTATTTTAGGCATCTTTTGCTTGTCCAGGGTCAGTCCATCCAGTTGTTTTCTGAAACAGTTTATAGACAGGCACAGCGCTCGAGGATTGAGTTTTTGCCATTCAGCTAACTTTCTGGCAATGTCATCACCTGTCTCACTCTCAACTTCAATCGTACCTGAACAAGAGGAAGATGCTGGTGGGATATTTTCTAGGTCTACATCATCATCATCAGTCATCATTAGGTCATCCTCAGCATCGCCTGCTGCTTCTTGCCCACTACCCTTATATTCCTCTAAAAGGAACAGAGGTGTCAAACAATTTCTTTTTACTTTTACTTTCTCAAAATTCACTACTATGTTGAGGACAGGTGTTTTGGTGCTTGTTTGTCTCACTGTCAGATGCAGCAGTTGGTTCGCCTGCTACACCATCCTCCATCATACCAACATCAACATAGAATGTGACTTGTTGTAATATACAGTGTTCTTCTTATGTGTTTTTTGTTATAGTACTGGCACTGGTGGTGGAGGTGGAACCTTGACAACCTGCATTCTCTCCGGGAGAAGAGAGATTATCATGATTTATTGCACACGCTGCAACAACCATGGCTGCAGTCAGTTTTTGAAGTACAACTTTACTCCTACATCCCTGCACTACTTCTCCTTTCCCCCTACCCCTGCCCCTTGTGCATGTGCTGGACGTTACTCAACTACTGTGTGTGTTTTTACTCTAAGTACACAACAGAACTGATGGAGTATGATGCACAAGTTACCGATGAGAGGACCAAAACATTGCTGCTGTTTATAGTTCACATGTCCTGATGTTATTTGAAAAATACAACACTACAATTTTTGATACCAGATCTGTGATTTCTATGTATTTAAATGTTTTTTGATACAACACATGGAGGATCAGTGGTAGTCTCAAGCTGAGGGATACGTGAGTGTCAATACTTTACTTGTATATATATCTATACTGTAGATGTAGCAAAACCAACCTAATCACATCAATCAAGTGTCACTTACCACTCAACCATTCTCACCCAGAGCAGCCTCTGCAATCGCATATATTACTATAAATTAAAAAGAGGGTATACAGGCCCCCCAAGCCAAGGTTATGACCTTTTCTGCTTAATCACCATGGCCTTTTTTGCCATACTGTAATGAATCTCATTACTGGTATCCTTTGGATTACCAGTGTCTGTGGAACCGATCTCTGGCAGTCAGGAGGTTGAGGTCTCTTCTGATAATTACTGAAGTACTGCAGGCAGCAAGATGGGTCTAATTGCTAGAAATTCAATTACGTAAAAGGTTTTCAGCAATTAACATCTATATTGCATATTCCTGAATAATGGATTAAACTACAATTAACTTCATCATTTGTCATAGACTGTATGCATGTTAAATAATAATTCCTGTGTGAGTGAAAGGGGTTAAAGTTATTTACAGTAATCAGTTTAGCATAAAATGCCAGGTTCCATATGGTGGTCTCATATAAAGTACACAACATTTTTGAGGTTTATACTCTGCTAATAAATCTTCCTCTGAAGTAATGTGTTTGAGATTTCTTATTCAAAGGGTTAAAAGCCCCATTTTCATCAATGGGGATTTTTTTATGGATCAGCCAGTTTTCTCCAGAACTGAACCATGTGGATTATGCATTAAGACGTAATAAAGAGCTGATAGAGTGGTGATGACTTCTGGGGGGGAGACTCATTAAGGTGTGATAATGTGGAGATAAAGTGGAGATAATTTCTCCAGTGATTTCACTTTTCCAGTTACAGAAGTATCCTATGAAGCCAATGCATTAAGATCTCTCCAACTTGAGAATTCTTAGTGCGTAGGCTCCACAGAATAAAATAGGAACTGGAGAATTGATATCACTGGAAAAGTTATATCCTCTTTTTCATACATTAGTGTATCTCCTCCCTAAAGTGTTCTAAATTCCCCAAGTCGTACGTTATTCTATGGAGGCTATTCACTATGTTTTCTCCAACCTTAGAAATCTTAGTGTCTTGATTCCATAGACTAATGTAAATCTTGGAGAGTTTAGAACAATGGAGTAGTCATCTCCATTTTAACACCTCTTTATCATGCCTTAGTGAATAACCCCCAGTTTTTCTTGGAGCATCAGACTCTATAACATTGCCTTGCACAGTAGAGAACACAATGCAAATAAAATAGACATGATATTGGTGTGTTTTCTAGGATGCAAGTCTTCAAACAAGCTTATGTTTGTAGTTGTATATTCCTTTTTTTCCAATGTCATTTCCAATTGACAGTTATAAGACCATAACACTGATATTCTCAAACCAGTACATTTTATGTCATTTCATTTTCCCTCACACTTTGTCCTCCTGCAAATCTCATGTCCATTTACAGAATTGATTGAAAACACTCAGTTATCTGACATTCACAAACATTTTTCTTTGTGTATGACATGACAGAAGCTCTGATACAAGGACATTTCAGAAAAATAAGAGATGCAAGAATTGTAGTGTCCATGACTACTTTAACCACTTGGATGCTATTGTTGTCTCCAACATTTCAGTGCAATATGTTGGAGAATTTTCTAGCTTCCGTGGACAGAATTTGATTAAGACTTGATAGGGCCCTAGGCAGGACTCCAAATTGTCCTCCACCACCACCACCGCAAGCCTATCAGTTTGAACATTGTACTTATGGTTAGAGGTACTAATGTCAGCTTAATAAAAGTAACAAGTTGAATGCTTTAACCCTTTGGATGTCAGCAAAGCATTGCAAAGCACCAATGTATTCAGAGCTGCAAAATAAAGTGTCACTATATAAATAAAGGATGATGAGGATAATGATAATAATAATAATAATAATAATAATAATAATAATAAAAGCAACATACTGGGCAGCTCACTTGCATCCAAGGGGTTAAATACATAAAAATGTGCCACACAGCTTATAATTGAAATGGCTCTACACGAGTGATTCCACAGAGCTTACAAATGAAATGGGGCTACAAAATTATTCTACAGCTTACAATTGAAATAGGGATACACAAGGGATTCCACAGAGTTTACAATTGAAATGGGGCTACAACATTAACCCTTTGAGTGCCAGAGTGGTACAGAATGCATTGCAAAGCAATGCATTCCGTACCACTCTGGCACTCAAAGGTTTAAACCACAGAGATTACAAATGAAATGTTGCTACATTAGTGATACCACAGACCTAACAACTGAAATGGGGCTACACTAGTGACAACAACCACAGAGCTTACAAATGAAGTGTCCACATACTCTATCTGCACACCAGACTGATTCCACTGGAGGTCAAGGATCCCCACATACATGTTCTGCCCCCCAGTCTGGTTCCACTGGTAGACACAATCTTCATTTGTATGATATGGCTCCCCCAGCCCGGTTATACTGGTAGTTATATCTAGGGCTGGGAGAAAATGTCTGCCTCAAAATGAAATCAGCAAAAAATTGCACTTTATGCTTGGCAAAAAAATTTCCAGCGAAAAGTGCAGATTTTCTGCTTTTTCCCACTTTTTTTGCCTAGTTCATTCCATTGATTTCAATGGGAACATTGTAGTTACACATAAAACATAACAAATATTATTCAATTTCCCAAAGGCATAGTATAAATGGGCCATGAGGTTGCCTGTGTTCGCAGGGTGTGGGGAAAGAATAAGTTGAACAGGGAATTATTTTTTGGGGGGTGTTTACTGCGATTGGGGGCCGTTAATAAATAAATCCTAAATAAAATTAAAAAAAAAACAACCTATAAGACATAGTATAAAAGGGGTCTGAGGAGGGTGCCTGTGTTGGTGGGTGGAGTCTGGGGAATGAATCCGTTGAACAAGGAATTTGTTTTGGGGGGTTTCTTGACTGATATTGGAGGGACAGCTAATAAAAAAAATAAGGCATTTGTATTTAAAGCGATAGAGACAGGAACCCCCTGACATAAGCTGCCAATGGGGTGGACTGATGCTTGACTTGATAGAATATTTTGCACAGGATGATTTGTTAGATATGTTGTTAGAGGTCTTTGTAGGACTTAGACTTTTTATAGGCCCAAGCCCTGAAGAAACATTGATTTGTAGGTCTTAGGCTTGTTAGAAACAAACCTCCAACATTTTTTATTTTTTGTAGGACTATGTTTTTTTTTAATTTATTTTTATTTCTTTATTTTTCAAAGCACAAGACCTGAGAAAAAATAAAAATGCCCTACTGGCCTAGTGTCCTCCTGAGTCCATAGTTGTGGAATTTGCAACTGCTGTTCTTACTGCTGTTGCTGAGTTGTATAAGCAACAGGATGATTAGGCAGCTGAAAGGGAATGGGATCAACAATGGAAGGGAATGGAAGATGGATGATGAAAGTTCCATTTGCCATGACTGACTCCAGTGATGCACTTGAGGCAGTAGCAGCACAATAAGTAGCCCCCAGTCTATGTGGAGAAAAGAAGAAGTTGTCCATTAAATCTTTTCCACCTGCCTCTCCTCCAAAATCATGGGTGAGTTGTTATTAGAATATGTTTTTTTTTCCCTTAAGAGCAGGAACTGTGGCTCTCATCAGTAACTGCAATGTGCACAGTGTGTGTGTGTGTGTGTGTGTGTGTGTGATAAATAACATCTGGGGGCACAACTGTATCCAAACACCATGACACCCGAAACCAAGTACTGCTGCTGTCATTATACCCCTTGTCCAGACCCCGCTAAGGACACATGACAACTTGCTGACCGTTTAATAGTAATGATAACCCTCCCTGCCAGGATCTTAGCATATTCTGCGGGATGGAATCTCCTCAGATGCTGCTTGCGATTCTCCTCCACCACACTGGCATGTGTGGTCAGTGCACCACACAGTATGCAATGGGTAGAGACGAACTGCCACATCCTAACATCAACAGAGTGGATATCACTCTGTTAACTCAGCCACCTATTAAAATAACCTCTGTGATAGGGTAATTGGGTAAAATTCAAACAAAAGGAATCCCTCAATTGGGAAATCCTACAATCTAAAACTCTTCTCCTCCTCTCCTCTCTCGTCACCACGCTGTAGAACAGCCTGGATAAGAAAACACCACTACATATCGTCATATACAAGCAAAGGACTTGAACCAAAAGGGTTACATCAAATGAGGTTTAGGTTAAAGGGATAGGACCGCGAGTAAAAATAAAACATAAAAAAGATATAACAAACTCTTAATATAACATATATACTCAGAATCACAAATATAATATAATATGATCAAAATCACGTTCCATCCTCTCAAACCTAATCACCATATTCCAAGATATACGGAATGGGAGATGTGCACTATCACATTGTAAAGGCTATGGATGTCACAGTGGTAATTATAATGAAAATAATAATAATAAATATCTAGAATAATGAATAACAAACCATTGTAATTGACAATACAGCCAAAAAACAAGAAGTGCACATAGATCTATAAAGTCACATCTCCACTAAGATGATAAGGGAGACCTATCCAGAATAGTTACATCAACCACAGCGGGGGTAATAAAGTAAAAAAAAAGAAAATAATATAGAGTAAATAGCATAAAGTAAAGTATTTTAGATTAAATTAAATTATATAACCACCCCACATTGATGTTGTATCCAGACTTCACCTAGCCTCCCCAAAAGTTATGACTTATATCCCATTCAGAATTCAGTCCAGGTGGGACTCGAGTCCCAAGGTGGAAGATCCAGTATGCTTCCCACCTGGTGATAAGATATATAATATGCCCCCCACGCAATGGGGGTATAACCCTCTCAATCCCTTGAAACTCAAAAGCCGAAAGTCTCCCTTCATGATTTTCCAGAATATGTTTGGCAACTGCAGATTTTGTCTTCCCCCGTTCTATCTGACCAATATTTTCCCTTATGCTGTGTTTGAGGTGACAAACTGTACGGCCCACATATTGTTTCTGGCATGCCTTGCATGTTACCAGATATATGACACATTCTGTATTGCAGCTGATGTATCTCGCAATGTTGTAATTAGTATTGTTTGCCGTACTGGTAAAACTACCTGAAACATACTCATATTGGCAACATTTGTAGACCGAGGCTCCGCATTTGAAGAACCCCTTATACCTCAGCAACATTGGGGTGACACAGTGGCTTAAAAATAAACTGGGCGATACTCGATTGCCAATAGTAGGTCCCCTTCTGACCACAAATTCACACCCATTGCGAATATGATGTCGAAGTATGACATGCGCAACAGTGGTAAATGTTGTTTGATGACATTTCAAATAGCTCCAAACTGAGCGCTAAGACCTGTAATGAGCCTTATATCCCATTTCCCAGACCCAGAGGCAACTGTGGTAGGTTTATCCCTGATCAGATCAGCCCTATTTTGAGATCTAGCAAACAAGTATGCTTCATCAAGGAGCTTTTCTTTATAACTAGTGATGAGCGAGCACCCCAATGCTCGGGTGTTCGGGTGCTCTGACCGAGCACCCCCTGAGGCTCGAGTGCTCGGCCGAGCACCCGAGCCCCATTGAAGTCAATGGGAGGACTCGAGCATTACACCAGGCACCCCCTGCTCTGATGAGGGGAGGGTGCCTGGTCCATAGGAAAAGGGCAGAAAAAGATGGAAACACTACAGAAATGGTTCAGGGACAGCATAGGGAGGATGTCTGGATGCACCTTGGACTCCAACATCGCTGCTGGGAACGATCTTTCGCCCGTAGTACGCCATTTTTACAGACTGACCATAAAACACACAAAAAGGAAAATAAAAACGACTTTAGGCGAAAAATTGTTACCAAACAATATTTGCTGTATATTTACTTGTATATCATCTGCAAATTATCCCAAAAATTTCCTTGGTTTTCGGAAGTGAGGCCATGATTAAGAGGGAAACGTGCGCAGAGGCAAATTCTCCCAAAAATTTCCTTGATTTTCAGAACTGAGGCCATGATTAAGAGGGAAAGTGCGCAGAGGCAAATTCTCCCAAAAATTTCCTTGATTTTCAGAACTGAGGCCATGATTAAGAGGGAAACGTGCGCAGAGGCAAATTCTCCCAAAAATTTCCTTGATTTTCAGAACTGAGGCCATGATTAAGAGGGAAACGTGCGCTGAGCTGACCATCTAAAACATTATGGGTGAGGGTCTGCTGCAGAGCTGACCATCCTAAACATTATATGCGAAGGCCCGCTAGTGAGCTGACGCTATAAAACATTATATGAGAGGGCCCGCTAGAGAGCTGACCCAATAAAACATTATATGAGAAGGCCCGCTGGTGAGCTGACCTATATAAAAATTGGCAAACAGGGCCCGCTGGTGAGCTGACCCTATATAAAAATTATATCACAGGGCCCGCTGGTGAGCTGGCCCTATATAAAAATTATAGCACAGGGCATATGGAAGAGGAGGAGGAGGATGAGAAGATTAAGAGTCAACCATATACCCGTTTTTTGGGTGGAAGGGGTGAATGGGAATACAGAGTATTCCCATCATTGTAAATAACATATATAAAGTGAGTTTATGTTCCCCCGGGGCTTTCCTCCAGTGGAGTGGAGAAGTCAGGGGAAATCCAGGCCTTGTTCATTTTTATAAGTGTCAACCTATCAGCATTGTCGGTGGAAAGGCGGATACGCTTATCTGTTATGATGCCACCAGCAGCACTAAATACCCGCTCAGACAGAACGCTGGCGGCAGGGCAGGCCAGCACCTCCAAGGCGTAGAGTGCCAGTTCATACCACGTGTCCAGCTTGGACACCCAGTAGTTGTAAGGCACAGAGGGATCATTGAGGACGCTGACACGGTCTGCTACGTACTCCTTCACCATCTTCCAAAACTTTTCCCTCCTTGTGACACTAGGCTGCGCATCAGGGTGAGGGTGCTGGCGGGGTGTCATGAAGGTGTCCCACGCCTTGGAGAGTGTTGCCCTGCCTTTGTCGGAACTGCTGTGTGCTCCCCTTTTCTCCCCTTCTCGGTTGGCCAAGGTAGCACGTACTCTGCCGCCAGCGTTGTCAGATGGAAAATTTTGGAGCAATTTTTCGACAAGAACCTTCTGGTATTGCAACATTTTGCTTGTCCTCTCCACCGGAGGAATGAGAGATGAGAAATTCTCTTTGTAGCGGGGGTCCAGAAGGGTGAACACCCAGTAATCCGTGTTGTCTAAAATGCGTACAACGCGTGGGTCACGGGAAAGGCAGCCTAACATAAAGTCAGCCATGTGTGCCAGAGTACCAACAGTCAAGATTTCGCTGTCCTCACCAGGAGGATGACTCTCAATATCCTCATCCTCTTCCTCCTCTTCTGCCCACCCACGCTGAAGAGATGGAACTAAAGTTCCATGGCTACCCTCTGTAGCGGAGGCAACCGTGTCTTCCTCCTCCTCCTCCTCCTCCGCCTCCTCCAATTGTCGCTGAGAAGACGAAGTGAGGGTGCTCTGGCTATCACCTTGTGTAAGCTCTTCCTCCCCCATTTCCACCTCTTCCACATGCAAAGCGTCGGTTTTAATTGTGAGCAGCGAGCGTTTCAGTAGACACAGAAGTGGGATGGTTACACTGATAATAGCGTTATCGCCGCTCACCATCTGTGTCGATTCCTCAAAATTGCGTAAAACCTCGCAGAGGTCTGACATCCATTCCCACTCCTCACTTCTGATTACAGGAAGTTGAACGGAGAGGCGACGACCGTGTAACAGCTGGTACTCCACTACTGCCCTCTGCTGCTCACAAAGCCGGGCCAACATGTGGAAGGTGGAGTTCCAGCGCGTGCTCACGTCACACAGCAGCCGGTGAGCTGGCAATTGTAAGCGCTGCTGCAGCTTCAACAGGCCGGCTGAAGCTGTTGATGACTTACGGAAATGTGCACACACGCGGCGCACCTTGGTCAAGAGATCATGCACATTGGGGTAGGTTTTTAGAAATCGCTGCACCACTAAATTAAATACATGCGCTAGGCATGGTACGTGTGTGAGCTTGCCGAGCTCCAAAGCCGTCACCAAGTTACGCCCATTATCACACACAACCATGCCTGCTTGCAGGTTGAGTGGCGAGAGCCACTGCTCGGTCTGGTGACTAATCCCCTGCAACAGCTCTGAGGCCGTGTGCTGTTTGTCCCCAAGGCAGATCAGCTTCAGCACGGCCTGTTGACGCTTCCCCACTGCAGTGCTACACTGCTTCCAGCTACTGGCTGATGGGGGAGTGGCGCTGTGTGTAGAGAATTCGGAGGTGGAAACGGAGGAGGAGGAGCCAATAACGTAGGTGCTGGTGGAAACCCTGATGGAGGTAGGGCCCGCAATCCTCGGCGTGGGTAGCACCCGTGCCATCCCAGGGTCCGAGTCGCTCCCAGCCTCCACGACATTCACCCAGTGTGCCGTCAGGGAAATGTAGCGTCCCTGGCCACAAGCACTTGTCCATGTGTCAGTCGTTAAGTGGACCTTCCCAGTAACTGCGTTGGTCAGGGCACGGGTGATGTTACGGGACACATGGTGGTGTAATGCGGGGATGGCACACCGGGAAAAGTAGTGGCGGCTGGGGACCGCGTACCGAGGGACAGCTGCTGCCATCAGGCTGCGGAAGGACTCAGTGTCCACAAGCCTAAATGGCAGCATTTCGATGGCCAGTAATTTTGAAAGGTGTGAGGTTAGTGCTATGGCCTGTGGGTGGGTGGCTGGGTACTTTCTCTTGCGCTCAAATGCCTGGGGTAACGACATTTGGACGCTGTGCTGGGACAGGGAAGTGGATGTGGTCGCTAATGGTGCTTCAGATGCTACAGGTGCAGGGCGGGAGGTATGCGGGCCTGCGCCTTCGACAGGCGATTGGCCGGCACCGAAAACAGGGGAAGAGGAGGCAGTGGTGTGGCCTGCAGACACAGATGGGCGATCCAGGCGTTCCTCCCACTTACTACGGTGCTTGGATGCCATGTGTCGGATCATGCTGGTGGTGGTGAGGTTTCTAGTGTTCATGCCTCGGCTCATTCTGGTGTGGCACAGGTTGCAAACTACAATTCTTTTGTCGTCCGCACTTTCCTTAAAAAAACGCCATACCGCGGAACACCTACCCCTTGGCAAGGTAGATTTACGCAAGGGGGTGCTCCGTGGAACATTTGCGGGCCGGTTTGGTGCGGTCCGCCTTCTTTCTGTAGCCACACCACTGCCTCTTCCAGCCTGTTGCGGTGCTGCAGATGGCTCACCCTCAGGACTGCTGTCATCGCTCGGCTCTACACCTTCCCAGGTGGGGTCAGTCACCTCATCGTCCACCAAGTCCTCCTCCACTTCCTCACTCTGATCATCCTCCTCAAGTCTTGATCCCACCACATACTCAGTCATTGACAACTGTATAACATTCTCCTCAACAAGGTCTTGAGACGGAAATAGTGGTTGATTTAATGGCAACTGTGTCTCATCATCATCATCATCATCCACTACTTCCTTTGACCTTAAATGCCGTTCACATCTGTCATCTTCTTGTGATTGGGTAGCCTCTAGAGGTTGTGAATCAGGGCACAAGATGTCATGTTCCTCTGCAAGCGTGCTTGGAGAGAGGGTCAAATGAAGGATTGGTGATGAGACGAGCTCCTCACTATATCCCAGTGTGGGATCACTTCTTTGACCAGACCGTGTATGGTGGGAGGAAGGATGATCAGAGTGAGGATTATGTTGACCAGACTCTTGGCTACTGAGAGTGGACTTGGTGGAAGACAGGGTGGTGCTTAACCGACTGGAAGCAGTATCAGCTGTCATCCAACCGACCACCTGTTCGCAGTGGTCGGACCTCGAGAGTGATGTCCTGCGATGCCCTGTAAAATTACACATGAAGCTAGGTATGGTGGATGTCTTTCTTTCTTGTGCTCTGGCACCAGGCACAGTTTCTCCGCGTCCTGACCCGCGCCCTGAACTTTCAGGATCACGTCCACTTCCCCGTCCCTTTTTACCCGCCTTCTTCATCTTACACAGAATATGTGACTTTAATATTTGAGTTTGAAAACTTAACAGTATTTCTTATTATTCTGCAACTCTGCACAGTACACAGAATAGGCTGCTAAACGGCGGTGAAACACACTGAATGGAATATGTGACTTTAATATTTGAGTTTGAAAACTTAACAGTATTTCTTATTATTCTGCAACTGTACAGAGTACACAGAATAGGCTGCTAAACGGCGGTGAAACACACTGAATGGAATATGTGACTTTAATATTTGAGTTTGAAAACTTAACAGTATTTCTTATTATTCTGCAACTGTACAGAGTACACAGAATAGGCTGCTAAACGGCGGTGAAACACACTGAATGGAATATGTGACTTTAATATTTGAGTTTGAAAACTTAACAGTATTTCTTATTATTCTGCAACTGTACAGAGTACACAGAATAGGCTGCTAAACGGCGGTGAAACACACTGAATGGAATATGTGACTTTAATATTTGAGTTTGAAAACTTAACAGTATTTCTTATTATTCTGCAACTCTGCACAGTACACAGAATAGGCTGCTAAACGGCGGTGAAACACACTGAATGGAATATGTGACTTTAATATTTGAGTTTGAAAACTTAACAGTATTTCTTATTATTCTGCAACTCTGCACAGTACACAGAATAGGCTGCTAAACGGCGGTGAAACACACTGAATGGAATATGTGACTTTAATATTTGAGTTTGAAAACTTAACAGTATTTCTTATTATTCTGCAACTCTGCACAGTACACAGAATAGGCTGCTAAACGGCGGTGAAACACACTGAATGGAATATGTGACTTTAATATTTGAGTTTGAAAACTTAACAGTATTTCTTATTATTCTGCAACTGTACAGAGTACACAGAATAGGCTGCTAAACGGCGGTGAAACACACTGAATGGAATATGTGACTTTAATATTTGAGTTTGAAAACTTAACAGTATTTCTTATTATTCTGCAACTCTGCACAGTACACAGAATAGGCTGCTAAACGGCGGTGAAACACACTGAATGGAATATGTGACTTTAATATTTGAGTTTGAAAACTTAACAGTATTTCTTATTATTCTGCAACTGTACAGAGTACACAGAATAGGCTGCTAAACGGCGGTGAAACACACTGAATGGAATATGTGACTTTAATATTTGAGTTTGAAAACTTAACAGTATTTCTTATTATTCTGCAACTCTGCACAGTACACAGAATAGGCTGCTAAACGGCGGTGAAACACACTGAATGGAATATGTGACTTTAATATTTGAGTTTGAAAACTTAACAGTATTTCTTATTATTCTGCAACTCTGCACAGTACACAGAATAGGCTGCTAAACGGCGGTGAAACACACTGAATGGAATAGGTGACTTTAATATTTGAGTTTGAAAACTTAACAGTATTTCTTATTATTCTGCAACTGTACAGAGTACACAGAATAGGCTGCTAAACGGCGGTGAAACACACTGAATGGAATATGTGACTTTAATATTTGAGTTTGAAAACTTAACAGTATTTCTTATTATTCTGCAACTCTGCACAGTACACAGAATAGGCTGCTAAACGGCGGTGAAACACACTGAATGGAATATGTGACTTTAATATTTGAGTTTGAAAACTTAACAGTATTTCTTATTATTCTGCAACTCTGCACAGTACACAGAATAGGCTGCTAAACGGCGGTGAAACACACTGAATGGAATATGTGACTTTAATATTTGAGTTTGAAAACTTAACAGTATTTCTTATTATTCTGCAACTGTACAGAGTACACAGAATAGGCTGCTAAACGGCGGTGAAACACACTGAATGGAATATGTGACTTTAATATTTGAGTTTGAAAACTTAACAGTATTTCTTATTATTCTGCAACTCTGCACAGTACACAGAATAGGCTGCTAAACGGCGGTGAAACACACTGAATGGAATAGGTGACTTTAATATTTGAGTTTGAAAACTTAACAGTATTTCTTATTATTCTGCAACTGTACAGAGTACACAGAATAGGCTGCTAAACGGCGGTGAAACACACTGAATGGAATATGTGACTTTAATATTTGAGTTTGAAAACTTAACAGTATTTCTTATTATTCTGCAACTGTACAGAGTACACAGAATAGGCTGCTAAACGGCGGTGAAACACACTGAATGGAATATGTGACTTTAATATTTGAGTTTGAAAACTTAACAGTATTTCTTATTATTGTGCAACTGTACAGAGTACACAGAATAGGCTGCTAAACGGCGGTGAAACACACTGAATGGAATATGTGACTTTAATATTTGAGTTTGAAAACTTAACAGTATTTCTTATTATTCTGCAACTCTGCACAGTACACAGAATAGGCTGCTAAACGGCGGTGAAACACACTGAATGGAATATGTGACTTTAATATTTGAGTTTGAAAACTTAACAGTATTTCTTATTATTCTGCAACTCTGCACAGTACACAGAATAGGCTGCTAAACGGCGGTGAAACACACTGAATGGAATATGTGACTTTAATATTTGAGTTTGAAAACTTAACAGTATTTCTTATTATTCTGCAACTGTACAGAGTACACAGAATAGGCTGCTAAACGGCGGTGAAACACACTGAATGGAATATGTGACTTTAATATTTGAGTTTGAAAACTTAACAGTATTTCTTATTATTCTGCAACTGTACAGAGTACACAGAATAGGCTGCTAAACGGCGGTGAAACACACTGAATGGAATATGTGACTTTAATATTTGAGTTTGAAAACTTAACAGTATTTCTTATTATTCTGCAACTGTACAGAGTACACAGAATAGGCTGCTAAACGGCGGTGAAACACACTGAATGGAATATGTGACTTTAATATTTGAGTTTGAAAACTTAACAGTATTTCTTATTATTCTGCAACTCTGCACAGTACACAGAATAGGCTGCTAAACGGCGGTGAAACACACTGAATGGAATATGTGACTTTGATATTTTAGTTTGAAAACTTAACAGTATTTCTTCCTATTCTGCAACTCTGCACAGTACACAGAATAGGCTGCTAAACTGCGGCGAAGCACACTGAATGGAATATGTGACTTTGATATTTTAGTTTGAAGACTTAACAGTATTTCTTCCTATTCTGCAACTCTGCACAGTACACAGAATGTGCTGCTAAACTGCGGCGACGCACACTGAATGGAATATGTGACTTTGATATTTTAGTTTGAAGACTTAACAGAATGTGCTCTAATCTGCAACTTTGCACACTAAACAGAATGTGCTCTAATCTGCAACTTTGCACACTAAACAGAATGTGCTCTAATCTGCAACTTTGCACACTAAACAGAATGTGCTCTAATCTGCAACTGTGCACACTAAACAGAATGTGCTCTAATCTGCAACTTTTCACACTAAACAGAATATTTTTTTTTTTTTTTTTTTGTTTTTTCCCCCCACACAAAATAACCTGCTGCCCCCACACACAGTAGTCCTAAAAAGGACTTTTGGTTCTTTTTTTTCACAATTTTTTTTTTTCCTCCCTACACTGCCTTTCCCTTCCTATCCTCAGCTCTCCCTGGCTCAGACTGAGCAGTACTCGATGGTTAGGTGCTATACAGCACCCGACCACGGGTTCTGGCCAGCCAATCAGTGTAATGCCAGCAGCCAACATGGCTGCTGGCATTACACCGATGTCAGAGCCTCCCTGCACGTTTATTGGCTGCGCAGCAGCCGCAAAACGTGCGGGGAGGAGACCCGAACATGGCGGGCGAGCACATGCGGTACTCGTACGAGTACCGCCATGTGCCGAGCAGAGCGATGCTCGAGCCAATCCGAGCATCGGCCGAGCATGCTCGCTCAACACTATTTATAACCCCTATCCACAAACCTTTGCCTTAGGTCAACCGCCTCCTGTTCAAACTCAGCATCCCCAGAGCAATTCCTGCGTAAACACAGGAACTGCTCTTTGGGAACATTGTTGGCCTGAAACCTACGATGGGCAGATCTAGCGTGCAGAAGGCTGTTGCCTGAGGTTGACTTCCTGTATATGTTAGTCTGAACCCCCTGTAAACCAGCATCTCCTTAAGGGTTAGATCCAAAAGGAAACCACAGATACCTGAGGTGAATGAGTAAACAGTAAATTCAGGTCATTATGGTTAAGATACTCCATAAATTCCCCGGCTTTAAATTTGGTACCTCCCCAAACAAAAAGGAGTTTGTCAATGTACCTCTCTTACCGCAAGATCAAGCCCCAATAGCTGCTACTACCCCCAAAGATGTAGGTTTCCTCCCACCAACTCATATATAAGTTGGCGAAAGAGGGGGCAAAACTTGCCCCCATTGCAACTCCAAATCTCTGGAGGTAGAACACTCCATCAAAGGCAAAGAAATTGTGGGACAGGAGGTACATCGACGATAGCATGGTGTCATATTTGGAAAAACGTTCCAGTTGGGCATGGAGAACTACCAATCCCTTATTATGTGAAATAGAGGAATACAAAACTGTGTTCCCTCCTTTCCTCTTCTCACTGACTTGTCACAAATTGTGCACAGTGCCTTTGCTGATGTCTGCACTGTGTCTGCCCCAACAGAAAAATAGCCCCACACCCATGACTTCGGGGGGAGGGGGAAGGTGGAGAAGAATGGCGCCTTTCTTCTTGTCCTCCACATTACCCTTCACTTTCTGTGGCAGTGGATAATATTGCTGCTGTAGCTGCTACTGCCTTGGATTCAGCACTGCACCTAGGACCAGGAGTATTGCTGGTGCTGGCAAGTGGAACCAGCCCTAGTCCCACATTACTTGTTGACCCCATTCCCACTGTGTCCACAGTGGTCTGTGGCACACGAGCCTGCTCGTCATCTTGCTGCCCTTGCATCTCAGCATCAGAAGGAATTAGAGCAGTTGCAAATTCCTCTAATTCCAAAAGGTCACTGCTAGTGGTGGTGGTGATGTCCATCCTCACCCCTGTCTCCCATTCCTTCTCAGTTTCTGCTAAAAAGGTCATCAATGTCTCTTTCACCCCAGGTTCTCCAGCATCATCACCCCCACTAGTCCTTATGTGCTGTTGCTCTATTACAGACATCTCACTGCTGCTTGGAGGAGGTGATGAGCAATGTGACAGAGGGTCCCCTAATGTCACACTTATCAATTCTTGACGACATGAAGAAGGCAGACTGGCATTGGCAGCACTAGCAGCAGGGACAGGCAACTGATCTGTGCTCCTGCTGGTGGTGGTATTAATTGTGCGCCTGCTCTCCCCCAACAACAGTTCTGGCCTCTTAGTCTTTAGGATCCTGTTCCATTTGGACACTTTAGTGAAGGGAAGGGGAGGACTCCCAGGGTCAGAGGAATGTCGTGGGCTCCCTTGACCACTAGTCTGGATGCTCTCCAATTTTTCCCCTACCACCACAGCTGCTTCACCATTACTGCTACTACTATTAACACCAACCACATCAAGTTCAGCCACAGAGTCTTCTTCCACAGTCTCACAGTCACTAGTAATATGAGGATATTGTTGTTTATTACCCCCTCCTACACTACTAATGCTAAAAAGCTGCTGGACCTTAGTAGTAGTAGTACTAGCACTGGCGGGACTGCTTGGGGATGGCAAGTGTGACTTAGGGTCCCTTGCTGTCACACTTGTCATCATTTTCTGCTTCTCCTCATCCTGAGTATTACAAGACACACTAGCAACAGGTTCAGCACTGGTGGAAGCAGGTGCAGCACGTCTGGCAGCTGGCACAGTACTGGTGGCAGCAGGGGAAGCACATCTGGCAGCAAGTACAGCAATGGTGGTTGCAGGTACAGCACTAATGGCAGCAGGGGCAGCACATCTGGCAGCAGGTACAGCACTGGTGGCAGCAGCGGCAGCACATTTGAAAGCAGGTACAGCAATGGTTTTTGCAGGTACAGTACTAGTGGCATCAAGGGCAGCACATCTGGAAGTAGTGGCAGCACTAGTGGCAGCAGGGGCAGCACAACTGGCAGCAGGTACAGCAATGGAGGCTGCAGGTACAGCAATGGTGGCACTGGCTGCAGGGGGAGCACATCTTGCAGCAGGCACAGGCAGCTAACCTGTCCTGCTCTCACTAATACTACCATTTTCTTCCTCCCTTCCCATTCTCTTTTCTCCCTCCCTTCCCATTAAATTCCCCAAGATCCCTTGGGGTGATTTAGAGTGACTGGACAACATTGGTTCAGTACTGATAGTCACTTCCTCCTCTTCAGGCTCAGACTCAGACTCAGTGGACACATAATAAGGGTCCTTCCAGTTCCTCCTTTTGCTGCTCATAGTGATAGCAGTCACTATGAGCCTCTCCTGCCTCAATTTTCACAACAGCAGAACAGCACAGCACGTATACCACACTCTGTAGCTGTTTCTGTTGTGTCTGACTTCCGCAAATACGTCACGTTTTTATAGAGAAAAAGCTATAACAATGTGGAAATCAATGGGCGGAAACTTTCTAGTCACTAAAAAGCGGAAATTCTTGCGAAAAAGTGGACAATAACGTGATTTTTGCTGAATTTATCATGGGAACACAGCAACAACTTTCGCCCATCTTTAGTCATATCCCCCACATATATCTTCTTGCTGGTTCCCAGTCCCAGCCTGGTTCCAATGGTAGTCACATCCCCTGCACCTTTAGGAGTAGAGTATACCTCTGCTGCTTTGAGTTTCTTTTTCCTATAGTGTGAGTGTCATGGTGGAGGAGCAGTTCCCAGGGCTCCTGCTTTCCCCAAACATTCAGGTATATCTGAGGTGACCTCAGTTCAACCTATATGTAAGGGGTAAGAGGGAGTTCAGGGAACTGCTCCTCCACCATGACAATGACTACAGGAAATGGAGCAGAGTGCAGTGAGCTCAAGCTTTCTGCTCCCTCCAGAGTTTGTTAGGGGCTAGGGCCAAGGGTGAGTCTCCAGTGGCCAGGTTGCTTACATTTCCATGGGCCTCAGGCACTTTCTTAGTTTGTCTTGTGGGTGATCTGGCTCTGTCCATGAGACTAAAACCGATACTTCATTCAAAACTCATATGCATTGGACTTACAGTTTGATGGGCAAGGAAGATGGAGGAGACATAGAAGAGCTCAGCTTGAGAATCTTACATAAGGACTCCTTAATCAAATTTATACATTATTCCTGCTCTTGGAACACTACTATGTTACTAGGTTACTAAACAGTTTCTTCACTTTAGCCCACAGGGTGATGACCATCAGGAGAAATATATAAAAAAGAGCCCTGTTTTAAGGAAGTTCCATAGCCAAAGTGGCATGACCCAGTGGAAAGTCCAGTGTACACAGTCCATGCAGTCATGGACACTGCTTGCTTTATCCAACTCCCTGCTGGGGGGGAATATACCTAATTGGCAGGTTTATATGTCTTCCAAACAGATTGCTAGATATATTGATGATGGCACATAACCTTGCCTGGTGCTAAATATCTCTGGCTCTGAGAACTCAGCTTTGAATTCTATTGGAAGTTCTCTAAGTGAAGCTAAAAGGAAGACTGAACACAATTCCTCCCTGACTGCTACAGCTACATAATTCAGTTATAACTCTTCAGAGTTTTACCCTGGTTATGTTTAATGGTGATAGGCCCCTGCTGGATATGAACTATATAGCACAAAATTTCCTGACTTTAATGGAGGCATGTAACTCCAAGGCATAGGCGACAGGGTTAACTTTGCGGAGCACCCGGAACAGACCCACAAATTGGGGAGCCAATTTACCACATGGAACTTGCAATTTGAGGTTCCTGGAGGACAACCACACCCGGTCCCCCACCTGGAACACGGGAGCCGGTAGCCATCTGTTGTTGGCATGCCGCTGAACTCGTTGAAAGGAGTTACTGAGGAAACTCTGGACTTGTGCCCAAGTGGCGCGGACTTGCCTAATGTGCTCATCTAGAGCCGGAATCTGCTGTGCTTGAAAGGTGTCTGGAAGCAAGCATGGTTGAACCCATAGTTGATGAGAAAGGGTGAGCTCCCGGATGAAGAGCACATGGCACAGTTTCTGGTGAACTCTGCCCATGGCAACAAGTCAGCCCAGTTATAGTGATGGTTAGAGATGAAACATCGTAAAAACTGATCCAAACCCTGGTTGGAGCGTTCAGCGGCCCCATTAGTCTGGGGGTGGTATGCAGAGGAAAGCAATAATTGGATGCCCATTTGGTCACAGAATGCCCTCCAGAACCTGGACACAAATTGGCTCCCACGATCGGAGACAAGGACCTTGGGGACCCCATGGAGCCAAAACACATCTCTCTCAAAAACCATGGCCAACGTTTTAGCTGAGGGTAAGCCAAGGAGTGGCATAAAGTGGGCCATTTTCAAGAATCTATCGACCACCATAAGTATGACTGTGTAGCCATTAGAAGCAGGTAGTTCTCCCATGAAATCAATGGACACGTGTGACCATGGGCGATCACCATTAGGGACAGCTTGCAAGAGCCCAACAGGAAGATGCCTTGGAGACTTGGAGCGAGCACAAACTGTACATGCTGCCGTAAATGCAGCACAATCTACCCTTAATGTAGGCCACCAGAACATTCGGGACAAAGACCTTATTAATTGATTCTTGCCTAAGTGGCTGGCAGCACGGGATGCGTCTCCATTAGTTTGGCCCGGAAGGGTTCAGTCACATAGCATTTACCCAAGGGTTTCTCTGGAGGAGCATTGGCCTGGGCTGCCAAAATCTCCTGGCCGAATGGGGATGTGACACTGGTGCGTAGAGTGGCAAGGATACGATCCAGAGGTATAATAGGCACAGGCGCAGACTCAGACTCCGGATCTGTACCAAATTGTCTGGATAAGGTGTCAGCCTTAACATTCTTGGTGCCAGATAAGTATGAAACAATGAAATTGAAACATGACAGGAATAAGGCCTATCTGGCCTATCTAGGGGGATAACCATTTAACCTCCGAGAGGTAGGTAAGATTTTTATGGTCTGTGAGGATTAGAATTGGCACCCTGGTGCCCTCTAATAGATGGCGCCATTGACGAAGTGCCAAAATGATTGACAACAATTCACGATGCCCAATATCATAGACACTCTGGGCCTTGGTCATTTTTTTGGAGAAAAATCTGCATGGCATTAGGGTCTTCCCAGGACCCGGTCTCTGTGACAGTACTGCTCCTACACCAGTCTCTGAGGCATCAACCTCCAAGGTAAATGGCAAGCCAGGTATTGGATGCGACAGGACTGGTGCCGAGGAGAAAGCAGATTTTAAAGATTCAAACGCTCTTTCAGCTTCCGGAGACCAGACTGAAGCGTTAGCACCCTTGTGCGTCATATCTGTCAGTGGTTTCACAATCATGGAGTAGTCACAAATGAATTTCCTATAGTAATTTGCAAAGCCCAAGAACCGCTGCAAGGCTTAAGGCCAATGGGACGTGGCCATTTCAACACAGCAGAGAGTTTGTCTTTATCCATGGCAATGCCATCTTTGCCAATCACATAGCCTAAGAACGGTACCTTGGATCTATGGAATTCGCACTTGTCCAACTTGCAAAATAACTTATTTTCGCCCAGTTTTTGTAGTACTGCTGTGACATGCTTCCAGTGTGTTTCCAAGTCACAGGAATAAATCAGAATGTTGTCCAGGTAGACCACTACACAGGACTGTAACATGCCCCAGAGGACATCGTTAATAAACTCTTGAAATACTGCCAGGGCATTGCATAACCCAAAGGGCATCACTAAATACTCGTAGTGCCCTGTCCGAGTATTGAAAGTGGATTTCCACTTGTCACCTTCTTTTATTCTGACTAAATTGTATGCCGCCCTTAAGTCCAACTTGGTGAAGATGGAAGCGCCCTTAAGTTAATCAAACAACTCCATTATGAGTGGGATGGGGTAGGCATTCTTGATCATTATCTTATTCAGACCCCTATAGTCGATACAGGGTCTGAGTTCCCCATTTTTCTTCCAGGCCCTGCAGGCGAGGAAGACTTACTAATTATACCCTGGGTCAGGGCATCAGAGATATATTCCTCCATTGCCTGATTCTCCTCACAGGACAATGGGTAGGTTCTACCCTTAGGCGGCATTGAACCGGGCACAATATTAATAGCACAGTCATATGGGCCATGCTGTGGCAAAGTACTAGCTTCTCCCTTACTGAATATATTGCTGAATGACTGGTATTCTAGTGGTAATGAGGGAGAGGTACACAAGATCTTGGTAGGTTGGTGTAAGCAATGTGTCACACAGAACTCAGACCAGGCCAGAATTTTGCATGATCTCCAATCCATTCTGGGATTGTGTGTTTGCAGCCATGGGAAACCCAGAATAATTGCATAGAACTTCAGGGACTCCATGTGGAGAGCTCCAATGCGAATCACCAAAGGACAGGTCTCTTGGGTGGCCTGGGGAGGCACCAAAGGTCTCCCATCAATGACCTCAATGTTCAGTGGGGATTCCATCTCTACCAATGGAATATTCTGAAGGACTGCAAAGTCCTTGTCCATGAATTAACCGGCCGTGCCAGAATCAATCAAAGCGGAGGCAACAAAGGACGACCCGCCCTGGATGCCAGGACCTCCACCATGGATTTACTCTGGGTGCCCTCTGGGGATTGGTATACCCCACCTAGGATCTGTCCCCTACGAGACCCTAGGTGCGTTCGTTTCCCGGCCGTACTGGACATGAGCGCAACAGGTGCCCAGCTTTGCCACAATACAGACACAAGCCTTGTCTGTGACAGAACAGTTGTTCCTCCTTGGATAGGCGCATGAAACACAGCTGCATAGGCTCGGTACTACTGTTTGTGGTTCCCGGAGGCGTGGGAGGAGAGGGTGGTATGGGTAGGCAATTAAAGTTAGGCAATGAACCAGTGGTTGACCTCTGCTTGCGGTCTTTATAGAGACTTCTTTCCCTTATGCGTGTATCAATTAGTGTAGTGAATTCAATGAATCTGTCCAGCTCTTCTGGTAACTCACAAGCTGCTATCTCGTCCTTTATTTTGTCATCAAGACCTTGTGCGAACGCTGCCACAAGGGCCTCATCGTTCCAGCCAATCTCTGCAGCGAGTGTGCGAAATTCTATTGCATAGTCAGCAACCGTCCGTGCACCCTGGTGAATTCTCATCAATCGTTTTGCTGCAGAGGTGGCGTGCCCAGGTATCTTGAATACACTACGGAAGGCCCTTATGAAATTGTTAAAGTGTGCCATAACAGGTTTGCCCGTCTCCCATATTGGGTTCACCCAGGCTAGCGCTCGACCAGTCAACAGCGAAATCATGAATCCCACCTTACTTCTTTCTCTTGGAAAAGCCTGGGGTACCAGCTCCAAAAAAAATTCTAGCTGGTTTAGGAAGCCACGACATAAGGTGGGATCCCCATCATATCTCAATGGGAGAGGAGCAGTAGCAGACAAACCTCTGTTAGGTGTACTGGGAGTCATAGACTGTGCCATTGGTGCCAAAACTGTGGTGACCACCGATGCCTGCACAGGTTTGTCTAGGTGAGCGGTACGCGCCAGAATGGTCTGTACAGCCAGCGAAAATTGATCCAAACGTTGCTCATGCGTATCCATTCTCCAATGGATACTCTGAGAGCTACCTTCACAGTCATTGGCCCTTTCGTACTGTCACGGTTTCGTAAGAACACTCAGACAGTTAGGTAAAGTTAAAAAGCTTTATTGAAAATAAATAGAACAATTGCCCCACTCAGGTCCAGATGAGGTCTGTACCAGGTACTTCCCAGATCTGACTCGGGTCAGGATGAAGAATATCACAGTAGCAATAATATATTTATAGATAGATCTAAGACTTTGTAGGCTTGATCCATGGACAGGTTCAGGAACAAGAATAACCTCAACAGCCCACACCGCCAATAGGTGACACAATGCAATGGGTAACTGCAGGGCAACTAGGGATAGCGGAGGCAACAAAGACAGTGTTCAGGTAGATATCGGACCCTAGAATTCTAGGGTTAATGGAGGCAACACAGGCAAGACTCTGGCAGCGGACTGACCCTAGAAGGCTAGGGTTAACAGAGGCAACACAGACTGGACACTGACAGCAATCTGACCCTAGTACACTAGGGTTAACAGGCAACACAGACAGGACTCTGGCAGTGGTCTGACCCACCCTAGAATGCTAGGGTTAACTGAGGCAACACAGACAGGACTCTGGCAGTGGTTTGACCCTAGAATGCTAAGTTAACGGAGGCAACACGGACTGGATACTGGCAATGTCTTGGCCCTAGCAAGCTAGGGTTAACGGAGGCAACACGGACAGGACTCTGGCAGTGGTCTGACCCTAGAATGCTAGGGTTAACGGAGGCAACACGGACTGGATACTGACAATGACTTGGCCCTAGCACGCTAGGGTTAACGGAGGCAACATAGACTAGACACTGGTAGTAATATGACCCTAGAACACTAGGATCAACGTAGGCAACACGGGCAGGAGTCTGGCTCAGACTGGACCCTAGTACACTAGGGTTACAGGAGGCAGCACAGACACTAGAAAGTGACCGGGCTCCCACAAGCCCCGGGAGACTACTGGGGCAGAAAGGCCTAACAGGCACAGTGCAGTATAGCTAGTGGGAGTGAGCAGTGTGCGTAATACAACCGATCAGTAGCCAGCATTGCCCTAATCGGTACACATGGAGATAGTTGGCAAGTCCTTGGCAACAGAATCAGGTGCTCAGCCAGGTCAGCACACACTGAATAGTCAGCCAGTCCAGATAGTACAACCAGACACTTAGCCCAGCCAGGTCGGCACACACAGAGTAGTCAGCCAGTCCTTAGTCGGTAACGGAATCGGATACTCAGCCAAGCCAGGTGGGTGCACACGGAGTTAGTCAGCCAGTCCTTAGTCGGTAACAGAATCAGATACTCAGCCAAGCCAGGTCAGTACACACGGAGTTAGTCAGCCAGTCCAAATTCAACAACGGAATCGGATCACAGAGGCATCAGGATAAGCGTAGTCAGGCAAGCCGGGTCATAAATGGAAACAGGAACAAGTAGTCATAAACGCTAGGTACGGGTACATCACAAAATGGCACCGGTAGAATGACAGGAGGGGGTATATAAAGGCAAACCCTGGGAGGAGTCACCACCACAGAGCCAATAATAATGAGGCATGGGTAAACCCGGAAGTAACAATGTCGCTCAGTCACTGGAATCATGGGCACAGTGATAGTTGGCCCCAAATACCCCAGCATTCTGTCTGACTGATTTGTAAACAATAGGAGTGAAAAGATAATCCTGTTGTATTCACAATCTATATGCTACTTCACTAAGATGCAGATAACCTGAACATGGAGACAATTTGTCATAAGACAACTTTTAATACAAAAATCTTAATCAAAAATAAAATAACTCTACCAAAGTAGTTAAATTAGGGTCACAATGGCACAATGTGCTATACAGCCTTAATACTGATATAAAATATATTGAGGTAACAGTATGTACTCAAAATACATGATCATGAATTGTTTGACAGTAGTCTTTTATTTGCAGTGTGCCCTAGGTTCTCTCGCTGTGTACATATTTACTGGTTATCACATTTAGTGATTTTCTTAGCAAGCAGCACCTGTTATTCAAGCACATGGATTCCTTACCTACTCATGTAGTAAAGCAAAATAAATGGGCCGAGAAAGAGAAGGATATATTTATGACCAAAAAAACCAATATCCTATAATGGCAGTAGTGAAAACTGGGAAACTATTTTAAAGGATTTGAGAGATGGCCAAATCCACCACACTAAGAGTTGGTGGACACATTTCACATTCTTGAAATATAAAATAGACAAGATTATACCCAGGGTACATATGCTTTCCGACTTATAGTTTAATTGATGCTAGTTTTACAAGGAAATGGGATGATTTATCCAATGCTTGTGCAATGGAATATCTGGATATATTCACTGAATATGAAATAATAACAATTAATAACCTGGAAATTACAATTAAAACTTTAGAAGAAAAGGCAAAAACATCTGACAATTTAGATAGGATCAAAAATCATCTAGAGAAACAAAGTTGATCTTGATAAAATGTAAAGTGAATTGATAGAAATCAAAAAGAAAAAGATTTGAAGAAGATCTGTCAGATTACAGTAAGGGACATGTGTGTTTTGGTCCAAGAGAAAACCTAGACACCAGCAAGGAAGAGGCACAAAGTGCATCAAAGGAATCATCAGCCTCAGATGTGGAACAATCTGACAGTGATAAATCTCAGACCAGAGGCCAATCATCTTTTTTAAGGGGGGCACCTTTGGGGGATGTTCAACAGAGACATAAAAACCCACAAGAAGGGGACAGAGGTCAGGCTCCCTATCGGTAGAAAGATCAGATTAATTACATTCATCCTCTCACTGACATACAATATCAAGTCCTATCCACAGGATTAAGTTTCTCGCTTCCTCATAAAACTGAAAAAATTGAGGTTATAGTAGATCTTGTTGCATTCTGCTCAAAAAGCTTTTTGACACACACAACAGACCTCAGAATTATCCAGGTTAGAGACAGAAAACCCTAAATCACAGGACATTGATGAGCAAAATCTCATTCTCTTGCAAGACCTGCTAAAAGAAAGTGATAAATCACTAGCATAAAAACTTCTGGAAGCACCAATAAAGAAATCCACATTCTCACCATCTACCCATATTTGCCCTGCAGTCCAGTTGTTTACCAAACTTTAAAAGAAGAAATGTTGAAGTGACCAGTGAATACAACCATAGGACTATAGGACATTGGTAAATGGAATGATGTGATCATTAATTGAGGCTATGAGGCAACTTAATGATGTGGAATGCTATAAGAAAAACTGTACAACAACCCAACAGAAGATCTCTCCAAAATATATATGTCTATTATCAATAATGTATTTAGTCAAGGCGTCAATTTGAATACTTTCAGGTACCATACCCACACATGCCTATATTGTATCTCCTACCTAAAATTCATAAAAATTCTAACATCCCTCCTGGGAAACCAATTATCTCAGGTAATGGCCTTCTAACAGAAAATGCCAGCACATTTTTGATTATATATGAAGAACTTATGTGGTAAATTTAGATTCCTGTGTACAAGACAGATCAGATATCTTGAGTAAAATTGATGCTCTTCCCATAAATAACAATACAGTTCTAGTAACATACAATGTGGAATCACTTTATATCTCAATGATACACAAGAGAGGATTATTGGAAGTCCAATATTTTCTGGGCCATGATTCCAACATAAGCATGGAAAAGAGAGATTTTGTGATTAAACTTTTCTCTTTTGTGCTCAAGAAGAATAATTTTTCTTTAGTGATCAATTTTTCCTTCTAATCCGAGGTACGAAAATGGGGAGCTCATGCACCCCAACTTGTCCCAATTTGTACCTTGGGTGGGGGAGGAAACAATTGTATTCACCGAGGCCAAACATACACTAGCAAATCTTCCTTTATCTGAGATACATAGATGATCTCTTCATTCTATGGGAAGGACCAGTCTCAAAACTTCAAGAATTCATTTAGATACTTAATAATAACACTATGTGTCTCAAATTTACTTTGGAATTCACTCAAACTGAGGTTAGTTTTTTGGATATAACCATAAAACAAGATCTGAATGATCTATACAGCAAACCTACTGCAACCAACAGTTTGTTGCATTTTTCCAGCCAACACCATTCACCATCCTCCATGAAAAGGAATATCCACATTGGTGAGTTTGTAAGGATTAGACGCAGCTGTAGTACAGTAGAAACACAATGTACTGAATTAAGCAAATGCTTTAGAATGAGTAGATACAGCAATATGTGTATAAAAAAGCCTACAAAAAGCATTAACACATTGATACCTTTTCTATTTTATCATCAGAAAATGGATACTAGTGAAGAGAAAATTAGGTTCATTTCAACCTATAGTTGCAACTGGGAGAATATCAGAACTATTTTATCTAAGCACTGGCATATTTTGCACGCAGATCATGATTTGGAGGTAGTCTTGGATTCTGATGTCTCCATGGGCTGCAGAAAGGCTCCTCATCTAAGGGATAGATTGCTACACAGCCACTTGGGCAATCACAAAAGTACCTCTGTCAATAGATCCCACACCTGCGGTCACTGTGTGGGGTGTCAAAAAATGCATAAAACCAAACCAATCATGAACAGATTTGTCAAGGAACACACCATACAAGATTTTATTACATGCCAAACAACAGGGGTCACCTATTGCCTCAAATGTCCCTGTGAGTTATTGCATGTTGGGAAAACCAAACTTTTAAACTAACCACACGTTTAAGAGAACATGTGCACAATATTTCCAAAGCATCCCAGGATATTCTAATTCTATCCAAAAAAATCTCTTCAATCATGAATTTTTTTTTAATTGCCACAATGCAAAACCTAAGGGATTACAAGCTTGGGGTTTAGAAAAAATAATTTTAGGCGGAGCTGATCTTGAAAAACTATTGCTACAACATGAAAATCAATGGATTTTCTTACTAAATACCTTGTCACCTTTAGAGATGAATGAAGAGTGGAACTTTAGTTTTAAATTACACTAGACAGTATGGCAATACCATGAACATCACAATACAGAAATGTGTTTATCTTATGATCAACACTTATGTCCCTTCAGGAAATATACTTAATTTGATATAGGGAGATATATATGATCCCTTCAGGAAACTTAGCAAATATGGGCATGTGTCTTTTCAATTATTCCTTTACTCATTTATGATTCAATGTTTTTATATTATATATGTTATTATATTTGGTGCTTTTAGTCACTGTTTCTTTATGCATTCATACATCTTTGCAACATTCTTGCAAGATTAATGGTTATATTGCATCAGATGCGACACTTAGAAAGAATAGGAATGTCTATAGGCTATTATTGTGTTAGCCCCGCCATTATGGAGGCAGGTTCAAGGTCTATAAAAAGGTGGTAATTCTCAGCGTAGCTCTACACGCCATGCATTTGAAAAAGTGTTTGTTGCAAAATACTCATCAGGTATGTTAGAGGCACAACTGTTTCTCCTGTTCCATTTGCCTCCTTGATGAATTACAATTTTTGAGCTTTTCTTTTAACTGCTTTAGAATCAATCTTAATGTTTCTTGGTATAAATAACATAGTAACATACATACACAGTTGATGAGGCTGAAAAAAAGACATGCATCCATCAAGTTCAGTACATGCCAAGTCATCCCAGTTGATCCAGAGGAAGGCAAAAAAAAACAGTGAAGCCATTTCCAATTAATCCATAATTGGGTAAAAGAAAATCCTTCCTGACTCCAAATGGCAGTCAGATAGTTCCCTGGATCAACAACATATCTGCACTGAAGACATCTGTCATCATTCTCAATATTGTTCTGTGCTAGATAGGTATCCATTGCTTTTATGGACAGCAGTTACAGCATCTGCAAGCTCAACATTCCAAGGCAAAGAATTCCATAGCTTTTCCACCATTACTGTAAAAAAAATACCTGCCTTTGTTTTAATCAAAAGCTCTTGTCTTCTAGTCTAAATGGATGACCTCTCGTTCTTACCTGAACTCTTTGTGTAAATAATTCATTGGATAGTTCTTTTATAGGAAACCAAGGATTCAGAGAGCTGATGTCATGTGTAGCTCCACACTGGCATATCCCATGCTGCAGTTATTTTTTCTAGAATGGCTGCGCCTGAATTTTACAAGCAGGTGGCTAGTGTGTTGGGGAAAGGGCTGGAAAGTGTGTATGACAAGAAAATCGACCGGACAGCAAATATGTGGATAAGTGCGCAGAACACAGACTATATGACTGTGACTGCTCACTGGGTTTCGCTCCTACCACCACCAATTGGCAATACTAGCTTACAGAATTAGGTGGCAGCCAGTAAAAGTGTGTCTCTTTCTGGCAGTGTGATTAAAAGGCAACAGCAGGCTAGCCCATACCATCAGCACACCACCTTGTGCATACAAAGTTTTGAATGTCAGTCCCACAAAGCTGTAGATGTTTTAAGTAAACTAGAGCAGAGGGTTCTGTGTCTTCTGATAATGGCTACAACATAATTGCTGCCTTGAAAATAGATGATATGGTGCATGTGCCATGCTTTCCCCTTGTGATAAATATAGTTGTGAAAAGATTCCTGGCAGAATCCAAAACCCTCAAAGAGATGCTGATTATCACTCAAAAAATCTGTGCCCATTATATTCACTCCTACAGTGCATGCAATGCTCTATATTCCATACAAGAGTGTAACAACCTGCCCCATCACCATGTGAAAATGGATGTCCGTACCAGGTGGAATTCCACAATGTACATGCTAGAGCGTTTGTACAAGCAGAATAAGGCCTTTAGCAAATACACCATGCAACACTGGAAGGCTTTGGAGGGAGCCTCTTTGTCATCTGGCCAATGGCAACTAATGTTTGTGAGCTGCTGAAAACCTTTGGGGAGGCAACCATTATGGTGAGTCGCATCGTGGTAGGAATTAGTGAAATTCTACCACTGGTATTTTTATTGCAGAAAAATATTACGTGCATGGCTGAGGAATTCTACCATAATGATAACATAGACATGCACCAGATGATCATGAACATGATCCTCACATATTGTCCATTAAAAGCAAAGAATACATTCTTGCCACTTTGCTGGACCCCCACTATGAACACAAAATTTCAGAATTTTTGCTAAAGCGGTATCAGCAGCAATTTGTCACAACAAGGAGTCATGAAGATCAGCAGCATTTCTCTGCGGAACTGGATTCTGTGAAGGAACATACAGATATACTTATTGATCGAGTGGAGGGTTACGTTGTTGGGTATGAGAGGGAGAAAGGGCATAAAAAATTTCTAATACCCCTTTGAAAAGGTAGGCAGCAAAGCATTTACAACAGCAGCAGCAGCAGCAGCAGGAGCAGCTACATCATCAACCATAACATCCCATTTTGAACACAGAGCAATTCAGTGGTGGTGGTGGCACTATTGACATTACACCTCTTTGGAACTTTCTCTCTGACTATGAGTTGGTAACTGACACACAGGAACAATGTGTAGCTCCTAGGAGTGGTCCCACTGCATGTGAGATTGTTTCTGAATACTTTCAGGATAGCTACATTCTAGGCAAAAACACTGACCCCATGGACGACTGGCAAACAAAGCAGTTTGTGTAGCCATTATTAGCACGTATTGCAGTGGAAACCCTTAGCTGCCTTCCAGCAAGAGTTGAATCTGAGCAGGTTTTCAGTGCAGCTGCTTACATTGTTAATGACCATAGGACACGGCTTTCAAGGAGCAATGTTAGGAAGCTAGCACTCTTAAAAAAAATCACACATGACAATGAAAGACAGGCCAAATGAAGCACAGATGAGGAGGGATATGAAGAAGGATTGCTATCATCTATCACACTGCTATGTACGTTAATTCCTTGCTGCCCTTTCATTTTGTTGAAAACAGAGGCTTTAAATAACTGATGTCATAGGTTGTACCCTGCTGGAATATGTGCCAATGTCACTTAAGCAGCTAGTTAGTGTTGTGGACAAAAGACAATGGCAATCTGCCTGCTAACACATTTTAAACGCATATTACATAGTTACATAGTTACATAGTAATTTAGGTTGAAAAAAGACTTGCGTCCATCCAGTTCAACCCTTTTCCTATTCCTGTTTACCATCGCTGACCCAAAAGAAGGCATCTGACTCAAAATGGCAATCAGATTTCTCCCTGGATCAACAAGCCCTAACTAAATATTAATCCCAATGCTAACGTGCATAGCCCTCTATGTTATGCTCTTTTAAATAAGTATCCAGGCCCCTTTTAAAGGCATCTAATGTATTTGATAGCACCACCTCCTCCGGAAGTGCATTCCATACCTTTATTGTCCTTACTGTAAAGAAACCCTTCCGCTGTTGTAGATTAAATCTCCTTTCCTCAAGTCTAAGCGGGTGGCCCCTTGTCCTGTGTACTGTTCTGTTAATGAACAGGTCTTTTGAAAGCCCTTTATATGGGCCTTGAACATATTTATATAGTGTTATCATATCCCCTCTAAGACGCCGTTTCTCTAGTGTGTACAAGTTTAACTTTTCTAGTCTCTCTTCATAACTAAAACTTTCCATTCCCCTTACTAGTTTTGTAGCCCTCCTCTGCACTCTCTCTAGTTCCATAATGTCCTTCTTCAGAAAGGGCGCCCAGAATTGAACAGCATATTCTAGGTGGGGTCTTACCATGGACCTGTAAAGAGGCATAATTATATCTTCCTCCCTTGAGTCAATACCCCTTTTGATACATGCCAATATCTTATTGGCCTTTGCAGCTGCCAGCTGGCACTGCATGCTACTGCTAAGTCTATTGTCTACCATTACTCCTAAATCCTTTTCATTAGTAGATTTCCCCAGAGAAACACCATTTAAACTATATGTTGCATTTTTATTATTATACCCAAAATGCATAACTTTACACTTGTCTATATTGAATCTCATTTGCCATTTGCCTGCCCAGTTACTCAATTTGTCCAAATCCTCTTGTAATGAAGACACATCGAGTTCAGACTTTATTACCTTACTTAATTTTGTGTCATCGGCAAACACTGATACATGGCTTCCTATGCCCTCTGGGAGGTCATTAATAAACAAATTAAAAAGAAGAGGACCCAGGACAGATCCCTGAGGCACTCCACTTATCACGTTTATCCAACTGGAGAACTTGCCATTTACTACCACTCTTTGCATTCTATCTTTCAGCCAATTTCCAATCCACACACAAACATTTTCCCCTAGTCCTATTTCATTCAATTTGTACAGTAACCTCTTGTGTGGAACTGTATCAAATGCCTTGGCAAAGTCTAAATAGATCACGTCAACCGCCGCTCCCTCATCTATATTATTACTTACTTTTTCATAAAATTCGATCAAGTTCGTTTGACAAGACCTATCTTTCACAAAGCCATGTTGGCTATTGCTAATGATATTCATGTTCCAGCAGAATTCTTGAATATATTCCCTTAGCAATCTTTCAAACAGCTTCCCTACCACAGATGTCAAGCTTACGGGTCTGTAGTTTCCTGGCTGGGACTTTGATCCCTTTTTAAATATGGGCACCACATCTGCTTTACGCCAATCCATGGGCACCATACCAGAAATAAAAGAATCCCTGAAAATCAGATATATCGGTCTGGCCAGGGTCTGGCTTAGCTCTTTAAGTACCCGTGGGTGTATACCATCTGGCCCTGGAGCTTTGTCTACCTTGACACCATTCAATTGTTTTAACACTTTTTCTTGTGATAGCCAGTCCCATGCTTGCTGTGCCTGTTCTGTAAAAGTAGTTTGCAGATTCTTGTCCAATGGGTCTTCCTTGGTAAAAACAGAAGAAAAGAAATTATTTAAAATATCTGCCTTCACTCTGTCCCCTTTGACCATCTCACCCGTTTCAGATAACAAGGACCCAACATTATCAGACTTTAATTTTTTGCCATTTATGTATTTAAAGAATTTTTTTGGGTTGCTTTTGCTCTCCTTAGCAATATTTTTTTCATTCTCCAGTCTAGCTAATTTAATAGCCTTTTTACAGGTTTTGTTGACATTTTTGTATTTTGCAAATGCCTCTGCTGATCCCTCAGCTTTGTAATGTTTAAATGCTGCTTTCTTGTTATTTATTTCATGAATTACTTTACTTGTTAGCCACATTGGTTTTAATTTGCTTCTTTTGTATTTGTTTCCAACAGGGATAAATTTATATGTGTATTTTTGCAATGTTATTTTGAAGGCATTCCACTTACCTTCTGTGTTTTTTCCTGAAAATATTTTATCCCAGTCAACGAGACCAAGGGATGAATTAAACCTGCTAAAGTTGGCCTTTTTAAAATTCAGTGTTTTGGTGGAACTCATATCAACTTGTTTTTTTGAATTAATCTCAAACGATACCATGTTATGGTCACTATTCCCCAAGTGCTCCCTTACTTGGATGTTAGAGATAAGTTCTTCATGGTCAGTTATTACCAAATCCAGACATGCATTCCCTCTGGTTGAGGTGTGCACTAGTTGTGACAAAAAATTGTCATTCAACAAGTTCAGAAACTTGCTGCTTTTAGCAGAGTTATCTGTTCCATTTTTCCAGTCTATTTCTGGATAATTAAAATCCCCCATAATTATAGTTCTCCCTATTTGGGAAGCCTTTTCTATTTGCATTAATAGCTGTGTTTCTTCAAGGTCACCAATGTTTGGTGGTTTATAACAAATACCCACTAATATTTTCTGGGCAGTTTTAGCCCCAGTGACTATTTCAACCCACAGGGATTCCACATGTTCTCTACTGTCATCACATATATCTTCCCACAATTGAGGCAATAATGCTGGTTTGATATACAGACAGACCCCACCACCTCTTTTGCTTGACCTATCTTTTCTAAATAACATGTAGCCCTCTAAATTGATTGACCAATCATGTGTGTCATCCCACCATGTTTCTGTTATGCCTATCAAGTCATAGTTTTCAATTTCAGCTACCAGCTCCAGTTCCCCTATTTTACCAGTTAAACTTCTGGCATTTGCAAGCATACAATTTATGCCACTGCTGTGTTCCATTTGTGATTTAATTTTGATGTGGTTTATAGGCTTCTCCCTATCATCTGTACTAACCCCGCCCCCAGATCCTCCCACCTGGTTATTAACTACATCGCCTTCCCTTTCTATACTATCTATCCCAGTATTTATTGGCCTCTCCCCCCCCCTTCCTAGTTTAAAATCTCCTCCAACCGTCTAGTAATCCTCTCCCCAAGCACTTGAGACCCTCTTGCATTCAGGTGCAATCCATCCCTGCTATAGAGATTGTACCCCAAAGCAAAATCAGCCCAGTGCTCTAAAAACCCAAAGCCCTCCTTCTTACACCAAGACTTCAGCCATGCATTGAGCTCCCTAATCTCCCGCTGTCTCTCTGGCGTAGCGCATGGCACAGGTAGTATCTCTGAGAATACTACCTTGGAGGTCCTGTTCCTAATCTTACTGCCTAAATCCCTAAAATTACCTTTTAGGACTCTCCACCTTCCTCTAACTTTGTCATTGGTACCAATATGCACCAAGACAGCTGGATCCTCTCCAGCCCCTCCCAATAATCTGTCCACCCTGTCTGCAACATGCCGAACCCGGGCACCTGGGAGACAGCAAACCATTCGGTTGCTGCGATCAGAGCCACAGATTACCCTATCTGTTCTCCTAATAATGGAGTCCCCTACCACCACAACCTGCCTAGGCTTCACTTTCCTCTCGATCCCCTCTGTGCTAGAGGAGCTGTTCTCCCGGCTGTTAGGGAGAGCAGTCTTCTCCAGCAATTCCACTTCTGGGTTTGCCTCCCCAACATCTTTACTTAAATGAGCAAATTTGTTTGGATGGAAAAACTCAGGACTGGCGGCCCTCTTCCTCTTCCCTCCCCCACTGCAACCACTTCTAACTGTCACCCAGCTATGTGCCTGGTTCCCTTCTAGCTGATCTCCTCCCTCTTTGCTAGGTGACCCAGCTAGACTCTGCTCCGTTAGCAAGAGACTCCTCTCAAGGTTGTCAATGTCTCTCAATGTTGCAATATGACTCTCTAGAGCTCCAATCTGAGCTTCTAGAAGGGCCACTTGCTCACATTTGCTACAGCGGTATGGACCCTGGAACTGCAGGCTCACAACTTTGACTTTCTACTACTTATTTCTCCACTGCAGCCCTCAGAAGAAGTACTATTTGCTGATGATAACTGCACAGTTCCTTCCTGCTCTCAAGAGAATTAAACATTTTCTAACACACCCATGATTTTAGATGATTATAGGAACAGAACCATAATTGACCATAGTTTTTCAGTCATATGAACTTGAAGTGGTGGGGTTTGTTGGTGATGCTATGCTACATCCTTAGCAGTACTAGGTGTAGTGGTAAGTGGAACCATCATCATGCTACCACCTATCTTATGTTACTGCTGATGATTCCAGTGCCATGCAGTAGCCTAATACTGCCAGAAAGTCACTAGTAGGTGCCAGTGGATGTCAATGTTTCTGGTGGTTGTTTGCCATCAGCACCTACAACTGCTGGCACTAAGCACACTAAGAAAGTAGTGCATATAGTTTTTTTCAGGTCTAGTTTTTTGCAAGTCTGAAGCCTGCAGACAGTTTTTCTCAAGGCTTGCCTTGTTGTAAGCTCTCAGTGTATTAGCCTTGCTTTAATATTTTGAAGATATGACTAAGTAAGCCTGCAAAAAAATATTCTGAAGAATTTCCTTTCTTTCACACACTGTTTTGTTTGCCAGTCATCAATGGGGTCATCATTTGGTCCCAGAACAGAGATCCAGAAAGTATGGCATCAGTTACCAACCCATACTCTGAAGTAAGTCCCATAGTACACTAGTTTCAAGACTTCTGTTTTTATTCTCAGTTTTAGTCATATCAGTTGGTTGAACTGCTACACCATCCTCTGCTATGTCATCAGAACTATAATGGTTCTTGTTGTTGTCTTCAGTGTTTTAAATGGTTTATTAATACTACAAGTGGTGGTGGAACTTTTTATGTCAGTTTCACAAACTGCCTCCTCAAAGGAGCTATACAGTGGTCATGTATATTAGTTACCAACTCATACTCAGGGATCAACTCCCATAGAGTTATCACCACCCCCAACACAAATAATTGATGAGATGCCTCTGTATTGCTCTATGTCATAATGACATGTGTTGGGAAACTACTGATATTATAAACTGCTGCTTACTTAATGTTCACTGATTTCTACTTTTTCTTTTTTTTTTTTGCAGTACCTTTCATCTTCTACAATGCAACTCTCCACTCTATCTATAAGCCATATCTTTATATTCTCCACAAAAACCAGTTCCTCAGAGATGTTACTCACATCTTGGAACAAATTCAGAAATTTAGGCATAAATCAGGTATCCAGTAATGTAGAAATAATGTATTGCTCATTGCTTTTAATGGGTACTATATAAGGATCCTGCTCAAAGCATGTTAACATATAACTCACTAACTGGTTCATGTCTGTGTTGTTATTATTGTAAGACTCATAAGCCATGCTCCTCATTTTTTCTGTTGTGAATAGATCATTGGAAGTATCTCAATAATTATGGCCCCAACAAGTAAAACAAGCAAGATGACCTCCTTGAAAGGGTTCAAAAGCTCACACTGGTAACACATTATAGCTATAGAAACAAACTTTCTACATATACTCTACATGGGAAACAACTTGGGGAATCCTCATTACAGAAAGATTTAGGAGTATTGATAAACTCACAGCAGTGTGCAGAGTTACTCAGTTGCTGCAAGAACTAGTAGGATACTAGCCTGCATAAAAAGAGGTGTAGATGCAAGGAATGCAAATATTATCCTGCCTCTGTATAAATCCTTGATTAGGCCTCACCTAGAATATGGAGTAGAATTTTAGGTGCCAGTTCTTAAAAAAGATATTGTTGTGCTGGAAAAGGTGCAGAGACATGCAACAAAACTGATAAAGGGATTGGAAGATCTGAGTTATAAAGACAGACTAGCCAAACTGGATTTGTTTACATTAGAAAAGAGACGTCTAAGGGGATTATATGATTATCATTTACAAATACATTAAATTTCAATACAGAGAATTATCAAATGAATTATTTATTCAAAGAGCTAAGCTAAAAACAAGATGACATTCAGACTAGAGAAAAGGTGCTTTTGACTAAAACAAAGGCAGGGATTCTTTACAGTAAGGGAGGTAAAGCTATGGAACTGTGTAAGTGTAGGTTGGCAGTACTTAGCACATGAACTATGCAAATGTATTGCTTTAACAGCATTATTTGTGTTGGTGGCGGCAATAGCATGTGTGGGTACTCTATGACTCTTGTCATCTCCTTCAACAAACAGATCCTGCGTGTTTTGCTCTTGAAGGACAGCAGCAGGAGATACATGTGTTATTGCAAATGAAGGCGATATTAGCACACTCTCTGACACATCTTCAGCACTATTATTATTATGTTCTCCAGATCCCAGAGAACTTTTAGGAGTGCCTTTATTGCTGCTTGTCCTGGCACTGTTGACATGATGATGGTTGTGCTTCAGGTGAGATCTCAATGAGGATGTATTTAAGTGTGATCCTGCTTTCCCTCTGTTCATATGCTTTTACAGAGGCAACAGATAGCAACCATATTCTGCATCTGGATTTTTAGTGAAGTATTTTCATACAGTTGACTTCATGCACTGAGGTGTTCCTGAGGGGCTACTACTACTTGGTCTACATGTTGCAATTGAAGTAGCAGTAGATATCAGCAGAATAAACTCATCATTGCTAGGGTTGTAATTTATGGATGTTGATGACCTGTGTTGTTAGTGAACTAATGTTTGAAGCCGAGTGGGGATTAGATTTATAAGTGGTAACAATACTGATGGTGACTGACAGGATGGATGCGTATTTTTAGGCATCATTACTTGTCCAGAGTTATACTTTCCAACTGATTTTGCAAACAGTTTAAAAACTGACATAGTGCTCTTTTCAGTGGTGGGAATTGAGCATTTTCCTTTCAGCTAATATGCTGGTCATGTCCTCATCTCTCTCACTCTTAGCTTCATTTGTGTCAGGAGAAAAGGAGAATGCTGGAATGATATAGTCTAGATCAACATCTTCAGCATAACCCTCAACATCTTCCCCAATACTTTCATATTCTCTAGGCTTTTTAAAGTCTCAAAAAATTTATTTTTACTTTTCCCCTGAGGGATTTTCAGAATGCTTACTATTACTTTCAGGATGGGTGTTGTACTTGTAACACTCACTGTCAGTTGCATCAGTTGATTGAACTCCTTTACCCTCCATTGCTATGCCTTCAACACAAGAAAGCAACTTGATCTGTGTGCTTAAGTGGTTTATTAATATTTCTATTCAGAAAGATCATTAACACTTATTGTACATGCTGCAGCAACTATAGTTGGAGACAGTTTTTAGACTTTTTAGTACTTTTTGTGAAAAATGTCATGTCTGCCAGAAAGTGCCATTTTCATCTGTTTTGCTTTTGAAACAAAATGTCTCATCCTTGCCTGTTTAGTAGAAATATATATTTAACAATGAACCAGCATATTATACCATACTAGTACATGTAGCAAAAGTATAAAGAAACACCCAGCATAACGTATTTGCAGCAACAGCAGCACTGAAGAGGAAAATGCACACTGCCATCATCTATGACACAAGGGACCACTACTACCATAAACACTGATGAATGATTGACAAATAAAAATGTAAGATTATGTAGAAATCATAAATGATACTGCACATAATTTGTCTAGTATTTCCCCCTATTCATCAATATCATCATATATTCACCACTAGGGATGGGTGAAAGATTTTGCTTAAAAGTTACACTTTTCGCCAAACAGCACATTTTTCATGAAAAAATTGCATTTTTCACCACATCAAGTTTCTGTTACTTTCCTACAGGCATAGTGTAAAAGGGGTGTCATGTTCTCACGTCATGCCATTCCATGTTTGTTAAAGGAAAAGGGAAAGCAGCAGATTTTTGAGGTACAAAAGATAGGCTAATAAAGTGGGGCTGAAGCTTACTTTACGGAGTGTCTTAGGCAGGGAATTTGTTTTCTGTATTAGGAGAGTCTGGGGGCACTCTGGGGGAGAAGAAGGAAAAAAGCGGTTGACCCCAAATATCCCAAAATTCAGTTTGACTGAATGGCTAGACACAGACAGCCATGATCCAAACCCTTTTCCTGATCTGGCTGTTACTATCTCTGTGCTGGGGTAGTCTGGGGATTTGAGAAGGGAGCAATGGAGGTTTATGCCATATATCCCAAAATTCTGTGAGACTGGTTGGAAGGACACAAGCAGCTGTGATCCAAGTTTCTTCCTGATGTTGCTGTTATTATCTATGTGCTGGGGGGAGTGTGGGGAAAGAAGTTTAATAGGTTTTTTTTATAGGGTAGGGGGGGGACAAACAGTTAAAAAAATATAAATAAAAAAATATGTATGTATATATATATATATATATATATATATATATATATATATATAAATTGATAGATGACCCTTTTTTGAGCTATGTGACTGAGGCAGACTGATACTAGGTAAATTTGAGATTTTGTTGAGGACCAAGGCAAGATACCACACTCTATAAGTTCTATGGTGTACTTTACAGAAAAGATACACACACATGCACAAAGTAGTTTAGAAATGTCCAGCAAATACACATGGGGGGGTGGAATGGAGGAGGAACAGTGCAGAGACATGTGAGTAAAGTGGTAGTCCACAAATGGGGATGGGTGAAAATATTTGTCCCAAACTGAAATCGGAGAATAATGGCACTTCCTGCTTTGTGAATAATTTCCAGTAAAAAGTGCCGTTTATCCTCTTTTTCCTGCTTTTTTTTACCTAGTTCATTATGTATTGAAATAAATGGGAAGAAAAATTTTTCTTCACCATATGAAAGTTTCCTTTACTTTTCTACAGCCATATAAAAGGGTGTCAGGCTCTAACAGCATGCCATTCTGTGTTTGTGAGAGGAGAGAGCAGTACGTTTTTTGAGCTACAGAAGATAGGGGAATTGAAGTTTAGTTTAGAGAATCTTTTTGGTAGGATATTCTCTGTACTAGGAGAGTCAGTAGGGCACTCTGGGAAGAAGAAGTGAGGAAGAAGGTTGACCCCAAATATTCCAAAATTCCACGTGACTGACTGGCAAGACACAGGCAGCTGGGGACCTATTTTCTTGCTGATCTTGCTGTTATTGTCTCTGTGCTGGGGAGACTGGGGAAATAAGTGGTTGATTTTGTTTTTCAGTTATAATTTTTTTTGACTAACTGTGATAAGACAGGGTGGACAACTTAAAAATAAATAAAAAAATAAAAAACAAATAACTAAATATTAGGTGACAGACAGCAGACTGGGCTAAGGCAAGACATCATACTCCATCAGTTGTGTTGTGTAGTATAGAGCAAATATACACAAAGTAGTTGAGTAATGTCAAGCTAACGCACAAGGGGAAGGGGGAAGGGGGAAGGGGAAGAGTAGAGCAGTGCAGGGATGTGAGAGTAAAGTAGTAGTACAAAAACTGACTGCAGCAATGGTTGCTGAAGCATGTTCAGTCAATGATGATGATGATCCCTCTACTGCAAGGGAGGATGCAGTTTGTCAAGGTCTCAGCAAAACTAGTTTGCCGACTTCAGTTTGAGGCGAAAATGTTCGTCCATGCCTAGAAGTGTTTTGGGCAAAGGACCAATACACTCTGCGTGCTAACACATTTTTCTTTCGGACTCACAACTTTGACTTCCAGCTACTTATTTTTCCACTACAGCCCTCAGAAGAGGAAATATTGTGCTGAGAAATGTTGCACCATATTAAACATGTGTTGGAATAGGAGAAAAATGTGTTGGAATAGGAAAAATGTGTTGGAACAGGAGAAAAATGTGTTGAATAGGCAAAAAATATGTTAGAATAGGTGAAAAATGTGTTGGAATAGGCAAAAAATTTGCTGGAATAGGCGAAAAGGAGGAAAACTTTGCACTGGAGAAAAGGAGAAAACTTTCTCAAAAAAAGATAAAAAGCATCCGTTTTTTGCGAAAAGTCATGTGGGAAATGGTTCTCACTTTTCAACCACCCCTATCCACAAAGTAACTGCAGCCATCATTGCTGCAGCCTGTGAAATAAAGTGATCCCTCTCCTCCCAAGGAGAATGCAGCTTGTAACTGTCCCACCAAAAGTTCTAACACCAGCACCAGTAATATTAAAAAAAATCTAAAAACTCTGAAGATGACAATGAATCGCATTCAAGTTGTTGATGGCATAATGGAAGAAAGTGTAGCAGCTCAACCAACTGCTGCATCTGACAGTGCGACAAGCAAAAAAAAGTCCTCAAAGTGAACACTGTGAAAGTAGAAGTAAAAAGAAATTATTTGAGATCTCTCTAAGCTTAGAGGAATATAAAGGTAGTAGACAAAAAGCAGCTGGTGATGCTGAGGATGATGTAATGATGACTTATGATGATGTAGATCTAGAATATATCCATCCAGCATCCTCCTCCTCTTCGGGTACAGATGAAGTTGAGAGTGAGAGAGATGATGACATGGCCAGAAAGTTAGCTGAAAGGGAAAGGCTCAGTGTTCCACCCCAGAAAAGGAGAACTGTGCCTTCTATAAAGTGTTTGAGAAAACAACTGGAAAGTCCAACCCTGGACAAGCAACGATGCCCAAAAATACACAATTATGCTGTCAGTTAGCATCATCACTGATTCCTAGTCCCACTCAGCCACAAACACTAATAGTGTTGAGTAACCAACAACAACACAGGTTTTCAGCCTTACCTAGTAGTCAGCAATATCTAGCCCCAGTAGTAGAAGCAGCCTCTCTGGAACCCTGCAGTTTATGAAGTCAACAGTATGGAGATGCTTTACTCACAATCCAAATGCAAAGCATGTTGGTATTTGTTGTCTGTCTAATTAACATGTGATAATAGATCACACACGGATCAAATACCATTAGTGAGAGGTACATCCATTCCAAGTTATTTCAATTATAGTAGTTGTACAACAGCAATTATGTTATACTCCAATGGTTTGATCCAAAATGCTGTGGGTTAACAGTTCGTACACACACAGGGATCAAATGTCATTAAAGAGAAATGCATCCATTGTATTAAAGGTTAAAATCAAACTACAGTTTTCACTGTTTGTTCTGTGGCAAATTCTCAATACTGCAGGTTGTACAGTAGATACACATGCAGAGATTCATTATAACAGGAAAGCTACAATACCTGATCAAATAACTGCTCTGGTCCTATATAGCTACAAAAATAATTTCTTCAAAAGAATAAGATAATGTCCATCCTTAAAAAATCAATTATTAGCCCATATTAGATAAATGGTATATGACCAACATGTTTCACCAGAACTCTGGCTTCATAAGGGGATATTAGGAAAGTGAGCATATATAGATGTGCTCATTTATACTCTCAGTTGGATGAAAATGAGGCTTGGAAAAATAACAAATCAGTTGGATGAAAATGAGGCTTGGAAATACCAAGCCTCATCTGCAAACCATAACAACTGTTTTGCTGATAGCAACCATTACTATTAATATATGACATGAACTGGCAGCCACTTTGTTTTTTAATATATGAAAATAAGATACTACTGTAATGTCTATCAAATAAAGACAACTGCAAGTAAAAACAAAGTACTACTGAGATTATGTGATGTATTGAAAGAAGATTATATAGCTGATACACATATTCCAGACCATTTAGTCAATGACGGGTTTAAATCTAAACCCTTCATTTAGAACTCTTGGATTGAGTGTACCTAGTTATAAATCCAAAGCTTTTCTTCTAAGCAATTTTTTATTGTAATCACTTTTTCTTCATGAGAGTAACACTCTTTCAATACCCATGAATTGCATAACCTTATTAACATTTTGATGAAATTCAGCAACATGTCTTGCTATCGGGGTATCTCTGCTGTTGTGCACATCTCCAAAATGTTTGAGAATTATTTCTCTGAATTCCCAAATCCTTTTACCAACATATTGGACCCCACACTGGCATAACATTATATAGATAATACCTGAAGTTCTACATTTAATAAATTGCCTGATAGTAGTAACTCTAATTTTAAAGTGGGCCAATTTTCTCTAATATAAAATAAATCATCTGACTATTGACTATTATACATACCTATAAATCTGACCTCTCTACTGGTTTCTTTTTTTAGGGGAGTGTAGTAATGCTTAGTGATCACTGAACAAATCTTTTGGTACGCTCTTTTAATTGACTTATTACTATATCCTCTGGCCAGAAATATTTCCTGAAGCTTCTTGGCTTTGAGTTTAAAATCTTCTATAGTAGTACAAAGTTTATGAATTCTTATGTATTGGACAACAATGATGCCTTTATTTAATACATATATCATATGTATAGATAGAAAAAATGAATATTAGAATACATTACTAATGCTTCTAAAATAAAGTAATGCTTCAAATTTGATTTAAAGTGATAGTAATGTTTCACAAAAACTGCAGCTCCAATTAATCTTTGTTGTATTTGGGCCATGGAGAGTGCTATTTCAATAATGTCAGAGTTGTAATTCAACAGTAATTGAATGCTAAAGTATCACCCTCCTTCCCTTTTCACCTAGTGTAAGCCACCTCCACTCAGATGTGGAATCTGGTCCCAGGACCAGACAGATCACAGCAAGGGACAATCTTCTCACTGTGAACATAAGTAAAAACCTGCCCACCTTTACAGGTTTTTCTTTATGCTCACTGAAGATTGTCCCTCTCTGAGATTCATCCGGCCAGTCTTGCTGCTTTGAGGTTATCAGTGTTACCTGAGTAAAAGGGGCGGGAGGGGGATAATTTATCATTCAATTACTCTTGAATTGCAACTCTGACAGTATTGAAATAACACTCTCCATGGCCCAAATACTATGAAGATTAATTGGAGCTACTTTTATTTTCAAACATTTCTATCACTTTTAAATTTGATGCATTATGTTGCATTAGGAGGGAGTTTGACTGATACAAGTCAAACTTTTTATCACAAAGTTTATTATATATAAATGATAAAAAATATATCCCCTCCCTCCCCTTTCCCTGATGTCAGCTCCTGTCCCAGTAAAGGTGCTAAGCTGGTTGGATGACAGGCATTCCTCTATTGCCATGGCAACCCAACTCAGAGCTTACTTTAAGACATTTGTCTCCATGTGAGTTGCTCTAATGTATTCTGAGCACCATCAGTGATTTAGTGGCATTGTAACACCTGAACAGACAAATGTGTCCAGGTAAGTGCGCTCAGAGTTGGTTGATATGGAAAATGGGCTCCTCTGTTTGACTGAGTTGGTCAGCCCCATCTCAGGAGAATGGATTATTTGAATGGATTGCCAGGGAAAGGGTGGGGGGATATTTAATAAATCAAATATATTTCACACTAATACATATTAAAGGGTGTGACTAACATTTGTCACTCTGATATTTTAGAATGCACATAACGAAAACAAATCTAAACCATTATGCTCTAACTTGTTTTCATCACCTACCACATATTGTATTTTGTGCATATTGATATGCATGCTGCAATACAAAGAATGCATGCTGCAATACAAAGAAATCCTGAATATATTTAGGTTGCATAATAACCAAATATATCCATCTTGGATATTTCATACATGATTCTCACCCCGATGGCTTCCTAAGCATTCTTGGATTCATTAAGTTAGCTTTCTAAAAGAAACTTTATGTGGGTGATTGGAAATCTGCAGAGATAGCGAACACTGTTTTACAATGTACCAGGTTCAGTTCTAAGCCAGTTTTTATTAAAAGCAGTTCTGCTACTTTTTGTGAGTAGCAGAACGCAGACATAGAAATCAAGGTTTTACTATGAAAAATAAATATATCAGTATATGGAATGGAAAAAGAAGTTACTGGTGAGCACTAATTTGAAAGGTTGCTTTGCAATTAAACTTCCAGTATGATTCTACTAATATAATCTTCCCAATACTTCTCAATATCTAATTGGCTTTCTGAAATTCAATATCTACCTATGAATATGCAACTAAAGGGATTCAGATGTGCGCGCAGTTCCTGCTTAAAGCTCACAGTAATTAAGCACACCCCAGTAATTGCTTCAGTCATGGTTAAAACTAATTTAACAGTGAGTGAATAGTGTATCCTATAACAGAACACAAATACTTTTTCTTTTACTAAACATAATGTATGTGTAGGGCATTTAGATTTAATAGTGGTGTCAGATTATATTTTTAAACAGAACAATTGTCTAAGGTATAAAATTGTTTTGCTCATAAGTTACACTTTTAGGATTTTGATATACAAACTAGAAACAAAACCAGTCATTAGAAAAAAACACTGTTGAGGCCTCTGTACTAAGAAAAAGTTATGCAATTCAGATAAACCACGTACACCATAGGCAACAAATAGACATTTCCAAAATTCCCATTTATTTAAATGTGACTTTTAACCACATGAATTCCAGAGAGGTATCAAGTGCATCACTTCACACTTTCCCACTGTGACATAGAACTGACTCATGTATGTCATACATATATTCATTAGGAGGCCGACTTATCAAATTACATAAGAAAAGCAAACGGAAACACTCTTGTAGTTTTCTGAGTTGACATCTGCAGGTTTATCAATTGGTTTGTACTTGCTCATACTTTAAAGAGCAAGTCCAAAGATATGCCAACCAGTCATGCAAATTTTGTATGCTATGTCTTGATTAATATCAAACAAGCAATTACCTAGGTGGTAGTCTTCCTAAACAGCATCAAAAACAGGTATGTCATTTCTTATTTAATTTTCCCTTTGAACCAATGATTAGATAATAAGTTATAATGTGATATCCAAAAATTTAAAAAACTCAACATCATTAAAAATATCTCCTGTTCAAGTAAAAAAATCTTCTACACCTTATACTTCGATCCAGCAAGTTACTACATCTTATTGTGTGATCAAGCTATTTACTAAACTTTACTGTGGTTCAGGGGGGTTACTACAAGTTATTCTGTGATGAAGGTATTAATACAACTTACACTGTGACCAATGGGGTGCTAATATATACTGTGAAGAAACTGGCTACTACAACTTCTGCTGTGATCAAGCAGAATATTACAATTTATGATCAAGGAGTTACTACTACTTGTAATGTGATCAAACCAGTTACTTATACTGATTATTGAACTGCTTAAGGATGCGGGAGGGGTGTTTCTCTCTCTCTCTCCCTCCCCCTCCTTTTTTTCTTTTCCTCTCCCCAGTCCTCATCTTGTCATTGGGTTGTGGGAGCAAGTGGTAGTCTTTATATCAGGTTTGGGTGGGTTACACAAAAATGTGTAAAAAATACAAAATTTAAAAAATAATTAGGGATAGACGAAAATTTTCACCTCAAATTGAAATTGGTGAAAAATGGCACTTTCTGCTTGGTGAAAAATTTCCCACAAAAAGTACATTTTTTGCTGCTTTTTCTCGCTCTCTCTCGCTTTTTCCTCCACCTCACAAAAGTGTTCTACAGCCATATAAAAGGCTGTCAGGCTTTCACAGCATGCAATTCTGTGTTTGTGAGAGGAGAGAGCAGCATGTTTTTGAGCTAAAACAAATAAAGGGTAATTGAAGCTTAGTTTAGGGAGACATTTACATAGGACATTTATTCTCTGTAGTAGGGGAGTCTAGGGGGAACAATGGGGATAAGAAGGGAAGAAGAAAGAATACCCCAAAATTTGGTGTGACTGATTGGCAAGACACAGGCAGCTGGGGTCCATATTGCTTGCTGATTTTACTTTTATTGTCTCTGTGCTGGGGAAGTCTGGAGAAAGATGTTGTTGATTTTGTTTTTTAGTTAAATATATTTTTTGGGACTAACTGTGGTAAGATATGGCAAACAACTTAAAAATAAATAAATAAGAAAAAACATAAATAATTAAACAAATAAATATATTACAGCGCTGACTGAGAGTTCTGTGACTGAGGCAGGCTTGATAGACAGCAGATGACATTTGTTGAGGGCCAAGGCAAGGCATCACTCTCCATCAATTTTGAGTAAAAACACACACAGTAGTTGAGTAATGTCTAGCAAATGCACAAGCGAGTGGGGAAAAGGTGGAGGAAGTGCAGGGGCGTGGGAGTAAAGTATTAGTGCAAAAACTGACTGCAACAATTGTTGCTGCAGCATGTGCAAAAAATGATGATGATCCCGCTCCTCCCGGTGTGGATGCAGTTTGTCAAGGCCCATCAATCACACCACGCCAGTCCCCCACCACCACTACCATACACATTTCCCACATTGTAGGTTGTACCTTATTTTTTTTTTAATCAATTTACAGCATCCTGAATATGTGCCAGTGTCACTTAAGAAGGAAGTAAGTGTTGTGTGCAAAGGACATATACGGCATGGTAACACATTTTTCAAGGTATATGTTGTTGTAGGACTCACAACTTTGAATTCCAGTTACTTATTTCTCCACTACAGACCTTAGAAGAAGTAATATTGTGCTGGGAAATCTTGCACCATATTAAACATAGGAAAAAAATGTGGTGGAATAGGAGAAAAATGATTTTAAATAGGAGAAACGTGTTAGCATGTGTTAGAATAGGAGAAAAATGTGTTAGACTAGGAGACAAATGTGTTAGACTAAGCAAAAAATGTATTAGAATAGGAGAATAATGTGTTGGAATAGGCAAAAAATTTGCTGGAATAGGCAAAAAGGAGGAAAATTTTGCATTGGAGAAAAAAGCGAATTGGCCGTTTTTTCACGAAAAGTCAAGCAAAACATTTTTCACACTTTTCCATGCCTATATAAATAATATAGATATGTAAAAATACAAAATGAAGGCAAGAATAGCCTAAGTAACCACTGTTATTGGAAACTAATGTATATCTTGCCGATAATCCTGGCATAGTACGCACCTTTTCTTCAATATATGAGAATTCATTCTACCTATTGTAATTTATTCCAAATCATATTGGGGACTGGTTCTATCCACCTATTTGTTTATTCAGCTTGGACTTTTATATTTTAATATTATTTTCGGATATATCCTGATTTTTGGTATAAGATCTTATCCTATGTATACTTTTTAATACATTTATACTTGTTTATGACTATTAGTTTATTACCTAATATATTATTTGCTGTGGTCTTACTACTTCATATATTGTGGTGGAACAGAACATTTTAGCTTGGTACATATACATAGACCTTATATGTACTGGTTGTGGTTGGAGCTGGGGATTCTGATTTCCAATTTCTAGCACCTTTTGAGTGTTGCATTAGTGACTTCCAGGTGTAGTGTGCTGAGAGGTGGACTGTGTTTTACATGTTGCCGAGCTGAGTCTTGATATAGCCGCTTATTTTATTATTATTTTTTAGGTGTTTAGGGCATACTTTTTTCCATCACAGCGGGTGGATTTGTAGATAATATTATACAATTATATAAGAGATATTAACACTTTTATTTTGCCTTAAATCATATTCAGTATATGAGTATATGGTTTAATTATATTTTACGGTAAGTTTACAGTGGATGTATTTGGCTCACATTGATCCTATAGCCTTATCCTACCCCCTATTGGGTTTACTATATTTCTTACTTATTTTTTTTAGAGAAACTTGCTCCATTTAATTTAGATTTTTAGCTCTGAGATATCTATATTATTTTTTACATGTAAACTTTAATCATGGAATGTGCAGGCCTGAATGACAAAAGTAAACAATTCCTAGTCGTTTCTTGCATTAAGAGACAGGAGCCCAATGTTGTTTTATTGCAGGACACACACTTAGAGGGATACAAAATTATTTCTCAGTGCGTTGACATTATCATTCCACATTTTCTACCCATGCCAGGGGAGTTTCAATTTTAGACAAATAGACAAACTTGAGCTCATCTATATAAAAAATTAAATGTGTGCCCTGTAATATGCATATATAATATTTCTAAGAAAATAAGTGAGATTTTGGTATTCACCAATTGGCCAAGTCATGGGTAAGCTTGCCACCGTGCCAAGATATCTCACTATAGGCAAGTCCTACTCTAATACATCTAAAAAATTCTATCCAAATTAAAACACCCTGAGGAGATGTTATAGGAAATGCGTTGAAGGGGGACCCTTTAAATACCATCTTTGTAATGCTTGTGGGTCCCAATGTGGTGCAATTAAAAACAGAAGACATACAATATAAAAACATATAGACAAAGGACTTACCTGGTGCAAAAACCTCAATAGGTCTGCATAGTGAGGGTATGAGAGAGCTGTAGATCCAACAGTCCTCTCACATGAGGACACACGAGTCATGGGCTTCTCTATCCTTTTGAGGGAAGTAGTTGAAGCCATATAGGCCATACCCAGCACAAAATCTCCTAGGGGTCCATGGCCTACCTATAGAATGGTAGATGTCCTTGCATCTCAGCTTTATATTTATTTTCTTTTGGTCTTAGAATCCTGCGCTCTTCCTCTCTCAATGAATAGGGCCTCCATCATTGTACTCCTTAAACTGGGGAAGGATGTCACCCTCTGTGAATCATATCGCCCCATCTCCCTCCTAACCACGGATGTTGATATTGGCTAAGATTCTGGTGATTTGGTTGAACTCCATACGTGTACATTCGGATCAGACTTGGTTTATCCCAGGCAAATTGTCACCTCACGATCTCTGTAGGCTTTACACCCATGTCCAGCTTCCACATGATAATCAGGGTCATAGGGCTATTGCCTCCATCAATGCAGCCAAGGCCTTCAATTCCATGGAGTGGGAATATCTACTGGTTGTACGTGATAAATTTATTTAGCACTGACATTTGTTCATTGGATCTGTACCCTCTAAATGCAGCCTGTTGTTTCAGTCCATATGTGGAGAGACTCTACCCCAGATTTTGTGCTTGGCAGGGGCACCAGTCAGGGCTGCCCACTATAGTCAGAGCTCTTTGTTTTGCTGATGGAGCCCTTGGCAACAGGTATACGAGTGGATCCTAAAATCTCTGGATTTTGTTAGGGGGGTCGAGCTGAAAAACACACTTTGTATGTGGATGACATGCTCCTTTTTTTGGATGACACGCGTTCATCCTTAACAACCTTATTGGACCGTGTGGGCACATTTTAGCTCTACTCTGGCTCTTCCATTAATTGGTCAAATTCCTCCCTGTTTCTCCTGGACTGGACGATGGGCACCTGATCTCCACTAACATGTTAATCTCTGACTCCTTCAAATATTTGGTGATTTTGGTTTCTGGCTGTCCCACTGTGTTCATCAGGAATTACCTTGTCCCAATAATAGCTAATTTTCTAAATAAGGCCGATACATGGCAAACCTTACCACTTAATGTTATAGGATGGGCCAAATGTATAAAAATGCTATTTGTACCAAAATGTTTGTATATTTCTGGTTTGTGGGGGGGCAGAATCAAGATGTCAGAATTGGGTTAGCCTGGATAGGATGGAGGTATTGCTTTGCCTGACTTTTACCGATATTACCTGGTGGCACAGGGCTAATATGCCTTGGCCAGATCAAACCCTGAAACCCAGTTCCAGTTCTTCGATCTGGAGAAGTCCGTGCTAGGAAAGAGTAGCTGTTTGCTGCATCTACTGATGATGGTGAGTAGCTCGGTTACAATCATGGTGGAAGTAGTGTATGGGGCATCTGGGGGGTGTTCAGGCAGTGGTGGGCTGGTGGGTCATGATGAAACTTTGATACTGTATGGTCTGGATACGGAATCACAGAGCTAGGACACATATATGTTGACAATTCCTTGAAATCATTTTAACAGTTTTGTATCCCCCATCAATTTTTTTTAATTCAAATTTATATCCACACCACTCGCTTCGGGCACAGTGGGGGGAGGGAGTCCATTATAGAGCGGTTTGGCCTTCTGTCTTTAGCATTGGCTAAACGGCCAGACAGGCAGGTGTCCTTTATCTACCAGTGGCTTGATGCTAGCACACTGCAGGGAGGTTGCCCCCTGAGACAGAAATGGCAAGGGGACCTGAGGTTGCTGGAGGAGTGGGAGTGATCCATGTCTAAGACTAGTCCACATGGGGCATCTTTGCATGCCTGACATCATCTCATCCAATTGAAAATGATTAATAGGGTATACATTGCCTTGGTGGGACTATACAGGATGTGTGCTATGGACAACAACTCTTGTGATAGATGCTCTCATACACCCAGAACTTTTCTACACCTTATTTGGGACTGTACAGAGGTCTTCCGATTTTTGGGAGTAGTTTTTCTCCTCTCTCTCGGTGTGTTCTGGACAGACATATCCCCCTGACTCCCCCTGATTCTGAAGCTGGGTATCCTGTCAATTTTTCTGATGATCTAGACACTCAACCTGTTAAATCTCTTCTGAGAGATGTCTGTTACGGCACGTTTCCATGGTGTGGATGTTTGCCTCTCCACCTTCACATGAGCACTGGGTGAATCAGGTAGCTTAAAATCTCCCTCATTACCATTTGGTAAACAATCACAGAGGGACAGAGGGATGACCCACTTTGGGATGGATTCTACTTCCTAATTGGATGAATAAGATTTGCCCGAATTGGTATTAGACTGTATGCCTGGGGTGCTGGGGGAGGGAGTGGTGACTGCTCTTCTGGGAGGAGAGAGACCCCTTTTTCCCCCCTTTTTTTCTTGATTGGAGTTATGTTTATGTTATATTCAAAAAGTTATTGGATGCTTTGGGGTAAGCGACCTGTATTTGCTATTGTTTTGCAACTACTATGCATACCTGGAATAGTACCGCACTACCATCATTATCTTATTTCAAGCTGTATCTTGCTCTGTGCTGCATCTCGAGGATGTCTTTAACAAAAATATTTGTAAAAAATATCTTAGAAACAGATCTACATTAATATCTGTAACTTGTTGTTATAAGAATAGCTCCCTCACCCACCCAAACAAAAAATGAATGCCCCAATGACTTTTCCATAGTAACAAACCCCAAACTGTTAACCCTTTGAGAGCATGAGGGGTGGGAAACATAACAGCCCACAATGCATTGCTCAACCTCTGGTATTAAGGTAAATGAAACAACAAATGTATAACTTATTTACATTAACAGGCAGAACATGATTATGTTAAAGTCTATGTTTTAGTTTTCACTTAAGACTACAGAAGGATGGAAATTCAGATTCATAATTCAAACATTAATTCTCTATTCTTTGTTCTGAACATAAAACATTGCATGCTAAGTAATGTAACTAAAACAAAAAACATGGATGTGGGGATTAGTGTTCTTTTAAGTCCATGCTTAACACTTAAAATTATCTGTGGTTCAACATACTTAAATACCCTGCAATCCATTCTAACCTCTGTAAAAAAAATATCTATGAGGCATACAATGTTGTTTTACATATGCTCAAAGGTCTAGTTTTTCAAGCTGTGGTGCCCGTACCCTTGGGGGGTACTTAATGTATATACAGGGGGCATGGCTATAGCTATGTTTGCACAATGCAGCTGGAGGCCAGCTCAACACTTCTATATTGAAGGTATGCCCTTCAATGAGGATTGTTCAGCACATTAAACCAAAGTTAGCACCGCCTTCTTTCTGTTTGGCATTTTCATATGTGAAATGTGGGGTAGTGGCAGTGAATAGACAGAAGGCTCCTAAAACAGTTCAGTGGGAATTCCAAAATGCCAGAAAGGAGAACAGGCTGTGCAGGGCTAAATCTCTATTTCAAAGGAAGATTTGAAATACCTTGACTTGAAAAAGTTTAGCACCAAAGATGATTTGAAACACTTGCCATCTCACAGGGACCTTGAGGAAATAGTGGGTAAACTATGTACCACACTTTAAGCAGACATTTCAACTTTCAGTAGAGATGTTAAGAAGATTGGATCCAGGGTGGCAGACTTGGAAGATACTACTGAAAATACACTTACCACTTAACATGACATGCAGCAAAAGCTTATATCCCAACTCTCCTTGGCAGGAACGTCGTATCCTGCTTTGTGATAATTTCTGTGCCCCCCTCCCTGCTCCCGCCCCCATAAAATTCCATGGGGCACTGAACCTGTACATACATGATTCTGTTCTTTGTACCGCACTGTCCCACTCACCTCTCTTTGCTCCCTGTGTTTGTTTCTCTCTGTTCCTCCCCTCTTTATGATCAGCACTTTTATTGATGAAGCTATTACCATATAAACGGAATACTTTGAATAGTATCTGTATAACAATAATGGTTACATTCCATTCTACATGAAATAATAGAAGATCACTAAAAGGTCACTACAGTTCACTACAGTTCCTCCACATAAAGGACTACCTATACAACATATAATTTTTTAGTAATTTATGAATACTGTTTATTAATATTTGCATATTGAAATAGTTTATCATAGATATCTTATGGCTTTGGTTTTATACTTTCAGTAAACTTGTTAAAATTATTTTACTTTGTCCTTGTCTCTGCCTCATTGCTAAGCAGGATTTAGGCCTATATTAGTGTGCATGTGGGTTTAAAGCACATCTATGCACACATGAATGGATATACATATAGGTTTTAGACACTTTTAGCACTCTCCTATTATTTCATGTAGAATTCATGTTTTAGATTTGTGCACACTTTTTCAGTTAGGATAGTAGCCAGCTTTTTATTGGGGGCCAGGTATTTACTGGTATAGTAGGCTATTTTAGTTATAGCTGAGTGCCAATTTTCTCCATTTTTTACTATTTTTAGAACATTCTGTTCTGTTCAGATAGCATAAGCCCAAAGCTGAATTCATTTGATGTATCATAGGTTTATTTTTTGTTCCTTATTCTTTTGTACTATTATCTTCTTAATAAAAAAAGTAAATATATTTAAAAAGACCCCATTAAATGAGAGGCGTTGTGGTAATTACAGTATACACCTATATTAAAAGGAAAGTTTAGGATTATTTTTTAGGGATTTAATATATGAATATTTTTACATATGCTAGCTACATGTGATATTTAAAGTAAAGTTATATCAATCTATTTAAATTCTTTGGTGTTCATATTTCTTTAAAGTTAGACTATAACCTTGAATTTCCATGTTTTGTATGCTTGAGTAAGAATTATAGCGTAGGTTTTCATTTCCACAGTTTTTTATAACATAATTTCTTTGGTTCGATGAAGTGTGTGAATGGTTCCTTTTTTCATTGACAAAGAATGAATTGTGTGCTTGACCATTAAAAATGTTTTTTTGAGTGATATACATGCTTGATCACGTGGGCTTGATTGATGCTTTGCTAATTTTTTTTCTTTTAATATGCACTGTTTTATAAAGTCCTTTTTTTCCACGTTTGACCAATAGTTGTTATGTATCAAGAGAGCTTGATGACATTGTTCATCAGTTTTGTTTCATATGATAAAATGTACTTTATAGTAAACTTGAACATAATTTTTAAGAATCAAGTGTGCAAATTGTACTTGATCATTAAAAAATTATTTTAATTGGTTTACACAAGTGGGCATGATCAATAAAAACATATTTTCATTTTTGCATTTTCTTTACTATGACCATATCCACATCTGAATGCTATTATAACGGGAACCCAAGAAGCTGTGAAGTCCTGGGCCATCGCATCCGAATCTGCTCACTCAAGGTCGGCTGACACCAGTCGAATTACCCGGTTGAACAAGGAAACATGGGTTGGCAGGCTCCTCAACATGCGTCTCAGAGGTTCGACTCTATGTCGAACCAGTCGAATGGTGGGCTGTCGAATCCTCCACTCCCAGTCGGCTTCAGCTGTCAAGGGTCATACAGGGCCCCAGTCATAGTCGAAGGTTAGCTGCAACAGAGGGTGAATTTCTCTACCCGCCTCTCAGGAATGGGAGTCATAGCGGACTATTGATACCGTCCGGGCAAGCACGACACAGGAGACTGCTTACTCCAACCGAGAACACTTATTGGACAGAATCACACCGTTTTGTACACAACAGTAACTATACAACATTGGAACCGGGAGGGGCCCCAGGGACTAGGGCTGGCTTAACCGAGGGACCAATGGGCCTGGGAGCGGCAATAGAGCAACCCAACTGATCCATTTCCAGACCTCGCTGTGAATAGGGCAGGCCTAGAGTCTAAGTGAGGAGGTTACGTGACTAGCCCTGATTGAGTTAGGGCACAAAAGGATCTCAGCGGGAGGTACAAGATTTGATGAGTTCCAATACACATTCGTGCACAAAGGCCAACGCCTATGACCGTTGGACTTGTGGTGTATGACAGTCCATCTTAGCTCGACCAACCCGTGTCGACAGTTATGTTTGAAATCAGCCATAGTCGACCAATAGGTTTGACACCTGGAGGTTCTGTTGTCGTACTATGGGGTGTCGATATTCCCCTCAGCCCAGTAACCCTGCGACTCCATGTTGAATGATCGAAAGAATCCCAATTGTCTAACCCGCGAGGGTATGACTTAGAATCGGATCGGCGGGTTGTTTCGACCAGTCATTTGAGGTCAAGGAAGCTCCGACAGTTCAAATGGTTCCGAAACTCATCCTAGTTAATCACAGTCCCTGATAAGTCTGGGGTTTCCCTTGCACTTGTTCCAAATAATGGAGGGGATCCGTTACAGCTATTATGAAAGACACACAGTGCGGGGTTGCACCAGTTTCTGAAAAGTCCTGCAAAATGCGCTGAAATCTGCCACAATGTTTTGCATGTTACTTGGTTTTCAGTAATATTGGGAACTAACAAAGTCATTATTAGTGGTTTACAAGCTTAAATGATTTGTGTTTTCTTTAATGTTACTAGATCTCTATTTCGATGCAGGATGCAAAATGCAGGCCTCCTTAGGTTCTGGCACAGTCAGGTAGAATTCACTGTTTATAAAAAAATATGACTACATTTGCAAAAAGGTCTTTCTTTCTCAGTGTTCATTGGGAGTTGATGATGTGATCAAGAGGGGTTTAAGAGTCATTAGGATCAATTTAATAGTATAGTAGTATAACAGTGTAGGGCAAATAAGCTGTTGTTGCATTTTATTTAATAAGATATTGGCACCAGTGCTAGTTCCTGCTCCTTCACTCAAACATCACCTTATTCCACTTGGTCCTGAGTGAAACAATGTAATGTTTGGCTACATGAGAAGGAAACTGCCACTATTCAGGTATGCTGTTTACACGATTAAGGGATCATGCCACCAGCTTGCATTCAGCACACTAGTCACACTAACCTTGTGATTTTCTGACAACTGTAGTGCACCCAGCTAACACTGGGTCAAGTGTAAAGAACAATGCATTGTATAAGAAAGCAAGTGGTGAGTGCCAAATTCAGTTCTGGGCATATGTATGGAGATTATTACTTTTACTATCACTACTTTTAGGAGGCAAATATAGTTGCTGATACCTTTATTGGCTAAGTAGATATAGGATGCAAGCTTTCAAGACCTCTTATGTCTCTTCCTCAGGCATATTGAGGAAGAGACATAAGAGGTCTTAAAAGCTTGCATCCTAAATCTGCGTAGTTAGCCAATAAAGGAATCAACAATTGTATTTGCCTCCTGTATTTTATGGCTAACACTGTACCGACTCTCATCTGCACTACTTTTAAACCTAAATATCTCAAGAGCATCGGCTAAATGAAGAGTCCTTCTTAAGATCCATCACTGTGTGAAATTTGTTTGTGAAATTAGTACATTTGTCTGTAGCCCTGTCTAAATTTTTGTGATGGTATGACAATTCATAATCTGTAAAGTATTACTTTTTTGGATAGCCTTGAATTTTCATTCTATGGAACACATTAATACCAAATATGCAGGCTTTGTGGAGATTAGTACTGACTCCAAAAATGCCAAATTTCAGATAAAAATTCCACAATCCATTATAAAGTTATGTTTCAAAATTGGCATTAAATATAGGATGTCCATTAGAACTATAACTATGGCAGCATCACTGTGCTGCCATAATATTTATTCCTATATTTATAATCACATTAGGTAAATCTAGGTTTATTTGAAAACACTGTGTTCTAATTCTGAGTAGTTCACTGGCCCCAAATATTTCTATGTCTTATACTGCAGAGTTTTCCTAAGACAGTTGCAAAATAAGTAGAAGCTTCCTCTTTTATTTTCCATACCAAAATAATAAAACTACCAACATTTGTTTCAGGCTTTTTATGATTTGGTATTAAAAAGAAAAGAAAATACTTTTGCTGAGCTTCCCAATGAAAGACATGGTAAAACAAACCACAAGTGTCAGCTTTATAAATGCAAACATTAATTATTGATGGAGTAACTTATTTTTTTTATTCTGCTACATTGTTGGTGACTAAAATGTATATATACATTATTTATCATAATTTCATTTACAAACAAATGGGGAAGCAGTCATACATAATAACTATTTTTCAGTCATGTTTTACTCATACATACTGAAAGAACATGAAAGCAAAAGCCCCCTTTCCCCCTAAACATTAGCATATTTCCCACAAGACCATGTAGCTTTCTACAAAGAATGTTAAGCTGCAGGAAGTCTTGACATTTAAAGAATAATTCCTATATTCAGATTTTAATGAATGGAATAGCTTTCATGTCTTGGAAATCAAACTTACAGTGAGGGAATTAAAGGTCACTCCGAATTCCCACCTCTGTGTTCACTCATCTGTATATTTTTTAACAGAATGAGGCAAAAAGATAAGCATGTAAATAATTATGGCCTAAATTTAGCTGAGAAATATAACACATGATTTAGTTTAACTAATATATACATGTTTGTGGTTGCTATACTAAAATGAGTTGGGGACCACTATAGCATTCTAGGGGTTAAAATCTCCTTTTAAATCAACAGGAATTCATTCAAGTATAGGTAACCTGAAAATGTTAGGTGTAAGTAGCCAATTGTCATTAGGCAGGATTAGGGCTCCTCCATTCCCACTATTCATAATCAATATTTAAAAACTTACCTTGTGTGATCTTTAGTACATAAAAACATGGAATATGACTGCAGAAAATAATAATTTGGCCCATTTAGGGTTCAATTTAATAGACTCCCATTTTAAAAAAAAGCCTACGGTAGTTTTTCTGTGCTGTGAAAAATTACTGAAGAAAAAACACATTGGGAGCAATATTTTGTGCTCAGTTGAAGCATGAAAAATTTTGTGAATTAGTGATTCAATTCCATGCGTTGGGCAGTAATATGCATTAAGGGACCCCACTTTATTGCCAAAAATCTGCTCAAAGAGCAGAGTCCCCTAATGTTTTAAACTACCGAAACTGGAATTGAAGTGGGAAAAAAGCTTAAAAAATATAAGTGACCAATGGATGCATTGATATGGGGCCCTAAGCCACATAGCAATACTTCCAAAGTACTGAGAAAATGTGTGTGATGTAAGAAGAATTAACCCTATGAGTGTCAGTGGGGTATGCAACAGGATTATTCCCACTAATACTAACACCATCCCATGAAAATAAACACTTACCTGTAAGTCTGCTGTCCAGCAGGGTCATCCACTGTAAGTATTTTTCTTTAACCTTATATCTTCATTGTTCTTCTTTCTTCTTCTTATATTCTGTTCTTCTTATTTTTTTTCTTCTTGTCTTCTGAAATAGTATGCCACTAGAAATAAAAAGAATACCCATGTTGAAATATGAAATGCTCCCAAAGATATACCATAAGTGTACAGGTATGGTTGCGGTGGCAGAAGAGCAGAGCAAAAAACTCCCCCTCCCCTTCAGATACTTCTTGGGCCTTTGCCCTTGCCAATCTGAGGAAAATTTGAACATAGACTGGCTTTTATATGGCCAGTCTGTTAAAAATGGTTCCCAGCCTTCCACTGACTGGGATGTGGGGTTATGCACTCCCTGCCAATCAGCTCCCAGCAAGTTTCGTCACCCTTCCTACTAGAGACTGATTGGCTGAGAGGTGCATAACCCCACATCCCAGCCAATGGAAGGCTGGGAATCATTTTGAACAGAGACTGGCCATATAAAAGCCAGATTTTGTTCAAATTTTCATCAGAATGGCTTAGGCAATGGCCCGAGAGGCTTCTAAGAGGTGAGATTTTTGCTCTGCTCTCCTGCAGCTGCCAGAGGCAGCAGCAGCAGCAGCATACACTTATGGCATCTCTTTGCGGCCATTTTATAATTAAAGATGGATAATTTTTATTTCTAGTGGCATACTATTTCGGAACATAAGAAGAAAAAAAAGAAGATAAGATAAGAGAGAAGAACACAGAACATAGAAGATTAAAGAAGACTTACACTGGATGACAGGTAAGTGTTACAGCAGGTGACTGTGTTTTAGCACACGCTCTGTGTTTGACACTGTGTCAAACACCAAGCACTAGCTGTTTTCCTTTGATGTTTCCCTTTCTCAATCTACATGACAAATGTTGGGCCAAAAGTATGGTTCTGTGTCCTGACTCCCAACTTTGGTTGTGGTTCCAGTTTGTAGGGCAATTGAATTGCAACAGTACAAATGTGTTTGTACCGTTCGGTGTTCATTTTTGCCCTACCAACAGCTGAGCCCCTAGTCTGCCCATTTTTACTTATGTAAAATTCTTATTTCGTCCTTGGTCTTCATTTATGTTGAGGATAACCATATGTTTATCCTATGCATGCTTAAAGGTATATTTATACTTAACATGTAAATACTATATATTGTAGTGTTTATCCCCCTGAGTAGAACAAGGGTACTCCCACTGCTGAAAGGTGTTTTATTCAAAAGTCATTACAGCTCAAAATTGCATTTTATTAGGTGCAGTATCACAGTGCCCTGAATTTGTACAGTGGTGCTGTGGCTACACCATCCTATGGACAGCTCTGGTCAGGTAATAATAATAATAATAATTCTTTATTATATATAGCGCACACAGATTCCGCAGCGCTTTACACTCATATTGGTTCCTGTCCCCATTGGGGCTCACAATCTAAATTCACCTATCAGTATGTAACCATAAATCTCCAAAAGATGGTGTAACAACAGCTCCACTGAGCAATTTAAAGGGATAGTAACACTTCGTTTTAACTTTATTTTATTTTGTAGGCATTAAAAAAACATGAAGAATGATATAAGTCTTATCGCTCAAACCTTTATGGTTTATGAGATATTCACAAGCAAAGTTCCCCTCCCCGCCCCTTTTACCTAGTGTAAGCCATCTCTTCTCAGATGTGAGTCTGGTTGTATGACAGTACAGATAACAGAAGGGGACAATTTTCTTTGTATGAAAACAATGAAAGCCCTTCCCCCCTTGATAAGTTTTTCAGCTTTTTCCATTATCTTAATTGAAGATTGTCCCTCTCTGCAGTCTACCTGGGCATCTCCCTTCTGATTTGGTTGAACAGGGGGGGGATACTTTGTTTGTGAATATCTCTTAAACCATAAAGGTTTCAGAGATAAGACTTATATCATTCTTCATGTTTTTTTAATGCCTACAAAATAAAATAAAGTTAAAATGAAGTATTACTATCCCTTTAAGGCCACTGTGATACTGCACCTACAAAATCAAGTTTGATAATGTAATAACCTTAGAATAATACATCTTTCAGCAGTGGTTGTAGCCTTGTTTTATTTAGGGAGATAAACCCAACAACATATTTTTTTATATTTTAAGTATTACTATCCTTTTAATTAAAAATTATCTCACTTTATTAACCTTTACCACTTTTGCTAGCAGGCTATTCTACTTATCAACCACCCTCTCAGTGAAGTAACAATTTCTTATTTTATACCTAATCCTCTGTCGCTCTAATTTTAGATTATTATCACAGTCTCCCTTAGAGGCTAAGTTTTTCTGTGCTTCCTATCTCTGTATGGCCACTGGTCAGCATGGCCTCCAGCCACTTCCACATTGCTGACATCAGGTAATAGGCACTAGCACGGATGCCTGTTTATGGGCCTATTCTGGGTGGTCTAATTGGGTCACACCTCTTTCTGCTCCTTTATAAACTTTCTTGGGCCTGGGAGTCATTGCCCTTATGTGGTGTTCCTGCTCATTACTCTTGCTCTCCATATACCCCCGTGTTTGCCTGAGAATCTCGCTCTGTGTATGATCCCGGCTTGTCTGACTACCCACATTGGTTCTGACCTGTGGCTTTGGCTGACTACTCGCTCTGTGTATGACCCTGGCCTGTCTGACCAGTGGCCCTGGCTACTACCCTCTCAGTGTAGCCTCCGGTTGCCTTTTCTGTGGGCCTGATTACTTTTGCTCCTTGTAGTCCTCTGTTTGCCTGACCAGTAGCCCTGACAATAGAAGCAGCTACAAAGCGAGGCAGATGTGCTGTGCTGTTCTGCTGTGATATTTTGTAAAAAGTAGGGCAGGAAAGGCTCATTGTGACTATCACTATGAACAGGGTGAAAAATAATCACTGGAGGAGCTGGAAGGACCCTTATGTGTCCACTGAGTCTGAGGAGGATGAGGAAGTGAGCACTACTGAACCAATGCTGTCCAGTCCCCCTAAATCACCCCAAGGGATCTTGGTGAATTTAATGGGAAGGGATGGAGGAAAGGGAATGGGAAGGGAGGGAGAAAAAGGTAGTACTAGTGAGAGCAGGACAGGCCAGCTGCCTGTGTCTGCTGCTAGATGTGCTGTCTCTGCTGCCACCATTGCTGCCCCTGTTGAAGCCAGTACTATGCCTGTTGCCAGTGCTGAAACCTGCTGCCACCAAAACTGTGTCAGACGTGCTGCCCCAGTTGCCAGTGTCACCAGTGCTGTGCCTGCTGCCAGTGTTGAAGCTTCTGCCACCAGTGCTGAAGCTGCTAGTGTGTCTTGTAATACTCAGGAGGGGGGAAGGTGAAGATGATGCCAAGTGTAACAGCAGGGGGCCCTAAGTCACACTTGCCATCCCCAAGCATTCCCGCCAATGCTAGTACTACTACTAAGAAGGTCCAGCAGCTTGTTAGTGTTAGGAGGGAAGGAGGGGGTAATACTAATCAATATCCTCATATTACTAGTGACTGTGAGGAGGAAGACTGTGTGGCTGAACTTGATGTGTGTGGTGTTAGTAGTAATAGTGATGACGAAGCAGCTGGTGGGACTGTTGTTAGGGGAAGCATTCAAGAGAGTCCAGAATAGTGGTAAAGGGAGCACACACCATTCCTCTAGCTCTGGGAGTCCCCTTCGCTTCACTACAGTGTCCAAGTTGAACATGATCCTTAAGAGGCCAGAACTGATGTTGGGGGAGAGCAGGCATAGAATTAATACCACTAGCAGGAGCACAGATGAGCTGCCTGTGCATGCTGCTAGTGCTGCCAGTCTGCCTTCTTCATGTCAAAAAGAAATGACAAGTGTGACATTAGGGGACCCTCTGTCACATTGCTCGTCACCTCCTCCAAGCAGCAGTGAGATATCTGTAATAGTGCAGCAGCACATAGGGACTTGTGGTGGTGGTGTTGGAGAATCTGAGGTGGAAGAGACATTGATGGCCTTTTCATAAGAAACTGAGAAGGAATGGGAGACAGGGATGAGGATGGGCATCACTACCACCACCAGCTGTATACTTTGGGAATTTGCGGAGTTTGTAACTGCTCTAAACCCTGCTGCTGCTGCTAAGAAGCAAGAGCAGCAGGATGCTGAGGAGAAGACAAGTGTGCCACAGTTCACCATTGACACAGTGATGCAGGACAAGGACAGGTTCCATTTGACAGCGGCAGCAATACTCCTGGTCCTATTTGCAGTGCTGATTCTGAGGCAGTAGCAGCAACATCAGGAACATCATCCTCTGCCTGAAACAGTGAAGGGGAATGTGGAGGACAAGAAGAAAGAGGCCATTCTTCTCCACCTGTTCCCTCAACCTGGAAGTCATGGGTGTCGGACTATTTTTCTATTGGGGCAGGCACAGTGAAGTCATTATCACCAAAGACACTGTGCAAAATTTGTGACAAGTCAGTGAGAAGGGGAAAGGAGGGAGCACACCTTGGCACAACCTCCCTGATATCACACATGAAACACAGACACCATGACATTTATGTCAAACATGTTAAAACCAAACACCCATTACAGAAATCTAGCACAACTGTTACTGTCCCCCCTGACTCTTATGAAAGGCAACAAGAGGTGAGGTGGAGATCAAAGAGGAGAAAGGATAAAGAAACCCAGACATACAATGGATGTTGCATGACAAGCGAAACAACTAGTTTGCCATCAACATCACCTTCCTAGGGTAAGAACAACATCTTCTGCCACTCCACCTCATTCATCTTTCCTTCCCCTGCCAAATGATAGCCACTCTGTTGATGTTAGGATATGGCAGTTTGTCTCTACCCATTGCACACTGTGTGTTGCACTGACTACACATGCCAGTGTGGTGGAGGAGAATTGATACCAGGTCATCAAAAGGCATCTGAGGAGATTACATCCAGCAGACTATGCTAAGATGCTGGCAGGGAGGGTTCATCATTACTATTAAACTGTCAGCAAGTTGTCATGTGTCCTTAGTGGGGTCTGGACAAGGGGTATAGTGACAGCGGCAGTACTTGGTTTCGGGTGTCATGGTGTTTGGATACAGTTGTGCCCCCAGGTGTTATTTATCACACACACTGTGCACATTGCAGTTGCTGATGAGAGTCACTGTCCCTGCTCTCAAGGGGAAAAATTATATTCTAATAACAACGCCCCCATGATTTTGGAGAAGAGGCAGCCGGAGAAGAATTATTGGCCAACTTCTTTTCTCCACATAGACTGGGGGCTATTTATTGTGTTGCTACTACCTCAGGTACATCACTGGAGATAGTGGTGGCAAGTGGAATCTTCATCATTCATCACCCATATTACTGCTATTGTTGTTGATCCCATTCCCTTTAAGCTGTCTAATCATCCTGCTGCTTAAACATCTCAGCAGCAGCATCAAGAACAGCAGTTGCAAATTCCACAATTATGTACTCAGACTCAGGAGGAGGACATTTGACAATGGCCAGTGGCCTAGTGCTAACATGACTTGCTGGCACTAGGCCAGTAGGGCATTTTTTTCTCAGGGCTTGTTCTTTGAAAAAAATTAAATACATAATAAAAAAACATAGTTGTGCAAAAAAAATAAACAAGTTTTGGGGGTTTGTTTCTAACAAACCTAAGCCATTCAAATCAATGTTTCCTCAGGGCTTGGGCCTCTAACAACAAATCTAACAAATCATCGTCTACAAAATACTCTATCAAGTCAAGTAGTAGTGTCAGGGGGTTCCTGTCTGTATAACTTTATATACAAATGTCTTATTTTATTTTTTTATTAACTGTCCCCCCAATACCAGTCAAGAAACCCCCCAAAACAAATTGCCTTTTTAAGTGATTCATTCTCCAGACTCCACCCACCAATGCAGGCACCCTCCTTAGGATTTAAATCCCCCCAATCCCCGTAAACAACCCCCCCAAAATCATCCTCTGTTCAACTGATTATTTCCCCACCACCACCAACACAGGCACCCTCATGACCCTTTTATACTATGCCTTTGGGAAAATATAATAATATTTGTTTTATGTTGTGTGTAACTTCAATGTTCCCATTGATTTCAATGAAATGAGGTGGCAAAAAAGCAAGGAAAAGCGGAAAAACAGCACTTTTCACAGGACATTTTTTTGTCAAACGGAAAGTGCCATTTTTCACCCATCCCTACTTTTGAGTGCAGTGGTCCAGGCAAGTAGTGGTTCTGTTTGGGAGCAAAAGACTATGTGAACAATGGCTTCATGATGGGGTTGTAGGTGGGAGAGAAGGAAATGAGAGTGAGGGATTGGCGAAAATATTCGCCTCGATCGACAATCCACAAATAATCGCACTTCCCGTATGGAAAATAATTTCCCACGAAAAGTGCAGTTTTTCCTCTTTTTTTCGCCAAGCTCATTGCATTGAAATCAATGGGAAAATTATTTTTCTTCACCACATGAAAGTTTTCTCTACTTTTCTAAAGTCATATAAAAGGGTGTCAGGCTCTCACAGCATGCCATTCTGTGTTTGTGAGAGGAAAAAGCAGTACAGTTTTGAGCTAGAGAAGATATAGAAACTGAAGCTTAGTTTAGGGAGTCTTTTAGGTAGTACATTTGTTCTCTGTATTAGGAGACTCTGGGGGCACTCTGGGGATAAGAAGGGAGGAAGTAGGTTGTCCCCCAAATACCCACAATTCCATGTGACTGACTGGCAAGACACAGGCAGCTGGGGACCAATTTGCTTGCTGATCTTGCTGTTATTGTCTCTGTGCTAGGGAAGTCCGGGGAAAGAAGTTGCTGATTTTGTTTTTTAGTTATCATTTTCCTTGTACAGTCTGTGAATGATTAGATAGGGTGGACAACTTAAAAGCAAAATTAAATCATTAATAAAAAATAAAATAGAAAAATAAAAAATAATAAAGAAATAAACAAACAACTAATTAAATTAGGTGACAGACAGCTGACTGGGAGCCTGAAATGAGCTGTGTTGATAGACAGCAGATGACACTGAGGCAAGACATCATACTCTATCAGTTTTCTTGTGTGCTGTAGAATAAAAACACACACAGTAGTTGAGTGATGTCCAGCAAATGCACAAGGTGCATGGGGAGGGGGAAAGGTAGCGCAGTGCAGGGACAGGAGAGTAAAGTGGTAGTTCAAAAACTTACTGCAACAATGGTTGCTACAGCGTGTGCAATGAATGATGATGAATGATCCCTCTCCTCCAAGGCAGGATGTAGTTTGTCAAGATCCCACCAACACTTACAGCACCACCAGTGCCAGTACAAAAAAAGAACCATATAAGAAGAACACCGAAGATGACAACAAGTCTCATTCTAGTGTTGATGATGGCAATAGCATAATGAAGGAAGGTGTAGCAGTTAAACCATCTGCTGCATGAGACAGCGAGACAAACAAACACCAAAACACCTATCCTGAAAGTAGTAGCAAACTTTGTGAAAGTAACAGTTGCAACAATAGCAACATTATCCACTGCCACAGACAGTGAAGGGGAATGTGGAGGAGAAGAAGAAAGAGACAATTTCCCTCCACCTGAAATCATTGGCCTTGGCACAAGTGCCCTGATATCAGACATAAAACACAGACACCATGACATTTATGCCAAATTTGTTAAAGAACACCCATCACAGAAATCAAGCGCTGCTTTTGCTGGACCCTCTGACTCTCCAGAAAGTAAGCAAGAGGTGAGGCAAATATCAAAGAGAAGGAAGAGTAGAGCAACCCAGGCAGAGACTGGAAGTTCCATTACGAGTGAAGCAACTAGCTCACCATCACTATCACCTTCTAGGGTAACTACAGCTTCTGCTAATCCACCTCATTCGTTACCTCCCCAGCCAAATGATAGCCACTCTGTTGATGTTAGGATGAGGCAGTTCATCTCTACCCATTGCACACTGTGTGGTGCACTGAGCACACATGCCAGTGTGGTGGAGGAGAATTGCACGCAGGGCATCAAGCATCATCTGAGGAGATTCCATCCAGCAGAATATGCTAAGATGCTGGCAGGGTGGGTTCATCATTACTATTAAACTGTCGGCAAGTTGTCATGTGTCCTTGGATGGTTCTGGACATGGGGTATAGCGACAGTGGCAGCACTTGGGTTCTGGTGTCATGGTGTTTGGATACAGTTATGCCCCCAGGTGTTATTTACCACACACATTGCAGTTGCTGATGAGAGGCACATTTCTTTCTCTCAAGGGAAAAGTGTCTGTTCTAATAACAACACATTTTGGAGAAGGGTCAGGTGGAGACAAATTATTGGCCATCTTCTTCTTATATCCACATAGACTGGGGGCTACTTATTGTGCTGCTGCTGCCTCAGGAGCATCACTGGGGATAGTTGTGGCAAGTGGAACCTTCATTATCCATCACCCATGTTACTGCTATTGTTCATCCCATTCCCTTTCAGCTGACTAATCATCCTGCTGCTTAAACAACTCAGCAGCAGCAGTAAGAACAGCAGTTGCAAATTCTGCGATTATGAACTCAGGAGGACATTTAACAATGGCCAGTGGCCACTTGCCAACATGACCTGCTGGCATTAGGCCAGTATGGCATTTTTTTTCCTCAGGTCTTGTGCTTTAAAAAAAATTAATAAGTACAAAATAAATAAATAAAAACATAGCCCTACAAAAAAAAATAAACACTTTTTGGGGGTTTGTTTCTAACAAGCTTAACTCCTACAAATCAATGTTTCCTTAGGGCTTGTGCCAAACAAGCCTAAGTCCTACAAATCAATGTTTCATCAGGTCTTGGGCCACTAACAACAAATCTAACAAATCATCCTCTACAAAATACTCTATCAAGTATTAGTCCACCCCAATGACAGCGTATATCAAGGAGTTCCTGTCTCTATCACTTTACAAAGAAATGTCTTATTTTATTTCAATTATTTATTTTTTTGTTAACTGTCCCCACAATACCAGTCAAGAAACCCTCCCCAAACAAATTGCCTGTTCAACTGATTATTTCCATAGACTCCACCCACCAACACAGGCACCCCTTTTATACCATGTCTTATGGGGGGGTTAATTGTATGTAGGATTTATTTTTTTATTAACTGCCCTCAATCCAAGTAAACAACCCCCTCAAAAAATAAAACATTCCCTGTTCAACTGATTCTTTCCCCACACCACACCAACACAGACACCCTCATGCCCGTTTTATACTATGCCTTTGGGAAGTAAAATAATATTTATTATGTGTTGTATGTAAGTTCCCATTAATTCAATGGAACGAGCTAGGCAAAAAAAGGGGAAAATTGGCACATTTCACGGGAAATTATTCACCAACCGGGAAGTGCCATTATTCAGTTTGAGGCAGAATTGTTTGCCCATCCCTAGTTATTAGGGCGGATGAGCAAAAGTGCGTTCTCTCCTTTCCCCTTTTCACTGATTTATCACAAATTGTGCACAGTGCCATTGCTAATGACTGTATTGTGCCTACCCCAAAGATTAATAGTACCACACCTGGGACTTCAGGGGGGGAGGGGAAAGGTGGAAAAGAAAGGCCTCTTTCTTCTTCTCTTTCACATTACTCTGCATTGGCTCGGGCAGAGGATAATGTTTCTGCTGTTGCTGCTATTGCCTCAGAATCAGCACTACAACTAGAACCATGAGGATAGGTGCTGGCAAGTGGAACCTGTCCTAGTACCACATCACTGGACCCCATTCCCACTGTGTCTGCGGTGGTATATGGCACACTAGCTTGCTCCTCAGCATCCTGCAGCCCTTACAACTCAGCAGCAGTAGGAATTACAGCAGCAATCTCTGCAAATTCCAAAAATCCTACTGATGGTGGTGATGATACCCATTCCTATCTGCATATCTGTCTCCTGTTCCTTTTTGGTTTTAGCTAAAAAGGCCATTAATGTCTCTTCCATCCTAGTTTCTCCACTATCATCATCACCACCACCAGTCCCTCCTTGCTGCTGCTGCTCTATTACAGATATCTCACTGGTTGGAGGAGGTAATGATAAATGTGAAAGAGGGTCCCCTACTATCACGATTTCCATCTCTTGTTGAGCTGAAGAAGGCAGACTGGAAGCAGTAGCAGCAGACACCAACCACATCTAATTCAGTCCCTGAGTCTTCCTCCTCACTAGTAGTATGATCGTCCCCTCACTCACTCTAAGTCTGTAGCTGCTTGACCTTCTTTGTAGTAGTAGTGGTGAAGGGACTGCTTGGGGATGGCAAGAGTCACACTTGGCATCATATTTTCCTCCCCCCCTCCTGAGAATCACAAGACACCCTTGCAAGAGCAGCACTGGCAGCAGGCACAGACAGCTGACCTGCCCTGCACCCACTACTACCCTCTTCTTCCTCTATCCATGGCACAAATTTCCCCAAGATCCCTAAGAGTTATGTAGAGGGATTAGCCATCATTGGTTATGAGGAGTAAGGGCATCCAGGCCATTTCATGTTGGTAGTGGTCACTTCCTCTTCCACAGACTCACTGGATGCATTACAGTCCTTCCAGCTCATCCTTTTATTATCATTATTCCACGTCCTCATAGTGATAGACGTCACTATGAGCCTCTCCTGTCTCAATTTTGCAAAACAACTCACAGCACAACAGCTTACCCCCTCTCTTTGTAGCTGCTTGTATTGTGTTTTATTTTCCTGGAAAACTTCACATTTTTATAGAGAAAAGGAAGAAAACATTAAATTAAAGTAATTAAATGGGCAAAAAGTTTGTTGCCATTGAAAAAATAACTAAACATTTTTGGCAATCAGTGAAGATTTTAATCTCTTCATTTAAAGCAGATTTTCCTGCGAAAAAGAAGACAATCACGTGGTTTTCATGGACTTTTTCAGTGTAACACAAAGGGACATTTTTCCCACTCCTAGGAGCCAGTGTAGGGTCTGGCAAATAGGAGTGGTATTAGAGGAGAGATGTGTGGGGTAGATTAATCTGGCAGCAGAATTCATTATGGACTGTAGTGGAGTTAATCAGGTAAGAGGAAGTTCAGAATGTGCTGGCAATCCCTTTAAGGGGAAAAGTAAAACAAAATTGTTTGACACTTCAAAAAGCCTAGAATATGAAAGTAGCGGGGATGAAATGGAAGACAATGCTGAGGATGACATTTTCTGATGATGATTTTGATCTAGAATACATGCCTCCAGTATCCTTCTGTTCTTCAGACACACATGGAGATATGACCTTTTTGGCCACAAGTTTTCCATGAAGACCAATTCTGACCAGACTTTTTTGGACAGTAGATGGGTGTACCAGGATCCCAATGTTTTCTGACAATTCTGAGCTGATGGCACTGCTGGACATCTTCTGATTGTGAAGGGAAGAAAGCATGATGTGTCTTTTATCTGCTGCACTAAGTTTCCTTGACCGGCCACTGCATCTACGTTCCTCAGAGCTGGAAACCCCTGTCTGCCTTGAAATTTCTGCCTGGGCGAGACCTTGCTGATGCAGTATAACTAACTGGTGTCAGTTCCTCAGAGCTGGAAACCCCTGTCTGCCTTGAAATTTCTGCCTGGGCGAGACCTTGCTGATGCAGTATAACTAACTGGTGTCTTGTTGCTGTGCACAGTCTTGCCATGGTGTATCACTTTTGACATAATGTCTTCAGCAACTTCAACTTGTTAGGTGAGTTTGGCTGTTCCTCGCCCAGTTTTATTTTCCTACACAGCTGTTTCAGTTAATGATTCTGTTTCAACCTACGTATTAAACTGATCATTAGCACCTGTTTGGTATAATTGTTTAATCATACACCTGACTATATGCAGCAAGTGTACCTAGAAGAATTGATGCTGTTGATGCTGTTGAAGACAAAGGGTGGTCACATAAAATGTTGATTTGATTTGGATTTTTCTTCTATTTACTTACTATCATTTTGTTAATTGCGGGACTCCCGCACATCGCAACTCACACCGAACTGCAGTAGCAGGATGATGACTGCCCTCAAGAATAAGATAAATCACTAAATAATGGTACATATGACAATTGATGATAAATATACTAGAATTATACCAAACTTGGGTCTAAAGAACAGAAAAACGAGCGGCTGCCATACCTATGTGTCGGATAACCGGCACATTCCAGCGTAACACTAGTCATACGCTTAAGATACAAATAAATATAATACCCATTAATTAACAAAAGGACACTCTTCAACAATCGCAGTGTGCTTGTTAACCTCATGCTGCGCAGTGTGACACCGGAAACACCGGGCATCACAATGAGCTGCATGATAACCACAATTCAAAGTATAGCGATTGCATTGTAAACTCCCATTAGCATCCATTAGTGCCATTCAGTAAAGAAACAGAGATAACAGGCTGTTAGCCTGTAACTAAGAAACAAATGGACATAGCAAAAGGAGATACAATGTTGCTGCTGTATCACTACTGCAGCAACTACGAGACATGCTCCACAATACAACATCTCTAGGAAAACAAACTCCTAGTTAAAACAAATCAAAAAAACAAAAATATCAAAAATGTGAAAGCAAAATATCAAAACGTGAAAATAAAGTAAACATCATTGTTCTAGACTACAATAGGAATCATATAAGCACCCAAGGGCAAATAGAAATTATAAATATAAATTCCAGTTTCACGATAGCTGGTAAAAATAATTTGATGAAATGTAATAGATCTTTTCACATCCACAAGTGCAAAAGTCAATTACGGATCGTACGGAAAGGACCAACCATATGTGCTAGTACAAGTCCAAAGTCATCCAGAGGATCAATGATAATCTTCCTTCAATCGTAGATATAAGGACTGAAGCCACTTAGGATATATACTGCTGATCAACCAGCAATGGATGCCAATACATTAATTTCCCAATCGACGGTCAATAAGAATCTCCATCCAAAATCATAAACACTCGTTATAAAAGGAATTGGCTGGGTGTAAAGCCCGTTCCTATGGTACTCAGACAAAGGGCGAAGTAGCAGTTTTCAATCTTTCTAATTGTACTCTTACTGCCATAGAAATGGGAGTATTAAAGGGATAGTAATACTTTGTTTTATCTTTATTTTATTTTGTAGGCATTAAAAAAACATGAAGAACGATATAAGTCTTATCTCTCAAACCTTTATGGTTTAAGAGATATTCACAAGCAAAGTTTCCCCCTCCCGCCCCTTTTACCTAGTGTAAACCATCTCTTCTCAGATGTGAATCTGGTTGTAAGACCAGACAGATAACAGCAGGGGTATACAATGATATTTGGTGCACCAAGTCTTCACATCGAGGATTCGACTAAGTGTATGTTAAAATCATCAATCCTTTATTTCATACAATGTTCATACAAAACATAACTCACATTCCTTGAACAGGTGTATATGATACAAGGTGGGCACCACACTGCAGACACCCCTCAAATCGCCACAATCAACGCGTTTCGCGTGTAAACACGCTTAATCATGTGATCATGATTAAGCGTGTTTACACGCGAAACGCGTTGATTGTGGCGATTTGAGGGGTGTCTGCAGTGTGGTGCCCACCTTGTATCATATACACCTGTTCAAGGAATGTGAGTTATGTTTTGTATGAACATTGTATGAAATAAAGGATTGATGATTTTAACATACACTTAGTCGAATCCTCGATGTGAAGACTTGGTGCACCAAATATCATTGTATATCGGTTATTTAAAGGCAAGTGGAAGAGCCTTTTTGGGAGCACAAGTAACGGTGGACGACAAGTGAGTTTAAATAAAAGGGGATGAGAATTTGAGTTTGAGATTGTGGATGCTATATTGTTTCAAACAAACTATACTCATAACTCAGAGTGGAGCAGCTTATTTTCGTTTATTGACAAAGTTGAGATAACAGCAGGGGACAAGCTTCTTTGTATGAAAACAATGAAAGCCCTTCCCCCCTTGACAAGTTTTTCAGCCTTTTCCCTTATCTTAATTGAAGATTGTCCCTCTCTGCAGTCTACCTGGATACCTCCCTTCTGATGTGGCTGAAGGGGGGGATACTTTGCTTGTGAATATCTCTTAAACCATAAAGGTTTGAGAGATAAGACTTATATCGTTCTTCATGTTTTTTTAATGCCTACAAAATAAAATAAAGATAAAACGAAGTATTACTATCCCTTTAAGCAAAGGGTTGAGCTATGTTCCGACATCTAAGCAGGATCCCTTTGCTTGGGAAATAGATCTTTTTAAACTCCATAGGCAGTTAAAATTAAAGGATTTCTTTAACAATGACAACAACAGTGGCTCTTCTACTCCGTTTAAAAAACGTAGTACTTTCAATCCTAAGTGTAATAACAATTATATTAACACCTTTATGGGCCTGATTGCGAACGAAACTAGAAGTTTAATTCAGAAAAATCCAGTCAGTTTTCATAATTTTTCAAAGAAAGAAATGAATGCCGTTAAATCTTTGGTGGCTGACAAATGGATTGTAATCAGACAGGCAGATAAGGGAGGGGGTATAGTTGTTATGGATTATTCTTATTATAGAGAAGAAGCTTTGAGCCAGTTGTTGGATGCCAATTGTTACAAGAAACTCGATAGAGACCCCACTTTGGACTTGTACTAGCACATATGGTTGGTCCTTTCCGTACGATCCGTAATTGACTTTTGCACTTGTGGATGTGAAAAGATCTATTAAATTTCATGAAATTATTTTTACCAGCTATCGTAAAACTGGAATTTATATTTATAATTTCTATTTGCCCTTTGGTGCTTATATGATTCCTATTGTAGTCTAGAACAATGATGTTTCCTTTGTTTTCACGTTTTGATATTTTGCTTTCACATTTTTGATATTTTTGTTTTTTTGATTTGTTTTAACTAGGAGTTTGTTTTCCTAGAGATGTTGTATTGTGTTGGTCCGCTGGAGCATGTCTCGTAGTTGCTGCAGTAGTGATACAGCAGCAACATTGTATCTCCTTTTGCTATGTCCATTTGTTACTTAGTTACAGGATAACAGCCTGTTATCTCTGTTTCTTTACTGAATGGCACTAATGGATGCTAATGGGAGTTTACAATGCAATCGCTATACTTTGAATTGTGGTTATCATGCAGCTCATTGTGATGCCCGGTGTTCCCGGTGCCACACTGCGCAGCATGAGGTTAACAAGCACACTGTGATTGTTGAAGAGTGTCCTTTTTTAATTAATGGGTATTATATTTATTTGTATCTTAAGCGTGTGACTAGTGTTACACTGGAATGTGCCGGTTATCTGACACATAGGTATGGCAGCCACTCGTTTTTCTGTTCTTTAGACCCAAGTTTGGTATAATTCTAATATATTTATCATCAATTGTCATTTGTGCCATTATTTAGTGATTTATCTTATTCTTGAGGGCAGTCTTCATCCTGCTGCTGCAGTTCAGTGTGCGTTGCGATGTGCGGGAGTCCCACCATCGCTGCGTACATAGGGGTGCACAGCAGAATATGATAATCGATATAGTTTGGGTTTGGGATGTTGCTGCTTGTGTCTATATTCTATATGTGTTTTATGTGCTTAATTAAGCTATGTCTGGTATGTACCTAGTGGTGACCGTGTGCTAACAGGCGCTGATATTTATGCGCTTGGGTACTGATGCTACCGGCAGGTCTATGCCAGCATTTTTTCTTCATGTTCTTCTATTATTAAAAAATATTTTGTTACACTTGGACATTTACTTGATAGCAGTACTGATAAGCGTTTAGTTTGTTTTATTTGTTTATTAAAAAAAAGTTTTTTCAACTATTTACATCTTTGCTGATTCTATGACCTCTCTCAGGCGTGTCCGGTGTCCGGTTCCCGGTGCAGACGTGACACGCGGCTGAGATTGGCGTCTAGGGCTGATAGGTAGTCTTCAAGCACATACATGTATTTATGTCTTGTGTTTTCCACTGTACTGTAACCCTGATGAAGGTCCGATTTTGGACCGAAAACGTTTGGTGATTTTAGAGACAAGATGGAATAAAGTTGTATCTTCATCTCTTTATTTGAGTGCTGTCTCTTCGGCTCCAGTAGCAGCTAAGTACATTTGTATATATATATATATATATATATATATATATATATAAAATCACATACATATACATATATATACACATACACACATACATATATATATATATATATATATATATATATATATATATATATATATATATATACACACACACATATATACATATATATATATATATATATATATATATATATATATATATATATATACACACACACACACACATATATAGAGATATATTTTATTATATATTATTTCTATTTTTGCATCTTCATACAAGATCCTGTGTGTGCTGTTTCTACTCCCGCTGAACTATATGTATCTTATTCTATTGGATTCCAGCACCCAGGCATTTCTTAAATATCACAGTGAGTGAAATCATACCTCCACATATGCATCGTTATTCATGGATCATTATGAGCAGACACACATCCTTTCTAGCCATCATCGAGAGAATATATGGTTCTATAAGCGGTATATTGATGATGTGTTCCTGGTGTGGAGAGGAGATGGTAGATCACTCAGATAATTTATAGATCATCTCAATAATATTGAGTCTACTATACGCTTTACCCTCACTTTTGATGAAAAATCTATCAATTTCCTTGACATGACTAACTATGTGGAAGACGGTGCCATGAAAACAAAGATCTTTAGTAAACCTACGGATCGAAATACCATCTTAGATGCAGAGAGCCATCACCCAGCTCCATTGAAAAAGGGTTTACCCTATTCTCAAATTTTGAGGGTCATACGAAATACATCGGACCCCATCATTAGAACACAAAGTCTGAAAGCAATGGGGAAAATTTCTTCAAAGGGGTTAAGATGTGGTAGAAGCTGCCATAATGAAAGAGTTTGGTTGATAGGTCTACTATGCTGTTTTCCAGCAAGACTTTGGTCTGTGATAAAAATATTGATTGTTTATGTATACAAACTACTACAGCATCCCCTAAAATTAAGAAGGTGATACTGAACCATTGGCCCATTCTTGCAGGAGATACAGGTCTGGGACAATTTGTTCAGAATCCACTATTGTTTTGCTATCATAGAGGAAGGAACCTAAAAGATAGACTTGTTCAAGCTGACCCTGTAGCAAAGTTTGTTTGGGTCAAGAGTTGGCTATCACGCCCCATGGGAGTCTATAAGTGTAAGGGCTGTACCGGTTGTCAATACATAATGGCTGGCAAAAGTTACAGACACCGGCATACTAGGAGGTCAGTTCCAATAAAGGACTATATGAACTTTGAAAGCAAGTTAGTAGTTTATATAATTGTTTGCCCTTGCAGCCTCTATTATGTTGACAAGACAACAACTATGATTAAAGAAAGAGTTAACCACAAGTCCTCAATAAAGAAGGCATTAGACGGCACACTTGACAAAAATGACAGTGCCAGACAACCTGTGGTCAGACATTTCTATGAATTTCAACATCACTTGGCAGACTTTAAATTCATGCCTATTGCACAGCTGGGAACTCCTTCCAGGGGTGGGAATCGTGGACAGCTTCTGCTCCTATTGGAAGTGAGACTTATATACAAACTCAACACTTTGCACCCAAAGGGTTTAATTCATGAATTGCAACTTGGTTCCTTCCTGAAGGTGAAGTGGAACAGTGCTCATTATACCTGCTTAAGGCATTCCATGTGAGGAGTGCCATATCTAGCCATTTAAGGGCGAATGGTTGATATCATTGATTATTTAGCATGCCAATATTCTTTTTGACAGTGCACATTAATGCATGTTTGTTTTACACATACATCCATGATTTGGTCACCTATGGATTGATTACACAAGAAAAGGTACCAAACCTGGAAGGTGATTTGTAAGTGGCATGATCGACTGAATGACACAACCAGCTGTTATGGACTCTTGATTGTGACAACCAGACTCCAGCTCTCCGCAGATTTTGATAAAGATAGTGGCAACTCTAGAAGGTGGCATTTATGTGGCATAATCCACTAAATGCTACACCCAGCTACTGAGGAGTCTGAATGGGTTGAACAAAGAAAGATATTTATGCCGAGACTCAAACTGGTTGGATATCAAGGACGTGGTTGCCCTTCCTTGAACTATGCAATGCTGTGTGTGGATTTTTTATGTTCAACAACAATTCTGGAATATTGGTAATATGATAGGATTTATTGATTGGAACTACTGGTTAAAAAGATTTGAATTCTAATCACCCCATATTCATTGAAAAAAAAAAATCTTTTACGAATTAGGGGTACCTCCTGTTTTGTCAATTAAGCATTAACAGTCCCCAAATGACTTGGGATCTAATATGACTCTACTTATGGGGTCAACATTTATGATATAGCCATGTATGCATTGTCTTCAAGAACGTGACTTTGCCTTCAGCCGGCAGCAAAACTGATCAGCACCAAACGTGCATATTATGACTTTTTTTTCCAGGCGGTAGTGAGTTTTGCAACATCGCAGAGCATACTATTCAGCTGCTTTCTTGCAGCATTTAAATATTCTTTACTTAGACGTTTGCTCAATCATATCCTTTAGCTTTTGGACATTTAGTCCTTTCATATAGACTGCCTCTTTGCGATGCTGGTCACCACTGCATCGCAGAGTAAATTATATTGTCTTGTTTTGGGATCACTCTTTCAATAATGCATTCGCTACTTGGCTGTGCCACATTGTTGCATTTCTATGCAACTTCGTGAAACAGTATGAGTTCCGAATCCACTTGTTGCTATGATCTTCTCTTTTAACCAATGCGCTTTTTTTCATTACCATTTGCCCTTTTGGCTTAGGGAATGCACAATATTTTATTTTGTTTTATTTTCACATTTGTGGCTGATGTATCCTTTTCTTTTTCTTTTCACATATTTTATTCTTTATTAGGGAACTCACATTGTTTCTCCAGTAATTATTATTCAGCTCTCCTTGTTGCCCCATGATCTGCCTCCACGCTGTGACATCACTTCACCATGTCTCCGGTGTGCGTTGCAATTTGCAATTTTTGGAGAACAATTTGGATGCTGAGGGATTGTTCACACTTAAGGTATTTAAATCAGTGTTTTTTCACATTCACGTGTTGCCCTGATGAAGGTCCATTGAAGGACTGAAAACGTACGGCCGTGTGAAGCACCTTTTTGCACATTAAAAGATTGAACTTTCCATTTTGAGTGCTGTCTCGACTTGGTAAGCCCAGGCTTACACACACACACACACACACACACACACACACACACACACACACACACATATTTATATATATGTATATATATTTATATATATATATATAGTATATATACACATATACAAGAAAGAAAGAGCACAAGGTTTTATATGTAGTAAATAACTGCTTATAGGTGTATCATATATATATATATATATATATATATATATATATATGTAGGTATATACACACACGCACATATATATATATATATATATATATACACAAAGATATATATATATATATATATATATATATTATATATATATATATGAAAGAAAGAGAGCACAAGGTATTATATGTAGTAAAGAACTGTTAATAGGTGGATCAGGAAAAACTGCCTGTCCAAACAAAACATATAAAACCAGCCTACTGAAAGACTTGGCATAAACACCGTGAGATGAGGTCATAGAAAAACCTAGCACATAGTCATTCACAGCTAAATAACAGAATTCTCCAAAGGCAAATTAAACACAGCTGCTACAAACAAGTCTAAGCCTAACCAGCAGCCTAAAGAAAGAGCAACATAGCCTTCTCTAAAGCAAGGATGGGCAACCTGAGGCCCTCCAGATGTTGGGGACTACAATTCCCATCATGCCTTCAGACTTAATGGATAGTTGGATATGATGGTAATCCTCAGCAGTTAGAGGGAATTGAGCACTGCTATAAAGACACAGAAAAATACAAGTGAAAGCCATATGCATCCAAGTGAGTAATAGCTAAATGTGAACTGTAAAATCTATTTTGCTAAATTGAAATTACTATAGCTAGGCAAACTGAATTGATTGTCATTGATTACTCAAGCCATTAAAAAATAAAACAATTCTAAAAGTTTTAAAAATGTCAGCAAAAGTATTTAAAAAAAGCAACCTAAATATATGTACTGTAAATTACTCCTTTCAATGATGGGGTTGATGATGAATCAAAGAAAGACAAAAAATGTTATGCGCTTAATCTGTGAAGGAAGGCACTCACCAATGTGTTCTTTGCTGCTGTATCTAGTGGATATCACAAACCGCAATCCATGTCACTATATACAGAGTATGAAAAATCAGAAAAAACAGTGCAACAGGACACCTCTAAACGTAGCAATCAATAATGTAATGGTGTATTAACCCTTCTCCCTCTGAAATGTCTACTCAGGTGTTGGAGGCTTCTCCTGCCTCTCTGTATGGACTGCCTGCACTGGAAATTTGAGTGTCACTCCAGGAAGGTAACTTCCTTAATGGCTTCTATTATTTTTCACAAAACTGTATGCAAGGAGATGTAGTTCCCAAAAGTAGTCAAAGACCACATATAGTGACGATATATAGGCTACCCCTATCAGAGGATGCTTGGAATTTATTAATGCTGTATGATGCAGCAAAAAATATATGTAGTCAATGTGAGTTACCTCTTCATATGATGAGGGTATGTAAGGTTAAAAAAGAAAGAAAATATGTATTCTTGTAAAAACTTTATTTGGCAGTTAAAAACTCATGATGATGGTTATATGGGTCATCCTAGACCCTCATACAATGTTAAAGGGAGATATGAGTCACATTTGCTATATAAATCACCACCATGATCAGGTTCTAGTTATTGTCCTCCATAGAAAACTAAATTGAGTAAAAAACAATACAACAATATCATGTGGATAACAGTTCCAGTAATTCTGGCATACTTAAAATTAAAATATAATGAAAACAATATAATCATATCATATAAATGACAATACCAGTGATTTTGGCAAGCTCAACGCGTATCGTACTGAAGTTATTGATGTCACTTCCTCAGGTGAAAAAAACAAAGAGTGAAATACATGCCTGTCTCTGAATTTATCGCCTCATTTGTCTGAGCTGATTAGTCCCATAGAAGTGATGTCGACCCACTCCTGCCAGCTTGGTTCACTAACAGGAAGAGTTGTGCACGTCTCCTGCATTCCACACTTGGAACGTTGTGTGCATTGCATTGCATATGTATACCCATATATTTCAATACAGGTAGAGAAACACATGTACCGGTCCAAAAAAGAATAACGGAGGTATTTCTGAATTCCCTCAGATACTCTCAGCATCTTCCTTCAGGGTTTCATCATTAACCGCATCTCTCCTATGCCGGTTGCCATATAAATCCAATATTTGCAAGCATAGTGTGCACATGTTCATTATATGGGTAAAGGGGGCAAACCACAGCCTAAAAATCACTTCTATATGGGGTTTCTCAAGCGCTAACATGAGGGACTACACATAGACATAAAGATAAATGGGGGGCACAAAAAATAATAATAGTAATGTTTTGTGCTAACTATATACACAATAGCCCATTCATTGCTGGATATTTAAAAACACAAAGCCACATCTATTTCAGCATTCAGACCACCTTCTCCTATGGTGTTAAGGGTGTAAATCCAGAAAGCCTCTCTGGTGCAGAGCTTCTTATATCTGTTGCCAATGTTTTCTGGGATGTATTTCAATCCAATTACCACCCAGATCACTATTCCTCCTTTTTCACAGTTATTAAAATGTCTTGGGACTCAGTGGTTACTGTTCTCTCTCTTAACCTTTCCACAATGTGTTAATGTGCAATTTTAATGGCCTATGCATTTTATTCCACAACTACATATCAACATATAGATGACATACTCAGTATTACAATTCATCTGTTGTTTGATATTGTAAGTTACTTTATTGTCCACATTCAAAAAAGAATTGGTGCCATTTATCGTGTTTACAATTCATACACATTAACCGGTGAAATTTAAAGGTTCCCCAGAGTTTGGATTGTGTGTCCTTTTTTTAATGTTTCCAGTTTTTGGGTGACTTGGCACTATGTTTGATCAAATGTTTCTGCTTTTTTTCTGAAAGTAATAGTAGGGTATTTCCATATATTTTATATTAAATTCAGATCTTGTTGTAAAATCCCACAATGTTTTTTTCAGAATATTCTTGATTTTATATCCACATGTGTTACACTGAGTGGTAAAAGCAAAATTGTGGTTCTCTCCTACAGTCCTGTTCCTTGGTGTTGTTGTTTTTTTTTTTTTTTTTGAGAAACTAACATTACAGGACATATGTAGACATAGTAACATACATAAGACATAATAATCCAAAACCCTGGAGAAATAGGAGCAGAGGCACCTTTATAAACAAGGACTATATGTGTACACAGCATAAATGTGAGCTGTAGGGAGTAAGCACATAAACTTAGTGAAGGAAACAAGAGTTATTACCATTGTGGAAACCTATATCAAGAAAGAATAGAAAAGTGGAGAAATAGAGAATGAAGAAAAGGGAGAAGATGAGAGGAAGGAGGGATAGGGGAAGAGAAAAAAATCTAATTAAAGCCCGAATTGTACCGAACAAATAATATTGAAGTATAATAAATTAAATAATAAAACAAATAGATGTCTCTCCCTGTCACCAGACCACCCAAAATCTTGAGAAAAAAACACCCACAAGAAGCAGACTGTCTGTATAACACAATGACACAAACAAGTAAAGGAACGTGGATTCACTCAATAAGGGCACATAACAAAGATGAAAATGAAATAAAGAGCATGATGTTCCTCCATTTTTATGAGGGTATCTATTTTTGAAAGTCAAAGGGACTGTCAGTTTTCCCCAAAACAATGGGACCCAAACTTTACATATATTTAGGTGAGACATAATACAAGTCCATTTCATTGAGGGAAGAGGAGAGAACAAAAGCTGTTGAAATTTGCTGGGATCTAGAGGGATATTGACTGCTAGGACATTAGTGATATGTTGTGTAATAAAGGACCAATACGGTAGAATTAGTGGGCAAGTCCACCATACGTGTAACATCGTGTCACGGTTTATTATGACTCTCAGACACAAGTTTTAGGTAAAAAAAATCAATTTTATTGAAATAATAAATGATAACTTAGGATGGCAATAACATACATATATATATATACAGAATATAGCACAGACAGAAGGCAGACTCTACCGGTCCTGTCAACATACCGGACAGGACAGTCTTTAGGCTCTACCGGCCTTGCCAATACCGGGTAAGGCAACCTGCAGATGGAATAGCATAACGGTTTTACCGGCCTTACCAAATTACCGGGCAAGGCAGCCTCAATAGATACACAATGTAGGCTCTACCGGCCCTGCCAATACCGGGTAAGGCAACCTCAGATGGAATGTGGAAAAAGGTTCTACCGGCCTTACCAATACCGGGCAGGGCAGCCCAGAGATAATAGCAGCAGTCAGATGGAACTGGCAAATTAGCAGAATCGTTAAGCAGCAAGGCTTTGGAGCAAACCAGCGTCCGCACGCTGGAAACAACACTGAATAGTATAGCCGTAGGGCTTAGCGAGCAAACCAGTGACTGCACACTGGAGTAACAAGCGAGTAGTATAGCCGCAAGGCTTAGGAGCAAACCAGCGTCCGCACGCTGGGACCAACACAGATTAGTATAGCTGATAGGCTTTGGAGCAAACCAGTGACCGCACACTGGTGTAACAAGCGAGTTTGTATAGCCGCAAGGCTTAGGAGCAAACCAGCGTCCGCACGCTGGGACCAACACAGATTTGTATAGCTGAAAGGCTTTGGAGCAAACCAGTGACCGCACACTGGTGTAACAAGTGAGTTTGTATAGCCGCAAGGCTTAGGAGCAAACCAGCGTCCGCACGCTGGGACCAACACCGAATTGTATAGCTGATAGGCTTAGGAGCAAACCAGTGACCGCACACTGGTGTAACAAGCGAGTTTGTATAGCCGCAAGGCTTAGGAGCAAACCAGCGTCCGCACGCTGGGACCAACACAGATTTGTATAGCTGAAAGGCTTTGGAGCAAACCAGTGACCGCACACTGGTGTAACAAGTGAGTTTGTATAGCCGCAAGGCTTAGGAGCAAACCAGCGTCCGCACGCTGGGACCAACACAGATTTGTATAGCTGATAGGCTTTGGAGCAAACCAGTGACCGCACACTGGTGTAACAAGCGAGTTAGTATAGCCGCAAGGCTTGGGAGCAAACCAGCGTCCGCACGCTGGGACCAACACGGAATAGTAGCAATGTCACCAACGCGACCAGGCAGAAGGTCGCCAGGATACTGAAGACAGGTGATGAGATGACAGGAACCAGCAACGATCAGTCAGGTCAGAAAACAGCAGAGAAGTACAGCAGGAACTGCAACACCAGAGACTAGGCCGGAACCAGGACTGGAAGTACTTCAGCATGCAGGAAACACTGGAACAGTAGAGATCAGGAACTCAGGAACACATGAGATCAGGAACTCAGGAACACTGGAACAGAGGCCCAGCTATCACTAGCATAGTGATAGCAAGAAGGTCAGAAACAACACGAAAGGGCACTCAAAGGGTGCCCAATCCAGGTTTAAATAGTCAATAAGAGGCGGGCTATCTGCAGACAGCCAATAGAAGCCCCCTACTGGTGACAGACAAGTAACTGCAGCAAATCACGGGCACCGTGATAGTACCCCCCTTTCAAAGACCCCCTCTCCTAGAATAGGGTTTAGGTTTCTGCGGGTAATTGGCATGAAAGGACCTAGTTAACCTAGGTGCATGAAGGTCCGTACTATCCACCCATGACCGATCCTCAGGACCATACCCTTTCCAATGTACCAGGTACTGTACCCTTCCTCTAAGCCTACGGGAATCAATAATGCTCTGAACCTCGTACTCCTCCTGGCCCTCGACCTCAACAGGTCCTGGCACCACAGGTGTGGTAGTATAGCGATTGCAAACCAGAGGCTTAAGAAGGGACACATGGAACACATTATGGATACGCATGGATGCAGGTAGGTCTAGTGCATAGGAGACAGGGTTAATTTTGCGAATAACTCTGTATGGACCAATAAACCGAGGAGCCAACTTATTAGACGGAACCTGCAGCTTGAGATTTCTGGAGGAAAGCCATACTCTATCCCCAACCTGAAAGGAAACCGCTGGAAGCCTTCTGCGATTAGCATGGCGCTGATGACGCTGAAATGACTGACCAAGTGCCCTCTGAACTTGTGCCCATGTGGAACGGAGTTGCTCGATATGCTCATCCAGAGCTGGAATCTGTTGCGTCTGAAATGAGTCTGGAAGCAAACAGGGCTGGAACCCATAATTAATCAGAAACGGAGAGCTCCCAGATGAAGAATTGACCGCACAGTTCCTGGCGAACTCTGCCCAAGGCAACAAGTCGGACCAATTATCATGATGGTCAGTAACGAAACAACGGAGAAATTGTTCCAAGCCCTGATTGGCTCGTTCAGCGGCTCCATTGGTCTGGGGATGGTAGGCAGAGGAGAAGGACAGCTGTATGCCCATCTGTTGGCAAAATGCCCTCCAAAATCTAGACACAAACTGGCTCCCCCTGTCAGACACCAGTACCCTAGGCACTCCATGCAACCGGAATACTTCTCTGGCGAACACCATTGCCAATTCCTTCGCTGAAGGAAGACCACGGAGGGGCACGAAATGAGCCATTTTAGAAAACCTGTCCACCACCATGAATATAAAGGAGTACCCCTTCGACATAGGCAACTCTCCCATAAAATCAATGGAAACATGAGACCAGGGGCGTTCGCCATTAGGCACCGGTTGAAGCAAGCCCACAGGGAGATGTCTCGGGGTCTTAGCGCGGGCGCAGGTGGCACAGGCATTCGTAAATTCGGCACAATCGTTTCTCATGGAAGGCCACCAAAATAACTGAGAAAGGGACCATAACAATTGGTCTCTACCAATATGTCCCGCAGCCTTAGAGGAATGGTAGGTTTCGAGCAGCCTAGTACGAAATGATTCAGCGACAAAACATTTGCCCACTGGGGTTTCATGGGGAGCGGACCCCTGAGAGGCCAGGATCTCCTCCCCTAGAGGAGAAGTGATACTCGTGCGTATAGTAGCCAGTATTCTATCAGGTTGGATGATAGGAGCTGGTGCTTCCACTCTGTCACTGTCGGCCTCAAATTGTCTTGACAGTGCATCAGCCCTGATATTTTTTGACCCTGGCAAATATGATACAATGAAATTAAATCGAGACAGGAACAGTGCCCACCTGGCCTGACGAGAGGACAATCTCTTGGCCTCCGAGAGATAGGTCAGATTCTTATGATCTGTTAGGATTAAGACAGGATTCTTAGTACCTTCAAGCAAATGACGCCATTCCTTAAGAGCAAGGATAATGGCCAATAATTCTCTGTCACCTATCTCATAGTGGCTTTGAGTGACAGTCAACTTTTTAGAGAAAAACCCACAAGGTCTGAGAGTTCCACCTTTCTCGTGTCGCTGCGAAAGTACTGCCCCGACCCCAATATCTGAGGCATCAACCTCTAACGTAAATGGAAGTAAAGGATTGGGGTGGGATAACACAGGAGCCGCAGCAAATGCCAGCTTCAAATTCTCAAAGGCTTTCTCAGCAGATACCGGCCAACAAGAAGGATTAGCACCCTTGTGCGTAAGATCGGACAGAGGTTTGACAATGGAAGAAAAGTTCTTAATAAACCTCCTATAATAATTAGCGAAACCCAGGAAACGCTGTATGGCTTTAAGACCCTTGGGTTTTGGCCATTGTAGGACAGCTGACAACTTTACTTTGTCCATGGCAATGCCATCATTGCCAATTATGAACCCCAAGAATGGCACACTGGTTCTATGAAACTCACATTTTTCCATTTTACAAAATAATTTGTTCTCACGGAGTCGTAGCAATACTGCGGATACATCTTTGATGTGCTGTGCCATGTTGTGGGAGTAAATCAGTATATCGTCGAGGTACACCACAACACATGTCTGTAACATATCTCTCAGAACATCATTTATCAGTTCCTGGAAAACTGCGGGTGCATTACACAGCCCAAAAGGCATTACTAGATACTCGTAGTGCCCAGCTCGAGTATTAAAGGCAGTTTTCCACTCATCACCTGCTCGAATGCGAACCAGATTGTAAGCGGCCCGTAGGTCCAACTTGGTAAATATCGAAGCGCCCTTAAGCCTGTCAAAAAGCTCGGTGATGAGTGGTATTGGGTATGCGTTTTTTGCCATTAGTTTATTCAAGCCCCGGTAGTCAATGCATGGTCTTAATTCGCCATTTTTCTTTTTTACAAAAAAGAACCCAGCCCCAGCTGGAGAGGTAGATTTACGTATGATCCCTCTAGCAAGGGCATCAGAAATGTAATCCTCCATAGCCTTATGTTCATCACAAGATAATGGATAAGTGCGTCCTTTCGGAGGTACTGCACCAGGCTGCAATTCAATGCAACAATCATAAGGTCTATGCTGGGGTAGCATACTAGCCTCTCCTTTGCTAAAAACATCGCCAAACTGTTGGTACACATCCGGCATAGCAGAGGAGGTGCACATGACCTTAATAGGCTGGATGACGCACTTGTCCATACAAAACTGGGACCAAGCAGCAATTTCACACTTTTTCCAATCGAATTGTGGGTTATGTAACTGTAACCACGGAAATCCCAATATCACCGCATGGTGCGGGGAATTAATCAGTTGAAACTGCTGCTCTTCTCTGTGAAGTGCCCCAATAGTCATAGACAATGGCATAGTTTCAAATATAACCTGAGGCGGTTCTAAGGGTCTACCATCAATCGCTTCAATAGTCAAGGGGTTTTCTCTTTCAATGCGTGGAACTCCGTGCAATTCAGCAAAGGTATTATCCATAAAATACCCTGCTGCACCGGAGTCAACCAAGGCCAAAACCTCCACAGAGCGTTGTGCCCAAGACAATACCACCTGTATGGTGGGTTTCATTATGCCCGACACTGGGGACGATTGTACACCACCTAGGGCCTGTCCCCCAAGATACCCTAGGTGTGTGCGTTTCCCGGACGTACCGGACAGGAATTTAGCAAGTGCCCTTTTTTACCGCAGTATAAACATAACCCTTGTTTTTTGCGATATAGTCTCTCTGCCTTGGTTAGTCTAGTGAAGCCTATTTCCATAGGTTCACTTGTTTCCCGTACTGGTTCACTAGACTTCAATGCCAAGGGAGGGATGGGTGGGCAAAACATGCTACTAGGCTCATTATTTTTTGACCGTAACTTACGATCTCTGGCAATTGATCTCTCACGTATTCTGGAGTCAATTATCATAACATACTCAATGTAATCATCTAGATCAATAGGTAGATCTTTAGCAGCGATTTCGTCTTTAATGTGGTCATTCAGGCCTTGAGAGAAGGCTGCCAATAATGCCTCGTTATTCCAACCTACCTCTGCTGCCAATGTGCGGAATTCGATGGCATAGTCGCCCACTGTACGCCTGCCCTGTTGTATCTCCATAAGGCGTTTGGCAGCAGAGGTGGTTCTACCAGGAGGCTCAAACACTCTTCGAAAGGAACGCACAAATTCACTAAAGTTCTTAGTACAAGGTTTAGCATTCTCCCACAAGGGGTTAGCCCAGGCCAATGCTCTGCCAGTGAGCAGTGATATCGTGAACCCCACTTTACTACGATCATTGGGAAATGCGTGTGCCGTCAATTCCATAAAGATTTCGAGTTGATTGATGAACCCTCTGCAGAGACTAGGGTCACCATCATATCTTAGCGGCAAGGGTGCAGAAGCCGTTAACCCTTTAACAGTACCCCCTAGGGGTCTGGTATCACTTTCCGGTGTCTGACTTGGCGAGACCACCGGGCTAGAGCTAGATTGGTCAGCAGGTACCGTGCGTTCAAGGATCGTTTGAATTGCAACTGCCAACTGATCCAAACGTTGCTCGAGCACATCCATCCTCCAATGGATATTCTGTGCGTTACCTTGACCCTTGCTGTCTGAGGTCATGGCCCTTTCGTACTGTCACGGTTTATTATGACTCTCAGACACAAGTTTTAGGTAAAAAAAATCAATTTTATTGAAATAATAAATGATAACTTAGGATGGCAATAACATACATATATATATATACAGAATATAGCACAGACAGAAGGCAGACTCTACCGGTCCTGTCAACATACCGGACAGGACAGTCTTTAGGCTCTACCGGCCTTGCCAATACCGGGTAAGGCAACCTGCAGATGGAATAGCATAACGGTTTTACCGGCCTTACCAAATTACCGGGCAAGGCAGCCTCAATAGATACACAATGTAGGCTCTACCGGCCCTGCCAATACCGGGTAAGGCAACCTCAGATGGAATGTGGAAAAAGGTTCTACCGGCCTTACCAATACCGGGCAGGGCAGCCCAGAGATAATAGCAGCAGTCAGATGGAACTGGCAAATTAGCAGAATCGTTAAGCAGCAAGGCTTTGGAGCAAACCAGCGTCCGCACGCTGGAAACAACACTGAATAGTATAGCCGTAGGGCTTAGCGAGCAAACCAGTGACCGCACACTGGAGTAACAAGCGAGTAGTATAGCCGCAAGGCTTAGGAGCAAACCAGCGTCCGCACGCTGGGACCAACACAGATTAGTATAGCTGATAGGCTTTGGAGCAAACCAGTGACCGCACACTGGTGTAACAAGCGAGTTTGTATAGCCGCAAGGCTTAGGAGCAAACCAGCGTCCGCACGCTGGGACCAACACAGATTTGTATAGCTGAAAGGCTTTGGAGCAAACCAGTGACCGCACACTGGTGTAACAAGTGAGTTTGTATAGCCGCAAGGCTTAGGAGCAAACCAGCGTCCGCACGCTGGGACCAACACCGAATTGTATAGCTGATAGGCTTAGGAGCAAACCAGTGACCGCACACTGGTGTAACAAGCGAGTTTGTATAGCCGCAAGGCTTAGGAGCAAACCAGCGTCCGCACGCTGGGACCAACACAGATTTGTATAGCTGAAAGGCTTTGGAGCAAACCAGTGACCGCACACTGGTGTAACAAGTGAGTTTGTATAGCCGCAAGGCTTAGGAGCAAACCAGCGTCCGCACGCTGGGACCAACACAGATTTGTATAGCTGATAGGCTTTGGAGCAAACCAGTGACCGCACACTGGTGTAACAAGCGAGTTAGTATAGCCGCAAGGCTTGGGAGCAAACCAGCGTCCGCACGCTGGGACCAACACGGAATAGTAGCAATGTCACCAACGCGACCAGGCAGAAGGTCGCCAGGATACTGAAGACAGGTGATGAGATGACAGGAACCAGCAACGATCAGTCAGGTCAGAAAACAGCAGAGAAGTACAGCAGGAACTGCAACACCAGAGACTAGGCCGGAACCAGGACTGGAAGTACTTCAGCATGCAGGAAACACTGGAACAGTAGAGATCAGGAACTCAGGAACACATGAGATCAGGAACTCAGGAACACTGGAACAGAGGCCCAGCTATCACTAGCATAGTGATAGCAAGAAGGTCAGAAACAACACGAAAGGGCACTCAAAGGGTGCCCAATCCAGGTTTAAATAGTCAATAAGAGGCGGGCTATCTGCAGACAGCCAATAGAAGCCCCCTACTGGTGACAGACAAGTAACTGCAGCAAATCACGGGCACCGTGATACATCGATCCAGGTGAGGAAAGGCATCTCCAACATTTGTCTGATGCAGAGTAAAATTGGTAAAGAAGGAGAGGAGTGCGGTACCATCAAATGAGAAGCTTGTAATTCATTTCCCTAGTTTTAATATCCCACAAAGATTTGCTGATAGCTCTGAATATCGAGGACTATTAAGGCATATCTAGATATCGTTTAAGTTCCTTTTCCCAGTCAATCAGAAAATGGGGTTTAGAGTCCAGGACGATTGAAGAATTCTAGAATGGCAAAGAGATAGCAGTCGCATGTTCTGAGTGAGTTTCAAAATGGCTGCTTCGAAGTAAATCAAAGGTCTGGAGACAGAACCCTCCTTGCTAGCGGTGTTGTACCAATATTGAATCTGACAAATAAGCCACCATGGGAGTGGCATGCCCCCAAACTTCTCTTGTAGAAGTGCTTGTGAAATAAAGGTGTGGTGGTAGGTTAAGAATTCAATAGTGTCAAGGGAGTGTTTTCTTTATTTTCTTTTTTAATATAGCATTTTATCTAAATCTTTAGCCCTATTGTATGCCGAGTCCAGAAGTACATCTTCATATCCCTTTTCCTTGAATTGTTCTTTGAGGATCTGTCCTTCTCTTTCAGTTGAGGATCTGTCCTTCTCTTTCAGTTGCTACAGTTGCATCTTACCCTATGAAGCTGTCTTTTTTAACCCTACATACCCTCATGATATGAAGAGGTTACTCACATTAAAACAATATAGTTTTTTGGAGATCATCTCCACTTTATCACCTCTTTATCATGCCTTAATGAATAACCCCCCTGGCATTCTCAGCCAATTTCCTAATATTAGGATACAAAAACACTTATACAGAGAGTAAAATATGTGAATTTCAAGCATAGTCTCCAAACCAATGGCTGCTTGAAAGTGATAATATTTCTAATCTACAACAATTGTGGAGCCAAAGGTTGCATACCCATGTGCTATTCAATAAGATATTTGCAGTCAAACCCTGGTCTGACTGTGAAAGGGCCAACATTGTGAATTAGCTGACAGTGGTAAATCACTAGGACGTAAACATTACTAACTTTATGACCCTCACAGAGCCAAAGTTTCCTCTGAACCAGAGGTGGGCAACCTACAGCAATCCAGCTGTCCTTGAACTACAATATCCCCTCAACTCAGGTCATGCCTATATTAAGTTGTTGTGTGATTTAATACAGTGACCTATTGTATGCCATTTATTTAACAAATAAATATTTTTTTAATTATATGTAAACAGAGAACTAGAAATTATCTGCAGAGCAAGTAGATAACAGAGGCCATTTCACTATCAAAGAACAGTCCTAGTGGTTTTCGTGCACTAGGTGAACAATCTTGATAAAGCAGTGGAGTAGTCTGCAAAATGCATAGATGTGTGGGTAATACACATCTTAATTGTTTTTAAGCTTTTTTATAATAAAGAAACACCTACCTTGTCCTTGGAGTGATCATTTATATGGACAGAAGACAAGTCCCTCATCGAAACCTAACAGATGCTAGGAATTTCTCTGCATGCTTTGATTGTTGTGCAGATTCATAAGTTTAAGACAAAGCCATTTACTAATGTGAGTGATTTATATGAATAGTATTATTATTGTTATATCTAGTGTATTATAAGGCAGTATTGGCATCCCCTTTTTGTTTTTTGCTTCAACCACTTCTAAAAGAATATCTGGATTACACAATCATAAATTCTTTTCTATTTTTATTCATTAACCCCTAGAAATGTCTCCAGCACATTGTTCTGTGATACACTGGAGACCTCTCAAGCATCCAAGGGTCTAAAAAGCAAATTACCATTTCAAAAATGCATACAGAATTTACAAATTCATAACTGTGATTTAATAGTTAAAGGCAAAGGAGGTGGGCAGGTAAAATTAAAACAAAAAAACCTTAAGGATAAAATCAGACATGTAAAAACACAAGCTCAAATTGACCGCTACTTACCTAGACCTCCAAGTCTAAGTTCTTACAAGCAGGATTTAAACCCAGTGGGTAGTGAATGTTATATAGCAAAGACCAGATGCCTAGGGATCTGGATAATGGACTGGTAATAGTTGTTGTGGTAGTCTGGGGACAAAGGCTGCAAGTTGAGTATCAGTGTCTGGGTCACAAACTAAGTTTGAAGCCACAAACAGGAAATATAATTGGTACTGCAAGCGAACGTTAAGGACAGTATACAAATATCAGAATAGAAAAACATGCAAGACCACACTGCTAACTACTACTGTAACAAAGCCATTAGGCACCTGTTCAAAAAAGGACTTGGAACTGGATTAAGTGAATATAGGTGAAACACAATACAGAAAGCGAAAGGATGAATTAAAATACGAAGACTAATCAGTTAAACTTTCTTCAAGAAAAAGGGGTTTGCGAGAAACATCTACATTGTACAAGTATATTCAAAGTTAAAACAGCAACTGTGATGCTGACTAACAGGGCAGGAGGCAGACCTGCAGGACAGAGCGGGGTTACTAGGAAGAAGATCCAGGAACAGAAGATTAAGTGAAAGGAAGCAGTGAATCCAAACTTCTAACTTGTAGAGTGGAAAAGGATGCTGGGGAGACATAGGTTTTCAGACAAAACAAACTGTTCAGGCTGCTGCTGTAAGATACTTGGAACCAAATTTAGTTAGTGAGCAGTGTTGACTGCAAGAGTGACCTTGCTGTAGCAACATGATATGGAAAACGTTATATCCTGCTGAACTGCAAGGACTGGTTGAGACAGATCTTTACCAGGATGGTCACACTTCCTTATCGATGGAAAGCAGAAGCAGCAAGGGGCTCACATAGGAGATAAACAGTACTAGTAAGTCACAATGGGATGGGCATAATGTCCAGTTTTGTTCTCGTAAGATATGCCATGAAAACCACGTGATTCTCTGCATTTTTTAAAAATTTCACCCTTAGCAAAACCATGAAAAATGTCTCCATTTCGCCTACACCAAAAAATATTTTGCTCTCCATTTTGCCTACACCAAAAAATATTTTGCCTATGTCTTTCAAAGGGTATAAACCCTATTTACTATGTACAGTACTGTGCAAAAGTCTTCGGCAGGTATAATAAAATGCTGTAAAGTAAGAGTGCTTTAAAAATAGACATGTTAATAGTTTTATCAATTAACAAAATGATAGTAAGTGAACAGAAGAAAAATGTAAATCAACTCAATATTTGGTGTGACCACTCTTTGCCTTCAAAACAGCATCAAGTACAACAGGTGCAACAGGTACACTTGCACACAGTTTGTTAAGGAACTCGGCAGGTAGGTTGTTCCAAACTTTAAGAACTAACCACAGTTCTTCTGTGGATATAGGTAGCCTCAGTCTCTTCTCTCTCTTCATTTAATCCCAGACTGACTCAATTATATTTAGATCTGGGCTCTGTGGGGCCATACCATCACTTCCTGGAATCCTTGTTCTTCTTTATGCTGAAGATAGTTCTTAATGACTTTGGCTGTATGTTTGGGGTCGCTGTCATGCGGTCAGGCAGAATAAATTTGGGGCCAATCAGATTCCTCACTGATGGTACTGCATGATAGATAAGTATCTGCCTGTATTTCTCAGCATTGATGAGACCATTAATTTTGACCAAATCTCCAACTCCATTTGCAGAAATGTAGCACCAAACTTGCAAGAAACCTCCTCCATGCTTCACTGTTGTATCCTATTGAAATGTCACCCTTTATTTGGCAACCAGCAAAATGGTGATGGTGCCTTAAAATGTTGCCTAGTTGAAAAGGGCAACATCAGAATGTTGCTCGTCTGAAAAGGGCAACATTCTGATGTTGCACACTTAAGGGTCTCCAGCTAGAGAGAGAGATTTCAATAGGCTACCCAGTTGGTGTATAACACACTTTTGGGAGACCCTACAAAATCTAGCTGTGTGTGAAAAACACACTTATGGCACATATAGCTACATGATGACATGTAAGACAACTCAGGTAGACAGTACGTCTTATAATTAATCAGGGAAAGAACTGGCCTAAGGGCTCTAGCCACAACAGCTACACAACAATTCTCATTTAACCCTTTGAGTGCCAGAGGGGTACCGAACACATTGCTCTGCAATGCGCTGTGTACCCCCTCTGGCTCTTAAAGGTTTAAACACATATTAAACACATTTCTACAGCGGTTTGGTTTTGCCAAGATCCCCCAACACTGTAGTCTAATGATCTGAGTTCTTAACTGAAAGACAGGAACAGACATATCACTTCCTGTTTCTAATATCCATGTCACATGTAAATTTAGCCAAGTAGACCAACACACTCTACCTACTGAAACCGACCATGTACATTCCAGATCATGTTTCTATGTCATCTCAAAACATGTTCAAAACTAGTAATTGCAGGTTACGTCTTGCCTAATAGCAAAATGAAGTGGAATTTCTCAGTTAAGCTTAGCCAGGATTTAACCCTTTAAGGACCAGTGGGGTATACAGTGGGCCACTGTTTTCAGCTGAAATCAGGATCTCAAAATTAAGTTGTAATTTGGGGCATGAGCTCCTACTGTAGTGTATCCACATCTTTCATAGGGCTTAGTAAAGGGGCTTAGTAAAGCACAGCACTTTTATACCATGACTATTGAACTGGCTTACCACATCACAGCAATTTTGACTCCTCAGTCCAGAGCACCTGCGTCCATTTTTCTGCACCCCAGGTCCTGTGTTTTCATGCATAGTTGAGTTGCTTGGCCTTGTTTCCACATTAGAGGTATGGGTTTTTTTGGCTGCAAGTCTTCCATGAAGATCACTTCTGACCAGACTTCTCCAGATAGTAGATGGGTGTACCAGTATCACACTGTTTTCTGCCAATTCTGAGCTGACGGCACTGCTGGACATCTTCTGATTGTGAAGGGCAGTAAACATGGTGTGTCTTTAATCTGCTGCACTAAGTTTCCTTGGCCAACCATTGCATCAACGGTCCTCAAATTTGCCTGGTTCTTTGTGCTTCTTCAAAAGAGCTGGAAACCACTGGCTGCTTTGACATTTCTGCCTGGGAGAGACCTTGCTGATGCAGTAAAAACTACCTTGTGTCTTGTTGCGGTCTCAGTCTTGCCATGGTGTATTACTTTTGACATTAAACTGTCTTTACAACCTCACCTTGTTAGCTGAGTTTGCTGTTGCTCAACCAATTTTATTGCTCCTACACAGCTGTTTCTGCTTCAGTTAAAGATTGTGTTTCAACCTACATATTATATTGATGATAATTAATTTTCTTCGGAGGAGGAGATGATGCAAAGTGTGACAGCAGGTGATCCTAAGTCACAGTTAACATCCCCAAGCAGTCCTACTACCATACAATGACTAGAAAATGGTGGAGGGGAGGGTGGGGGTGGTGAAGCAGCTGTTGGGACTAGTTCTATGGACCCTAATGCTGAGGTGGAATGGGAAGTGAGCAGCCAGACCAGCGGACAAAGGAACCCACATACCTCTTACTCTATGATTCCCATTCCCCCATCATTGTCCCTTTGGGGAATGATGCTGAATAAGGCAGAACTGGCTAGTATGAACAGCAACACACAACAGGTGCTTGTGCTTGCTGGTAGTGTACCCACTGCATCTGAAGAGAAGACAAGTGTGACAGAAAGGGACCCTCGGTCACATTTGTCATCATCCCCAACCAGTCTTTCTTCCATACAGAAGCAGCAAGAAACTGGTGGTGTAAAAGGGAGAGGTGGTCCTCAGCGCTCCTATTAGCTATACACTCAGAATAGGGTACCTATTGCTGCCTCCAGAAAATCTGCTATCACAGAAGGTATAAAAGTACAGGAAAAGGGCAGGTGCTGGCAGAGCTTAAGGTATCTTATTTAGAACTCACAGAGTATAAACATCAAATAGCAATAATTGACCTAGTAACACGGATGGATGGATTGTGTATACAGAAATGTATATATATCCTGTGTGCATGCAAGTTGGGGAACAATGGTATAGGGTATTAGATAAGATGTCACGTAGCCAAGCACTCAGTCTTGGTAGGGGAAAATGTACAGTATACAATAGAAGAGAGGAGTTCCTCAGTGTTCTAACACACTAGAGAAAAAAATCCCAATACTGTATCCAAGTAATCCGCCACTGTAGAGGACATAGAACACAATGAAACAGTATTGTGGGCACTTAAGGGATCCCCGGATAATATATAATGCACCTATACAATCATTATATATAAGCAGATAGAAACTTATGATTGGTGTACAATAGTGATGATCGAGCACCCCAATGCTCGGGTGTTCGGGTGCTCTGACCGAGCGCCCCCGGAGGCTCGAGTGCTCAGCCGAGCACCCGAGCCCCATTGAAGTCAATGGGAGGACTCGAGCATTACACCAGGCACCCCCTGCTCTGATGAGGGGAGGGTGCCTGGTCCATAGGAAAAGGGCAGAAAATGATGGAAACACCACAGAAATGGTTCAGGGACAGCATAGGGAGGATGTCTGGATGCATCTTGGACTCCAACATCGCTGCTGGGAACGATCTTTCGCCCGTAGTACGCCATTTTTACAGACTGACCGTAAAACACACAAAAAGGAAGATAAAAACGACTTTAGGCGAAAAATTGTTACCAAACAGTATTTGCTGTATATTTACTTGTATATCATCTGCAAATTCTGCAAAAAATTTCATCGATTTTTCGGAACTGGGGCCATGATTAAGAGGGAAACGTGCGCAGAGGCAAATTCTCCCAAAAATTTCCTCGATTTTTCTGAACTGGGGCCATGATTAAGAGGGAAACGTGCGCAGAGGCAAATTCTCCCAAAAATTTCCTCGATTTTTCTGAACTGGGGCCATGATTAAGAGGGAAACGTGCGCTGAGCCGACCATCTAAAACATTATGGGTGAGGGTCTGCTGCGGAGCTGACCATCCTAAACATTATATGCGAAGGCCCGCTAGTGAGCTGACGCTATAAAACATTATATGAGAGGGCCCGCTAGAGAGCTGACCCAATAAAACATTATATGAGAAGGCCCGCTGGTGAGCTGACCTATACAAAAATTGTCAAACAGGGCCCGCTGGTGAGCTGGCCCTATATAAAAATTATATCACAGGGCCCGCTGGTGAGCTGGCCCTATATAAAAATTATATCACTGGGCCCGCTGGTGAGCTGGCCCTATATAAAAATTATATCACAGGGTATATGGAAGAGAGTCAACCATATACCCGTTTTTTGGGTGGAAGGGGTGAATGGGAATACAGAGTATTCCCATCATTGTAAATAACATATATAAAGTCACTTTATGTTCCCCCGGGGCTTTCCTCCAGTGGAGTTGAGAAGTCAGGGGAAATCCAGGCCTTGTTCATTTTTATAAGTGTCAACCTATCAGCATTTTCGGTGGAAAGGCGGATACGCTTATCTGTTATGATGCCACCAGCAGCACTAAATACCCGCTCAGACAGAACGCTGGCGGCAGGGCAGGCCAGCACCTCCAAGGCGTAGAGTGCCAGTTCATACCACGTGTCCAGCTTGGACACCCAGTAGTTGTAAGGCACAGAGGGATCATTGAGGACGCTGACACGGTCTGCTACGTACTCCTTCACCATTTTCCAAAACTTTTCCCTCCTTGTGACACTAGGCTGTGCATCAGGGTGAGGGTGCTGGCGGGGTGTCATGAAGGTGTCCCACACCTTGGAGAGTGTTGCCCTGCCTTTGTCGGAACTGCTGTGTGCTCCCCTTTTCTCCCCTTCTCGGTTGGCCAAGGTAGCACGTACTCTGCCGCCAGCGTTGTCAGATGGAAAATTTTGGAGCAATTTTTCGACAAGAACCTTCTGGTATTGCACCATTTTGCTTGTCCTCTCCACCGGAGGAATGAGAGATGAGAAATTCTCTTTGTAGCGGGGGTCCAGAAGGGTGAACACCCAGTAATCCGTGTTGTCTAAAATGCGTGTAACGCGTGGGTCACGTGAAAGGCAGCCTAACATAAAGTCAGCCATGTGTGCCAGAGTACCAACAGGCAAGATTTCGCTGTCCTCAACAGGAGGATGACTCTCAATCTCCTCATCCTCTTCCTCCTCTTCTGCCCACCCACGCTGAAGAGATGGAACTAAAGTTCCATGGCTACCCTCTGTAGCGGAGGCAACCGTGTCTTCCTCCTCCTCCTCCTCCTCCTCCGCCTCCTCCAATTGTCGCTGAGAAGACGAAGTGAGGGTGCTCTGGCTATCACCTTGTGTAAGCTCTTCCTCCCGCATTTCCACCTCTTCCACATGCAAAGCGTCGGTTTTAATTGTGAGCAGCGAGCGTTTCAGTAGACACAGAAGTGGGATGGTTACACTAATAATAGCGTTATCGCCGCTCACCATCTGTGTCGATTCCTCAAAATTGCGTAAAACCTCACAGAGGTCTGACATCCATTCCCACTCCTCACTTCTGATTAGAGGAAGTTGAACGGAGAGGCGACGACCGTGTAACAGCTGGTACTCCACTACTGCCCTCTGCTGCTCACAAAGCCGGGCCAACATGTGGAAGGAGGAGTTCCAGCGCGTGCTCACGTCACACAGCAGCCGGTGAGCTGGCAATTGTAAGCGCTGCTGCAGCTTCAACAGGCCGGCTGAAGCTGTTGATGACTTACGGAAATGTGCACACACGCGGCGCACCTTGGTCAAGAGATCATGCAAATTGGGGTAGGTTTTTAGAAATCGCTGAACCACTAAATTAAATACATGCGCTAGGCATGGTACGTGTGTGAGCTTGCCCAGCTCCAAAGCCGCCACCAAGTTACGCCCATTATCACACACAACCATGCCTGGTTGCAGGTTGAGTGGCGAGAGCCACTGCTCGGTCTGGTGACTAATCCCCTGCAACAGCTCTGAGGCCGTGTGCTGTTTGTCCCCAAGGCAGATCAGCTTCAGCACGGCCTGTTGACGCTTCCCCACTGCAGTGCTACACTGCTTCCAGCTTCCGGCTGATGGGTGAGTGGCGCTGCGCGCAGAGAATTCGGAGGTGGAAACGGAGGAGGAGGAGCCAATAACGTAGGTGCTGGCGGAAACCCTGATGGAGGTAGGGCCCGCAATATACTCGGGGTGGGTAGCACCCGTGCCATCCCAGTGTCCGAGTCGCTCCCAGCCTCCACGACATTCACCCAGTGTGCCGTCAGGGAAATGTAGCGTCCCTGGCCACAAGCACTTGTCCATGTGTCAGTCGTTAAGTGGACCTTCCCAGTAACTGCGTTGGTCAGGGCACGGGTGATGTTACGGGACACATGGTGGTGTAAGGCGGGGACGGCACACCGGGAAAAGTAGTGGCGGCTGGGGACTGCGTACCGAGGGACAGCTGCTGCCATCAGGCTGCGGAAGGACTCAGTCTCCACAAGCCTAAATGGCAGCATTTCGATGGCCAGTAATTTGGAAAGGTGTGAGGTTAGTGCTATGGCCTGTGGGTGGGTGGCTGGGTATTTTCTCTTGCGCTCAAATGCCTGGGGTAACGACATTTGGACGCTGCGCTGGGACAGGGAAGTGGATGTGGTCGCTGATGGTGCTTCAGATGGTACAGGTGCAGGGCGGGAGGTATGCGGGCCTGCGCCTTCGACAGGCGATTGGCCGGCACCGAAAACAGGGGAAGAGGAGGCAGTGGTGTGGCCTGCAGACACAGATTGGCGATCCGGGCGTTCCTCCCACTTATTACGGTGCTTGGATGCCATGTGTCGGATCATGCTGGTGGTGGTGAGGTTTCTAGTGTTCATGCCTCGGCTCATTCTGGTGTGGCACAGGTTGCAAACTACAATTCTTTTGTCGTCCGCACTTTCCTTAAAAAAACGCCATACCGCGGAACACCTACCCCTTGGCAAGGGAGATTTACGCAAGGGGGTGCTCCGTGGAACATTTGCGGGCCGGTTTGGTGCGGTCCGCCTTCTTTCTGTAGCCACACCACTGCCTCTTCCAGCCTGTTGCGGTGCTGCAGATGGCTCACCCTCAGGACTGCTGTCATCGCTCGGCTGTCCACCTTCCCAGGTGGGGTCAGTCACCTCATCGTCCACCAAGTCCTCCTCCACTTCCTCACTCTGATCATCCTCCTCATGTCTTGATCCCACCACATACTCAGTCATTGACAACTGTATATCATCCTCCTCATCAAGGTCTTGAGACAGTAAAAGTGGTTGATTTAATGGCAACTGTGTCTCATCATCATCATCATCCACTTCCTTTGACCTTAAATGCCGTTCCCCTCTGTCATCTTCTTGTGATTGGGTACCCTCTAGAGGTTGTGAATCAGGGCACAAGATTTCATGTTCCTCTGCAAGCGTGCTTGGAGAGAGGTTCAAATTAAGGATTGGTGATGAGACGAGCTCCTCACTATATCCCAGTGTGGGATCACTTCTTTGACCAGACCCTCTATGGTGGGAGGAAGGATGATCAGGGTGAGGATTATGTTGACCAGACTCTTGGCTACTGAGAGTGGACTTGGTGGAAGACAGGGTGGTGCTTAACCGACAGGAAGCAGTATCAGCTGAAATCCAACCGACCACCTGTTCGCAGTGGTCTGACCTCGAGAGTGATGTCCTGCGACGCCCTGTAAACTGAGACATGAAGCTAGGTATGGTGGATGTCTTTCTTTCTTGTGCTCTGGCACCAGGCACAGTTTCTACGCGTCCTGACCCGCGCCCTGAACTATCAGGATCACGTCCACTTCCCCGTCCCTTTTTACCCGCCTTCTTCATATTACACGGAATATGTGCTGCAAATCTGCAACTTTGCACACTAAACAGAATGTGCTGCTTATCTGCGGCTAGGCACAGTGAATGGAATATGTGATTTTGATATTTTACACTTTGCACACTAAACAGAATGTGCTGCTTATCTGCGGCTAGACACAGTGAATGGAATATGTGACTTTTATATTTTACACTTTGCACACTAAACAGAATGTTCTGCTAATCTGCAACTTTGCACACTAAACAGAATGTGCTGCTTATCTGCGGCTAGGCACAGTGAATGGAATATGTGACTTTGATATTTTACACTTTGCACACTAAACAGAATGTGCTGCTAATCTGAAACTTTGCACACTAAACAGAATATGCTGCTAATCTGCAACTTTGCACACTAAACAGAATGTGCTGCTAATCTGCAACTTTGCACACTAAAAAGAATGTGCTGCTAATCTCCAACTTTGCACACTAAACAGAATGTTCTCCTAATCTGCAACTTTGCACACTAAACAGAATGTGCTGCTTATCTGCGGCTCGGCACAGTGAATGGAATATGTGACTTTGATATTTTACACTTTGCACACTAAACAGAATGTTCTCCTAATCTGCAACTTTGCACACTAAACAGAATGTGCTGCTTATCTGCGGCTAGACACAGTGAATTGAATATGTGACTTTTATATTTTACACTTTGCACACTAAACAGAATGTTCTGCTAATCTGCAACTTTGTACACTAAACAGAATGTGCTGCTTATCTGCGGCTCGGCACAGTGAATGGAATATGTGACTTTGATATTTTACACTTTGCACACTAAACAGAATGTTCTCCTAATCTGCAACTTTGCACACTAAACAGAATGTGCTGCTTATCTGCGGCTAGACACAGTGAATGGAATATGTGACTTTTATATTTTACACTTTGCACACTAAACAGAATGTGCTGCTAATCTGAAACTTTGCACACTAAACAGAATATGCTGCTTATCTGCGGCTAGGCACAGTGAATGGAATATGTGACTTTGATATTTTACACTTTGCACACTAAACAGAATGTTCTCCTAATCTGCAACTTTGCACACTAAACAGAATGTGCTGCTTATCTGCGGCTACGCACAGTGAATGGAATATGTGACTTTGATATTTTACACTTTGCACACTAAACAGAATGTTCTCCTAATCTGAAACTTTGCACACTAAACAGAATATGCTGCTTATCTGCGGCTAGGCACAGTGAATGGAATATGTGACTTTTATATTTTACACTTTGCACACTAAACAGAATGTGCTGCTAATCTGCAACTTTGCACACTAAACAGAATGTGCTGCTAATCTGCAACTTTGCACACTAAAAAGAATGTGCTGCTAATCTCCAACTTTGCACACTAAACAGAATGTTCTCCTAATCTGAAACTTTGCACACTAAACAGAATGTGCTGCTAATCTGCGGCTAGGCACAGTGAACGGAATATGTGACGTTTTTTTTTTAAACTCTGCCCCCCAAAACAAAATATATCTGCTGCCCCCACACACAGTAGTCCTAAAAAGGACTTTTGGGTCTTTTTTTTTTACAAACTCGCTTTTCTTCTCCCTACACTGACTTTCCCTTCCTATCCTCATCTCTCCCTGGCTAAGACTGAGCCGAACTCGCTGGTCAGGTGCTATACAGCACCCGATCACGGGTTCTGGCCAGCCAATCAGTGTAATGCCAGCAGCCAACATGGCTGCTGGCATTACACTGATGTCAGAGCCTCCCCGCACGTTTATTGGCTGCGCAGCAGCCGCGAAACGTGCGGGGAGGAGACCCGAACATGGCGGGCGAGCACATGCGGTACTCGTACGAGTACCGCCATGTGCCGAGCAGAGCGATGCTCGAGCCGAACCGAGCTTCGGCCGAGCATGCTCGCTCATCACTAGTGTACAATAACATATAAGGCGGGGGGGGGGGCACAAGTAGATTTGAGTAAGTCCGTAAGGGGCAATAGACAACAGTAGAATGTGTATCACCAGCCTGTTAAGGGCATCAGTGTATATCAGTCCATAAATCACAGGTCCCAGTATGATATTAGTCAATCAAGTCTTTTTTTGTGGGTATCAGGTTTCACTCAGTCCCTCTGTTCTAGATCGGAATTCGTTTAGTATTCGATCTTTGCAGACTGTGGCTGATTCCTCGTTTTTGTGTAGATATATATATAGAAAATAGTTGTGCCAGTATGTGATATAGTTACTAAAAGAAATACAAAGTAGTCACTTACATGTAGGTAAACGTGGTTCAGCTCTCCTCTGCTCTCCTCTGTCTCCTTCACCATGTATCTCAGTGCGTGTTCCTTGCTCTGTTTTTTCTTTACAGGATTCTGCCTGCGGGCTTTCTCTCTGAATTCTTCCTTGTGGCCCAGTAATAACAGGTCGAATAACTGGCTAATTTGGTATAGATCCAATAAATTCTTTATTAAATGTAAATAGTTTAAAAATTTAGTACAGGCTGTATGTAGCAAAACAGATGGTTTCCATGCACATTGCTCTTTCCTAGCTTGCTTAGAGATAGTAACGAATGGCCAGCGTCCACTTAAGGTGGTATCCCTGAAACACTTTAAGGCCTCAGCGTGCAGCGCAAACACTTAGCAGAGTTAGATGTGGTGTGAATACCAGGAACCTCTATATCGTTAACCCTATGCGTTTCGTGCACACAGCACTTCCTCAGGGGGTATATGAGAAACTGGTGGTGGTGGTGGTAAGGAGGAGGAGAGATTAGAAGGGTTGCTACCATCTACAACAGCTGGGACCACTGTTAAGGCCACTGATTAATTTTTGACAATAATCTAACCAAAATTTAAAGCGGAACTATCATCATAATAACATTGACCCCCAATCCATTACTAACATAGCTATACTTTCATTAGGCTGAATAAGTCTGCGTTATTGAAGAAAACAACTTCTTCATCAGACATCAGCTGCACAGAACTTAGAAGAGAAGCTTCATGCAGCTGTACCATAAATAACTTCCGTTAACTTAAGGTACCAAGGAACACCACTCACCAGTGAAGGCAGTGAATGGGACAGACGGCGCAGACTCAGAGGTACCTTTTCTCCAAGATGTCTGCACTGTTGTCTGTTGGTTCATTCCAAAGAAGTTGTTTTACTTCAATAACGCAGATTTATTCAGCCTAATGAAAGTATGCTTTGCCTATTGCTATGTGATGGACTGGGGGCAATGTTATTATGATGATAGTTCTGCTTTAAGGGTAAATTAGTTTCAAACATCCTAATACAAATAATTTGTCTAGCATTCATTCATATGAATTTTGATGATATACTGTATATAGATTAATCATACCAATATACACATCTATCACATTCAGTGTAACCTTATTTTAATTTATTTTCTATTTATTTATTTGAAAATAGTTGTTAGCACAGCAGTAGTCTTACAGAAAGAAAATCCTGATAAAATAATTTTAAGGCTTACTGAAAGTGAAACCTTCAAAGTATTAAAGCAAGTGCATACAATTTTTTCAGGGCTTGTTTTTTGTAAGCTTCAGACCTGCAAACAATTTTCAAGGCTAGCCTTGTTTGAAGACCTCAATCACTTTTTCAAGGCTAGCCTTGAAAATAGTTTGCAGGTCTCACGCTTTAAAGCCCTGAAAAAATTTTATGCAATTCTGCCTAGCAGTGACATTCTGGAATTTGCTACTGATGTAATTCCAGCTCCTGAGTAGCCTAAGCTACAGGAGGATTAGGCTGACGCATAAGACTAATATCATCAGCAGTGACATGATTCAGGCTTTGGATAATGCTTCCTCTTGCCACTAGCATTGTGTTGTTACTGAACCATCAGCAAGACCACAACAAGCCCCCACCACTTCAGGTGCATCTGATTAGAAGCTGGCCAATTATGCTTTTCTTCCTGCACCTTCTCTAAAGTCATGGGTGTGCTGGAATTGTATTCTTTCTCCTAAGAGCAGGAAGGAACTGTTCTTTATGATTAGCAAGTACAATTTGCACAGTGTTTACAAGGAAACATTTTAAAATAGGGGAAGGACTTGAAGTATCACAAATGACAAATGCATTCTCAGTTTAAACAATAGGCAGAATTGCAACCACCACCTTGATGTTTAGGTCATCAATGTTAATATATCCTCCAAGAAATCAAGTACTGCTACCACTATGGCCTTTGTCTGCTCAGCTAAGGACACATGATGACAAAAGACTTAATAAAAATAATGGATCCATTCTGCATAATCAGCCGGATGGAGTGTCTATACTTGCTTCTCAATAGTCTGCATGTGGTTGCTCTCCACCACATAAGTCTACAGACTTGCTATCAGCTGGTGGGGGAGGTAACAGAGGCAAATGTGGTAAGCCAGAGGTGTAACAGTCCCTGAAAGGTGCCAAGGTTGGTGACAATGGTTATATTTTCCTGCACCTGTACCCTAGCATAAGAATACAATCATGACACAGCTGTTAAAGTTATAATCAAACTTCCAGGCTGGGATACTCTTTTTTTCCTCTTGCATTTCCTCCCCCATTGGCTAATGGGGAGGGACAAGGGGCACAGTGACAGCAGCACTCAATTTCCTTTTTTTGAGGGGGGGTTGGGTTTCACATGCTTAACCTAGAGTTATGTTGCATGTGCTTAATGAGAGCAAATGTATCAAGATGTGTCCCCTCCTTTCCTCTTTTCACTACCTTATCACACATACAGGACATTGCAGTCACTGATGATTGTACTGTGCCTGCCCCAAATGAAAAATATTTCCACACCCATTATTTCAGTGGGGGGAAGGGGTAGAGAAGAACGGCCTTCTTCTTCTCCAGTATCACCTTCCACGGCTAGGGCATGTGCGGCTGGTGCTGCCTCAGCATCAGCATTAGAGCTAGGACCAGAAATAGTGGTGGAAAGTGGAACTGCATCTACCTGTCATAGTCCCATATTACTGCTTATTGAACGCAATCTCATGGTGGCCACAAGGGTCATACTAGCCAGGACATCATCATCAACTTGCTGCTATAATAGAATACTGTCTCTGAAGACTCAGCAATAATTACAGCAGCAGCAATGGCCTGAATGTCAATGTTGGTGGTGATACCCATTCCTTTTTGCATCTTTCTCTCCTATTCCTTAACACTTTCTGACAGTAACTCCCTCATACCGTCTTTCACACCAGCTGCTCCACCATCCTCACTCTCATCACCACTACCACAGCCTATTGCTGCTCTGTGGTGATGACACAGGGTCCCCTGATCTCAAACGTGCCATCACCTCAGAAGACAGTACAGTGATTAAAGCAGCAGAAAGCATAGGCCCCTCCTTTATTTTACTTCAACAGATCCATAAGGAAGTAGTTGGGGGACTGAGATCATTTGGGCAGAGGGAAGTGGGCTCCCTTTACTGCTGTAGCTGCTGGACTTCTCCACCTCTGATCCATCAGCAATAACAGTGTCACTCTAGCTTTTGCTGCTGCTCATTGTGCTAGACAGCACTCCAAATACCTCTTTTTATTTCTGTCTCACTCTTTCTGCCTCCTCTCTAATTCGCTGTTATTCTATAACTTTCTGCATGGTGGGAAGTTCTTGATTTTTAAAGTATGGAGGCAGGATGTTTGGGAAGCATTGAAAACATAGGCGAAAAATGGAACAGTTCCTGCGGGAAAATCTCTTGTGTCAGTGAAACAGTGGAAAACCTGTGGGTGGAATATTGTTCTTTGTCTCAAGAATCCCCAAAAGAATAAAATGGGACTTTTCACCCATCCTTATATTTAATGAATATCATGACAATTCAGTCATTCTGAATGCACTGAATGTCAGCAACGTGTACGATTGTAATATATGAATCTGAGACTTTAAATGCACTACTTATAAACAGATTATAAAAATCTATAACATAATAATCATAATCATTGCTCTCACTCTCACTCTTCATATTCATCTAGGCTTTTTTGAAGTCTCTAACGGTTTCTTTTTACTTTTCCCCTCAGGCGAACTTACAGACCATTAAGTCACAGCAGGTAGTTTAACTACTAAATCCTCCTCAGCTATGGCAACAGCACTATAAAATGACTTGTTGTCTTCAGTGTTCATAAAAGGTTTAGTATAATTAATAAACTTTTACAAACAGCCTCCTCAGGAGGAGAAGGAGGATCATCATGAGTTATTGCAGAAGCTATAGCAACCATGGCAGCAGACAATTTTTGCCCTATGGCTTTACTACCACCAACATGTACATGCTATCCTTCTACTACTTTTTCCTTACCCTTGCCCCTAGGACAATTGCAGGACATAATAAAAGTAGTGTTAACTTTTACTGTGTAGTATACAATGAAACAGTTAGTGTGATGTTTTGCCTGTCTGAAAATAATATATTTTGTATATCTCTGTCTCTATTATTTGTCACTGTCAGTCTCAGTCACACTCAAGTGAAGTAATCTCTTCTCTTTCTGACCTAGCAGTCAAATTTTTCTTTTTTTTAGAAACTGTCCCTGTCTTCCCTGTCTACAAAGAAATCACATCCACCTGCAACCATAAGCAACTCCAGCAACCCCTCCATTCATATTAGTCTGTCTCTACAAGTATTAGTCTGTCTCCCCAATATCACTACAGTTTTGATTTTTTCAGCACTTTACAGAATAAGGATAGACCTGCTAGCTTCAGAATCAGCAGGTTGTAATGAAGGATGAAGTGCCCTGTAGAGCAACTGGAACAGGCAAACAGGACCACCACACCTCTTGTTCTTGTAGTAGTAGGAGTTAGTGTTTGTTGTAGGTACACATTGGCTATATTATGTATATTCATCTGTTTGCAAAGTATGTCTGTCACTCACTCAGACTCAGCCAGCTCAGATACAGACCTGGATCACCACTAAAAAGCAGCTCCAGTTTCGCTGTCTTTGCCTGTCACCTCTGTCAGCTGCTTTCTCACTCTATCACAATATATGAGTAACTGACACCTTTTATACTAGCACAGTGGGGTACAAGGGTAAACTCTGCATGTGGGTCAGGGGAATACATTAAGACCATTGATTTCATTGCAATGACAAAGATAGATGAAAAAGCAGAAAATGCCATTTGTTGCAGGAATCATCCTTATTATCAGCAAGGTTGTTAGAAGTGATGGTTAGAAGTTCACTCTGTTTTAGTAGAATTAGGCTGGCAATCTTGAAAATGTGGATATTGCTTACTTTAAAAAAGTAAGCCTATCTCATAGAGCTTAGAGGACATAAAGGTAAATTTCACTTAAGACAAAGAGTATACATAAATGCACTTGCAAGAAACTAATGCAGAAGCAGCTTATTGACCTAACGCAAACGTATTCTTCCAGATAATTTTTACACCCTTATCCAATACACTTTCCTTCCCACTGGTCCTCCAGTGGATGCAGGTCAATTTCCTTTTACAGAGCAATGTTCGCTCCATGAAACTCTGGTCTTTTGTGTGGAGAAGAGGCCGCACAATAGACTCGGTGACTAGTGATGAGCGAGCACCCCAATGCTCGGGTGTTCGGGTGCTCTGACCGAGCGCCCCCGGAGGCTCGAGTGCTCGGCCGAGCACCCGAGCCCCATTGAAGTCAATGGGAGGACTCGAGCATTACACCAGGCACCCCCTGCTCTGATGAGGGGAGGGTGCCTGGTCCATAGGAAAAGGGCAGAAAAGGATGGAAACACCACAGAAATGGTTCAGGGACAGCATAGGGAGGATGTCTGGATGCATCTTGGACTCCAACATCGCTGCTGGGAACGATCTTTCGCCCGTAGTACGCCATTTTTACAGACTGACCGTAAAACACACAAAAAGGAAAATAAAAACGACTTTAGGCGAAAAATTGTTACCAAACAGTATTTGCTGTATATTTACTTGTATATCATCTGCAAATTCTCCCAAAAATTTCCTCGATTTTTCTGAACTGAGGCCATGATTAAGAGGGAAACGTGCGCAGAGGCAAATTCTCCCAAAAATTTCCTTGATTTTTCTGAACTGAGGCCATGATTAAGAGGGAAACGTGCGCAGAGGCAAATTCTCCCAAAAATTTCCTCGATTTTTCTGAACTGGGGCCATGATTAAGAGGGAAACGTGCGCTGAGCCGACCATCTAAAACATTATGGGTGAGGGTCTGCTGCGGAGCTGACCATCCTAAACATTATATGCGAAGGCCCGCTAGTGAGCTGACGCTATAAAACATTATATGAGAGGGCCCGCTAGAGAGCTGACCCAATAAAACATTATATGAGAAGGCCCGCTGGTGAGCTGACCTATAAAAAAATTGTCAAACAGCGTCCGCTGGTGAGCTGGCCCTATATAAAAATTATATCACAGGGCCCGCTGGTGAGCTGGCCCTATATAAAAATTATATCACAGGGCCCGCTGGTGAGCTGGCCCTATATAAATATTATATCACAGGGCATATGGAAGAGGAGGAGGAGGATGAGAAGATTAAGAGTCAACCATATACCCGTTTTTTGGGTGGAAGGGGTGAATGGGAATACAGAGTATTCCCATCATTGTAAATAACATATATAAAGTGAGTTTATGTTCACCCGGGGCTTTCCTCCAGTGGAGTGGAGAAGTCAGGGGAAATCCAGGCCTTGTTCATTTTTATAAGTGTCAACCTATCAGCATTGTCGGTGGAAAGGCGGATACGCTTATCTGTTATGATGCCACCAGCAGCACTAAATACCCGCTCAGACAGAACGCTGGCGGCAGGGCAGGCCAGCACCTCCAAGGCGTAGAGTGCCAGTTCATACCACGTGTCCAGCTTGGACACCCAGTAGTTGTAAGGCACAGAGGGATCATTGAGGACGCTGACACGGTCTGCTACGTACTCCTTCACCATCTTCCAAAACTTTTCCCTCCTTGTGACACTAGGCTGCGCATCAGGGTGAGGGTGCTGGCGGGGTGTCATGAAGGTGTCCCACGCCTTGGAGAGTGTTGCCCTGCCTTTGTCGGAACTGCTGTGTGCTCTCCTTTTCTCCCCTTCTCTGTTGGCCAAGGTAGCACGTACTCTGCTGCCAGCATTGTCAGATGGAAAATTTTGGAGCAATTTTTCGACAAGAACCTTCTGGTATTGCACCATTTTGCTTGTCCTCTCCACCGGAGGAATGAGAGATGAGAAATTCTCTTTGTAGCGGGGGTCCAGAAGGGTGAACACCCAGTAATCCGTGTTGTCTAAAATGCGTATAACGCGTGGGTCACGGGAAAGGCAGCCTAACATAAAGTCAGCCATGTGTGCCAGAGTACCAACAGTCAAGATTTCGCTGTCCTCACCAGGAGGATGACTCTCAATCTCCTCATCCTCTTCCTCCTCTTCTGCCCACCCACGCTGAAGAGATGGAACTAAAGTTCCATGGCTACCCTCTGTAGCGGAGGCAACCGTGTCTTCCTCCTCCTCCTCCTCCTCCTCCTCCTCCGCCTCCTGCAATTGTCGCTGAGAAGACGAAGTGAGGGTGCTCTGGCTATCACCTTGTGTAAGCTCTTCCTCCCGCATTTCCACCTCTTCCACATGCAAAGCGTCAGTTTTAATTGTGAGCAGCGAGCGTTTCAGTAGACACAGAAGTGGGATGGTTACACTGATAATAGCGGTATCGCCGCTCACCATCTGTGTCGATTCCTCAAAATTGCATAAAACCTCACAGAGGTCTGACATCCATTCCCACTCCTCACTTCTGATTACAGGAAGTTGAACGGAGAGGCGACGATCGTGTAACAGCTGGTACTCCACTACTGCCCTCTGCTGCTCACAAAGCCGGGCCAACATGTGGAAGGTGGAGTTCCAGCGCGTGCTCACGTCACACAGCAGCCAGTGAGCTGGCAATTGTAAGCGCTGCTGCAGCTTCAACAGGCCGGCTGAAGCTGTAGATGACTTACGGAAATGTGCACACACGCGGCGTACCTTGGTCAAGAGATCATGCACATTGGGGTAGGTTTTTAGAAATCGCTGAACCACTAAATTAAATACATGCGCTAGGCATGGTACGTGTGTGAGCTTGCCGAGCTCCAAAGCCGCCACCAAGTTACGCCCATTATCACACACAACCATGCCTGGTTGCAGGTTGAGTGGCGAGAGCCACTGCTCGGTCTGGTGACTAATCCCCTGCAACAGCTCTGAGGCCGTGTGCTGTTTGTCCCCAAGGCAGATCAGCTTCAGCACGGCCTGTTGACGCTTCCCCACTGCAGTGCTACACTGCTTCCAGCTACCGGCTGATGGGGGAGTGGCGCTGCGTGCAGAGAATTCGGAGGTGGAAACGGAGGAGGAGGAGCCAATAACATAGGTGCTGGCGGAAACCCTGATGGAGGTAGGGCCCGCAATCCTCGGCGTGGGTAGCACCCGTGCCATCCCAGGGTCCGAGTCGCTCCCAGCCTCCACGACATTCACCCAGTGTGCCGTCAGGGAAATGTAGCGTCCCTGGCCACAAGCACTTGTCCATGTGTCAGTCGTTAAGTGGACCTTCCCAGTAACTGCGTTGGTCAGGGCACGGGTGATGTTACGGGACACATGGTGGTGTAATGCGGGGATGGCACACCGGGAAAAGTAGTGGCGGCTGGGGACCGCGTACCGAGGGACAGCTGCTGCCATCAGGCTGCGGAAGGACTCAGTCTCCACAAGCCTAAATGGCAGCATTTCGATGGCCAGTAATTTAGAAAGGTGTGAGGTTAGTGCTATGGCCTGTGGGTTGGTGGCTGGGTATTTTCGCTTGCGCTCAAATGCCTGGGGTAACGACATTTGGACGCTGCGCTGGGACAGGGAAGTGGATGTGGTCGCTGATGGTGCTTCAGATGGTACAGGTGCAGGGCGGGAGGTATGCGGGCCTGCGCCTTCGACAGGCGATTGGCCGGCACCGAAAACAGGGGAAGAGGAGGCAGTGGTGTGGCCTGCAGACACAGATGGGCGATCCAGGCGTTCCTCCCACTTACTACGGTGCTTGGATGCCATGTGTCGGATCATGCTGGTGGTGGTGAGGTTTCTAGTGTTCATGCCTCGGCTCATTCTGGTGTGGCACAGGTTGCAAACTACAATTCTTTTGTCGTCCGCACTTTCCTTAAAAAAACGCCATACCGCGGAACACCTACCCCTTGGCAAGGTAGATTTACGCAAGGGGGTGCTCCGTGGAACATTTGCGGGCCGGTTTGGTGCGGTCCGCCTTCTTTCTGTAGCCACACCACTGCCTCTTCCAGCCTGTTGCGGTGCTGCAGATGGCTCACCCTCAGGACTGCTGTCATCGCTCGGCTCTCCACCTTCCCAGGTGGGGTCAGTAACCTCATCGTCCACCAAGTCCTCCTCCACTTCCTCACTCTGATCATCCTCCTCATGTCTTGATCCCACCACATACTCAGTCATTGACAACTGTATATCATCCTCCTCAACAAGGTCTTGAGACAGTAATAGTGGTTGATTTAATGGCAACTGTGTCTCATCATCATCATCATCCACTACTTCCTTTGACCTTAAATGCCGTTCACATCTGTCATCTTCTTGTGATTGGGTACCCTCTAGAGGTTGTGAATCAGGGCACAAGATGTCATGTTCCTCTGCAAGCGTGCTTGGAGAGAGGGTCAAATGAAGGATCGGTGATGAGACGAGCTCCTCACTATATCCCAGTGTGGGATCACTTCTTTGACCAGACCGTCTATGGTGGGAGGAAGGATGATCAGAGTGAGGATTATGTTGACCAGACTCTTGGCTACTGAGAGTGGACTTGGTGGAAGACAGGGTGGTGCTTAACCGACTGGAAGCAGTATCAGCTGACATCCAACCGACCACCTGTTCGCAGTGGTCGGACCTCGAGAGTGATGTCCTGCGACGCCCTGTAAAATGAGACATGAAGCTAGGTATGGTGGATGTCTTTCTTTCTTGTGCTCTGGCACCAGGCACAGTTTCTCCGCGTCCTGACCCGCGCCCTGAACTATCAGGATCACGTCCACTTCCCCGTCCCTTTTTACCCGCCTTCTTCATATTACACGGAATATGTGCTGCAAATCTGCAACTGTGCAGAGTACACAGAATGTGCTGCTAAACTGCGGTGACGCACACTAAATGGAATATGTGACTTTAATATTTGAGTTTGAAAACTTAACAGTATTTCTTATTATTCTGCAACTGTACAGAGTACACAGAATAGGCTGCTAAACGGCGGTGAAACACACTGAATGGAATATGTGACTTTAATATTTGAGTTTGAAAACTTAACAGTATTTCTTATTATTCTGCAACTGTACAGAGTACACAGAATAGGCTGCTAAACGGCGGTGAAACACACTGAATGGAATATGTGACTTTAATATTTGAGTTTGAAAACTTAACAGTATTTCTTCCTATTCTGCAACTGTGCACAGTACACAGAATATGCTGCTAAACTGCGGCGAAGCACACTGAATGGAATATGTGACTTTGATATTTTAGTTTGAAGACTTAACAGTATTTCTTCCTATTCTGCAACTGTGCACAGTACACAGAATATGCTGCTAAACTGCGGCGAAGCACACTGAATGGAATATGTGACTTTGATATTTTAGTTTGAAGACTTAACAGTATTTCTTCCTATTCTGCAACTGTGCACAGTACACAGAATATGCTGCTAAACTGCGGCGAAGCACACTGAATGGAATATGTGACTTTGATATTTTAGTTTGAAGACTTAACAGTATTTCTTCCTATTCTGCAACTGTGCAGAGTACACAGAATGTGCTGCTAAACTGCGGTGACGCACACTGAATGGAATATGTGACTTTGATATTTTAGTTTGAAGACTTAACAGTATTTCTTCCTATTCTGCAACTGTGCACAGTACACAGAATATGCTGCTAAACTGCGGCGAAGCACACTGAATGGAATATGTGACTTTGATATTTTAGTTTGAAGACTTAACAGTATTTCTTCCTATTCTGCAACTCTGCACAGTACACAGAATATGCTGCTAAACTGCGGCGAAGCACACTGAATGGAATATGTGACTTTGATATTTTAGTTTGAAGACTTAACAGTATTTCTTCCTATTCTGCAACTCTGCACAGTACACAGAATATGCTGCTAAACTGCGGCGAAGCACACTGAATGGAATATGTGACTTTGATATTTTAGTTTGAAGACTTAACAGTATTTCTTCCTATTCTGCAACTGTGCACAGTACACAGAATATGCTGCTAAACTGCGGCGAAGCACACTGAATGGAATATGTGACTTTGATATTTTAGTTTGAAGACTTAACAGTATTTCTTCCTATTCTGCAACTCTGCACAGTACACAGAATATGCTGCTAAACTGCGGCGAAGCACACTGAATGGAATATGTGACTTTGATATTTTAGTTTGAAGACTTAACAGTATTTCTTCCTATTCTGCAACTCTGCACAGTACACAGAATATGCTGCTAAACTGCGGCGAAGCACACTGAATGGAATATGTGACTTTGATATTTTAGTTTGAAGACTTAACAGTATTTCTTCCTATTCTGCAACTCTGCACAGTACACAGAATGTGCTGCTAAACTGCGGTGACGCACACTGAATGGAATATGTGACTTTGATATTTTAGTTTGAAGACTTAACAGTATTTCTTCCTATTCTGCAACTGTGCACAGTACACAGAATGTGCTGCTAAACTGCGGTGACGCACACTGAATGGAATATGTGACTTTGATATTTTACAGTTTGCAGACTTAACAGAATGTGCTCTAATCTGCAACTTTGCACACTAAACAGAATGTGCTCTAATCTGCAACTTTGCACACTAAACAGAATGTGCTCTAATCTGCAACTTTGCACACTAAACAGAATATATGAATTTTTTTGTTTTTTGTTTTTTTCCCCCCACACAAAATAAACTGCTGCCCCCACACACAGTAGTCCTAAAAAGGACTTTTGGGTCTTTTTTTTAACAAATTTGCTTGTCTTCTCCCTACACTGACTTTCCCTTCCTATCCTCATCTCTCCCTGGCTAAGACTGAGCCGAACTCGCTGGTCAGGTGCTATACAGCACCCGACCACGGGTTCTGGCCAGCCAATCAGTGTAATGCCAGCAGCCAACATTGCTGCTGGCATTACACTGATGTCAGAGCCTCCCTGCACGTTTATTGGCTGCGCAGCAGCCACGAAACGTGCGGGGAGGAGACCCGAACATGGCGGGCGAGCACATGCGGTACTCGTACGAGTACCGCCATGTGCCGAGCAGAGCGATGCTCGAGCCGATCCGAGCATCGGCCGAGCATGCTCGCTCAACACTATCGGTGTCTGATTGTATTCATGCAGATGCACACAGTTAACACTAAATTCCTGACATGTTCATGTGATATCTGTCCCCTTCCTCAGGGCATCAGACAGAGGTTCAGAGCCACTCTTATGTAATGTTTGGTGGGGCTTCTACTTTCTATAGAAAACAATCAAACTTATATTAAAATGCATTTAGAGTTCAAAATATATTTATAAAAAAGAATTACAGTGTCATATAATAAGCCTATAAGGTGCAAAAAACATGCAATATAATCAGTCTGCAATAAAACAGCTTAACTAGTTTTCTGGAAATAATAGCCTGAATAAACCCCTATTTGTTAAAACCTCTTCTTCTACCTAAGTACTACAAAATAAAAAAAAAAATCAACCAGATATGAGGATCATTTACCAAAAAAGAGGACAAGGACTCAAATAAATTAGAAGATATCAAGATCTTCATTGAAACCATTCAGTCTTAAACTGTTTGCTGCATAATTCAATAACTATCTATTTGACCAATTTGATAAACCTCTCCACACTCAGTAAAATATACGATATCCCTAGATCCCTAGAATGCAAAGCACTAAAATTCTTCGGGAAAATAATGCTTTATATTTCCTTTTAGTGTCCTGAATCTATGCTCTGCAAATTGACTTTTTAGCTTGTTTGTGTTTCATGCCACGTATTTCAGACCAGGAACAGGTCAGAAGGCATCAGAAATTATATTACAGTTAATAAAATATACCATCTCCCTTTCCTGGCCATAATGTATATCAAATGTATTTTCTCCATGTGCAACATATTGGAAAGTAATACAGTTATCCTGTCAGATCTGTAATTCTGCTTTATACTAATACCAAAATTCCTTAGTATATTTTTATTGCTCTTAAATTTACTGAGGGCTTTTGTATTTTTAAAATCTGACATGCAAATATTAGGATTTTTGTTTAAATTGGGTTTTAGCAATGGATCATTAAGTAGGATATTTCAATGTTATTTTGATATTCATTTTATATTAGAGGTGGCTTGATTATAAACTGTATCAAAAGTAAATTTAGAGTCCCTACTTTTTTTAATAGCATCTGAGATTCACTATCAGAACTCCTAAAATGTGTACAGTTTCTTCTCATTCACATAAACTGTCCCATGTGGATATTTTTTCCACCAAGGCACATGACCACTTCTATAATCCAAGACTGAATAAGATTTAGATTTTGTAAAACTCTGGTAATTCTAGGTCCATTACAACTGAGATAAATAATTCCACTGCTGTCTTACTGTTACAAGTTGTCACAGCGTACCTCAGTTCCTGGATCCTGGATTGATGCCGCGGCATAATTTTCAATGTCGCACCAGGCCTCGGGCCTAGGCACGTCAGTTGTCATCAATGGCCATCCGTGTCATTTCCCAGTGCGCTTTGGAGGCTCAGCATGAAGCAGGGTTGATGGTGGTAGTTGACACATCTCTTCTCAATGTGTCACTTTCAGGAGTGAGCTGAAGCAGGCCTCAGTCTTATGCTTGTGGGTACTTTGGCCACACCTACCTACATCCTGGCTGGTTGTTTAAAGGGAACTGGATCCTTTTACTCAGTTACCCTTATGTTGTCCAGTGCAGTTCTGATCTCCTGTGTATGACCCCGGCTTGTTTGACCTTCTATCTGTTGCAGACCTGTGGCTCTGGATGACTACCCACTCCGTGTATGACCCTGGCTTGTCTAACTACCCAGTCTGGTGCTGACCTGGGGCTCTGTCCAATGATCTCCTCTGTGTTGCCTCCTGACTGTTGGACATCCCATCTGGTGCAGACCTGTGGCTCTGGCTGACTACCCACTTCGTGTATGACCCTGGCTTGTCTGACTACCCAATCTGATGCTGACCTGAGGCTCTGTCCAACAATCCTCTCTGTGTTTCTTCCTGATGGTTGGACATTCTATCTGGTGCAGACCTGTGGCTCTGGCTGACTACCCACTCCGTGTATGACCCTGGCTTGTCTGACTATCTGATCTGTTGCTGACCTGGGGCTCTGGCCAACTATCCTCTCGGTGTTGCCTCCTGTCTGTTAGACATCCTATCCTGTGCAGACCTGTAACTTGGAGGACACCAGTGTACTGACTGCAGGCATGAATCAGTAGTCTCCCTTGTTGCCACCCTTTGGGAGACGGGTCCCATCTTACTTACTGCAGACGTGAGTCAGGAGTCCCCCTTGTCGCCTCCATTTGGGGAGACCGTTTGGGTTCTATTTTGCGACTCCCAGAGCTACTGAGACTACCATTGGCTTCTGCCTAGTCTCCTGCAGTGCGGTTGACTTCATGGCAGCCTCCTATTCCTGATAGAGTCTCTTCCTCTTTAGTCACCCTCTGCCCCTTCCTTATCTTTACTGTATTGTTATTATAATAAAGGTGATTTTAACTATACCGTCTGACTCTTGAGTGATTATTGATCTCCGAGACATAAGTGAACCTAAGGCCCAAATCATTATCATTCCAGCTGTCCAACTCCCTATTTAAATACTCTTCTGACCCATTCCATATTAAAAACATATGATCTATGAAAGCAGCAAAGAGAATGGAAAGCAGCAAAGAGAATGGAGTTTGCCCCAGCTTCTCCTAAACATGGGAAGCAAGACCCCACCTTTATCCCACACTGCTGAATAGAAAACTTTCCATCAAGTATAACTTTTTTTAGTAGAAAAAATCTATCAGAGTCAATATAAATCTGTTTTGTACCTCTGGCATACATACATCATTTGATAAAAAATATCCCATAGCTTTTATGTCATTTTAATGAGTTATACATGTGTAAATCAACAGCATATTTTCAACTGCCGATTTATAATTATCTTGCCATGTGTCTCTCAAACAAGATTTAATTTGGAAGGATTCAGTTTGATCTTTAGAAATTCTTTTGAAAGAAAACGTTGATATATTTTCATTCATGTGAACCCTGCTCTTTTGGTGTATTCTCCTCATATTTGGATGCTTTTATAGATTTTATAGTACTTACATAGAAGAAGTTGTAACTAGGGATGGGTGAAAAGTCAGAAGAATTTCCAGCAGGAATTTTAGTAGAAAAACAACAATTGTCCACTTTTTCCGTGAAAATTCCCACCCACAGAAAATATATAACATTTCCTCCTTTTTGCCACTGCCAATACATTTTCAATGATTTTGCCATTTTTGCCTGAGTTTTTAATGACTGCAACACAATATTACTATTACAATAGCTGAAAAAAAGTTGCCCATAACACCAACTCATGTTTGAGTAACATTGGCATAGCCACCCTTGAAAAATAACTGTGGCTTGGGATATTCCAGCAGGGTGCAACAAATTACATCAGTTCTTTAAAGCCTCTGTTTTAATCAAAAGTAAAGGACAGTATGTCAACAGCCAACATTTTAGCAAACTTACTATTTCACAGGCATACATTTGCATTGCTTTTGTGCAGGTTTTGACTTTGGGTATGCAGATAGTTGTTCTTAGACACTGGTTTCACATATACTGTACTCATAATTTTGGTGTTTTCAATATATATTTAAAGATCTAATAATCTAATTTTCTCTGCATCAATCTCAGAGGTAAAATTACTCCCTCTTGTGTTGGTATTAAACAGTTCTATCATAGAGTTAAATTCTTCTCTGTTCCCTTTCCAGATAATAATAACTTCATCTATATATTGGCCATAGTATGTTTGTTCTAGAACTACATAATAATTAGACGAAGGACATTTTTAAATGTATCAGCTAACGATTTTCCAAATATATATATATTCCTCATGTTTTCTCCATATTTATTAATATTCCTTTTCTGTAACACCAATCAGATATGTGTAAATTGTGTGGATATATTACAATATTTAATATATAAAACAATTTGCGCTACAATAGAGTACTAAAAAATTATGTCTCACTAACCCAAAATTATACTTCTACCAAGGCTGCTAAGAAATACAATCTAATACCACCACTTTATGTGTTATATGACAAAAAATATAATATACCAAAAATATTTCGGCGCCCTGAAATATGTAAATAATTATAAATAAATTAACCCCTTAGAGACACAGATAGATTCGAGTGAGTCCCAAAAAATGGAAAGAAATGGAAAAAAATAAATAAGGACACCTCAAAATCACAGCGAGTCTCCTCATACACAAACCTTCAATCCTGCGCAGTCACAAATCAATCACCAATTCAGTAACAGAAAATAGATGGCTAATTTCTATATACTCCAAAAAGGACCCAATGTTGCGCTGAGCAGAGAAGGTATAGTGATCGAGCCAAACTCACCTTGATATATATAGAATATTCACAACCAACAGGTTATCACCTCACTACACCTCGCACATCTTTATTACATTGTAAATCTAAAGATGTTACATATGTACTACAGTGTAGTTGTTTAAAGCAATATGTCGGACGCACAAAGAGAAATTTGAGTGTAAGGATAGCTGAACATATTAGGAATATTGAAAGAGGCTTTGATAAACATGGTGTATCTTGCCATTTTAAAGAAAAACATAATTCAGATCCTAAATATTTTTTGCTGTAGAACAGGTACAAAGGTGTTGGAGAGGAGGTAACCATATAATGGCTATGTCCCGTATAGTATCTAAGTGGATATTTAATATGGATACTTTACAGCCAAAGGGGCTTAATGCTGAACTGGAGCTTTTTGTTTTTTTGTAGTACATATATAAAATAAGTTTTTGGGTAATTGGGAGTAACTTAGGTTATAGAAGTAATACACCTTTAATTAAGATAGGGGTTGGAGCTGTAATATACCTTTAATTCAGAAGCGGGAATTTTGAAATAAAAGAAGATGTTGGGCTTCCTGTGATCTTATTATTTGGCTGTGTTTCTTGAGAAAGGAAGGTTGACCTTCTGAAACGCGTTGATTTTATACAGCATTTTATATGATATTTGGGCATTGAAAGAATTAATAATGTCATTTATTAGTCCTTTTTTTGGAGCGGTTAATGGCTGGTTAATATAAGATCTTAAATAGCGTGTGAAGTATTGAAGGGTGATAATATCGAGTGTGTGAATTAATAATCGGCTTCAGTTTAAAGAGTTGTCAGTTTGCCACCTTGAAGATCTTTGGAAGATAATATATAAGAAGATTTAATTTGAACTTGAAATAAGGTGGAGTCCATACAATTAAAAACTAGTAAGTCCAAGTGAAGACGGCGGTGGTAAGTCATCCCTTTAAGAAGTTTTGTGAGCTCTTTTCAGATGTATGTATGTTTGCATCTATATCATGCTGAACAACATTGTTGCTGGATAACATCTATGTTGTAGCGATATGTACATTGTTTCCATCTGCCAGTAAGTCTTGGCATTGTGTTGATTGGATGCTATAAAGATTACCGATTCAAATATCGTAAAGTGCTTGGATACAAGTGTGTTACAACTAAGAAGTCCAGGTGGATAAGCTTTGATATAGTTTCTACTACTTGTTACAGACATTGCCGATTTGACCACAAATATAAAAGTGGATACATGCTTATGTTACACAAATCAGCTGCAATATTTGTATACTTTTTACTAGCTCAATAACAGAAGAGTTTTTTGCAAGTGTACACCAACGTGGACTTTTTGAGGACTGTATATGTATGATTTTTTTGGCTAATATATTTTTTTGTGTTTTATAAAATAAATATTTTTGATAATTGATATATTAGTATTTTGATTATAGAGATTGTACATGTTTTAGGTGTATGAGCCCTTTGTTGCAGGGATACACTGTGTCTCGCATTTGGATCTGGCGCATGTGTGCCTTTGTGGTGTTTCTGGATGACACACTTTTGAGGAGTCTCCCTTTGAGATAGGGGAGAGTGGTGCTGTTTAGGACATCCGCTGGGGTAGAATTTGTTTGCCGGATGTGCGAGGTTTAGTGAGGTGATAACCTGTTGGTTGTGAGTATTCTATATATATTGAGGTGAGTTTGGCTTTATCACTATACCTTCTCTGCTCAGCGCAACATTGGGTCCTTTTTGGAGTATATAGAAATTAGCCATCTATTTTCTGTTACTGGATTGGTGATTGATTTGTGACTGCTCAGGTTTGTGTATCAGGAAACTCGCTGTGATTTGAGTGTGAAATTTTACCAACATATTAAACTATATAATTTCGAATTGATGGTGGTTTCCTGATGCTTGGAGTGGTGAATGGAAGAGCTCCCAAAAGAGAAGAAAGAGACTGAGTTTTCTACACATGTACTGTTCATTTAGAGACTCTTACTATATCTTGATAGGTACTGTAGCCTATTGGGTCTAGCTCCTAAGCATCACTACGGTTTAATAGATCTGTGTGGTGTCTCCCGGTCAGACGTGTGGATGTCTTCCAGGAGGGATCTCAGTGAGAATCCTGCTTTCTCCCTGCTCACATGCTTCTTATACAGAGAAAACATAGCAAAATGTTTCGCTTTTGGATTATGAGTAACATACCTTCATTGTAAACTTCATAGACTGAGAGGTTCCTGAGGGGCTACTACTACTGGGTCTAGATGTTGCAATTGTACTAGTTGGTGTCAAAGGTTATGCACTTTATACAGCAAGAGAAACACTCATAATAGCTAGGGTTGTGGATGTTGATGACCTGTGTTACTGATTATTTTGTGTGTGTGTGTGTGGCTGGGTGGGAGTTGGACATGGAAGTGGTGATGGTCCTAATGTTAACTGGTAGGATGATTTTGTATTTTCAGGAATGTTTACTTGGCCAAAGTCAAACTTTCCAATTGATTTCTCAATCAGTTTATTAACAGGCACAGCACTCTTTTTCAGTGGTAGAAGACTGAGTTTTTACCTTTCAGCTACTTTTCTGGCCATGTCATCATCTCTCTCATTCTCAGCTTTATCTGTACCTGAAGAAGAAGAGGATGCTGGAGGATGCTAGATCAACATCATTATCAATAAAACTCTTCCCTTGAAAATCACTACAGTTGTGGATGGAGACTGGGTATGATCATTGTGATGTGCATACCCACAGACCCACTCTGCCATCATTATGACTTTTATGCCTGAAGGGCCTTTACACCTGCCCCTGTCATGGTCCAATCCATGGCCATGTGGTGGTAAGGCCATGCAGTATATGGTCTTGGCCAGATTAGAGCTAACAATATTGTGCATAACAAAGTGATGATAGTAAAGGCAAAAGTCAGCACTTCCAGCAGCAGCAGAGGCACTTGTATTAGCTAAGGTTGTGGTTGTTAATAACCTGTGTTGCTGTTTACTTAACACAAGTGTGTGTGGCTCAGTGGGACTTGGACTTGATAAAACAAAAGAAAAAGGAAAGAAGAGGAGAGACTTATAGTGTAATATGTTAATAGAATCTTGGAGCAATATCTACCGAAATAAATCAATACACTCACATTTATGACATATGACTGGTCTCCTATGCGACAAAATGGGCGTGTGGAGGATATTATCTCTGCCTCCACGCAGATGGCACACTGGGCTCTACTCAATCCTCAATTCATCTGAATCCCCAGACTGGGCATAAAGGAACACACAGAAAAAGAAGAATGCGAGGAGAGCTGCACTGTTGTTTACTCCTTTACGAACAACCGTTTGAACCGGTGGCCACACAACCATGAGATCCCTTTGCGGGGAGGATCAGTGTCAGTTTCCAAGTTTGCTATTTGACCTGTATCCAAGAATTGAGACAGGTCAAACCTCTCTTGTGAGTATAGCAGTTTTGTATCAAAAATAATATTATATGTATATGTCAAACAACAGTGCAGCTCTCCTTGCATCACCATTTATTGCACATGTTGCATCAATCAGGCACGTGCACACAGACACCAAGGGCGGCTTGAGCACCTGCCCTTTTTGTCCAAAGTGTCCTCGTGCCCTTTTAACAAAAAAAGAATAATTATGAGAAGTGCCCTTTTTTCATTTGAGCCCCTGCCCCCCAAAATGTCTGTGCACGTCCCTGTCATCAATCATAACTGCAGTCAGTTTTTGAACTGCCATTTTACTTCCATGTCCCTGCACTGCTCCACCTTTCCTTCTCCCCCTTCCCCTTGTGTGTTTTCTGGACATTACTCAAATACTGTGTGTGTTTTTACTCTTTACAGTTCACAACTGATGGAGTGTGATGTCTTTGTTTAGCCCTCAACAAAATTCTCAATGTTGTCTGATGTCTATGAAGTCTGCCTCAGTCACAGAGGTTACATCAGGTTCCCAGTCAGCTGTCTGTCAACTAATATATTTATTTGTTTATTTATTATATTTTATTTTATGTATTTTATATTATTCTTTTATTCTTTTCTTTTTTTTCTAAGTTGTCTACCCTATCTTATAACAGCCTGTCAAAAAAAAATAATTATTACTGAAAGATAAAATGAACAACTCCTTTCCCCAGACTTCCCAGCACAGAGACAATAACAGCAAGGAAATGAGACCTCAGCTGCTTGTGTCTTGCCAGTCAGTCACACCAAATTTTACGGTATTTGGGATCAACCTCTTTCCTCGCTTCTTCTCCCAAAGTGTCCCCAGACTCCCCTAATACAGAGAGCAAATGTCCTACCTAAAAGACTCCCTAAACTAAGCTTCTATTCCCCTTTATTTGCCTATCTTCTCTAGCGCAAAAGCATGCTGCTTTCTCCTCTCACAAACTCAGAATGGCTTGCTGTGAGAGCCTGACACACTTTATATATCTGCAGGAAAAGTAGAGAAAACGTTCATGTTGTGGGGAAAATTTTTCCTCTCATTGATTTCAATGCAACGAGCTAGGTGAAAAAGAGTGAGAAAATTGCACTTTTCAAGGGAAATTATTCTCCAAGCTGGAAGAAACATTTTTAATTGATTTTGGTTTGAGGCAAATTTTTTTGCCCATCCCTAATCACACCAAAGCACTACCCTTTGAGCTGGAGTTGGAAGCAGTTTTAATTTGACTGGAAAGTAAAAGAGAAACATTTCAGTCCTATCAGTGCCAGGTTGGTGAACAATGCATTGAAAAGCAAAATCTTCTGGCAAGGGCTAAAAATCTAAAGGGCCTATTTTTAGTATTGGTTAGCATGAGCATTCCCAAACCTATCCTCATTTACAACTAACAGTCAATGTCTTTAAACCAGAGTTTTTTAACTCTAGTCTTCAGGATACACCATCCAGATAATTTTTTCAGAATATCCTTATTTAAGTACAGGTGGATAAATCACAATGACTGAGTCACTAATTACCCACCTATGAGCACTCAGGTATATCTTTAACCCTTTGAGTGCAAAAACTGCAAAGTAATGTGTTGTGTACCTCTCTGGCACTCAAAGGGTTAATTTACTTTTGCTTCAAGGGCTATCATGGAGAATCCTTGCTTCAGAACTTTAGTAAATTGATTTCCAACTCCAGTTTTTCTGTGAAAGATCCCATTATGTGCTTGCAGAAATGTCTGCAAAATGGGGCAACTGTCCTCCTTTTTGTGGAAATTCTCATATATCCTATATTATAATTCACTAGGATGTTTGTCAGAAGCCATCATGCTCAGTAGAGACAGCTGCGCGCGCTGCAGTCATGTGCAGTAGAGATTGTCTGCACTGCGGCTGATACAGAGCGGGGCACTCCGAATTCAGACCGCTTGGTCCCACAGAGAAGACCACGGTCTGAATTTGGAGTGCCCTGCTCTGTATCAGCCACGGAGCATTTGGGCAGTCAGTACTGCGCATGACTGCAGCGCCGCCAGTGTTGGCCCGTGTACATGGGGTTTAAAACTAGTAGAAAACAAGTGAAACCTACCTCAAAATGTTGTGCCTGAGAAGACTTCAAAATTCTTCTTTTGATATCTGACATTCCGGCAAGAGAACTAAAATTTCAGTGGTCATGATGTTGTCATCATGCATACATGCATTTGCACACTCATTCACTCCAACATGCCTTTTTTACCTGCTGCAGAAAATCTCAAACATCTTTACTTGGAACATACCAACAGTGCAGTTTTTCAGGATTTCCTCCCATAAGATTTCCTCATATGAGAGCAAATGGTTGTCTCATTAGACCAGTGATTCATCCACTTAATGAGCTACTTGAACACTGCACTCTTGATGTGGGTTGAGGATTGGTGATGGGAACCAGTATAAGCATGCAATAACAATAGCTACAATTTGATTTATATAAACTTGTATCCAAAATCCATTACAGCTACCTGTCCATAAACCTAGAGTGCAACCTGTTCACCTCCAGCAGTGGATGTCCTACGATCCCTTTAGACAGACAACAATGATGGGGTTGTAGCCCAACAGTCACTGGATGGCAGCAAGTTACAGAACCCCTGACATAAGCAGAACAGGAACACAAATTCTCATTAGCGGTGGAATGAAAATGTCTTTCAGATCTGATAGGGGAAGCAGAGTGCAAGTGTAAGGGATTCTAGGCAACTAGAAACCCCCTTTTTGTTTGCCCTTGATCTGCAGCCTACTTATATTCAAACGCTGTTCAAAATCTTCAGGTACATTTTTATATTTTTCTTTGTCATATGATGGAGTTTAACACTAGTATTTGAAACTTTCTTTATGTCAATCAAGCAAGAGGGACGAGTTCTACTTTGATGAAAATGTCTTCATATCAACCACAGCAAAACACCACAACTTTCATGAAATATTGCCAATATGTGAAGGATGGTGCTTAGAGCCCAGTGTCCCATCACTTCACTCTGTAGGAACATTGTTTAAGTACATCCTAGAACTTGCATAATCCTGGGACGCCAAGCCAGTGTAATTCCAGCCGTTCCTCAGGGTTTTCAGTTACACCTGCTCTGTGAAATATTACAGTCTAGGCAGTAGAATAAGATTAATCTATTGCAGAATTACAATTTGGAAACCAATTTTTTTTAATTGCTTCTGGGAATTTAGAGAAGCCATACAAAAAAACTATGTTACCTCTCTAACTGCAGTGTACGTGTATGTAAATTCACCATATTAACTTTGTATCATAAATGTGCCAAGCAGTTACAAGAAGTATAATTTAGTCTCACTAAGTTTGTTAACCCCTTAACGACCCATGACGGTCCTGGACCGTCATGGGTTGTTTTGCCTTAAAGACCCATGATGGGCCATCGCTGCTATCATTAATTCCCAGCTGAGACTGAACGCTTCGGGACCAGAGCATTCAGTCTCAGCCACTTTCATAAGTGCCAGGTCATGGGATCGCTGCAGCAGCGATCCCATGTACCGGCATTGTGAAAGAATGAATGAGGCAGTGTTCTACACTGCCTCTAGTGTCTCTTCTCAGCCGTCTGTCCCTTGGTATCAAAGTAAGGGACAGAGAAGCAGAGAGGAGACACCTAGTGGACAAATACAATGCAGCAGCTGGGGGTATTAACCCCTTCACTGCTGTGCTGGAGGCTGGCTAAATGCAGGTCCATTTTTGACCTGCTAAAATTAACTTTTGTTTTTGTTTTAAAATAAGACACAACACTTTTTTTCTTTTTAACAAAAATTTTATTTCAGTAAAAAAACATGCCAATTACCAAAATAGGAAGTGTGATTGTTGTGGAGCCATGAACTACACACCGCCAAATGTCATCAATAAAAAAGTGGAAAAATAGGGAGGGAAAAAGGGACATGGGGTTTTTCACCCGGGGGGACAGTGCCCACTTAAAACTTCCCATTTTGTAGGTATGACTGACCGGTCATACATTTCATGCAGTCTCCATAAAAATTTAACCCATTGTGCCCAAATGATCCCAAGAGAAAAAAAATGTATGGTATCAAAAGAAAGCCCTATTTGTGTGTAAAAAAACGATATATAATTTTCATGAGTAAAATAAAAGACTTAGAGGGAAAACACTGTTGAACAAAGACATAGTCAAAAAGGTCAGAATTGCTCCGGTCCTTAAGTGAAATCCACCTCAGATTTTCCCGGTCCTTAAGGGGTTAACCAATTCTTTGCTGTAGAAATAGAAACATAAGCATCTCCTTAACACTATAAACAATGCGTTTGTTCCCTCTCCAGCATTCAAGGAGTTAAAAACTTGTTTTCAAATTAGCATTTTTTTTAATGAATTTTGATTTGTCCCTTAACCTCTTGAGTGCCAGTGTGGTATCCAATGGCAATATGTTGGATACCTCTCTGGCACTCATAGGCATAGCTGGGAACTCTAAGGTTATGCCCCTGAGACTCTGGTTTTGCTTCTTTATTACCAGGTCTCTGGGTCAGAGGCTGATTCTCTTCTTCTGAAACTCTGCCCACATATGCTCCTTCCCTGTCTGTTTCTCGCATTTATCTTCCTTCTCTCCTGTTTCTTCTCCTTCTCCAGTGTATTCCTTGCAGGTCTGTTAAGCCCCCTCTCATGATTAAGCCCTGCCCCATTTTAACTTGAATTGGGTAATTTATCTTCCACAGTGGCACCAAAGGGGAGTCCCTTTGCTCCTAAGTTGTTATGTGAAGAAAGCCGATGGCCCCTAGTGTGTTATTTCTCTAACAGTATAAACTTCCTCCTTTCTTTTGCAGCCTATAGGTTTAAAGGAATAGTATTGTTTCAAAATAAAAGCAGCTCCAATTAATCTTCATAGTATTTGGGTCATGGATAGTGTTATTTCAATACTGTCAGAGTTGTGGTTCAAGAGTAATTGAATGATAAAGTATCCCCACCCCACCCCTTTTGCTAATAGAACACTGCTCACCTCAGAGCAGCAAGACTGTCTGGATGGATCACAGAGAGGGACAATCTTCAATGAGCATAAGGTATAAAAATGTAAAACCTGTTAAAGGGGGCAGAGTTTTCCTTATGATCACAGTAAGAAGATTGTCCCTTACTGTGATCTGTCCCGTCAAGAGACCAGATTCCACATTTGAGGGGAGGTGACTTACAGTATGTAAATGGGATGGGAGGGGGATACTTTACCATTCAATTACTCTTAAACTACAACTCTGACAGTATTGAAATAACACATGAGAGTTGGTACCGTGTTAGCCGTAGAAATACAGGATCTAGTTTTTGATACCTTTTATTGGCTAACTAAGCAGATTTAAATGCAAGCTTTCAAGACCTTAGGTCTCTTCCTCAGGGAATTTATATCAAAATACAATTTAGTAAATTGACCTTTCCAACAGACCCAAGAGCATCGTAAATACCTCTAAAGCCTCAGAGGAAGAGTGCAATTTACCATTGACTGATCAAAGATATCTGGATCTGGACTGCATTCTGTTATCTGATTTCCATGCTAAACAATGTGACGTGTACTTGTATTTAAGAGAGATGTTTTCATATTTATCTGTATAACATGCCTGAGGAAGAGACCTAAGGTCTTGAAAGCTTGCATTTAAATCTGATTAGTTAGCCAATAAAAGGTATCAAAAACTAGATGTGCCTCCAGTATTGAAATAACACTCTCTATGCCCCAAATACTATGAAGATTAACATTACTTTCCCTTTAATATTGTTCTTCAAACTGAACAAATCAAGTAGGATTTATACTGTACATTATAACAAGTTACAACACACACTGAATCCAGTTGCAAAAAGGTTGCTAATAAATACTCTTTTTTATGTTTTGTTTTACAAGAGAGTATGGTTATTTTTGACTCTTTGATAGAAATACTTCTATTCCCTTTCTCTGAAGGTTATGAAGACAACAATTACAATGCCTCTTTTGTCCCATTAATGTTACTTTACGTCACAAACCCACACGGTATCTTGCTAACTCGACATCTGCTTGTAGTCGCACATTAAATCCTTGGTGATGCTAATGACATTGTTATACTTATTTCCCTCAGCATGAAAAGAGATCTATACAGCTTGGGCTCATTCAGACTTTATTATTATACATATAAAAGGTTGCTGTATTATTTATGTAGCTAGCTGGATGGTAACCCTTTCTGTAGCTCAGCATAACAGGTATTGGTTACATGGTACTACACTAACACAGCTCAATAACTATATAAAATCATACATTTCCTGAAATCACATTAAGTTATAAATCAGAAAATGGCTGAAGTTTCTAACTACACAAAATACTGAACCAAGTAAAATGTTTTAAAAACAAGGTTTTTCAGTAAGTATAGTATAGTTACAATTTACTGTACAACGTGTCAAGCAAGCTTAGTGTAACAAATAAAAATATGAATTATGGCGGTCCGCGACTGCTTTGGATATTGTCCCTGCACTCCCACCCCTCAGCTAGAATTCGGATTAATGGCGCTTTGTCAGAGCCTTTTCAGATCTTTAACGGCAAGTGGCAGGGATGCCTTTTCTCCCCCTTGCTGTTTGTCTTAGCTCTGGAGCCCTTTCTTGAGGTGCTTAGGTCAAACAGTGATATTAGGGGTTTAACCATACATGGTGTTCACCATAAGTTCTAGCGGGGTGACGCGCTGACCGAAACCCGGAAGAGAAGGAAACGCTGCAGAGCCCGCCGAGGCAATGACAGGGAAGGTAGACATGACACCTTTCTTCCAGCTACTCTTTTGCTTCACCACACTTCTATGCCAATCCTGCAATATAAGAAGTCGGTGATTCATGACTTGTTGAATGAGGCCAAAGCACTTATTCCCCTACACTGGGGCAAAACTTCACCCCCAAAGATTTGTGAGTTGGTCGTGTGGGTGGAGCACACTCGTAACATGGAGGAGCTCATTCTTCCATCTACAGATCAGTTAGACCAATATGCTTCAACCTGGCTAGCCTGGATGCAATTTTTGGAGGACCCTGAGACACAGTCCCTCTTGGGCCCTGCAGGTCAGTAGCCTGTGATGCTGTTCTTTATGTCCGCCCCTGGTGCAGAGATGGGAAACCCTTTGAGGTTTTTCCCCTGGTCAACTCTCACTTTCCTCTTTCCTCCCATCCCCCACTTTTTTTTCTTTTTTTCCTATGAAATGTTTCACTTCATGAATGAAGCTGTTATTTGTGTCAGAGGCACTGTCAACCCTATGTTATATTGCTGTATTACTGACCTGTTTCTGCATCTCCCTTTTTGTCTTCTGTCCTTCAGCCTATTCTTGAAAAAAAACTCAATAAAGTTGATTTTACTAAATAAAATATGAATTATGAATGCCACATCTCCCCTGAGTACAATGATACCCATTGTGTTTATGTGCACAAATATGTGTTCTTCTCCGGGGCCCCAGATTGGTAGTAACACATAACAAAATGTCTAATGACATTTCGTGTATGTAGCCAAAATGCATTATACATAGTTTGAAGGCATAACCACCCCATAACAAAACAAATCAAAGCAACGCCTTTGAAATCACACATTTCCTGAAAGCACATATTTAATTGCCACTGCAATAAATAAGGCATCAGTTGTCTTTCTACTGATAGGCTGGTGTGCACAAATATTTTCAGATGGAAAAACTATAATTTTTTTTAGTTTACATCTCCACCCCTTGAAAAGGTGCTGAAATCATTGAAACTATGCAATGTCCCATTTTTATTCATTAACCACTGTGCTTCTAAGCAAAAAGTCACCCCTATGGTATGGTCTGACATACCGCAGGGTTGCAAGAAGCATGAAACTACTCCAAACTACTTTTTTTTTTTTTTAATTGTCTGCCTGAAATAAATGGTTATAACTATTACAGACCTAAAGGAAAGGCACACAAAGGCACTATTATGAAAAGTAGACATTAACCCTCATCAATATATTTCTACTAAAACAAAAGCTGTGATTTGTTTACAGTAAGTGCAGTAAAGTTATGGAATTATTTGCCTCAGAATGCTGTGCTTGCAGATACTTCAACTGCTTTAAAAAATAACAGATACCTATCTAGCACAGAATATTATTGAGAATGATGACACTTGGCTTCATAGCAGATAGGATATTGATACAAGGAAATATCTGACTGCCATTTGGACATAACACTCATAATTGGGATGAGTGAAAATTTTCACCTCAAACTGAAATAATGTCACTTCCCACTTGGCAAATCATTTCCCATGAAAAGTGCAGTTTTTCTGTTTTTTGTTTGCCTGGCTCACTCCATTGAAATCAACGGGAACATTGAATTTACACACAATACATAGCAAATACTATTTTATGTTGGTTTAGTGTGGGGAAAGAATCAGTTGAACAGGGATTTAAAAAAAAAAAAAAACCCCATAAGACATGGTCTAAAAGGGGTCTGAGGAAGGTGCCTGAGTTAGTGGATGGAGTCTGGGGAAAGAATCAGTTGAACAGAGAATTTGTTTTGGGGGTTTCTTGACTGGTATTGGGGGGACAGTTATTAAAAAAATACATAAAATAAAGTAAAAAATTTGTATGTAACGTGAAAGAGACAGGGACCCCCTGATGTAAGCTGCCACTGAGGTAGACTGATACTTCACATGACAGAGTATTTTGTAGAGGATGATTTGTTAGATTTGTTGTTAGAGACTGGGAAACATTAGCTTGTAGGACTCAGACTTATTAGAGGCCCAAGCCCTGAGGAAACATTGATTGGTAGGACATATACTTGTTTGGAAGAAGACCTAAGGAAACATTGATTTGTAGGACTTAGGCTTGTTAGAAACAAACCACCCAAAAATGCTTATTTTTTGTAGGCCTATGGGTTGTTTTTTTTTTTTACAGCACAAGCCCTGAGAAAGAAAGAAAAAATGCCCTACTGGCCTAGCACCAGCAGGTCATGTCGTCTTGGCAAATGCCCTGATGTAGATGCGGAATTTGTGACTGCTGTTCTTGCTGCTGTTGCTGAGTTGTTTAAGCAGCGGGATGATTAGGCAGCTCAAAGGGAATGGTATCAACAACATCAGTAACATGGGTGGGTGTCACGACTAGCTCCAGAGATGTGCCTGAGGCAGTAGCATCACCATAACTAGCCTCCTGTATATGTGAAAAAAAGAAGAAATTGGCCAATAATACTTCTCCACCTGCCCATCTTCCAAAATCATGGGTGTGTTGTTACTAGAATAAACATTTTTCCCTTATGAGCAGTAACTGTGCCTCTCATCAGCAACTGCAATGTGCACAGTGTATGTGGTATATAACACCTGGCGAACTCTATCCAAATGCCATGGCACAAGAAACTGCTGCTGTCACTATGCTCCTTGTCCATACCCCACTAAGGACACATGACAACTTGCTGAGAGTTTAATAATAATAATGAACCCTCCCTGCCACCATCTTAGCATATTCTGTGGGATGGAATCTCCTCAGGTACTGTTTGATGCCCTGCTTGTGATTCTCCTCCACTACACTGCCATGTGTGGTTAGCGCACCACACAGTTTGCTATGGGTGGACACAAACTGCCACATCCTAACATCTACAGATGGGCTATCATGTGGAGGGGGACATAAAGATGAATAAGGGGAGCAAGTAGGTGATGGTGAGCTAGTTGTTTCACTCGTCATTGAACTTCTAGGCTCTACCTGGGTTTCTCTATTCTTCCTTCTCTTTGATTTCCACCTTGCCTCGTGTTGCCTTTCGGGTAAGTCAGGGGATGCAGCAACAGCGGTGCTTGATTTCTGTGGTGGGTGTTTGGCTTTAACATGTTTGACATAAATGTCACAGTGTTTGTGTTTCATGTGTGTTATCAGGGCGCTTGTGCCAAGGCTCATTCCCTCCTTCCCCCTTCTCACTGACTTGTCACAAATTGTGAACAATGAAGTTGTTGATGACTGCACTGTTTCTTCCCCCCAAAAAAAATAGTCTCGCACCCATGACTTCAGGGGGGAGGGAAAAGATGGAGAAGAATGGCCTCTTTGTTCTTGTCCTCTGCATTCCTCTTCACTGTCTGTTGCAGAACATGGTCTGTAAAGCATTAAGATAACCATGTTTCAGACCCTGTCATCCTTGTCATGTCCACCTCTATGATATGAAACTTAGGACTAATTGAAGAAACAAAGAAAGGGAAAATATGGGGCATCCTGTGTGCATCAATCTTCTATAATAATGGACCACCACCAGCACCCTATGGGTGTCTACTAACAAGAGACGTGTCAGAAAAGGCATATGCCCAACCCAACTTTCTATATGACTGGATATATTCACTACCCACAGAAACAATATCAATGATTAGATGGCTGCTTCTTCAATATACCCTTGCTGCAGTCAGGATTAATTGAAGATGGTATCTCTTGAATCAAGGAGCAGTGGGCTAATAGGATTTTCTGGCCATAATGAGGTAAGTAGATGTTATTAGAAGGTGTTGGTACTTCTTGAATCCATTGAATGCTAGAGATGTCTCCAATGCATTCCTTCACATGTATTGGAGACCTCTCTATCATTCAAAGAAATAGGAGCCCCATTTAAGTCTGAATTTATATTTGTTCCTTATGGTACAATTGGCTTATTCCTGAACTGTTTATTTCTGCTTCAATTATATGACCTGTATGTGCTCTGCATGGAAAGCTAGAATATTACAACTCTAGTTGCACAGATGCAAATGAGACTGGAAAGCATTTTTCAAATGAATAACGTTTACTGAAAGGTACAATAATTAATTTAAATGGCCATTTTAGAGTATTTAGTGGACTCTTTAAGAAATGAATGAGGTAATAATACCTATAATATGTGTATTCAAAGCTTCACCACTATATACCGCAATATAGAAAAAAAACATGAGTTTGTGTCATTGGTCGTTTTCATAGACTTCCCCATCAATAAAGTTTTTCAAACCTACTGATACAGATCTACAGTACCAAGAAAAACTAGAGTAATTTTGAGACAAATCATTTGTGTTATAGGGGACAAATACAAATTCATATTCATTTATATGGATGGTTTAATACCTTGAGTGGTAAGTAGGTCTCCAACCAGTTTCTTCTAGTGTTCAAGAAGGTACAATCGTTATTTAACTCAATGGGGAGTCTTGGGAGTTTTTATTTGTCCCCTATTGTGCAGGTGGTTTGCCCAGAAGTACAGCATTCATCATTAGTATAAAATCCTCATTGGCTCAAAAGGACCAGTAGAAAAAAACTAAAAATAAATCGAAATAAATTCCTATAAATTAGCTCTGGGTAGAATTAATAAAAAATAAAGCCAGATGTTTCACACATTCATTCTGCATGTCTAAATAATGTATTTATCTTTATTAAAGGGGGATTCTACCTTAGGATTAAGTGACTCAATGTGTTTAACACAATCACTTACTTAGAAGTTTTTCACATCTTAACCAGGTGCATATATTAGTATCTGCAGTTCCCTGTATTTAATGTGCTCTATTTTAGTTCTGCTCTCCATTTTCACCTCCACACAATAAACAAAAATATCCTTTTAGTCTGAATTGGATTAGCCCCACCTATGATTATGAATAGGTTATGAAAGCCTTCAAGTAGCAGACTGTTCAGTTATAGGCTAAAACAGAGTATAAGTGGAAATATATATAACTGACTTCTGTATGAAGGAAAAAAGGTAGCATTGTGTTATCATGTAGAGTAGATGGAGTATACTTCTGTAGCAAAAAGACTCACAAGAGTGATATAAAGAAGGAGTTCTTCACTTTCTAGAAATTGTAAATGGAAACTATTTAAAGATACAAGCGGACATTTTGGTAACCTATAAATGATGACAGGGAGGGAAAAAAAGGCCAGAGCTGCTGAAGGAAGGCTCCCCAATTATAGAATGGGCAATCAGGAGTGCTATTACAGCTCAAACTTGAATTTTTTTGGCATAGTATCATAGTGGCCTGAAATTGTACAGTTGTGATGTACATCCTATGGACAGACCAGGTCAGTTGACCATAAATCTCCATAAGATGGTGTTGCAACAGCCCCACAATACAATTTCAGGCCACTGTTATACTGTGCCTAAAAAAATTCAAGTTTGATCTGTAATAACTTTTGAATAAAACACCTTTTCACAATGGGAGTACCCTTGTTTTGCTCAGGGGTATAAACCCTACAACATTTTATTCTACATTTTAAGTATTATTATAAGTACAGTTGTAGACAGATTCTATGGAATAACCCCCTTTTCTGATATATAGGTGGTAGACTCACTCTTACAATTGGTTAAGGAGTTCAACGCTGTACATCCTCCCTCCCATTCCTGTGATACCCTGGATTTTAAAAGATAGGCCAAGTGAAGTCATATCAGTGGTCGGAAAATTGGCTTCCCTTCCTGATATGCTTGTTATTTTAATAATGTAGAATTCTTCTAAAGAAATACCTTATGTCTCAAATGAGGATCTTTCATGACTAACCAGTAATCTTCACCAACAGGCGGTTGACAGAAAAAAGATCCAGGCCCAAGGGGCTTCGAACTTGGTCAATGACGTTTTGATGGGAAGGTTTCAGTATCCTGTGCTTACTACAAAATATGGAAATCTTCTTTCAATGGGTGGACTCCAAATGCTGATGTGGAATCTCCTTCAGTATTTCCATCAGAAGATATCTCCAATCTCATGAAGCTTTAGCGGTTGGACTTCTATTCAGCTGATGAAGCAAACTTTGGTCAAGTAGTACGAAAGATGGTGAATCATTAAATCCATTTCTGCTCTTTTTTGTTGTGTTTGAGTCTACCCTTAGCCCACTGTGAATGATTCTTTGGGTATTGTTAGGATACTTTGCATTGGTGAGTGTTTCCTGAATTATCAGGAAAAGAGTTTTTTTGAGATTTTTTTCTTTTCCAGGCTGTTAACCTGGCAGCACTCATCAACATTTCTCACCCCTTACATAGAAGCTATTAAGACTAGGAAACAAAGAAGCAGGGGTTCAATCTAAAAAATATATACAATTCTGAGAGTTTGCATTCTGAAGAGCAGGTGTGTCAAACATGTGGCCCATGGGCTGAAAATGTGCTGGCCATGGCCTGGCAGCATGGGTCCCTTCATAGAGCAACATGTTTTAAGTGTCCTGCAGGATCCATGGGCTGAATGGTCCTTACTGGTCTTCAAATTCTACATATCTTTGTTTCACTCTCAGTCACTTTAACTGTCTGAATGTCAGAGAGCTGTCCAAATAATTTTTTGCCATATAACATCCTACAGGTACACATATGGAAATGTAACATATGTATACTGATAGGGTTTACATTCTTACTTATTTTCCCCCAAGGTACTTGAAATATGTATACTCTGATGTTATTTTTACTTTCTGTTAAGACTTTACAGTGGATTTTTTTTTCTTCTGTACTGGGTTACACCAGGAATTTAAGGGTAAGGGTATGCACCATGAGTTTGTGTTGATAAAGATCCCAGTGAGGGATATCATATTAATGTTGGGTATGCAGCCCTTGACTCAGATTGAGTTTGACCTGCCTACTTTTGGGGCTGAATGACAAAGCATTTGATACACTGAGATGAAACCAATTCATAGAGATAAACTGTTACCGTTCAGTACACTCAGAAACGGAAGGTATTGGTAGAACAAAATACAATACTGACACAGGTCAGGTAAATCACAATTGATATAGTGTAAATATGACAAGAGATACCAGTGGAGCCAATGACTGAGTCGGCCCTGATGTATGGAAGGCCCAATGTCACTCTCTACGCAGAGTGTAACAACAGTGACTGACAGTATGCAACTGATATGCCAGCGGATGTCTGGCAAGGCAACAAGGGAGGAAGGCTGCCTGAATGGACACCCACCTGGAGACTACCAACAACGTGAGTCAGTGCTTAGTGCCATAGGAAATGTACGCCCAACGGAGACTGCAATCTCAGCACGTATGCCCAGCACCACCCCTGAATGGGTTAACGAACGCTATGGTCTGTAGGTGGAGAGTAACCTGAGGCACCCAACTGAACCTAAACACAGGAACGGCAGACTGAGCAATCGTGGTGCTTATAGGAATGATCAGAGGATAACACTGGCACAATAAGTGAGCGGATCACAGACTGGACTACAAAGCAGAACAGGAGTACCAGAGCTCTGCAGCACCACGGAAGCATGAGCAACAGTGAGTGTAGTGAGATCAGCAATCAGGAGTTTCTATCCAGCCAGGACGGTACATGCAGCAGGAACATCAGCCAAGCCGATTCGGTACAAGGAGCAGAATCGTCAATCTCGCCGGGTCGGTACACGGAGCAGGAACACCAGACAAGCCGAGTCAGTACACGGAGCAGGAACATCAGTCAGGCCAGGTCAGAACAGGAAACAGGAACGTCAGTCAATCCGGGTCGGTACACAGAGCAGGAACGGTAACAGGCAGAGTAGTCAATGAGTCCGGGTCATACACTGGTATCAATAGTAAACGGAACAAGCGCTAGGCAACGGATACACCACGTAAAGGCAACCCATGAGTGACAGCCCAAGGTATATAAAGGCTGTCAATGGGAGGAGCTATACAGCACAGCCAATAAAGAGGCACCAGGAAGTAAACATGTCAAAATGTCGCTGGAGTCACGGGCACCGTGATAGTACCCTCCTCTCAAAGAGAAGAGGGGCCCGGCTTTTGGGGATACTTGGCATGGAAACTGTGCTGTAATCTGGGAGCATGAAGGTCCTTTAAATCGACCCAGGAACGCTCCTGAGGGCCGTAACCCTTCCAATGGACCAAATATTGTAATTTTTCTCTGAGTCAATAATGTTTTGTACCTCATACTCCTCCTGACCTTGCACTCGAACAGGACCAGGAGCCACAGGAGTAGTAGTGTACCAATTACATACCAGAGGCTTCAACAAGGATACATGGAACACATTATGAATTCGCATGGATGCTGGGAGGTCCAGAGCATACGACACAGGGTTAATCTTGCGGATAACTTTGAATGGGCCAACGAACCGGGGAGCCAACTTATTGCATGGAGTCTGCAGATTCAGGTTCTTAGAGGAAAGCCATACCCTGTCCCTAACCTGAAATTAGACCGCCGGCAACCGTCTACGATTAGCTTGACGCTGATAACGCTGGAACGAAGCACTGAGGGTCCTCTGTACCTGTGCCCAAGTGGAATGGAGTTGCTCGTCCAGAGATGGAATTTGCTGCATCTGAAATGAGTCCGGGAGCAAGCATGGTTGAAACCTGTAGTTGATGAGAAATGGGGAGCTCCCGGATGATGAATTAACCGCACAATTCCTGGCAAACTGTAACAGTTTTTTAAGACACTCAGACCAGCTGGTAGAATAAAACACAGTTTTATTAAAAAAATAAAGAGTAAAGAACGCCCTCTACAGGCAACACAAAAATAATACTGATATACAGACAGTAATGCCTTCACAGGTCAAGTATACAGAAGCATAAGTAACGCATATACTATCTCAGGACAGGCACACAGTAGCGAGGATACTCAATGGTTCAATACAATACTCAGTCAGTCTCTGTTGTGGTGTTTGGCACACCCAAGGTGGTGATCAGGCAGCTATTGGTGTAGATTATGCAACACCTAAAGTTCTTAAGGCTAGAATGCTGCAGGCCGTACTGGAATAGTGGTAGAGTCTGCAGAGAAGTTGCAGTGAATAGCCCCCACGGGCGTAGCAATGGAGACAACTTAATCTGCAAGTGCTTGAGTCGATAGCCCCCATGGGCGTAACAACGGAGATTACTAGAATGCAAGAGCTTACCAATAGCCCCCATGGGCGTAATAACGGAGACCAACTGCACAGGATAAACTTGAGCCAATAGCCCCCACGGGCATATACCGGAGACAACCTGCAAGAGCTTGAGCCAGTAGCCCCACGGGTGTAACAACGGAGACTGCTATAATGCAAGTGTATGAGCTAATAGCCCCCACGGGCGTATACCGAAGGCCACCTGTCACTGTTTGTTAAGACTCTCAGACACAGAGTTAGATAAAAAAAATCAACTTTATTGAAAAGTTAATGCAACCCCTTAGGGAGATATACACGTACACACATATATCTTTAATTGGATAGGAATACAATGCAAAATAGAGAAATATTGGCTCTACCGGTGCCGCCAATATACCGGGCAGGACAGCCAGGGAACAGGAACTTGAGGTGAGGCTTTACCAGCCTTGCCAACACTAGGTAAGGCAACCACGGAAACAGGACTGGTTCTACCGGCCTTGCCATATACCAGGCAAGGCAGCCAATTGTCAGGAGAATAAACAGGCTCTACCGGCCTCGCCAATACCGGGTAAGGCAACCCCAGGAAATGGGAGAGGTTCTACCGGCTTTACCATATACCGGGCAAGGCAGCCCAATGACTGGATGGATGCAATACAGATAGTAAAGTGACTGGTAGGCAAAAAACAATCACTTCTGACCGAAAGAGGCTAGGTCAGTACATAAGCCGTCAGCAATAGGTGTGATGAAGGTATAGAGCTAGCAAGGTTCTCTCAGATGCAACATCACAACACATAGAGCAGTCAGGGTTGAATGGAGCGAACCAGTAACCTGTACGTGGAACGCTATAATACTGGTACAGCCGGGTGGCTGGTGGAGCGAACCAGTAACCTGTACGTGGAACGCTATAATACTGGTACAGCCGTGTGGCTGTTGGAGCGAACCAGTACCCTGTATGAGGAATGCAATGATGTAGATACAGCCAGATGGCTTGGAGCGGACCAGTACCCAGTACGTGGAACGCTATACACTGAGACAGCCAGAAGACTAACGGAGCGAACCAGTACCCAGTATGTGGAACGCTATACACATGAGACAGCCAAGGCTTAAGCACAGACACAGCCGGATGGCTTGAGGAGCGAACCAGTACCCTGTACGTGGAACGCTATACACATAAGACAGCCGGGTGGCTTGAGTACTGAAAGCAGCCGGATGGCTTGAGGAGCGAACCAGTACCTTGTACGTGGAATGCTAGACACGTGAGACAGCTGGGTGGCTTGCGCACTGAAACAGCCGGATGGCTGGAGGAGCGAACCAGTACCCTGTACTTGGGACGCTATATACATGAGACAGCCGGGTGGCTTGAGAGGCAAACCAGTACCCTGTACGTGGAACGCTATACATATGAGACAGCCAGGTGGCTTGAGCACTGAAACAGCCGGATGGCTGGAGGAGCGAACCAGTACCCTGTACGTGAAACGCTATGCACATGAAACAGCCGGGTGGCTTGAGGAGCGAACCAGTACCCTGTATGTGGAACGCTATACACATGAGACAGCCGGGTGGCTTGAGCACGGAAACAGCTGGATAGCTGGGGGAGCGAACCAGTACCCTCTCCGTGGAACGCTATACACATGAGACAGCCGGGTGGCTTGAGTCTCCAGTAAGCTAGCTGGCGAGATAACAATGTCGCCACGGCGACTCAGGAATGTCTTGAAGCAAACAGGACTGGACAGTGGACCAGCGGAAGGAAGCAGGAACCCGCAGACAGACGGTCAACCGGAATCAGGACGCTGGGGAGACTGGCAGCAGAAGGCGGAGGTTCAACCGGATCAAATGTCAGCAGGAACTCTCGAACTGGAAGCACTGGAATGGGTTAACTCTGGTCACAGGAAACACAGCAAAGACCCAGGATACTCAGGAACAGTGAAAATCACAGCAGCAAGGAGACAACACGAAAGGGCAACCAAAGGGTGCCCAGGCTAGGTTTAAATAGGCAATACAGGGTGGGCTGAAGACAGCCAGCCAATCGAGAGCCCCCTACTGGTGACAGACATAGAAATAGAGCAATCACGGGCACCGTGATAGTACCCCCCTCTCAAAGACCCCTTCTCCCAGAGGAGGGTCTAGGTTTCTGAGGGTATTTGGAATGAAAAATACGCAGTAATTTGGACGCATGAAGGTCCTTGCTGTCCACCCAAGATCGTTCTTCAGGACCATAGCCTTTCCAATGCACCAAATACTGCACCTTTCCTCTAAGCCTGCGGGAATCTATGATACTCTGAACTTCGTACTCCTCCTGGCCCTCCACTTCAATAGGCCCTGGCACCAAAGGGTTAGTAGTATAGCGGTTGCATACAAGAGGTTTAAGGAGAGACACATGGAAGACATTATGAATACGCATGGACGCAGGGATGTCCAATGCATACGATACTGGATTGATTCTGCGAATGACTCTGTAAGGACCAATGAATCGGGGAGCCAACTTATTAGATGGAACTTGCAGCTTAAGATTCCTGGAAGACAGCCACACTCTATCCCCAACCTGAAAGGATACCGCTGGCAACCTTCTGCGATTAGAATGACGTTGATGTCGTTGAAATGACTGACCCAATGCCCTCTGTACCTGTGCCCATGTGGAGCGGAGCTGCTCGATATGCTCATCCAGAGCTGGAATTTGTTGTGCCTGAAAGGAGTCTGGGAGCAGACAGGGTTGAAACCCATAATTGATAAAAAAAACGGAGAACTCCCTACTGACGAATTAACTGCACAATTCCTGGTGAACTCTGCCCAGGGCAACAGGTTGGCCCAATTGTCATGATGGTCAGTAATAAAACAGTGCAAAAACTGTTCCAAGCCTTGATTGGCACGCTCAGCGGCCCCATTGGTCTGGGGATGGTAGGCGGAGGAAAAAGATAATTGTATGCCCATTTGTTCGCAAAATGCCCTCCAAAACCTGGACACGAACTGGCTCCCCCGGTCGGACACCAACACTCTGGGTACACCATGCAGCCGGAATACCTCTTTAGCAAAAAACACCGCCAATTCTCTAGCAGAGGGAAGGCCACAGAGAGGCACGAAGTGAGCCATTTTAGAGAACCTGTCCACTATCATGAGTATGAAGGAATACCCTCTAGACATTGGTAATTCTCCCATAAAGTCGATGGAAACTTGAGACCAAGGGCGTTCACCATTAGGTACCGGCTGGAGTAAACCCACAGGGAGGTGTCTAGGAGTCTTAGCACGGGCACAAGTGGCACAGGCATTAGTAAAATCGGCACAATCTGCCCGCATGGAAGGCCACCAAAAAACTTGTGAAAGGGACCATAACAATTGGTCTCTGCCAATATGTCCCGCAGCCTTAGAGGAATGGTATGTCTCGAGTAACTTTGTGCGAAATGGCACATCCACAAAACACTTGCCCATCGGGGTTTCAGGAGGGGCGGAGGCTTGGGATGCCAAGATTTCTTCCCCTAATGGTGAAGTGATACTTGTGCGTATAGTAGCCAAAATTTGATCAGGCTGAATAATAGGAGCTGGTACCTCATCTCTGTCAGTCTCAGCCTCAAATTGTCTTGACAATGCATCAGCCCTGATATTCTTAGACCCAGGTAAATATGATACAATGAAGTTGAAACGAGACAAGAATAGTGCCCACCTAGCCTGGCGTGGGGATAACCTCTTAGCCTCAGAGAGATAAATTAAGTTCTTGTGATCGGTCAAAATTAAGACAGGGTTCTTAGTGCCCTCAAGTAAGTGACGCCATTCCTTAAGTGCCAGAATAATGGCTAGCAGTTCACCAATCTCATAATTGCTTTGTGCCCCGGTCAACTTTTTTGAGAAAAACCCACAAGGTCTGAGAGTTCCTCCCTTAATGGGACGCTGAGAAAGCACTGCTCCAACCCCAATATCTGAGGCGTCCACCTCCAAAGTGAATGGAAGCAATGGATTGGGGTGAGATAATACAGGAGCGTTACTGAAGGCAGATTTCAATCTCTCAAAGGCCTCTTCCGCAGCTACTGACCATAGGGAGGGATTGGCACCCTTGTGCCTACCGGCTCTACCGGTCTCGCTAATACCGGGTAAGGCAACCCCAGGAAAAGGGAGAGGTTCTACCGGCCTTACCATATACCGGGCAAGGCAGCCCAATGACTGGATGGATGCAATACAGATAGTAAAGTGACTGGTAGGCAAAAAACAATCACTTCTGACCGAAAGAGGCTAGGTCAGTACATAAGCCGTCAGCAATAGGTGTGATGAAGGTATAGAGCTAGCAAGGTTCCCTCAGATGGAACATCACAACACATAGAGCAGTCAGGGTTGAATGGAGCGAACCAGTAACCTGTACGTGGAACGCTATAATACTGGTACAGCCGGGTGGCTGGTGGAGCGAACCAGTACCCTGTATGAGGAATGCAATGATGTAGATACAGCCGGATGGCTTGGAGCGGACCAGTACCCAGTACGTGGAACACTATACACTGAGACAGCCGGAAAACTAACAGAGCGAACCAGTACCCTGTACATGGAACGCTATACACATGAGACAGCCGAGGCTTAAGCACAGACACAGCCGGATGGCTTGAGGAGCAAACCAGTACCCTGTACGTGGAACGCTATACACATGAGACAGCCGGGTGGCTTGAGTACTGAAAGCAGCCGGATGGCTTGAGGAGCGAACCAGTACCTGTACGTGGAACGCTAGACACGTGAGACAGCCGGGTGGCTTGCGCACTGAAACAACCGGATGGCTGGAGGAGAGAACCAGTACCCTGTACTTGGGACGCTATACACATGAGACAGCCGGGTGGCTTGAGAGGCGAACCAGTACCCTGTACGTGGAACGCTATACACATGAGACAGCCGGGTGGCTTGAGCACTGAAACAGCCGAATGGCTGGAGGAGCGAACCAGTACCCTGTACGTGGAACGCTATGCACATGAAACAGCCGGGTGGCTTGAGGAGCGAACCAGTACCCTGTATGTGGAACGCTATACACATGAGACAGCCGGGTGGCTTGAGCACGGAAACAGCCGGATGGATGGGGGAGCGAACCAGTACCCTGTACGTGGAACGCTATACACATGAGACAGCCGGGTGGCTTGAGTCTCCAGTAAGCTAGCTGGTGAGATAACAATGTCGCCATGGCGACTCAGGAACGTCTTGAAGCAAACAGGACTGGACAGTGGACCAGCGAAAGGAAGCAGGAACCCGCAGACAGACGGTCAACCGGAATCAGGACACTGGGGAGACTGGCAGCAGAAGGCGGAGGTTCAACCGGATCAAACGTCAGCAGGAACTCTCGAACTGGAAGCACTGGAACAGGTTAACTCTGGTCACAGGAAACACAGCAAAGACCCAGGATACTCAAGAACAGTGAAAATCACAGCAGCAAGGAGACAACACGAAAGGGCAACCAAAGGGTGCCCAGGCTAGGTTTAAATAGGCAATACAGGGTGGGCTTAAGACAGCCAGCCAATCGAGAGCCCCCTACTGGTGACAGACATAGAAATAGAGCAATCACGGGCACCGTGATACCACCCTGTGTTGCAAGTGAATGAGCCAATAGCCCTCACGGGCGTATACCGGTGAGAACACAGCTGGAACAAGAGCCAATAGCGCCTCTCGCGGGCGCGGTAACGTAAACCGACTACTCTGCTGATGGAAGGATGAGCTTCCGTCTAGACCAGGCTTGTAACGTGGCCGGCTCTGCAGAAGTAGCGACTCACCAGCATAGGCTCTGCAAGTGTACTTGAAGGCTCAGATAAAGGGACGTCAGCACTGCAAGGGTTAAGCAGCTCAAAGATCGAAGGCTCAGCAATAGTGGGTATAGCTCAGCAAGTGTCAGGGAAGGCTCAGCAACGGAAGCACAGCTCTGCAAGAGATAATGGAGACTCAGCACTGGAGGCACAGCTCTGTAAGAGTTAAAGAGGCACACGATCAGCCCGGTAAGCAAGCTCAGTGGAAGTCAGAATGTCACCACGGCGACACCAGCAGCAGGAAGCAGGAACAAACAGGTCTCTAGAACACGCCAGTTCAGGTCACGGAGCAGGAAATCAGCCAGGCCGGGTCGGTACACGGAGGTGGTTCTCAGACAAGCCAGATGAGTCACGAGCAGGAACGTCAGCCAAGCCGGGTCGGATCACGGAGCAGGAACACAGGAGCGTAGTCAAGACAGGCCAAATCGGTACACTGGAATCAGGAACGCACGAACACAGCAAAAGCAACACTGGCTCTGGAACACCACAAAAGGGCACCTGACAGGTGTCAATGGCCAGGCATAAAAAGGTCACCAGGGGCGGGCCAAACAGACTCAGCCAATCAGAGTGCACCACAAGTGAGAGTGACCAGAGAGGGATCATGGGCACTGTGATACAAACTCCGCCCATGGCAACAGGTCGGCCCGGTTATCATGATGATCGGACACAAAACAGAGTAGAAATTGTTTCAAACCTTGATTGGCACACTCGGCTGCTCCCTTGGTCTGGGGATGGTATTCAGAAGAAAACGATAATTGTATGCCTATCTGCGCACAGAATGCCCTCCAAAATCTAGACACGAATTGGCTCCCACGGTCAGACACCAACACCCTGGGTATGCCATGCAACCGGAAAACCTCTCTGGCAAATACCATTGCCAACTCCTGGGCAAAGGGAAGGCCAGGAAGAGGCACAAAGTGTGCCATCTTAGAAAATCTATCGACTATCATCAAAATAAAGGAATATCCCCTAGACACCGGTAATTCACCCATAAAGTCGATAGAGACATGAGACCAAGGACGTTCTCCATTGGGTACAGGCTGGAGCAGGCCCACCGGAAGGTGTCTAGGGGACTTGGCATGGGCACACATCAAACAAGCTGCTGTGAATGTGGTGCAGTCAGCACGCAAGGAGGGCCACCAGAATAACTGTGAGAGAGACCAGATCAATTGATTCTTGCCAATGTGACCAGCAGCCTTAGATGCATGACAGGTTTCAAGTAGACGGGTACGGAAGGGATCGCTACGAAACATTTGCCTACTGGGGTATCAGGTGGAGCAGTAGCTTGGTTAGCGAGAATCTCCTCCCCCAGTGGTGAAGTAATGCTGGTTCGCAGGGTAGCTAGAATGCGATCAGGCTGAATGATAGGTACCGGAGTCTCATCTTTCTCTGTGTCTGGGTTAAATTGCCTAGACAGGGCATCTGCCCTAATATTCTTGGAACCGGGCAAATAGGATACAATAAAATTAAAGCAGGACAAAAACAAGGCCCATCTAGCCTGACGAGAGGGCAGTCTCCTGGCCTCAGATAGGTACGTTAAGTTTTTATGATCAGTGAAGATCAATACCGTGGTTCTGGTACCCTCAAGCAGGTGTCACCATTGTTTGAGGGCCAGGGTAATTGCCAAAAGCTCTCTGTCCCCAATCTTGTAGTGCCTTTGAGCGCTGGACAATTTTTTCGAGAAAAATCCACAATACTCCCAGGGTCCAGGCGCTGCGACAATACTGCCCCTATCCCAGACTCAGAGGCATCGACCTCCAAAGTGAATGGAAGGGAGGGATTGGGGTGGGACAGTACAGGAGCAGAAGCAAATGCAGATTTTAGTGTTACGAAAGCCTGTTCAGCTTCCTGAGACCAATGGGAGGGATCCGCACCCTTGGGCGTCAAATCAGACAGAGGTTTGACAATTGTGGAAAAGTTTCTAATTAATTTCCTATAATAATTAGCAAAACTGAGAAAGCGTTGGATAGCCTTGAGCCCCTTAGGATGTGGCCACTGCAGGACTGCTGCCAGCTTATCCTTGTCCATCACAATGCCATCCTTAGAAATAATGAAGCCCAGAAATGGCACCATGGGCTTGTGGAATTCACATTTCTCGATCTTGCAAAAGAGTTTATTCTCACGGAGTTTAAACAGAACTGTGGTCACATCCTTGATGTGTTGCGACAAACTGGATGAATGTATGAGAATATCATCAAGGTACACAACTACACAAGACTGTAGCATGTCACGTAGGATATCATTAATAAATTCTTGGAACACTGCGGGTGTGTTACATAGCCCGAAAGGCATTACCAGATATTCATAATGACCTGATCTGGTATTGAATGCCGTTTTCCACTCATCACCGGCCCTTATCCTTATCAAGTTATAGGCAGCCCGCAAATCTAGCTTGGAAAAGATGGAGGAGCCCTTCAATCGCTCGGTAATGAGTGGTATAGGATAAGCATTTTTGGGCATCAGTTTGTTCAATCCACGATAGTCTATACAAGGGCGTAGTTCGCCACTTTTCTTTTTAACAAAGAAGAAACCAGCCTCCGTGGGCGAGGATGACTTCCTGATAATGCCCCTTTCTAGGGCATCTGAAATGTACTCCTCCATGGCCCGATTCTCCTCGCAAGACAACGGGTAAGCATGACCCTGAGGAGGAACGGCACCCGGAGGCAGATCAGTAACACAGTCACAAGTCATATGAGGCGGCAGTGCACTGGCCTCTCCCTTACTGAAAACGTCGCTGAATTGGCAGTGCTCATCTGGCACTGAGGGAGAGGTACACATAATCCTAGTGGGGTGGGCAATGCAATGTTTGTCACAGAACTCAGACCATGCCGTAATTTTGCAAGTCTGCCAGTTAAACCTGGGGTTGTGCAAATGTAGCCAAGGAAACACCAGGATCACGGCATGGTGAGGGGAACGGATAATCTGAAACCGTTGTTCCTCAGAATGAAGTGCCCCAATGCGCAAGGATAATGGTATTGTTTCCATAGTAATTTGGGCGGGTACCAGTGGCCTACCATCGATAGCCTCAATCGTCAAGGGAGACTTTTTCTCCACCAATGGAATTTTATGCAAGGCAGAAAATAATTCGTCCATAAAATATCCGGCAGCACCGGAATCAACAAGCGCCAGAACTTCCACCGCAAGTTCAGCCCAGGAAAGTACAGCCTGAATAGTAGGCTTCTGACTAGTTGGATCTAGGGACTGCTGAACGCCACCTAGGGCCTGTCCCCCAAGGTACTCTAGGTGCGTTCACTTCCTGGCTGTGTAGGGCAAGAACAAAGCAAATGGCCAGCTAGACCACAATATAAACAGAGGCCTTGTCTCCGGCAATGCGCCCGTTCCTCCTTAGATAATCTAGTAAACCCCAATTGCATAGGTTCACTATTCTCACCAGTATGTTCAGAAGGCTTGGGAGGTCAGGGAGGTATGGGTGGGAAGCTTGGTCTTGCTGGTCCCACTTCTCTGGCCCTCTGCTTACTGTCCTTGGCCACCATTCACCCCCTAATACAGGAATCAATCAAAATCAAAAAATCAATAAACTCGTCAAGATCAGTTGGCAGTTCTCATGCTGCAGTTTCATCCTTAAGGCGTTCGCATAGTCCCTGTGCAAATGCTGCGACCAGCGCTTCATTGTTCCAGCCCACCTCTGCTGCTAATGTACGAAATTCGATGGCATAGTCAGCAACCGTGCAAGACCCTTGTTGGATCTCCATATGTTTTTTGCAGCAGAGGCGGCTCTTTCAGGAACTTCAAATACTCTATGAAACACCCTTAAGAACTCACTGATGTTCCTAGTACATGATTTTGTGGCGTCCCACAATGGGTTTACCCATGCCAGGGCTCTGCCCGTCAGCAAAGAAATCATGAAGCCCACTTTACTGCGGTCACTAGGAAAGGCTTGGGGGGGTTAATTCTAGGAAGATTTCCAACTGATTAATGAACCCTCTGCACAGGGTGGGTTTGCCATCGTACCGGAGAGGTAGTGGGGCTGTAGCAGTCAACCCTCTGTTCGAGTTAGTTTGCAGCATAGACTGCGCTCACGGTGTCGAAATGGGGGGGACCACCGGAGCTGGTACAGGTTTATCCAAGTGTGCCATGCGCTCAAGAATAGTTTGAACAGCCAAAGCCAACTGGTCCAAACGCTACTCATGAAAATCCATCCTCCAATGAATACCCTGTGCATTACTATCACCAGTACCGTCTGAGGTCATGGCCCATTCGTACTGTTACAGTTCAGTACACTCAGAAACGGAAGGTGTTGGTAAAAACACAATTTTATTTGCACACAATGAATAACAGTAACCCTCGCGGGTCCAGCATACAGAGAAACGGTAACTGACACAGGACAGGTTACACAGGAATGATTAACCCACACGGGTCCAGTATGTAGAAAATACAATAAAATACAATACTGACACAGGTCAGGTAAATCACATTTGATACAGTGTAAATATGACAAGAGATACCAGTGGAGCCAATGACTGAGTCAGCCCTGATGTATGGAAGGCCCAATGTCACTCTCTACGCAGAGAGTAACAACAGCGACTGACAGTATGCAACTGATATGCCAGCGGATGTCTGACAAGGCAACCAGGGAGGAAGGCTGCCTGAATGGACGCCCACCTGGAGACTACCAACAACGTGAGTCAGTGCTTAGTGCTGTAGGAAACGTACGCCCAACGGAGACTGCAATATCAGCACGTATGCCCAGCACCGCCCCTGAAGGGGTTAACGAACGCTATGGTCTGTAGGTGGAGAGTAACCTGAGGTGCCCAACTGAACCCAAACACAGAAAAGGCAGACCGAGCGATCGTGGTGCTTATAGGAATGATGGGAGGATAATACTGGCACAATAAGTGAGTGGATCACAGACTGGACTACAAAGCGGAAAAGGAGTACCGGAGCTCTGCAGAACCACGGAAGCGTGAGCAACAGCGAGTGTAGAGAGATCAGCAATCAGGAACAGCACAGGAGCTTCTATCCATCCGGGTCGGTACACGGAGCAGGAATGTCAGCCAAGCCGATTTGGTACACGGAGCAGGATCGTCAATCTCGCCGGTTCCATACACGGAGCAGGAACACCAGACAAGCCGAGTTGGTACACGGAGCAGGAACGTCAGCCAGGCCAGGTCAGAATAGGAAACAGGAATGTCAGCCAATCCAGGTCGGTACACAGAGCAGGAATGGTAACAGACAGAGTAGTCAATCAGTCCGGGTCATACACTGGTATCAATAGTAAACGGAACAAGCGCTAGGCAATGGATACACCATGAAAAGGCAACCCATAAGTGACAGCCCAAGGTATATAAAGGCTGTCACTGGGAGGAGCTATACAGAGCAGCCAATAAAGAGGCACCAGGAAGTAAACATGTCAAAATGTTGCTGGAGTCACGGGCACCATGATATAAACAGAGCTTCTAGTCAAAAATGAATCATACCACTTTTTAAAGTACACTAATATAAACCAGTCATAAGAAAAGGGACACAGTTAGCTTGATAGATATATAAAACTGTGTATACTCATATGTACATATCTTTTTCAAACTGTCACACACACATGTGCACACACACACACATTGCCTTTACATCACCTATATGTATATACACACAACAGTGCACCCATAAATAAGCACAAGCACACACACAGAATATCAGTGCACCTATCCATACCTGTGTACCCATACATACACCAATACACCCACACACACACACACACACATATATTCTCACCTTGACTTTTAGATGAATATATACTCACTCTTACACATACACACACACACACACACACAGAAAATGGCTTCATGCAGTCACAGATCCAGGTTTAGAAGTTGGGGGTGGGGATTCCTTTACATGTCCACACTACTGTTCTGGGGTTGGGCGCCAAATTCGTAATAATTATTTGATGTAACAAATATGCTTCCCCACTTACATACTAAAAAGCCCTACCCCTGTATAAAAAAAACATTGACAAGTTCTGGGGGTGGGTGCCGGGTACAATTTTATGAGAAGGCATGAAAATCAGCAGTTTAAGAAGCCCTCTCTCCAGTCTGCACTTGCTATTCATGCTTTTTGTGGATGTTGGCCCATCCCACCATTCCGGCATATTCACTTTCAGCATACAACTAGCAGTGCAGGAATTACATGAAACATGAACATTAAGTGAAAGGGGAGGCAGAACTAATTGATCTTGGGTGCCAGAGGGGTGTAAAAATAAAAAATGGGTTAAGCACACAGAAAAAAGAAGTACCCAGGGGAGCTTAATATGTATATGATACATAGGGAGCCACTAGATCCAAAAAATACAGAGACCACAAAAAAAAAGAAGAAAAGAGTGGATCATATAAAGGTACTTCATGCCTCCAAATTTAAACAAAATAAATGAGTAATTATAATAAATCAATTAATATCAAAAATATATACATTTATTGACCATACAAAACATAACGCTCCTGTTATACAGAACATAAAATCCCTCCCTTACCCCCTCCCTATTGCCCACTAACAATATTAAAGAAGCAATGTTATGGTTAATAATTATGTGCCTATATATATATATATATATATATATATATATATATATATATATATATATATAAGTTGTCCATGGGGCACTCTCTGTAGAAACTGAGTAACTTGCCTGGGTGCCAGTCTCCAGCAGAAGTAGGATACAGTAGATGATGAACGTAGGTAGATAGTAGTGTGGGTTGAAACGTTAATTCAATAAATCAGCACTTTTTGCAATTTGAAGAAGTCCTGTGAGTGCGTTTCTGTTCATCATCTAAATGTATAGATAGATAGATAGATAGATAGATAGATAGATAGATAGATAGATAGATAGATAGATAGATAGAGTGGACAATAATCAACACAATGGATTTGAGATGCAACAAAATGGTAGCAGTGGGAATAGTCAGTCACCATCCAAACAATATTGTTCAACGATCATCCACTCGTCACAGTTATAATGATTTCTTCATAGTCATAGTCCTAAGCACTTGCAAACAAGGCAGAATATCTGCAGAAAGGCCACTGATCATGGAAAAGTGGATGCAGCCAGTTAGTGGAAGTTCAGCTTAACAAAGTGCCACACTGAGTAACAGTCACAGAGCAATATCTAAGGTATTTGGACATGGTATATAGAGTAGCCCACACATACAGCTGAATAATATTGAAAATCAGATTGATCTCACCATGTCTGTGTGATCTCACAGTCTCTCTGTCTTCCTCATTCACCATGTATGTGGCTGCTATGCTCTTAAATCTCCTTTCTTTCTTTTATACTGAAGGGGTCTAAACATAAGAACCATATCAAACAACTGTGTCCAATTTCACCAATTGCTTTTTAATGATTTACAAAATTTAGATCTAATTGATTCCTGAGATTAGATGATCCTCTTGCCACTATAGATGGATTTTCCCCTACAATTTCCCTTAACACAGAATTATTCATCAAAATATACCAATGTCTAGACAATGTTTTTCTAAGGGATTGTCACTGGTTATAAATGTGGCTATACATCTGACACAGCTGTCCTCCTGCAATTGCGATACCTTCTTTTTCCTTGTGTCCTGGAAAAGCAAGGTCACCCTATCACACTTTAATACTCTCTTATAACATCTCATTAATTGTTTCTTAGGTTAACTTCTTTCCAAGAAACAATGAATAAGATATTGTGCATGCAATGTAAAAAAATGGCCCCAAGGGTTCCCTTTATTTTGGGAATACTAATGGAGCCTCTTGAACTGAATAAGCATATTACAGGTAGTTTCCTTCCTAAATGTTTTTGTTTTGATTGTACCATGTTCCTTAAATATTTGTAAATCAGGGAAATCCTCCTCAGTATAGTCTATATGTTGTTTTAATCTTACATTGAGGGAGTTATGATTAAATCTACTAATGAATTTGGTGAGTTCATCTTTAGTCCCATTTCAAATCAGAAAAATGTCATTGGTGTAGCAGCACCAAAGAGCCACATTTTCTTCGAACCCCTGGTCACAAAATACTTCATGCCGTTCTCACCAGCCCAGGTGTAAGCAAGCATAGGCCGGAGCTCATGTGATCCCATAGTGACTCTTTACACTGTTGATAACATTTACCATTATAAATAAAATGATTATTAGTTTATACAAAATGTAATAGATCTAAAAAAAAAATACATTTTGATTTGCATAGTCAGTACCTCTCATATCCAGGAAGTACTTACAGGCCTGTAAACCGCACTCATTAGCATCCTGATTCACTAGAATAGAGTCATCATCCATCCCCAATTCCATGAGCACAAGTAAAACACCCCATGTATCCTGCACATAAGATGGTAGAGATGATATAAATGGTTTAAGTTGAAAATCTATATATCTGCCAACAAACTTTGTAACTCCCCCAATACCAGGCACCACAGGTCTACCTGCATATGAATCTGTGATTAATTTATTTCACATCTTTGACATTTTGTATTAATTAATAATTTTATTTTTAATGGTAAATTTTATCCACAGTGTAGAGGAGTCGCTTTGGGAACAACGTGTGCACCAACAAATATTTGCTTATACCTGGGCTGGTGGGAACAAGTGTTTTGTGAAAAGGGGTTCGAGAAACACGTGGCTCTTTAACTCTGCTACATTGATGACATTTTTTTTATTTGGAATGGGTCAAAAGATGATCTCAGTGAATGCATTAGTAGATTAAATTATAAGTTCCTCAATTTAAGATTAATATATCGACTATTCTGAGGCTGAATCCCTTAATTTATGATTGAAGCAACATGGTACAATCAACAAAAACCTTTAGGAAGGAAACTATTCTTCAATTCAAGAGTCACCATTTGTATTCCTCAAAAAAGGGATCCCTTAGGGCCAATTTTTTGTGAATAAGATGCAACTCTATAAATGTTGATAATTTTACACTGCAAGCACAATATCTTATTCATCAATTTTTGGAGAGAGAAGTGTCCAAGACATTGCTTTTTATGACACTCATAGGGTTTAGGTTATTGAACAGAATAGCTGGTAGTCGGACAGCATAATTATTATAACATTCAGCAGAAATATTCCCATGTCCCCTATCCCCAAAACAGGACACTCTTTTATACACAGGCAGAACTTCCTAAACTGGAAGGTATATTACTACTTCAATCAGCAGTACGACTTTGGTTCCCACTCCAGGAACTTGTCATTGGCTTGCATTGTAAAATATTTGCTATGATGCTTGATATTTAGAGAACATGGGCCAGCCAATCAATGGCAAAACTACAGGACTGGAAGGAAATGCCCCATAGACCATATCCACCTCTTCCCAATGCTTTTTTTTAATAAGCTCAATTAATAACTCTAGTTCTTCAGTCTATAAGCATTAACCAATATAGTCATTAGTATTTCCATTATGGTGCATTTTTTTTAATATACTTTATTTTTTTCACTTGGGATATAAGGGATATTTTGCAGCTCCTAAAATTGCCTTTTTTATTTGTTTATTTTAAGATTATTCACTGTGATCATTTTATTAGGATGCAGTAATGAGTATAATTCTTTTTGTAATGCAATTAAAAACCTGCTAAATGCTAGAGATGTTTCCAATTTGTTGAAGAAGTATCAAACAACCAAGTGGTTATTTTAATAAAGCAGCTGAAATAATTTTAATTTGTTATTTTTATTATCTTGATGTGCTGGTTCATTCTGTGGCACATCTTGGAATCAGATATGCAAAATCTTTCTACATCCAGCTGCTTTTCTATTAGTTATTATGGGTTGTATTCAGGAAAGGAAATGTGAGGAATTCTGAAGCATACTGTAACGGAAGCCGTGAAGGGACTGCGTCGCCTTCCAACGTCGTTCCTGGGCTTCTCCCTCTCGACGCCGGATGGCGCCGTCAGATGCACCGGTCAAAGTATGGACAGTCACTGGAAACAGTCGCAGGATCGCTGGAAGCAAGGAAGCCTGGAGTCCATGCCGCTGCCTGACAGCATACCAAATCAGATCCGCAGGTAGCTGGCAGCAGACGGTCGCCGATGCAGGATACCCAGCTCAGGTAGACATCAGAGAGGATACTTTAAACCACAAGAGCATAAAGAAAATCAGGACTCCTTAGTTCTTCAAGAAGACTAACTCTTTATTACAACAAACCACAGCATATTTATACAGTTTCAAACCACACTAACTTGGAGCACATACATGAGACTTAATACTAGACATGTGTGAATTCATTCGGAGACATTCGGATTTCGTCGAAAATGGGGTCATTCGGAGACATTCGGCCAATCCGAAACTCAAGGGTCATTCGGAAAAAATGATCCGACTCTGAACAGCCCAGGTCCAAAATTCGTCGAAACTTTCGGAAGTTTCGGCAATCGACACATTTCCAAAAGTTTTGACTACTTTTGACCAGGACATTTTGTACTTACTGTGCGCACTCAATTACTTTCCCTCCATAATTTTCCCTCCATGTCTCTAGTCCAATTCCATTCTCCGTTTCATGCACTACTTCCCTCTTTTGTCTGTATTCGAATAGCCTTCTTCGTTTCATGATGGGGGTTGGACTAATGACACAGTCACACAGACAGACTGCCTGCATTTCCTCATTGGGTTGTTGGAGCTCAGAGAGAGAAGAGATTAGAGAGTGTACAGTTGTTGTGTAGGCAGGCAGGTAGCATTAGGATAGGCATAGGTAGGCAGCCAGCATTAGTTCCAGTTATTGCCACTGCAAGAACAAGTAATATTTGTTCCTGTGCAAAATATAAAAAAATATTAGGTATTTGTTCGAATACAGGGCCGGCCCTTACATGGGTCCCAGTGGGTCCATGGACCCAGGCGGCACTTTGACAGGGGCGGCAATTTGCCGTCCCATAGCATGTTTATTTTGTGCTCTTCCGCCATTTCTGTGTTGCAGGGTGTCCCATCAGTGTGACTGTCAGCAGCCGGGCAGCCCTATGCTCACTCAGTGGTGATGCCTGCTGGCTGCTTCAGTGACGTGAATTATGTGATAGTGAAACATTATGCCTATTTTGTATTGTTTATCGCCCACCTAAAGTCAAGACTTGAGTAAATAGGTCTACCATCCCAGATTTGCTAGAGAGGTTTTACAAATACAGGAGGGTGCCCCCTGTACAAAATGAGTCTAAACATTTAGGATCCCTAGTATGAGTGCACAACAGTGCATGATGTGTCCTGAACAGGATTGCTGTGAGGTGTCTCCACCCAGAAGGTGCTGGCCGGGCTGAGCTTCAACATTGCGACAAGTGACCAACTAAGAGCACCGTGCTGTGCAGCCATAGCATCACCCCCTCCTACTCTCCGGGTCCCGCTGACTGGCAATAACAGGTGAGTCACTAAGAGATCTGAAGCCTTTCTGGAAGTCCTTTCACTTGGAAAGGGGCTAGGTATTACTTGGGGGAGTTGCCTCGTGTGTAAATAATTTCTAGGTGGGAGATGAATGTGCATCACTTATGTGTTTCCTAACAGTAGTTAGAATACAACTCCCATCATCCCCTGATTATGACATTGGGAAATGCCCAGCAATTACCGTAGAGCCCTGTATTGCACACTCACGGAAAACGGTGATATTGCTATACTAAGACAATGCTGTGGACCCCTCTTCAGTATAGATGTCAAGCATTTTTTTTATTTCTCTCCTGTGTTGCAGTTTGTTCACAACAGAATGTCACAATTTTTCTTTTTAACCCTTTGAATGCCAGAGTGGTATGCAACGTATTGCTTTGCAATGCATTGCGTACCACTTTGGCACTCAAAGGGTTAACACATTACATCTATCACATTACAATCATTGATGTTTATTCTTGATGTAGTATGAAACTCTACAATGTATATACACATAGAGTTATCTGATATGAGGGGAAATCAGGATAGGAAAACGAGAGAGAGGAATTTGGGTACTAAAGAGGGACAGTAGGGTAGGAGGCTGGTACCAGAAAATGAAACCTTAATCTTTACCCATGTACTAACATAGAATGTGACATGTAGTTTGTCCATATTCGAGTCGACCACTTATGTTGAGTAGGATGTGACAGGCATGGGTTTTCGATGTCGAGCATATGCTAAATTGAATGACAGGCATGAGGTTTCGATGTTCGAACATATGCTAGATTGAAGGACAGGCATGGGGTTTCGATGTTCGAACATGATAAATTGAATGACAGGCATGGGGTTTCGATGTTCGAACATGCTAAATTGAATGACAGGCATGGGTTTTCGATGTTCGACGTTTGCATTGTGACTGGCATCCCATGCTAGAGTAGAGGCATGCACAGACTTTGAATGTATGACAATGTCCGTTTTTGGGATGGATCTTTTTCTAAATGCACACCCTGTCTGCAAATAATGATAGCAGCGTGCACGGAGGCGCACTGCTATAATTTAACCCATGTTAAATTCGGCCGAATAATTCGGAATGGATCAGAATTTCGTCCGAATCGAATAGGCCCGGTCCGAAATTAGGATCATCCGAATTAGAAAAAAAAAAAATTCATCCGAATTCGAATTTTACCGAAAATTTTGCCCGTGCACAAGTCTACTTAATACAATCACAATTCCTCCAATAGGGTACAGCAAATGGTAGGGCAGAACACAATGGGGTAGTCACAGGGATAATTCAGTCACCACAAAGGGTCAAAGAACCAACAACAAATAATTCAGGGAAACATAATAGGGCAGACATGATTGGATTAACACACAGCAGGGGGTCACAGGACAGTCTCAATACAATGACTTGAGTGACTAGAATATATATTCCCTTAACAATGGCCAGGGGTTGAATAATTAAGCAAAAGGCTTGGGGGACTGCAATACATATTGAAAGTAAATATGCCCAAACTCAAATAATTAACCCTTTGCAGGTCAGAAGAGTTTGCAGCACACAAGCCTTGAATTGTTCTTTCCTCTGGCACAGCTGCCTATCCACATAAGACTAGCCAAAGTCTCTTAGTCCAGGATAAGGGCTTGAGAGATCGTATGCCCGGGCACAAAGGAGTGTCCAAGAGTGTCCAATATCCATAATCCTTGGGCCCAGGGGTGAATAAATGCCATGCCCAGACAAGGCTCTAGTAACGGTGGGATCCGTTACACATACCAACTGCAATATAGGGAACAAATACATATTTCCATTGATTTCAAAGGGGCTTTTAAACCCTTTAATTCTAGAAAGTAGGGATGGGTAAAACTTTTCATCCAAAAAGTGAGAAAATGCCCTGAACCTTGTCCCACTGTAGCCACAGAACCACATGTACTGATCACTCAGCCTTGCCCCACTGCCTGATAGCTGCAGCAATGGGAAACATGAAGCTTTCTAGTTGCTGTCAGAGTACAGCTTCCAGCAGTCCCTGCCAGCCAATGCTGATAGAAAATGATGGGAACTGTAGTCTGGCAATAGATGGAGGATCTCATGTTGCTCACAGCTGCTATGACTCCCAGTCGAATGGTAGCCATAGTGCCATGCAAACTAAGCCCCTATCCTTGTCCTCCAGTAGCCATAAAATAAAACATACCAACCCTTCAGTCCTGTCCCACAGTCGCCACAGACCCACACAAACTTACCCACCCCCAGCTGTATCTCACTGTAGTACAAAAGAAAAATATACCCACGCACTCACCTAATAGAACATAGTCAGGACCTATGGTACAACACAGTCTGCTAACAGGGTGCTGGCAGGGAAATAACTAATACAGAGAAAAAGAAGAAGAAAGGAAACCCTGCTTCACTAGCACACCTGCAAAAGCTAAACACTGTGTTCCCTTGGTCCAAATATAAATTAGAAATAAAACCTAACTTTTATTAAAATCTTAAAAATCAAAAAGTGTAATACAGTACTAACATATATAGTATTTAGGGACAGAGCCTAAACATGTACTACCGGGGCATTATCCGGCTTGCCATCAAATTGTTTATGTAGGTACATAGATGTGTATCGAACTATAAACATACCAAGAGTCTAATCTGTGAATGTTAAATATAGAGGCAACAATGTTCATACATAAATCTGATCTAAGCTGGTACCGTTAAGATACAAAGTATACTAAAGTAGCTAAACTCCTAATGTAACAATCATCCAGGTAAAGCTACAACAGATTACCGAGGCATCTCCGAGTTACCAAAGATGCTGATCTGTAAATGACAACCCTTAAAGCGTGCTCTAAAATTACCGGGGCATATCCGGCTTGCCACTATAAGCTAGCGCTTAAGTCAGAAACACCGGGGCTTGTCCGGTTTACCACTCAGCTACCTGATAATGATCACGCATAATCTAGAGTATCAGAATTCTCCAATACCCTAGTAAACCGCTTGAATGAAATTTATCTAATACCGGGACTTATCCGGCTTGCCGCTCAACTGTCTAATAGCAGTCAAATATGTTCATTAACAACGGAATAATCCAGTAAATTAATGAACCGCTAAAGTGAGAGTATTCAATACCGGGGCTTGTCCGGCTTGCCACTAAACTATTGAATAGTAATCAAATATAAATCGTTAGTCCCGGAGTTATCCAGTGGACCAATGAACTGCTTAAATAGAAATTTTCGATGAATATAACAAAGCCTCTAAAAATAAATACCGGGGCATATCCTGCTTGCCATAAACCTACAATATAATCCTATCTTAAATCAGGATCTCTGTCTCCTAAAGTTAAACTAGTTAATAAAATCGAAAAAAGACGCGATGCGCGTTTCGTATCACAACTTCTTCATAGCATAGTATGTAACGCTACGGCTCTATACGAGCCTCTTTTTAAATTCACAAAATGGGATCACCTCCTGCAAGGAGCCAATCAACAGTCAATACTATCTCACCAGCTAACCTATACAGGAGTGACATTGATTGACAGATGGACGATCCAACTCACAAAATACATGAGCCGTTGAGGGATTTGCATCCAATGAAATAGTTCCCAAAAACTACGCTGCTCGTAATGCAAACCAGTATACCGCCCACTTATATGGTGTAACGGGCATAGTAAGAGGAAAATCAACATGACATTACCAATATAACTAAAGAACAATGTACATAAATAAAAGAAGATAATATTTACCATTATAATGTAAGGCTCAGCAGACCCATATCTTACAAGGTTATACACATATCCTAATGGCAAATCCGGATCTCCACAGCTGTCATTTGGAGAATCCTAGATTACCTACATGTCATGTGATATTGACTAAGATATTATTGTGAACTATAAATGAGCATGCAAAGACCACTCCTCATTAAGCCCCCTAGGCATTAGGGTATCCAACAAAAAAATCCACTTATTTTCTTGACGTAGTAAAGCTCTTTCAAGATTACCACCCCTTAATCCAAATGCAATCCTTTGTATACCCCACGCCTTAAGCAGTTTAGGTTCCGAATTATGTTTATCTAAAAAATGCTTAGCCACAGATGTAATCTTTTTATTCTGGCTCTGAATATCTTCACAAGCATTCTTGATATTATTAGCATGCTCCCTGATTCTAATCTTAAGTTTCATAGAGGTTTTACCTACATATTTAACTCCACAGGGACATTGCGGACAATAAACCACATTTTGTGTCTGACATGTTATCAGTGTAGAAATCAAATGTGTCTTATGAAATCTATCAACAACCATTTTAGTAGATACCATATGCTGGCAGGCTATACAATGCCCGCAACTGTGTGATCCCTGAATGGATGGTTTCTTAGTAGACCAAGGGTAAGTGTGCACTAATTGATCTCTTAAGTTAGGTGCTCTCCTACATCCTGTAAGCACTCTATCACCAACCAATTTCTCTAAATCAGGATCCGATCTTATTACATTCCAATGTTTATTGAGTATTTTAACCACATTGTTCCACTGACTATTAAAAGTTGTTATAAAACGCAAATTGTCACCCTTGGATGTTGTTTTACAAGGGAATAGCAACTTAGACCTGGGAGTATAAAGAGCTCTCTTGTATGCTCGTTTAACACATCCCTTACTGTAACCTCTCTCCAAGAATCTATCACGTAGTTCAATGGATCTATCTTTAAAGATATTAATGTCACTGCAATTTCTCCTTAAACGCAAGAATTCACCAACTGGGATATTCTTCTTCATCCTATCTGGATGGTGACTCGAATAGTGAAGCAAACTATTTGTTGCAGTAGGCTTACGAAAAAGATCTGTGCCAATAGTATTATCAGAATTCCGATGTATCTTAATGTCCAAAAAATTAACAGATTGCACACTGTACTCAATTGTTAACTTTAAATTCATTGTGTTCTTATTCAGAAGCTCAATAAATTCCTTGAGCACATCAACAGGTCCTTCCCAAAGGATAAACAAGTCATCAATGAAGCGACACCAGAGAGATACATGTCGTGTATATTTCTCTCTCTCTTCTATAAAAACCATAGTTTCCTCCCACCACCCGAGGTACAAATTAGCATATGTGGGGGCACATGCACTCCCCATTGCTGTACCTCGGGTTTGTAGGAACAACTGGCTTTCAAAAACAAATACATTTCTCTGTAGAATGAAGGACATTAAAGTCAAAAAGAATTCCTTTTGAGGATTACTCCACTTATCATCTCTGTCCAAAAAGTATCTTATGGCTCTCAATCCATAATCATGTCCTATGGAAGTGTACAAAGTTTCTACATCACATGTTACAAGCAGAGTATCTTCCGTTATAGGAAGATCTTCTATTCTGCCCAAAATGTCTCCAGTATCACGGATGTAGGAATTCAAATTGTATACATAAGGTCTAAGTATATAATCCAAGAATTGACTGGCACGTTCTGTTAAACATTCATTGCCCGAAATTATAGGCCTACCAGTAGGGCATATAGAGTTCTTATGCACCTTTGGCAACAGATACAACGCTGGAACTTTAGGATATGGTACCTCTAAAAATTGAAATTCTCTCTTAGAGATAACACCTTCTTTAAAGGCATCCAAAATCATCTTATCATAACTTCGTTTCAAATCATGTATTGGATTGCCCAAAATCTTTTTGTAACATTTGTTATCATTCAGCTGCCTCATAGCTTCCTTATTATACATCTCTTTTGGCCACAAAACTATATTACCCCCTTTGTCAGAGGGCTTGATGACAACATCATCCCATGTTTTAATATCAGATAAGGCTTTACATTCTTCTCTAGTGATGTTTCTATCCACAATAGAGTCTGGTAATTTCATAATATCCTTCAAAACCAGACTAGTGAATATTTGGACAGCTGGACAAATGTTACTTGATGGCATAAACGTAGATTTCTTCTTTGGTGCTGATATTACTTTGTGTCTAAATTGCTAATAATATCAAGAATGCTTGTGAAGATATTGAGAGCCAAAATAAAAAGATTACATCTGTGGCTAAGCATTTTTTAGATAAACATAATTCGGAACCTAAACTGCTTAAGGCGTGGGGTATACAAAGGATTGCCCTTGGATTAAGGGGTGGTAATCTTGAAAGAGCTTTACTACGTCAAGAAAATAAGTGGATTTTTTTGTTGGATACCCTAATGCCTAGGGGGCTTAATGAGGAGTGGTCTTTGCATGCTCATTTATAGTTCACAATAATATCTTAGTCAATATCACATGACATGTAGGTAATCTAGGATTCTCCAAATGACAGCTGTGGAGATCCGGATTTGCCATTAGGATATGTGTATAACCTTGTAAGATATGGGTCTGCTGAGCCTTACATTATAATGTTAAATATTATCTTCTTTTATTTATGTACATTGTTCTTTAGTTATATTGGTAATGTCATGTTGATTTTCCTCTTACTATGCCCGTTACACCATATAAGTGGGCGGTATACTGGTTTGCATTACGAGCAGCGTAGTTTTTGGGAACTATTTCATTGGATGCAAATCCCTCAACGGCTCATGTATTTTGTGAGTTGGATCGTCCATCTGTCAATCAATGTCACTCCTGTATAGGTTAGCTGGTGGGATAGTATTGACTGTTGATTGGCTCCTTGCAGGAGGTGATCCCATTTTGTGAATTTAAAAAGAGGCTCGTATAGAGCCGTAGCGTTACATACTATGCTATGAAGAAGTTGTGATACGAAACGCGCATCGCGTCTTTTTTCGATTTTATTAACTAGTTTAACTTTAGGAGACAGAGATCCTGATTTAAGATAGGATTATATTGTAGGTTTATGGCAAGCCGGATATGCCCCGGTATTTTTCTTTAGAGGCTTTGTTATATTCATCGAATATTTCTATTTAAGCAGTTCATTGGTCCACTGGATAACTCCGGGACTAACGATTTATATTTGATTACTATTCAATAGTTTAGTGGCAAGCCGGACAAGCCCCGGTATTGAATACTCTCACTTTAGCGGTTCATTAATTTACTGGATTATTCCGTTGTTAATGAACATATTTGACTGCTATTAGACAGTTGAGCGGCAAGCCGGATAAGTCCCGGTATTAGATAAATTTCATTCAAGCGGTTTACTAGGGTATTGGAGAATTCTGATACTCTAGATTATGCGTGATCATTATCAGGTAGCTGAGAGGTAAACCGGACAAGCCCCGGTGTTTCTGACTTAAGCGCTAGCTTATAGTGGCAAGCCGGATATGCCCCGGTAATTTTAGAGCACGCTTTAAGGGTTGTCATTTACAGATCAGCATCTTTGGTAACTCGGAGATGCCTCGGTAATCTGTTGTAGCTTTACCTGGATGATTGTTACATTAGGAGTTTAGCTACTTTAGTATACTTTGTATCTTAACTGTACCAGCTTAGATCAGATTTATGTATGAACATTGTTGCCTCTATATTTAACATTCACAGATTAGACTCTTGGTATGTTTATAGTTCGATACACATCTATGTACCTACATAAACAATTTGATGGCAAGCCGGATAATGCCCCGGTAGTACATGTTTAGGCTCTGTCCCTAAATACTATATATGTTAGTATTGTATTACACTTTTTGATTTTTAAGATTTTAATAAAAGTTAGGTTTTATTTCTAATTTATATTTGGACCAAGGGAACACAGTGTTTAGCTTTTGCAGGTGTGCTAGTGAAGCAGGGTTTCCTTTCTTCTTCTTTTTCTCTGTATCTCACTGTAGCCATAGACCCACAAACACCAACATTCAGCCTTGTCCCACAGTAGCCATAGGCCAACAAATACTAGCACCCCCAGCCTTGTCCCACAGTAGTCATAGAACTACATATTCTACCAATCAGCCTTGCCCCACTGTACTGGTATCCATAGAACCGAACATCATGACCTCCAGCCTTACCTTAATAGAATGTCAGAAACTCACATATTAAGAATATCCCCTCCCCCATCCCTTGTGCATACACTCCCCAAGCAAACAATGAGATTATTTTGATGGGTTTCTATAAGTAGGAATTTTTGTAGAAAATAGCAACAAATTGCCAGTCTTCCCCAAAAAATTCACACAGGAAAACATTTTTTACTTTCCCTTCCCTAATAGAGAGGTATCCAACAAATGACCCTTTATTAGATTTAGGGATTAAACGTCCCATTTATATAAATGAAAATTATGTGTCTCCTATAATGCAGTTGGTTTGCTCTAGCATTGCTCACCTTTAGTTTATAGCAATAAAAAATTGCAATGTTTGATCTTAAAGCAAACATCAATTACAATGATAATCTGTGTAACCCTTCTACTACAGAGTAGACTACTAATTAAATCAGCTGGAGCCACATGTTTTGGCTGATCCAGTTTGATGAAGATCATGCCCTTACAGCCCTCTGTCTATAATTATTACAATATTACAATATGCTTTAATAAATGTTTGGATAGCTTGCCAGTTTTATTAATTTAATTCACATCAATCAGTCTTAATGGATCATGAAACAAATCTGTGTATTTTATCTATAGCTGGCATGTCAATGAGGACAAAATGTGTAGAGCGGACAATATTAATTGCAGTTCACAGTACCCAAATCTCAAACAGAAACACACATTTTATAATGTAGAGAAAAACAGTTCTAGATTCTAGAGGGATATGTGTCTGGCTTTCTATGGCTTGCAAAGGCAAAGATGGGTGAAAGAGACCTAAGCACAAAAAGGGGAGGCTAACAATAGTGCAATACATATATTAGAAAAAAAACAACATTGAATATACATTACATATGTATTTAAAAAATATATGACTGTATAAATACATAGTATTTCCTATATAATTCAAGCAATAATTCCAAGCAGGTGAGACAGCTCAGTGTTAAATGCCCTGACTTCAGATCCTGCTCAATCCTCAAGGTTGCAGGTTTGAATCTGGCAGGGTCAACTCTGACCTTCATCCTTCCGAGGTCAATAAATGAGTACCATTGGTTGAGTAATAATAACATCTATTATTTTATCTGCCGATTTGGTTAATTCCGAGAGCGTGCGCTGAAAGAGTTTTGAGTCCAACTGGGAGAAAGGCGCTATATAAATACTGGTTATTATTATAAATAAAAATGAGATAGCTCAGTCAGTTAATGCACCAGTTGTAGAATATGTTCAAACCTCAGGGTTCCAGGTTCTAGTTCTGTCAAGGTCAACTCAGCCTTTCATCCTTCTGAGGTAGATAAAATTAATATCCATGACTTATTTGAAAAAGAGAGACAATTTCAATGTATCATTCCTGGAAAAATACTTTCCTGAACAAAAAATAAATAAATAAAAAAGTCTAAATAATCAACAGTAAACTGGTGTTACCCTGCCACCCGGTGAAACACACAGAAGATATATTGCCTTTCAGTGCCAAGGTTGTGCCCATGAGAGGTAGAGCCAGAAGAGCATCAGCTGATTAATTGAACTTTGCATATTCTGTAAATACTATTAGCTCCTTTAGTAATAAACCAGCAATGTTATTCAGAAAGCAAAGGATGAGCAATCCTAAAACAGATAAATGTGTCACAGAGGGAAACATTCCCAAAATGTCTTTGGTTGCTAGAATTGTCCAACATATTGCTTCACAATGCATTGGAGATCTCCCTAGCATCCAAGGGTGTTAAATAATAGCCTATAAAAGGATATATAAATTGGTGTAGGGACATTGACATTGTTTTGGTCATAACTATAACTCAGAATGTGGGTGTGGCCAGTACAACTGAGGCACCTCTCAAAATTTGGAACTTTAGACAGTTGCCTACTCTGCCTATTGGGAAATCCAGCACTAGTATCTACAATTACAGGCTTTTTTTCATGCTGGAGATTCCCTGATACAATACTGTGCTGTCTGTTCTGTGCAATGCATCCAGTTAAGGACAGAAAAATAAGCCACTTCATCTTCCAGAGGAAGTCAACTGTAGTTATACTGCATGAAAGAAGATAAATAATGACACTGCAATAACACGTCATGGATTTCCTGTATTTTTACACCACAAACAGTTAACATCTTGAATAATAGATAACAATGTGCTGAAGAGGTCTCCAGCATTCAATGGGTTGAAAAAAAACTATACAGTTGATTTAACAGGATTATGTTCTTCATCCATCAATCATGTATGGCAATATATTTCTTTGTGTTGGAAATACTGTGCTGTCTGTACATACAAAAGCTAATTTTAGTTTGCAATCAGAAAAAGGAATTATGGGTAAGGTTTCTTCTTTAGTATTTCTCTTTCAGACTGTTGAAGAAGAGATGAGAATAAAAAGCCAAGTTCAAGGACATTTGCAGCTATTCGTGAGGGTGTTAAAGCTCCAGATCTGTTGTTAACCCTGGGGTTTGAAATATTTTTCCTCAGGCATGGAAGTCCAGACAAATTTTCAATATTTTGCTTTTCATATCTTTTGCAGTAACTCATGTGGGTAACTTTCTTGGTACCTATGAAGACTATAGTAACATAGTAGATGAGGCTGAAAAAAGACAAACGTCCATCACGTCCAGCCCATGCCAAAATCACCCCTGTTGATACAGAGGAAGGCAAAAAAAGCTCTCTGGAGCCATTTCCAATATAGCCCCAAGCAGATGTGTGGGGGGAAATGTATTCCTTCCTGACTCCAGTTGGTAGTCAAATAGTTTCCCGGATAAATATCCTATCTGCTTTGAAGGCTTTGTCATAATTTTCAATATTGTTCTGTGCTAGATAGGCATCCATTGCTTTTTTGAATGCAGTTGCATTATCTGCAAGCACAACATCCCGAGGCAAAGAATTCCATAGCCTTACCGTTCTTACTTTAAAGAATCCCCGCCTTTGTTTTAGTTGAAAGCACCTTCCCTCTAGTCTTAATGGATGACCTCTTGTTCTTAGCTCAGCGCTTTGATTAAATAAAGTCTTTGTATAGACCTTGAATGTATTTGTAAATAGTAATCATATCACCCCTTAGACATCTCTTCTCTAACGTAAACAAAGACAGTTTGGCTAGTCTCTCTTTGTAACTCTGTTCCTCCAATCCCTCTGCCAGTTTTGTTGCACATCTCTGCACCTTTTCCAGTTCAGTAATGTGTTTTTTAAGAACCAAAATTGTACTCCATATTCTAGATGAGGCCTAACCAAGGATTTATACAGAGGTAGGATAATATTAACATCCCTTGCATCTACACCTCTTTTTATGCAGGCTAGTACCCTATTTTCTTTTGCAGCAGCTGAGTGACTCTGCACACTGCTGTGAGGTCTATTGTCTATCAGTACTCCTAAATCTTTCTGTAATGAGGATTTCCCAAGTTGTTTCCCATTTAGAATATATGTTGAAAGTTTGTTTCTACAGCCCAAATGCATAACCTTACATTTATCTACATTAAATCTGCCACATTTCTGCCCATTCACTTAGTTTATCTAAATCCTTCTGCAGACAAAAAACATCCAGCTCTGTATGTATTTCCTTACATAGCATAGTGTCATCATCAAAGATTGAGATGCTACTTTCAATTCCCACTTCTAGATCATTAAAAAACAAATTAAAAAGCATTGGTCCCAGGGCTGAACCCTGCGGCACCCCACTTATAACCTTAGACCAATTTGAAAAAGTTCCATTTACAACAACTCTCTGCCATTTATCATTTAACCAGTTCTCAATCCATGTACAGATAACACCGCCCAAACTGAAGCCTTTTAATTTATGCAGTAACCTGTTGTGAGGCACTGTATCAAAGGTTTTTGCAAAATCCAAGTATACTGCATCAGTATCAATTCCCCTGTCCAAATTACTACAATGCAAGTAAATTAGTCTGACGTAATCTATTCTTCATGAAACCATGCTGATTCCTACTAATGATATTGTTCGTCTATACATTTGATTTTTGTTTGTTTTTGTATAACTTCTCCAGCTTTATAACACTGCCTCTTGTAGTATTTGCATCATGTTTCAAGTGGTCAAAAATACAATACATTTAATTCCACATTTTACTAGTTACTTAGACTATTTGCAAAAACAAATTTAAGTCTAACAAAAGTTACAATTATTATTAAAACTTCTGCATCCCTGAAGTATGCAGATATCAAATACGTATATCTTTATAAACATGCAATTTATAAACATGCAATTTCTGCATCCCTGGAGTATGTAGATATCAAATATGTATAGTTTTATAAACACCTGCATGTTTGTCAACTCAAAATGCACAATCCATTTTTTTGTTTACACTGTAAAACTGTGTAACAGAAATCTCTATAACCACATATATTTTGGGACAGTAGACTACCGGAATAACTGAAGTTAATTGTTTTTAGATATATTTAATCAATAATTAAATTGTTAAAATTATGAGTTTTCAGGAAAAAAAAAGTCCACTAAAATCACTATGCAGAACAGAATCTTCAAGAAACTTAATGTAACAAACAAAAAACAGTGAAATACGAATTCAGAAAATATCCGAAGTACCTTGATGCACAATCAGTATGGATACATACAGGTTATGCTAACAGTTCCTCAAACTGGTAATTGTTCATAATATTAAAGGGGATGTGTCACCCCTATACAAGTTAGCCTGATTAGTTACATTATATAGAGAATATGTGTAAAAGTTTATTAATTTCTTTTTTTAAAGCTCTAGTTGGTCTAAACTGAAGTAATAACTGCTGCCCTGAAACTACTTTTGTATAGACTGTGGTTACTTGCTCTCTAACCACAGTCCGTCACTCTGCCTCTGCTCCCCTCCTCCCCTCCCTCCCTCAGTATAGATGACTGATGAAAGCAGAACAAAATTCTCATGCTGTAATAAGGCACTCTTTGCTCACTGGAATTAAGGCATGGCACACTGAAATAGGCCCGGTGGATGTATGCACAGACTGGAATAGGTTCTACCGGCCTTACCAATATACCGGGCAGAGCAGCCTTAACTGCAACTAAAGGATAGCAGCAATGGTCACCTCAGTGACTGGCTTAAGGTGTAATAGACCAGTTGCATGACATGGACGTACTGAGGCCCACTGGATAGACAGGATGGTATAGGCACCATATAATGCTGGAGCAAACCAGTACCTGTGTACGGGAGAAACGGAAACTCTACCAATGCTGTCTAGGACTGAACAGCAGCCGGTTTATACCTGGAGCAAACCAGTTCCCGCGTACTGGAGTGAACAATCTCTACCGGTGCTGAGAGATGTGCAGCAAGCAACCGGTTAACACATGGAGCAAACTAGTACCCGTGTACTGGAGTGACTGAAACTTCACCAGTGCTGTCTAGGACTGAACAGCTGCTGGTTAATACATGGAGCGAACCAGTACCCACGTACTGGAGAGACAGAACTTCTACCGGTGCAACGAGCAGCCGGTTATACATGGAGCGAACCAGTACCCCCGTACTGGAGTAACCAAACCACCACCGGTGCTGTCTGGATGACAATGAGCAGCCGGTATACAGGGAGCGAACCAGTACCCGTGTACTGGAGAGACTGAACCTCTACCGGTGCAAGGAGCAACCGGTTATACATGGAGCGAACCAGTACCCACGTACTGGAGTGACTGAACCTCTACCGGTGCAACGAGCAACCGGTTAATACATGGAGCGAACCAGTACCCGCGTACTGGAGAAACCAAATCACCACGGGTGGTGTCGGGATAACACTAAGCAGCCGGTTACAGGGAGCGAACAAGTACCCGCGTACTGGAGTGACTGAACCTCTACCGGTGCAACGAGCAACCGGTTAATACATGGAGCCAACCAGTACCCGCGTACTGGAGTAACCAAACCACCACCGGTGTTGTCTGGATGACAATGAGCAGCCGGTATACAGGGAGCGAACCAGTACCCGCGTACTGGAGAGACTGAACCTCTACCGGTGCAAGGAGTAACCGGTTATACATGGAGCGAACAGCCAGTACCCGTGTACTGGAGTGACTGAACCTCTACCGGTGCAACGAGCAACCGGTTAGTACATGGAGCAAACCAGTACCAGCATACTGGACTGCCTGAACCTCTACCGGTGCAACGAGCAACCGGTTAATACAGGGAGCGAACCAGTACCCGCGTACTGGAGAAACCAAACCACCACCGGTGCTGTCGGGATAACACTAAGCATCCAGTTACAGGGAGCGAACCAGTACCCGCGTACTGGAGTAACCTAGCTCTCTGCCGGTGCACGAGCAACCGGTTATCAGTGCAGCAAACCAGTACCCACGTACTGGAGAGTGGAACCCAAGTGAATGAAAATGTCACCAGGGCAACTGGAGGAGAGGTGCACACTGCAGGCGATCAGAAGCTGGAACACAGTCGTAGATGAACAGGAAACAAATCTACTGGCAGTCAACCGGATCAGGAACGGCAGCAGGAAATAGCAGCGGGGACAGCAACCCCAACCGGATCAGGAACGGATGCTGGAACCAGGGAGGCTGGCAAACAGGAACTCAGACAATCACGGACGAGCAGGAACAGAGGAATGGCCCAGGAAGCTCAGGAACCCAATGCAGACACAGGCAGCATAGAGACAACACAAAAGGGCAACCAAAGGGTGCCCAAGCTCAGTCTAAATAGGCAATACAGGGCGGGCTGAAAGCAAGCGGCCAATGGAGAGCCCCCTACAGGTAACTGACAAGGAAAGGCAGCAATCACGGGCACCTTGATAGAAACCCTGGTGTAACTCTTACAGACCTGGCCCAGCAGTGTAAGGTTGTCCTTGCAAGCAAGGCCAGTCTAGCCAGATTCATAAGATTCACAGGGATGTCAGTGCAGGACCATTTTTCAACTTCATTAATTTATTTCATGGGTATGGCAGAAAAAGGGTTTAATTCCCAGGTCTTGTGGCCAGTTTGGGGCATGTAATGGTGCTAATCCCCTATAAGTAACTGCATTTGAGCTACATGGTGCACTAATAATACAATAGTTTAGGCAAAGCCCTAGTATTTTGGAAACCTAGCAATTCTCTTGTTGAGATCAAATAGAAATCATCTACAAGGAACTGTAGATACAATGCACTAAAACAGACTGTTTTTTGAAGGACTACTAATTAGGTAAATCCTTCTGTTAAACAGCTGAAGACAATACAGCCAAAACATGTGATGTGAACATGGAATGTTCTCATTGACTAGAGAGACCAGCTGCACACACCTCACTGATGAGGTCCTAACAAGTCCAAAATTATGCCTCATGCAGAGGAGACTGGCCTGTCATTTTATAACTACGTAATCATTTTGAGGAGTATGATGAAGAGATCTAAAATGCATTGCTTCTGATCAGTCACTATCGGCTTCTGTTCTACCTTAGAGCCTTGTATAAATTAAAAAATTGAGCAAATCAAAGGAAAATATATTTATAAAATTAATCTTTTGCATTTGAATAATTGTGGGGCAGATCTCTCTAGCAGTCAAATGGTTAAACGCTTTACTTAACTCAATAGTAATGTAACATTTGGTACAATAGCCCCATAATTTATCCTCTTGTATTTATACATCTGCCCTCTTATTGCTACAGTTCATTCCTCCTTATATAGTAAAAATGTACATTTTTGTAGCCTGCACTAGTTGTTACTTGAAATGAATTAGGAGGATTGATTTCCAGTGTCATAATCAGAAGAGTTATTCACTAAAGGACAGAATAATTTAGAATATGATATTGACTGTCCAGTTTATTATATAGATCCCATAAAAAGAAAATCACTGTGTGATGAATGTCCTCTGCTTTACTGGTTTTTGCTTTTCCAAGTTATAGATTTTTTTTCCCTTTCATATCTATTCTGTTCTCATATCTTCATTTTTTTCTCACATATGCAAAAAGCTATATATTGGAAATATCTGAATGACTATTATAATATGTTAAATGTCCACTTTGTGGAGAATATACAATGGCTTACAGGAACAAGGAGACCAGGAGGGAGATGCACTAAAAGTTGATGATGTGGCCATATGATTTTGTGGATGTGTTCAAAGCACTTCGACTTTTTGATGTAGACCATCACCATATGCACTAAAATTTAAGGAAACAAGGGGAGGTCAGGAAAAGGTCCTTATTCGAATATAGGATTATTTATTTTTATCAATTAACAAAATGCATAGTGAGTGAACAGAAGAACAATCTAAATCAAATCAGTATTTGGTGTGACCACTCTTTGCTTTCAAAACAGCATCGATTCTTTTAGATACACTTGCAAACAAATTTTTAAGGAACTCGGCAGGTAGGTTGTTCCATACATCTTGGATAACTTACCACAGTTCTTCTGTGGATTTAGGCAGACTCAGTTGCTTGCTTTGCTCTCTTCATGTAATCCCAGATAAACTCAATGATGTTGAGATCAGGGCTCTGTGGGGGCCATAACATCACTTCCAGGACTCCTTGTTCTTTTTTACACTTAAGATAGTCCTTAATGACTTTGGCTGTATGTTTGGGGTCATTGTCAGGCTGCACAATAAATTTGGGCCTTCCAACATGGTATTACATGATGGATAAGTATCTGCCTGTACTTCTCAGTATTGAGGATACCATTCATTCTGACCAAGACCCCAACTCCATTTGCAGATATGCAGCCCCAGACATGCAAGGAACCTCCACCATGTTTCACTGTTTCCTCCAGATGCTCAATCTTGTACCTATCTCCAGCCTTCATCGAACACATTTTGACTCACCAGTCCAGAGCAACTGCTGACATTTTTCTACACCCCTGTTCCTGTATTTTCATGCATAGTTGAGCCACTTGGCCTTGTTTCCAGTTTGGAGGTATGGATGTTTGGCCGCAAGTCCTCCATGAAGACCACTTCTGATCAGACTTCTCCACACAGTAGATGGGTGTACCAGGGTCCCACTGTTTTCTGCCAGTTCTGAGCTGATGGCACTGCTGGACATCTTCCGATTGCAAAGGGAAGTAAGCATGATGTGTCTTTCATCTGCTGCATGAAGTTTCCTTGGCCGACCATTGCATCTATGGTCCTCAGCGTTGCCCATTTCTTTGTGCTTCTTCAAAAGAGCTTGGACAGCACATCTTGAAAGTCCTGTCTGCCTTGACATTATTGCCTGGGAGAGACCTTGCTAATTCAGTATAACTACCTTGTTGCTGTGTTCAGTCTTGCCATGGTGTATTACTTTTGACATTAAACTGTCTTCAGCAATCTCACTTTATTAGCTGTTTGGCTGTTCCTCACCCAGTTTTATTCCTCCTACACAGCTGTTTCTGCTTCAGTTAAAGATTGTGTTTCAACCTACATATTAAATTGATGATCATTAGCACCTGTTTGGTATAATTATTTAATCATACACCTGACTATATGCCTACAAAATCCCTGACTTTTTGCAAGTGTACCTAGAATTGACACTGTTTTGAAAGCAAAGGGTGGTCACACCAAATATTGATTTGCTTTAGATTTTTCTTCTGTTCACTCACTATGCATTTTGTTAATTGATAAAGATAAACTATTCTTATTTTTATGGAAAGCATTGTTACGTTACAGCATTTTTCATACCTGCCTAAAACTTTTGCTGTATGCTGCCCCACAGTTCCAGTTCAACACATACTGTCCCAACCACCATTCCAGTTCAACATATGCTGCCCCCCCTCCAAAGTTCCAGTTCAACATATGCTGCCCCACAGTTCCAATTCAACATATGCTGCCCCCACACAGTTAACCATTTGAGTGTCAGAGGGGTATGCATACCTCTCTAGTACTCAAAGAGTTAACTATGTTTTGCAGTGGTTGCTTACCCCTCTGACACTCAATGGGTTAATATCCAACATATGCTTTCCCATTCTGCCCCACACGATCGCTCCCTGTCTTTATAATTTAAAAAATACACATAGTGCAGGGTCTCTAATCTTGCACTATACTCCATTTTGTTTTCTTGTAAGAAAATCAGACCTCACAGGAGGCATTGGGACCCTTTCCGTGTCCTCCTGGTTTTATCACCTGTCCAATAGGATAGTTGATCAATGTAGTGACCAGGAAGGCACTCCTCCTACTCAACTTAATCATTCATGGCCACGTTGAAGACTTGGCTCTGTCTTTCATTATATAAATCCATGTTTAAAGGACACAAAATTTAATGATTTTTCAGATAGCTAAATAAACACTTACATATCATATTGGTCTGAAACACAATACATTGTAAGCCCAGCTGCCAGTTTATCATTTAAGTGTCAGAGAAGTGCTCAACGGACAAAGTGTGGTACCGTGTTACCCACAGAAAATGCAGGAGACTGTGCAATGATTTGCAATGCTTCGTTAAAAGCTAAAAGAAAATGCCTGCTGATCCTGCTTGTATTTAAAGTGGACTTATGTGAATTCACCTATATCAGTATTTGCATACCTACAGTGTATAGCAAAGATCTGTAGATTATATGTTTCCAAATGCTGAGAGTCTTCTGCACTGGACCCACAGGCAACCCAGCAGATCCATACCACAATACAGAACATGCCACTCTGCCAACACAAGACATTTTTGCCTTGCTTCAAGAACCAGACTGCCCAATGCAGGGCCAACAATGTATCACTGTCATTGATCCCAGGGGCTATACAGTAGACACCCCTAATACCCCCACATAAAGTAGACTCCAAATGTGGAGGTGCTTTAAAAGATCAATCTCATACCTGTCCAGTAGTGGCCAGATGGGTGTATACAACAGTGTGAAGAGAACATTGGTATCAATTTTACCAGCCATGACCTCAGATGGCAATTCAGAATCACTTCACGGAGATATATAGAGGGACCATAGATTTTCTGAGGTGTATAGGAATCAAGAAAAGGGTGATTGGGATAAATTAATCCTCCAACAAGAAGCACATTGGATTTATATTTATACTAGTAAAAGTCTGAATGAGGATTTTACATATCTAAGGAAGGCTCGGAAGAAGTAATTATACTTTCGTTTCAAATCTGAGGAACAAACAAATGGTTTTTGTTGACAAGTTACCATACATTCACATCATATCCAGAAAGAAAGTTGAAAAACTACATTGGAATGAATTATGAACCTTTGACCAGGATTAAATTCTGAGGGCGCTTGAGTGAAATGTATATTGGTCAGTTAAATAAACATGAAGGATGGAGTACATTGGTATAGATGTGTCTTGTGACACTACAAGATAAGGACACCAGAATCCATGTGTTTTGACCAAGAGATGGTACCTCTGAAAACTGCTTATAGAATGCTTACAGAATCTATGAGTAGAGAAAGAGCATTGAGAGTCCTTGTTCTGTAGGGGAAGGGAGTGGTAAAGAAATGTCATAATGCCAGCGAGTATTAATGTATGCTAAGAAGGACTGTTGTCTGTGGAATTTTGTGCAAATGGATAAGTGTATTAAATACCCTTAACCCTGGTTCTGTCACTCTGAGTAACAGGACAGGAGGCAGGCCCATATGGCAGAGGGGAGCTACTAAGCAGAATAGATACAGAAACACCATCCAGGGGCATATACAGGAGTGAATGGAAGCAATGTATCAAAATGACTTACATGCAGAGTAAAAGAATATGCTTTGGAACAATGGGCAGATAGACAAAGCAAAATCTCAAGGCTAACACTGAAGAGCTTCTGAAAGCAAGCTAAAGTGCATAGCTATTGAGCAGTGTCGACTACAAGTGTAACCTTCCTTCTGCTAAAATACATGGGAAATGTTATTAACCTTGATGCTAAATAGCCAGAATCAGTTGAGCACGACCTGGACCAGGATGAGTGAAAAGCAGCTGCAGCTAGCAGCTCATACAGGCAGTGAAACGGACTAGAAGATCACTAACAAACCAAGATTTCAGTATTCAAATTGGAAAACACATTCAGGTCAAAAGCAAAGCTAAAATCAGGGCAGGTGGAACACAAGAGGAGTCAGGGATTTACAAGTCAAGACCAAAAGACCCTATGCATATGCACCAAAATGTGAGACTGCTTGATGTAGACATCAGCATTTGTGTCCAGAAAAGCAGACAGGATGAAAGGTAATAGCAGAGCTGAATTTGAGTGGGTGTGTTCAGATAAACAGGCATAGCTGCAAATAACAGCAGAACATGACATTCTGGACCAGGTTCTTAGAGGTTCAAAGGGATGTAGTATTAGAGCCAGGCACCTCCTCCTGACTAACTATCCTTCTCTACACAATAACATTGTAGGAAGACAGAGTAGATTATAACTAGAGTCAATTTTACCTTGTCTGCGGGCTGTATCTGGATAACTATATTTTTCTACCCCATAATGTTGGAGGATGACGGAGTAGATTTTAACTAGGGTCTGTTTTACCTAATTTGAGACCTGTATTAATTGGGCTTTTCCTTTGACAAATTATTTATTGAACAATAGCTGTGACAGCACTGTGGGAATATCTGAACTGTAATGGAGAACTATTGCAGTTTATATTATGGAACAAAGATTTCATCATTGTGTTTTAGAAAGGAGAGATAGTTTAGGGATCCCTTCAGGCTATCCTTTTTGCTATGAGTTACCTTTAGATAAATGGGAGGGGTCATTTATGTGCATGTGATCTATTGTATTGTCTGTGATCACTTTGGGGGAGCACCTCTGAATTTTTCTAACAATGAAGTAGCAAGATTTTCACTGTTCATATAATTTTTGGAGTCCATATGAATTATATCTTGTTATGGTGTTCAATATAGATAACTTTCTTGTGTGCCCTGTGTGGGTACCCATTGTTTGATTCTACCCACAGGACCTCAAACTATGCTTACTGCAGATGGTAATCTAAAATAGGCTCATTTACTCTGACTGCTTCAGTTTAGCAATCCTAGCAGGAAAGGACATTTCTGTCTCCATACATAACATCCAGAATTGGGGCCATTAGAATTTTTTGTAAACAGCAAGGTGAGGGGGTTATTATTAGGAGGTGATGTATTTGTGATTAAAGGTACATTGTCTGCTCATGGTGATTATGGCAAGGTGTAAGGGCCCTATATTTAAAAGAAACAGTTGTAGATCTTTCTAATATGCAAGGGATTAAAAACAATTTGTATAATGGGGAATTTGTATTTGTTCACTGCAGCACAGTTTCTTTGCCCAGAATTACTCATTTTTTCTTTTGTGTATAAGTCCATTTCACAGCAAGGAAACATTGATTTGTAGGACTTAGGCTTGTTAGAAATAAACTTCCAAAATTGTTTTTTTTTTTTTTTTGAAGCACTATGTTTTTGGGTTTTTTTTAATCTATTTCATTTAAAGCACAAGCCCTGAGAAAAAAAATGGCCTACTAGCCGTCATGTTGGCCAGAGGCCATTGGCCAAATTTCCCTGAGTCTGAGTCCATAATTGCGGAATTTGCAACTGTTGTTCTTGCTGCTGCTGAGTTGTTTAAGCAGAAGGATAATTAGGCAGCTGTAGGAGAATGGAATCAACAACAGCAGTAACATGGGTGATGGATGATGAAGTTTCCACCTGCCACGACTAGCTCCAGAGATGCGCTTGAGGCAGTAGCAGCACTCTAACTAGCCCCCAGTCTATATGGAGAAAAGAAGAAGTTGGCCAATAATTCTTCTGCACCTGCCCCTCCACCAAAATCATGGATATGTTGTTATTAGAATATAAATGTTTCCCTTGAGAGCAGGAAAGTGCCTCTCATCAGCAACTGCAATGTGTGTGGTAAATAACACCTAGGGGCACAACTATATCCAAACACCATGACACCAGAAACCAAGTACTGCTGCTGTCACTATACCCCTTGTCCAGACCCCGCTAAGGACACATGACAGCATACCGACAGTTTAATAGTAAAAATGAACCCTCCATGCCAGCATCTTAGCATATGATATGGAATGGAATCTCCTCAGTTGCCGCTTGATGACCTGCTTGCGATTCTCCTCCACCACACTGCCATGTGTGGTCAGTGCACCAGACAGTGTGCAATGGGTGGACACGAATTGCCACATCCTAACATCAACAGAGTGGCTATCATTTGATGGGGGAGGTAATGATGAACAAGGTGGATTGGCAGAAGATGTAGTTACCCTAGAAGGTGATGGTGATGGCGAGCAGGTTATTTCACTCATCATGGTACTTCCAGTCTCTGCCTGGGTTTCTCATTTCTTCCTCCTCGTTGATCTTTTCCTCGCCTCTTGTTGCCTTTCTGGAGAGTCATGTGGTACAGCAACTGCAGTGCTTGATTTATGTGATGTGTGTTTGACTTTAACATGTCATGGTGTCTGTGCTTCATGTGTTATATTAGGGGGCTTGTGCCAAGGTGTGTTCCCTCCTTTCCTCTTTTCTTGTCACAAATTGTGCACAGTGCCCTTGATGATGACTGCACTGTGCCTGCCCCAAGAGAAAAATAGTCACCCATAACTTCAGGGGGGAGGGAACAGGTGGAGAAAAATGGCATTTTCTTCTTGTCCTCCACATTCCCCTTCACTGTCTATTTCAGCGGATAATGTTTCTGCTGTTGCTGTTACTGCCTCAGATCTAGCACTGCAAGTAGGAACAGGAGTATTGCTGGTGCTGGCAAGTGGAACCTGTCCTAGTCCCACTTCACTTGTTGACCTCAAGGTGGTCAGTGACACACTAGCTTTCTGCTCAGCATCCTGCTTCCCTTGCAACTCAGCAGCAGCAGCAAAAAGAGCAGTTGCAAATTCCGCAAGTTCCAAAAGCTCATTACTAGTGGTGGTGGTGATGCCCATCCTCACCTCTGTCTCCCATTCCTTAAAAAGGCCATCAATGTCTTTTCCACCCCTGCTTCTCTACCATCATCATCATTACCACTACTAGTCCCTACGTGCTGCTGCTCTATTATAGACATCTCACTGCTGCTTGGAGGAGGTGATGAGCAATGTGACAGAGGGTCCTCTAATGTCACACTTGGCATTTCTTTTTGACCTGAAAAAGGCAGACTGGCAGCAGTAGCAGCAGGCACAGGCAACTGATCTGTGCTCCTGTTGGTGGTGGTATTATTTGTGCGCCTGCTCTTCCCCAACAACAGTTCTGGCCTGTTAGTCTTCAAAATCATGTTTCACTTGGACACTTAGTGAAGGGAAGGGGAGGACTCCCAAGGTCAGAGGAGTGGTGTGGGCTCCCTTGATCTCTAATCTGGAGGCTCTGAAATGTATTGTTGATTACCCATCCTTCAAGCCTAACGCTAACAAGCTACTGGACCTTAGTAGTAGTAGAACCAGCACTGGCAGAACTGCTTGGGGATGGCAAGTGTGACTTAGGGTCCCTTGCTGTCACACTTGGCACCATCTTCTCCTTCCCCCCCTCCTGAGTATTTCAAGACACACTAGCAGCAGTTTCAGCACTGCTGGCAGCAGGGGCAGCACGTCTGACAGTAGGCACATCACTAGTGGCAGCAGGGGCAGCACATCTAACAGCAGGCACAATACTGGGGGCAGCAGGTTCAGCACTGGCAGCAGGAACAGAACTGGTGGCAGTGGGGCAGGATGTCTGGCAGCAGGTACAGCACTAGTGGCAGCGAGGGCAGCACATCTGGCATCAGGTACAGCAATGGTGAGAGCAGGGGCACCACATCTGGCATCAGGTACAACAATGGTGGCAGCAGGGGCAGCAATCTGGCATCAGGTACAGCAATGGTGGCAGCAGCTACAGCAATGGTGGCAGCAGGGGCAGCACATCTTGCAGCAGGCATGGGCAGCTGACCTGTCCTGCTCTCACTTTCACTACCCTTATCTTCTCCCCTTGTCATTAATTTCCACAACAACCTAGGGGTGATTTAGGGGGACTGGACAGCATTGTTCTGTAGTGCTCACTTCTTCCTCAGACTCAGTGGACACATAGGAGTCCTTCCATTTCCTCCTTTTACTATTTTTAAAGCTGCTTATAGTGGTAGCAGTGACTATGAGCCTCTCCTGTCTCAGTTTTTCCAAACAATAACAGCACAACAGCACAACACATCTACCTCGCTCTTTATCTGCTTCTATTGTGTTTCGCTTCTGCAAATATGTCACGTTTTTATAACGAAAAGGCCAAAATCACGTTAATTAGTAGGCAGAAACTTTATAGCCACTGAAAAATTAGCTAGGAATTTTGGCCAATGGGCGAAAAATGCAAAGATTTTAATTGCTGTTTTAAAAGTGGATCTTCCCATGAAAAAGTGAACAATAACATGATTTTCACAGGATTTCTCGTGGGAACACTGCAACAATTTTTGCCCATTCCTAGTGTTAATGTTACAAGCCCTGAGGAATCACATCAAAGAAAATTGTTATCACTCGGGCTTGTTAACATGACAAGCCCTGAGGAATCACACCAGAGAAAATGTTTATCACTCAGACATGTTAGTGTCACAGATTTTTAACACTCAGGCTTGTTAACCTGAAAAGCCCTGAGGAATCACATCAAAGAAAATTTTTGTCACTCAAGCTTGTTTTATCACAAGCCCTGAAGAATCACATCAGAGAACATTTTTATCCCACAGGCTTGTTAATGTCACAAGCCCTGAGGATTCACATCAGGGAAAATTTTTATCACTCAGACTTGTTAGTAACACAAGCCCTGAGGAATCAGTGATTTGTCAGAGACTTAGGCTTGTTAGAAACAAGCCCCACCATTTTTTTTGTAGGCCTCCGGTTTGTTTTCAAATAACAAGCCCTGAGAAAAATAATGCTCTACTGGCCTAATGCAAGCAGGCTGTGACATCTATCATATAAAGGTCCTGTCAAAATTACAGGCCAGCCACAAAATGCCAGACAATTATTCTCTGAACAAGGTAAACAGCTAACCCCAGGCGTATGTTTTGGCCTGATTGGCCCACGTTGGTGAGGTGCATCTAGTCCCTCTATGCACTTGCTCACAAATGCCCATTGCATTTATCCCCTTGAATGCTACACAGGACAAGAGTCTATTGCATTGTTTTGTAATGCATTGGGGACCTCTCTAACATTAAAGGAATAAAAAGACTATTTTAAATCAGTGGAATTCAGGTACATTGTATTTATTACCTATGGCCTGGTTTGCACCAGATTTGCACCTTTGCTTTGTACTTCAGCCCCAGTGGCATTAGAGAACTTAACATGTACAGTTCCCCAACACCCACATTATCCAGTGAACAAAGTTCTCAGAAGGATTTTCTCTAGCACCAATAGGCACCAGTTCCACAGTATAAGTATAAAAAGACCCAAACTATCTGCTCTGACCTACACCCACATGCACTTCTGTAACTTTCAGTCCTATTCTGCTCAGCCTGCAGATATCTCTTACTGTGCCCCTCCCTCCACATGACTTATGTTGTTACCAAAGGTTATTTAGTCCACTAGAATCAGGTCACTACCAGAATGCTCTGCCTGTGGATCATTTCAGCAGCCTGCAAATGATTCATTCTTGCAGGACCAGTGATAATCAAGCAATCATCTATTGTCCATAAAGAAATGCTCAATCCTAAAAACCAGCCGTGTCAGAAACCATCCATGATAAAAGAAGATAAATAGGACAGCAAAACAGGACCAAGTCATAGGTATTTTATTTGAAAAACTCAGGATTTGAGTCTTTTTTGTATATCTCCAAACCCGTATACCATTATATTCTCAGTCCAACCCTCTGATATCTAAAAATTATAAAAGCTGGAAATTCAATAGACAGCTTCATATAACAAGATGTTTCTGTTTTCCTTCCATTTTCAAATAATTTGGAATTCCAACATGTCCTTCCTGACAAAATATTCCAACAATAGTCCAATAAAGACTTTGACTCTGTCTGAAATGCTGACACAAAGGGACCTTAACTCTTTACTGAATTCAAACAAATATGACCTCCTTTCTACCAATCTGTGCACTTTTTTTCAGGTCAAACACATGTATAGACCATTTTACCATACCTCATACCTAAACTGGATAATAACCCAATGGACTGTAATTAAGCAATCGGGACTTATCCTCTTTAACTAAGCTACCATGTACCAGCATTTACTACTTATTTATTTAGAAAATGTATTTATTTATTTAGAAAATTTTTTACCAGGAAGAATACATTGAAATTTCTCTCATTTTCAAGTATGTCCTGGACAGTTTTCAGTACAGGGTTGCATATTTATACAAATTGAGAAACATTATATATTACATGTTATTAAATATACATACGAATATATTTCATTGAATTGTTTTTTTTCTACAAGCAAACTTTGTCTGGATGAATTCTATTCACTTTGGAACAAACTATTTTTTCTTGAACCTCGTATATTTCGGTGAGCAGGTGGTACCCAATGTCACCGACACCCAAGTGGTTAATATTGAGTGCTTTTGTCACTCACAACTTGAATTTCAATCCCCCCACTGATGCACTTGGTTTACTGCAGAATTCTCCAGTGTGTCACTGATATTGAATATACTTGTCTTAGGCATGTCAAACAACCTTCTCAAGATCTCCCACATACAATACTAGTACAAATGGTTCACTTGGCAATAAAGAGGTTAGACTGAAAAAAGAAGAAATATTCATAGCCTATAATTAAGGCAAATTGCATTACTCTTATCTGGAATTGCTCAAGCTGCTTGTGAACGAGAAGGCAGAAGGTGGAGGTTTGTTCATGAGGAAAATATTGCTTGATTATAAACAAATGTGTGTCAAACAGTTCTGTAGAAGCCAAGGAAATCATGTATTCGCTAGGTTAATAAAGAAATGTTAAATGACCTTATTGAGGAAGCCAAATAGGTAAAAACCTGGGCCAAACTGCACCATAGGTCAGCAGTTTACAGCTCCAGTCCTCTGGGCACACCAACAGGTCATATTGTAAGGAAATCCCTAATTAGAAACAGGTAGATCACTCACAATTACTGGACCACTGATTACACACATGTTATTAAGCAGGAATATGCTGACAACATGACCTGTTGGTGTGCCTTGAGGACAAACTTTGGGAAACACTGCCATAGGAGACAAATAAAAACAGAAAAAGTCCAGACCTCACTTGAATTCAAGGGGTTAAAAGCCCTAATTGAAATCAACACAAATGTTTGTCTGTCACCTACGGTGCAGCTGGTTTCCCTCAGAAAAGAAACCTTTTAACTTCCTGAATCTGGTACTTAGTCCCCTTTTTTATTTTACATAACCCTCTAAAAACATAACTGGATAATAACCCAATGGACTGTAATTAAGCAATCGGGACTTATCCTCTTTAACTAAGCTACCATGTACCAGCATTTACTACTTATTTATTTAGAAAATGTATTTATTTATTTAGAAAATTTTTTACCAGGAAGAATACATTGAAATTTCTCTCATTTTCAAGTATGTCCTGGACAGTTTTCAGTACAGGGTTGCATATTTATACAAATTGAGAAACATTATATATTACATGTTATTAAATATACATACGAATATTCATACATATGGAAATTTGAAAATTATAAACAGTTACACTCTGTTTTTAGATACAGAGAAGCATTTACTTTTAAGGATTTTAGACTGGGAGCAGATTTGATTATTTCAGGCAGATTGTTCCAGGTCTTTGGAGCTCTGAAGGAGAAGGCAGATCTTCCTTCTTCTTTCTTGTATTGTGGTATACGTAGCGAGTTGTTTGCGGTGGAGCGGAGGTTATATTTAGTATGGAGAGCAGGAGTGAGCAAACTGCTCAGGTAGTGTGGTAGTTTTCCAGAGAAGTGGTTGTGTACTAAGCAAGAAAGGTGAAGGGCACGTCTAGATTTGAGTGTTAACCAATTTAGTTCTTTTAACATATCACAGCGATGAGTAGTGTAATTATATTGGAGGCTAAAGCGGCATATTGAATTATACTTCCCATAAAATATGAGATTCACCACACTAGAATCCAAAATGGCTCAAGGATGTATAACTACATTTCCACAAACACATTATCTAACTTTTCTAGAAGGTGAAAAAGCTCATGGCTACATATGTTCGTGAAGAGACCTGTCTCCTCCTGCAGAGATCATACTTCCGTCTGACCCTGGCAAAAACAGCAGGTGTGGCTCCAACAGACCAGTGCCCAAAGCTGACCTGCTGTGCATATTCCACTTATGCCCACACATTTCCATATACTGGCATGCAATCTCAAGATTTTTCCATAACACCTACTTTTTTTCGCTACAAATGTCCAATACAGCCTTCATTTTTGGTATTTATGACAGATGATCCTGCTTCCAAATTGCAAGTCCAACTAGATGTAACTATGTTAGCTTTTAATTGCATTTTAACAGTTTGGGGTAATTCATTCCCATCCGCATTTAAATACCTTAAAGGATAAATACTGAATTTCACCAAGCTTTACTGTAGTGTTGTATAAAATAAAGAACATAAAGGAGAAAAGTTCATTACATTATGGGAACCATTAATTAACATCATCCCTTATACCAAAAACAAGATTTATTCCACAATTTTATATACAATGGTTGATTGACAGCAAGAGAGAGCTCAGAAAACATGCATACTAATCCCTACAATCTCCCTTATCCATGTCAACAGCACATGGTACATACGTACTGCATAATAAAAAAACAAGATAAGCTTTTTGTTTAGTTGTCAGTTGGCACTTATTTTATCTTTATTTTTCTTTTACAGTTTGTTATATTACTACAGATTTCACTGTATTCCCCAATTAACACTGATGGTTCACAGTGAGATAGCCTGTTCTCTCTAAATTGCTTATCATTACTGTCCAATGAATACTACAGAGGTTTCCAATGCATGGCTATACAATGTGGTGGAGACTTATAGCATTCAAGGGGTTAAAACCCCATTGAAATGAATGGACATTTTGAGAATGCTTTTTTCTCCCATATGGTTTGTTGAAGAATTGCTTAAGTTTGCTTTGATACATAAGGCCCTTACTTTTCCATCTATAAATAGAAATGTACCCATATGAAATATAACTAAACAGATGGATAGCAGAATGATGAAAATATGTCTGGCCTCAAAGATATTAGAAGTAGGCCAGCCTCTGGGACTCAAAAGTTAAAGATTTCTGTCTCTTTAAAGAGACTAAGATTTTCATCCCCAAATGTATACACGTCTTCAGTTTGTGCAAAACTCTGTAATTTACTGATCAGAATTATCCCCTTGCAGAACTAATCATATAGCAAAGTGTTCCTGGAATAGTTTTTTGTTTGTCTATTTATTTATTTATATTTAATTTCTAGCATGGCCATATGGTTCCATGGCACGAATCTCTGCCAACATGAAAGCAGAAAGTGAATTTGCTTGCTTACATTATTACCATTGTTCCAAGTTTACTTTTTATGGAGAGCCATCTGCTGCAAACACATGGGAATGACTGCATTGTTTATATATTAAATAGAATTTCACAAAAAGTTTATAATAAACATATTTCATTGAATTGTTTTTTTTCTACAAGCAAACTTTGTCTGGATGAATTCTATTCACTTTGGAACAAACTATTTTTTCTTGAACCTCGTATATTTCGGTGAGCAGGTGGTACCTAATGTCACCGACACCCAAGTGGTTAATATTGAGTGCTTTTGTCACTCACAACTTGAATTTCAATCCCCCCACTGATGCACTTGGTTTACTGCAGAATTCTCCAGTGTGTCACTGATATTGAATATACTTGTCTTAGGCATGTCAAACAACCTTCTCAAGATCTCCCACATACAATACTAGTACAAATGGTTCACTTGGCAATAAAGAGGTTAGACTGAAAAAAGAAGAAATATTCATAGCCTATAATTAAGGCAAATTGCATTACTCTTATCTGGAATTGCTCAAGCTGCTTGTGAACGAGAAGGCAGAAGGTGGAGGTTTGTTCATGAGGAAAATATTGCTTGATTATAAACAAATGTGTGTCAAACAGTTCTGTAGAAGCCAAGGAAATCATGTATTCGCTAGGTTAATAAAGAAATGTTAAATGACCTTATTGAGGAAGCCAAATAGGTAAAAACCTGGGCCAAACTGCACCATAGGTCAGCAGTTTACAGCTCCAGTCCTCTGGGCACACCAACAGGTCATATTGTAAGGAAATCCCTAATTAGAAACAGGTAGATCACTCACAATTACTGGACCACTGATTACACACATGTTATTAAGCAGGAATATGCTGACAACATGACCTGTTGGTGTGCCTTGAGGACAAACTTTGGGAAACACTGCCATAGGAGACAAATAAAAACAGAAAAAGTCCAGACCTCACTTGAATTCAAGGGGTTAAAAGCCCTAATTGAAATCAACACAAATGTTTGTCTGTCACCTACGGTGCAGCTGGTTTCCCTCAGAAAAGAAACCTTTTAACTTCCTGAATCTGGTACTTAGTCCCCTTTTTTATTTTACATAACCCTCTAAAAACATAACCTTTTGTACAGGGGAAATGATTATTACTGAATGAGGGGATTAAAACCCTGGTTCTTGCCAGTTTAGACCATATTTTTCTTACTATTAGTAATGGTTCAACTGGGCTGCATAGTGCAAAAAATGCTTTAGTATGACCCAGGCCCTGGTTCTCTTGGTTGACCTAGTAACTCCCATGCCCTTTGATTTGCTTTGTAATGCACTGGATACCTCTCTAGCACTCAAGAGGCTAATAAGCATGCCAGTGGGTGAGGAAAGATACACCAGATGTTAATAGCAGATCATTAATATATAATCGCAGTAACAGTATATTGTGAGAAAACCCCAAGTATCCAGACATAACATCAAAGAGTCACCCTCTTCTTCAGGCAATCCTTCATATCCCAGTGGCTGAGGAATAATTCACATGTGAATCTGTGTAGTGTCAATCACAAAAGGCTAGAAAGTGCTTCAGCTTATTTCCCCAGTGACCCCGATCTGATTAACGATGGTGCAGGTGATGTTTCCACTTCACTGGCCATTTCTCAAAAATGTACCAAGTCATATATACTCTGGGGTAATTGTGAGGTAACTAGGGATGGGCAAAAATTTCCGCCTCAAACTGAAATCGGTGAAAAATGGCACTTTCTGCTTGGCAAAAAATGTCCAGCGAAAAGTGCAGATTTTCACACTTTTTTCGCCTAGCTCATTCCATTGAATTCAATGGGAACATTTAAATATTATTTTATTTCCAAAGGCATAGCATAAAAGGGGCATGAGGGTGCCTGTATTGGTGGGGTGTGGGGAAAGAATCAGTTAAACAGGGAATGTTTTGGTGGGTTTTGTTTACTGGGATTAGGGGCAGTTAATAAAAATAAATCCTAAATACAATTCAGAAAATCCCGTAAGAAATGGTATAAAATGGGTCTGAGGAGGTTGTCTGTATTGGTGGGTAGAGTCTGGGGAATGAACCAGTTGAACAGGGAATTTGTTTTTGGGGGGGTTTCTTGACTGCTATTGAGGGTAAAGTTATTAAAAAAAAATCAATAAAATAAAATAAGAAATGTGTATGTAAAGTGATAGAGACAAGAACCCCCTGACATAAACTGCCACTTGGGTGGAATGATACTTGATAGAGTATTTTGTAGAGGATGATTTGTTAGATTTGTTGTTAGAGGCCCAAGCCATGAGGAAACATTGATTTGTAGGACTTAGGCTTGTTAGAAACAAACCCACAAAAATTGTTTTTTTTTTCTGTAGGACTATATATTTTTTTATTATTATTATTAGTATTATTATTTTTAAAGCACAAGCCCTGAGAAAAAAATGCCATCTCAGCAGCAGTTCATGTTGGCCAGTGGCCACTGGCCAATGTCAATTGTCCTCTGTCCTGAGTCCATAATTGCGGAATTTGCATCTGCTGTTCTTGCTGCTGCTGCTGAGATGTTTAAGCAGCAGGATGATTAGGCAGCTGAAAGGGAATGGGATCAACAAAAGCAGTAACATGGGTGATAAATGATGAAGGTTTCACTTGCCACGACTAGCTCCAGTGATGCACCTGAGGCAGTAGCAGCACAATAATTAGCCCCCAGTATATGTGGAGAAAAGAAGAAGTTGGCCAATAATTCTTCTCCACCTGCCCCTCCTCCAAAATCATTATGTTGTTATTAGAATATACATTTTTCCCTTGAGAGCAAGAACTGTGGCTCTCATCAGCAACTGCAATGTGCACAGTGTGTGAGGTAAATATCATCTGGGGTCACAACTGTATCTAAACACCATGACACCAGAACCTAAGTACTGCTGCTGTCACTATACTCCTAAGATCTAACTAACTTAACTTTTACTATACCTCCCGACCCCAATTCCTCTCTCTCCCGAGCCCGCAGCACCCCCCCGCCCACCAGTCAGCAGTTACCCAGTTACCCAGTATGTACAAGGGTCATACACAATGTTACGCATCAATCATAAGTCACAACCATCCACACAGCAAGCAGACATGACCTCAATCAGTCATCACCAGTAAGTCGCACATCATCAAGTGCCACAATATTATCTGCTCTATCTGTCCACCAGGTTTGCCATCTTCCCCAGATCTTGTTGAACTTAGTCGGGGTACCCCGGTGTAAGTAAACCAATTTATAATGTTGAATATACTGTAAAACCAGGTTTATCCACGCTCTACAATTGGGAACTCTGTTTGACATCCAGTTCAAGGCCACCACCTTTCTCGCCATCACCAAGAGCTCGCTCAGTAGAGATCTGTCAGTTGCGTCCTCAATCTCATCAGGAAAAACAGACAGTAAACAAATCTTTGGATCCACAGGAACAGGTCTCCCCAACACCAGGGCCACAATACGCATTATTTCTGTCCAAAACCTCCTGACTTCAGGACACTCCCAAATCATATGCAAGTATGTGCCCTGGACATTATCACATCAAAGACAACAGTCGGTACCAGAATCCCCCATTTTGTACAATCTGACCGGCGTATAATAAATTCTATGTAGGATATTCAGCTGTATCATCAGGTGTCTAGTCGACGTCGCCACCAGTGCTGGTCCTGCCTTAGCCAAATCCCATTCCCAATCCTCTAATGGACCCACGTCCATTTCCCATTTGTTCCGTGAAGGGAACTCCTGATACCTCACGTGAGATTCTAGCCTCTGGTAAATGAAAGAGAGGCTCAAGGATCATCAATCTAGTAAGAAGCAGAAACATAGAAATCATCGGGGCTCGATTGCCCCACTGAGCTCTAAGAGCATGCCTAATACACAAATATGAGTAAAAGAGATTATGTGGTATATGGTACTCGTCATGTAATTATGCAAAGGATTTCAGCTGATTATCCTGGTATACTTGTCCAAGGGTATTAATCCCAAATTTAGCCCACAGGGGACCAAACTCGCTACTAAGTAAATGGTGTATCCTCGCAGCGCCCCAAAGGGGGTATCCGGATCCATGGCTATATATCCAAGCAACTTTTTTAATTCCACCCACGCCTCATGTAGGGTTGTGGCCAATGGAGTCCAAATTTTAAAAACTGCGGGACCACCATGTAAAAATTGGGGCAGCCTATAAGCAGGATGTAATAATAATATATCTATTTGAGTAGTCTAGTAACGAGGCTGGGGAGAAACAAAATCTAACGCATACCGACATTGTGCTGCCAAGTAGTACCTATAGAAATTGGGCAAGGCAATTCCCGCTTCACATTTTGGTCTCATGAGAGTAGTGAGCTTGAGTCTGGCCCGACCCCCTCGCCATATGAAATGCAAAACAATTTTGTCTATTTGTCGGAAATATTTTTTAGGAATAGGAACCGGCGTATTTTGAAAAACATACAAAAATTTAGGCAAAAAAATAATTTTAATGAGGTTCGATCTACCAATAACATTTAAGGGCAGACGAAGCCATGCTATTGTTTTGTCGCTAAAGTATTGAATAGTAGGTATCAAATTCAGCACCAAAAAGGAGTCCGTCGTCGCTACCACCCTAATCCCCAAATATGTACGCTCAGCCACATAAGAAAGCGGGATGTCCGTTGGTTGAGATTCCCGTAGACCCTTATCAATCGGAAATTAAAAGGACTTAGTCCAATTTATTTGAAATCCAGAGTATGTACCAAAATCATCCACCAATTGTAACGTGGTCCGCAAGGAATTTCCATCATCCCCTAGAAAGAGCAGGATGTCATCAGCATACAATGCGAGTTTTTCCTCTCTGCCCTCTATACTGAGTCCTCGAATCAACGGATTTGCACGAATTAGGACAGCCAGGGGCTCTAGGGCCAGGGCAAATAGGTCGGATGAGAGTGGACAGCCCTGCCTAGTGCCACGATACAGGGAGAAGAACGGTGAACTCAGTCTGCCCATCACCACAGAAGCCCTGGGATTACTATATAAAATACGTATCCATTTAATAAAGGATGGCAAAAACCCAAAACCCTGGAGTACGTGCCAAAGGTATGACCATTCGACAGAGTCAAAGGCCTTAGATGCATCAAGAGATGCTATCACCCGAGTCCCAATGGTATCGTGAGGAAGTTGCAGGTGAATAAATAGCCTTCTAAGATTATGTGACGTTGATTTGCCTGGGATAAAGCCAGTTTGATCTTCGTGTATTATGGTTCCCAGCACCATATTTAAATTGGTAACCACAATTTTAGCATCCGTAGTCAACAAGGAAATGGGCCTGTAAGAGTCACAGAATTCCGGATCCTTTCCTGGTTTGGGTAATACAATGATGGAGGCATTATTCATGGAATCCGGAAGGCGTCCATCATCAATAGCAGCATAAAAGGTATTCAATAGATGGGAGGGCCAACACATCCACAAATTCTTTATACCATTCTACAGGGAGACCATCCACACCCAGTGCCTTGCCCGCCGGCAAAGCACTGATAGCCTCCACTACCTCTCTGAGAAGTATAGGAACATCTAGCATTTGTTTATGTTCAAAGGAAAGTTGTGGAAGGTCACATTGACCAAGAAAGCAAAAAATCTGTGACTCAGAGCGGGTCAATCGGGATTCATATAGATGAGAGTGGAAGCGCTGAAACCGCGAGTTAATCATCTGTGAATCTAATATCAATTCACCCCCGGGATCTCGGAGTGAAGAAACTGACGGAGTCTGTAACGGTTTTCAGACACTTAGACAGCAGGTTTGAATAAAACACAGTTTTATTAAAACAAAAAATAACGAACAGGGTCGCCCTCAATAGGCCACACAGTAGATAGCAAGAGATAGACACATAGGCCTTCACAGGACCAGTATACAGGAGTACAAATAATACATATACTGTCACAGGACAGGCTCAGAATAGCGACTGGCAATCAATAGTTAAATGCATAGGAATCGTCAGTCTCTGTTGTGGTGTTTGGAACGCCCAAGGTGAATAAGAGGCAGCAATAGGTGCTAGATTGCACAACACCTTAAGTCCACTGATGTCGTTAGCTGCTTTGGTAATGCAGAGACTGAGACAGAAAGCTGTGGAGCAGTTTGCGGATAGCCCCCACGGGCGTGTAACGAAGACAACTTGTAATGCAGAAGCGTGAGCCTCTAGCCCCCACGGGAGTATAATGGAGACTACTGATGTTGCAAGAGCGTGAATCGCTAGCCCCCACGGGCGTGTAATAGAGACCAACCGTACAGTGATAGCTTGAGCCAAATAGCCCCCACGGGCGTATGATAGAGACACTTTGCACTGCAAGAGCATGACTCGCTAGCCCCCATGGGCGTAAAAGGAGACCAACCGTACAGCGATAGCTTGAGCCAATGGCCCCACCGGGCGTATAACGGGAACCACCGGTGCAGAGAGTGCTAGAGCCAATAGCGCCTCATAGGCACGTAACTGGATACCGACTACTCTGCTTAGGATGACAATATGAGCCGCCGTCTACCAAGGCCCCAACACGGCCGGATCAGCAGGAGCAGCGGGAGTATAACGGCTCTGCAAGAGTTAACAACAGCACCAGGTGGATATATAGCACAGCAAGTAAAATCGGAGGCTCAGCATATAACGGTATCGCCCTGCAAGTGCCACGGAAGACTCAGCTTTGGGTAGTACAGCTCTGCAAGCGTAACCGGAGACTCAGCTTAGTAGTACAGCTCTGCAAGCGTAACTGGCGACTCAGCTCAAGAGACACGGCTCAGCAGGCGTTAATGGATACAGTCTCGATCCAATCAGACGCGAACACAGAAGGAATCAGAATGTCACCGAAGCGACAACAGCAGCAGGAACGTCAGCCAGGCTGGGTCGGATCACGGAGGAGATTCTCAGACAAGCCAGATCAGCAACGAGCAGGAACGTCAGCCAGGCCGGGTCAGATCACGGAGCAGATTCTCAGACAAGCCAGATCCGCAACGAGCAGGAACGTCAGCCAGGCCGGGTCAGATCACGGAGCAGATTCTCAGACAAGCCAGATCAGCAACGAGCAGGAATGTCAGCCAGGCCGGATCAGATCACGGAGCAGGAACACAGGAGAATCATCAGAACAGGCCAAATCGGTACACCGGAAATCAGGAACACAGGAACTCAGCAACAGCAACACTGGCTCTGGAACACCACGAAAGGGCACCTGACAGGTGCCACTAGTCTGGAATAAAAAGGGTCACCAGGGGCAGGCCAAATAGGCTCAACCAATAAGGGAGCAGCACAAGAGAGAGTGACAGAGGGAGATCACGGGAACCGTGATAGTACCCCCCTCTCAAAGACCCCCTCTCCCTGCCGGAGGTCTTGGTTTCTGGGGATATTTAGAGTGGAAGTTGCGCAACAGTCTGGGTGCATGGAGGTCCTTATGATCCACCCAGGAACGCTCCTCAGGTCCACAGCCCTTCCAATGGACCAAATATTGCAACTTCACCCTAAATCTCCTAGAATCAATGATACTCTGAACCTTGTACTCCTCTTGGCCCTGAACATCCACCGGCCCAGGGATTACTGGAGTGGTAGTGTAGCGGTTGCAAACCAAGAGTTTTAACAGAGATACATGGAACACATTGTGTATACGCATAGAGGCTGGGAGTTCCAATGCGTACGAGACGGGGTTAACTTTGCGGAAACTTTGAACGGACCAATGATTCGGGGAGCCAGCTTGTTGGAAGGCACCTGCAAATTGAGATTTCTGGAGGAGAGTCATACCCTATCCCCAACCTGAAAGGAGACCGCTGGCAGCCGTCTACGATTGGCATGCCTCTGATGTCGCTGAAATGACTGACTGAGGGTCCTCTGAACCTGTGCCCAAGTGGAGCGAAGCTGCTCAATATGCTCATCCAGAGCTGGAATTTGTTGCGCCTGAAATGAGTCCGGGAGCAGGCACGGCTGGAACCCATAATTAATGAGAAACGGGGAGCTCCCGGACGATGAATTAACTGCACAATTCCTGGCAAACTCTGCCCACGGCAACAGGTCGGTCCAATTGTCATGATGATCAGTGATAAAGCAACACAGGAACTGCTCCAGTCCCTGATTGGCACGCTCAGCGGCCCCATTGGTCTGGGGGTGGTAGGCGGAGGAAAAATACAACTGGATGCCCATCTGCCCACAAAATGCCCTCCAGAATCTGGACACAAACTGACTCCCACAGTCAGACACCACCACTCTGGGTACCCTGTGCAAGCGGAACACTTCTTTGGCGAATACCATCGCCAACTCCTGGGCCGATGGAAGGCCAGAGAGGGGCACGAAATGAGCCATCTTAGAGAACCTGTCTACCACCATTAGGATAAACATGTAACCCCTAGATACTAGCAATTCTCCCAGAAAGTCAATTGATATATGGGACCATGGGCGGTCACCATTAGGTACAGGTTGGAGTAGGCCCATTGGGAGATGCCTGGGGGTCTTGGCATGAGCACATGTGGCACAGGCTGCAGTAAAGGCGGAGCAATCAGCTCTAAGGGAGGGCCACCAAAATAACTGAGACAGAGACCAAATTAGCTGATCCCTCCCAATATGCCCAGCCGCCTTAGAAGAATGGTATGTCTGCAATAGACGGGTATGGAATGGCTCATCCACAAAACACTTGCAAACTGGGGTTTCAGGAGGAGCCCTTGCTTGAGAAGCCAAGATTTCTTCCCCCAGTGGCGAAGTGATGCCAGTACGTATAGTGGCCAGAATACGATCTGGCTGAATAATAGGTACTGGTTCTTCCTCCCTCTCAATGTCCGATGCAAACTGTCTAGACAGAGCGTCTGCCCGTAAATTCTTGGAACCTGGCAGATAGGACACCACAGAATTGAACCAGGACAGAAAGAGTGCCCACCTAGCCTGTCGTGAGAACAATCTCTTAGCTTCAGAGAGATACATTAAATTCTTAGGGTCAGTTAGGATCAACACTGGCGTCCTGGTACCTTCCAATAGGTGACACCATTCTTTAAGTGCCAGAATAATAGCCAAGAGTTCCCTGTCACCAATATCATAGTGACTTTGAGCGCTGGAAAGTTTTTTAGAAAAGAACCCACAGGGTCTCAAGGCACCACCTCCCACAGGACGTTGGGAAAGCACTGCCCCAACCCCAACCTCAGAGGCATCAACCTCCAAGGTAAATGGCAGGGTGGGATTAAGGTGGGACAGTACCGGAGCAGAAGCAAAGGCGGATTTCAGTGTCTCAAATGCATTTTCAGCTGCCTCAGACCATTGAGAGGGAGTAGCGCCCTTATGTGTCAAGTCAGACAGAGGTTTCACAATAGTAGAAAAGTTCTGGATAAATTTCCTATAATAGTTGGCAAAGCCCAGAAAGCGCTGAATAGCTTTTAACCCTTTGGGACGAGGCCACTGTAGGACTGCTGCCAACTTCTCCTGGTCCATAGAAATGCCATCTCTAGAAATCACGAATCCCAGGAATGGCACTTGGGACCTATGAAATTCGCATTTCTCAAGTTTACAGAACAATTTGTTTCTGCGTAATTGAAGCAAAACCTCAGAGACATCCTTGATATGCTGGGTAAGGGTGGCAGAGTGAATCAATATATCATCTAGATATACCACCACACAGGACTGAAGCATGTCACGAAAGATGTCATTAATAAATTCTTGGAACACCGCAGGTGCATTGCATAGACCAAATGGCATCACCAGATATTCATAATGCCCTGATCTGGTATTAAATGCCGTTTTCCACTCATCTCCAGCCTTAATTCTGATCAGGTTATAAGCAGCCCAGAGATCAAGTTTAGTAAAAATGGAAGAGCCCTTTAACCTGTCGAATAACTCAGTAATGAGTGGAATGGGGTAGGCATTCTTAGCAATCAGCTTATTCAAACCCCGGTAATCAATACATGGCCTAAGCTCGCCATTCTTCTTCTTTACAAAGAAGAAGCCGGCACCAGCCGGAGAGGTAGACTTGCGAATAATCCCTCTTTTAAGGGCATCCTCAATGTATTCCTCCATCGCCCTGTTTTCATCGCACGACAGTGGATAAGTGCAACCCCTCGGGGGCACCACGCCCAAGGGCAGATCAATAGCGCAGTCATAGGGTCTGTGCTGGGGCAGCGTGCTAGCCTCCCCTTTGCTGAATACGTCACTGAATTCCTGATATTCAGCTGGCATGGAGGGAGAGGTACACAGTAACTTTACAGGGTGTGACAGACAGTTCCCAGCACAGTACTCTGACCATGATTTGACTTTACATCTCTGCCAGTCAAACTGAGGATTATGTAAAAGTAACCATGGAAACCCCAGAATGACTGCATGATGAGGTGAACGAATTATTTGGAAACATACCTCCTCCTTGTGGAGAGCCCCAACCACCATAGTAATAGGGGTCGTTTCCATGGTGATAAATGCAGGTTCCAAAGGTCTGCCATCTATGTCTTCAATAGCCAACGGAGATTCCCTTTTGAATAATGGAATTTTGTGTAATTCGGCAAAGGCTTGGTCCATAAAGTAACCGGCTGCACCGGAGTCTATCAGTGCCATAACTGCCACAGACAGGTCTGAGAATACCACCTGAATGATGGGTTTTTGTGTACTAGGATCTAGAGACTGCTGTACGCCACCTAGGGCCTGTCCCATTCCAATGCCTCCACCTCCCTGGATCGAAGTCTATTTTGCATAGATACAAGAGATATCAAGGAGCCCATAGCATTCGCCTTGGCAGCCTCCCAGACAATACCCTGATCAGCAGTATTAACATTATTGACAAAATAGTCACATAGATCTTCCCTATGTTTAGACACCAGATGCGTATTGGTCAACCATACGGGACTAAATCGCCACACTCTAGACCTAGGTCTCTGGTCGCGTTGTAGTGTCATTAATAGCGGGGAGTGGTCAGAAGCTACCCTGGTCAAAAAACAACAATCAGTAACCCAATTCAAGGTCAACTGGTTAGCGAACACATAATCAATTCTATATAAATTTTTATAGGTGGCTGAGTGGCATGAGAATTCCCGGTCCTGCGGATGCAGAGTTCTCCACACATCTATAAATCCCATGTCACCTATGAGACAGAGGAAGACATCTCTATGCAATTTGGAGTCAACTGCCGTCCCACCTAATCTGTCCAAGTCAGGATTGGCAACTATATTGAAGTCACCCATACAGACTATATGGTGACGTGGCTTGTCAGAAACATAAATATGTCCCTAAGAATTGAGGGGTCGAAAGGTAGCGGTATATAAACATTCAGCAAAACAACAGAGCTCCCTATAAACTTGCTGACATTTTAATAGTAATGATGAACCCTCCCTGCCAGCATCTTAGCATATTCTGTGGGATGGAATCTCCTCATATGATGCTTGATGACCTGGTATCGATTCTCCTCCACCACACTGGTATGTGTGGTCAGCGCACTACACAGTGTGCAATGGGTAGAGACAAACTGCCATAGCCTAGCATCAACAGAGTGGCTATCATTTGTCAGGGGAGGTAATGATGAATGAGATGGACTCGCAGGAGATGTTGTTGTTACCCTAGAAGAAAAAGGTGATGGTGATGGCTCGCTAGTTGTTTCGCTCGTCATGGAACTTCCAGTGTCTGTCTGGGTTTCTTTATTCTCCCTCCTCTTTGATCCCCACCTCACCTCTTGGTGCCTTTCTTGAGAGTCAGGGGGTATAGTAACAGCGGTGCTAGATTTTTGCTGTTTGGCTTTAACAGGTTTGACATAAATGTCATGGTGTCTATGTTTCATGTGTGTTATCAGGGAGGTTGTGCCAAGGTGTGTTCCCTCCTTTCCTCTTCTCACTGACTTGTCACATATTTTGCACAGTACTGTTGTTGATGATGACTGCACTGTAGCTGTTAGAAGAGAAAAATAGTCCCATACCCATGTCTTCTGGGGGGAGGGATAGGGAACAGGTGGAGAAGAATGGCATATTTCTTCTTGTCCTCCACATTCCCCTTCACTTCCTGTGGCAGCGTATAATGTTGCTGCTGTTGCTGCTACTGCCTCAGATTCAGCACTGCAACTAGGACCAGGTATATTGCTGCTGCTGGCAAGTGGAACCTGTCCTAGTCCTGCATGTCTTGTTGGCTCCATTCCCACTGTGTCCACAGTGGTCTGTGGCACACTAGCCTGCTCCTCAGCACACTGCTGCCCTTTCATCTCAGCAGCAGCAGCAGCAGGAATTAGAGCAGTTGCAAATTCCACAAATTCCATAAGCTTACTGCTAGTTGTGGTGGTGATGCCCATCCTCATCCCTGTCTCCCATTCCTTCTCAGTTTCTGTTAAAAAGCCCATCAATGTCTCTTCCACCCCAGCTTCTCCAACACCACCACCACCACTAGTCCCTACGTGCTGCTGCTCTATTACATACATCTCACTGCTGCTTGGGGGAGGTGATGAGCAATGCGACAGAGGGTTCCCTAATGTTACACTTGGCATTTCCTTTTGACCTAAAGAAGAAGGCAGACCAGCACTAGCAGCAGTAGCAGTAGGCACAGGCAGCGGATCTGTGCTCCTGCTGCTGGTGGTGGTATTAATTCTGAGCCACTATCCACCAACACCAGTTCTGGCCTCTTCAGGATCATGTTCCACATGGACACTGTAGTGAAGGGAAGGGGACTCCCAGAGCCAGAGGAATAGTGTGGACTCCCTTGACTGCTAGTCTGGACACTCTCAAATGCTTCCCCTAAACTCCCCTAACACTAGTCCCACCGGCTAATTCACCATTACTGTTACTACTACTACTAACACTACGCACATCAAGTTCAGCTTACTTGTAACACTAACAAGCTGCTTGACCTCCTTACAGAATTGAGCCCCCAGTGCTCAAACCCTTACCTGTTAAATAATTAATTTAACTCTTGAGAATGTGTCTCACAGTCAACTGGTCCTTAAAGGAATTAAGAGGAATTATTCCGTAGTTATTTGTGATTCTCAGTTTATTTACCAGAATTACTTACATAGGGGCTGGGAGGTTGTTCAATAAATCTATCACCCTTTCTGTAAAGTACTACATCTTATGCACATTAGGAGCTCGATTTAAAGGAATGCAATAAAACATGTAGCAGGGCCAAATTGTGTGCTGACCGGCATAATAAAATGTCTAAGTCGGTATTCAAAGTCCCTGCTAGCTGAAAGCAGAATGGTCATTAGGCCACAGAAATGGTCTTGTGGCCAAACGTCCGTTTTGTGCCCAAAGTTCCCAAAACACATCTAAATAGATGCAATATTGGGAACTTCAAGGGAAAAAGTTAAGTTAAGTACTGACATACTTATATGTGTTAAACTTATCTGTCATCCACTCTCCCTCTCCATCTATCTTCATTATGTATTTCCTTTTCCTCTCTTCTGTCTTCTCTCTTGTATCTTCCTTCTTCGTGTCTTTTAGCTGTAAAAATAAAAATAAATATCAATACATTTTTTCATCAAATAACCAGCACACTTATACATAGTTTAACCCCTTGAGTGCCAGAGGGGTACGCAATAAACACCTCTCTGGGGCTCAAAGGGTTGAGTCATGAATTAGTGAGTGGGTGAAGTTCAAAAAAGATGCTTTCAGTTATACTAATTTTTCTGCTTTTTTTAAAATAATGATCCATTATGGCGGCGGAGAAATCGATGTGCTGCATAGACCCCCATCCTTACCTCATGTGTTGATGCCTGTTCTAGCCTGAGGGAATTTGAACAGATACTGCATTTATATATGGCAATCTCTATTCCAATTCCCTCACAGCTATTGGCTGGGATGTGCTTACACATCTCCCAGCCAATCAGCTTCAAGCACCGCCACTTAAAGCAGATTGGCTGGGATGTAAGTAAGCATATATCCCAGCCAATGGCTTTAAGGGAACTGGAACAGAGACTGCCCATATATTAAGGCAGCCTCTGTTCAAATTCCCTCAGTGTGGAAAGGGCATTGGCCCATGAGGGAAGGAAGGGGATCTATGCTGAACATCGATTTCTCTACCGCCACCGCACACAGCGGCAGACAAATAGGAATGTATAATTTTATTCTGTAAACATACTGGTTCATTATTTTAACAAAAAGGGAACAATTGTTATAACTGAAGGCATCTTTTTTTATGTTCACCTGCACACTAATACAAGGCTTAGCCCTGTGAGCCTCAGAGAGGTGCACAACGTGTCGTGTACCCTTCTGGCACTCAAGGGATTAAACTATGTATAAGTGTGTAGGTTACTTGATGAAAACGTAGTGATACTTATTTTTACAGCTACAACACAAGAAAGTAGACAGAAGAAAGAAGACAGAATAGAAAAAGAAGATATAAGAGAGAAGATAGAAGAGAAGAAAAGATGGACAGTAGATGACCAGAATGCTGAGTACTCCACTGGACATCAGGATTAATGGTAAGTGTTACTTTGCAGGGGATGTTGGGTTAACCCTATGAGTGCCGGAGGGGTAATTATAACACTGATAATAACACTGAACATTTTTTAGGTACTTTGGATGTATTGATATGGGGCTTAGGGCCCCATATCAATACATCAACTGGGGACTTAGGTTTTGTTTTTTTTTACTTTCAATAGCTGCTCCTCCTGACTAAAGATCCAATAAAGGACTTCAGTAAAAAAAAAAAAACTGGGTCTTAAATTCCTTGTGCTAAAGTGAGTCCATTATCAGATATTTAGGGCTATTGCAGTCTATTGAACTTGCAGCATTTATTTATATTTAATGGGCCAAAACACCTCTAACTCCGGGGGGGGGGGGTTTGTTTGTTTTTTTGTTGTCTTTTCTTCAAAGCACAGGTAATTGAATAGCTTTCCATGCTTGAAAAAATGCCATCAGCTGTTTTTTTGGCATTGGTTGCCTTTAAAATGAGCCCTAGGTCTGAATCTTTTATCCTCCAGAACTTTAAGGGTTTCTGTCATATCTCTCTGCAATTTCCCTCCTCTCTTCCACGCTATGCATATCAAGGCCTCAGTTTAGCCTGGTAAGAACAACAGCTCTGCAAAATAATGTGCAGGGCTTTCCCCATGGGATTTCTCCTTCAGAATGTTGAAATGAAGCAATGTGTCTTTTGAGGAGATGTGAGCAAGAGGTAGACCTCAGTCGAGATCAATATATAACAAATAACTGTAGATTCTATGCAAAGAGGAACAAAATATGTTTATTTAGTTTAAAATTGAAATACTAGACTGCTGTATGACAAACTCCTAGCTAGATATGTCCTTCTGTTAAATTAAAAGCTACATATGGTGTGTATAAAGGCACAGTTCCACTTTAAACCTACTTAGCTCAGTATTCCCTAGAGAGGAGTAGGCCAATAAGATCAGGCAACCGTTTGCATTGAATTACCGATCAGGCATATAGCACACAGGATAAGAGAAAAGCTGGCAGGAGATCTCTACTGATGCATAAAATTATTTGAACACAAGGGGCTGCCACATTTTAATGCCTCGTTATTTTACAGGAAATCAATGAGTTTATAATATTAGCACGCTTTAATTAATCTGTGCAATAAGTTATACTAATTAAGCAACATAAACATTATCTGTTTAAACTTGTAAGTATTAGAGTTATAAACTCTTCATCTGACTACAATTTTAGCTTCCCTTTAAGCACAAGTGATTTAACCACTGTTCAATCATTTGTAACTGAGCAACCTGTTTTATGCAGTTAAGGTTGCTGTTGCCAGATCATCCTCTTTGAAACTGGATACATAGGAAAAATGTCCACTGCAGGGCTGAAGTGGTTATTACAGGGCTGCAATGACTCCCATGTAGCTGGCACTTTTTAAATGTGTCCAGATTTAAAGGATGATTGGCAACCGAACTTGTAGTTAACAACTTAAAAGAACAGTTAATTGGTATTATGAAAACTTTCTTTGTTGGGCTTTTTCTGCTAAGTAAATATGTTTTATTCAAAATTTTTTGTGGTTCAAATCATCACAAGGAGCAGTTACTATCACTTTTTATAGAGAATTGTGCCCTAAAAGCTATTGATGAAACCAATTTCACATCCAGACTCCAGGTGGTGCTGTTACAATTTATTTTAAAAAGAAAATGTGTGAACTGTAATAATTTTTAAATGACGTATCCCCTACCAGTTAGAGTATCCTTGTTTTACTCTGCAGGAAAAGACTGACAACGTATATATTTTCATAAAAAAGTTACTGTTTCTTTAAAGTCATGAGTGTAGGCCTTGTGGACCAGTGTTGGACACCATTGCATGATTCAGTTGAATCTGTTCTCCCTTGATTTTTCTTGTTATATTTTACATTGAACTGGACCTTTGCAATGCATTGCCTATCCCTCTGGCACTGAAAGGGTTAAGTGCAATGTTCAGTAAATTTGCTTTGACAGAGCACTGACTCACAATAGTGAGTTTATTAAGCATTCCAGACAATAACATCAGAATAATAACACCATATTTATAAAAACACCTTAAATCATTTCTAAATCAGACCTGACATTATCTCCAGTTGCCATGATTTAAGGACTGTTCCTTAGAAAGTACAAGAACAGTTTTTAAAGCAGCTCTAATTAATCTTCATAGTATTTGGGCCATGGTGAATGTTATTGCAAAACTGTCAGAGTTGAAGTTCAAGAGTAATTGAATGATTAAGTATTCCCCTCCCGCCCCTTTTACTGATGTAACACTGCTCACATCAGAACAGAAATATGATGTCCAGATGGCTTGCAGACAAGGACAATCTTCAATCTTCAGTTAACATAAGGGAAAAACCTGAAACACCTGTCAAGGGGGAGAAGGTTTTCCTTATGCTCACAGTAAGAAGATTGTCCAGTGCTGTGAGCTCCTTGGTCCCAGGACCTGATTCCACATCCGAGGGGAAGTGACTTTCACTAGGTAAAAGGGGTGGGAGGGGGATACTTTATCATTCAATTGCTCTTGAACTACAACTCTGACAGTATTGAAATAACAATCTTCATGGCCCAAATACTATGAAAATTAATTGGAGCTGCTTTTATTTTGAAACATTACTATCCCTTTAAACATCTCCACCATAGGCTCATATTTATAAAAGCAAACTGGAGTTATTCTGGAATAAATTACCTGCACTACAGTAGACAAATAACATTTTCTGTTAAATTATTCCGGTCTTTTAACCCCTTGTATGCAATAGAGGTCTCCAGTGCATTGCATGGCAAAGCATTGGTTACCTCCCCAGCATTCACTTGGTTAAAAAGCTCTATTCAAATGCTCGGGATTTAGGTATTTTTATTTGTTCCCTAAGATGCAGTTGGTTTACTACAGAATAACTCTGGTTTTCTTTTATAAATATGGGCCATAGTGTCTTATGGATAAAATATTAAGGGACAAGCTATCTGTACCATAGAGGACATAGAAACATTCCCTTTTCTAATTAGGGCTTTTACTCCCCTGGATGCTACAGAAGTCTCCAAGGTTTTGACTGATAATACCTTGGAGACCTCTTTTATTCAAGAGGTTGAAAGCCACATTTAAGTCAATGAGTTTTCTGGCAACACTTACTGTATCGCTCCCCCTTTGGGGCAGTTGGTTTGGCCCAGAATTGTGTAATATACAGAACCTTATCCAGAAAAGAAAATGAGATGTGATTCTGCTGCAGATCAACTACATACCTGGGGTAGAATAGACATTCATTTAACTCCAATTATTCTAAATAGAGTATATATATCCTCTTGAATGGCAGAGCTCCTCAACTCATTGCTTCACAATGTGTAGACACATCTAGTATTCAAGGGTTAAAAAACATTTAAATTAATGGAACATTTTATTTGTCCCCTATGATATAGTTGACTTGCGTTATAATTGCCTGGTTTTTCTTTAGTGGATAAGCAAGGACCATTAACTTTCTAAGAGCACAGATGGGGAATTCTATTGTTAGAATATGCACCGAGATGGTTTGTATGGCATTCAAGTGGATTCTCTTGGGGCTCGAGTCTATTACCAGTGCTAAAACCGGCGTTACAAGGAAAACAAGCAACGTGAATTTTAGTCATGTTGTGACTTTTTTTTTAACTGGTGTTAAATAAGACCAGTGGAGCAACACACCATTTCATGCTACCATCAGGGTAATATACAATTACAGGATTAACTGCCACCATTCTTTATAGAAAATCCTCATAGGAGCATACCAAAAGCAACAGAGGGAACAAATAATAATTTCCTAAATACCCAGGGATTTAAATGACACCTTAAACCATTGAATGCTAAAGTGATCTCCAAAGCACTGAGAACCAATCTGCTGTAGACATCTCTAACATTCAAGGTGTTAAAAGCTCAGTCTAAACCAATGGCACTGTTTTTCCCCACTACCATCTCCCTTCCATGGCTCCCCTGGTTTGTCTCAGAATTGCTCATCTTTTTTTATTTGCATACAGCCCTAAATGTGCTTTCTAAAAAAACAAGAATAGTGTTAATTTGCACGCACAATTAATTAGGATGACAATACTCTTTCAGAGGCAAATACACTGTCAGAGAAAAGGTTCCTTAAATGCTCAGTAGTAAAATTGAATGTTTTCAACCATAATGGACATGGCTTTTCCATTTTTGATTCATTATCTGTGCAAATCCCCAAAGGCATTGCAGTTAAAAATTGTCATGACCCATCACTGTCATCTGTTGTCTGCTGAGCACAATTGATTCCTGAACATCTACCATGTTGAATGGGTAATTATTCTGACTAAATCAATTCTGTTGGAAACTTGTTTGATCTGACAACCTCCAACCAAACAATATGCTGAGCCAGAAAGTTCCTTTACAGCAACCCATGACTCTGTAGGACTTTTACCATCGCTACCACAACCATCATCCATTTTAACAATAGGTTAAAGTAGGCAGCTGCCCATGGCTCATTGATGGAAACAGAAATGTTATATCACAGTTAGGATACCACTAGATAAATTGTTAATATTTAAAAAGAAAGGTATTGGATCATCTTATTTTTTGGTGGACACAATGCCAAAAAAGTACGCAGGCACCAATAAAAAGTACTAGGCCACTGACAAAGGGTACTGGGTCACCGACTTGTTTGAAAATGCATAGAATACAATCTGCTCATCATGTGAAGTCAGGTGTGAAAATTCAGCATTGTTTGAAGATGGGTGTGAACACTACTTCACTGTCCTGTACATGTGTAGGAGAGGGACTCAGTGCTTTCTGATATTAATCTCTTAATACTGGCAGAGTGTTTGCATGGGTAAGCACTAAAGAGATTATACACTCTAGTGTATACCCCATATGTACATGATTATATCAGTGAATCAGAGCACAAAATTAACTGTGTTAGTGGATTCATACATTCATACATTCTCTCTTTTCAGAAATAGGCCACATTGTTCATGCAGCTTACAGGCCACATTGTGTATGCAGCCTACAGGTCACACTATGACTGCAGCCTACAGACCATGGTGTGCATGCAGCCTACAGGCCACACTGTGACTGCAGCCTACAGGCCATGGTGTGCATGCAGCCTACAGGCCACACTGTGACTGCAGCCTACAGACCATGGTGGGCATGCAGTCTACAGGTCACACTGTGACTGCAGCCTACAGACCATGGTGTGCATGCAGCCTACAGGCCACACTGTGGCTGCAGCCTACAGGCCATGGTGTGCATGCAGCCTACAGGCCACACTGTGACTGCAGCCTACAGGCCATTGTGTGCATGCAGCCTACAGGTCCCACTAACATTGCAGCCTAAAGACTATAGTGTGCATGCAGGCTATAGGCCACATTGTGTATGCAGCCTGCAGGCCACATTATACCTGCAGGTCACACTGTGACTGCAGCCTACAGGCCATGGTGTGCATGCAGCCTTACAGACCACACTGTGATCGCAGCCTAAAGACCATAATGTGCATGCAGGCTACAGGTCACATTATGTATGCAGCCTACAGGTCATAGTGTGCATGCAGCCTACAGGCCATGGTGTGCATGCAGCCTCCAGGCTTCTCTGTGCATGCAGTATGAATGTTAATTGCTATTGTTTTGAAAAAGTGGACTTGTCACTCCAATATATGTTTTGTACAATAATTAGAAACTGTCTATATGCGTAAGCACATCCCAGCCAATGGCTGTCAGGGAGTTGTAACTGAGACTGCCCATATATAAAGGGAGTCTCAGATCCAATTTTCTAAGTGTGTAATGGGCATCAGCCCATGCAGGACAGGACTGGGGATTGTATCACGCATCATTGTCTCCACCACCACTGCCTCCGTGGCAGCACACAGCGGCGGAGGCATGAAAATAATAAAAGTTTTTTAATGCAGCATACAGATAATTATGGCATTGATATATTATTTTGAACAAGTTGGACATATTTGAATACATGGAGACATAGCCATATTTCCAAACCGGCAACTAACACATGCTTTAACCCTCTGAGCCCCAGAGAGGTACGCAATCTTTGCAACGCGTTGTGTATGCCTCTGGCACTCAAGGGGTTAAACTATGTATTATTGTTCTGGATATTTCTGCATTGTATTAATACTTTCTTTTTTTTTTTTACAGCAAGAAGACTGAAGAGAAGAATGAAGAAAAGAATGAAGGAGAAGGACAGTGGATGACAGGTAAGTGTAGCACAGATTAGTTAACCATCAGTGCTTGCCGGTATGTCAGGCACCGATAGTTAGCTTTTTTCCTTTGAAGTTCCCATTACTGTCACTATTTAGTGTCATTAATGTTTATACTTCAGTAAAGGTGCTTCTAAATTAGACTGTGTACATAAAATGATTTGGTTTTGCTCTAAATAATTTATTCAGTTATACATAGAGGTGTCATTAGGTCAGAATAGTGGAGAATAGAACTTAGCACCATGAAAGGTGGCATTATTGGGGCAAGCTTTTTCATGGGAGGGGATATGGGTGTGGTTAAAGGCAGGGAAACGGATGAGCTAGTCGTGGAAACTGGTGGTGAGTAACTTTTCAGGCCTGGCTAGTAGCTCTGGACATTAAATTTTGAGCCCCGCTTACATATTTGACCCTATATGGATTCCAAATCTGATTTGGACCATTTCTTATTTTGTCCTATTAAAGCAAACAGTTAAATAACACACATTATATTTCTAAGCAAAACATCTTTATTAACAAGAAAAATATCTGTCATACCATTTTGTCACCTAGAGACGTAAAATCAGCCACTCATGATTTAGTGCTTTTGTAAATTGGTACTGTTAAAATCCTGAATTTGTCAAAATTATTAGCAGGGCCAATCTTAGGAGCTTCAATTGGTGAAGAATATAACTCCCATTATATCCAACCAGCCATTAGCTGGTTGTAGTCCAGTGGTTCTCAACCCAAGCCCTCATTGCCCACTAACAGGCCAGGGTTTGAAGCTTTCCTTTTGAAGATCACATACAAGTTAATCAAATTCACTTAGCTTATAATGAACTCTAGCAAGAACATCTTTAAAGCCTGTTAGTGGGCCCTGAGGACATGGGTTGGATGCCACTATTGTAGTCTAACACTTGACGGTCGAGAGACTGGCATTCTCTGCATAGTAAACTTATATAAACAATCAATTGTATTAATTTCAATCATGTCTGGTGCAATATTTAGCATCAAACAGGACAATATCTTTGCTTATATCTGTCAAATTTAGTTGTGGATTTTTAACAGAATACCCACCTTTTGTTAGTGGTTGCTACTAATTTCCATACTAGTCAATGTATTCTGCTTGAATCAACTTGTTTGGAAAATGAATATATTCAACTCTTTAATAAATTTGCATCTATCAGTAGTGTACCCTTAATTAGCAATGGTAAGAAGATTCAATAATGAGATTCTTTCTTGCGAATGTTGTTATGTCAAAAAGAATGGCAGCTGAACATCTTTCTGTTTCAATAAGGCTATGTAACAAGGGTGGGCAACAATGGTAATAAGCCAGCTCAGGATGATGGGGGTTGTAGTCCATTAACCCTTCGAGTACATTGCTTTGTAATGCGTTGCGTACCACTCTGACACTCAAACGGTTAACAGTGGGATAGCCGCTGCTGTCCACTCCTATAGTTCCAGCATGCATTATTGGAAAAGCTGTAGACTGGATATTGAAAATCTGACCATTGTAAGTGTCAAAGTAAGGAGATTACATTTCAGAGTCAATGGAAAGCATAAAAATGAAGAAAATTAACATGTATGATCAATGTGAATGCAAAACTAAACAAAATGTAACTATTATTTCTTCCTTGAAATTCTAAATCAGGGTTGGATATCATTGTACCAGACAATATTGATGTTTTTTTTTGGCAAATTCTTCATAAGTTTCAATAGAAATCTGTGAGATCAAACTAGCGATACCATTTATCACATGAAATCTAATTCAGCCCTTTACCCTTTGAGTGCCAGAAGGCTACACAATGCATTATATACCCCTCTGGCACTCAGAGGGTTAATGTGTGTTAGCAAAGAGGGAAAATTGAGAGCCAAAAATACCCTTATTGCCAAAACAACTAAAAAAGCTACTGACACTTTTTTTTTTTTACTTTTGAATATGCAATGCAAGGTTAAAAACAAAAATACATGTCTAATGTATTTCCTCTCCTTCACATGCTACCAATCTTATCTAAAATTGGGCCTAGGAGGCACTGTCCCTTTGGTAGAGGTTTCTTAAAAGAACAATAAGTAGTTACTTCATATGAATGTTTTGCCTCTAAGAAACTTTCACTTAAAACATTTCTAAAAATAAGAAGTGAACAGGGCTATGAATAAAGTTCCTCTTATTGTGTTTTTGCAATAATCTGACCAAAAATCAATCTCTGGATGCAGCAAGTGACGTCAACTAATCATATCTGGTTGACGTCAGTAGTGCATCTTCCCTCCACTGTTCATTGCAATCACTTCCAGCTCTGAGCAGAAGCAAAAACAGGATAAATCATGATGCCTGTGGACTGACAATTAAAGACAGAATAAGATTCTGTTTCCAGTATTTAGATCTCCCGGTGGACATGGATATGAGCAACCTGAGGCCCTGCAGCTGTTGAGGATTATAATTCATGTCATCTGCATCAAACCAGTGTCTGTCTGGGGATGTGGCAGTTGCAATCCTCAACAGCATGAGGTCACTTGTTTAATTAGTAGAAATGTTGGTTCTGAATGAAAACATGATATGTGCAACATGTTCTTCAAAGTGATTGTAATCCTTATTTTGTTTTTTGCATATCCTGCATTACACACGTTAAACTCTCTATACTTTTTTTTTTCACTTTAACCTATTTTTTTTACATTGTTATGTTGCTACCATTAACCCTTTGAGTGCCAGAGGGGAATGCAATGCATTGCAAAGCAATACATTGCGTACCCCTCTGGCACTCAAAGAGTTAAGCTACATGGACCTCATTCCTGAGGTACTTCTGTCAGAGACTGTCAGGTAGATTTAAAGGCAGCCGTTAGGAAACAAGACACTAACGGGTACCTTAACGTGTTGTAAGCCATTTAAAGGTCTCTTAAGAACAGCTAACGGCAGTTCACAAATCCTTATAGCCAATAGACTGACGTGCTAGACTGACGTGCATTGAGACACATAGAACAAGATTCCCCAGAGCCATTTAAAGGCGTGCGGTACTGCTAACAGCTGAAAAAAAGATACACTTAAGACCCAGTTTTGTTAGCCGTTAGACAAATAACGGTCAAAAAGAAACCACAGTTAAAGACAATGCGCATACCGCACAAGCATGTAAATGGCAAAATTAACCCTTGCAATGCCAAAATAACAAAAAAACATGGACAGACACCACAAATCACTGTCACGCAAAACAAAAAGCAACACCACAGGGACATGGACCTAAAAAAAAACACCAACACAACATGGCACGGAACAATGGGGGTTATCACACAACACGGACACCTGCCAACAAAACAAAAAGAAAGGAAAAGGAAAGGCGCTTCCTAGTGTGATATCTTTTTGAAATCAGGATTCTTCTCCAGTAAACCAGAATACTCACAATTTTCCAGACCACTGCAAGTGGTCAACCTCACGAATGGGGGACTCAGACTGCCCACACTCATTCAATCAATAGGCGTATGGATAAATACTGCTTCCTATAAGTAACCAGGACATCCAGGACCCTTAGGAAAACACAAACAGAAAACCAGAACGGGAGCGCAATCCACCAAGGTGGAGAATAAACAATTATAAAAAAAGGCACTGTTGCACAGGATAGTACTCACACTTGACGTCTCAATTGCTGGTTGCAGAAACAACAGACAAAAATCCAACAGGGTAATATCACCGCCCCGATATGGTCACATATGCCATACAAAAAATATAAAAGAATAAGAACCCAGTATAGTAAAAACATATATATAGAATATTTAATATTAAAATTGCCTATATTTGAATCACATCAATTTCGCCCACTTAGATACATTCGAAGTATACAACTTCTTCAAAAGAATATTTAGACAACCATCAATGGTAAATACAATAAGAACACAACTGGCAAATAAATATAAAAAGGAAGTATAGGCAATCACTGACTCACCATTTGAAGGACCCATATATACCAACAGTCAAATGTGATCGTGAATGAATAGAAATTATGTTTTTGGTTGTTAATAATCAGAAGTAACTGGCTTGTGTGTCTCACTCTCAACTGAATCATATATATTCATATATATCATATATAAAGCAAATATATTCCTAAATGTATTAAAAATTATTTAGCTATAATAGCTCATATCCGGATATAACTGTAGAGCGCATTGAATATGATAACCACTCAATTTAGCGTTACTAAAACCTACGTGACTATCGGCAAAGGGATCAGGAAATACCAACCACAATGAGGCGCAACGTCACACGTATGGTTGGTGTCTGCCTAATGAAAAGTTGGAAATGAATCCGGAATATACACCTATAAACCCGGATAAAAAATGTTGATCTGTTGGCCTGGTCCACTATTAAGTGTACAGAGTTGCTACAACTTAAACAAATAAGAAAGGATTCTAATAATCTGTTCACGAAAACACAGTAAACAACACATAACAAATATTAAACAATATAACGACATAATACTGATAAACAGAAATGAAGATAAAAATGAAAAAAATAATAGCCAAAGAAATAAAGAAAATAACCAAAAAAATGTAATAATAATTATAATAATATTGTAACTACTGCAATTGAGAAAGGACTTAATGACAAATTCATATCCTGTAACAGAAGACCGGAATGTTTGTACTCCATTTGAAATAAAACTACAAGTGCCACATTTCACACTTCCATACCTGTGACTACTTTTGATACTCAAAAAATGTGTCTGTGGATTGGCCTTCATAGTTTTAATAATATTCAACCTACTGGGTGCTAAAGTGTTCTTAAGTGTCTTGGCCCTCCTGCATGTAAAACGTGGCTTAAACCCAACCACATCTTTCAGTACTAGGTCCAATCTGAGAATATCCCAATGTTTAGAAAAGATATCCTCAATTTGTTTGTGTGCAGCATTGTATCCAGTCACAAACCTAAGATGGCTAGTTGAAGTTTGAGCTCTTTTTGGCATGCACTTCAGAGTAAGAGCCCTTGAACATTCACAGGCCCGTATATAGTCCCTATCAACTAGCTCAGGAGAATAGCGTTTGTCCAAAAAAAAGCAGAGATTGTTGGTCAAATTCCTCTAAAGTACTACAGTTGTGCCTAATCCTCCTGAACTGGCTGAAAGGGACATTAATAAGCCATGGGTTATCATGGCTACTTCTGAAGTCCAAGACACTATTGCAGTCTACCTCCTTAAAATGAGTCAGAGATCCTATCTGACCATCCTCTTGGACATAGAGTTGTACATTCAAAAATTCAGTGGTGGTCTTCTGAAGATTGGCAGTAATCTTAATACCCCAATCATTCTCATTAATATAATTGACAAACTCTGAGGGATCTTTTCCATCGTTTTTCCATATCACAATGATATTATCTATATAACGGAGATATGTTACCAGGTTCACCCAAATGGGTTGTCTCGCCAAATATGCCGGTCCTCTAATAGGCCCATAAACAGATTGGCAAAACGTGGGGAGAACCTGGTCTCCATCGCCATACCTCCTGTTTGTAAAAAAAAACTTGTCATCAAAAGAGAAGAAATTATGAGTAAGCATATACTCGATGGAATCTAATAGAAAAGATCTCTGGGTAGATGGCATAAGAGGATCTGAGTTGAAATAGAACTCTCTCACCATAAGATCATCTCTACGTCTAATGTTAGAATATAGTGATTCTACATCCATTGTTAGGCAAACAAAGTCTGGCTCCCAATGGATGTTACCTAAGGTATTAAGAAGCTGGGTGGTGTCCTTAAGGTATGATCTCAGACCCACGACATATCTCTGCAAATTCACATCCACAGAATGCGAAAGGTTGTAAGTGAGACAGTTCACACCCAAAATAAATGGTCGGCCAGGAGGTCTACCAATTGTTTGTGTATTTTCGGAAGATGGTAGTAAACTGCCATCTTGGGATCTTTTACAAAAATAAAATCGCACTCCAACTTGGACACAACACCATTAATATATGTGGTCTGAACAAGACGGTCAAGCTCCAACTTAAATTGGGGGGAGGGGTCACCATCCAGGTCAGAGTAATAGTCCTCGTTCCCGAGGATATGATTTGCCACTCCAATATAATCATCTCGGTCCTGGATGATCCCCCCAGTTATCTGCCGGTTTGATGACAATGCTCAAGTCTCGGCCCAAATTTCCCAGTGCCAGTTGTTCAGATCTAGATAAATTAGGACGTGACCTTTGGACATTCTGAGACAGCGTGGCTCTGAGATCATTAAGGACCAGATGGTACCCTTATAATAAACGGGGTAAAAGTTAGATTTTGGTCAGAGGTGCGTGGGTATAGGTTCATCTAACAATGCTGTTTTCAAATCTACTTATTGTTTCCCCATATTAGGACCCAATCTCTTGATTTTGAAAAAAAAGCTCTAAAGTGAGCTTTTGTATAAATATATTCAAATCTTTAAATAAATCAAAGCAGCTGGGAGCCACATTAGGGCAAAAAGATAAACCATATCTTAATAGGGATATCTCTTGTTGATCCAAATTATGACAAATTAAATATACCAAAATGAGTGATGATATCATGGGTTTTTTGCCCACCTCTACCTCCACCCCTACATCCTCTTCTTCTTCTATGAGTTTCCTCTTCTGTCTACCTTGGAGGGCACAAAAGGGGTTGGGATGCCACCAAAAAGTCCAATCCCTTGACGTTGAGGGCTGTGGGGTGGAGGGGAGGTCCAACCTCAAAAAATCAGCAGAGCCACTATTTTTCTTCACTGGCACCACATTCTGAACTTCTATATTAGAATTACCAACCATATCAACAGCCCCTATTTCAGTCTTTTTCTTTAAATTCATTTTTTGCTGTTCTCTTTTTTCTTTAGGTAAGAACATACTTGCAAAAGGAGCACTAGATGTTAAATCTGTAGAGAAATAAGGATTATTTTGAGCATTGCTCTTCACATTAGTCTCTCTTATGGGGCCGTTCTGTGTATTTATCTTCACAGACTGGTACCCGTGGGTCTGGTGGTATAATTATAATTTTGAGAGCTCCGTCTATATTGACATCTATTACGGATCATATTGGACGGGGTCCTCCCACTACTCTGGGGGAAAAACAACTCCAGTTTCTTACATTCCCTTTTAAGTAGTCCTCTTTATCTCTAATGACCTTCTTTGATTTTCTGTAATCTCTTTTTCAAAAGCTTGTACATTACTATTCACCATTTTATCATAGTCATCATATTCTCTACAGTAAGCAAAAGATCCTATTTTTTCAAAGTTGTTTAAATTTTTTGGGTAGTTGTTTCCAACTGCTGCTCAGGATACCTGACAATTTTTCTCTTATTTGGTCTCCCTGGTTACAAAGCAATACTGGTATTGACAGTGATTTTCTTCTCACTGTCTAATCTCTTTCTGCTCTTCCTAATGTTTCCCCGATTATAACAATTTTCTATATTTCTCCTTATCAATGTTCAGATAGTTATATGTTGTATTTCCTTATTTTCTCTGTTTTCTTTGTTGTAAATGAAAAATAAAGTTTTTTGTTTAAAAAAAAAAAAACCTGACTATCAATCTCATCAGGGAAAATGAACAGGAGTCTAAAATTTTATACAAATCTGTCATCAAGGGTTCATTCTCATAAAAATCAGTTTTTTTATGAATTCTTAAACCACGAAGTATGATCTTATCCTCTATATATTTACCAAGGACACCTGAGTCCCATCAGTGGTTCAATTCGTCTTTCAAACCTCTCTCTAATTCAACAAATAAGTTCTTAAGATCACTAGGTTTAGAGCAGTGGTTCTCAATCTGTGCCCTCAGTGGCTACTAACAGACCAGGATTTGAAAATTTCCTTTTAAGAGCACAGGTGAGTTAATCAATATGACTGAGCCTCTGATCAACACACTTGTTAGTGGCCACTGAGGGCATGGGTTGAGAACCTCTGGTTTAGAGCAAGGGGGCTTAGTAGGTCACTCTGGGATTCCCACAATTCCAAACAAATTCTCCAATAAATTAGTCCTTCTATCGACTCTATTTTGACAAAACTCCATGAGAAGAATCTAATATACAAGAAAATATAAATAGATAGTAAATAAATTAAATAAAATAAATCGGTAAAAAAAAAAAAAAATAAATAAATGAAACAAAAAAGAAAAAACTTAATAAAAAGAAAAAATATATATAAGTGATAAAACAGAAAACAATATATAATATAATGTAAAAATTATTATATACAAAACATATGAAATGAACAGACCAATGTATACATTAATCTAAAAATATATCTCAAATAGCATATGCATATAACATCAGAGTCCAATTAAAATTGCCAATTCTTAGCAAATAATTTCCTGTGGATTCACTTTTTTATTTTATTCACTATATACATATCACGTATCACTTTCTTTCACAAATAAACATTACTTATAGAATTAAGAATTATAATTTATCACAACAATTACATAATTCATAGTATCACTTCATTATTGCAAATATTTGGAATTATAAATATTGATAGATTTACACTTTATGTGTATTCACACTCTTAATATTAATATATTACCACATTACAATCTAGATTAATTATCTTTTCTTTATTTTTCTCACTTTTACAATATATTGCAATATGCATACACACTTAAATGCAATAATTCCTTTTTTTTTTCAATTATTATCTTCATTTTTTATAATTATTAATTTCTTTTGGTTATTTTCTTCATTTCTTTGGTTATTATTTTTTAATTGTTGTCTTCATTTCTATTTATCAATATTATAATGTTATATTGTTTACTATTTGTTATGTATTGTTTATTGTGTTTTCGTGAACAGGCTATTAGAATCCTTTCTTATTTGTTTAAGTTGTAGCAATTCTGTATATGTATAGTGGACCAGACCAACTGATTAACACTTTTTATCTGGGTTTACAGATGTATGTTCCGGATTAATTTCCTACTTTTCATTAGGCTGATGTCCAACCATACTTGTGACATTGCGACCTTTGCCGATAGTCACATAGGTTTTAGTAACATTAAATTGAGTGATTATCATATTCAATGCACTCTAGAGGTATGTCCAGAGCTATTATAGCTATGGAATTTTTAATACATTTAGGAATATATATGATGCACTCCAGAGTGAGACGCACAAGCCAGTTACTTCCGATTATTAACAACCGGAAGCACATTTCTATTCATTCCCAATCGTATTAGAATTTGACTGTTGGTATATATTGGTCCTTCAGACGGTGAGTCAGTGATTGCCTATACTTCCTTTTTGTATTTATTTGCCAATTGTGTTCTTATTGTATTTACAATTGATGGTTGCCTAAAAATTCTTTTGAAGAAGTTTTATACTTCAAAATGCGTCTAAGTGGGCAAAATTGATGTGATTCAAATATTGTCAATTTTAATATTAAATACTCTATATATTTTTTTTACTATACTGGATTCTTATTCTTTCATATTTTTTGGATGGCATATGTGACCGTATCGGGGTGGTGATTTTACCCTGTTGGATTACTACTGGTTGTTTCCGCAACCAGCAATTGAGACGTCAAGTGTGAGTACTATCCTGTGCAACAGTGCCTTTTTTATAATCATTTATTCTCCACCTTGGTGGATTGAGCGCCCGTTCTGGTTTTCAATACAAAACAAGCTCACCTGTGCAACATCACCACACGATCCAGACGCAACCTGCACCCCACAACTTCAAACCCGCAACTGACACAGACACAGCAATCAGAACACACCACATTTTAAAACACAGACACACCTGCAAACACTTACCTGGACAACAAACACCTTCCCATTGGTCATCACTCACCTCATCACCACACCTACACAATGCCCTACTACATACTTAAAGGGACAGCTCACCACAATCACTTGTTTTCAGTTTTCCACATAGGGAGCGAGAGATAGAGAGAGAGATAGAGAGAGAACTATAAGTATGTTGGGATACTTATTGATGAGCGAGAGCTATAAAACACCAGCAAGCCCCAGGCACACCTGATCAGCAGCCTTCACCTGCCTGTTGGATTACTACTGGTTGTTTCCGCAACCGGCAATTGAGACGTCAAGTGTGCGTACTATCCTGTGCAACAGTGCCTTTTTTATAATCATTTATTCTCCACATTGGTGGATTGAGCTCCCGTTCTGGTTTTCAATACAAAACAAGCTCACCTGTGCAACATCATCACACGATCCAGACGCAACCTGCACCCCACAACTTCACACCCGCAACTGACACAGACACAGCAATCAGAACACACCACATTTTAAAACACAGACACACCTGCAAACACTTACCTGGACAACAAACACCTTCCCATTGGTCATCACTCACCTCATCACCACACCTACACAATGCCCTACCACATACTTAAAGGAACAGCTCACCACACTCACTTGTTTTCAGTTTTCCACTCAGGGAGAGAGAGATAGAGAGAGAGAGAGAACAATAAGTATGTTGGGATACTTATTGATGAGAAGACGGCGGAGAAGGCGTGCAAGAGCGAGAGCTATAAAACACCAGCAAGCCCCAGGCACACCTGATCAGCAGCCTTCACCTCCCTGTTGGATTACTACTGGTTGTTTCCGCAACCGGCAATTGAGACATCAAGTGTGAGTACTATCTTGTGCAACAGTGCCTTTTTTATAATCATTTATTCTCCACCTTGGTGGATTGAGCTCCCGTTCTGGTTTTCAATACAAAACAAGCTCACCTGTGCAACATCATCACACGATCCAGACGCAACCTGCACCCCACAACTTCACACCCGCAACTGACACAGACACAGCAATCAGAACACACCACATTTTAAAACACAGACACACCTGCAAACACTTACCTGGACAACAAACACCTTCCCATTGGTCATCATTCACCTCATCACCACACCTACACAATGCCCTACCACATACTTAAAGGGACAGCTCACCACACTCAGGGAGAGAGAGAGAGAGAGAGAACAATAAGTATGTTGGGATACTTATTGATGAGAAGACTGCGGAGAAGGCGTGCAAGAGCGAGAGCTAAGGAACACCAACAAGCCCCAGGCACACCTGATCAGCAGCCTTCACTTGTTGCAAGTGAGAAGGCTCTGGCTTAACAGCCACACAGAAGTCCATCACCACCTGGAGGGCAGCACCTGCCTGCAGATGCACAACTGCAGCAACAGGATGCTTCACAGCAACAGGAAGCTCCCAGCTGCCACAGGGACCCCTGCAGCAGCAGAGGATGAATAGACGACCACCAACACCCAGGGTATAATGCCCAAGGGTCACCATCTTTGGAATGACCAATGACAAGGTGATTGATCGCCACATACTTAAAGGGACAGCTCACCACACTCACTTGTTTTCAGTTTTCCGCTCAGGGAGAGAGAGATAGAGAGAGAGAGAGAGAGAGAGAACAATAAGTATGTTGGGATACTTATTGATAAGAAGACTGCGGAGAAGGCATGCAAGAGCGAGAGCTAAGGAACACCAACAAGCCCCAGGCACACCTGATCAGCAGCCTTCACCTGTTGCAAGTGAGGAGGCTCTGGCTTAACAGCCACACAGAAGTCCATCACCACCTGGAGGGCAGCACCTGCCTGCAGATGCACAACTGCAGCAACAGGATGCTTCACAGCAACAGGAAGCTCCCAGCTGCCACAGGAACCCCTGCAGCAGCAGAGGATGAATAGACGACCACCAACACCCAGGGTATAATGCCCAAGGGTCACCATATTTGGAATGACCAATGACAAGGTGATTGATCGCTACAGGTTGAGGCCACACAGCATCATTGCTTTGTATGAGGTAATCAAGGATCACGTGGATCCCATCTACATCCACAACCATGCCCTATCTGGCCTGTAAAAACTCCTGTGTGCCATACACTTCATGGCAAGTGGTGCCTTCCAGTCCACTGAGGGCTACGCATCTGGCATGTCGCAGGCCACATTCTCCAGAGTGCTGGCCCATGTCTTACTAGCCCCCAAGAGCAAGGCCAGTGCCTACATACATTTCCCCACCACCGACATGGAGTGGATACATCTCAAGCAGGGCTTTTACGCAAGGGGAGGCATGCCCAGGGTCATGGGTGCTATAGATTGCACCTATGTCCGTATCAAAGCCCCAGCACGTGACACACATCTATTCATCAACAGGAAGAACTTCCACTCCATGAACGTGCAGATGGTGTATGACCGCAACATGAGGATTATGAATGTCTGTGCAAAATATCCTGGCAGCTCTCATGATTCGTACATTCTCCAAAACTCCTCAGTACACAGAGACTTTGAGAATGGAACTTATACAGGGGGATGGCTTCTGAGTGAGTTCACAAAACTATATTACACCACATCCACAGGTGTACACACAACACTGCTCCCCATGCTCCTGACCCACAGCTAGTACGTCCACCACACAAAACATCATTCACACAACATGTACTCTCTGTCTCACCATGTCACTCACATTACACAGGTGATGCTGGCTATGGATGCAAATCCTGGCTACTGACCCTGGTCGCAAATCCCCAAACAGATGCCCAGGAAAGATACAACCAGGCTAATGGCAGAAAGAGGAATGCCATTGAGCAGACCTTTGGCCTCCTGAAGTCTTGATTCCGATGTCTGGACCACTCGGGGGGGGGGGGGGGGCACTGCGGTATGCACCTGGAAAAGTGTGTGACATCATAATGGCATATGCAATACTGCACAACATCGCAGTGGACACCAGGCTGGTGGATGATATCCAGGCCCCCCCATACCTGAAATGCCCATGGACATTGGCCATGTTGAGGAGACCCTGAGAGGGGTGCAGATCCGAGACAGGCTCATCACGTTAGTGAACCACACCGCACATGATGTTCTGTTCCACCCCAAAAGATCATTGACACAGCACTGCACTGGCAGGAGTTTAGCCCCAAACAAGATGCATACCATGGACGTGGTATATTTTGTGTGGGGATTCCAAAACCATCTTCCATTCTCTTCTCCACATTGACATTGATACTTCAAGGATATCACGCACAACCCCAGGGGAACCAAGGTACAACACATAACACATGTTCAGCATCTGGCAGGACTTGATTGAAGCAACTAACATGATTTGCCATGATCATAGCCAGAGCAACCATGGTAGCCTTGTAGCAAAAGAGTGTTATCCAATGCATTGCAAAAAAAAACACTGTCATGTTATATGGCTCCAGGGATGGATTGCTAGTTGAATTTGTACAACAGTGTGCGTGTGAACCAGTGTTGTAACATCCCATAGACATGTTATCTAGGCAGAAGTTGTGTTCACTGCAATGAATTGGAGACAACTCTGCCACCCAAGCTATCATCAAACACAAAGCATATCAGACAGGATTCAAAAGCACAATATTTTGTTTATTGAGGGGGAACATGACAAGTTGGGAAGTTTATTTTTTTTTCTTAGGGGGGAGACCATAGACTGGGTGCCAGAGGTGATGCTCTGGCTGATTGCCTGGTCACACTTTGACCCCTAGGTGTGGCTTCAGGGGTCGTGCTGGAGGGAGTGGAGGGTGCACTGGACCCCTCTATGGACCGCAGCTCTCTCTCTACAAGCAGGTTCTCCCTGCGGTTGTGGTCTCTCAACTCCACCAGCACTTGCCCCAGTATGTCCATCATCCCTGTGTGGTGCTGATGGAGTTTTGTGTTCAGTCTTGTGTGCTCCAACTCCAGGGCATGTATCCCTGCCTGGATTCTTGATGTGTTCCTCCTGGATTCCCTTCTGCTCCTTGTGACATTTTCCTTGATCCTGTGGCATGCCCGGAGTAGCCTCCTCTGTAGGGACATGCACTCTGCCTCCATCCCTGTGGGTTATACAATGCTGGAGGTGGATGTGCCCGGTGACACTGCTGGTGAGGTTCCTGCTGCTGCTGTGTCCTCTGCTGCTGTGTCCTGAACTGCTGCTGTGTCCTGAGCTGCTGCTGTGTCCTCAGCTGCTACTGTGTCATCAGCTGCTGTGTCCTCAGCTGCTGTGTGTGCTGTGGCTGCTGCTACTGTGACAGCTGTTGAAGTGGCTGGTGCAGATGATGTGCATACGCCCACCACATCAAGTGGCTCACTGCTGCCCATTGATGTCTGTCCTGTTGGTGGAGTGAATATTTCCCTCGGTAGAGGGTGCTGGGACTCCCCAATCAGGCCCAGGGGTTGGTAGTTGAGTGGCCAAGGGTCATATCTTGGTCACTGGTATGTGCTTGGCCCCCACCTGGGATCATACCTGGGGCCATGCTGGGGAGCCATCCAGGAGGGTAGGTCCATCTGTGCGGAATAAGGCACATACTGGGTGGTGGACAAAGTCCCTGGCAGCCATTGCCTCCCTGGTGGTGGTGATGGTGCTGCTGGAGGGTAATAGCTCCTGGAGGTGATGGGATGCATCCACCTCTCCTCCGTTTTCATCTAGCCACTGTACTGGGGTGGAGCAGCCACTTGGGGATCAGCCAGTTGGGTCGCAGCCGGTGGAGGTGCAGCCAGTTGGGTCAGACCTGCTGTAAGTGCAGCAAGTTGTGTCGCAGCCAGTGGAGGTGCAGCCAGTTGGGTAGCAGACAGCTGTGGAGGAGGGGTGGGTGGTGAGTATGGTGGCCAGTGGCTGGTCCCCTCCTCTGTATACTCCTCACTGGGTGGTGAGGTAGCCTCCTCCAAGGGATCCTGCTGTTGTGGAGGCCCGTAGAGCTGTGTGTAGAAATAAGATTGTGTGATTAGTAAACGTAGCCATGATAGGATGAAAGTGATAACAATACTTAAAATGTGAAAAGAAAAATATATGTTGTAGATTTTAATCCCCCTGAGTAAAACAAGGGTACTCCCACTGCTGAAGGATGTTTCATTCAAAACGTACCACAGCTCCAAGTTAAATTCCTTTGGTGCAATATCCCAGTGGCCTGAAATTGTACATTGGCGCTGTTGATACAGCATCCTATGGAGATTCATGGTCCCAGGAGCAGATCTGTCCATAGGATGGTGTAGCAATAGCACCACTGTACAATTTCAGGCTACTGAGATATTGCCCCTGAAATAGTCAAGTTTGAGCTGTGAGACTTTTTGAATACAACACCTTTCAGCATTGCGGATAACGTTGTTTTACTCGGGGGAGAAACCTTACAACATTTATCTCCCCTTTCACATTTTTAGTATTACTATCTCTTTAATGGGATGGCAATGGATAATTTCACCTTGATGTAATATTGTAGGCAATGTAAAAATATGCGGATCCATGTTAGTCCTATCCCTCCTACCCTCATAGTTAGACAGATATTGCTGTATGTGACAGCTGGAGATATCTGTAATTTGACCACACAGAGGCTCTTCAGCAGAGCCAAAATTGCCCCATTTGGAGATGAATATTTCATTGGAATGGTCCATAGAGTGTGCTTGAAAACCAGGCACACTTTGTAGACCATTGCAAAGACATATTCATCTCCAAATGGTGCAATTTTGGCTCTGCTGAAGATCCTCCGTGTGGTCAAATTACAGATATCTCCAGCTGTCACATACAGCAATATCTGTCTAACCATGAGGGTTGGAGGGATAGGACAAACATCAATCCACATCTTTTTACAATGCCTATAATATTATATCAACGTGAAATTAACCATTGCCATCCCATGCAAGGTACACAGAAAGGAATATGGTCTGATGTGTATGTGGATATGTACCTTTCATATGGGTACAAGCATATCCTTACTAGATATGAACCCAGAGATCCATTCAGTACATGTGATTGTCTTACTACCTATATATGTGCACCCATCACAAACTAACTTTTATTGATATCATAAATACAAACATACTTCGTATATCCCATCTAAGTAAGGTGGAATATACTAGGTATGTGTATTCTGATGATATCAATAAGAGTTAATTTGTGATGGGTGCACATATATGGGCAGTAAGGCAATCACATGTACTGAACTTATCTCTGGGTTCACATCTTGTTGGAACATATTTGTATCCATTTGAAAGGTACCTATCCCCATACATATCTGACCATTTTTGTTTGTGTACATATCTTTTTTGAACAGATCTGCAGTGTGATTCAAGTGGTATTCATCCCTACGTTATCAGTTAATCCCCTACAATGCAAGATTTTGTATTATTTTACATGTCACTCTCTGGTTGTCATGATGGTAGCCTATGCATTGCATTGTGATGCATGGGATACCACCATGGCAATTATAAATTGATGTACTTGACAGGATCCTGTCCATGAGGTCTGTTGCAGTTGAGTCCTGAAGGGCAACAATCAAGCCAGTATTGAAGGATATCTTTGATTGAGGCCTGTGTTTTTTTCTGGATGAGCCCATCCATCCTTGTGAGTGAGGCAGCTGTACTCAATCATAGATATCCATAATTCATGGCCTGTTGTTGACCAAACTACAATGGTTCATATTTGGTTCACATATGTATCCTGCAAATAGTGGCTGGTGTACCAGCCATCCATGGCATCAGCACTCCTGAGAATCCATGTGTGAATCAAATGTGAGATACATAATTTAAAGTTAGAGTAAATGATTGCATGCACAACACCAAGGCCTACTTTTTCATCTTTAAAGGGCTAGTAATACTTCATTTTATCTTTATTTTATTTTCTAGGCATTAAAAAAACATGAAGAACGATATAAGTCTTATCTCTCAAACCTTTATGGTTTAAGATATCTTCACAAGCAATGTTTCCTCCTCCCGCCCCTTTTACCTAGTGTAAGCCATCTCTTCTCAGATGTGGAATGCAGTCCATAGACCAGACAGATAACAGCAGGGGATAAGCTTCTTTCTATTAGAACAATGAAAGCCCTGCCCCCTTGACAAGTTTTTCAGGTTTTTCCCTTATCTTAATTGAAGATTGTCCCTCTCTGCAGTCTACCTGGGCACCTCCCTTCTGCTCTGGGTGAACAATGTTACATCAGTAAAAGGAGAGGGAGGGGGATACTTTATCATTAATTACTCCTAAACTACAACTCTGACAGAATTGAAATAACACTCTCCATGGCCCAAATACTATGAAGATTAATTAGAGCTGCTTTTAATATGAAACATTACTATCACTTTAATGCTGTGGAGTTGTTTTAGGCCTGTATGTTGCACATACAACCAGTTATTCTCAGCGGCACTGTGATTTGTGACCTGCTCCACCCTTTTTGTGATTCAGTAAGCAGTGAAGTAGACCGGGTGAATTGAACATGATGCTGACTTCTCCAGTGATCTCATTTCCCCATTTGAAATGTTTTCTATGGCATCTATACAATGGGACCTTTGCATCTTGATTCATGTTATTGGATATTCTCCATAGACATTGGGATTGGAGAAGTGAGGGTGTGTAAGTGTTTATTTCTCTCCATCATCTCTTTTTCACCGCTTAGTGAATGTCCCCTGTGTGGCATGTAATCGTTAGTCTATCAACTTGTGTTTATTGTCTGGTTAACCCTTTTAGTACTGGAGGGGTTGCCAAAGCATTGTTGATCAGTGCATTGATAATCCCTCTAGCACTCATGGGGTTTTGTGTTGGTTTCCCTGTGGGTACATGGGTGACATTGTGTTGGAGCAGTTCTGATGTTTAACACACAACACTTTTCTGAGCATGGTTTGTGTGTATTGTGTGTGATCAGCACAGCAACATGAGGGTTAACCAGGGAGTTGGGCAGGTTTGGGCCTTGTTGAACCTTGACATTTGTCCTTGTCTTGCATCCAGTTTTAACCCTCAGGGTGCTGTGTTGGTGCAGTTGTGTGGATGAATGATGGGCATTTGTTAGGATGTGACTGTGTTTGTGTGTGATGGTTGAGTGGTTTGATGTGGTGTGTAGTTATGGGATGATGAACTTACCAGTAGTATGGAGGCTCCTCTCATCCCCAGTGTCAGATCCTCTAGGGACCCCCTCAATCAGCCTAGAAGACAAGGTCTGCCGCAGCCTCTCCTCCCATCTGCTGAAGGTGATAGGGACAGGGGGACCAACTTCGGTGCCTCGGTCGTGCAGGGCGGCATCCCCCATCTTCTTCTTGACCTGCCTTTTGCAGTCGCCCCATCTATTTTTGACTGTGTCCACGTCCTGCCTGCAGGTGGCCTCCACATTGACCTGGGTGCAGATTTGGTTCCAGGCAGCCTTCCTCCTCGCAGCCAGGCCAGGGACCCTATCCCTCGGGAACAAGGATCCCTGATCCTATCCTCCTCACCTCCGGCCTGTGAGAAGTCTGAACCAGACTGCCCTGCCTGCGCTGCCCCTGCCTGTCTATGGTGGTCCCCACCATTTACCCCTCATCCCACTACAGGTTCTGTCCCTGTCCTTTGTGTGTTTGCTCTTCTCGGCCGGCTCCTTCTACCACCCCTACTCTCAACAGGGATGTCCTGCTCTCCTTCCTCCTTCTCCACTGCTCTCCCCATTCCTCTCTCCTGTCCTCCTCTCCTAGCCATCACTCACCCACTCACACCAGTCACTAGCACAGGCCCTCACAGACATACTCAATCCCACTCACTCTTTATCACACTCTTTCACTCACAGATTCACACTGTCAAAATAAAGGTTAATATATGTGTAAGGTGTTGTAAAAAAAATAAGACTATGTGTATGTATTTGTATATGTTTATCTTTGCATGGGTGTGTGTGATATGTGCAAAAGTGTGATATGTGTCATATTCAGTGCACCTCTATCCAAGCTCCAAACTCCAAAAACTCCTTTTATGTCAAGTGTATGTGCCTCTCTCGCTCTCTCGATCACTAGCCTCCACTCCTGGGTCCTGTGCCCTAGCTCGCTAAAACTCGAAACACAGACAGGGTGTGACCATTATTTTGGGGTATATATAGGTATATTTGAACATTTTTGCTACTTTGGGGCCATGGGATTGGCTGTAGGATTGAATTTTGTTTGTGCATCTATCAGGGTTGCTAGCCAACGTCAGCCATACTGTAACATTTTGACTTAAAGGGATAGTAATACTTCGTTTTAACTTTATTTTATTTTGTAGGCATTAAAAAAACATGAAGAATGATATAAGTCTTATCTCTCAAACCTTTATGGTTTAAGTGATATTCGCAAGCAAAGTTCCCCCTCCCTCCCCTTTTACCTTGTGTATGCCATCTCTTCTCAGATGTGGAATGCAGTCCATAGACTGGACAGATAACAGAAGGGGACACTCTTATTCCTATGAAAACAATGAAATCCCTGCCCCCCTTGACAAGCTTTTCAGGTTTTTCCCTTATCTTAATTGAAGATTGTCCCTCTCTGCAGTCTACCTGGGCACCTCCCTTCTGTTCTAGCTGAACAGTGTGACATCAGTAAAAGGGGCGGGAGGGGGACACTTTGTCATTGAATTACTCTGGAACTACAACTCTGACAGAATTGAAATAACACTCTCCAAAGTCCAAATACTATGATGATTAATTAGAGCTGCTTTTATTATGAAACATTACTATCCCTTTAAGTGGTGTTTTAACGGGTGTTTGGGATGCACAGTGATGCGAAAACAGGTGCGATGCAGGTTTTTATGTTACATGTTTTTGTTGTGCCTACGCTCAATATCTATTCTTGTACTCATATCTTTAAATCCGCCGTAAGTCATGTGTTATTTGCGGCTAATGTGCCTTTTAATATAAGGCTTTAAATAAGGTACAGAGAGACAGAACATCCCATATATTCTCACTAACTCCTCCCCTTGGAGCAATAAGAGGAAAACTTTCAGTGAACTCTCTGAGCACCAGAGTGGTGTACGATGAATTGCAACCACTCTGACACTCAAAGGGTTAAAAACGTTAGTAAATCAGTGTTTGGCATTATAGTAGTAGATCAATTCAAGTGACTATTTTAGCATAGAATGTTCCCTATTGTGGTTACTTATTGCAAACATTCAAGCTAATGTAAAAGATTAACCACAATCAACAAATATTTTCAACAATAGCATTAAGCAGCAACAAAAGTATTCATTAGGTATGAAAACTGACATTTCTGTTTTGTTATAAAATGCCATTAACATAAGAGAAGTGGATTGTATCATTAATGATAAATGCACTCAGTTCAGCATCAAAGGCATGGAGGGATTTAAAAGCAGTGACACTGTCTTACATTTGGTATGATTAAAAACTTAGTAAGGGTATTAAGGGAGGTATTCATACCTTTCTAAATGTAAAACCACCTGAGTGCTGGGAGCAACTGACCAATGAAGAGAAAGTAGTCAAAATCTCCCAAAATACACAAAAAATGCACAAAAGCTGGTGAGTTTCTTTGCTTATCAATACTGTTCAAATAGTTAAATACGTGTGTATAGTTAGAAGAACAGCAATGACTATATTTTGGTTACATATACAGAAGTTAAACAGAAGAGAAAGTCTGCACATCAGATCCTATATTTTACCAATAAATAATCTGTAACTCATTACGGACAATAAACAGAAATATTCTAGTTACATGTTTCAAGCCAAAAGTAAGTGTAGCTCGCCATCATCACCATCATCAAGGCATCACAGATTGGGCAAGTCTGTTTCTGCCTCAAATCAGAAGTGACCATGTACTGCTGTACTAGGTTTTCACAATCTAAAAACATAAAATATACTCCCTAAGGGTATATATTTCTGTGAGTACATAAATTATAATTTCAGAGAAGTGTTGTTTGATTTTCTAACCCATGAACCCATGAATATTTTGCTATGAATTGTCCAGAAGATAGAAAAAATATATATATTTTTTTACTAATTCACATATACTGAAATATTTGAAAACCATTGAAATTTATATCTGATTAGGGAACTAGATGCTTTTTGAGTTAAACGGTGTCCCATTTGTATGAGCTGACATACTGTAGGGTGTGCCAGTAGCACTCAGCTGCACCTAACAATCTATTGTTTTTCATACATCTTGTTACATATGATAAGATTACACTCAAATGGTTGTAACAACTTCTGAAATTAAAAATGATAGACATGGTATGCCATTTTGAAAAGAAATCATCTGTGTGCATCAAATAAAGGGCCACTTGCCTTTCTACTAATCTACTTGTGTGCACAAATATTTACAAGAAGTACCACTTGGATTTTTTACACATTTCTATTCATTCAGAGATACTGAAATGTTTGAAAACCGTAGCATTTCCTACTGTATTATGTAACTATTTCCCTCCCTAGAAAAACGATGGCCTACTTGTATGGATTGTTATACTGTAAGGTGTGCAAGGAGTACTAAACTGCACCTACCACAATCTGTTTATTTGGTTATATTATGTCAAATAGTTTCAATGGTTGCAAAAACTATATAAATTAAGAAAAAGTAAGCAAGGTATTTTGTACAGGGCAGCATGAAATGAGGGGTCAATTGCCTTTCTACCCCCCAGGCTGGTGGTCACAAATATTTCCAGAAATTGGTGACATAGGAAAACAGGCTTTTTTTTACATTTCCCCCACGTCAAAGACACTGATGTTTTGAAAAACATGTTATTTCCCCCCATTAACCTGAACATACATACAGTAGATACCATGGGTGGCAATCCTGCACTAGATTGTTGTAACAAACACTGGCATGCAAAAAAGGGAATCAAGGCATATCATTTTGAAAAAATAAAACAAAAAAGTTGCATCAAATGGGAGGTAGCTTGCCTTTCTACACCTAGGATGGTGTTCACAGAAGGTGGACATATAGCAAATGTACTGCTGATATTTTTGAAACCCATGTAATCTCCTACTATACTCAGTACCTACTCCCAGCCTGAAAAAGAATAGTACCCTAGTAGGATGAACCGACCTACTGTAGAAAAACTGTATATATGTGTGTATGTGTACATACATATTCAATAATAGATAGACAGACAGACAGACACACATCATTGCATTTATTTTTTAATATGTACAATTTAAACTTTCATAAAATCAAGTATGTATTATTTTTCCTTTAAGTAAATAACATTTACTGAACAGATATGCTTTCTATTTAAAAAAAAAAAAAACAGATCCAAAGTGACCACCAGTCTATTTGGCCAAATTACATTTGCCGAATAGACTGAGTGGTCATTTTGGATCTGATTTTTTGGTTTATAGAAAGCAGTATATTATTAACTAAATAACATTTACTGAACAGATAATATACAGCTTTCTATAAAGAAAAAAGTCACATATCCAAAGTGACCACCAGTAAGTAAATAACATTTACTGAACAAATATACTGCTTTCTATAAACCAAAAACACACATTCAAATTGCCCACCTGTTAGTAAATAACATTTCCTGAACAAATGACCACCAGTCTATTTGACCAAGTTACCTTTGCCGAATAGACTAAGTGGTCACTTGGGATCTGTGTTTTTGGTTTATAGAAAGCAGTATATTATTGACAAAATAACATTTACTGAACAAATATACTGCTTTCTATAAACCAGAAACACAGATCAAAAGTGCCCACCAGTCTATTTGGCCAAATTACCTTTGCAGAGTAGACTAAGTGGTCACTTTGGATCTGTGTTTTTTTTGTTTATAGAAAGCAGTATATTAAGTAATTAACATTTACTGAACAGATAATATATACTAATTTCTATAAAACAAAAACACAGATAGAGATTCAAAAGTGACCACTCAGTCTATTCAGCAAAGATAATTTGAAAGGATTCACATCCTCTGCCTTTGAGCCTTCATTTCTACAAATTGATCAATGACTTCATTGAAGCTAATCTTCTTTGCATATTCATATTCTATTGAAAGTATGGCCAGATTTGTCAACCTTGTCTCACTCACGGTGGAGCAAAATGAATGTTTTTATCAATTTTAATTTGGAAAAACTTCTTTCACATGAATGTAATGTAATGTAATTACACTTCTCATCGCTGTGATATGTTAAAAGAACTAAATTGGTTAACACTCAAATCTAGACGTGCCCTTCACCTTTCTTGCTTAGTACACAACCACTTCTCTGGAAAACTACCACACTACCTGAGCAGTTTGCTCACTCCTGCTCTCCATACTAAGTATAACCTCTGCTCCACCGCAAACAACTCGCTACGTATACCACAATACAAGAAAGAAGCAGGAAGATCTGCCTTCTCCTTCAGGGCGCCAAAGGCCTGGAACAATCTGCCTGAAATAATCAAATATGCTCCCAGTCTAAAATCCTTAAAAGTAGAGATGCACCGATACCAGTTTTTTAAGACCAAGTACGAGTACCGATACTTTTTTCAAGTACTCACCGATACCAATTACCGATACTTTTTTTTGCGGTCATTTGCCAGTTTTCCAAGTAACTAAAGCATATATATATATATATATATATATATATATATATATATATATATATATATTTTAGGTACTTGGAAAACTGGCAAATGACCGCAGAAAAAAGTATCGGTGAGTACTTCAAATATATATACACACACACACACATACATATACACACACCACCTCTTGACTGTCCCCTTTTGCCTCTTTCTCCCCCTCTTGATTTCCACCTTTTGATTCATTCTCCCCCTCTTGAGCCCCCTTCTTTTGCCTTGGCTTTTTCTCTCCCTTTTGATCCCCTTTCTCCCCCTCCTTGACTCTTGATCCCACCCTTTTGCCTCTCTCTCCCTCCTGATCCCCCCTCCTTTTGCCTCTTCTTGGCCCCCCTCCTTTTGTCTCCTGATCCTTCCTCCTTTTGCTTCCTTTTCTCCCTCTTGACCTGCCTTTCTGCCTCTTTCACCACCCGCTCGATGCCCCACTCACGTTTCACCTGCTGTGGCATACATATGCCTATTAGCCAAATTTTTGTTTTTTCTTATGATTTGGATACAATTTTGTGATCACATCACCTTTTTTATGTTTGTTTACATTACCAATTACCAAATTATTTTTGATGGCTTTAATGTGTACACACAGGGTGGTCACAATAAGAGTGATTCTAACATATACTAGGGACATTCTACCTAACTAATACTTTATGTGGAAGTTGCCACAATAAATATAGGCATATCATTATTGGTATTTCATTTTTGAATGAGTACTTACTATATTCATAGTTTCCAGCTACAAATCTCGATGAACAATCTCAATGAAATGTTCATATTCAGCACTTATTTACCTTAATTATAGTGATTTTAGCAAATGTCATTTTTCTTTTTAACTGTTGTGTGATCTGTCACCAAATACCCAATGATTTTTTGATGGATGATGATGACATTTACACATGAGGAAGTTTCTATTTCTGATTATTTAATTTTTTCCTTGTTATCTCATTTCACGTATCCATATAATCTGTACTAGTAGGCTTTATGTGAAATCAAAGGGAATATTTTATATGATCATGAGCCAGTAGAAGGCTTGATTGGTTAATCCGTATGAACGTTACGTTCCCTCTTGAGAAAACTACATAGTAATCACTGCCTTGAGATACAATTGATCATGAGCCTCTTTCACCAACCGCTCGATGCCCTATCTTGCCTTCCTTACGCTCCTCTGCCGGGTGCTTGCTGTTCTCTCGCGAGCCCCGGCAGAAGTCAGCGTCGGAGCATTGCCATGGTAACCCACGGTAACGCTCCAACGCTACAGGAGGTAGAGAGGCGACCGGGGAGCATTGTGAGCAGCTCCCCGGGCTCCCTCTCTGCAGCACCGACCCTGACACAGGGTATCGGTGCTGGCATCAGCTGCATTTGCGAGAGTACAAGTATCGGTATCGGTGCAACCCTACTTAAAAGTAAATGCTTCTCTATATCTAAAACCAGAGTGTAACTGTTTATAATTTTAAAATTTCCATATGTATGTATATTCGTATGTATATTTAATAACATGTAATATATAATGTTTCTCAATTTGTGTAAATATGCAAGCCTCTACTGAAAAATGTAGAGGACATACTTGAAAACGAGAGAAATCTCAATGTATTCTTCCTGGTAAAACATTTTCTAAATAAATGAAGCAATGGACACAAAGACAGTTAAAAAGAATATTAAACACAGTGACAAGTTTGGCAGAGGTTCACAAAAATCCCATTTAACAATGAACTCCCGGAACTGCAATACCGTCCATTTCTTTGCCTCTTTAACGCTGATCGTGACAGCTTACAAATGCCTCCTAAAGGTGTTCAATTTCCACATAGATGTCTTCATTAGAGAATTCATCAAAAATCTCTTAATTTTGTGGTATAATTCTGCAGATCGTTTTCTGTTGCAACAACCACAGTGTTTGGCTGAATGACAGCAAACATTGAAAGGATTTTTTCAATTGCCATAGAACGAATTTCCAACACCTGATGAAACTGTTCAAGGACTCAAACATAGCTCTTTTTATTTCCTCTGGCAATGTGAGACTAGTATCCTTTTCCTTCTCTCCTGCCATTGTTTTCCAGAGCTTTACTCTCCCTCTTCTCTCCACAGAAATGTCCAATTCCTCTCATTTGGTAGTTTCGTAATGAATGGCCTTCTCCACAATTTCATTGTGCCGATCAGCAAGAAACGCTTTTAGAGCTTGTAGCTTCACAATGCACTTTTCAAGAGTGAGTCCCAGTGTTTGCAAATGCTTCTGTGTGATATTAACTTCTTCCAGAACTCCACACCAGAAACACATACGGCAGACAGCAACATCTGAGCTAAGCCTCTTGTGTCCACATTTTCTTTGGGATTACACAGTTTTTCCAGGGCTGAAATGTCTCCTGTCTGTCCTTTTTAACTCGGCCAGCCCATACCCATTGAATGCTAGAAAGTTATCCAGTGTTTTGCAAAGCAATAATTTGGAGAGACCTTTACAACTAAATCATCATCATGTACTGTACTAAAACTGGAGAAATGGGGATCAGAATAACAAATTACACAATTTGAAAACAGTAGCACCGCTAGACAGGAACATCCCAAGAAAAGTCCAATAATATTGCAAGCAACAATGTTGCACTCACCGCCTGAAATGTTAATCTTCGGTGCCGATTCCAACCTCGATGAATAATTCAAAATATAAAGAAAAAATCGCACATGACGTGGATTAGCAAAAATAAAAGAACCACTTTATTCATAGAGATACATTGTAACACCACATCCATTAATGGTCTAACGCGTTTCACACAAACTGTGCTTACTCATAGACATAAATGACTAACAGATGAAAAAGTATATATAGGAAACTAAGTCTAATCTCCTGCACTCAATTAACCAATCACTCTATCCAAAAATTCAAATCTTGAGCCCAAAGCCTCAAGGGAAAGGCTATTAAAGGCAAATTTGGATGTAACAAAAAAGTTAACTCAATCCTTACCATATCCCACAAAGATGTATATACGTAATGGAAACTAAGCACAAGGAGAAAAGACTAATATCCAAATATATTTGAAATATACAAACCTCAAAGACACGTAAAATACAAACATACTTCATTATATCTTAAAAGAAAAAAGAATCTTCACCTTGATTACCATCTATACTTAAGGAGATAATAACAGCATTTAACACCTGTATGCTTAAAGAGGTGATCACTGGATTTAACAACAATGATCACTATCCAATCATAATTTCCACTGATCACTTCACTTCAATTTCCCAATATATGCTAACTGAAATACACTCGTTCAGTTCCATTATTTCCCAATACTTGTAAAAGGATATGAAACTAAACTGTGTAAATTCATATCAATAACTATGGTCTATGATCTATAAATACATCAAAATTTTTTTTCCCCTCTCAAACATAGTATATGATAAAGAGTTAAACAAAATGAGTTACATCATACTCGTGATTTAATTCCAATGGTTTATGAGTGGATAGGGTGAAAATCCAGAATACTTCCCTTTGGGAAAGCAGTCTGGACAGATCACCTCCCCTCACTGGGAGAACCACCCTCTCCACTCCAATGACCTGTAATGAACTCAATGAAGATGCATGGATATTATGAAAATGATGTGATACTCCTGTTCTTAGATCGCCACAATTTATATTACTAATGTGTTCTCTAACACGTTCTCGCAAACTACGACTAGTTTTACCAAAATATTGTATCTGACACTCCGTGCAAGTGATGACATAAATAACAGATCTCGTTGCGCAATTGATATATTGTTTGATATCATAATTGCTGCCAGTTTGTGCTGATTGAATTTGTTTGGTTGAATGTACCCACTGGCAACAATTGCAACGTTTATTACCACATTGATACATTCCTATTAGTTTCCTATATATACTTTTTCATCTGTTAGTCATTTATGTCTATGAGTAAGCACAGTTTGTGTAAAACGTGTTAGACCATTAATGGATGTGGTGTTACAGTGTATCTCTATGAATAAAGTGGTTCTTTTATTTTTGCTAATCCACGTCATGTGCGATTTTTTCTTTATATTTTGAAATGGGGATCAGTTCTGCCCTGGCGGAGGTCTGGTGGAAGATGATCAATATTCCTGGGGACAAATAATAAAAATGATCTCTGTATTAAATGGAACCAGAGGCTCTAGGCAATATGACTCCCACCACATTCCCTTTGATTTAAATGGGGCTTTAACTAAATTAACTTATTGAATCCTAAACATGGAGAAATGTGTTGCAAACAACCTCTACTAGCATTTAAGAGGTTAGAAGTCCGGTTCCATTTAATTCAGAGATATTTTTTTTATTTGTCCCCAGGAATATTGATGATCTTACCCCCAGACCCGCACCAGGCCAGAACTGATCCCCATTTTGCCAGTTTTAGTACAATACATGATGATGATTTGGTTAGCTAGCTTCAGATGTGATTATCATGATGATCATCATAGTTTATTTATTATATGTTGTTTATATGCTCCTAAGACAGGTTGAGGTGAGACAGTGACACAGTGAGTCACAGTTGTGTGATGCAGTGCTGCTGCTGCCTGTGCTGACACACAGTGCTCGGGTGCTGCTGAGGTAGTAGGCCTCACTCTGCATCCTCCTTGCTCTCCTGTCCACCAGTTTGCTTGCAACAGCCCACTCCACGTCCATAGCCTGCTACTGCATGACACGTCACTGCTCAGGGCTCCCTCACCCCACCATGAGCAGGTCCAGGCATCTCCTCCTCTAATCACCACCCACAACAGCAATGTTGCATCACACGCACAAGCACTTCCGTCTTTCAGGCAGCAGCCGGTACTGCTGCTGCTTTGGAAGTTAAGGGCAAAATCAGTCTTCAGTCTGAGTGCCGTTTGGTGTGGCACAGTCTGTACCCCCCTAATGAGTGGCACCTGGGAAGGACTGCCCCCCCACCACCACCACTGCTTCAACCAGTCTAAAAATCTGTAAAAGTAAATGCTTCTTTGTATTTAAAAACAATGGGTAACTATAGAATTTTTTGTACGTGTGTTTAAATGCATATATATAAAGTTTTGCTACTTGTATAACTATGTACATTAATACTGTAAAAGTGCTCCAGGAAATACTTGAAAACCAGAGAAAAAGTTCAATGTATTATTCTTGGTAAAACATTTTCTAAGTAAAAATAAATAAATAAATGTGTGTGTGTGCAGATGAAAATATGTCCTTGGTTCATTCGTACTGCTGATTCCCCCAAGCAGTAACTGAAGGAGACAATCAGGGATTTGATTTGGATCAGCCTCCCACTGTTTATGGGGCTGGGAGGCACAACAATTTAGTTGGAGGCAGCATTTTAGATAGCTTCTTGGGGATGGCTAGATCTCCACGTATCTAGCCATTCCCAAGGGGCCATCTTAAATGCTATATACATTTGTATCTCGCTTCCCTCCAACTTTAAAATCATTTATTTCTTAATTATTTTTTATTACTGTAATTTAATGGGCTGGAGAAAAGTTCCCAGAACCTCTAATCCTCCCTGCATGAAACCAGTCACCAGCACCATGCTCAATGACATAGCACAGCAACTTCTCAATCATCAACAGGAAGTGCTAGGAGAATCTTCATGTGTCCTAAATGCCAGAGAATCCCAGTGGAACCTGTTATTTTTGTCTTTGCTCCAAGATAACATTTTCAGTCAGTGCAAGATATCTTAGGAGGTAAATATAGTCATTGAAACTTTTATTGGCTAACTAGTCAAATTTAAGTTGCAAGCTTTCAAGACCTCTTAGGTCTCTGAGGAAGACACCTAAGAGGTCATGAAAGCTTGCATCCTAAACATGCTTAGTTAGCCAATAAAGGTATCAACGACTATATTTGCCTCCTGTATTTCTACGGCTATCGCGGGACCAACTCTCATCTGTCATTAAGATATCTTATGCATAGAGATGGACATGAGAGGAGTGTGCTGGGCATTGCATACTACTTCTGGTCCTTAAAGGGCAAATAAGGTTCATGCAGCTTGAAAACTGAAGATGTTATCTCTTGAGCAAAATTATGGGGGGGTGGGGTAAAATTCATAAGGACCATAGGATTGTATGGCCATATTAAGGTAAGTAAGGGTTATTCTTAGGTGTCAGTGATTCTATAAGGACAGAAAACTATGGTTTTGTGAAGAGTTCTTAACACTGTTTTTCTAAAGGCAAAGAAAATATCAAGTATATTGCAGCTTTTATGAAAGTGTTGCACTCAATGATTCATTCATTTTGACAGTAAGAATATTGCACAAGCAGGAACATCACTAAATTCTGCATTGCCACACATATTAAGAATGCATTTTGAGATCAGTGGTTGAGAATATAAAACTCAGTGGGATAACTGACATTTTGTGAAGCAGTAGGGCTAATTTATCATGATATCCAAAATCTATTTTAGTGTATAAGTGTAAACAATGTTTTATTTTTTGGGGAACAAAATAAGCTTTTATTTTGTTTCCAAATGTAAACCGCACCTCTGCAAAATAATCATATGGATCACAAAGGGTTAAACATCATGCGGGACCAGTTCCCAAAGTTATGCAGTGTGCACTCATTCTTGATAATGTGTTCTATGTTTATGGGATTTGAGCAGGATATATATACATCTTCCTGCATTAAAGGGATAGTAACACTTCGTTTTAACTTTATTTTATTTTGTAGGCATTAAAAAAACATGAAGAATTATATAAGTCTTATCTCTCAAACCTTTATGGTTTATGAGATATTCACAAGCAAAGTTCCCCTCCCCGCCCCTTTTTCCTAGTGTAAGCCATCTCTTCTCAGATGTGGATCAGGTTGTATGACAGTACAGATAACAGAAGGGGACAATTTTCTTTGTATGAAAACAATGAAAGCCCTTCCCCCCTTGAAAAGTTTTTCAGCTTTTTCCATTTATCTTAATTGAAGATTGTCCCTCTCTGCAGTCTACCTGGGCATCTCCCTTCTTATCTGGTTGAACAGGGGGGGGATACTTTGTTTGTGAATATCTCTTAAACCATAAAGGTTTCAGAGATAAGACTTATATCATTCTTCATGTTTTTTTAATGCCTACAAAATAAAATAAAGTTAAAATGAAGTATTACTATCCCTTTAAGGAACAGGAAGGGAGGACATATAAATACATCCATCAATCTATATGACTAAGAAAAGGGTAATGAGCCACTCTCTGCTAGATATAGGAAGCAAATTATCAACATTTGTAGATGACACTATGTAGGGTAATTAATTCAGAACAGGATGTTTGCTCTCTACAGAGGGAATTACATAAAATGGAAGACTGGGCAAACAAATGGAATGTGGAGTTTAATGTGGGGAAGTGTAAAGTCATGCATTTGGGAGGAAATAATCCCAAGGCTACAAATGAACTTAATGGAATCATTTTAGGGGACTCGTTGCTAGAGAAAGACCTGGGAATCATTGCAAACTATAAATTTGGAAACAGTGACCAGTATCATATATCAGTAGCAAAAGCAAATAAAGTTCTGTCTTGCATAAAAGAGGTTTTGAAGCAAGAGTGAATAACATCATTTTGCCAATGCACAAATCATTGGTATGACCTGATCTCAAATATGCAGAGCAGTTTTAGGCACTAGTTCTGAAAAAGGATATTCTAGAACTGGAGAGAGTACAGCAAAGAGCAACAAAATTAATTAGGACAATGGAGGATCTGACGTATGAGTAACAACTAGACAAACTTGGTTTATTTAATCTAGAGAAAAGATGACTAAAAGGAGATCTTATCACCATGTACAAGTATATGAGAGATCAATACAAGGATCTCTCTAGTGAGTTATTCATTCCAAGGCCTGATCAAATTACCAGGGGACACCCCTTGAGATTAGAGGAAAGGAGGTTTTGCCTTCAGCAGAGCAAGGGTTTTTTTTACAGTAAGGTCTGTTAAATTAAGGAATTCCTTACCCAAGGTTGTGGTTATGATAGATACAATGGATACATGTAAGAGAAGATTAGGTACATTTCATTCAAAAGGGAACATATAGGGTTATACTGTATATTAGTAGGCAAAACAGAAAGCTCTGATAAAGACTAACTTATTTGGCAGCAGGAAAGCTATATAATTCTCATGTCTCTGGGTTATGAGGCAAAGTTTGAACTTGATGGACTTGTGTCTTTTTTCTACCTAATTTACTATGTCACTATGTTTCCAACTAGACAGGTCAATTTTGAAGTTTAGAAGTCCAGAGACTCAGATAGAGTTAGTCATGTAGATCGCTGGTTCTCAAACCTATCCTTGGGGACCATTAATAGGCCATTGTTGAGCACAGGTGATTTCCTTGGAGGATCACTCATTTTAATTAGCTCACGAGAGCATAAATGCATGGCCTGTTAGTGGTCCCCGAGGATAGGTTTAACATTCACTGACATGGAGATCAAGCCTTTTGCTTGTTATTTTAATAATGATAAAATGATGCCACATCTTCCTGAAAAAAGAAATCGCTATTCAAACATAGCTAAAGAGGACTCATACACATAAAAACTAGGTAACCAGCTAAGAAATCTGTACCGTATTATATCTAGTAAAGACTACTTTGCGAGAGTATCCTGTTAACTGTATATGGATGTGTCTATAAGCAAAATGCAAGTGGCTCTGTGGGTTACAATCCAGACACTATTTCAAATTTTACTGGTGTACAGTCAGTAGCCTGCCCCTGTGACTCAAAGGAGATCTGGCTGTCTCTGTAGCCAACAAACTATAGACATGAAAAAGGTCAGCATGGGCACTCGTCTGATTATGGGGACCATAGAATTAATGGAGATGTAGGCCAAAAAATAATGATCTATTAACATCTCGATTTATTCTTTGGCTTTTGCTGGACTTCCTGACTACCATTACCATAGCAATCTTGTTAGGGTGCTTCAAATGATACAGGATTGCCAATAAATGGTATGAGATAAGGTAACAGTCTATTAACACTTTGAGTGCCAGAGGGGTATCCAACACATTGCAACACATTGACTAGCCCTCTGGCATTTAACCCTGTGAGTTCAAGAAATGCATCAAATGCATTGAGCTGCAATGCATTAGATACCTCTCTGACACTCAAAGGGTTAAAATAATAATTTCTCAACTTGTTGCATACCTTTCTAATCTACGGTGGGTTAATACATTGTTTTAGAAGGTTAATAAATGTACATATGGGAAGTATGATAACTGTTGATGTCTACAGTTGATTTTAAAGGGATCGTAATGTTTCACATAAAAGCAGTTCTGATTTATCTTCATAGTTTTTTGGGTCATGGAAAGTGTTATTTCAATATTGTCAGAGTTGTAGTTCAATAGTAATTGAATGATAAAGTATCCCCCTCCAGCCCCTTTTACCTAGTGTAAGCTGCATTCCCTCAGATGTGGAAGCTGGTCTCTTGACCAGGCAGCTCACAGCAAGGGACAATCTTCTTACTGTGAGCATAAGGAAAACCCTGACCCCCTTGACAGGTTTTTCAGTTTTTTCCTAATGTTCACTGAAGATTGTCCATTGCTGCAATCCATCCGGACAGTCTCACCGCTCTGAGCTGAGCAGTGTTACATCAGTGAAAGGGGAGGGAGGGCGATACTTTATCATACAAGATCTACAGCTCTGACAGTATTGAAATAATGCTCTCCAAGTACAATGAAGATTAATCGGAGCTGCTTTCTTTGTGAAACATTGCTATCCCTTTAAATAATTTTTAGCTGTGAACAGTGGATGTAAGCAGCAGCAATAGTGTCATAAATCATTAATGATTCCATGGTATGCATTTTGTTGAACAAACAATGCTTATATCGATTATCTGAGTGTTGTAATTTTACCTGTTATTCTAATACAATGTTAAGCAAAATTGTGAAGGTTTAGAACACTAGTACAAGTAATGAAATAAAAGTAAAAAAATCACTCACTTCTTTCCTGCAAATGTTCTCTCTTGAGAAACTGTACAATTCTACAACAATATTCATTAAAAATATAAAGAAACAAAGGAAAAAATCTCCCATTGTAGAATGCTGCAGAACATGAATATTGCTGCTTTATAAATAAAAGCTAATAATAATAGCTGTGATTTACTTTAGAAAGAAGTATCTTTTTGCACGACACTTTCCTAATGTGTTATTTAAAAGCTTTAATGCCGTTTAATGAGGCCTACACTTTGTCAATCAACATTAATTACCTTTCCTCTTTAATGGAATTGAAGGAGAAATTTTAGGATATATCATATCCTTGTATTGTCTGAGTGAAAACGATTTACATATTATGGACTGTTCAAGGAGTACTCAGGAAAGAAGCATTAATATCTGCAGTATCCATTTCAACTTGTTAAAACATTTTAGTGCCATGGGTTTGAATGTTGCTTAAAGGGATAGTAATACTTCGTTTTAACTTTATTTTATTTTGTAGGCATTAAAAAAACATGAAGAAAGATATAAGTCTTATCTCTCAAACCTTTATGGTTTATGAGATATTCACAAGCAAAGTTCCCCTCCCCGCCCCTTTTACCTAGTGTAAGCCATCTCTTCTCAGATGTGAGTCTGGTTGTATGACAGTACAGATAACAGAAGGAGACAATTTTCTTTGTATGAAAACAATGAAAGCCCTTCCCCCCTTGACAAGTTTTTCAGCTTTTTCCCTTATCTTAATTGAAGATTGTCCCTCTCTGCAGTCTACCTGGGCATCTCCCTTCTGATCTGGTTGAAGAGGGGGGGGATACTTTGTTTGTGAATATCTCTTAAACCATAAAGGTTTCAGAGAAAAGACTTATATCATTCTTCATGTTTTTTTTAATGCCTACAAAATAAAATAAAGTTAAAATGAAGTATTACTATCCCTTTAAACCTCTGGCAAGCAAAGATTAAATGGATCAGTTAACTGTTATTAAGAAAAAATAAAATGTTATAGTGATTTACCTACTAAGTGAAACAAATGGTCATCCATTTCTGAGAGATATTTAATTAAAAAGTTATAGTAGTTCAACCTGCCACCAAACTGCCACATGGAACATTTACTAGTCAGAGACTCCAATTTCCCATAGCATGCAATAAGAAAGCTGCCTGGACACCAGGTGGCACTGTTGCATATAGTTTAATACAAGAAAAAACATTGAGTTGTAATAAATTTGGAACAAAGATCCAAGCAGTATGAGTACCTTGTTTTAATCGACTTGAATTTTTTTCAAAGTAAAGGTTAATTGCTTCGTTGCTACTCATTATCAGACGTCATTGGGATCTATTTATTACAGAGCAAAATGTCCTTGTATCAGTTATATAGGCCAGAATTGATCAAAGTGTGGGAAGAGCAAAATAACCAATATGCTGCTCTTTGCCTCAATTATTGACAGATGCTTTCTGGTATATACCAATAATTGATCACCTTTCACTGCCTTGCATGTGCAAGACAGGGGGAAAAAAAGGCATAAATGTGTCCCTTTCCATAATACACGCACATACATGTAGAAGGTATTTGTATGCAGGTGTTTACCCTTAGATATTTATGGTATCTGTCAGGTTGCATCTTTGTTGAATGAGTAAGTTTCAGATATAAATGCGTTTTTTGTGACTTGGAAAAATGAATGATTACACAAGGAAATCAGAGGATTTCCTTAAACATCAGTCATTCAGCACTTTATGAATAGACCTCACAATGGCTGAGCAAGATCATTTTTGCTCAAATGTTATATTGTCACATAACTCATGCAGCTTTTACTTCATTTTTGCTTGCCATCCAAGCCAATGCATAATCTGGTTGCGAATTGCGTTTCAATATATTTTTCTTAATTCCACTCATCTGTAAGTGCATAGAAAATGTTATTTGTTTTTTAGTACCCCGAGTATCCCCTGGTTTTTTAGTAAGTGCAAAAGTTTAATGGAACCCTTTTAGTAAAGCAAATTATGTATGTTTTGTTCCTCTTTTCTATAGCACAAGAGAATATTTTGCCACTTTGTAAATAATTAATACTGATACACAAATAAGCTGAAATATGCAGATATGTTATCAAGGAGGATAACAATGTGAAGATATAGTAGAGTAATGGAAGCAGGTATAAGCAATGGACAGCAGGACAAGCTGAGAAATAGGGAGAAGCTTACAAGTCAACATAGCAGAATAGTATGCAAATTTATCATTAAATAGTTTTTCATGTACAGAGCCTTTGTGATTATCTATCTATCTATCTATCTATCTATCTATCTATCTATCTATCTATCTATCTATCATTAACAATGCATCTGTGGATGCGTCATATATTTCTCTGAAGGCATGGAAGACTTTAACTTAATTTTGTTGATCAACTTGCAAGTATTGGAAAAATTCCAGTCCTAGTTGGCTCAAACAATAACGAGTAAAACCTGTTCAAGCAGTTATCCTTCCTTGTGCAGAAGAGCAGTGACCTGGACAGGAAACAGAACAACAGATAGTGTATGCAAAACAGCTCTTTGTTTTTTCCACATCACATGACCACTTTTCCCTTTTACTAGTTTGCTAGAACAGCAAACAAAATGATAAATAAAAATAAGTGTTTCACTTCTGAAACAGCTAATTTTGTAAAGATACTCTGGTTGATGCTCTAAAAAATGCTAGAGTAATTCTTGGGCAAACCAACTGCACTGTAAGCAAGGGAATGATGGCTCTGAAGCTTAAGGTCCAAGGAAAACAATAGGTTCATTGTCATCAGTAGAGAGTGAGCCTCAGTACACTACTATTTTTTTCCTCAAGCAGAGTCACCACTTTATTGTTTAACATTAACAGACACTTTGAATATGTATATACAGTTTAAACAAGCCCTGTTGCTGTATTTGACATTTTCTAGACTGTATTTGTATTATATAGTTCACCATTCCAGCAGAATATCATATATCAGCTACATCCTCCAGGCACTGAAGTCTATGTATTAATATACATAAATACATAAAACCATAGGAAGATGAAAATGGAAGGGGAAGAAACCAGGAGGCACGCCTAGTGCTGAATCCAAACTATACTTTACCCCCAACACTTCATCTCAGTAAGTTATACTCACAGAATTTGTGGATGTAGATTACTAATGTGGAAAACAGAAAATAAAGCTTCTTGGGAATATAAAGCTGTCACAATTCATCAGATTCTGGATGAAATTACAACTCCAAATGGGGCAGCTATTCCACACCTCTCTCTCCTAGGGGCACAGCCGTGCACAAAAGGAAAAACAGAGGGCTCCCAAATAGTGTGATATAGTCTATCCAATCTTATTGGAAATAAAACATGCATCTACTCACAAGGATGGTGGTCCATATGATCACAACTAACAATCAAGCATACAAATATAGGTTCATATCCATTCAGATTTGGGGTATATGTCACTTTCACTGTAGAAAAATAGCAATCCAGATGGTTTTAATCTCTTTTAATAATTTATTAAACATATGAGAAAATAAAAAAAATAAATTCAAAACTCAATATAAATTCTCAGATGAAGATATAATAAATATATATGCCCATATATCAATAGCTAGTTTCTTTTGTTCTGTCCATATTCAGAGAAAAGCGGCGGGGGTGTTCACCGCAAAATGCATTCGCTATTGCTATATATTTATTATGTCTTCATTTGAGAATTTATATTGTGTTTCTAATTTATTTTATTATTTTCTCATATGTTTAATAAATTGTTATAAGGGATTAAAACCGCCTGGATTACTACAGTCAAGGTGAAATATAGCATAAGTCTGAATGGAGACAAATCTATATTCTCAGCATGCTTGATTGTCAGTTACGATCATATTGACCACCATCCTTGTGAGTAGACACATTTTTCACTTCCTATAAGATTGCAGATAGATTGCACTTCTAAACAGGCCATACAGTCACAGTTCAGAACAAATAAATACATTATTAATATAAGACAGAGTTGGGCATGGTGACAAAATTAATTTCATCCAAATCATTTGTGTAAAATTTACATAGTATATTTTTACATTCGGTTAGTCAGAATTTCATTCCAAGGTTTCATTGCAGGATGAAATTATTTCAACACTGTTTTCTTCTCTGAAGTAACATTTGAACAAGGTTAATTCAATATATTCTATAAAACTTGGCCCCCTCTTAGACCTCCCACAGGACATTCCCGCACACAAAGTTAGTCATTCTAATAAGTGGAACATCATTTTAGAGGCACATATATGTTTTTGTTACTTTTTTTTGTTGAGGTATGCCTTTTTTACTCTGAGTAGTACTAAGGTCAATGTACTATGCACAATTATGAATGAATGAATATGTTTATTTATATACTGCCACCAGTGTACATAGCACTTTACAATTTAAGGATTTAGAGAATACAGGGTTAAAAGTGCTTTGCAAAGCGAACACTGGAAATGAGGTGCCTGCCCAAAAGCTTACAGTCTAAACCTAGAATTAGAAAATAACCCCCCAAGAAAAGAGACGTGCAAAACAGGAAAAATGCCCAAACAAACTTCAAGTACAAATGAAAAAAAGGCTCCTTATACACACTCATTCAAATACAAAATAAATACATTTATGTGTTCCAGAATAAACATAGTAACATACACATAGTTAATATGTTACTATGTCCCCAAACCACCAACATTTCAACCCCATTCCATTGGGATTTTCATAAGGGTACATAAACAATTAATAAAGATAAATATAAATAAAGGTGTCACAATCACTGCGGCTCGCTGCCACTGCAGAAGTTTTATTTCGGTCTCTGTAGCTTGCAGCTGCTTCTGGAATTGTGTCAAGTCTTTTTTTTCCCCCTTTCCCAGCGGCTCGCTTACCTTATGGCCACTATGTATTCTGCCAGGCTCCTGATCCTTCTTGCAGCTCGCGTCCTCATGGCTGCTTTGCACATGTGCAGTATCGCTGCTTCCTCTCTGCGCCATCTGTACCTTAATATTCTGCTTGTTCCACATTGGGCAATACTGCCCAATCTAATCTTACCTTCAGGTGAACCCTCTCTCACTATTGGCTCCCCTGGGTATTTAATCCAGACACTACTGATTCCTGTTGCCCTTTCCACAAGCTTGCAGCGTATGATCTTTGGCAGCTCTTTGTTCCTGAATCCTTGACTACTGATCCATCTTGCTGACCCCTCTTTGATCCTGAATCCTTGACTACTGACCCAGCTTGCTGACTGCTCTTTGATCCTGAACTCTTGGCTTCCTGACCATCTGACTTTTTTCTAGAAGCAGCAGTACTAGACCAATGGACAGACAAATACAGCAGCATGGTGTATGGGCTAGAAAAATCTATTTTCTGAGGAATACTGGTGGCCATTTAACAACAGAAGGCCTGCAAAAAGACATGCAATGATCTCTAAGAGTAAGGAAGCAGCAGCAGCATCTTTGCCTTTGTTAGAAGTACAATATGAAGGTGAGGAGGTGAGGTCAGCAGCAGCATTAGGCCAATGGACGGTCACAAACAACAGCATGGTATACTGGCTAGAAAATCTGTTGTAGTATATGAATGATGAATATGTTGGTGGGAGAATCCCCTCACTCAGCCTGAAAATTCAGAACTGGGTATCCAAGCTTGGGCAGATTGACCTTTAAGAAGGTAATTTGCTCCAGCAGGTGAGGGAAAAGCTGTGATAGCTGAAGGTTTATGATGTTTCCTAAAGCTCTCTCTCTTTTGACACAGGTGCTGCTCTGGTCATCTAGTATTACTGCTGCTATGGTACCTGGATATATGGGCTAAAGATTAAAAAAACTGGGTGGTGCTACTGCAACTACTGTAGGGAGCTTCCATATCCAACTCTTGTGCCTCTCCTTTTTGTGCTTGACATCCATAACCTCAGTATGGAGGAAAAAGGAGTAATACCCTTGCTGCCTTCCTGACCCAGTTCCACCCCTCCTGTCACCAGAGGTACCTGCAGTTCATATGCCGGTGGGGAAGTGGATGATCAGTCCAGTAGCCTTGGACAGCTCGTCCTTCAACAACGGTACAGTAAGGGTACTAAATTTATGCTGAAAGTGCTGTGATAAGGGAGGCAAAAGAACTAGAGCTTCCACAACCTGCCTGAAGGGTTCTCCTTCAGTCATGGAGAATGTAGTGCCTCCCACAGTGATCAGCTGCCCAGGCAGCTTTGTCAATTCATTTCACTGATGCTTAGACATATCATTTGAATGGAAAGCCCCATAGTACTGAAGGTTGGTATGGTGCTGATGTCCCTGCCCCATCTGTCTCTGAGAGGTGGTCTGAGTCTTACAGGAGCCTAAGGCTTTTCTATGTCCTCTTCTCTGGCCACTCATGTTGGCTGTTGTGGTGTTGCTGTAAAACAACTGATACCATTAGCCTGCACATCTTTGCTCTGGGTAGTTTTAAACATCACAGGGCTGATGGCGCTTGTGGTAGTGATGGCACTGGTGGTAGTAGTGGTGACAGTTGTATTGGTGGCACTGGCAGAGGTAGTGTTTCTGGTCTTCTGTGGTTGACCATGACTATCCGATAGTCTGTATGTTCAAGCAATCTTAATCTTCTTCTTTGATACAATCAAAGCACCAGTATGTGACCCCTTCTTTTGGTCTTGATAGAAAGTGCACTTTATTTTGGTGGATGGGGTGGAGATTTTGACACTAGGGCCAGGATGTTCGTTGCTGCTGCCTGCGACTGATAGCATTGCCAAGGAAGAAGCCTTCTGGTTAGAGGGTGCTGAAGTACTAGTGTTCATCTCTTTGTCTGACTACGTTTTTTGTGGCAGCACTCCCAGACATTTTAATTACTAATAAGTTATTAAATATTTAACTGTTTATTTTTACTCTTTTTTTTGTCTTTTAATGTCTTTTAATATTTTTTTTCTATGCTAACACCCTCGGGAACTACAGGAGAAGTTGCTGTAGACGGCAGTGGTGTTTTTAAATGAAAACACTCAGGAGCAACAGGAATGAATGAACAAACTGAATTGCATGAAAACATATAATGTATCTTTTGTTGTTCTGTTACTTTGTGAGCTGTTCCATTAGATGTTGTTTTCATCTGAATTTCACAAAGGATGAGCAATGAAAATGAAATGAAAAAAAATGTGTTAATTTCAGATGCAGTTATCTCTCTCTTAACCCTTTGAGTGATATAGGGTATGCAGCACATTGCTCCACGACGCTCTGTGTATCCCTCTAGCACTCAAAGGGTTAAAAATTAAGCAAAGTGTGATAAACAGATGAAGGTGGAGATTAAATTGGAAGATGCAAAATAATAACACACACATTCAGAATTCCAAGGGAGATAGTATTTTAGGATCAAAATCACATCAATCTTTGCTCAGATTCCCATGATGCAGCAGCTACTCAAGTGCCTTACACCTTGCATCAAATAACTTTCTAGAAGGAGTGCAGAAACAGTACAATCTGAAAGATTTGTTTTATTATACAATGTTCCACACAAGATTAATTAAACTCACCAGGCCTCCAACAGACAAGCACGTATCTGCCTCTTGGTCCTGATAGACTTGGACTGTTTGTCCTCTCCTCCCTGGTACTGTATAATATACTTAATGATAGTGCTTAGAAGATAGTACCTCACTTGACACTGCACTGGAATAACAGTGCTTCCCGTTAATAACATTATACCTTTTCTTTTCAACATACAGTCCTATTCTGCATTTGATTTATTTTAGAAATATTCCGGTTCTGATTAGTACATCAGCTTCACTAACTTCATTTTGCTCATGCTTACCAGAATAGAAGGATTACAGAATACTCAGAAGGTCTTTATCAGCCACGGTCGGACAGTCTCTACTGTACATGACTGCACTGCAGCTGTTGCTGGGTGGCACTGTAGCCCATGTACATGGGCTCTTCAACTAGTTATGGAATAAACCAACTTCACCATAGGGGACAAAAATCCTAAATTCCCATACGATTGAACAGAGTTTTTTAACCACTGAACGCTAGAGAGGTCTGCAATGCATTGCATTCATGGGGTTTAAAGCCTGATTGAATGTAAAAGTACTTTTTGTCTCCTATGGTACAGTTGGTTTATTCCAGAATAATTCCAGTTTACTTTTATAAATATGGACACTCATTCCATAAAATGGGAAAAAGTATAGGGCCTCTCTTGCAGTCAAGGAGTTAACCCTTTGATTACCAGAGGGGTACGCAACACATTGCTTTGAAATGCATTGCATACCCCTCTGGCATTCAAAGGGTTAAAATGTCCAGTGCTGCAGTTGGTCAGTGTCCCATCATTATGAATACATGATTAGAGTGGCATCACAGAACATTACTGTGTTCCAGTTTTCACCGTATTGTATGTCCCTTGAGGAACAATGTGCTTCCCAAACTGTTCTATTAAAGGGGAAGTAACACCATACAACAACGCTGACTAGATTACATTTACTTGCATAGTAGATTATTGTATCACTTACTAATTTTTTCAGCAAATCAAATGACATGAAAACATAAAAATGACTAATCGTTCACCTGCCAATGTAGTAGCCAACTAGGTGGATAGTAATTTTTGACTATTATCAGTTGTCACTGGTTGGAAGATTATCACAAACTGATTATTTTTAGTAAGGAGTATGGATTAAGGTCAGCAAGTCCGGCAGTTCATAAAGATGATGTCCACCTCCAGTGTCCTGATTTAAATAACCTGTGCAGGCAAAATAAGTGGTTTTGGGAAATGGTAGCTTTTATTTTGTTTAACCCCTTAAGGACCATGTGCCGTGCTATGACTGTCACGCGGTTTTTGCGTTAAGCAACGGTGACAGTCATAGCACGTCACGTACATATTACTTACAACACTCCTCCGGCAGCACTGTAAGTAAAAACGGGGAGTGAAATTGACCGCTCCAAGACTGGATCGGTCTCTCTCAGTCGCCAGCGCTGCGTGCAGGTCACATGCACCGGCACACCGGACTCTTCAAAGCAGTCCTTAAGGGAAGGTTACCTCCCAGGACTGCAGGTGTGAAGGGGTTAAATTAAATGGAGATTAGTGTTGAGCGAGCACCCCGATGCTCGGGTGCTCGGGTGCTCTGACCGAGCACCCCCTGAGGCTCGAGTGCTCGGCCGAGCACCCGAGCCCCATTCAAATGAATGGGGCGACACGAGCATTACACCAGGCACCCCCTGCTCTGATGAGGGGAGGGTGCCTGGTCAATGCCCCCCTTCATCTCCGCTATGCCCCCTTCATCTCTGTATGCCCCCTTCATCTCCGCAATGTCCCCCTTCATCTCCGCAATGTCCCCCTTCATCTCCGCTATGCCCCTCTTCCACAATGTCCCCCTTCATCTCCGCTATGCCCCTCTTCCACAATGTCCCCCTTCATCTCCTCTATGGCATAGAGGAGATGAAGGGGGACATAGTGGAAGAGGGGCATAGCGGAGATGAAGGGGGACATTGTGGAAGAGGGGCATAGCGGAGATGAAGGGGGACATTGTGGAAGAGGGGCATAGCGGAGATGAAGGGGGACATTGTGGAAGAGGGGCATAGAGTCTATGCCCCTCTTCCACAATGTCCCCCTTCATCTCCGCAATGCCCCCTTCATCTCCGCAATTCCCCCGTACCTCCAGTCCCTGGTGGTCCAGCGGAGCGTCTTCTGATCTGTGCCTCTTCCGGCACAGATCCCCGCCACCCGAACATGGCGGGAGAGCACATGGCGGTACTCGACGAGTACCGCCATGTGCCGAGCAGAGCGATGCTCGAGCCGATCTGAGCATCGGCCGAGCACGCTCGCTCAACACTAATGGAGATGCATTTTAAACAGGCAATCAGATTCACACCAAGTGTCACATATTTGGTCCTCAAGTCCACCAAAGGGAAGTACTTTATTGTTAAAAACTCTAAATGAAGATGGAAAAAAGATTAAGCACTTGGATGCTAGATAGGTCTCCAGTGCATTGGAGTGAGTGTGTGTGTGTGTTAGTTCCACACATTACCACTCCTCACATGACCCCACCCCCCAGTCCCATCCACTATTTCCTGACACAGAAAATACCCTTGGCCTACAAAAAGCAAGAACAAACAAAGCTTTAACCCCTTCATTGCTAGAAAGATCTCCAAACCATTGTTTTGCAATGTGTTGGAGATCTTTCTAGCATCCAAGTGGTTAAAAATAAAGGGGTATAAAACTGGTGCAGGCACACTGGGTTTGCTCTCACCATACTCACAATTCACAATGTAGGTGTGGCCAGCACAGCTGAGGCACCTACAAAATTTGGAGCCCTATGCAGCTGCCTACTCTCCCTTTTCCTCTGTACCAGAGAACGGACTAAGGGCTGCATGGCCCCAGGGCTGCCTGCTCACCAGTATGTTAAGTGCTCTGAGGAATAAACATTTTCTGTAACAAGCACATTTATGTGAAAATATTTAATGCATTTTTAACTTGAAAGTGAGTGGCAAAAGAGATCCCTTTCCTTAGAACTGTTACAACCATTTAAAAAATTGCAGTAATTATTGATAACTACCATAATTCATTATATTCATATTGTTAGCAAGGTGAACATACATTAAATGTTATTCAGTGTTATTGGGGCTCCATTTGCATACATCTTGCTCATTTATAAAACTTGAAGATTCACTTCTGCAAGGTCATTATTGTTTGCCTTAGTCCTGCCTCTCAGACAAATCTGTGGCCATATAACAGCTTCTTCCCCTTTTCCACTGCTAGGATCAGACTCCACCCTCCTGCAGCTCTAAACAGCACAGACTGAATCAAAGAGCATCTCACTCTACTACAATTCACACACAGCCAGCATGCTTGGAGCGTGTCAGACTCTCTGCTCTTACAGCAACGCACCTCCCTATCAGGATATATGTGGTGCCCAAAAGGAATGAATGAAGTTCCTGTGACCAGACCATATCATCACTAGATGGATTGTAAACTTTCAAAGACAATCTGCATGTTTTTTTTCTTATTCAATATAATGAATTGCTAAGTGAAGATTCATATTGTTTTATCTTTTGAATACACTTTAATGTTTGGGATCCAGCATTATTCTTCTTCAGCTCAAGCTTCCCTGTAGTGACGAAACATCCTGCTTGAAGTATATGAAGAGAAATCAAAGTTTCAAACAGTGGATGTGTGGCAAAAAGATGAAGGTTTAGAGGAAACCAGGGAGCCATAGGTGCTTTGTATACAGAGTGCCCTGAGATGTATTAGAACAGGCTTACATATACTTGTCAGGACAATGTCTGTAGCAACGACTCCTCTCTCCATAAATGGAACCAGGTTTACTGCAGACCGTGACATCATGGACATGCCAAAGACACCATATACTTTCAATGCTTTTCTGTTCAGCCTGACACTTACATTGACGCTGATTGCATTTGTAGGCGGCATTTATTCACTGGTTTCACTGTTGAAAATGAAGAGCAGGTCAACTCTCTCGGTGCTTGTGACTTCTCTGTCTGTGGATGACTTAGTCAGTGTTGTACCAGTGACTATCTTTATGCTGGGGCAGTGGACTAGTCAAGTGCTTCCACAGCCCCTATGCTCTACTGCAGCATTTCTCTACCTTTTCCAAGGAATCTCCAGCAATATAAAAGCATCCATCATAATTTCCTACAACTTCTGTACTACTAACAAGCTAGGAAATTGTGAAACTACAAAGATGTCAATAAAAATATATTGGGCAATTCTATCTATATGGGGCATTAGTTTGTTAATAAGTGCATTGCCATTCATTGTTTGGGGCAGATTTGTTGCTACGTCTTGGGGGTGTTTTACTGACTGTACCAGTTCCTATGTTTGGTTTGTTTTTGGTTTGTATTCTCTTTGCTTCTGTATTCTAATAGTTCTCTCTGCCCCACTAACTCACCAGTTGCTGTGCTCAGATGGTCAGCAACAACTACGCTATCTGAATTACAAAGACATTGCTAAAGGTTATCTAACCCCAAGTACACCACTGGGCAGCAATGCTTCTTCTGTGTCTCCTGACAACCCTGTTTGCAAATCCTTCAAGAATTTCAATGAGAAGTGTGTGAGCTCTGAGGCTGTGTTCAAGAGGAGCTTGGCTGAAGGATGTGGTGATATGCAGCACTGCACTAACAGCATGAGAGGAAGCAGGAGCATCACAGTACTGTATGCTCAGAAGCGCTTCTCCCTGATTCTTGCATTAGCTAAAGTCGTTCTGTGGCTTCCAATCATGGTAAAGACATTCTTCAATACTATAGTATGTTAACTGGGATTTTAAATAATGCAAGAGGATGCGTTTCATGCAAGTTTAATGGTCACTTGAATAGTAAATGTGTATGTGCGTGTGTGTAACACTTTGGAGTTATGTACTAAGGTCTCTTGAATGAAAAACAGGGAAAAAATAGAAAATATTATCAGTGTATGGGACATATGCATGGAAGCAATAGTAGAGCAATTCTGAGCCAAACCAACTGCACCATGGGGAGCAAATAAAAATTTTCAAATATTCCTTGATTTAAATGGGACTTTCAACACCTTGGATTCTAGAGACTCCCCTCACATTCAAGGGGTTAAAAGCCCAATTTAAATGAATGGGAATGTGTAAATTATTTTTGTTTCTTTCCTATTGTAAAAGCAGGGAAATTCTACTAGAAAACTCTTACACCAGATGTAACAAATTTATTAAAGACTGTATCAAGTGCAAATACAATTCAGGTACAGTAGTTTTCCTTTATACATATGGTGCTATTTTTGCCCTAACATTGCCTACTTTTGCTTCCTGAATGCTGTACTACCAAGCCATCACTGACTTATTAGAGTGTTAAGTTGTTTTAGAAAGGGGGAAGTAACATTGATTAATGCCTATATTATGTTAACAACACTCACGTAACAACCTTGACATGTCACTATTAGTTTATTATTATTCTTATTATTATTATTATTAATAAAATAATAATAATAGATGTAGAACTGCCTCATTAACCCTTTGAGTGCCGGAGGGGTACGCAACGCATTGCTTTGCAATGCGTTTCGTACCCCTCCAGCATTCAAAGAGTTAACCAAGTGGTGGAAAATTATAAAATGTGTGTGGTCCCCTTCAGAACCATAAGCGCATGCAACCCATTGCTTTGCAATGCGTCGGACAACTATCTGGTACTCAAGTGGTTAAGAAATTGCTTTCACTCTCTGTGTTACAACATAAAAAAATGTGAGCTGTGACATTACTCATGAATCCCTCAAGTGCAAGGGGTATGCAGTACATTGCACACCTCCCTAGCATACCATGATTTAAACCGAATCAGAGAGGCAGCTTGACTGCATTACATCTAGACTGCATCCTTTCTAATAAGAATTCAGAATATAAACAGGGACCAATCTCCTCCATCTCATAAACATTAACACCCATAGAGTGCATGTCATTTTTTGTTTCAGTCCTACTGAATGGTGCATATAAAAGTTTTCTTCCTCAATGACAATACATAATCTTGAGACTGGTAGAGTAAAAAGTGGTATCTTTACTAGCTAACTGAGTAGCTTTAGAATGCCTTCTAAAGAGATTCTACAGCTGCTCAGCTAATAAAGGAATCACATTTACTCTACCAGTCACCTGCTTTTTCTATGGCTAACACATTACCACCTTCAAACTGTAATACATACTGTTAGCATTGAGTGTAATGGGAGCAATTAGAAACCTTTTATCTTGATTTTCCATATTCTGCACATGTATTCTATGTAAAGTCAAACTGCATATATTTAAATAATTTTTGCATCTTTACCTATTATTTTTTTATATTTTTACTAGTTGAACAGCCCGTTACACGGGCCACAGTGCCTCTGGCAGTCGGTCGCGGGGCAGTCACGAGTGGTAGAGACTGCCCGCGCCACTGCTGATACAGAGCTGTATCAGCCGCGGCGCGGGCGGTCTCTACTGAGCATGACTGGCGCACGCGCAGCAGTGTCTACTGCGCATGTCGGGCGTTACACACGATTTAGCAAATTATTATATAGGATGTAGATAAACTGGACAAAATTTGATAAAAACCTTATGCTTACAGCAATATAGAAAGTGGTAAATAACCCAGTAATCATAAACTAGGAGTATATGTTTAGGGCAGAGGGACTGGGCTAGAATTGGCCACACAAACAACTCTGTATAGTATGAGCGGTCAACATTGCCTAAGCTCCACTAACAATTAGAAGTCTTAAGTGATTATACACTGTGCCTAATGAGAAAAACAGCCCTGGATAATTTTTACCAATACAAGCAGATTAGACAAAATGACAGCTTCCAACTTACTTATGTTCAAATACTACCCTTAAACTTTTGTCTACTTTTAATAGTTTTCAAGAATATTCATATTTAGTAACACTTAGTTAAAGGGATAGTAATACTTAAAATGTAGAAAAAATATGTTGTAGGGTTTATCCCCCTGAGTAAAACAAGGGTAATCCCACTGCTGAAAGGTGTTTTATTCAAAAGTTATTACAGCTCAAATTTTAATTTTTTAGGTGCAATATCACAGTGGCCTGAATTTGTACAGTGGCACTGTTACTACACCATCCTTTGGAGATTTATGGCCTACGGACCAGAGCTGTCCATAGGATGGAGAAACAACAGCGCCATTGTACAATTTCAGGTGACTGTGATATTGCACCTAAAAAAATTCAACTTTGAGCTGTAATAACTTTGGAATAAAAGCCTTTCAGAAGTGAGAGTACCCTTTTTTACTCAGGGGGATAAACACTACAATATATTTTTTTTACATATTAAGTATTACTATCCCTTTAAAGGAACACTAACATTTCCTAATAAAAACCGCCCACTTCCATACTAGTACAAGAACAACCTAACGGACTTAGGAATTTTACCCTTGTACCATGGAGGCAGACATGACAGTTGCTGGCAGTTCATGGAAACTTAAACAGACAGAATGCATGAGCCTGCTTTTACTTTTAACCCTTTGAGTGTCAGAGGTGTACTCAACGCATTGCAATGCATTAGGTACTCCTCTGGCACTCAAAGGGTTAAGGACCAGAGGGGTGTGCAACACATTCCAAAGCAAGCCCTTACAGAGTTAAGGTATGAGATTAGTTTGAGGTCCTATGGTCTTGATAACAACTGTCCCATGTCACCATCCACAGACCTGATATTTAAGACTGCGATGTTATCTCCTGACCCAAGAAACAAGGGCAAAACTCATAGGAGACATTAGGATTTTGTGCCAATAGTAAAACAAATATGGGGACATTGTTGTTAGGAGGTCTTAGTTCTCCTTTAATACTTGCTAGCAATATTGACATTCAGAAATACTTAACTTAAAGGGATAGTAATGTTTCATAATAAAAGCAGCTCTAATTAATCATCATGTTATTTGGACTTTGGAGAGTGTTGTTTCAATACTGTCAGAGTTATAGTTCAAGAGTAATTCAATGACAAAGTATCCCCCTCCTGCCCCTTTTACTGATGTAACACTGTTCAGCCAGATCAGAAGGGAGGTGCCCAGGGAGACTGCAGAGAGGGACAATCTTCAATTAAGATAAGGGAAAAACCTGAAAAACTTGTCAAGGGGGGCAAAGCTTTCATTGTTCTCATAGGAAGAAGATTGTCCCCTTCTGTTTTCTGTCTGGTCTAGCAACCAGATTCCACATATGAGAAGATATTGCTTACACTAGGTAAAAGGGGCAGGAGGGGAAATTTTGCTTGTGAATATCTCTCAAACCATAAAGGTTTGAGAGATAAGACTTATGTCGTTCTTCATTTTTTTTAATGTCTACAAAATAAAATAAAGATAAAAACAAAGTATTACTATCCCTTTAAGGTAATCAATCAAGCAGAATCCACTTTTAATACTTTACAACCCCACAGGGAGAGTCATTAAGTGGTAATAAAGAGGTGATAAAGAGGTGATAAAGTGAAGATGACTTCTCCACTTTATCACTTCTCCATTTCCTGTGTTATTCTATAGAGCCTATGCACTAAGATTTCTTCAACTTTGGAGATCTTAGTGAATAGGCTTCACAGAATAACATTGGGATTGGAGAAGTGATAAACTGTCATCTCTACTGTATCACCTCTTTATCACCATTTAGTGAATATCCCACCTAGAGTCCATGTTGTGCTACATCTTTCACATCAAATATATATGTGTTGTGGAATTAGTTGGCGCTATATAAATAAAGAATAATAATAATAATAATAATAATATGTGCCAAAGCACCAACCCATGCCTGATGCATGGATTTTAAGTTCAGCACACTTCATGTCTAGTGCTGTACTTTACCTCCACTGGGTGAATTTAAAAAAATTAAAGTTGCTGGAGTCAGAATTTTCCTAAGTGACATGTCACAACTGTATCAGTGATGCAGAGCAACATGGGTGTTTCCTGTTTAACACCTTGGATGCTAGAGCTCTAGTGTCCAATAGGGATAACCTATTGAGTGCCAGAGGGTTATGCAACACAATGCATTGTGTACCCCTCTGGCACTCAAAGGGATAATACAAGATGACCAGACAAGGGGGTATATTCACTAATGCTGATAAAGAAGCGATAAAGTAACCATATATGGGGAAATTCATTAACCGTTGATAAAGAGGTGATAAAGTAGAGATGACTTCCCCAGTTTATCACTTCTCCAATACCTATGTTATTCTATGGAGCCAATGCACTAAGATTTCTTCAGCTTTGGAGATCTTTGAGAATAGGCTCCAAAGAATAACAAAAGATCTGGAGAAGTGATAAACTGAAGAAGTCATCTCCACTTTATCACCTCTTTATCAATAGTTAGTGAATCTCCCCATATATGGTTTAGACACACACTGTAGCACTCCAGTAAAAGATTCAGGGCATTCTGAGACAAGTCATTTTTTTAAAGGCATAGTAACACTTAATATGTAAACAAAATATATTGTACTGTTTTCCCTCCCAAGAAAAATAAATTTACTCCCACTGCTGATAGGTGCTTTATTAAATTATATATTATCCTCCTGAGAAAACATGGGTACTCCCAGTGCTAAGAGGTGCTTAATTCAAAAGGTATTGCAGCTGAAACCTACTGATGTTTATGGTTAATTTCCAGAGCTGTCATTAGGATGGTATAGTACCAGCTTCACAGGAAAAAATCAGGCACTTGAGATACTGCACCTAAAAAAAAAATTAAAGTTTGAGCTGCAATAACTTTGAATAAATCACCTCTCAGCAGTGAGAGTACCCATGTTTTATTCAGGAGGATAATATATAGATGTTTTACATATTAAGTGTTACTATCCCTTTAATGTTCTCATTCCCTGATGATATTTTCCCTTTAGGTAACAATGGGGGAGATTAATAAAAGTGGATTTAATGGAAAAGAGGTATTAAAATGACTGTAAGATTGTCCCTGGTAGTCATAAAAGTATTAAGGACAGTTTAGGAGGACATAGAGGGAGATTTATAAATACCGTTCTTCTTACCTTTTTAAGAATCGCCGTTATGGTATGGCAAGTGGATATAATGCCAGGTCTGATTTATAAATGATTAAAGATGTTTGTAAAACATGGTGCTATTATGTGTATTTTAATGCCTGGAATGCTTAATGACAGCATATACATGGCGTCAAAATTCTGGTGACAATTGTGTCGCAAAATTGTTGAAACTCGCGACATTTTTTTATAAATTATGTGCGCAACTGTTTACAAACTGGCTACTCCAGTTTAAAAAAAAAAAACTACATGGCGTACAGCCCTCCGAAACTGGCGTTTTTACTTTTATGACTATTGAAAACAATGTTACAGCCATGTTAACATGTTTTTTTGTTTAACTCCATATTTATAAATCTCCCTCATAATGTAGTGTAGTATGTTTTTCTTATAAAATGGAGAAAGGAAGTTTGTAAAAAGTGTCTCAGTGCTATTTGCAACAGTTTAGCAACATAATTTTCACCAAATAGTTAAAGTCATGCCTCACATTTATAAATGTAACTAGAATACTTTATAAATACCAACACTCATCGTTTACAAGAACACATTTTATTAATCTCCCCTGATGTATTTATTAGCTGGTTAATTGTAAATCAAGACCTGAATATGGTGTCTTTATGAGCTAGTATTTGTGCAGCTCTTTAAAACTTTGTTTGTTCTCATGTACTACTGTACCCACCAGTACCAGAGAGATTATGATGGCCCTACTGAACCAGTGTAGTATTTTGAGCCTTATCTAATTTACAGTTAATCTTGCAGGTCACATTTCCTATGTGCATATTGCATAATGGCTATTGTTTGAAGTTTATTATTGAAGAAATAATTTATCTTGCTAAAAGAGCTGTTGTCTGCTTGAAATGAGAATGTCCAGGGTAGCTATTTATGATTAACATTAAAGGGATAATAACCTTTTATTTTGACCTTTTATTATGCGCTTGCAGAATATCTAAAGTCAGATTTTCTATATTTTGATTTATTTATATAATTTATTATTTCATCCTCACCTCTTTTTGTTTATACCTTTATGCCTCTGACAGTAAGCTCCCTGCATCTCTGTTTTCAGAGATTTTTCTGGTCAGTGTCCATTAAAGCAGTGATACAATTTAACACTATCCATGCAGCACTGAATGCATTGAATACTGTATGCTATTTTACATCACTATACCTTCTTTTGCATTGCCTAACAGAAAGCTTCCTGGAAACCTATCCAGTGAGCTCAATTTTAGGAACAGAAAAGTGTAAAACAATTGGTTAAAATAAAATAATAGCATCAAAAAGTATAGAGATTATTACTATATATTTTGCAAGTGAATACTATGCAAAGTCACAATAAAATATTACTATCCATTTCAATCAGTAAAAAAGCATAATTGTCAACTCCAATTACTGTCAATCTTTGACATCCAGCTGTTGGGGAGTTCAACTTTCATTACCCCTAACCAGCCATTGGCTGGTTGGGGATGATGGGAGTTGCAGTCCCCAATAGCTGGATGTCCAAAGATTGTCTATACCATTTAATATTTCCTAATTCACATTTGTTGATTTATTTTATGTCTTTGTTTTCCTTGCAGATCCAAGTGGTTGTCCAGCACATTGTTGGCTTTCAGAACCTTTCTTTTGAGACATTAAGTTTTATCCTGACATTGCTATCAGCCACCGCCACACCAATGTTTGTTCTGTCTGAGCACTGGAGCCATTTACCATGTGGGTGTATCATAAACTGCAAGAGGAATGCTTGTGCAGTGCCATCTGAAGAAAACCAAAGTAGGACATTATAACTAATATGTATTACTATTAAAATGCTCACCAACTGAAATGACAGGTTTATTAGTAATTATAATTAATATTTTATTCTAAATAATGTTCTTATTAAGGTTTTGTTCACACTGATGTGTGATTAATGCTGTGCTGAACAAACATTTTGAAAACACTTGTCCCCTGTGTTGTTATTTACACAGTCTTCTTGCAGAAAGCACCTGAATGCATCATGCTGCAACTTGGCTGCATTATCTGGTCGCTAATTTCAAGTTGAAGCATGTCTGATTTGCATGTCAGCCTATGAGCTTCCATACAGATCACTCTAATGATACTGGAGGTTGTGACACTCATCACAGCCTTTAGTAACTGGCAATCCCACGTGGGTGTCAGCCAGTCATAAATGGCTGAAGCTCTCATGGGCCAACCTTGTCACATACCTCAGCCACTTCCTGTCACGGTTTCCCAAAGATGTTCAGGAGTCAGTACAATATAGTTAAATGCAAATTTACTGAAAACAGAAAAGTAGTGCATAATATATACAAAAGGAATAAGCAGAGGGTTACAAGCCAGAGAGCACTGCTATCAGGAATAGTAGGCTGCCAAGCTAGACCACTAGGCCTCAGCCACTGGTAGTCTCAAAAGGAACCAGGAGCAGGAACAGAAACAGGAACACAGGATCTTGATCCAACGTCACTGGAGTACTGACTCACGCCTTCAGTCAGTATGGAGCAATAACTGACCCATGCCTGCAGTCAGTATGGAGGATTAACTGACCCACGCCTGTGGTCAGTATTAGAGCTAGTCTACCAGAGCCCCAGGTCCACACTAATTAGGGTGTCTGCTAGGTACAAGGGAAAAACGTACGAGTAGTCAGACAGAGCCTCAAGTTGGCATCATAGAGGGTAGTCAGACAAGCCAGGTCATACACAGTTTGGGTAGTCAGCAAGAGCCACAGGTCTGCACCAGGTTGAGTGTCCACCAAAGGAATAATCAAAGAGTAGTCAGACAGAGCCACAGGTCAGCACCAGATTGGATGGAAGACTAGCCAGGTCATACACAGAGCCCAAGAATAGAACTGCTAGGAACACCAAGCAAGGGCAATTGAGTCAGACTCAGTCTGCCCTTTAAACCCCTCCTCAGGAAGTAGGTAGGAGGAACAGGCTCAGAGGAAGGAAGTAGGTAGAAGGAGACTACAGGAAGCATGGCATAAAACAGAGGCCTGCTTCACGCTAAAGCCTTGCACCTGCAGATGACGAGTGGAATGACACCGAGTGTAGCTGGAAACAAGGTAATCTGTGACATTACCCCCCTCAACGGCCTCCTTGCGGAGCCGGACAGGGTTTGTCAGGAAATCAGACATGTAATCTGCGCACTTAAACAGGAGCGTGAACATCGCCAGCTGGAACCCAAGAGCGCTCCTCTGGAATATATCCCTTCTACTGTAGGTGCCCTTGAACCAAACGGGAGTCCATAATATTTTGAACTTCCTACTCCTCGTGATCTACAACTCTCATGGGAGCAGGATGGATGGGAGCAGAGGTATACCGGTTGCAGACCAAGGGCTTTAGCAATGATACATGCAAGACATTATGAATACGCATAGTGGCAGGAAACTCCAAGGCATAGGCCACCGGATTAATTTTGCACAAAACACGGAAAGGACCAATGAATCGAGGGGCCAATTTGTTACAAGGAACCTGGAGGTGCAAGTTACAGGAAGACAACCACATTCTGTCTCCTACCTGGAAGGTAGGTGCCGGCAGTCGCCTACAGTCAGCCTGCCTCTTTTGTCGCTGCACGGAATCACGTAGGGTATGCTGTACCCGTAACCAAGAGGAATGGAGCGGCCTTAACTGCTTGTCCAGAGCCGGAATTTCTTGTGCTTGGAAGATCTCAGGAAGAGCTGAAGGTTGGAACCCATAATTAACCAAGAACGGGGAACTCTTTGTGGATGAGTTAACAGCACTATTCCGGGCAAACTCCGCCCACAGTAACAGGGTAGCCCAGTTATCATGATTGTCAGAGATATAGCAGCGGAGAAACTGTTCCAAGGCTTGATTAGACCTTTCTGCCATACCATTGGACTGTGGATGATACAAGGAGGAGAATGCCAATTGAATGCCCATCTGACTACAGAAGCACCTCCAGAATCGGGATACAAACTAGCTTCCTCTATCGGACACAATAACTTTACAATACCGTGGAGGCGAAAGACCTCTCTAGCAAATACCACCGCCAATTCCTGTGCGGATGGTAGCCATTTCAGTGGCACAAAGTGAGACATCTTAGAAAACTTGTCATCAATCATAAGAATGACCATATAACCCATGGAATTTGGAAGATCAACCATAAAGTCAATGGATAGATGTGACCAGGGGCGTTCCCCACTGGCCACTGGCTGAAGCAAGCCCACCAGCAGGTGTCTGGACAACTTGGTCGTACATGCCGCCGTGAAAGCGATACAGTTGTCCCGGAGACTAGGCCACCAAAAAACTCATGAAATGGACTATATCAGTTGGTCTCTACCAATGTGACCTGCCACTTTAGAGGCATGATATGTCTCCAACAGCTTAATGTGCAACTGTGCAGGAATGACCATCAGGTTTCTCAGTAGGAGCAGAGTCTTGGGCTGCTAGAATCTCCTTTCCTAGAGGAGAAGTAATGCAGGTTTGAATCGTAGCTAGGATACAATTGGCTGTAATGATCGGGGAGGGTGGAACCTCTTCTCTGGATGGGCTACAGAACTGGCAGGATAATGCATCTGCCCTTACATTCTTAGAGACAGGTAGATAGGAAACCACAAAACTGAAATGAGACAGAAACAGTGCTCATCTGGCCTGCCTGGAAGACAAGCATTTAGCTTCAGAAAGGTAAATGAGGTTTTTGTGGTCAGTTAATTCAAAATAGGAGCTTTAGTGCCTTCAAGCAGATTCCTCCATTCTTTCAAGGCCAGGACAATAGCTAGTAATTCTCTTTCCCCGATCTGGTAAAGCATTTCAGTTTTGGGCAGTAGGGCCTCACCAGGTGCTGAGCTCTGGGACAACACAGTGCCCACTCAGACTTCCAATGTATCCACCTCCAAGGTAAAGGGCAGGGCAGGGTTGGGATGCTCCAGTATGGGGGCTGCCGCAAAGGCTGCCTTGAGGTCTTCAAATGCCATAATAGCCGGGTTGTGGCCATTCCAAGGTATTTGCCCCCTTGCAAGTCAAGTCCGTCAGGGGCTTTACAATGGTTGAGAAATTCTTAATGAACTTTAGGTAGTAATTAGAGAAACCCAGAAACCTTTGGATTGCTTTGAGTCCCTTAGGATGTGGCCAATTCACAACAGCTAACAACTTCTGAGGGTCCATGGCAAACCCAGCAGCGGAAATGATATAGCCCGGGAACGTTACTTGAGGTTTGTGAAATTCATATTTTTCAAGTTTACAGAACAACTTGTTCTCACGTAATAGGATCAGGACTCTGGATACATCAGACTGATGAGTCTCCAATGTAGTACAGTGAATAAGGATGTCATCCAAATATACAACCACGCAACTTTGAAGGAGTTCTCCTAGCACATCATTTATGAACTCTTGGAAGACAGCTGGGGCATTACACAGTCCGAATGGCATGACCATGTATTCATAGTGTCCACTCTGGGTATTGAACGCTCTCTTCCACTCATGCCCTTCTTTAATCTGTACCAAGTTGTACTCGGCGCTCAGATCAAGTTTCTTGAAAATCTTTGACCCTTTGACTCGATCAAAGAATTCAGTTATCAGGGGAACAGGATACGCATTCTTAACCAATATTTTGTTCAGACCACGAAAGTCAATGCTTCGACGTAACTCTCCGTCCTTTTTCTTGACAAAAAAAAATCCAGCCCCTGCGGGGGATGTGGATTTACGAATGATGCCTCTAGCCAGCGCATCAGTCATGTATTCCTCCATGGCCTTATTCTCCTCCACAGACAAGGGGCAGATGCGGCCCCTTGGAGGTGTAGTACCAGGCAACAATTCCAGCGCACAATCATACGGTCTATGAGGAGGAATTACCTCAGCCTGACTTTCGCTGAAAACGTCTATAATTGACGTATACTCCTCTGGAAGGAGTGGAATAGACGCTTGAGTGACTCTCACGGGACACGATAGACAAGACTTTTTGCATTGTGGGGACAAGGCCACGACCTCACAAGTGTGCCAATCTCTCATGGGGTTATATCTTTGTACCCAAGGGAACCCCAGGACCATGGCATGGTGTGGAGAATTAATCACCTGAAACTTCAGGGTTTCAGTATGCAGGGCTCCCACTCTCAGTGTTAACAAGGTGGTCTCATGAGTGATGTTTGAGGGCTGTAATGGTCTGCCATCAATGGCTTCTACGGCCAGCGGGGAATCAAGATGCAACAAGGGAATATTCTTACTGGCTGCGAATTCTGCATCTATAAAGCAGCCAGCAGCCACGGTGTCCAGTAACGCTGGAACTGAGGCGGATTTCTTAGCCCAATAAATACAGGCCTTCAACAAGGGTTTATTCAAAAAATTCTCTGGAAACAGTGAAATGCCCCCTATCATCTGTCTCCGACCGGCTTTAGAATTTGTGCATCTTTCAGGACGAATCGGACATGATCACAACAAATGACCAGCCTTACCACAGTAAAGACACAGACCTTCCCTTCTCCTAAGGGCTCTCTCCTCCCTAGAAAGCCGGGTGACACCCATCATCCTAGGTTCACCACTCTCAGAGACCAGATCAGGAGGCAAGGGCGAAGAGGAAGGATAGGGTGGGTCAGGAACATGGGGAGACATCTCCCTTTGAGACCTCCACAGGCTCTCAGCAACCGAGGGTCTCCCTCTGACTATGGCATCCACCTGCATAGGTTCAGTTTCGTCCGAAACAAGCCCCGGAGGCATGGGAGGCGAGGGAGGATAGGGTGGTCTGGAATAACGAGCAGTTACTCTGCTTGAGGACCTCCGCAGGTACTTCTTAAAAGAGGGTCGTTCTCTATTTCTGCTATACAAAAGTCAATTAGCCTGTCCAAATCGTTAGGTAGGTAGCGAGCCGCGATCTCATCTTTCATAGTTTCACTGAGCCCTTGAAAAAAAACGGCCATCATAGCCTCGTTATTCCAGTCTACTTCGGCTGCCTGTGTACAAAACTCTATCGCATAGTCGTCCACCATGCCATTACCCTGCCGCAGGGTCATAAGGTGCTTGGATGCCAAGGCCACGCGGCCTGGCCTGTCAAAGACTTGTTTAAATGATTTCACAAATTCCGAGAAATTGTGAACAATGGGTTTATTCGTCTCCCATAGCGGATTGGCCCATGCCCCTGCCCGTGACAAGAGATATAAGGAAGCCAACTTTACTGCATTCTGTGCATTCGGGCAGTCTCTACTGCGCATGATTGCATTGGGCAGTCTAGCGTTTTATTAAATAGGATTAGTCTGTCTTTGGTCTTGATCTAAATCATTCAGTTACACAAAAAAGGTGTCAATAGATCATAAAATAACCTAAACATTCTCTGTAACTCCTCACCCACCAGTATCATTTCCAACAATGCCACTGTAAACAAAAGTGTCCCTCCTTGGCCATTTGAAATGTTGGAAGGTAGGGAGAAGCACTGATATACTTGGCTTGCCTCAGAATTGCTCCAATTTTTCTTGCCTAGTAGCTTTGTGTTTCTCAATGTGTTGGAGACTTCTCTAGCATTTAAAGGGTTATACATTATATTTATGGTCATTTTGTATGTGTTTCATATGCTACAGAACTGCTCCATTTCTGCTTTTGTTTATACTTACCCCTTGAATCTTCCTTTTCAATATGGAATATTACAAATCCTGTGTACAAGATGCATATTCCAATTACCAAAAAGCTGCCTTTTGTTTGGCTGTCTCTGTGTACTACAATGAGTTGGGACATCTGTAGCATTCAAGAGTTTAAATGCTCCATTTAACCCTGTGAGTGCCAGAAGGGAATGCAACACATTGCTTGTGTACCCCTCTGGCACCAAAGGGTTAAGGCATTTGGAATTTGGGGATTTTTTTGTATTTGTTCCTTATGGTGCAGCTGGTTTACTCCAGAATTGTTCCACTTGGATGTTGTACATATGCCCCAGTTTCCACTACTGTAATTAAATCTCCTCCATTTTATTACCATCTCATTTAACTGAAAACATGAATATGTATCACTCTTACATTATTCATTCTGATTGGACTCATTAGTGGGAGACGAAGGCAAATCCTACTGTATTAATATACATACAGGTGTTTACAAGCATTACTGTCAAAAGCTGAAGAACAAATGCTTTATACACCAGGGGCTGACAACCTAGGGCCCTCCAGCTGTTGAGGACTGCAATTCCTATCATCCCCAGCCAGTCATGGATGGTAGGAGGTGTGATGCTCAACAGCTGCAGGGCCTCGTGTTGCTTTGTTTTTACAGCAAAAGAAGGAATAGAAGAGAAAACCCCTGCAAAATACAGCCAAGATAAAAGCTGCACATAGGAACATCTGCCACAAAGCTGTACATAGGAACAAACCTGTTGCCACACACAAAACTGTCACAGCATAAACTGTTGTCATTTGTTTTACTTTGCTCATTTGAGGAAGAAAGATATAAGTATGTTTATCTTGACTGTACAGATGGAGTCACAGTAACACGTGATGCAACCAACAGACCATTTGGCATTTTCCTAATGATTCTGAAAGTGAATGGGTGTTTGTGATTCTCCATATGGGAAAATGTTCCAGTAATTTTGATTCATTTCAGGGAAGTATACAAAATAAAGTAGAAAAAAAACAGATGCACCTTAACCCCTTCACATCCATTGACATGCCAGGACCGTCACGACTGTCCAGCACTTAAGGCCCAGTGACAGTCCTGGCACATCACATACTTTTTACTCACAGCGCTCCTGCAGGAATGCTGTGAGTAATAGCAGGGACTGAAATTGATCGCTCCAAGACTGGAGCGCTCTCTTTCAGTCCCCTGTTCGGCGTGCCGGCACACGTGATCAGTTATGTGGGACGGCACATCAAACTTTCCTATCTGGTCCTTAAAGGACCACACACCCCAGGACCACTGGTCCTTAAGCACTGTCATTTATTTAAATGGGACTTTACACTTTGGATGTTACAGGAATCTCCAATGCATTGCTACACACTAGCAGCCAATGGAATAGGATGGGAATTTGGTAGATTTTAACCTGTTCTCTCCACAATTGCTCCTCTTTCTTTGTGCATATGAAATTATATGCCTGGTTAACATACAGTATGGTGAAACCAGACGAGGGTGATGCACAATGCTAGGACTTTTGTTTCTTTGGATTTTTTTGTTTTAAGGTTTGAGTTTTTTGCAGTAGGCAGACTAGGGGCTCAATACTATTACCCGTGCCAAAACCGGCGTTACATTACGTTTGACGACAGAAAGAAAAAGTTTAGTATGAGATGCTTTTCCCACATTATTGAAATCCAACATAGTGTGTCCCCTTCAACATATTAAAACCCCCTTTGAATTTGAATTATAGTGCTTTCTTTCTCCAGTTTAATTCTAAAAATATTGCCCCCATTCGACATATTAACCCCCCTCTTTGAAATTCGACTTAGAGTGCTCCCATGACTTTCTTTCTACATTTTAATTCGACATCATTTCTTGTACAATTTTTTTCGACATGCCCTGTTGTATATATATATTGCATGATTAACCCTTTGAGTACCAGAGAGGTAGCAATACATGGGGGGGCACTCTATGTCAGATTTCTATGCTGTATACTGTATTATACACTGCTTTTGTTCGAACAACAATGATTTTGAAACCGTCATTGTGGCTTCTACACCTCACCTCTGTGGCACAGGATTACCGACAGAAATTGTAACCTCAAAACACACGGTAACACTGACCGTATGTAATAGAATGCTACTTGCGTGTTGTTTTTAGTTGTTTCCTATGGGCTATGTTTTGACTGATGGTGCCTATAATTACTGCTGATTTTGTTTTCACAACTTGGGTAATAGGATACTAAAACCTGACTGAAAAAACACAATGTCTGTGTTTTTTAGTGGTGGTAATAGTATCGAGTGTCAGATAGGCTGAATCTGTCTATCTTTCTATGATAGGCTCAAAATAAGTATTTCTTTTTACATTTGTTGTACTTATGACATCATAGGTTGTCACTCACTGGAAAATTTACTTCACATGATGCACATGAAAAACTTGAATTTCTTTAAAAAAAAAATACATAGTTTGCCATATATAACAAAAATGTTACCTACAAGAATTATACAGAGAACAGATGAATAGTGTAAATCTGTTCAGGTGAATGGGTAGAAAAAGTTCCAAAAGCCTAGTGGAAATGTGCTTGTGACGGGGGTACAGGGGTTACTGATTGGTAGACCAAGGGTTAAGAGATTTATTCAGCCACACAAAAAGATAATACATTGCATTTATTAGAGTGGTCATGGCACAAAACATAGGACAACAATTACAGTCAAACAAACAGGGGTAAAACATAAAAACTAAACACTTCTGCTGTTCTCTTCTTGGTTGCACAGATTGCCAGGGGGTTACATATCATACTCACAGTCCATTTTAGCTTAATGCTGGAACTTACACATAGTCCCACTAGAGGCAAGAGTGGGCACCCCGCCCACTACACATGCTGCTGGATTACATGAAGGTTCCTTGTATCTTTTAGTCCTGGCAGAGGAGTTGGGGAAGACATCCTAAGATCCTTGTGGTAGGAACATCAGGGTACTCTCTCTCTCTGTCTGAAGCCGCTTTGACTTACAGCCCACAACTGAAAAGGGGAGCTGGCTCTACAGTGTCCGCTCACTTTAACTCTTCCGGTGAGGGCACTCACCAGTCCCAGTTTCTCCAGTACTCCCTTAGAAAGCATCTGGACCAGTCCAACTCCAGGCTGGCCCCAGGCCTAACCCCATTCTTGAGAGGGGTGCTCTCCCGCCCCTATATTCTGCAACTCTCCTCTCTCAGGTTTTCTCTACCCACCCTCAACAGGATGTGATGTCACAGGTACCATCTACCAGGTCTGTTCTGCTTGGCCTGATGTGAGGGTGGAGATGCACACATTCCCCACACACAGACTTGCCCTACCCCCCCCCCCCCATCTGACAAGCACTGGCTATCTCATAGCACAATCTCGGGGTTTAGATAGACTGGATGGCACCATTCCTCTGTACATCCTACACACTAACCAACCCATTCACTGCTGGTAACTGGACAACCCTCTCTAATGCATGCACACACAGGGGACATTAAGGTTTCAAGAATAGGAACACGTTAAGACAATGGCAATCACTGAAAACAGACACATTTCTTTCTCTGGGTGACAACCATTCTGTGAAAGTCTGTCCCCCCTTTCAGATGGGGACCCCAGAGTTTAGTCCACACGGACAGATCACTGGGTCCCCACATATTAACTAATTTTCTATACTTCTATCAATACAGACATCATGCCTACAAAGCATTTGTATATACAGTACATCGTTTGTATCTTTAGTGGCAATAGTTCCAAAACAAAGTCAAGTGATTCAGGATACTTTCCAGGGCAAGACATATCCAATTAGGGTGCAGGAAAAAGCAGGCCCAAAACATTTCAAATAGGCAGATCTTCTGGCGTGGCAATGCATTTTCCTCACACACACACACACAATAGCTTACTGTCATCAAAATTGAGACTGTCCCAGAACACCATCCCACCTAAATCAGTCCAACATAAAGAATCAGAACCAGTCCCATCACAATCAGTCCCCACAGGAGTGTCACTTACCCCTGCAAAGACTTCCAACATTGTTTTTGGGGTGGATTAACTTTTCCATTAAAATTCCCACTGTAACTGGTTTCTGAATAGAGCATCCTCCACTGGATTTTCCTTTAAGCTGAGAAAGTAGTGCAATGTTCTCTCTGGATTATCCTGGTCTCTGTGTTACATCACTCCCATGCTTAGATTCTGTTGCATACAACACTGGTTTAGCACATTCTGAATTTCCACTCTGGATCTGGTTGCTTGGAGCTCTGTCTTTTGATGTTTGACCACTTTGCTTTGAGGTACTGGATCATCCAGGCAAGTCTGTAAAGCTGTAGATCACTGCATTGCTAGGGCATAGTGGGTGTTGGATGCAGACTACACCCCTAGTCCCATTTTGTCTGGCAGCGCTGATAGGGTATTTGCTCACATAGCCCTTAGGCTAACTCTAAGGCAAAACAAAAATAACAAGGGGGTTCCTATACTGTTGTCCTTTGGCGTGTCTTTTTGTCTGGGTGCTAAAGTGACCGCGCTACTGAGCTGGCACAACTAGCACACATAGTGGTCAGGGTTGCCCTCAGACACCCTGAACACCTAAGCTGGATATCCCACAAGCTGCCACCAGTGTGATGGGGGTACAGAGGTTACTGATTGGTAGACCAAGGGTTAAGAGATTTATCCAGCCAGAGAAAAAGATAATAAATTACATTTATTAGAGTGGTCATGGCACAAAACATAGGACAACAATTACAGGCAAACAAACAGGGGTGAAACATAAAAACTAAACATTTCTGCTGTTCTCTTCTTGGTTGCACAGATTGCCAGGGGGTTACATATCATACTCACAGTCCATTTTAGCTTAATGCTGGAGCATGCACATAGTCCCACTAGAGGCAAGAATGGGCACCCCGCCCACTACACATGCTGCTGGATTACATGAAGGTTCCTTGTATCTTTTAGTCCTGGCAGAGGAGTTGGGAAAGACATCCTAAGATCCTTGTGGTAGGAACATCAGGGTACTCTCTCTACGTCTGAAGCCGCCTTGACTTACAGCCCACAACTGAAAAGGGGAGCTTGCCCTACAGTGCCCGCTCACTTTAACTCTTCCGGTGAGGGTACTCACCAGTCCCAGTTTCTCCAGTACTCCCTTAGAAAGCATCTGGACCAGTCCAACTCCAGGCTGGCCCCAGGCCTCCCCCCATTCTGGAGAGGGGCGCTCTCCTGCTCCTACATTCTGCAATTCTCCTCTCTCAGGTTTTCTCTACCCACCCCCTACAGGATGTGATGTCACAGGTACCATCTACCACGTCTGTTCTGCATGGCCTGATGCGAGGGTGGAGATGCACACATTCTACACACAGACTTGCCCTACCCCTCCTCTATCTGACTAACACTGGCTATCTCATAGCACAATCTCTGGGTTTAGCTAGACTGGATGGCACTATTCCTCTGTACATCCTACACACTAACCAACCCATTCACTGCTGGTAACTGGACAACCCTCTCTAATTCATGCACACACAGGGGACATTAAGGTTTCAAGAATGGGAACACATTAAGACAATGGCAATCACTGAAAACAGACACATTTCTTTCTCTGGGTGACAACCATTCCGTCACAGTGCTTTTGTCTAAAACAAAAGGCAGGGGTGTTTTACAGTAAATGCAGCAAAAACGTACATGGCTTAATGAAGACAAAGTCCAAAAGAGAACGATAAAGTGAATAAATCACCTAGACCTGATGTCATATACCCATGGGTACTTAACCCCTTCAGTGCCAGAGGCTTGGGCCATTTTCTGTACCCTGCAGGCCAGACACTTTTTCAGCATTTTTGCTATCGTTCTGTTTATGCTTGATCTCCTCTGGGGATTTTTAGTTAAATATGGAAAACTATATATTGTTTTTTTCAGAACGAATTGAGCTTTCTCGTGGTACCTTACATGAAGAGAATTTTACATCGTGCAAAAAGCTATGATGTCATAATGACAAAAAAAAGTGAAAATTTACTCATTTTGCTAAAATCACATAATATGTATCAAAAACATTTACCTTGATTGAAAAAGTTTCAATTATTTGAAAAAGCCCAGAGTCCCCCGAGTAAAAAAATACCAAATTTGTATAGTTTTACCTACGTCCATGGCTAGCGTAGAGCCTTAATCACCAGCAGCGCAAAATGACATTTTCAACTTTATAAACTAATATGCTCATTCTAGGGTTTTTGTGGTAAAACTACCCTAAAACAGTGGAATAACTATATACAACTATATATTTCGGAAAAGTAGACAACCTGCCGCACCTAATGAAGGGTAACTTGCCTTCTTACCCCAAGCTGGTGTGCACAAATGCCTCCAGAAGATGGTGCTAATGAAAAAAAAAGGCATTTTATTACATTTCTGCCCCTTCAAATGTACTAAAATGCTTGAAAACCATGGCATTTCCAATTGTATTCATTAGCTAGTGCTCTTAGGAGAAAAATGACACCCCATTGGTATGAGTTCAACTACCTCAGGGGGCGCTAGAAGTGCAAAACGACACCTACTACAACCTCAAATGTTTCTAACATTTTCTCAAATATTACTTGTCTGTACACAAATGGTTATAACAACTACAGAAGTGAAGAAAGGGTACACCAACCATACCATTTTGAAAAGAAGACACCCTGCCGCATCTAATGATGGGTGACTTGCCTTGTTACCCCAAGCCTGGAGTGCACAAATGCCTCCAGAAGGTGGCGCTAATGAAAAAAAAAGGCATTTTCTTACATTTCTGCCTCTTCAAATGTACTGGAATTTGTGAAAACCATGGCATTTCCAACTGTATTCATTAGCTAGCGCTCTTAGGAGAAAAATGACACCCCATTGGTATGAGTTCAACTACCTCAGGGGACGCTAGAAGTGCAAAACGACACCTACTACAACCTCAAATGTTTCTAACATTTTCTCAAACATTACTTGTCTGTACACAAATGGTTATAACAACTACAGAAGTGAAGAAAGGGTACACAAACCATACCATTTTGAAAAGAAGACACCCTGCCGCATCTAATGATGGGTGACTTGTCTTGTTACCCCAAGCCTGGAGTGCACAAATGCCTCCAGAAGGTGGCGCTAATGAAAAAAAAAGGCATTTGATTACATTTCTGCCCCTTCAAATGTACTGAAATTTGTGAAAACCATGGCATTTCCAACTGTATTCATTAGCTAGCGCTCTTAGGAGAAAAATGACATCCCATTGGTATGAGTTTAACTACCTCAGGGGGCGCTAGAAGTGCAAAACGACACCTACTACAACCTGAAATTTTTCTAACATTTTCTCAAACGTTACTTGTCTGTACACAAATGGTTATAACAACTACAGAAGTGAAGAAAGGGTACACAAACCATACCATTTTGAAAATAAGACACCCTACCGCATCTAATGATGGGTGACTTGCCTTGTTACCCCAAGCCTGGAGTGCGCAAATGCCTCCAGAAGGTGGTGCTATGAAAAAAAAAGGCATTTTATTACATTTCTGCCCCTTCAAATCTACTGAAATTTGTGCAAACCATGGCATTTCCAACTGTATTCATTAGCTAGTGCTCTTAGGAGAAAAATGACACCCCATTGGTATGAGTTCACCTACCTTAGGGGGCACTAGAAGTGCAGCACGACACCTACTACAACCTCAAATTTTTCTAACATTTTCTCAAATATTACTTGTCTGTACACAAATGGTTATAACAACTACAGAAGTGAAGAAAGGGCACACAAACCATACCATTTTGGAAAGAAGACAACCTGCCGCATCAAATGAGGGGTGAATTGCCTTCTTTCCCCAAGCCTGTTGTGCCCAAATGCTTCCAGAAGGTGGCACTATAGGAAAAAAATGGCATTTTCATACATTTCTGCCCCTTCAAATGTACTGAAATGTGTGAAAACCATGGCATTTCCAACTGTATTCATTAGCTAGCGCTCTTAGGAGAAAAATGACACCCCATTGGTATGAGTTTAACTACCTAAGGGGGGTGCTAGAAGTGCAAAACGACACCTACTACAACCTCTAATTTTTCTAACATTTTCTCAAACATTACTTGTCTGTACACAAATGGTTATAACAACTACAGAAGTGAAGAAAGGGTACACAAACCATACCATTTTGAAAAGAAGACACCCTGCCGCATCTAATGATGGGTTACTTGCCTTGTTACCCCAAGCCTGGAGTGCACAAATGCCTCCAGAAGGTGGCGCTAATGAAAAAAAAAGGCATTTTCTTACATTTCTGCCCCTCCAAATGTACTGAAATTTGTGAAAACCATGGCATTTCCAACAGTATTCATTAGCTAGTGCTCTTAGGAGAAAAATGACACCCCACTGGAATGAGTCAACCTACCTTAGGGGTGCCAGAAGCACATCACTACACCTACCTGTTTGCTTCTTCAAAAATGGCGACTTGTACTAAAATGTCCACAACTGTTAGAGACATGAAGGAAAGGTATAAAAGGTATACCATTTTGGAAAGTATACATTCTCCCGCATTAATTGAGGGGTCACTTGCCTTTCTACCCCCTGGGCTGAAGTGCACAAATATTTCCAAAAGGTGGCGCTATGGGAATAAATACATGTTTTTTTACATTTCCACCACTTCAAAGATACTAAAATCTTTGAAAACCATAACATTTCCTGCTGTATTCAGTACCTGCTACCAACATGAGAAAAATGGTAGCCCATTTGTGTGGGTTAACATACAATATGTGGGTGCTAGGAACACGAACGTAAACCTGACACTTTTGTTTTTGAAATTATCTGCTTGCACTAAATGGTTATAACCATTATAGATATGCAGAAAAGGTAGAGAAACAATGCCATTTTGAAAAGAAAACAACCTTCTGCATCTAATGAGGGGTCACTTGCCTTCTTACCCAAAGGCTGGTATGCACAAATGCTTCCAGGAGGTGGCGCTAGTGAAAAAAAAGGCATTTTCTTACATTTCTGCCCCTTCAAATGTATGGAGCTCTGTAAAAACCATGGAATTTTCAACTGCATTCATTAGCTAGTGCTCTTAGGAGTCAAACGACACCCCACTGGTATGAGTTGACCTACCTTAGGGGGTGCTAGAAGTAGAAAACTACACCTACTACAACATCTGATGTTTCTAACATTTTCTCAAATGTGACTTGCCTGTACAAAAATGGCTATAACACCTTCAGAATTGAAGAAAAGGTAGATAAACCATACCATTTTGGAAAGAAGACAACCTGCCGCATCTAATGAGGGGTCACTTGCCTTCTTACCCCAATACTGGTGTGCATAAATGTTTCCAGAAGGAGGCGATATAGGATAAAAATTGCATTTTTTTACATTTCTGCCCCTTCAAATGTATGGAGCTCTGTAAAAACCATGGAATTTTCAACTGCATTCATTAGCTAGTGCTCTTAGGAGTCAAAAGATACCCCATTGGTATGAGTTGAACTACCTTAGGGGGTGCTAGAAGTAGAAAACTACACCTACTACAACCTCTGATGTTTCTAACATTTTCTTAAACCTGACTTGCCAGTACGAAAATGGCTATAACACCTTCAGAATTGAAGAAAAGGTAGATAAACCATACCATTTTGGAAAGAAGACAACCTGCCGCATCTAATGAGGGGTCACTTGCCTTTTTACCCCTAAGTTAGTTGGCACAACTATTTCCAGAATGTGGTGCTACAGGAAAAAAAAAAATTTGTTTTACACATCAGTCACTTCAAAGATACTAAAATGGTTCAATGGTGTGGGATTTCCTATGAGGACTTCTTGCCAGCCTAAGAAAAATGGTACCCCACTGCTGTGGGTTGACATACCAATTTACGCTACAGGAGCGTAGCTACCAGTGAAACAGAAATGGTAAAGCAAACAGTGTATGTGTGATTTTATGGCTAACAGATGAAAGAAGCTAGGGCGTCAGCCGGTGTACGTGCGGACCTGTGACTACAAGTGTAACAAAGTATGTGGGAGGGTGAGGGATTAGGCAGTGTGTGTGGGTATGAGCAGAGGAGCAAGGATGGTGGTGATGGTGGGGCAGTGTCTGATAGTGTGTATGGGAGATCTGTCTGTGACTACCAGTGTGCAATGTATGTCCCCTCACACAAAGCACTGCGTTGGACCCCCCCCTCCTGTGGCATGTGCATTTTTTTTGGCTTTTTCCCACAATAATTTTGTGTAGACCTCGTTGGGGTTATCAGAACCCATACAATGAGGTCTAAATAAAAAATAAAGGTGGAAAAAAATCCTTTGTGTGCCACAGGGGTGTCCAGTGGATTGCAAAGCAATGCATTTGGGCCCCTGTGGCACACAAAGGGTTAATTTTTTTTTATCATTACTTTGTATTCAGATGGCCACCAAACAAGCTCTAATCACAAAGTAATGATAAAAAGTCCTGTGTGTGCCACAGGAAGGGGGTCGGCATTGAACCAGTGGCACACACAGGGTTAATTTTTGTTTTCATTTTTTTTTTATTATATACCTCATTGAGGGGCATCAGGACCCCCTGATCCCTCCCCAATGAGGTCTTAGTAAAAAAATATATATATGTCCACAAACGGAGTGACCCTGTGAGTGCCACAGGGGTCTCCAGCGCATTGCAAAGCAATGCATTGGATCCTTGTGGCACTCAGAGGGTTGATTTTTTTTCTATCGTTACTTGGTAATCAGAGCTTGTTGGGGGGCCATCAGGACCAATCATGATGGCCCCCCAACAATCTCTGATAACGAAGTAATGATAAATGCCCTGTGTGTGTCGCAGAAGGGGGGCTGCATTGGCCCCCCGTTGTGGCACACACAGGGTTAATTTTTTTTCTTTACATTTTTTTTATTATGGACCTCATTGGTGGGTATCAAGACCCCTCTGATTCCCCCCAATGAGGTCTTGAAAAAAAAAAAAAAAAAAAAAAAAGGAATCAAAATAAATAAATAAATGAGTGCCACAGGGATCTCCAGCGCATTGCAAAGCAATGCATTGGACCCTTCTGACACTCAGAGGGTTAATTTTTTTTTTTTATTATTACTTTGTAATCAGAGCTTGTTGGGGGGCCATCAGGACCAATCCTGATGGCCCCCCAACAAGCTCTAGTAACAAAGGAATGATAAAAGCCCTGTGTGTGCCACAGGTCGGGGGGGGTGCATTGGACCCCCCCTGTGACACACACAGGGTTAAAAAAATATATATATTTTTTTAATCATAGATCTCATTGAGGGGCATCAGGACCCCCCCCGATCCCCCCAATGAGGTCTTGCAAAAAAAAAAAAAAATCCCCCCAAAAGAAGTGACCCTGTAAGTGCCACAGGGGTCTCCAGCACATTGCAAAGCAATGCATTGGACCCTTGTGGCACTCAGAGGGTTAATTTTTTTTTTATTATTACTTTGTAATCAGAGCTTGTTGGGGAGCCATCAGGACCAATCCTGATGGCCCCCCAACAATCTCTAGTAAGGAAGGAATGATAAAAGCCCTGTGTGTGCCACAGGAGGGGGGGTGCATTGGACCCCCCCTGTGGCACACACAGGGTTAAAAATTTTTTTTTTTTTTTTTTAATATAGACCTTATTGAGGGGCATCAGGATCCCCCCTGATCCCCCCAATGAGGTCTTTCAAAAAAGAAAAAAAAAAAACCCAAAGAAATGACCCTGTGAGTGCCACAGGGGTCTCCAGCACATTGCAAAGCAATGTGTTGGGGACCCCTGCGGCACTCACAGGGTTACTTTTGCATTTTTTATTTTTTTTTTTATTTCTTTTATTTATTCAGACCTTGTGGGGGACATCAGGACCCCTCCTGGTGTCCCCCCAGTAATTGATCTCCCAGCCGATAGGTAGGAGTGAATTGGTTTAGGGAAACTTCCCTAACGTCATCGGTGATCATGTCACCGATGACGTTAGGAGGTTTTCCCCGGTCCCGCCCACTCCTACCCGGAAGTTCGGGGTAGGAGGGCGGCGGAGGGAGAAGCTCTGTTTCTCAGAGCTTCTCCCTTGGCGATATTGATCTCCCAGCGCGATCGGCTGGGAGATCAATACCTGGGAGGACATGAGGAGTAATCCTCATGTCCTCCCAAGAGTGCCAGACTGCATTTCAGCTGAAATGCGGCCACTGCCAGCCGGTTATACCGGCTTAAGCAGTGACCGCATTTTAGCTGTCAAATGTACGAGTGTGGCACAGCAGGTACAGTTGTGCTCACTCGTACATTGTACCCACCTGGCACTCTAGGGGTTAAGGAACATAGGTAATAGTAAGACTCATATACTTAATATTTAATGATTCACTGCCATCAGGCATAGTGCCTTGTGACTGGACAAAGCAGATGTAGCACCAATATTCAAGTAGGAGGCAAGAGCTAAACCAAGACATTTTAGACCTGTGAGTATGACTTTATTAGTGGGTAGGATATTAGAAGGGTTACTATCTAAGTGATAGTAGGTTGCCACTGGGTTCAATTATATTTAACTTAATAGTGAACTGGAGGTGGGTGTTGAAACTAGTGTCTCAGTCTTTGCTGATGGAACTAAACTATGTAAGGAAATACATCCAGAGAAGGATGTTTTTTTCACTGCAGACAGATTTTGATACAAAGCATAGCTTGGATATGCATTTGGGCTGTAGAAATAAACCTGCTACATAAACACTAAATGGAAAACCACTTGGGGAATCCACATAAGAGAAATATTTAGGAGTAGTGATAGACAATAGACTTCACAAAGATTGAGTTATTAAAAATTTAGTCCAAGGATAAAGGAGTCAAAGAAAAAGTGACAAAATAATTCAGATAAGTTAAAATGGTTTAAATAAAGTCATTCCACATATTTCTGTGTTAAGTGGTTGATTTTACAGATGGGAAAATAAAGTTACAGAAAGTGCTTGACTACAGGACATATGTAATTTCCTGGGAAGGATACATTGAGATTGTCTCTCATTTTCAAGTACGTCCTTGGTACTCATTTTATCTACCTCAGAAGGATGAAAGACTTAGCTGACCTTGCCAGGATGATGATCTGTGACTCTGAGGTGTGAACTGATTCTACAGCTGGTGCATCACCCAACTGAGCTATCTCACCAGCATGGTTGCTATTATGTTCTTAAAACAAAAGCCATGTGCGGATACAATATCCATTGTAGGATTAAAGAGAGGAATTTTTTGATATCAGGGTTTCTGAGTTTCAGCTAATTCTCCAAGTCACTTCAGGAAAAAGAGTAGAAAAAGTTAATGAAATTACTAAAGTTTGGCCTTTAACTGACCCTTGTATACTTGATAGTAAAGGAAGTGTGTTCAGCTGTTGGTGGATTTCACACTTTTAACATTAACAGTTTCTCCTCCCCACCTACTACCTTTCTGACATTCATAAAATGAACATATTACTACTATCAAACAAAACTAGCAAAAGTTCAATATTTTCCTGACAACTTGAACAATAACATTTCAAAACCAGCCAACTTCTGGAAGGTTATTAAAAACCTCTATACCCCCCCAAACTACTCTTACCTTTCAACTATAACCATAGACAAAGAAATGATACAGTGCCCCTTAGCCATAGCTAATGCATTTAACAACTACTTTGTTGGATGTGCCACTACTCTGATTACAAAAAACAAAAGTAATTCTGAAGTAGAAACATGCACAGATCCGCTTATGTCACCTGCTACCACCTGCTGGTCCAACGATGCTAATGAATTTAATTTCATGATGGTAAATGAGAGTGATGGTTTGCAAATCACATGTACACATGTATGCAGATGACACTATAATATATGCAAAAAAATCAAACGTATCACAACTGGAGGGTGTATTACAGCAAGATTTCTCTGATGTTGAAAGATGGATAGCAAAGAACAAACTAATTCTAAACAGTGACAAAATGGTCACATTGTTATATTGGTACAAAGCATAAAATGCGTAATCTCTGCAATACCAATCTATCCATTATAACTGAGTCTAATCTTAAATTGGCCACAGTGGACTCCTACAAATATCTTGGTATGTGGCTTGACCCCAACCTCACTTTTGGTCTTCATATTGTTCAATTAACATCCATTCTTTATCCCAAAATAGGTGCTCTGTTTAGAAACAAATCCTGTTTAAATCCCCTGGTAAGAAGATGTATTGTACAACAGATGTTAATGCCAATCATAGACTATGGGGATATAATATATGCTCCTGCACCACAAATCCATCTTGCTAAAATTGACACTCTGTATAACTCATTATGCGCATTATCCTTCAATGTAATTTCACAACCCATCATTGTGATATGTATGAAGAACTAAATTGGCTAACACTCGAATCTAGACGTGCCCATCATCTCTCTTGCATGATTCATAACTTCTCTAGAAAACTACCAGAGTACCTGAGCAATATGCTCACTCCAACTCTCCATAATAACTATAACCTCTGCTCTACTGCTAACAACTCACTGAGTATACCACATTTCAAGAAAGAAGCCGGTTGATCTGCCTTTTCCTTCAGAGCTCTGAATGTCTGGAATAACCTACCTGACAAAATCAGATCTTCTCCCAGTCTAAAATCCTTAAAAGAACTGCTTCTTCAGATCTAAAAACAATATGCAAATGTAGATAACATTTTTAGTATATGTGTGTGTGTATATATGTATTATTTCTCTGTATTTGTGCAAATACGCAACTCTTGCTGTAAACACTCCAGGACATACTTGAAAATGAGAGAAATATCAATGTATTCTTCCTGGTAAAACATTTTCTAAATAAAATAAATAAATACAATAAAGTTCCTAATGCAAAACCTCCTCCCACACTTACCCTACTATGCCCAGAAAATTCTAATGGATCCTATGAAGTTTTACCTTTGTTCAAGAGATAACATTTTCAGTCTTGGAGTTCATCTTCCTGGAGATGGACATAACAGTTGCTAGTAGAACCACAGGACCTCAAACTCTGCACTTTGCACATCTTAACAGGCATTGCACACTCCTCTGGTCCTTAAAGGGTTAAGTAGGCTAATGATCTCTGCCTGTTTAAGTTAAATCCGCCAGGAACTATCATATCTGCCTCCATGGACATGATACCCAGGAATGAGTTAAGATGTTATCTCTTGAAGAAAAGGCACAAGGTCAAGATTTTCAGGGGCCACTGGTATAATAAAGTAAGTGGGAGGGGATATTATTAGGAGGTGTTAGTTCTCAGCGTGTGATTCTAATACCCCTTGGGAAGTTGGCACACAGAAAGTGAGGGACCTGCCACAGGAATATAACAACTACATAGTTTTACCAAGCTGTAACTTACCAATATTATGCGAACTGTGACAGTGACTACTCTTTCATAATGTGGCTGAGGGCCAGCCTTCCATGCATAGGCAGAGAATAATGAAAGCCATGGGATGATAAGCCTCCCGAAAGAAACATCACTAATAAAAGGCTATAATGGTGGCAATTATGCAATATAACAATATTATTGTTAGACTCTCCAAACTCACCTTATTCCTATTCCTGCATTTGTATACTGTGGGCATGACTGGGTATGCAGGTAGCCTGACAGTCACGTCTGCATAATAGACACGACATATGATGTTATCTATTGAACAAATATTCAATATTTCATCCCAAAGAATGTTGCATCATCAGCTAAAAATTAAGACATGACTTGCCCATTTCTACAGATTTTACAGTCAAAGGTCAGACAGGAGCCAGTCACAAGGTTAATAAGTCTTTGTGAAAAAAAATAAAATAGTTGGATTTATTATCCTACTTTCGTGTTCTCATGTTTATATTGCAACTGGTGACTATTATGGAATGTGGGGGATTTTACACTTCCCACCGAACAGATATTCTTCTTATCAGCTGCTCCCCAGGACATGCTCTTAAAAAAAATAGAAAACAGAACTAGAAGAGGACTAGAGACAGAGAGGGACTATTACACATATAAACACACACAAATATATTGATCATCTGGACATTTGATTATTATTTATGCCTGAAAGTGCCCCACTGTCTGTGTTCCTATTTAATTTCCCCACATTCTTATGAGCATCATGCATGTGAAATTTGGTGAAAGTCAGACATGCCTTCAAGTTGTTGCAATTTCCATTTTCACCAGCATATGTTTGTATTCTTTGAAAAAGAGCACTGGTGTGTAGTTTGGATTTGGTATTAAACTGAATCACAGTTATTGATGTCCTAAAATGGACACTGAATGCCACATATTGGCCTAGATTACCTTGTCTACATTGTTATTATTTCTGACTCCTAATAGGTTACAATATAAGAACATAGTAAGATGATTTGATAAGTGCTTTAGATAAATACTAGCAAGGAACATGGACCAGTAGACCAAATATTATTATGCACAGCATTGGAGGAATCATATTTAGGTCACTTCTCCATTGCTGTCTTATCTTGGAGAAGTTCGGGAGGATCTATAAGAGGGGTAAGCAACATCCCCAATTGGGTGGTTGGGGATAATGCCGGTTGAAGACCCCAACAGATGGAAAGCCAAGGGTTGCTAGCCCCTGATATATAACCACTGCTTCTCACAATGCTTTAGAGGCAGTGATGTAAACAGCTGTAGCATCACCCATATTTAGTGAACATGTCCAGGAATAGAGCCTCATTAGAAAATGGCCTGGGGCAGTTGTTGGCTTATCATCCAATCAAGGTGTATATCCATCAGCTGCAAGATGTCCTTAGCAAATATATGTGGAAAAATACTCCTGTAGTGCTGTAGTGAAAACTGGTTACATAAGTTATGTTTATACATGAGAAGTAGGGAGACAATATATTAAAACTGACAACTTCAATTTAACATAAAGTATAAGGTAAGGATAGGTACTAAGGTGTATGTGTATATATATATATATATATATATATATATATATATATATATATATATATATATATATATATATGTGCCCGGAGTTGTAATGTAGTGTGTGAGTTGCACAACATGTTTATTAAAAAAAATGTAAAATGCAGACAATAAAAAAAAGAAATGAACATGATTAAAATGTTCCAGTGCAAATTATGATAATTAGGTCCTAAGCAGCAAGTGGAATGTGCTGGCACGCATGATATATGGGGCAGGGTGGACACAGTGTGGAGTTGGACACAGGATGGACAATGTGGAGGTGGACACAGGGTGTGGAGGTCGACACGGGATGTGGGTACAGGGTGTGGAGGTGGACATGTGATGTGGACACAGGGTATGGAGGTGGACACAGTGTGTGGACACAGGGTATGGAGGTGGACACAGGGAGTGGAGGTGGACACATTGAGTGTACCTAGTGTGGAGATAGACACAGGGTGTGGAGGTAGGCTGACCATATTTCCTTGAGAGAAAAACAGGATAGGGTTATGTAATATTCCATATTTTATTTATCATGAAAAGTACCATAGAATCTTAGACAGTAATGACTCATAAGACTCTACGGTAATCAATGCATACAGTAAAACCACAGTAAAGTCACTAGTACTGCCTCAACCTCCACTCCCTGTGTCCATCTCATAAATGTCTAAGACTCTATGGTAATTTTCATGATAAATACAATACGGAATATTACATAACCCCGTCCTGTTTTTGTCTCAATGCTGTCCATGGTGCTGAAAGCCTTCTCTGTGTTCCCCTAATGGCTAGGTAGGGAAGCACAGAGAATGCTGCTCAGACTGTCGTAGCTGTTTCTGCTGTTACTCCATAGGAAAGTACAGGGGAGATCCCAGCTATGACAGCCTGAGGCAGGTGGAGTGGAGACTGTGAACTCCGACAGCAGAGGCTGCTATCGGAGTTTACTGAATGAGTTGAAGTGTCACATTATAATGTCATCTAGTGATGGGCGAAAATTTTCGCCTCAAACTGAAATCGGCGAATAATGGCTCTTTCCGCTTGGCGAAAAATTTCCCCTGAAAAGTGCAGTTTTTTCACTTTTTTCCACCTTTTCCACTCATTGAAATCAATGGGAAGAAATATATTTCTACAACACACAAAAGTTTTCTACAGCCATATAAAAGGCTGTCAGGCTCTCACAGCATTCCATTTTGTGTTTGTGAGAGGAGAGAGCAGTATGTTTTTAGCTAGAAGAGATAGGGAAATAAAGGGGAATTGAAGCTTAGTTTAGGAAGTCATTTAGGTAGGACATTTGTTCTCTGTATTAGGGGAGTCTGGGGGCACTCTAGGGGATAAGAAGGAAATATGGTCAGCCTACCTATTGTCCTTCCTCCACTCCCCATCCTCTTCACCCCAAACAAATGTGATCCACACATACTGTACTATGTGTATTATATACCTAACAGGTCTGAGTGGCAGAGGGGTATGTAACAGATTGATCAGAAATGTGTTGTGTACCCCTCTGGCACTCAAGGGGTTAAGGAAGGGCGGTAGCTGCCAGTGGTCATATTTAATTGTGGAATTATTTTATACTCTTACATTTTGGCCTTTATCACAAGTTTGGTGCCAAGTATCAGATGCTACCAACATGTGATGATAACTTACTTCTATTTAGCAAGCACAGTGGAGTTATGTTATTGTAACACCCTTACACAGATGGCACCGTTAATGTTACCCATGTTAACACAGGGATACAAACTGGTGCGGGTTCAGTTAGGTGAACCACTCTGCTGGATTCACTCCACCAAGGACTGGAAACAACAATAGGTGAAGATGGCTGGATGAGAGTAAGAAAACAGAGAAGAGAGTGAGAGAATAAGACAGAAAAATTGTGCATGTAACGGGCAATGGTGTGAGGGATGAAGGAATGGCTAAAAAGGGGTAACAATGCAGACAAGGAGATAAGAAATGGAGAAGAAAGAATGCTTTCATAAATAGAGATGTTAATTTTTAATTTAAAAAATGATAGTGAGTGAACGGAAAAAATCTAAATCAAATCAATATTTGGTGCAACCGACATTTGCCTTCAAAACAGCATCAATTCTTCTAGGTACACTTGGCCAAAACTACGCAATATAATGATATAGGTCTATAAAATCTTGCACTATAATGTAACTTTGTCGCAGGTCTATATACAATACAATATAACTATAGAAGAAATAGCTACTGAAGTGGAATACTTTAAGTTACTGGTTAATTAATTCCCCCAACGTACCCACTACAAGCTTACAGAGACCAGTTCCACATAACTGTAGATTGTGGATCATCAAAATAAAATAAATAAAGTTTATTAATTCAATCACTAAAAAATACACCAATCCCTTTAAAAACAAATGTCCAGGGTATTCCTGGAAACTAATGGAGCACTATAAGGAGTTATAAGCGTCTGGAAATCTATTGCGAAGGACAGCTCTATTATGTCAGCTGCTGGTAGTGAAAGGGTGTATATCACCTTTATTTAGTTTCTCACCCTAACGGTGTGTAGCTTAGTATGAATAGAAACTGGCCAGCCTTTCCTTTGTCTTATTTAATTGTTTAATATACCAGTTGCTCATCAGCTACTGTCAGAGTTGTAGTTTAAGAGTAATTGAATGGTGGTGTCCAAGTGGATTGCAGAGAGGAACAATCTTCAATTAACATAAGGGAAAAACCTGAAAAACCTGTCAGTGGGGGCAGGGCTTTCATTGTTCTCATAGTTAGAAGATTGTCCCTTGCCGTGAGCTGTCTGGTCCAGGGACCAGATTCCACATCTGAGGGGAGGTGGCTTACACTAGGTAAAAGGGGTGGGAAGGGGATACTTTATCATTCAATTACTCTTGAACTACAACTCTGACAATATTGAAATAACCCTCTCTATGGCCTAATACTATGAAGAATAATTGGAGCTTCTGTTTTTGTGAAACATTATTATCCCTTTAAGAAACTGTGTGCATGTGTTCTTAGAAGAATTGATGATGTTTTGAAGCAAAGGATGGTCACACCAATATTGGTTTGATTTAAAATTTTCTTCTGCTCACCACTATCACTTTGGTAATTGATAATGATAAACTATTACCATGTCTATTTTTGAAAACATTCTTACTTTACAGCATTTTTTTCACAATTGCCTATGACTTTTGCACAATACTGTATATATATATATATATATATATATATATTTATAGGAAAAAGTTCACCGCCAAGTAGGGACCGACATATATATCAGAATGTGTAATTTACTGTATTATTTGCCCATGTGGCCTATATTATGTGGGCAAAACATCCATTAAGTTCACAGAAAGAGACTTTGGAATTATAAATCAGGAAGGTTCCACAAAGAAAGAAAGAAGAACAGGCTGTGGCTAAATATATTTTTTTCAATGGGACATACATTACCAATGCTGCAATGTCTAATAACTGGATATGTATTGGAGGAAGTGGGTGGAGGGGAGAGAGGCATTGGAGGAAGCTTGAATTTGCCTCCCTCTTCCTCCGATACATCTCTCCCCTCCTCACTCATCGAGATTGTTCCCAGCATGGAGTCGCACACTGAATGACTTTGTCTCTCAGAGAGATGATGTCATTCAGTGTGCGACTCCATGCAGAGGACAATGTCAATGAGTGAGGAGAGGAGAGACATATCGGAGGAAGCAAATACAAGCTTGCCACCCACTTTCTCCAATGCCTCTCTCCCTCCACCCGCTTCCTCCAGTGCCTCTCTCCCCTCCACCCTCTTCCTCCAATGCCTCTCTCCCCTCCACCGCTTCCTCCAATGCCACTCTCCCTGAACCCGCTTCCTCCAATGCCTCTATCCCCTAAGGTGACCAGGCTTCCACTCAGCGACATTGGTCATTGGCTGGGGATTGCTCCTACTAGCAGACTTAACCCTTTCAGAGCTAGGGGGGGTACGCAATGCATTGCGAAGTGTGTAACCCTCTCTGGCACTCAAAGGGTTAAATTATACCATCTTAACCTTTCCTCCTTGCTCACTACTCTTGCTCTATATGTTTTAGTGCATGTAAAAAGGTACAATCTCTAAAGTTTATTTAATTGCTCTACTCATTCAAAACATATTGTGATTCACTTTGATAGTCCTAACTAGATGCAGGAAAATGAGGGTGGACAGTGTTGCGGTGGCCAGTGTGGGCAATGTGGAGTTGTACAGTGTGTGGAGGTGGGCAGTGTGGGCAGTGTGTGGAGGCAAGCAGTGTGGATACTGTGGGCAATGTGGAGGTGGACAGTGTGGAGGGGGGCAGGGTGGACAGTGTGTGAGGGGTGAACAGGGCTTGCAGGTGGACAGGGTTTGGGCAGTTTGTGGACAGGGTGTGAGGGTGGACAGGGTGTGGGCAATGTGTGGTGATGGTGGACACAGTGTGGACAGTGTGTGGACAGGATGTGAGGGTGGAGACAGTGTGGGCAGTGTGTGGACAGTGTGTGAGGGTGGACACAGTGTGGACAGTGTGAGGACAGGGTATGAGGGTGGACAGGATGTGGGCAATGTGTGGTAATGGTGGACAGAGTGTGGACAGTGTGTGGACAGGATGTGAGGGTGGACAGAGTGTGGGCAGTGTGTGGACAGTGTGTGAGGGTGGAGATAGTGTGGGCAGTGTGTGGACAGGATGTGAGGGTGGACACAGTGTGGGCAGTGTGTGGACAGGATGTGAGGGTGGACAGAGTGTGGGAAGTGTGTGGACAGGGTGTGGAGGTGGATAGAGTGTGGACAGGTTTTGGAGGAAAAAAATGTCCCCGGATTTCATTTGAAGAATCTGATCACCTTACTCTCCCTTCCAAGATTGTCGACACTGACCCTGTTCCTATCTAGCCTACAGTAGATAGGATACCTTTAGCTGTTTTGTGTAGCGTTAAACTTTATGTATATGTGCACTTGAATTAGCAGAGCCTCTGCAGATATAATAGTTGCCGGTAGTTAACGGGTTAATACGCATATTTAGCAGAGCATCTGCAGTGAATCATTCATTTACTCACAATTTACATCATACAAGTTTTATGTCTACATACAGCTCACGCTCTCATTATGATATGTATAAGTGCACTATAGGTCATGTCAACATCTAGCGATATCATATATCTCTAGCTACACTTCTCCAAGCTCAGACTGGGAAGTGTATTGCACCAACTCTACTATTAATGTGATCATGTGTATTATATATTGGTTTAACTGATTAATAGGCAGATATTTATTGCACTGTGTTTTTATAGGGTGTATCATATTCAATTTAACACCCTAAGTCTGTTTTATGTTGGTTTTATAAACAGATTAATAAAAGTTAATTTTTAAATTAGCTCCCACACCTCTTCTTTATCGAACTGGTCTCTTACAGCAGCTAAGGACTCTGTCCATCTTTGGTGAATGGTATTCACACCTTGATGTGAAGGACCCATTAGAGCTGTAGTTTTCTCTTGTTTATTTTCTCTATATAATTACTAGACTTGCGGTAATCTGTCAATCGTTTATACTTGACCCCAGTAGATGTTATTTTAAAAAAAGCAAAAAAAAAAGACCTATGCTAAGGTCCTAGCAAAATCACAACTTCCATTTGTCTGTTGATTTCCACTGTTTGTTGGCCCTTTGGGTGTCAGAGGTATGAGCAATGCACATCCCTACAGCATTCAATGCTGTCCATGGTGCTGAAAGCCTTCTCTGTGTTCCCCTACTGGCTAGGTAGGGAAGCACAGAGAATGCTGCTCAGACTGTCGTAGCTGTTTCTGCTGTTACTCCATAGGAAAGTACAGGGGAGATCCCAGCTATGACAGCCTGAGGCAGGTGGAGTGGAGACTGTGAACTCCGACAGCAGAGGCTGCTATCGGAGTTTACTGAATGAGTTGAAGTGTCACATTATAATGTCATCTAGTGATGGGCGAAAATTTTCGCCTCAAACTGAAATCGGCGAATAATGGCTCTTTCCGCTTGGCGAAAAATTTCCCCTGAAAAGTGCAGTTTTTTCACTTTTTTCCACCTTTTCCACTCATTGAAATCAATGGGAAGAAATATATTTCTACAACACACAAAAGTTTTCTACAGCCATATAAAAGGCTGTCAGGCTCTCACAGCAGCCATTCTGTGTTTGTGAGAGGAGAGAGCAGTATGTTTTTAGCTAGAAGAGATAGGGAAATAAAGGGGAATTGAAGCTTAGTTTAGGAAGTCATTTAGGTAGGACATTTGTTCTCTGTATTAGGGGAGTCTGGGGGCACTCTAGGGGATAAGAAGAGAGGAAGGAAGTTGTCCCCCAAATACTCCAAAATTCCATGTGACTGACAGGCAAGACACAGGCAACCTATCTGCTTGCTGATCTTGCTGTTATTGTCCCTGTGCTGGATGGAGAAGTCTGGGAAAATACATTGTTGATTTTCTTTTTCAGTTATAATTTTTTTTGGACAGACTGTGATAAGACAACAGGTTGGACAACTTAAAAAAATAAAATAAATAAAATAAAAAATAAATAAAAAAGAATAAAAAATGAAATATCTTAGCTGACAGTGACAGACAGCTGACTGGGCTTAGGCAAGGCATCACACAGCTCCATCAGTTGTGTTGTGCACTGTACAGTAAAAAAACACAGTGTATTTGCCGAATGTCCAGAAAATGCACAAGGGGGAGGGGTGGAGTAGTGTAGGGATGTGAGAGTAAAGTAGTAGTCCAAAAACCTACTGCAGCAATGGTTGTTGCAGCATGTGCAATCAATGATGATGATCTCTTTACTCCAAGGGAGGATGCAGTTTGTCAAGGTCTCAGCAAAACTAGGTCCAGCACCACCAGTGATAGTAGAAATATAGAACCATATAAGAAGAACACTGAAGACGACAACAAGTCTCATTCAAATATTGATGATGGTAATAGCATAATAGAGGAAGGTGTAGCAGCTGAACCACCTGCTGCATCAGGCAGGGAGACACCAAAACACCTGTCCTCAAAGTAGTAGTGAATTTTGTTATAGTAAAAGTAAAAATAAATTTTTCACATTTTTCGTCCACCCCTAATGTCAACACACCCCCTTGCATACGAATGTATCTGATTATGCTCTATTTCCATATGGAAATGAGCAATTGTCGATTCGAAGAATACAAATTCGTAGACATGGTGAAGGCATGTCAGATTGATGTCGATGTGGGTATTTTTTTGTCAGCGTTCTGGTGAAGTGATGTCGTAGACACTTTGTGAATACTGCGGAGGTGCCTAGGACACTACTCTGACAGAACATCGACATTCGTGGCCCTCTTCATCCTTTAGTGCATTTACGCCCAGGTATTAATAAAATATGTTTTGAGTCTGCACTCACACACTACATATCACAGAAAGGGAGTGTTTCAACAGACTAGCTTGTTCAGTCAGATCACCCAAGAATTGTTATAAGAATCATATTTTACTGTACAACGTTAAAAACAAATCCATGTTAGGAAGTAACAGGCACATGGAGACCAAATACTAACTGGAACACGAACTGCCTAACATGTTTCATGATCATCTCAATTAATGATAGCCTTTGAGTGGCAGATGGGTATCTAACCATTGCTTTGCCATGTGGGTGGATATTCCTTTGGGAATCAAAGCGTTAACGCTTTCAGTGCCGGGGGGTATGTAAATGCATTGCTCTGCAATGTGGTGTGTACCCCCTCTGGCACTAAATGGGTTAAAGAGTTCCAGAAATCAATAAAGTTGTGTGAAAGGCTGTTATGGTGTAGCAGTGAGTTCCACAGCTGGGAAGCAGCAATGCTCTGGAAGTATTTCTAGCATCCCAGGGGTTGACTATTCAAAATAAATAATATATTAAAAAGATAAATACAGTAGTTAAGTATTAACTAAAAATATCTTACCTCTTGGCTTTCATGTTTTCTAAACCAAGCTAATTAGGGTAGTTGGCTCAGCTTCAGCTTATAAAACACCCAATTCACTTTTTAAATAACTCAATTCACTGCTAATAAAATGTATGAAAAATCGGAAATCATTTGCCACTTGCATTTACATAATTGTCAGAATATATTCTTATCTATACAAAGTATTTAGATACTCTAAATGTCTATAAAACAAATTCACTGAAAGTATAAAAACTTTAGTAAAACTTAAAAAGGTTTAAGTGCCAAAATGTCAAGTAGCCTGACTAAAGCCAAAATTTTAAGTTTCATCTCAACAATTGGTTTAGTTTAAAGAAAAGAACATGTTCTTATACTGCTTTGTTATGCAGTGGAACCATTATAAGGCTTCAGGGATGTTTTGTCTACAGATAAAGGTTGGCAACAGTCACTCACCATTAGTCATAATTTGCAGTAATTATCTCACTATATAGAGTCTCTATTATGCTTTAGGAAAATTCATGGTAATTGAGACAGCATTACTTATCCTTTTAAACTGCAGGCTCCAAATAGGAAAAAAAAGAAAAAACAGATTATTTTTCCATTATCGTAAATCAGGAAATCTGCTCTCGAGGAGGAAAGAGAGGGTATATTTTTCAGTTATAACCATTCCAGGCTTATAGTTTGTGGAGGGCACAAAACACCTCTTGTACATATTTATAATTGTTTGCTCAAGGAAAAACATAATAAGCAAAGTATTCTTAAAAAGTGTGTTAAGACTTATTTCTGTATTAGGGTACATTGGATACATCTAGTACAGAAAGGGATAGTAATACTTGAAAATAAGTTTCTTTTATATTGTAGCCCTTAAAAAAACATAAATAATAATATGGTTTGGGAGATATTCAGAAGTAAAGTTTCCCCTGGAGTGACGTCATTGCTCCAACCTTCCGATTTGGAATCCGGTCCCGGGACCAGCTGTGCCTCTCCAGAAGTCCTGAGATCACCATCTTTAAAAAGAATTTCTTAATTGGAATGGTCTACAAATTGTGCTTTCAAGTCAGGCACACTTTGCAGATAGTTCCAATTAAGTAGTTCTTTTCAAAGATCGTGACCTCGGCACTGCTAAAGAGCTGCCGGTTGCTCTGTGGACCGAATTCCAAATCTGTCCACTAGATGGCAGACTTGGCTGAAACAGCCAGGAAAAGAACATTTTACTATATTTTAAATGTGAATATCTCCCAAACCATAAAGGTTTGGGAGATAAGACTTATATCATTTTTCATGTTCTTTTAAGGGCTACAATATAAAATACACTTATTTTCAAGTATTACTATCCCTTGAATGGGATAAAAGACCCATAGACCACTCTACCTGCATTATATCTGCATTATAACCAATATGAGTGTAAAGCGCTGCGGAATCTGTGTGCGCTATATAAATAAAAGATTATTATTATTATTATTAAATCCACTTAGTAAAGCTTATTGCAGCATTCATTGACTTGAAAGGAAAATATGTAAAAGCATGCATAGTTTTCTAGAGGAGAATGGTGGGTGGTTTCATGTCACAACATAACCCTTTGAGTGTGAGAGGGGTGTCAGCACATTTTTTTTTTCATTATAAAGAATTACTACTCCATTAAGCAATTCAGTGCCAAGGGGTATTCAAAACACTGCAGAACATTCAATAAGTTAACAACTTAGTACCAAATGTGAGAACTCTGCTAACAAAATGTTATGTTCTGGGAAGTATTTAAATTAATTGCAAAACATTTTCAGCTTTTACATCATCCATAAAAGTTGAATATAACTAGACAAAGAAAAAACTGGAGTAATTCAACTTAAACTCACTGATCTATATGGAACAATTACACATTTACATTGATTTAAAGGGATAGTAAGGTTTCATAATAAAAGCAGCTCTAATTAATCATCATAGTATTTGGACTTTGGAGAGTGTTATTTCATTTCTGTCAGAGTTGTAGTTCCAGAGTAATTCAATGACAAAGTATCCCCCTCCCTCCTCTTTTACTGAGGTAACACTGCTCAGCCAGAGCAGAAGGGAGGTGCCCAGGTAGACTGCAGAGAGAACAATCTTCAATTAAGATAAGGGAAAAACCTGAAAAGCTTGTCAAGGGGGGCAGGGATTTCATTGTTCTCATAGGAAGAAGATTGTCCCCTGCTGTTATCTGTCTGGTCTACAGACTGCATTACACATCTGAGAAGAGATGGCTTACACTAGGTAAAAGGGGCGGGAGGGGGAAATTTGCTTGTGAATATCTCATAAACCATAAAGGTTTGAGCGATAAGACATATCATTCTTCATGTTTTTTTAATGCCTACAAAATAAAATAAAGTTAAAACGAAGTATTACTATCCCTTTAAATGCAATTAAGTCTTATTAAAAACAATGGTGAGTTTTATTTCCCCCCAGTTTGCTCCAGAAATCATTCTGATAAGAATGCACTGTTTCCATTTTTTCCTCTAGATAAAAAGAGAGGATTTGATTTCAACCTTTCATTCAATAAAGGTTATGGGATATACAAGATATCACAGGAAAGCAATGCTACAGGAGAGAATTCCATCTCTTATCACAACTTGATTAACTACGACTGTGAGAACACAAATGAACCACGCTGTGAGAGAATCCTCAATTCTGCCATTCTAGATTTCAGCACCATAAGTTTCACAGACAACTCCATACTTAAAGATGTGGGTAAATTCAAAGCTCTTAACACAGAGACAAAACTTGAGCAGGGGAAGGACAAGGCCATTGGACGCCTTCTTTCAGAGAAAATTGGAGCTTTTAAAAGGGAAGATGTCAGAAACTTTGATAAATCTACATTTTATGAGGGACAAGAAAGGAGACTGTCTCATGAAGAGGGTCGAAAGCCAGAACTCACGGATTGGGAGTGGTGCAGAAGCAAATCTGAAAGGACACCTCGACAGGTAACATTTCAATTTGCTTTGTATTTAAGACATTCCAAAGTATATGCATAAAACTGAAATTAGTTATGAATATGTGTTTATATAAATATCCTCGGGAATATGGCTTAAGGATTTCCCGGCTTGAGTACAGGTGAGTTAATCAGGGGCACAGTCATTTAAGTAACTCTGAGGAAAGGGTTGGGAACCACTACTCTAGACAAGTGTTAGGCAACCACAGTTACACAGATGAGGGTCTTGAATCTAGGGCCTCACATTTAAAAAATCAGATTTCAACCCCCTGAGTTGAAGACCTCTCAAACACCCAATGTTTTTAAATGGAACATTAGGATTGTGAAGGGAAGCATGCTTCAAGATGCAGTAAAAAGGATGATTTTTTTTAACCCTTTCAGTACCAGAGGTGTACGCAACACATTGCAAAACAATGCGTTGCGTACCCCTCTGGCACTCAAAGGGTTAAGTGAAAATAGAGCATGTGTGATGATAGAGAAAAAAATCTATGCACAAAGTGAACATGCTTGGAAAAAGCAGGAAAAAAGTCCCAGTACCATTTGTTGTTCACCATTGATCTGACAAGGAGGGTGGACAACCTGTGTCTTTCCTTCTGTTATTGGACTATAATAACCATAATCTTCAGCAAGCCATGACAGGAGCTGTAGTCCAACAACAGCTGGAAAACCATATGTTGGTCACTCATGGGCTAGCATTTAAGCTTCCTCATCTCTTTTTAGGGAGAGGTTCATAATTTTTATTGTCTTAAAATAAAAAAACACAAAAGAAGAAAGAGACCCACAAACATCACTAGAACTGCCTGTATTGAGGTAGATAGCCTTACAATGTAAATTAGGTCTTATAGTGAGTGTGTAGAGAAAATCACAAATAAAACATAACTTACCCTTTGAGAATGTTCTATCAAAGTGAAATGTACGTCAAGGCTAATGGCCCGCATAAAATCATGGTATTATCATTATTCTGCTATGACTTTAATACTTTAATGATTATCAATCTCCAATTCACTTGTTGATATAGGTGTCTATTACCAAAGGATTTTTGAAGACACCTAGTCAGACATAATAGAGAATATGTTTTATCCACTGCAATTATTTTTGAGGGCAGTAGCACAGATCTATACTTGCTATCTAACAAATTAATTTAAAGGGATAGTAATGTTTCATAATAAAAGCAGCTCTAATTAATCTTCATAGTATTTGGGCCTTGGAGAGTGTTATTTCAATTCTGTCAGAGTTGTAGTTCAAGAGTAACTGAATGATAAAGTATCCCCCTCCCGCCCCTTTTACTGATGTAACACTGCTCAGCCAGAGCAGCAGGGAGTGTCCAGGTAGACTGCAGAGAGGGACAATCTTCAATTAAGAAAAGGGAAAAAGCTGAAAAACCTGTCAAGGGGGGCAGGGATTTCATTGTTCTCATAGTAAGAATATTGACCCTTGATGTGAGCTGTCTGGTCTATGGACTGGATTCCACATCTGAGGAGTGGGGCTTACACTATGTAAAAGGGGTGGGAGGGGGAAATTTTATCATTCAATTACTCTTGAACTACAACTCTGATAGTATTGAAATAACACTCTCTACGGCTCAAATACTATGAAGATTAATTGGAGCTGCTGTTTTTGTGAAACATTACTATCACTTTAAGGAGGGAGAGTGTCAAAGTGAATAGGTTCACATTACTACCTACTGATGTTAGAGTTGAATGCTCCATTTAAATATTGACATATGTGAGACATTACAATACAATTTACATTAATTCTTACTCTCGGAGTTTGTATAGATGAGATAAAATATTTATTCACCATGCCCTTTTGGTTGACAATGTATATGTACAGTATATCATACAATTAATCCACTATATAGATGATTGAGAATTGATTGATGTTCTTTTTGCACTTCATGCTCAATGGTGCCTTTCTGACACAAGCAAATCACTTGTTTTAAGTTTTGCAAGTCTTACATCAGGACATTTTTATTTTAATTTGCTAGTATTTTAATTGAAGGTGTTCTTAATAAGTTATGTTTGTGACTTTCTCTATACCCTCACTATACGAAATCACTCCCACTGTAAGGCTAGCCCATTGCCTCAGTAGGTTTAGGTCTGGTGCTGTTTGTATATCGCTTTCTTCTTTATAATTTTCATATACATTGATCCCAGCACATTCCTTCTGGCTGACTTGATCAGTACCCTTCACACCCATCTAGGTGGTGTGTCTTTTTATGTTTTCTTTTTGGATTTTTATTTTCTTAACTAATACATCACTTATAAATAGATAAGGTAGGGTAAAGTTTGCTAATACTGAGATGATGTAATTATACATAAGTACATTTGCCATTAAAAAGGGGTAATTTTCGGTACAAAAGAGTGTTTTATGCACATCACACTTGTTATGAATGTCATCTAAAAAATCCTATTGAAAAATAATTATATAACCATACATTCACTGTTATATTATTTTGCTGCTGTCCTTTATATTTTAAAGACCAAGAAACTAAAAAAAAGCAAACAAAAAAAAGCACAAAAATGTGCAGCCTATCTTGGGGGAAACCTTTTTTAAATAAAGCTGTAAAACAGGGGTTTCCAAACCTGTATTCAAGGGCTTCAAATTTAGCAGATTTTAAAGAACACATACCACCTGAAATAATTTTTCCCCGGTCATAATATGGGCAGAATATCATAATGGCAATTATGAATCAGTTCCACATGGATTGCTTCCCCAAAATTAATATTTCATTAGGAATGGCTATAACCTCCGTGGAGGCAGACATGTTTCCTTTTGCAGGATCCAAGCCTGACAAACTCTTTCCACTAAAGTCCTCTAAGAAATCCCTCATTGGGAGAAGTGTGTGTCTGCAAAAGGGATCATATGTGTCTCAATGGACAAGAAATCCATTACTAATTAAGGGTCAAGTTTGAGGAACAAATTCACACAGTGTCTGATTAATTCTGACAGACACACCTTTGTAAAAGGAGGAATATCTTCAAATGCTGACCTATTTTCAAGACCTGAGGATAGGTCTGAATACCCTACTGTAGAGAGATTTACTGACCATGTCATATGTTTTCTGCATTTTCACATCTTGCTGATTTGACAACAGAAATAATCACTTTCTATGAAAACTATCTTCCAAACTCACTCTGCTTGGAGATTCCTATTTCAAAATGTATTATAAAGCAAAAATGAATTTTTGGGACCAAAATAGTCATTACCTGTTCCTTTCTTGTGACCATATTGCTTTTGTTTTGTTAAGGACATATATGTAACTCACAGTAGCTGTCCATAAACTTAAATTGCAACAGCCCAGATTATGTATATATTATACTCAAAGTTATAATAACTTTTTAATTAAGCAGCTTCAAGTAGTGAAAGTACACTTGCTTTAAAAAGTATATTTTTATAATATAATGATACTCTCTCTTTAAAGGAACACAAATACCTTACTATGGCCATAAAATCCTAATGATCACTATGAATTTAACTCTTGTATATTGATTCAAGGTATAATGTCATCAGTATGTCCTGCATATCATGTTCATGGAAGTGGACATGATTTTGGATCCTAGACTCTGACCACTGCATCATTAGCATTTTCTGTGGAAGTATGAATTCTGCATGCTTCAGTTCCACAAGAAGTTTAAAAACATAAGTTACAGTGGGAAGAGTTTGGATGTTTTAATGCTCATTTTAATTCATAATTGAGTTTCTGCATTTCACATGAGTAAGGCACGTTTATGTGTGTGTTAAACACACAGTTTGCAATTCTCCCTATCAGTGGGATTTTGCTCCTAGTCTGAAACAGGTTTGAAAGTTTGAATATTGGCAGATCATGATCCCATTGCAATAAACTGGAGAGCAGCTTTGCAGACCCACAAGAACATTTTTCCTGCTCATTGTACCCATTTATACCCGGTCTCCCATGCATTTTATGAGACATACATTCTTTGTCACACATTTGAGAATAAGATAAGATAATTGCTGTTTGAGCGTGTAGAAAAGATACATTTTCCCTCAGCTAGTTTGGTGGTTTAGTAAATTCAGGCTATTGCCATATTTTGCTTTATGTGTATATTGAACTACTTCCCTGCCTTAGATATAATTACATTAGTAATGACCCTTCTCTCTTATAGAGAAATGAACAACAGTAATTAACCCCCTTCTCTGACACATACTTACAAGTATTTAGCTCCTTCTAGACACCTGTAGAACACCAGTTAACCCAGTCTGCCACAGATCTACAAAGAAAAAAAGAGCTTCCCTGCTAGAGGCTTCTACGGCAATGATTAACCCATTTTCAAATCTCTGCCACAGACAAATGCAGATCAATAATTCCTTGCTTCAGATAATTACCTAACAATTTGCCCATGCATATACAAACATGACTATTTAGATATACACCTACCAACTCATATATAACGCATTCCTCCTGACCAGTAATTCTAAATAATAGTCCATAGGAAACACCAACAGGTCCTATTTTCAGCATATCCCTGCCTGATCACACGTGAATAATCTGGCTCATACCATTTTGTCAGTGGTGTGGGGTAATGCAGTCTGAGATTTTTTTATAGTCCTGTCTTCCTAGATACCTCTTTATTTACTGAAACCTCTTGTTCTTTAGAACACTACAACTGGTGAAACATTTATCACAATAAATACGGAAGGCACTGATACTTAGAATCTCTATTTAAAGGTGGATTTTTGTGATCAAGTGTCAGGCATCCACACGGTCGGTTCTGCTTTTGTCACTCCCACAAAGTCCAACCACTCCCACAGTAAGAATACAAGAAATTCTTAGGAGTCAGCGCTGACCCAAAGATAACCGTAGAAGCCCTACAAATATACACAAAAACACACAGTGTCCAATTGGACTGGTGATCTTATATTACTAGGTGAGATTAGATACCAATCTCACTAAAGTACATATAATAAAGAATATATGACCCCAGATATATTATAAAAAAATATCAAACCTTTATTATAAAAATTATATCTACACATATATCCAAAAAACATAAAAAATACACTTTTAAAGTATATCGGCATACGAAGATACGTGTAAGGAATCTAAATTAACTCATAGAAGATATGTATATTGATTGTATTCAAATTGTAACACAAGATGAGCATTGTATTTATAGACTCCTATAGTAAAGATAGATTCTCCATCAAACCTTATATTTAATAGTCCAATAATGGTCACTTTGAGATCTTAAGCATACAAGTATTACCAATGATTTAAAGGGAATAACCTAAAGGAAAGCTAACCCATAAATAATATGTTATACCCAGTATATAAAACTGAACACTTACAAAAGTGCATTATAGCAGATCCACTATGTATGTCGTCCCTGGCCAGGAAAAAATTACTCCTGCAATGCGTTTCACACCATGTGGTGCTTTATCAAGCCAAAATGTATATTCCCCATGAAACATTTATAAAATTACAATTTAGCATTAATGAAACTTTGAATATTTCTCAGACTGACAGTATAAGACCTCACTGTTATAGCAACACGTGGCTCTTTAGTTGCTGTACTTCAACTCCCTTTATTCTCAGAAAACCAGAAAGTGCAAGAATTGGAGGAATTTTATATACTATCGTGAAGTTGGTTTACTGCAGATTCGATCCAGTTCTTCTTAGTACATCAGTCTCAATAAGACTGACAGTGTGTGCTGTCTGTACAAGTGAGAGATCAAAAGCAAGAAAGAGACAGACAGACAAGGACAGCTGGGAACGCTCATAGTTTTTACACAAATCTCAGGATTAATGGACGGATTCTCAGGGCGAGAGTCCAGTGTTACCTACTACATGATATGCACCAATTAACTACTTTTTTAACCCTTTGAGTGCCAGAGGGGTGCACAACGCATTGCAAAGCAATATGTTGCGTACCTTTCCGGCACTCAAAGGGTTAAATAGGTGCCATTTCTACCAGAAAGGCAGAGTCCTGTTTGTCTTGTGTGTTAAAGCAAACAGATATCTAGTACAGAGAAAAAGCAAGCATGCTCATACAGTAAATTGGAGATCGACAAGAAGAAATTCACTCTACAGTGCTGCTTAAGAAAAAATGGTCCTTACCAGCAGTACCAAAAAAGAAAATCTGTAAAAAATATATATCAAAAGCGCTACTGTACAAGAGAATGAAAATCAGAGATGTCAGTACTATCACTACCTATAATCACCTCTAGCAATTGTATGCATCAGACTTTGTGATAATTCTGCAAAATCCTATATAATAATATGCTAGAATGTTTGTCAGAAGCCGTCATATGCAGTAGAGACTGCCCGAATGCACGGAATGCTGAGAGCAAGGAATGCTGGGAGTTCTGTACTGGAAGCATTCTGTGCTTTTGACCAGTTTCTACAGTGCATGACTGCGTCGGCGGCAGGACGCAGAGCAGGACCACCCTCTTAACCCTTTGAGTGCCAGAGGGGTACGCAATGCATTGCCTATGGCACTCAAAGGGTTAACATCACCCCGGATCTTGGTCCGTATACATGGGCTTTTATACTAGTAAAACTATATTAAAATAATTCCAGACTACTAGAATACCAAAATTATAAGTAAGAATATCCTTTAATAAAATATTGTATCAATATATAAAATACTATAAGTGAACGAAACTGTCCCTCATATGGCTAATAATAATGTTGTAATATAGCTATATATAACCAAAATCCCAGGCCACAGGTTACCCGTATCTCCAATTGGTCACCACAATCACAGCTATGAAACACACTTCTGAGCTGGCAGGGTAAATATTAACCCCCTATATAAACCTGCTCGTCAATAGCATGAATCAAACAATGATGCTTTCGACCAACAGGAAGAACCCACTAAACATACTTTGTATGTCATATCCGGTAATAATATTTGCTATGTTTCAATAAATACCAACCAAGAGTACATCGCTATTCACTTATGTGTATGTGATTCACAGAGATTCTTTTGTGGTTGGAACAACTATAAACTAGTAAAGTACTTCATATACCGATAACTGTATTATATGTTTCTCTTTAAATAACGGGATTTGGATATTCGTTTGAATCATACATGGGCCAGGTCCAACAATATCTTTTTCCTAGATAGGAATTTGTATTCAGATATTCTTACCATTGAGATGCTTTGGACATGGATCAGGTAGGGTTAAAGAATGTTCAAACTCATATCTGATTGTGCTATTTGGAATTTTTAAAAATTTCTGTCCATATGTTTTGGCATTTTTGATGGCAATATTTTTATGGCCAAATGCCAGTTAGCTTATATTTAGTGGTTTCTTCCTGTTTGATTTATGCTATTGATGAGCAGGTATATATAGGGGTTAATATTTACCCTGCCAGCTCAGAAATGCGTTTCATAGCTGTGATTGTGGTGACCAATTGCAGATACGGGTAATCTGCGGCCTGGGATTTTGGTTATATATAGCTATATTACAACATTATTATTAGCCAAATGAGGGACAGTTTCGTACATTTATAGTATTTTATATATTGATACAATATTTTATTAAAGGATATTTTTGGTATTCTATTAGTCTGGAATAATTATAATTTAATTTTATTTTGTAGAATTATCACGAAGTCTGATGCATACAGTTGCTAGATGTGTTTCTAGGCAGTGATAGTACCTACATCTCTGATTTTCATTCTCTTGTACAGTAGTGCTTTTGATATATATTTTTAAAGAGATCTAACTTGCAGCATATTAGCCCTTTGAATGCTAGAGGGGTAGCCAACTGCATTGTGAAACAATGCCCTGGCTATCCACTAGCACTCAAAGGGTTAAAGGTTCCATGCAGACACCTCTTGACCAAACAGAGACTTGTATCCTCTAAATTGTTATGGGGAAATTCAAGCTCATTTCCCAGGTGTATTGACATGGAGAGAGAGAGAAACAGACAGAGACAGAGAGAGAAAGAGAGATTGCAAGAGAGCAAGATAATAGTGCAAGCAACAGGGAGACAGAGAAATAGAGGCAGATTAAGAGATACAGCAAGATGGGTAATCATGAGAAATAAACTGAAAAAGTGAGTAACAATATGGGGTGCCTGTGTATAAACGGGTGTGTTACTCATACTGGGCAACACTGGAACCTTCATTTATGTGGTGATCAGACCTCTATTTTAATGCAAGGCATTTTTAAAAATGTCATTTATCAGAGATGAACAAGAAGTAGTGCAACCTTGCAGTGTGTTTTTTATAAGCATCCTGCAGGTAAAGAAAAAGTCTTTATACATACATATACACATGCACACATCAACCCAAACAATTATATACCACCACCTTACATATTACAGTGATGTAGTGAATTACACAAAACATGATAAAAATATCAATAATATTACTGTTAGCATACAATCTTCTTTATTGTGTGTATACAGGAAAATCTATATTAATTTCTCTCCAGTGCCATTATGTGGCCAGACCAGCCTGTCCAATCAGTATGTATATGTGATTTATGAGGCTTCATTCATTTCACAATCAAGCTACAAAGAGAGGGGGAGGTGCAGGAGAAGCAGGAACAGCATTACCTGTGTTTCATCTAACTAATCAATAATAGAGTTAAGTCTATCCCCATCATGCACTGGTTATACAACCAAAATGATGGAGCCAATGATAATTCACCTGTGACAAAGCGGGGATTTAATTGTGTCCGAGGGCTAATTTACAGAATCATTCATTTAATCACTTACCCCATAGCACAGCTGATAGACTAAGGGAAAAACAAGCATAGCCCTCAAGGGAAGTGAGAAAAAGATGCTGCTAAACAGGGAGGTGGGTTGAAATGGACAGTATAGCTACCCCTAGTAGCTGAAATTGGGCAGGAGTATGCCGCACAATAGCTCACCTCCCGAATGTAAAGCAGACTTGTCACCTTATGTTTACCTTTTTCAAAGAATAAACTTTGACTATATGGTGTAATAGCTTTTTTCATTTTTTTTGGAGAAATTAACTTCATATTTTGATGTCACAATGTGACCATTTTTATGTATTAACCTTTTTTGAGAGATTAACTTAATATTTTGATAGCAAAGTATGGCACTTTATGCTAATTCCCTGCATTCCCTCACTGTTCTATTAGAAATTACTCCAATGTGTGAATACTGTCTAGACTCATGCATCATGCAGTGTGTAATATTGGCCCAGCACAGCAAGTCGTATACTGTGCTACCAACAAAGAAAGATCAACGTCTCAAAATTACTTATACTTCAAACAAAAGGCTAACACAACATATAGGCAGTTTTTAAAATAGTGTTCACATTAATTTATCTTAAGGTGAGAGGGACACTTTAAGAGTGCAGTGAGGTAAGTAAAAAGGTAGATTTAGAAAGTTAGGAGAAGTTTCGAAGTGATAGAATGCAGTTTAAAATGTAGATGCATATAAATCTTTGAAACACACTAACATCTCCTAATAAAAAATACATACTCTTAACCCTTTGAGGGTTAACCCCTTGAGTGCCAGAGAGGTACGCAACGCATTGCAGAGCAATGCGTTGCGTACCTCTCTGGCACTCAAAGGGTTAAGCAAAGGGTAAGCAACACATTCCAGAGCAAGATGTTGTGAACAGCTCTGGCACTCAAAGGGTTAATTTAATGTGACCAGGTCACAGTTTTAATACAGGTCATTTGCTAAATCTTTCTTCTGCAGGACTGTAAAGAAACCAATGTAATCATGCAGTGTGTATTTTTCATAAGCTCTGGTCACATTACCTTAATGTACTATTGATGTTGGGAGCCCTGATCAGGCAGATACAGAGCTGGATTCTATTGCAGATTTTAAATGTTAACAGACATTTTATCAAACATTTTCCCTTTGAAGTCTATGGGGAAATCTGGAGATAAAACCAGTGATAAAATTAGCAAATGCAATAGAATCTAGCCCACAGTCTCTGCCGAACCAAAGTGTTGGATTTCTGGGGCGAACGAGTCAATAGAGTTGTGGATGATGTACTATGAAAAAGTTGTACAGTCATGGTGTTGCAGAAATGTAGCAAACCAAGTGCATCATAGGGAATACATAAAAATTCATCAAATTGTCACTGATTTAAATAAGAATTTTAACCCCTTGAATACCAAAGAAGTCTCCGATGTATTGCTTTTCAGTATGTTGTAGATCTCGCTAGCATTCAAGGGTTTAAAATTCCTATTTTAATGTAAGTGTTATTGTTGCACCTGTTGTATGAGATGACCAGCTTGTTCCTTTATTGTAGAAAATGTCGTTTTGCAGGGATGTACATAGACTAGCTGACTTGTGAAAAAGACAGACAGGAAATCCTATTCCTACACCTGAGCAGAGACTGAGAACATCAGTGACAGAGACAAAGACATACATCATACATAATTTTCAGGCACAACAATATTCTACACATTAACTGCTTACTCATTTACTTTGCATTAAAAAAACAACACTACCAAACACTCCCAAATCATTTTGTTTATCATAATCAGTCACCACTACTAGATCCAACCCACCCAGTCACACTCTTTCTTACTGACTAAGAAGCAACAGACGCCAATATTCACAACCCTAGCTATATAATTCATAATATACTGTGTAGTAGTAGTAGAAGTAGTAGTAGTAGTTGTCGTCTCTTAGAAACCCCTGAGTTTTTTTAATATCCATAATAGAGATACTTCACTTATGTCCAAAAGCTAAACATGTGACTATCTGGTGTCTTTCTAAAAAAAACATACAAGCAGGGACAATGCAGGATCCCATATAGACACATTTACACTGAGATCCCACCAGAAGCATAATCAGAGGTCTGATTGGGAAACACACCAGCAGCACATCAGAGGTAAAATGACTAGCAGCAGTAGCAGCATTCCTAAACATGCATGTGGCTAAGAGGCCCAGACTAGTAGTGTTGTAGATGTCTCAGGGAGTGGGGCAACATTTTCACCCTTGTCTCTAACTGCTGTTGTTGTGCAAATGTAAAGCAGGAAATAACATTAGTTGGTGGTGGCAAGACTCATAAAGTCCCCAAACACACAACAACCACCACCTCCACAATAACTACTAATGTTGTTAAAACAAAAGAAAAGAAAGGGTGCAGACCCTCTAAGAGTAGACCTGTATTTGTATAAGTAATAAAAACCCCGGATATCTGTAAATATTGTGCCTTTAAAGTGAATAAATTCACTATCCATGAGATTGCTTCATGGCATACGAGAACAAGAGGAACACATAGAACATTCCATTTTAATTGCATCAGAACTCTGAAACAGGCATATTAACAAAGGTGAAAGAAAAAGAAAGTAATCCTTGACCTTTCTGAACATGTCCTAAAAAGGGACTAACCTTGTTTAAGATAACTGCCAAAATGCTAAATGTCAGTTAGTACTAATGAGAAGGTTCAATATCACTTTATAATATTGTCTACGTAGTTACCTATATATAATAGCCCCATGTTCTCGTACTTCTTCCAAATACTTGTATGACAATGATTGTTCATGTATGAAAGTCTGTGCACTTTGAAGCATATTTGCCATTGCATTGCCTTGTAGTAAGATGGAGTCATCAATACAGAGGGAATTGTTTTTCATATAATGTGTTCATGACTGTTGGAGCATGCAACTAAAAGAAACATTCTTTGAAAGTGTATTGAGGAATCTCCAGATGAAAGAATTTACTGGAGAAAGGGCCTTAAGAAGGACATCCAATGTAATAGGGGTCTGAGCAATAGAACATGACTCAACACTATGTATGAGGGAAGGTAGAATAAACAAATAATTGATTCTGGAAAGAGAGTTGTGAAAGAGGGACAAAAAAAAGTATTAATCACTGTCCATAACATAGGTGGGGGTGCTGAAAAGAGGTAACAGCAGAAAATAAGTCTGAAAGAGTGGGTGACTGTGAAGAAGTTGAGGTTTCCATGCCATTGGAAGGGGTGAATGTCACTCGAGCGGACTCATTCAGTCTCCATCTTGTGGAGTGATCATCAGCAAATGTTGCTGCCAATTATGGAGATTCTAAAATCTTGATACTAGACTTGTGCATGGCAAAAATTTTCAGTAAAATTCGATTTCGGATGAATTTTTTTTTTTTATTTGGAGGGTCCACATTTTGGACTGACCCTGTTCAACTCGGATGAAATTTGGAAGGGATCCGAATTATTCAGCCGAATTTACCATACTTTTAAAAATACAATAAAATCAAAACTAGATAAATAAAAATTAATGGAACCATTTCCAGGGTCTAAATGAAGACTGTGGAACAGGGTAAGGTGGAGCTTTATCCTGATGGTACTATGGATGAAGCATGGATATAGCTATTAGAAGGAAGACTTGAGGATGACTGGTGCAGGGCAGACTCAGGATGACAGCAACACTGGAGATGTAGCCATCAGCAAACTGCAGAACTCTGGAACAGGCAGGACTCAGTAGATGGATACAGCACGGTTCTAGAGCTGGGGAAGCTGGATCGCTCAGCGTATTATGGTACTATGGATGATAGTAGATGAAGTCTTTTTTTTTCCTAATCTGCATCGAACTTGAGAGCAGGGTAACCCAGCATTGGCAAGTTGACTTTTAAAAAAGTAATTTGCTCCATGAGCTGGGGGGACAGTTGAGAGCGCTGGGGGCTAAGTATATTAACTGTTACGGAAAATACTCACTCATTCTGGACAGTGGATGGGGGGCAAGAAAGCAACTACTGGGCTACCATTGACAAAGTAGGCCACACGGTCCTCTTGTTATCCAAGAAACTCAAGGGATCTGTACTTGGGGGCAAAGAAGGTTCCGCAAGGTAAGCCTTAACCTCAAACTCAGCACTTTTTCTATTTATTTATGGGGAGCTCTTTCTTTTGTCCAAATCATAATCTGTCCATTGTCTCAGTATAAAAAGCAGCAGCTGCTCCACTGGAACAAGATGACTGGTGCTGCTACTGATAGGTCCTGGAAGACCACCACACTCCTCCAGCTCATCTGTGAAATCTTCTCCCACCTCCTGTGACTACATCCTGTTTTTTTTTTGCCTCTTACGCACCCTCGTTATCAATTGTTCCCTCCAAGTAGTGAGGGAATTGGAACTAAGTGCCATCTTGCCTTTGATTCGAGGATCACAAATTGTGGCAAGCATTAACTCCAGACAATTGTCCATGTGCTCTTCCATGCACCCAGTCAGTTCCTTTTTGAGCCTCGTTAGAAGGGCAGCAACATTTGGAAGTATATTACCCTCAGCCCCAGGCAATGATTCCCTATGGGCAAGGAAATCGTCCATTTTTAAGGAGCGTTGTGTGAAGAGGGGAATAACTTCGGCCAGGCTAGTGTTCTCTTTGCTTAAAATTTCCATCAAAGCACGGAAAGGAGTGAGGACTGTCACTATCTGTTCCATCAGGGCCTAGTCAACAGTGCCCAGTGACATTTCATAAATAGCCTTTTTCTGCTCCAGGATACGCTCTAACATATCTAAGGTAGAATTCCACCTGGTCCCAACATCTTGTTTTAGGAGGTGCTCTTGGAGGTCTGCCTTTTTCTGTTCCTCCCTGAGGAGCTAGCTATCTTTGATGGAAGTGGCCAGCAATTTGTCGGCAAAACTACAGAAGTTCTGGCAACCTTCCAGTTAGTGCCATCCTCGAGAGTAGCCTTAACTACCAGATGCAGGATATGCGCTGAGCAGCGCACACCCACAAATCTGTCATCCCAGACAGATTTTTCATGTTAGCTGCACCATCAGTAACCACAAACCCCATTAGTGCCTGTGTGCCTCCCCTGCTCCCCTCCACCATGTTCTGCAGTGCTTTGCGAATGTTATCTGAGGTGTGCTGCTGATCCATTACCTCAGCATGGAGGAGGAAAGAGGAGGGGGAGGAAACAGCGGTGTCCCTGCTTGCCTACTGCACCTGAACCTGTTGTCGGTAATGATGTGTCTTGGAGCACATTGGGCTGCCACCAATGCGCTGTCAATGACAGGAAGCCATGCTGGCCACTTGGAGCACTCCATACTTCAGTGGTAAAGTGCATTGACTGGCCACCAGACTTTCCTAGCAGGTCCTTCAAAAGCCCAAGGCATGAACGGTACAGTGAGGGCACTATTGTTCTACTAAATGTGGTACGGGATGGAATTTTATATTGGTGTGCGACAGCCTCCATAAGTTGCTGGAAGGGCTCTCCATGCACCAAATTAAAAGTAGCACACCCAACCGCTATGAGCTGTGCAATGAGGCATGTCATTTTCCTGGACTGTTGTCTGTACTTCCCTTGGAATGAAACCCACCAAAATCTTCCAGTGTTGCCTGTATTGATTTTGGGATGTGCTGTGACTGTCTGCTGCTCTTACCAGGACCAGATGTGGCATGATCCCCCTGCCCTTTCTCCTGCTGCCTACCGGTGGTGAGTCTGACACTGGTATATGCAGTACTAGTAGTGCCACTTTCTGCACTTATCAACACTGACTTGTGGTAGTTGTTCAGGTTTTGGTTCATCCCGGAGGTGGTTAGATGACCCAACACCCTCCCATGGCTGACTTCCCTGCCACACAATTTGCATTTCGCTAGCCGGCCATCTCCAAGTGCCACAAAATGGTCCCACACGTTGGAGCAACGGATGACTCTTGCAGGTGGTGGAGAAGAAGAAACTGAGGTGACACTTTCTCCATCTTCACATGCTGAAGCAACCTCTCTTTGATTTTTCTTTCTACATACTGTTACAGGGGTACCAGTAGACCTAAAGATGGCAGCAGGGATGTTGGGACTGGGATTGGAGGAGGATAATGGAGTAACACTGGTAGTGGTGGTGGAGACACTAGCAGCTACTACCTGGCTGGGAGACTCAAATGGAACTGGAGAGACAGGTGTTGAGTTATCAATAGAAGACACAAGTGTAACTGGAGAAACAGGAGGAGTACTATGGGAAGCAGGTGAAAAATTAAGTTCATGGGAATAATCAAGGTCACTTGAAAGATCAAGCTCAGGGGACAAATCAAGCTTAGGAGGCCTTGATCCCTCAGATTCTTCTCCTACCTCTTGTAGGTTTTGACAGGAAGAAAAATCATCAGCAGCAGATTTTGGGGAGACCTGCTCAATTCCCTCTTCTGCCTGGTGGCTACCGGGAAATGGCAAACTATTTCCCTCAATAACATTTTCTGGAGTAGATATGCTCTCAGTGTCAGTGACAGTGGTGGCAAGAAAAATGTTAACCAAATACTGCAATAATTTCCATTTGGGCTGCTTGCATGGATGTTCGCTATAAAAATCCCACGATGATACTGCCCGCAGTGTCCGACCAGTAATTTTACACACACTAGGTGTCCCCAGGTTTATACAACTGGCTGTAGTGGAAGTGGTGACTAATCTGTAAGTGGCACTTGTCATTGTGCTGGTGGTTCTGGGAGGATCATCACGAAACAGCTGACAAGACACCGGTGGCAGCTTCTTCGTGGTCTCAGAGGAGGACCTGGACCTCTCTACCCTGCTAGTAGAGGTAGAACGACCTGCAGTTCCCTTCTTATTTTTATTTTTTTGTTTGGAGTGCTGCTGCTGAGTCTGACTACTACTACTGAAAGTAATCTTCTTTGTCAACCTGCTGCTGCTAGTTCTGCTTGAAAGCAACATCACTGTGGTGGTGTTGTTGGTAGCTGGGTCACTGCAGCTGGCACCAGGACAAGGAACATCAGGATGAACACTAGGACGCAAATCCATGACAGATAGGTAGATAGTGAACTATAATAGTTTTACATTTTTAAAACCTGGCCACACGACAATTGTGAGACTGGCTGTATCACTGAAAATTATTCAAGCAAATTCCTAATATTATTTTTAATATTTAACATAGAAACAAAGGTGATTCTCCCTTGCGGTGGCAATAAGGTACTAGGCCTGCCTGCCTGCGTACACAACTGTGAGATTGGCTGTGTCACTCTGTAAATTATTCAAACAAATTCCTAATATTATTTTTAATATTTTACACAGGAACAAAGGTGACTCTCCCTTTCAGTGGCAATAAGGCACTAATACTGGATGCCTGCCAAAACAACAACTGTCAGATTGGCTGTGTAACTTAAAAAAAAAAAAACAGCTCCTGACAGTGGCAGTAAGGCACTAGACTGGCACTAGAATGGCTAATAAGGCACTAGACTGGTTAGTAAATTTGTTTTAGTGGGACACTCTCTCTCCTTCTTGTCTCTCTGAGCTCCAACAACGCACTAACAGGAAATGCAGGTTGCAGTCTGTCTGCATGTCTGTGATGTCATTAAACAAAGAAGCTAATTGGACTAGAGAGGGCGAGAAAGTATTGCTCGCGCAGGGAGAACACCTCCAAATAAACTAATTTTGCCTCAAATTTCGGAGCAGGTCTTGCTTAGATTCGGGTCTCTTAGATGAAAGTCCCCTTGTGTTTCAACTGGCCCAAATGACGCTGAATGAGCCTTATTCATCCGAATTTGGACAAACAGATTCTCACAAGTCTACTTGATACCTTCTTCAGTCTGGATTAGATGGCTGGCAAGGTAAGCTAGCATGAAATTAATGTTACTTTGATATGCAGATAACATGCAGGACAGAGAGATAATTACTTGAATTTAGAAAGCGAAAGTGATGACTAGTTTTGAAATAAAAGAAATTTGAAGCCCTCATACTCTAGAGGGCCTGATTTTTAAAGCTCCAATGTAAGGAGCACCTTGTAATTATTGTCCAACAATCTGACAACGATGGGCCTAGGATGGCCACTGTTGCCATCTCTGAGAATGCCCATTCAATGAGTCCTTTCGGTATAATCTGCAAAGGATCAATATGTAGCTTACTGGGAAACAAAATAGTTCAGGTTGGTATATTAAATTAGAAAATGTGACATGTTCTGGGACTCCGACAGGGAGACTGTTTTTCATTCTCAAGAGTTTGCAGAGATCAATTTTTGTCTCCATGTACCTATGCCTATGGTATCTAGACAGGCTTCAAAATTATTGTGCAAGACAGCGATCCTGTCCTCTGCTTCTTGCAACCATTGCGCGTGTAAGTCAAGGTTATCATGGACATCTCCAACAGATCTGGGAGTTTATCCATGGAGGACAGGAGTTAAGGCATGATTTTCTTACACACTTCCTTCATTGCTAGAGAAGTCTCCCGCAAATTGTTTTGCAATGCACTGGAGACCTCTCTAGCATTCAAGCATTCATTAAGCTTTGCAATTCTTTGGATGCCTCCTGGCATGCAAAGGGTTAATACTCAGTTTACATTTTTATTTACTACCTATGGTGCCTTTGGTTTCCACCAGAACTGCATCCCTTTAGTACATCAGCCTCTGTGTCTGTATCGATGGATTCCATTTTAGACAAACCACTGACTCGTGCATCATGAACCATGTGAGATGATGTTATAGGGATCATTGCTCTGTAGCCAAGTACATCATTGCAGTTTGCTATTTCAGGTAGTGAATTGCACTAAATAGATCTTAAATCAATATAACCAGGCATCAAAACTAGTGTTGAGCGAGCATGCTCGGCCGATGCTCGGATCGGCTCGAGCATCGCTCTGCTCGGCACATGGCGGTACTCGTACGAGTACCGCATGTGCTCGCCCGCCATGTTCGGGTCTCCTCCCCGCACGTTTTGCGGCTGCTGCGCAGCCAATAAACGTGCAGGGAGGCTCTGACATCGGTGTAATGCCAGCAGCCATGTTGGCTGCTGGCATTACACTGATTGGCTGGCCAGAACCCGTGGTCGGGTGCTGTATAGCACCTGACCATCGAGTTCGGCTCAGTCTGAGCCAGGGAGAGCTGAGGATAGGAAGGGAAAGGCAGTGTAGGGAGGAAAAAAAAAAATTGTGACAAAAAAGAACCAAAAGTCCTTTTTAGGACTACTGTGTGTGGGGGCAGCAGGTTATTTTGTGTGGGGGGAAAAAAACAAAAAAAAAAAAAAAAAAAAATATTCTGTTTAGTGTGAAAAGTTGCAGATTAGAGCACATTCTGTTTAGTGTGCACAGTTGCAGATTAGAGCACATTCTGTTTAGTGTGCAAAGTTGCAGATTAGAGCACATTCTGTTTAGTGTGCAAAGTTGCAGATTAGAGCACATTCTGTTTAGTGTGCAAAGTTGCAGATTAGAGCACATTCTGTTAAGTCTTCAAACTAAAATATCAAAGTCACGTATTCCATTCAGTGTGCGTCGCCGCAGTTTAGCAGCACATTCTGAGTACTGTGCAGAGTTGCAGAATAGGAAGAAATACTGTTAAGTCTTCAAACTAAAATATCAAAGTCACATATTCCATTCAGTGTGCTTCGCCGCAGTTTAGCAGCACATTCTGTGTACTGTGCAGAGTTGCAGAATAGGAAGAAATACTGTTAAGTCTTCAAACTAAAATATCAAAGTCACATATTCCATTCAGTGTGCTTCGCCGCAGTTTAGCAGCCTATTCTGTGTACTGTGCAGAGTTGCAGAATAATAAGAAATACTGTTAAGTCTTCAAACTAAAATATCAAAGTCACATATTCCATTCAGTGTGTTTCACCGCCGTTTAGCAGCCTATTCTGTGTACTCTGCAGAGTTGCAGAATAATAAGAAATACTGTTAAGTTTTCAAACTCAAATATTAAAGTCACATATTCCATTCAGTGTGTTTCACCGCAGTTTAGCAGCCTATTCTGTGTACTCTGTACAGTTGCAGAATAATAAGAAATACTGTTAAGTTTTCAAACTCAAATATTAAAGTCACATATTCCATTCAGTGTGTTTCACCGCAGTTTAGCAGCCTATTCTGTGTACTCTGTACAGTTGCAGAATAATAAGAAATACTGTTAAGTTTTCAAACTCAAATATTAAAGTCACATATTCCATTCAGTGTGTTTCACCGCCGTTTAGCAGCCTATTCTGTGTACTCTGCAGAGTTGCAGAATAATAAGAAATACTGTTAAGTTTTCAAACTCAAATATTAAAGTCACATATTCCATTCAGTGTGTTTCACCGCAGTTTAGCAGCCTATTCTGTGTACTCTGTACAGTTGCAGAATAATAAGAAATACTGTTAAGTTTTCAAACTCAAATATTAAAGTCACATATTCCATTCAGTGTGTTTCACCGCAGTTTAGCAGCCTATTCTGTGTACTCTGTACAGTTGCAGAATAATAAGAAATACTGTTAAGTTTTCAAACTCAAATATTAAAGTCACATATTCCATTCAGTGTGTTTCACCGCAGTTTAGCAGCCTATTCTGTGTACTCTGTACAGTTGCAGAATAATAAGAAATACTGTTAAGTCTTCAAACTAAAATATCAAAGTCACATATTCCATTCAGTGTGTTTCACCGCCGTTTAGCAGCCTATTCTGTGTACTCTGCAGAGTTGCAGAATAATAAGAAATACTGTTAAGTTTTCAAACTCAAATATTAAAGTCACATATTCCATTCAGTGTGTTTCACCGCAGTTTAGCAGCCTATTCTGTGTACTCTGTACAGTTGCAGAATAATAAGAAATACTGTTAAGTTTTCAAACTCAAATATTAAAGTCACATATTCCATTCAGTGTGTTTCACCGCAGTTTAGCAGCCTATTCTGTGTACTCTGTACAGTTGCAGAATAATAAGAAATACTGTTAAGTTTTCAAACTCAAATATTAAAGTCACATATTCCATTCAGTGTGTTTCACCGCAGTTTAGCAGCCTATTCTGTGTACTCTGTACAGTTGCAGAATAATAAGAAATACTGTTAAGTCTTCAAACTAAAATATCAAAGTCACATATTCCATTCAGTGTGTTTCACCGCCGTTTAGCAGCCTATTCTGTGTACTCTGCAGAGTTGCAGAATAATAAGAAATACTGTTAAGTTTTCAAACTCAAATATTAAAGTCACATATTCCATTCAGTGTGTTTCACCGCAGTTTAGCAGCCTATTCTGTGTACTCTGTACAGTTGCAGAATAATAAGAAATACTGTTAAGTTTTCAAACTCAAATATTAAAGTCACATATTCCATTCAGTGTGTTTCACCGCAGTTTAGCAGCCTATTCTGTGTACTCTGTACAGTTGCAGAATAATAAGAAATACTGTTAAGTTTTCAAACTCAAATATTAAAGTCACATATTCCATTCAGTGTGTTTCACCGCCGTTTAGCAGCCTATTCTGTGTACTCTGCAGAGTTGCAGAATAATAAGAAATACTGTTAAGTTTTCAAACTCAAATATTAAAGTCACATATTCCATTCAGTGTGTTTCACCGCCGTTTAGCAGCCTATTCTGTGTACTCTGCAGAGTTGCAGAATAATAAGAAATACTGTTAAGTTTTCAAACTCAAATATTAAAGTCACATATTCCATTCAGTGTGTTTCACCGCAGTTTAGCAGCCTATTCTGTGTACTCTGTACAGTTGCAGAATAATAAGAAATACTGTTAAGTTTTCAAACTCAAATATTAAAGTCACATATTCCATTCAGTGTGTTTCACCGCAGTTTAGCAGCCTATTCTGTGTACTCTGTACAGTTGCAGAATAATAAGAAATACTGTTAAGTTTTCAAACTCAAATATTAAAGTCACATATTCCATTCAGTGTGTTTCACCGCCGTTTAGCAGCCTATTCTGTGTACTGTGCAGAGTTGCAGAATAGGAAGAAATACTGTTAAGTCTTCAAACTAAAATATCAAAGTCACATATTCCATTCAGTGTGATTCACCGCCGTTTAGCAGCCAATTCTGTGTACTGTGCAGAGTTGCAGAATAATAAGAAATACTGTTAAGTTTTCAAACTCAAATATTAAAGTCACATATTCTGTGTAAGATGAAGAAGGCGGGTAAAAAGGGACGGGGAAGTGGACGTGATCCTGAAAGTTCAGGGCGCGGGTCAGGACGCGGAGAAACTGTGCCTGGTGCCAGAGCACAAGAAAGAAAGACATCCACCATACCTAGCTTCATGTGTAATTTTACAGGGTGTCGCAGGACATCACTCTCGAGGTCCGACCACTGCGAACAGGTGGTCGGTTGGATGACAGCTGATACTGCTTCCAGTCGGTTAAGCACCACCCTGTCTTCCACCAAGTCCACTCTCAGTAGCCAAGAGTCTGGTCAACATAATCCTCACTCTGATCATCCTTCCTCCCACCATACACGGTCTGGTCAAAGAAGTGATCCCACACTGGGATATAGTGAGGAGCTCGTCTCATCACCAATCCTTCATTTGACCCTCTCTCCAAGCACGCTTGCAGAGGAACATGACATCTTGTGCCCTGATTCACAACCTCTAGAGGCTACCCAATCACAGGAAGATGACAGATGTGAACGGCATTTAAGGTCAAAGGAAGTAGTGGATGATGATGATGATGATGAGACACAGTTGCCATTAAATCAACCACTATTTCCGTCTCAAGACCTTGTTGAGGAGAATGTTATACAGTTGTCAATGACTGAGTATGTGGTGGGATCAAGACTTGAGGAGGATGATCAGAGTGAGGAAGTGGAGGAGGACTTGGTGGACGATGAGGTGACTGACCCCACCTGGGAAGGTGTAGAGCCGAGCGATGACAGCAGTCCTGAGGGTGAGCCATCTGCAGCACCGCAACAGGCTGGAAGAGGCAGTGGTGTGGCTACAGAAAGAAGGCGGACCGCACCAAACCGGCCCGCAAATGTTCCACGGATCACCCCCTTGCGTAAATCTACCTTGCCAAGGGGTAGGTGTTCCGCGGTATGGCGTTTTTTTAAGGAAAGTGCGGACGACAAAAGAATTGTAGTTTGCAACCTGTGCCACACCAGAATGAGCCGAGGCATGAACATTAGAAACCTCACCACCACCAGCATGATCCGACACATGGCATCCAAGCACCGTAGTAAGTGGGAGGAACGCCTGGATCGCCCATCTGTGTCTGCAGGCCACACCACTGCCTCCTCTTCCCCTGTTTTCGGTGCCGGCCAATCGCCTGTCGAAGGCGCAGGCCCGCATACCTCCCGCCCTGCACCTGTAGCATCTGAAGCACCATCAGCGACCACATCCACTTCCCTGTCCCAGCACAGCGTCCAAATGTCGTTACCCCAGGCATTTGAGCGCAAGAGAAAGTACCCAGCCACCCACCCACAGGCCATAGCACTAACCTCACACCTTTCCAAATTACTGGCCATCGAAATGCTGCCATTTAGGCTTGTGGACACTGAGTCCTTCCGCAGCCTGATGGCAGCAGCTGTCCCTCGGTACGCGGTCCCCAGCCGCCACTACTTTTCCCGGTGTGCCATCCCCGCATTACACCACCATGTGTCCCGTAACATCACCCGTGCCCTGACCAACGCAGTTACTGGGAAGGTCCACTTAACGACTGACACATGGACAAGTGCTTGTGGCCAGGGACGCTACATTTCCCTGACGGCACACTGGGTGAATGTCGTGGAGGCTGGGAGCGACTCGGACCCTGGGATGGCACGGGTGCTACCCACGCCGAGGATTGCGGGCCCTACCTCCATCAGGGTTTCCACCAGCACCTACGTTATTGGCTCCTCCTCCTCCGTTTCCACCTCCGAATTCTCTACACACACCGCCACTCCCCCATCAGCCAGTAGCTGGAAGCAGTGTAGCACTGCAGTGGGGAAGCGTCAACAGGCCGTGCTGAAGCTGATCTGCCTTGGGGACAAACAGCACACGGCCTCAGAGCTGTTGCAGGGGATTAGTCACCAGACCGAGCAGTGGCTCTCGCCACTCAACCTGCAACCAGGCATGGTTGTGTGTGATAATGGGCGTAACTTGGTGGCGGCTTTGGAGCTCGGCAAGCTCACACACGTACCATGCCTAGCGCATGTATTTAATTTAGTGGTGCAGCGATTTCTAAAAACCTACCCCAATGTGCATGATCTCTTGACCAAGGTGCGCCGCGTGTGTGCACATTTCCGTAAGTCATCTACAGCTTCGGCCGGCCTGTTGAAGCTGCAGCAGCGCTTACAATTGCCAGCTCACCGGCTGCTGTGTGACGTGAGCACGCGCTGGAACTCCACCTTCCACATGTTGGCCCGGCTTTGTGAGCAGCAGAGGGCAGTAGTGGAGTACCAGCTGTTACACGGTCGTCGCCTCTCCGTTCAACTTCCTGTAATCAGAAGTGAGTGGGAATGGATGTCAGACCTCTGCGAGGTTTTACGCAATTTTGAGAAATCGACACAGATGGTGAGCGGCGATAACGCTATTATCAGTGTAACCATCCCACTTCTGTGTCTACTGAAACGCTCGCTGCTCACAATTAAAACCGACGCTTTGCATGTGGAAGAGGTGGAAATGGGGGAGGAAGAGCTTACACAAGGTGATAGCCAGAGCACCCTCACTTCGTCTTCTCAGCGACAATTGGAGGAGGCGGAGGAGGAGGAGGAGGAGGAGGAGGAAGACACGGTTGCCTCCGCTACAGAGGGTAGCCATGGAACTTTAGTTCCATCTCTTCAGCGTGGGTGGGCAGAAGAGGAGGAAGAGGATGAGGAGATTGAGAGTCATCCTCCTGGTGAGGACAGCGAAATCTTGACTGTTGGTACTCTGGCACACATGGCTGACTTTATGTTAGGCTGCCTTTCCCGTGACCCACGCGTTGTACGCATTTTAGACAACACGGATTACTGGGTGTTCACCCTTCTGGACCCCCGCTACAAAGAGAATTTCTCATCTCTCATTCCTCCGGTGGAGAGGACAAGCAAAATGTTGCAATACCAGAAGGTTCTTGTCGAAAAATTGCTCCAAAATTTTCCATCTGACAACGCTGGCGGCAGAGTATGTGCTACCTTGGCCAACCGAGAAGGGGAGAAAAGGGGAGCACACAGCAGTTCCGAGAAAGGCAGGGCAACACTCTCCAAGGCGTGGGACACCTTCATGACACCCCGCCAGCACCCTCACCCTGATGCGCAGCCTAGTGTCACAAGGAGGGAAAAGTTTTGGAAGATGGTGAAGGAGTACGTAGCAGACCGTGTCAGCATCCTCAATGATCCCTCTGTGCCTTACAACTACTGGGTGTCCAAGCTGGACACGTGGTATGAACTGGCACTCTACGCCTTGGAGGTGCTGGCCTGCCCTGCCGCCAGCGTTCTGTCTGAGCGGGTATTTAGTGCTGCTGGTGGCATCATAACAGATAAGCGTATCCGCCTTTCCACCGACAATGCTGATAGGTTGACACTTATAAAAATGAACAAGGCCTGGATTTCCCCTGACTTCTCCACTCCACTGGAGGAAAGCCCCGGGGGAACATAAACTCACTTTATATATGTTATTTACAATGATGTGAATACTCTGTATTCCCATTCACCCCTTCCACCCAAAAAACGGGTATATGGTTGACTGTTAATCTTCTCATCCTCCTCCTCCTCTTCCATATGCCCTGTGCTATAATTTTTATATAGGGCCAGCTCACCAGCGGGCCCTGTGATATAATTTTTATATAGGGCCAGCTCACCAGCGGGCCCTGTTTGCCAATTTTTATATAGGTCAGCTCACCAGCGGGCCTTCTCATATAATGTTTTATTGGGTCAGCTCTCTAGCGGGCCCTCTCATATAATGTTTTATAGCGTCAGCTCACTAGCGGGCCTTCGCATATAATGTTTAGGATGGTCAGCTCTGCAGCAGACCCTCACCCATAATGTTTTAGATGGTCGGCTCAGCGCACGTTTCCCTCTTAATCATGACCTCAGTTCAATAAAATCAAGGAAATTTTTGGGAGAATTTGCCTCTGTGCACGTTTCCCTCTTAATCATGGCCTCAGTTCTGAAAATCAAGGAAATTTTTGGGAGAATTTGTCTCTGTGCACGTTTCCCTCTTAATCATGGCCTCAGTTCTGAAAATCAAGGAAATTTTTGGGAGAATTTGCCTCTGCGCACGTTTCCCTCTTAATCATGGCCTCACTTCCGAAAATCAAGGAAATTTTTGGGATAATTTGCAGATGATATACAAGTAAATATACAGCAAATATTGTTTGGTAACAATTTTTCGCCTAAAGTCGTTTTTATTTTCCTTTTTGTGTGTTTTATGGTCAGTCTGTAAAAATGGCGTACTACGGGCGAAAGATCGTTCCCAGCAGCGATGTTGGAGTCCAAGATGCATCCAGACATCCTCCCTATGCTGTCCCTGAACCATTTCTGTGGTGTTTCCATCATTTTCTTCCCTTTTCCTATGGACCAGGCACCCTCCCCTCATCAGAGCAGGGGGTGCCTGGTGTAATGCTCGAGTCCTCCCATTGACTTCAATGGGGCTCGGGTGTTCGGCCGAGCACTCGAGCCTCAGGGGGTGCTCGGTCAGAGCACCCGAACACCCGAGCATTGGGGTGCTCGCTCATCACTAATCAAAACCTGTAAAACATTAACCAAGAGTTAAAAAAGTATCTAGGTCTAATAGGAGAAGCCCAAATACATATCATATGACTCTAGAAATATAACAATTTGTAAAATAACAATATTTTACTGAAGCTCTTATTGTAGGTCACATTAGGAAGCATTGTAACTTCCATGTATTAGAAAGGATGGTATATATTAGAGCTAGACATCTAAGACAGATGGTACAAAGAAAAAGTCCTTAGGCTATGCTAACTACCTGTGCCAAATTACATCAATTGCCCCACCCTTCCCCTACATTTCATTCATGAGAGGCTAGCCCACCTGGGCTTTGGCCATACATTACTGGCAGATTCTGATGGATGTGAATGCCATTGAATCCTCCAGAATTGTCCATGAGAAGATGTACATAGTGCCCCACAGGCTACAGTGCAGATCACAGTGCTGGAATCTGAATGTACCTAATGTGTACTGTGCTGTTTTCTGGTGTGTTCTGTGAGGCAGAAATTGCCCAAGTGAACATCAGCATATGCTTTTAGTGCAGATATTAATGCTGAACTAACGTCAACCATGAAAACATAGCCTAAAAATTCCTTTGATATAAATGGGGCTTTTAATCCTTTGAATGCTAGGGAAGTATTCAACATATTTCTTCAAAATAATTTGAAGCCCTTTCTTGGATTCCTGGGTTTAATGATTCCATTCAAATAAATAGGAATGTTGGGATTTTTTATCACTATGGTGCAGTAGGTTTGCAGTTTAATTCTAAAGAAATTACTCATAATAACTTTGAGTTAAGTATCTCCCAGTATTTGGAGTACTCTGGTACTCAGCAGAAAAAAAAAAAAAAAAAAAAATATATATATATTTATATATATATATATATATATTATTTTCATAACAATGGCCAGCTTTAGTGCAGTGTTGATAAAGCTGCACTCAGGATTCCAGAAATAAGATTTCAAAAATAGGTATACAATAACAAAACTTAAGGCAGTCTTTTCAGAACTAATGCAATTCTGGGGCAGATCTACTACCCTACAGGACACAGAGCTAGGAAACCCCAGTTGATTTAAATAGGGCATTTAACCACTTGAATGCTAGAGACGTGTATAGTGCATTGTGAAGCAATGGTTTGGAGAACTCTCTAGAATTCAATGGGTTAAAAATTCCCAGTTAAGTCAATGGGACTGTATTTGCATACCTGGAACTTCCTCCAGAGAGGGCTCATGTGCTGCATTCCAGGGAGATGTAAATGACGCGATTGCACCATAAATGAGTGTGGCTTAATAGGATGGGCAGGACTTACCATTCTTGTGTCATAAAGTGGACAAGAAATGGGTGGGAAGACAGGATGGGAAGGAGAAGAAGGAGGCAGAGTTTCAGAAGAAACTCACCACCACTGGAGAATCAGCCTGTGTCCCCGGAGACCTGGAAATTCACTGTAAAAGACAGAGACTCCAGGGCAGATCTGGAGAATTGCCAGGTATGTGTATTTGTCATCTACGGTGCCCTTGGTCTGCCCTAAAATGACTTCACTTTCTTTTGAAAGAGTGGAATATGCTTAGTGTAATTCTGTACCTCAACCCAGTACAGCATCAAGATTATGGATCAAAGGTAGGCATCACTGGCACGATGCAAGAAACGTTCGCATTGGATAAAGGCATTTTTGTGAGCAGATAGATTTTGCGCATGTTCTAATCCAGGAAGCTAAATACCAAACGCTTCTTGAATTGCGCATAAAAAATAACATTTTACACTACACAGACGTATAAATTCATTCGCAATAGCACTTCCTGCATTAGATGCATTCGCCATTCCACTCACACAGATTTGTTAATCTTAGCCACGCCCACAAAAAATAAATATGCGCAGCCGCTCGCTAATCTTGAATTTTCATGCACAATTCAACAAAATCGGGCGCAAACCTATTCCCTAGTGGTTTTCACACGGGAAATAGTGATTGCGCACGTTTCATGCATCGCACCACATGTTCTTCCCTCCAGATGTTGTTGTTGGACTAACTCCCATCATCCTCAGCTGTTCAGGGGTTACTACAAGATAAAAAAGAGAATGGACACAACACCATATGCAAGATCAATTTAATGACTTTTTGATTTCAGTGAGTTAATCAAGTTGTTTTCCCTATAGTCAAAATGACAAGGAATTGTTCTACTTTGATTCTTGGTGTTTGAATTAGATATTCAGTGTGAGTTATGTTATTGTTTTATGTTGAGCTGGTATCTGGCATTTCTACCTGAACATCTTTCATTGCTTGCCAGCAAGCTAAACCCAGCTTTACCTATATCCCTGCTTGGCAAAGTTTTCTATTTGACTCAAAATCCATAAAGCCAGTTTGCTATAGAGAACCTCTATAAAAATAACATTTTAATTTCATTTCTGGGGACTGACCTGCAAAAGATTACTTTAAAATCCTTCCTGCAAAAACAGCTCTTTTTTAATAAATCTAAAAGCAATTTTGCCAAATATACCATTGTAGGAACTTTCAGTCACCCTTTCAAGTAACAAAATAATTATTTATTTGTAATATAGTCCAGTGATGTTTTGTGGCAGGGCTATCCAAGTTCAGTCCTCAAGTGCCACCAACAGGCCAAGATTTAAGGATTTCCCTGCTTAAACAGTCAGTCAAAATGAATGAGCCATTGATTAACTCAGCTGTGCTTAATCAGGGGAATCCTTACATCCTGGCCTGTTCATCGCCCTTGAGGATCGAACTTGGACAGCCCTGTTTTGTGGTATCTATGACTGCGAGTGGTTGTTGGACTCTGAAAAGTGGTGCAGTTCTGGAACAAACCAACTGAATCACTTGGGAGAAATTAAAATCTAATTACTATGGTATAAACAGCTTTTCCTAACTGCTACAAATCAAAACTGACCTGCCACTGAGGAGGAGGGGAAGCTGCAAACAAGGCAAATACATACTAAATACAGAGAAATAAATACTAGCAAATTGCAATAATAAAACCTTGTGTCCAGCATCCAAACTGATTAAAAATATAATGAATGGACAGCTGAATCATTCTCTAGTAGAACAGTGTGAATCATCACCTTGCTTCTCTTCTTGTTAGATCTCCCAACGTAAAAGCATGGGTAAACAACACAACATATGTTGTTAATCCATGCATCTATGGGTTTCATGAACTGTGCCTTCTTAGTGTATGTTTAAGAATTGATTCTAAAATTCACATTGATGGGTCATAGTTATAAAGAAGCAAAGTCAGGTTTATAAATATGTCTATCTGAGAATATTCTGAAACAAGTCTTGGAAAATTCATAACTGAGAATATTTTTGTCACATAGATAACTGTCACTATATACTTCCATTAACGCCTTAAGGACTGGTCGCGCATGGACGTGGTGGTCATTTAAGGACCACGGAGCATTTTTTTTTTATTGAATCCGATTCCAGACTCCCCGAATGGCGTACGGCAGCACGGGGAGCCCGGAATTCCATGACGGTCCTGGTATGTCATCGGTCCTTAAAGCAAATCCAGCCATGACATGCCAGGACGGCCAAGGGTCCTTAAGGGGTTAAGAACAGGTTATACCTGGCGTTAAACTGTAATCACTAAAATAGCCTTTATATTTGTCGCGATTAGCACATTTCTTTATAAATACATTGCAACACAATTATTATTTGGATAAGACCATTTCTAAAAGTTGACTGACTGGAGTTAGCATGTGAAAATGTCGCTAAAGGTTTATCCTTATATAGCTTTGGCACAATTTTACATACACTTTCTTTAGTATTCCACCTTTATAAATCTCCCCCATTGTTTGTAGTTAAGTATTCCCTGTGTTATTTTCTACTTGAATGTGATTTCATGTTTCATTTTGTTTCTATTATATATTTGATGAGAGTTGGTACCGTGTTAGCCGTAGAAATACAGGAGGCAAGTAGAGTTGTTGATACCTTTATTGGCTAACTAAGCTGATTTAGGATACAAGTTTTCAAGACTCTTAGGTCTCTTCTTTATAACTTGCTCCTGTCTCCCATCTATAGTGTGTGTGTTATGTATGTTAACCTTGCACCATGTTAAAAAATGTGATACTTTTTATCATATACTAGAGTGAGCATTCTAACAACATTTGTCCAGTACACTGGGAGCTTTTTCTTCTGTGTGAAACAAAAAAAACCTTAAAGGGATAGTAATACTTCGTTTTAACTTTATTTTATTTTGTAGGCATTAAAAATCATGAAGAATGATATAAGTCTTATCTCTCAAACCTTTATGGTTTATGAGATATTCACAAGCAAAGTTCCCCTCCCCGCCCCTTTTTCCTAGTGTAAGCCATCTCTTCTCAAATGTGAGTCTGGTTGTAAGACAGGACAGATAGCAGAAGGGGACAATTTTCTTTGTATGAAAACAATGAAAGCCCTTCCCCCCTTGACAAGTTTTTCAGCTTTTTCCATTATCTTAATTGAAGATTGTCCCTCTCTGCAGTGTACCTGGGCATCTCCCTTCTGATCTGGTTGAACAGGGAAGGGATACTTTGTTTGTGAATATCTCTTAAACCATGTTTTTTTAATGCCTACAAAATAAAATAAAGTTAAAACGAAGTATTACTATCCCTTTAAGGTTCAATAATTGATATGGGACTTTAAACTACTTAGACATTAGAAAAGTCTACAAGACATTGCTTAGCAATGCACTGGAGACTTCTTTAGCATTCAAGGGTTTAATTGTCCCATTGAAATCAATGATAATATGGAGAGTTTTATTTGTCCCCTAAAGCATAGTTAGTTTGCCAGAATTGCTAAGAGCAAACTGAGAAATTCTGGGGCAAACAATCTGCACAGTAGGTGAAAATAAACATTTCCATTGTTTGAAATGGGACTTTAAGGGGTAGATTTAAAGGCAGGCATTAATAAAAAAAAACATTAACGGGTGCATTAATGTGCAGTAAGACATTTAAAGGTCCGTCTCAAGAACAGCTAACGGTAGTTCACAAATCATTACGGCTGATAGACTTACATGCCTTGAGACTCATGGAACAAGATTCCCCAGAGACATTTAAAGGAATGCAGTACTGCTAACAGCTGAAAAAAGTTAATGGCTAAAACTTAAGACCAAGTTCACTTAGCCGTTAGACACTTAACGGTAAAAAAAAAAACACCTGTTACATAGGAAAACAGATGAAATGCTTACCGCACAAGCATGTAAATGGCAAAATTAACCTGTGCAACACCAAATTAATACAAAAACATGGGAAGACACCACAAATCACTGTCACACACAACAACAAGCAACACCACAGGGACAAGGACTTAAAAAAAAAAAAACAACACAACATGGCACAGAACAATGGGGGACACCTGCAAATAGAAAACAAGCTCACTGTGCAACATCATCATCCGATCGAGACACAGCCTGCACCCACCAACGTCATACTCGAAACTGACAGCAACACAGCAAACAGAACACTGCAGATTTTAAAACACAACACACCTGCAAACACTTACCTGGACAACAAACACCTTCCCATTGGTCAACACTCACCTCATCACCACACCTACACAACCCCCTACCACATACTTAAAGGAACAACTCACCACACTCACTTGTGGCTTGTTTTCCACTCAGGGAGAGATAGAGAGAGACAGAGATAGAGAACAATAAGTATAAGTGGAGAAGGCGTGCAAGGGCGAGAGCTAGGGAACACCAGCAAGCCCCAGGCACACCTGACCAACAACTTTCACTTGTTGCAAGTGAGGAGGCTCTGGCTCAACAGTCACACAGAAGCCCATTACCACCTGGAGGGCAGCACCTGCCAGCAGATGCACAGCTGCAGCAAAAGGATGCTCCACAGCAATAGGATGCTCCCCAGCTGCCACAGGGTCCCCTGCAACAGCGGAGGATGTATAGACTACCACCATGCCCAGGGTATACCTCCCAAGGGTCACTATCTTTGGAATGACCGATGATGAGTTGATTTATCACTACAGGTTGAGGCCGCACAGCATCATTGCATTCTATGAGGTCATCAAGGATCAGGTGGATCCGATCTACATCCACAACCATGCCCTGACTGGCCTGCAAAAACTCCTGTGTGCCATACACTTCATGGCAAGTGGCGCCTTCTAGTCCACTGAGGGTTACGCATCTGTCACAGGCCACATTCTGCAGAGTGCTGGCCCAGGTCTTGCCATCCCTCAAAAGCAATGCCAGTACTTACATACATTTCCCCACCACCGACATGGAGTGGACACATCTCAAGCAGGGCTTTTACGCAAGGGGAGGCATGCCCAGGGTCATGGGTGGTATAGATTGCACCCATGTCCGTATCAAAGCCCCAGCACGTGACGCACATCTATTCATTAACAGGAAGAACTTCCACTCCATGAATGTGCACATGGTGTGTGACAGCAACACGAGGATTTTGAATGTCTGGGCAAAATATCCTGGCAACTCTCATGATTCATACCTTCTCCAAAACTCCTCAGTCCACAGAGACTTCGAGGATGGAACTTATACAGGGGGATGTCATCTGGGTGAGTTCACAATACTAAATCACACCACATCGACAGGTGTACACACAACACTGCTCACCATGCTCCTGACTCACAGCTACTACGTCCACCACAGAAAACAAAATTCACACAACATGAGCTCCCTGTTACACCATGTCACTCACTTTCCACAGGTTATGCTGGCTATGAATGCAAATCATGGCTCCTCACCCTGGTTGCCAATCCCCAAACAGATGCCAAGGAAAGATACAACCAGGCTCATGGCAGAAAGTGGACCTTTGGCCTCCTTAAGTCTCAATTCCAATGTCTGGTCCACTCGAGGGGAGCACTGCAGTATGCCCCAGGAAAAGCGTGTGACATCATAATGGCATGTGCAGTACTGCACAACATCGCAGTGGACACCAGGCTGGTGGCTGATATCTAGGCCCCCCCATACCTGAAGTGCTAATGGACATCGGCCATGTTGAGGAGACTCTGAGAGGGGTGCAAATCAGAGACAGGCTCATCATGGACCACTTCAGCTGTCAGTATAACACAGGCATTCAAGCAATAACACATAACCCATGTTCAGCATCTTCCAGGGCTTGATTGACAGCAACTAACGTGATTTGCCATGATCATAGCCAGAGCAACCATGGTAACCTTGTAGCGAAAGAGTGTTATCCAATGCAATGCATTGGATAACACTCTGTCACATAAGGGGTTAAAGGGCCATTAGAGTCAACATTGGACCTGTAGTTTGCTCGAGCTGAGAAGAGCAGCAGAGGGATGGATCTACAGTGGTATTGTTACACAACATAAAGGTTATGAAATGTGGATCAGAACTCCAGGGACACCATGCGGACCTGTGTGTTTGCAGTGATAGGTGCCCCTGACATGAATACACACATCAACAAATATGTCCTAATAGTTCCATGAATCAAATAAAATTGGGCTACCACTGTCACTCTCACAGTGGCAGCCCAAATTCATTTGTTTCATGGAGCTCTCAGAACATATTTGTTGATGTGTGTATTCATGTCAGGGGCACATTCCCTTAGTTTTCTACATAATGTGTTACAGACGAGTACACAACACATTACAAAGCAATGGTTTGTGTACTCACCTGTAATGAAAAAGATTGAGGGAAGTAGGAAGTTCACGTTGTTGAATGATGATCAGTTCGAGGGTGTTGCTCCAAATCCTGTCCTCTTGTCCCACAGGCATCCATAGCATGATCCATCCTTGAACAGAAGAGTTTCCATGTGACTGGACTGATGTCTTGACAACACTTATCTGAAGTTCACCCCTTGGTGTTTCAAGTGATTGTGTTGGTGATGCAATGTTTGACCTGATGTTCACAGCAACCTCTACTGGAACATTCTCATATAGACACAGAAAACACAAATTAATGTGTGTACTAACATCCAGGTATCAAACCTGTACAGTTAGAATGCTCATCAACAGAGTTTTCAAACTTTGTGGACAACACACGAGCAGGACAGTAGTGTTTCTAAAATGTTAATATTTAGTTTAAAAGTACATTTATTATGCTCATACAACTGTTTAATGCATATAGGCAATATACCCAGAAAACACATGTATGTTCTAATGTACTTTGAGACACAATAAAGAAGAACCATCACTATTCAATCTGTGTCTGTATGAAGAAATGCTGGATTACACATGTGTCAAAGCATAACCACACTCAAGGCTAGAATATCCCCCATACATGGGAAGGCATGACCCACATCACAGGAGTCCACTACTTGTTTGGCAGTGAGTGGATTCTGTGTTGTATTCATGCAAACAGATGATGGCAGTGATACACTAATGTGTGTTGGGAGTGATAAAGAGGTGATACAGGGGACATACTTCCACAGTGATTTCATGTCCACGGTTTCTGTGTTGCTCAGTATAATCAATGTTCTGAGATTGCTTTAGTTTGACATATCTCAGTACATGGGCTACATTAACAAACAGCCAGACTAAGTGGACAAGTGTTTTCACTGGTGAAGTCTGTTGCAACCTTAGTAAAACAACATCTAAACTTACTGGAGAACTCAATGCTCACCCCAGGATTTCAATGTATGTGCTACACATTGAAATCCTAGGGTGAACATTGGGTTCCCCAGTAAGTCAGTTTCACAATAAGAGTGTGAATCAAAGATTATTTTGATGCATGTTCCTTCTGTCCTGCTTGTTAGTTTTCTGCTAAGTCAAAAAACTGTTTGTTTGGTTATCAACTTAAATACAATAACTGATGCAGGTGAATGTTCAGTGTTGCATCAGTTGTTGTGCTAAGGGGTATGTTTTGTTCAAATTCAACCCACATCATTGCCATATAGCACTTTTATGTTATATGGCTTCAGGGATGGATTGCCAGTTGAATTTGGACAACGGTGTGTGTGAACCCATGTTGTAACATCCTACAAGCATGTTACCTAGGCAGAAGTTGTGTTCACTGCACTGCTTGTCAATGCATTAGAGACAACTCTGCCAACCAAGCTAGCACTAAACACAAAGCATTTCAGACAGGATTTAAAAGCACAATGTTCTTTTTATTAAGGGAGACCATAACAAGCTGGACAGTTTAATTTTTTTTTGGGGAGGTGGAACCTTCGACTGGGTACCAGAGGTGGATGCCCTGGCTGATTGCCTGGTCACCCTCTGTACCCTATGTGTGACTTCAGGGGTCACACTGGAGGGAGTAGTGGGTGCAGTGGACCTCTCTGTTGTACGCATCTCTCTCTCTCCACACGCAGGTTCTCCCTGCGGTTGTGGTCTCTCAACTCCACCAGAACCTGCCCAATCATGTCCATCATCCCCGTGTGCTACTGATGGAATTGTGTGTGGATCCTGGTCAGCTCCAACTCCAGGGCATGTAAATGATATTCTATCCTTGAGGTGTTCCTCTGGGATTCCCTTCTGCTCCTGGAAATGTTCTGATCCTTATTGTGACATGCCCGGAGTAGCCTCCTCTGCAGCAGCATGCACTCCGCCTCCATCCCCGTGATGCTCATAATGCTGAAGGTGGATGTGTCTGGTGACTCTGCTGGTGGGGTTGCTTCTGCGTGTGAGTCCTCTGCTGATGATTCCTCTGCTGCTGTGGCTGCTGATGCTGATTCCTCTGCTGCTGTGGCTGCTGCTGCTGAGTCCTCTGCTGCTGTGGATGCTGCTGCTGAGTCCTCTGCTGCTGCTGTGGCTGCTGAGTTCTCTGCTGCTGGTGTGCCTGCTGTTGTGGCTGCTGAGTCCTCTGCTGCTGCTGTGACTGCTGCTGTGACTTTTTGCTGTGGCTACTTCTGCTGTGTCTGCGCTGCAGCTGGTGGAGTGGCTGCTGCAGATGATGGGTATATGCCACCACATCAAGTGATGTAGAGCTGCCCACTGATGTCTGTGTTTGTGGAGGTGGTGGAGTGATGACTTCCCTCCCTAGAGGGTGTCGGGATCCCCAATCAGATCCAGGTGTTGGTAGTCCAATGGCCAAGGGTCATACCTTGACCACTGGTAGGTGCTTGGCCCCCACCTGGGGTCATACCTTGGGCCATGCTGGGGAGCCATCCAGGAGGGTAGGTCCATCTGTGTGGAATATGGCTCATATTGGGTGGTGGCCACTGTCTCTGGCAGCCATTGCCTCTCTGGTGGTGGTGGTGCTGCTGCTTCTGGAAGGTAGTAGCTGATGGAGGTGGTTGGATATATCCACCTCTCCTCCTTTTGCATCCAGCCACTGTACTGGGGTGGTGCAGCCTGTGGTGCTGCAGCCTGTAGTGGTGCAGCCTGTGGTGGTGCAGAAAGTGGTGGTGCAGACTGTGTTGGAGGAGATCAGGATGGTGGATATGGTGACCACCGGCTGGTCCCCTCCTCTGTGTACTCCTCACTGGGTGGTGACGTAGCCTCCTCCACGGACTCCTGCTGTGCTGGAGGCCTGTAAGCTGTGTGGAGAAATGAGATGGTGTGATTAGTAAATGTAGCCATGATAGGATTAAAGGGACAGTAATACTTAAAATGTGGAAAAGAAAAGTATATGTTGTTGGGTTTACCCCCTGAGTAAACTAGGGAACTCCCACTGCTGAAAGGTGTTTTATATAAATGCTATTACAGGTCACAATTGAATTTTTAGGTGATATATTACGGTGGCATGAACTACTACAGTGGCGCTGTTGCTACACCATCCCATGTAGATTTCTGGTCCCGGGACCAGAGCTTTCCATATGATAGTGTAGCAACAGCGCCACTGTACTATTTCAGGCCACTGTGATATTTCACCTAAAAGATTCAACCTTGACATGTAATACATTTTGTATGAAACACATTTCAGTAGTGGAAGTTCCCTTGTTTTTCTCAGGGGGATAAACCCTACAAAATTATCTTATTTTTACATTTGAAGTATTACTATCCCTTTAACTGGATAGCAATGGTTAAAATCACCTTGATGTAATATAGTAGGCATTGCAAAAAGATGTGGATCGATGTTAGTCCTATTCCTCCAAACCTCATGGTTAGACAGATATTGCTCTATGTGACATATGGAGATGTCAGTCATTTGACCACTCGGAGGCTCTTCAGCAGAGCCAAGATTGCGCCATTTACTGATTAATTCATCACTGGAATGGTCCACAGAGTCTGCTTGCAAACCAGGCACACTTTGTAGACCATTCCAATGAACTATTGATCTGTAAATGGGGCAATTTTGGCTATGCTGAAGAGCCTCCGTGTGGTCAAATGACTGAAATCTCCACCTGTTACACAGAGCAATATGAGGCTTGGAGGGATAGGACTAACATTGATCCACATCTTTTTGCAATGCCTACAATATTACATCAGGGTGAAATTAACCATTGCTATCCAGTTGAATGTACACAAGAAGTAAAAAGGTCTGACATGTATGTGGATATGTACATTTCATGTGGGTACAAATATGTCCTTACAAGATATGAACCCAGAGATCAGTTCAGTACGTTTGATTGCCTTACTGGCTATATATTCGCACCCATCACAAACTAACTATTATTGATATCATCAAAATACACATATCTAGTATATCCCACCTTACTTAGATGGGATATATGAGGTATGTTGTTATTTACGATATCAATAAAAGTTAGTTTGTGATTGGTGCACATATATAGCCAGTAAGGCAATCACACATACTGAACTGACCACTGGGTTCACATCTTGTGGGAACATATTTGTACCCGTTTGAAAGGTACATATCCACATACATATCTTACAGTTTGTCTTTGTGCACATATCTTTTTTGAACAGATCTGCAGTGTTATTCATCCCTATTAGTGATGAGCGAGCACCCCAATGCTCGGATGTTCGGGTGCTCTGACCGAGCACCCCCTGAGGCTCGAGTGCTCGGCCGAGCATCCGAGCCCCATTGAAGTCAATGGGAGGACTCGAGCATTACACCAGGCACCCCCTGCTCTGATGAGGGGAGGGTGCCTGGTCCATAGGAAAAGGGCAGAAAAAGATGGAAACACTACAGAAATGGTTCAGGGACAGCATAGGGAGGATGTCTGGATGCACCTTGGACTCCAACATCGCTGCTGGGAACGATCTTTCGCCCGTAGTACGCCATTTTTACAGACTGACCATAAAACACACAAAAAGGAAAATAAAAACGACTTTAGGCGAAAAATTGTTACCAAACAATATTTGCTGTATATTTACTTGTATATCATCTGCAAATTCTCCCAAAAATTTCCTTGATTTTCAGAACTGAGGCCATGATTAAGAGGGAAACGTGCGCAGAGGCAAATTATCCCAAAAATTTCCTTGATTTTCAGAACTGAGGCCATGATTAAGAGGGAAACGTGCGCAGAGGCAAATTCTCCCAAAAATTTCCTTGATTTTCAGAACTGAGGCCATGATTAAGAGGGAAACGTGCGCAGAGGCAAATTCTCCCAAAAATTTCCTTGATTTTCAGAACTGAGGCCATGATTAAGATGGAAACGTGCGCTGAGCTGACCATCTAAAACATTATGGGTGAGGGTCTGCTGCAGAGCTGACCATCCTAAACATTATATGCGAAGGCCCGCTAGTGAGCTGACGCTATAAAACATTATATGAGAGGGCCCGCTAGAGAGCTGACCCAATAAAACATTATATGAGAAGGCCCGCTGGTGAGCTGACCTATATAAAAATTGTCAAACAGGGCCCGCTGGTGAGCTGGCCCTATATAAAAATTATATCACAGGGCCCGCTGGTGAGCTGGCCCTATATAAAAATTATATCCCAGGGCACGCTGGTGAGCTGGCCCTATATAAAAATTATATCCCAGGGCATATGGAAGAGGAGGAGGAGGATGAGAAGATTAAGAGTCAACCATATACCCGTTTTTTGGGTGGAAGGGGTGAATGGGAATACAGAGTATTCCCATCATTGTAAATAACATATATAAAGTGAGTTTATGTTCCCCCGGGGCTTTCCTCCAGTGGAGTGGAGAAGTCAGGGGAAATCCAGGCCTTGTTCATTTTTATAAGTGTCAACCTATCAGCATTGTCGGTGGAAAGGCGGATACGCTTATCTCTTATGATGCCACCAGCAGCACTAAATACCCGCTCAGACAGAACGCTGGCGGCAGGGCAGGCCAGCACCTCCAAGGCGTAGAGTGCCAGTTCATACCACGTGTCCAGCTTGGACACCCAGTAGTTGTAAGGCACAGAGGGATCATTGAGGACGCTGACACGGTCTGCTACGTACTCCTTCACCATCTTCCAAAACTTTTCCCTCCTTGTGACACTAGGCTGCGCATCAGGGTGAGGGTGCTGGCGGGGTGTCATGAAGGTGTCCCACGCCTTGGAGAGTGTTGCCCTGCCTTTGTCGGAACTGCTGTGTGCTCCCCTTTTCTCCCCTTCTCGGTTGGCCAAGGTAGCACGTACTCTGCCGCCAGCGTTGTCAGATGGAAAATTTTGGAGCAATTTTTCAACAAGAACCTTCTGGTATTGCAACATTTTGCTTGTCCTCTCCACCGGAGGAATGAGAGATGAGAAATTCTCTTTGTAGCGGGGGTCCAGAAGGGTGAACACCCAGTAATCCGTGTTGTCTAAAATGCGTACAACGCGTGGGTCACGGGAAAGGCAGCCTAACATAAAGTCAGCCATGTGTGCCAGAGTACCAACAGTCAAGATTTCGCTGTCCTCACCAGGAGGATGACTCTCAATCTCCTCATCCTCTTCCTCCTCTTCTGCCCACCCACGCTGAAGAGATGGAACTAAAGTTCCATGGCTACCCTCTGTAGCGGAGGCAACCGTGTCTTCCTCCTCCTCCTCCTCCTCCTCCTCCGCCTCCTCCAATTGTCGCTGAGAAGACGAAGTGAGGGTGCTCTGGCTATCACCTTGTGTAAGCTCTTCCTCCCCCATTTCCACCTCTTCCACATGCAAAGCGTCGGTTTTAATTGTGAGCAGCGAGCGTTTCAGTAGACACAGAAGTGGGATGGTTACACTGATAATAGCGTTATCGCCGCTCACCATCTGTGTCGATTCCTCAAAATTGCGTAAAACCTCACAGAGGTCTGACATCCATTCCCACTCCTCACTTCTGATTACAGGAAGTTGAACGGAGAGGCGACGACCGTGTAACAGCTGGTACTCCACTACTGCCCTCTGCTGCTCACAAAGCCGGGCCAACATGTGGAAGGTGGAGTTCCAGCGCGTGCTCACGTCACACAGCAGCCGGTGAGCTGGCAATTGTAAGCGCTGCTGCAGCTTCAACAGGCCGGCTGAAGCTGTTGATGACTTACGGAAATGTGCACACACGCGGCGCACCTTGGTCAAGAGATCATGCACATTGGGGTAGGTTTTTAGAAATCGCTGCACCACTAAATTAAATACATGCGCTAGGCATGGTACGTGTGTGAGCTTGCCGAGCTCCAAAGCCGCCACCAAGTTACGCCCATTATCACACACAACCATGCCTGCTTGCAGGTTGAGTGGCGAGAGCCACTGCTCGGTCTGGTGACTAATCCCCTGCAACAGCTCTGAGGCCGTGTGCTGTTTGTCCCCAAGGCAGATCAGCTTCAGCACGGCCTGTTGACGCTTCCCCACTGCAGTGCTACACTGCTTCCAGCTACTGGCTGATGGGGGAGTGGCGGTGTGTGTAGAGAATTCGGAGGTGGAAACGGAGGAGGAGGAGCCAATAACGTAGGTGCTGGTGGAAACCCTGATGGAGGTAGGGCCCGCAATCCTCGGCGTGGGTAGCACCCGTGCCATCCCAGGGTCCGAGTCGCTCCCAGCCTCCACGACATTCACCCAGTGTGCCGTCAGGGAAATGTAGCGTCCCTGGCCACAAGCACTTGTCCATGTGTCAGTCGTTAAGTGGACCTTCCCAGTAACTGCGTTGGTCAGGGCACGGGTGATGTTACGGGACACATGGTGGTGTAATGCGGGGATGGCACACCGGGAAAAGTAGTGGCGGCTGGGGACCGCGTACCGAGGGACAGCTGCTGCCATCAGGCTGCGGAAGGACTCAGTGTCCACAAGCCTAAATGGCAGCATTTCGATGGCCAGTAATTTGGAAAGGTGTGAGGTTAGTGCTATGGCCTGTGGGTGGGTGGCTGGGTACTTTCTCTTGCGCTCAAATGCCTGGGGTAACGACATTTGGACGCTGTGCTGGGACAGGGAAGTGGATGTGGTCGCTGATGGTGCTTCAGATGCTACAGGTGCAGGGCGGGAGGTATGCGGGCCTGCGCCTTCGACAGGCGATTGGCCGGCACCGAAAACAGGGGAAGAGGAGGCAGTGGTGTGGCCTGCAGACACAGATGGGCGATCCAGGCGTTCCTCCCACTTACTACGGTGCTTGGATGCCATGTGTCGGATCATGCTGGTGGTGGTGAGGTTTCTAGTGTTCATGCCTCGGCTCATTCTGGTGTGGCACAGGTTGCAAACTACAATTCTTTTGTCGTCCGCACTTTCCTTAAAAAAACGCCATACCGCGGAACACCTACCCTTTGGCAAGGTAGATTTACGCAAGGGGGTGCTCCGTGGAACATTTGCGGGCCGGTTTGGTGCGGTCCGCCTTCTTTCTGTAGCCACACCACTGCCTCTTCCAGCCTGTTGCGGTGCTGCAGATGGCTCACCCTCAGGACTGCTGTCATCGCTCGGCTCTACTCCTTCCCAGGTGGGGTCAGTCACCTCATCGTCCACCAAGTCCTCCTCCACTTCCTCACTCTGATCATCCTCCTCAAGTCTTGATCCCACCACATACTCAGTCATTGACAACTGTATAACATTCTCCTCAACAAGGTCTTGAGACGGAAATAGTGGTTGATTTAATGGCAACTGTGTCTCATCATCATCATCATCATCCACTACTTCCTTTGACCTTAAATGCCGTTCACATCTGTCATCTTCTTGAGATTGGGTAGCCTCTAGAGGTTGTGAATCAGGGCACAAGATGTCATGTTCCTCTGCAAGCGTGCTTGGAGAGAGGGTCAAATGAAGGATTGGTGATGAGACGAGCTCCTCACTATATCCCAGTGTGGGATCACTTCTTTGACCAGACCGTGTATGGTGGGAGGAAGGATGATCAGAGTGAGGATTATGTTGACCAGACTCTTGGCTACTGAGAGTGGACTTGGTGGAAGACAGGGTGGTGCTTAACCGACTGGAAGCAGTATCAGCTGTCATCCAACCGACCACCTGTTCGCAGTGGTCGGACCTCGAGAGTGATGTCCTGCGACGCCCTGTAAAATTACACATGAAGCTAGGTATGGTGGATGTCTGTCTTTCTTGTGCTCTGGCACCAGGCACAGTTTCTCCGCGTCCTGACCCGCGCCCTGAACTATCAGGATCACGTCCACTTCCCCGTCCCTTTTTACCCGCCTTCTTCATCTTACACGGAATATGTGACTTTAATATTTGAGTTTGAAAACTTAACAGTATTTCTTCCTATTCTGCAACTGTGCAGAGTACACAGAATACGCTGCTAAACTGCGGTGACACACACTGAATGGAATATGTGACTTTAATATTTGAGTTTGAAAACTTAACAGTATTTCTTATTATTCTGCAACTGTACAGAGTACACAGAATAGGCTGTTAAACGGCGGTGAAACACACTGAATGGAATATGTGACTTTAATATTTGAGTTTGAAAACTTAACAGTATTTCTTATTATTCTGCAACTGTACAGAGTACACAGAATAGGCTGTTAAACGACGGTGAAACACACTGAATGGAATATGTGACTTTAATATTTGAGTTTGAAAACTTAACAGTATTTCTTATTATTCTGTAACTCTGCAGAGTACACAGAATAGGCTGTTAAACGGCGGTGAAACACACTGAATGGAATATGTGACTTTAATATTTGAGTTTGAAAACTTAACAGTATTTCTTATTATTCTGCAACTCTGCAGAGTACACAGAATAGGCTGTTAAACGGCGGTGAAACACACTGAATGGAATATGTGACTTTAATATTTGAGTTTGAAAACTTAACAGTATTTCTTCCTATTCTGCAACTGTGCAGAGTACACAGAATAGGCTGTTAAACGGCGGTGAAACACACTGAATGGAATATGTGACTTTAATATTTGAGTTTGAAAACTTAACAGTATTTCTTATTATTCTGCAACTCTGCAGAGTACACAGAATAGGCTGTTAAACGGCGGTGAAACACACTGAATGGAATATGTGACTTTAATATTTGAGTTTGAAAACTTAACAGTATTTCTTCCTATTCTGCAACTGTGCAGAGTACACAGAATAGGCTGTTAAACGGCGGTGAAACACACTGAATGGAATATGTGACTTTAATATTTGAGTTTGAAAACTTAACAGTATTTCTTATTATTCTGCAACTCTGCAGAGTACACAGAATAGGCTGTTAAACGGCGGTGAAACACACTGAATGGAATATGTGACTTTAATATTTGAGTTTGAAAACTTAACAGTATTTCTTATTATTCTGCAACTCTGCAGAGTACACAGAATAGGCTGTTAAACGGCGGTGAAACACACTGAATGGAATATGTGACTTTAATATTTGAGTTTGAAAACTTAACAGTATTTCTTCCTATTCTGCAACTGTGCAGAGTACACAGAATAGGCTGTTAAACGCCGGTGAAACACACTGAATGGAATATGTGACTTTAATATTTGAGTTTGAAAACTTAACAGTATTTCTTATTATTCTGCAACTCTGCAGAGTACACAGAATAGGCTGTTAAACGGCGGTGAAACACACTGAATGGAATATGTGACTTTAATATTTGAGTTTGAAAACTTAACAGTATTTCTTATTATTCTGCAACTGTACAGAGTACACAGAATAGGCTGTTAAACGGCGGTGAAACACACTGAATGGAATATGTGACTTTAATATTTGAGTTTGAAAACTTAACAGTATTTCTTATTATTCTGCAACTCTGCAGAGTACACAGAAAAGGCTGCTAAACTGCGGTGAAACACACTGAATGGAATATGTGACTTTGATATTTTAGTTTGAAGACTTAACAGTATTTCTTCCTATTCTGCAACTCTGCACAGTACACAGAATAGGCTGCTAAACTGCGGCGAAGCACACTGAATGGAATATGTGACTTTGATATTTTAGTTTGAAGACTTAACAGTATTTCTTCCTATTCTGCAACTCTGCACAGTACACAGAATGTGCTGCTAAACTGCGGCGAAGCACACTGAATGGAATATGTGACTTTGATATTTTAGTTTGAAGACTTAACAGTATTTCTTCCTATTCTGCAACTCTGCACAGTACACAGAATGTGCTGCTAAACTGCGGCGAAGCACACTGAATGGAATATGTGACTTTGATATTTTAGTTTGAAGACTTAACAGTATTTCTTCCTATTCTGCAACTCTGCACAGTACACAGAATGTGCTGCTAAACTGCGGCGAAGCACACTGAATGGAATATGTGACTTTGATATTTTAGTTTGAAGACTTAACAGTATTTCTTCCTATTCTGCAACTCTGCACAGTACACAGAATGTGCTGCTAAACTGCGGCGAAGCACACTGAATGGAATATGTGACTTTGATATTTTAGTTTGAAGACTTAACAGTATTTCTTCCTATTCTGCAACTCTGCACAGTACTCAGAATGTGCTGCTAAACTGCGGCGACGCACACTGAATGGAATACGTGACTTTGATATTTTAGTTTGAAGACTTAACAGAATGTGCTCTAATCTGCAACTTTGCACACTAAACAGAATGTGCTCTAATCTGCAACTTTGCACACTAAACAGAATGTGCTCTAATCTGCAACTTTGCACACTAAACAGAATGTGCTCTAATCTGCAACTGTGCACACTAAACAGAATGTGCTCTAATCTGCAACTTTTCACACTAAACAGAATATTTTTTTTTTTTTTTTTTTGTTTTTTTCCCCCCACAGAAAATAACCTACTGCCCCCACACACAGTAGTCCTAAAAAGGACTTTTGGTTCTTTTTTGTCACAATTTTTTTTTTTCCTCCCTACACTGCCTTTCCCTTCCTATCCTCAGCTCTCCCTGGCTCAGACTGAGCCGAACTCGATGGTCAGGTGCTATACAGCACCTGACCACGGGTTCTGGCCAGCCAATCAGTGTAATGCCAGCAGCCAACATGGCTGCTGGCATTACACCGATGTCAGAGCCTCCCTGCACGTTTATTGGCTGCGCAGCAGCCGCAAAACGTGCGGGGAGGAGACCCGAACATGGCGGGCGAGCACATGCGGTACTCGTACGAGTACCGCCATGTGCCGAGCACAGCGATGCTCGAGCCGATCCGAGCATCGGCCGAGCATGCTCGCTCAACACTAATCCCTATGTTATCAGTTTATCCCGTACAATGCACGATTTTGTATTATTTTACATGTCACTCTCTGGCTGTCATTATGGTAGCCTATGCATCGCATTGTGATACATGGGATACCACCCTGGCAATCAGAAATTGATGTACTTGACAGGATCCTATCCATGAGGTCTGTTCCAGTTGAATCCTGAAGGGCAACAATCAAGTCAGTATTGAAGGATATCTTTGATTAAGGCCTGTTATTTTTTTTCTGGATGAGCCCATCCATCCTTCTGAGTGAGGCAGCTGTACTCAATCACAGATATCCATCATTCATGGCCTGTTAGTGGCCAAAGTACAATGGTTCATATTTGGTTCACATGTGTATCTAGCAAATTGTGGCTTGTGTACCATCCATCCATGGCATCAGCACTCCTGAGGATCCATGTGGGAATCAAATGTGAGATATATGTCATTTCAAGTTAGAGTAAATGATTGCATACACAACACATGGCCTAAATTTTTCTCCTTTAATTCTGTTGAATTATTTTAGGCCTGTGTGTTGCACATACAACCAGTTATTCTTAGTGGCACTGTGATGTGTGACCTGATCTATTCTTTTTGAGATTCAGTAAGTGGTAACATAGTAACATAGTAAATTTGGTTGAAAAAAGACACAAGTCCATCAAGTTCAACCTTCGCCTCATACCTCAGTAACTGAGATTTTATAGCTTTCCTGCTACCAATTAAATTAGTCTTTATCAGACCTTCCTGATCAGCCTACTGATACAATATAACTCTGTATGTTCCCTTTTGAAAGAAATGTATCTAATCTTCTCTTAAATGTAGCCATTGTATCTGCCATAACTACCTCCCTGGGCATTGAATTCCACAATTTGACAGACCTTACCGTAAAAAAACCCTTCCTCTGCTGAAGTTTAAACCTCCTTTCCTCTAATCTCAAGGGGTGTCCCCTGGTCACCTGATCAGTCCTTGGAATAAATAGCTCACCGCAGATATCCTTGTATTGACCTCTCATATACTTGTACAAGGTGATAAGATCTCCTCTTAGTCGTCTTTTCTCTAGAGTAAATAAACCAAGTTTGTTTAGTCGTTCCTCATATGTCAAGTCCTCCATTCCCTTAATTAATTTTGTTGCTCTCCGCTGTACCCTCTCTAGTTCTAGTATATCCTTTTTCAGAACCGGTGCCCAAAATTGCACTGCATACTCAAGGTGAGGTCTTACCAATGATTTGTATAATGGCAAAATAATGTTATCCACTCTTGCTTCGATACCTCTTTTTATGACAGGATTTTGTTTGCCTTTGCTATTGCTGTTTGACACTGGTCACTGTTTCCAAGTTTGTAGTTGACAGGGATACCCAGGTCTTTTTCTAGCACCGAGTCACCTAAAATTATTCCATTAAGTTTATAAGTAGCCTTGGGATTGTTTCCTTCCAAATGCTTGACTTTACACTTCCCCACATTAAACTTCATATTCCACATGTTTGCCCAATCTGACATTGTATGTAAGTCCCTCTGTAGAGAGAAAATATCCTGTTCTGAATTAATGACTTTGCATAATTTAGTATCATCTGCAAATATTTATATTTTGCTTTCTATATCTATTTCCAGGTCATTTATAAACATGTTAAAAACCAGCGGACCCAATACTGAACCCTGAGGTACTCCACTCTCCACTTTAACTGTACTGGAGAATTTTCCATTTACAACCACACACTGTTCCCTATCCTTCAGCCAGTTTTGTATCCAATTGCAAAGGTTATCTCCTAGCCCCAATTTCCTTATTTTATACACCAGCCTGTGTCACTGTATCAAATGTCTTTGCAAAGTCTAGATATACTACATCTACTGCCTTGCCATTGTCTAGGTTGCTGCTTACCTCCTCATAGAAGCTGAAAAGATTAGTTTGGCATGAACTATTCTTCATAAAACCATGTTGATTCATGCTAATGATTTTATTTTTTGTGTTGTAATCCTGAATATAGTCCCTTATTATCCCTTCTAACAGTTTTCCCACTACAGAGGTCAAACTCACTGGTCTATAATTCCCAGGTTCTGTTTTAGTTCCCTTCTTAAATAGAGGCACTATGTTAGCTCTTCGCCAATCCTGTGGCACTGAGCCTGTGGTGATATAATCTTTAAAGAGTAAATATAGAGGTTTTGCTAACACTGCACTAAGTTCCTGAAGAACCCTTGGATCTATACCATCAGGACCCGGTGCTTTGTCGGTCTTAATTTTGTTCAATCTTTCCATGACATCTCCTTGAGTTAACCCAATATCTATTAATTGTATTGTTTTTTATGTTACTTGCGGAGGCTCTTCTACCATTCCTTGCTCCCTTGTATATACTGATGCAAAGAAAGTGTTTAAAACATCGGCCTTTTCCTTATCCTCACTAACCAACTCACCCATCTCATTTTTGAATGGTCCAATGCACTCCCTCTTAAGTTTTTTGCTATTTATATATTTGAAAAACTTTTTTGGATTAGTCTTGCTTTCCCTTGCAATTCGAATTTCATTATCTATTTTTGCTACCCTAATTGCCTTTTTGCAATCTTTGTTGCACTCCCTGTATTTTAAGAAAGATTGTTCAGTTCCTTCAGACTTAAATAATTTGAATGCGTTTTTTTTTCCTTGCCATTTCCTTCTTTACATGTGCAGTTAACCATATTGGCTGTGACTTACTTCTTTTGCATTCGTTCCCCATTGGTAGATACTGTTGGGTACATTTCTGCAGCCTAAATTTGAATTCTGACCATTTTTCCTCAGTATTTTTGCCTTTAAATAAAATATCCCAGTCTATGTGTTGCATTGAGGCCCTTAACAATTTGAAGTTCGCTTTTTTAAAATTAAGAGTTTTGGTTGAACCTATACATTTTTGCTTTGCCAGACTGATCTCAAATGTAACCATGTTGTGATCACTGTTTCCCAAATGTTCTCTTACCTTAATATTGGATAGCATTTCTGTGTTATTAGTGATCACTAGGTCCAATACATTGTTATTTCTTGTTGGCGCTTCCACCATTTGTGACATGTAGCTTTCACAAAGTGTGTTCAAAAACCTGCCACCCTTAGCACTCTGACAAGTCTCATTTTTCCAGTTGATATCTGGATAATTAAAATCTCCCATAATTATAGTGTGCCCAAACTGGGCAGCTTTCCTCATTTGCAATAGCAGTTGCTGATGAACTGAAAATGATGCTGACTTCTCCAGTGATCTCATTTCCCCATTTCCAGTGTTTTCTGTGGAGTCTATACAATAGGAACTTAGCAACTTGAATAATGTTATTGAATAGTCTCCATAGACTAACATGGGAATTGGTGAAGTGAGGGCATGTAAGGGTTAATTTCTCGCCATCATCCCTTTTTCACCGCTTAGTGAATGTCCCCTGTGTAGCATGTAATCGTTACCCTATCGACTCGTGTTCTTATTATTGGTTAACCCTTTGAGTACCAGAGGTGTTGCCAAAGCATTGTTGAGCAATGCATTGATGATCCCTGTAGCACTCAAAAGTTTGAATGCATGGTTTGTGTGGATTGTGTGTGATCAGTACAGCAACAAGAAGGTTGAACTGGGACTTGGACATGTTTGGGCCTGGTTGAACCATGCCATTTGTCCTTGTATTGTGTCCTATTTGAACCTTCAGGGTGCTGTGCTGGTGCAGTTGTGTGGATGACTGATGGGCGTGTGTTGAGGTGTGACTGTTTTTGAGTGTGCAGCTTGTGTTAGTTGATATGGTGTATGGTTATGGGATGATGCACTTACTGGTAGTGTGGAGGCTCCTCTCATCCCCAGTGTCTGATCCTCCAGTGACCCTCTCAATCAGCGTGGACGACAAGGTCTGCCGCAGCCTCTCCTCCCATCCGCTGAAGGTGATGGGAACAGGTGGACCACCTCCTGTGTCTCGGGCATGCAGGGTGGCATCCCTCATATTCTTCTTGACCTGCCTTTTGCAGTCGCCCATCTCTTTTTGACGGAGTGCACATACCATCTGCAGCTGGTCACCACATTGACCCTGCTGCAAATTTGGTTCCAGGTGGCCTTCCAGCTCGCAGCCAGGCCAGGGACCCTCTCCCTCGGTAACAGGATGGTCTCCCTCTCTAGCACTTCCTGCTCCTCTGTATAACGGGGATCCCTGATCCTCTCCTCCTGAGCTCCGACATGTGAGGAGTCTGAACCAGACTACCCTGCCTGTGCTGCCCCTGCCTGTGTATGGTGGTCCCCAGCAGGTATCCCTCTTCCCACTGCAGGTTCTGTCCCTCACCTCTGTGTAGCTGCTTTTCTAGGCCTGGTCCCCCTCCACCATGTGGATCTCCCTCTCCCACCCCTACTCTCAACAGGGATGTCCTGCTGTCCTTACTCCTCCTCCACTACTCTCCCCATCCTTTTATCCTGCCCTCCTCTCCTGGCCATCATTCACCCACTCACACCCAGGCACTCCCACAGGCCCTCACAGACACACTTAATCCCACTCACTCTCTGTCACACACTTATGGGCAAAAGTGTGATATGTGTTGAATTAGTGCACCTCTCTCCAAACTCCAAACAACTCCTTCTACCTCCAATGTCAGCTCCTCTCTCCCTCGCTCTAATTCCTATCCTCCCCTCCTGGGTCCTGTGCTCTAGCTCGCCAAAACTTGAAACACAGACAAGGTGTGACTGTTATTTTGGGGTATATATAGGTGTATTTGAACATGTTTGCTACTTTGGGGCCTTGGGATTAGCTGTAGGTTTGAATTTTGTTTGTGCATCTATCAGGGTTGCTAGACAACGCCAGCCGTAATGTTACATTTTGACTTAAGTTGTGTGTTAACGGGTGTTTGGGATGCACGGTAATGCTGAAAAAGGTGTGATGCATGTTTTTGTTTTAAATGTTTTTGTTGTGGCTACGCTCATTAGCTATTCTTGTAGACTTACTTTTAAATCCGCAGTAAATCATTTGTTATTTGCAGGTGATGTGCCTTTTTTACTTAGCGGCTGGTTTAATTCCTGCCTTTAAATCTAGACCTAGATGAGCAGTAAACTTTATTTAAGAGAAAATATATATATTGTAGGGTTTTTCCTGTTGAGTAAAACACGGGTACTCCCATTGCTGGGACACACATATGTCCAGAGTTATTAAAGTTTAAACACTTTTACGATAGCAGTACCCTTTAGTGGTCAGATTCCAATTAGTTATTCTGTTGCATTCTGTAGGAGAGATGCGTTACTGACAAACATTTCTTCACAAAATGTGATAAAAACTGATGTGTCATACTGTCAGTTTGAACTTTCAGGAAGTAATCACAATATTTCACTTCCTGACAATTTCAAAAGTTATATCTTTTTAATAAAACAGCTGCCAGCAGTGAGAGTGTCCTTATTCAGCAGGAAAAGTTCTTTAACATATAAAACATAGGTGATCAATATTGTGACCTGGAAGGCACTCACTGTCTTCCCTTAACTCTATCCTCAGCCCCACATTGTATTCCAGGTTGAATCTGAGGACCTTTAAGGCCCACTCATGTCATATTATGTGCCTTCAAGGATCCAAACCAAACTCAGAAGTCCTGATGCCCACCAATGAGGTCTGCTTTTTAAAGGAATAGTAATACTTAAAATGTAAAAAAAAATATGTTGTAGGGTTTATCCCCCTGAGTAAAACAAGAGTACTCCCACTGCTGAAAGGTGTTTCATTCAAAAGTTATTAATTTTCAAAGTTTAATTTTTTTAGGTGCAATATCACAGTGGCCTGAAATTGTACAGTGCTGCTGTTGCTACACGGTCCTATGGACAGCTCTGGTCCCGGGACCATAAATCTCCATAGGATGGTGTAGCAACATCACCACTGTACAATTTCAGGCCACTGTGATATTGCACCTAAAAAATTCAACTTTGAAAATTAATAACTTATGAATGAAACACATTTCAGCAGTGGGAGTACTCTTGTTTTACTCAGGGGGATAAACCCTACAACATATTCTTTTTACATTTTAAGTATTACTATCCCTTTAACTTATTTTTAACTATAATTCAGTGTGTTATCCATACCGCATTATGTTTATTTTACAAAAGCATGGTCACTATGATGTACATTGGAACAATCATGTATATTTTAAGTGTTAAAACCTGGCCCTGCACAGTAGGAAAAGTCCTTCTCTACAGGTTCAATGTAATACTTATCCCTTCCATTTTGAAGCTACTTCCTGCAGAGAAGCTTCTAAACACAATTTCATAAAGTTCATGATGTTGGTCCTTCAAGCCTACTTTGCTAACCTTGAGATTTTTATATGGTTGGCACACAAATATGAACCATTGTACTTTGGCCACCAACAGATTTAAACTACAATGATTTCAGATTTATAGAAAGGCATATACTCTTTGCAGGGGTGGTTTCTCAGGGAAACCACTTTTGTATTTTGGTAAGATGTTTTGCATTACTGCTGTTTTACTGAAACAACCTCACCAGGGTAGTAAAGACATTCCCCCAAAGACATTCCCCCAAAACAAGGCGGATACTAATATACTAATATATACTAGTATACTAATACAATTCTGCACTAAAAAAGGTTCTAGAACAGATTTGTGTGTGCTACTACTGCCTTACACCTATGTACTAAGCTATCTATGGTGAAGATTCTCATTCTAACGCTGCTTGTGCCAAGGTGTGAGTATTTGAGGACATTCCATTCCTCTGTGCCTCACTTCTTGCAATATAATAATGTCACAGGGGAAATACATGTAAAATTAGTCAGTTTTCCTGTGTGTGCTGTAGGAGAGCAGCTTGCTTTCATTAAAGTGGACCTGTTGCCCTAATAAAAGTTCATTTGTTTTACAGAGAATTAAAATCTGCATATATGTTGTACAGCCATTTTTCTGAGAAATTATTGTTTGCCTGCATAGTGTGGCATGTTATGTTCTCTGTACGGTGTGCTCATTAGTTCCATAACCCATTGTTAAAACAAAAAAACTGAAAAATAAATACCATATGTACCATTTGCAATGCCAGGATACTACTAGGAGAAACTAAGACTGTGCAGCTGATCTAGGAAATGAGGTAGGGGAATGGGTGGATTTAGAAACTCTAGTACCACCCAGTAAGGAACATCTATATGCTATGACTTAGGCATTGCACTGAATGGAGGCCTGATGTCACCAGGAAGTGGTTGGGTCTACAATTTACTTATAGATCTTTTAATTTACACCTTGAAAAATGCAATACGCTTTCTAATGATATAAAGTTTATTCTGCATGGCATGTTCCCTTTGAAGTTAAGAGCAGTAACTGATTTATTTAACAGAGAAAGCAATTTCTTATCTACTGATTTATAGACGACTATAAATAATACATGACAGACACTGACGACTGTTATAAAATTCATGTCAAGGAAATAGTGCAGCCATTGGTTTTCAATAAAGTATAGTCTATTGTCTGTGATGTTAGTTCAGAATTACCATCTAATTCAGTTAAATTTGGTTATTTGCACTCACTGAGATTGCGTAAAAAGCTAAGAAATTTGAGGTGCATGGTTAAAAACAAATCAGCTGTATTAAAGTGGACAAATACACATTCCTACTAATATATATTGAGCTTTTAACCCCCTGAATGCTTTGGAGACCTCTGTGTCAATCAAGGGGTTAGGAAGCCCCATTTAATCCTTTGAGTGCAAGGGGGATATCCAACATATTGCAGAGATTTTGACAGCAGTGGTCATGGGGGCTGATTTAAAGGGTTAAAGCAGAACTTTCATTCAAATTCAAGTGCCCCCCAAATCATTATTCACATAGCGATAGACATATCAATACTTGCATTAACCTGAATAAGTCCGGCATTATTGAGAAATCCAGCTTGTTCGGAGACTCACACACAGGCATCTTGCTGTAGAAGCATCTGTGCACCTGCGTGGTCAGTCTCTTCCTGTACCTCAAGGTACAATGCAATTCTCCGATCCTAGGGGAGACCGGGACAGACAGAGCAGACTCACAGATGCCTCTTCGGCAAGATGTCTGCGCTGTTGCCTGCTGATGAGTCTCTGATCAAGTTGAATTTCTCAATAATGTCGGACTTATTCAGAACAATACAAGTATTGATATGCATATCACTATTTGAATAATGATTTGGGGGGCACTTTAATCTGAATGAAAGTTCTGCTTCAAATAATTTGGAATTTTTTTATTTCTCCCCTATGCAGTTGCTTTGCCCCAGAACTATTCACATTTTCTCTTTAATCCAAGTCAGTACCTATGTCACCAAACTTTGATACGTTCTATAGGATGCGCCATGCAAACACATTTGTAAAAAAGTCATATATAAGAAAGAAATAACAGTCTGTAAAATGTTTTTTCTTCAATTATGTTGATATTAAGCCATGTCATGGCCACTCAATTCTAAAGTATATTCCACAAAAAAATAGCATGAACAAAATAGGTAAAATGTATTGTGAAACCCTGCAAAAATCATAAACTTGCCTTGAATCATAACTTAGTCTTCATAGAATTACTAGTTGTCTCAGGTCAACAATATTTAAGTCTTGAGTATCCTTACTAATAACTATAGAACATGAAAAAATTAGGCTGTTTCATGACAAAAACACAGAAAGTGCTATGCAGATACAAGTGGTGCACGGGAAACATCATACATCATTTTAATAGTGTAGTATAAAAATTATTACGTGATGTCAAGACCACTATATAGAGCAGAACTGTGTTACCTCAGATTTCAGTAGGAATATGTTCCAACTAATATGCTGGGTGAATATGAAAGAAATGGAAGGAGAACTGTGTATCAGTAGGTAGGTAGTGAATGTTGAGATGTACTAAAGCAATCATATGTTCTAGTATATGCCTGGTGTTGCAGCCACATGATGTTTACTCCTGCTTCCAAACACAGAAAATTACATGCTCTGGCGGATCTTTAAAGGGCTAGTAATACTTAAAATGTGAACACAAATATGATGTAGGATTTATTCCCCTGAGTAAAACAAGGTATTCCTATGGCTCAAATGTGTTTTATTCAAAAGTTATTGCAGTTCAAAGTTGAATCTGTTAGATGCAGTATCACAGTGGCCTGAAATTGTACAGTGGTGCTGTTGCTACACCATCCTATGGAGATTTAAGATCAACTGACCAGATCTGTCCATAGGATGGTGTATCAACAGTGCCAATTTCAGGCCACGGTGATAATGCACCTAAAAAATTAGAGGATTTTCCTAACTTGTTGAAGGAAAGTCAGGATTTTATTAAAGACACGGAGGTGAATATTATGCATTTAAACTCCATCTTTACTACTCCAGCAGCAAAAAATAAACAGATACAGAAAGAAAAAGTGTATACAACAGAATGATAACCCCAACCCATAGATAATGCTTATCCAATCACATCACAATAAGCTATATAAATGTAGGGTCCAATAATCCCACTTCCTCTTCTTTGATGCCACAAAAAACAACATCAACTGTAGTAACTTATAAACAGGATTCTGGAACAAAAGAGTCTGGAACTCCTTAATGATTCCCAGAATACTGAGGTTGTCTATCCTAAAGGAGAAAAACATAAAAGTAGAAAAGGGAGGGTTAATTAGGGAGGGATAATACTCGCCTCCGTGTCTTTAATAAAATCCTGTCTTTCCTTCACTAAATTAGGAAAATCCTTGCATTTTATGGCAAGACACAGAGGCTCCTATTATGCAAGTTCAAAGCTGTTGTATAACATTAGCAGTTACATGAGTACTAGGTTTAAAATAAAAGGTCTTAAAGGTGGATTCTCTGGACCAATCAGCCACTTTGAGAATGTCCTAAAGTCTGAAACCAGCAAGAAGCTATTTGGAAGCATCACTTCTCTAGAGGAGTGTATTTTGTATCAATACAAGATGACTGCATGATCCAGCAAATCCATCTTGCCAAAGTAGCTGTTGAAAGTGGAAGGTAAGGATTCATAAATGAAATACGTAATTGCTGAAATAGATGATCTATAGCAATTTATAGTTCTGTAAGCTTAACATTGGCAGTTAAATTGGAAGAAACGGGATGTAGGTTCCATTCCAGGCACCAACATGCCCAGACATTCCAGCATGATTTGTAACATGCTCTAGTACCAGGTGCCCAAGTCCCTGAGATGAGAAACTGAGCCGATTCTGAAATTCCATTGATAAGCCATTGAGTCCTGAAATTCGCCAAGCCATAAGGTGTAATTGATCTTGAAGCAACAGGTTCCGAAGGATCCAGAAGAAACTCGGGAAGCAGAGTTAGATAGCGAGAAAAGTCTATGGACATCGAGAAGTGGAGGGAATCATGGCTGAGTTGTCCAAAAGGGTGTGATTATGACTGTGGTGACTTGCTGTTTCCTGATCTGGAGAATGAATCTGGGAATCATGGCAAAAGGAGGAAACACATAAAGCCCGAGGAGAGTGTGCCAGTGTTTTGGATTTGGTGCCCCCCCTTATGGTTGATGTATTTTACCCCAGATATATTGTCTATCTTCAACTGAATGCAGCAATTTTACTTGTCTTTTGTAAAGCTTTTGACAGAGAACAATCCTGCCAATAACTCCAAGCAATTGATGTGCAGAGTTTTCTGAAAGAGACCATTTCCCTCCTGTGGAGAGATTTCCCAACAAGATCCCTAATCCAAATTGCTGGCGTCAGAGTCGATGACATCTGGTGATATTCCAAAAATCACTTTCCCATTCCAAGCCTCTAGAAATTCTATGTTTTAGACAGGTAGAATGACCAATTTTTTCCAGTTTATGATAAATCCAAGATTGATCAAGGCTTAAATAGTCAGATGGAGATTAGTGATGAGCGAGCACCCCAATGCTCGGATGTTCGGGTGCTCTGACCGAGCACCCCCTGAGGCTCGAGTGCTCGGCCGAGCATCCGAGCCCCATTGAAGTCAATGGGAGGACTCGAGCATTACACCAGGCACCCCCTGCTCTGATGAGGGGAGGGTGCCTGGTCCATAGGAAAAGGGCAGAAAAAGATGGAAACACTACAGAAATGGTTCAGGGACAGCATAGGGAGGATGTCTGGATGCACCTTGGACTCCAACATCGCTGCTGGGAACGATCTTTCGCCCGTAGTACGCCATTTTTACAGACTGACCATAAAACACACAAAAAGGAAAATAAAAACGACTTTAGGCGAAAAATTGTTACCAAACAATATTTGCTGTATATTTACTTGTATATCATCTGCAAATTCTCCCATGATTAAGAGGGAAACGTGCGCAGAGGCAAATTATCCCAAAAATTTCCTTGATTTTCAGAACTGAGGCCATGATTAAGAGGGAAACGTGCGCAGAGGCAAATTCTCCCAAAAATTTCCTTGATTTTCAGAACTGAGGCCATGATTAAGAGGGAAACGTGCGCAGAGGCAAATTCTCCCAAAAATTTCCTTGATTTTCAGAACTGAGGCCATGATTAAGATGGAAACGTGCGCTGAGCTGACCATCTAAAACATTATGGGTGAGGGTCTGCTGCAGAGCTGACCATCCTAAACATTATATGCGAAGGCCCGCTAGTGAGCTGACGCTATAAAACATTATATGAGAGGGCCCGCTAGAGAGCTGACCCAATAAAACATTATATGAGAAGGCCCGCTGGTGAGCTGACCTATATAAAAATTGTCAAACAGGGCCCGCTGGTGAGCTGGCCCTATATAAAAATTATATCACAGGGCCCGCTGGTGAGCTGGCCCTATATAAAAATTATATCCCAGGGCACGCTGGTGAGCTGGCCCTATATAAAAATTATATCCCAGGGCATATGGAAGAGGAGGAGGAGGATGAGAAGATTAAGAGTCAACCATATACCCGTTTTTTGGGTGGAAGGGGTGAATGGGAATACAGAGTATTCCCATCATTGTAAATAACATATATAAAGTGAGTTTATGTTCCCCCGGGGCTTTCCTCCAGTGGAGTGGAGAAGTCAGGGGAAATCCAGGCCTTGTTCATTTTTATAAGTGTCAACCTATCAGCATTGTCGGTGGAAAGGCGGATACGCTTATCTCTTATGATGCCACCAGCAGCACTAAATACCCGCTCAGACAGAACGCTGGCGGCAGGGCAGGCCAGCACCTCCAAGGCGTAGAGTGCCAGTTCATACCACGTGTCCAGCTTGGACACCCAGTAGTTGTAAGGCACAGAGGGATCATTGAGGACGCTGACACGGTCTGCTACGTACTCCTTCACCATCTTCCAAAACTTTTCCCTCCTTGTGACACTAGGCTGCGCATCAGGGTGAGGGTGCTGGCGGGGTGTCATGAAGGTGTCCCACGCCTTGGAGAGTGTTGCCCTGCCTTTGTCGGAACTGCTGTGTGCTCCCCTTTTCTCCCCTTCTCGGTTGGCCAAGGTAGCACGTACTCTGCCGCCAGCGTTGTCAGATGGAAAATTTTGGAGCAATTTTTCAACAAGAACCTTCTGGTATTGCAACATTTTGCTTGTCCTCTCCACCGGAGGAATGAGAGATGAGAAATTCTCTTTGTAGCGGGGGTCCAGAAGGGTGAACACCCAGTAATCCGTGTTGTCTAAAATGCGTACAACGCGTGGGTCACGGGAAAGGCAGCCTAACATAAAGTCAGCCATGTGTGCCAGAGTACCAACAGTCAAGATTTCGCTGTCCTCACCAGGAGGATGACTCTCAATCTCCTCATCCTCTTCCTCCTCTTCTGCCCACCCACGCTGAAGAGATGGAACTAAAGTTCCATGGCTACCCTCTGTAGCGGAGGCAACCGTGTCTTCCTCCTCCTCCTCCTCCTCCTCCTCCGCCTCCTCCAATTGTCGCTGAGAAGACGAAGTGAGGGTGCTCTGGCTATCACCTTGTGTAAGCTCTTCCTCCCCCATTTCCACCTCTTCCACATGCAAAGCGTCGGTTTTAATTGTGAGCAGCGAGCGTTTCAGTAGACACAGAAGTGGGATGGTTACACTGATAATAGCGTTATCGCCGCTCACCATCTGTGTCGATTCCTCAAAATTGCGTAAAACCTCACAGAGGTCTGACATCCATTCCCACTCCTCACTTCTGATTACAGGAAGTTGAACGGAGAGGCGACGACCGTGTAACAGCTGGTACTCCACTACTGCCCTCTGCTGCTCACAAAGCCGGGCCAACATGTGGAAGGTGGAGTTCCAGCGCGTGCTCACGTCACACAGCAGCCGGTGAGCTGGCAATTGTAAGCGCTGCTGCAGCTTCAACAGGCCGGCTGAAGCTGTTGATGACTTACGGAAATGTGCACACACGCGGCGCACCTTGGTCAAGAGATCATGCACATTGGGGTAGGTTTTTAGAAATCGCTGCACCACTAAATTAAATACATGCGCTAGGCATGGTACGTGTGTGAGCTTGCCGAGCTCCAAAGCCGCCACCAAGTTACGCCCATTATCACACACAACCATGCCTGCTTGCAGGTTGAGTGGCGAGAGCCACTGCTCGGTCTGGTGACTAATCCCCTGCAACAGCTCTGAGGCCGTGTGCTGTTTGTCCCCAAGGCAGATCAGCTTCAGCACGGCCTGTTGACGCTTCCCCACTGCAGTGCTACACTGCTTCCAGCTACTGGCTGATGGGGGAGTGGCGGTGTGTGTAGAGAATTCGGAGGTGGAAACGGAGGAGGAGGAGCCAATAACGTAGGTGCTGGTGGAAACCCTGATGGAGGTAGGGCCCGCAATCCTCGGCGTGGGTAGCACCCGTGCCATCCCAGGGTCCGAGTCGCTCCCAGCCTCCACGACATTCACCCAGTGTGCCGTCAGGGAAATGTAGCGTCCCTGGCCACAAGCACTTGTCCATGTGTCAGTCGTTAAGTGGACCTTCCCAGTAACTGCGTTGGTCAGGGCACGGGTGATGTTACGGGACACATGGTGGTGTAATGCGGGGATGGCACACCGGGAAAAGTAGTGGCGGCTGGGGACCGCGTACCGAGGGACAGCTGCTGCCATCAGGCTGCGGAAGGACTCAGTGTCCACAAGCCTAAATGGCAGCATTTCGATGGCCAGTAATTTGGAAAGGTGTGAGGTTAGTGCTATGGCCTGTGGGTGGGTGGCTGGGTACTTTCTCTTGCGCTCAAATGCCTGGGGTAACGACATTTGGACGCTGTGCTGGGACAGGGAAGTGGATGTGGTCGCTGATGGTGCTTCAGATGCTACAGGTGCAGGGCGGGAGGTATGCGGGCCTGCGCCTTCGACAGGCGATTGGCCGGCACCGAAAACAGGGGAAGAGGAGGCAGTGGTGTGGCCTGCAGACACAGATGGGCGATCCAGGCGTTCCTCCCACTTACTACGGTGCTTGGATGCCATGTGTCGGATCATGCTGGTGGTGGTGAGGTTTCTAGTGTTCATGCCTCGGCTCATTCTGGTGTGGCACAGGTTGCAAACTACAATTCTTTTGTCGTCCGCACTTTCCTTAAAAAAACGCCATACCGCGGAACACCTACCCTTTGGCAAGGTAGATTTACGCAAGGGGGTGCTCCGTGGAACATTTGCGGGCCGGTTTGGTGCGGTCCGCCTTCTTTCTGTAGCCACACCACTGCCTCTTCCAGCCTGTTGCGGTGCTGCAGATGGCTCACCCTCAGGACTGCTGTCATCGCTCGGCTCTACACCTTCCCAGGTGGGGTCAGTCACCTCATCGTCCACCAAGTCCTCCTCCACTTCCTCACTCTGATCATCCTCCTCAAGTCTTGATCCCACCACATACTCAGTCATTGACAACTGTATAACATTCTCCTCAACAAGGTCTTGAGACGGAAATAGTGGTTGATTTAATGGCAACTGTGTCTCATCATCATCATCATCATCCACTACTTCCTTTGACCTTAAATGCCGTTCACATCTTTCATCTTCTTGAGATTGGGTAGCCTCTAGAGGTTGTGAATCAGGGCACAAGATGTCATGTTCCTCTGCAAGCGTGCTTGGAGAGAGGGTCAAATGAAGGATTGGTGATGAGACGAGCTCCTCACTATATCCCAGTGTGGGATCACTTCTTTGACCAGACCGTGTATGGTGGGAGGAAGGATGATCAGAGTGAGGATTATGTTGACCAGACTCTTGGCTACTGAGAGTGGACTTGGTGGAAGACAGGGTGGTGCTTAACCGACTGGAAGCAGTATCAGCTGTCATCCAACCGACCACCTGTTCGCAGTGGTCGGACCTCGAGAGTGATGTCCTGCGACGCCCTGTAAAATTACACATGAAGCTAGGTATGGTGGATGTCTGTCTTTCTTGTGCTCTGGCACCAGGCACAGTTTCTCCGCGTCCTGACCCGCGCCCTGAACTATCAGGATCACGTCCACTTCCCCGTCCCTTTTTACCCGCCTTCTTCATCTTACACGGAATATGTGACTTTAATATTTGAGTTTGAAAACTTAACAGTATTTCTTCCTATTCTGCAACTGTGCAGAGTACACAGAATAGGCTGCTAAACTGCGGTGACACACACTGAATGGAATATGTGACTTTAATATTTGAGTTTGAAAACTTAACAGTATTTCTTATTATTCTGCAACTGTACAGAGTACACAGAATAGGCTGTTAAACGGCGGTGAAACACACTGAATGGAATATGTGACTTTAATATTTGAGTTTGAAAACTTAACAGTATTTCTTATTATTCTGCAACTGTACAGAGTACACAGAATAGGCTGTTAAACGGCGGTGAAACACACTGAATGGAATATGTGACTTTAATATTTGAGTTTGAAAACTTAACAGTATTTCTTATTATTCTGCAACTCTGCAGAGTACACAGAATAGGCTGTTAAACGGCGGTGAAACACACTGAATGGAATATGTGACTTTAATATTTGAGTTTGAAAACTTAACAGTATTTCTTATTATTCTGCAACTCTGCAGAGTACACAGAATAGGCTGTTAAACGGCGGTGAAACACACTGAATGGAATATGTGACTTTAATATTTGAGTTTGAAAACTTAACAGTATTTCTTCCTATTCTGCAACTGTGCAGAGTACACAGAATAGGCTGTTAAACGGCGGTGAAACACACTGAATGGAATATGTGACTTTAATATTTGAGTTTGAAAACTTAACAGTATTTCTTATTATTCTGCAACTCTGCAGAGTACACAGAATAGGCTGTTAAACGGCGGTGAAACACACTGAATGGAATATGTGACTTTAATATTTGAGTTTGAAAACTTAACAGTATTTCTTCCTATTCTGCAACTGTGCAGAGTACACAGAATAGGCTGTTAAACGGCGGTGAAACACACTGAATGGAATATGTGACTTTAATATTTGAGTTTGAAAACTTAACAGTATTTCTTATTATTCTGCAACTCTGCAGAGTACACAGAATAGGCTGTTAAACGGCGGTGAAACACACTGAATGGAATATGTGACTTTAATATTTGAGTTTGAAAACTTAACAGTATTTCTTCCTATTCTGCAACTGTGCAGAGTACACAGAATAGGCTGCTAAACTGCGGTGACACACACTGAATGGAATATGTGACTTTAATATTTGAGTTTGAAAACTTAACAGTATTTCTTCCTATTCTGCAACTGTGCAGAGTACACAGAATAGGCTGTTAAACGGCGGTGAAACACACTGAATGGAATATGTGACTTTAATATTTGAGTTTGAAAACTTAACAGTATTTCTTATTATTCTGCAACTCTGCAGAGTACACAGAATAGGCTGTTAAACGGCGGTGAAACACACTGAATGGAATATGTGACTTTAATATTTGAGTTTGAAAACTTAACAGTATTTCTTCCTATTCTGCAACTGTGCAGAGTACACAGAATAGGCTGTTAAACGGCGGTGAAACACACTGAATGGAATATGTGACTTTAATATTTGAGTTTGAAAACTTAACAGTATTTCTTATTATTCTGCAACTCTGCAGAGTACACAGAATAGGCTGTTAAACGGCGGTGAAACACACTGAATGGAATATGTGACTTTAATATTTGAGTTTGAAAACTTAACAGTATTTCTTATTATTCTGCAACTGTACAGAGTACACAGAATAGGCTGTTAAACGGCGGTGAAACACACTGAATGGAATATGTGACTTTAATATTTGAGTTTGAAAACTTAACAGTATTTCTTATTATTCTGCAACTCTGCAGAGTACACAGAAAAGGCTGCTAAACTGCGGTGAAACACACTGAATGGAATATGTGACTTTGATATTTTAGTTTGAAGACTTAACAGTATTTCTTCCTATTCTGCAACTCTGCACAGTACACAGAATAGGCTGCTAAACTGCGGCGAAGCACACTGAATGGAATATGTGACTTTGATATTTTAGTTTGAAGACTTAACAGTATTTCTTCCTATTCTGCAACTCTGCACAGTACACAGAATGTGCTGCTAAACTGCGGCGAAGCACACTGAATGGAATATGTGACTTTGATATTTTAGTTTGAAGACTTAACAGTATTTCTTCCTATTCTGCAACTCTGCACAGTACACAGAATGTGCTGCTAAACTGCGGCGAAGCACACTGAATGGAATATGTGACTTTGATATTTTAGTTTGAAGACTTAACAGTATTTCTTCCTATTCTGCAACTCTGCACAGTACACAGAATGTGCTGCTAAACTGCGGCGAAGCACACTGAATGGAATATGTGACTTTGATATTTTAGTTTGAAGACTTAACAGTATTTCTTCCTATTCTGCAACTCTGCACAGTACACAGAATGTGCTGCTAAACTGCGGCGAAGCACACTGAATGGAATATGTGACTTTGATATTTTAGTTTGAAGACTTAACAGTATTTCTTCCTATTCTGCAACTCTGCACAGTACTCAGAATGTGCTGCTAAACTGCGGCGACGCACACTGAATGGAATACGTGACTTTGATATTTTAGTTTGAAGACTTAACAGAATGTGCTCTAATCTGCAACTTTGCACACTAAACAGAATGTGCTCTAATCTGCAACTTTGCACACTAAACAGAATGTGCTCTAATCTGCAACTCTGCACACTAAACAGAATGTGCTCTAATCTGCAACTGTGCACACTAAACAGAATGTGCTCTAATCTGCAACTTTTCACACTAAACAGAATATTTTTTTTTTTTTTTTTTTGTTTTTTTCCCCCCACAGAAAATAACCTACTGCCCCCACACACAGTAGTCCTAAAAAGGACTTTTGGTTCTTTTTTGTCACAATTTTTTTTTTTCCTCCCTACACTGCCTTTCCCTTCCTATCCTCAGCTCTCCCTGGCTCAGACTGAGCCGAACTCGATGGTCAGGTGCTATACAGCACCTGACCACGGGTTCTGGCCAGCCAATCAGTGTAATGCCAGCAGCCAACATGGCTGCTGGCATTACACCGATGTCAGAGCCTCCCTGCACGTTTATTGGCTGCGCAGCAGCCGCAAAACGTGCGGGGAGGAGACCCGAACATGGCGGGCGAGCACATGCGGTACTCGTACGAGTACCGCCATGTGCCGAGCACAGCGATGCTCGAGCCGATCCGAGCATCGGCCGAGCATGCTCGCTCAACACTAATGGAGATGTTCCTTGAGCATCTCTATGTCCTGAGACATGATTAATATTTTGTCCAGATAAATTCTCATGCGGACTCCTCTGCTTCTCAGAAAACAGATTACAGGTTTCATGATTTTTGTGAAACACCAAGGGGCCGATGATAGGCCAAAAGGGAGATATGTGAACTGAAGGAACTGAAGGAGATTTTGTTGACCTTGAGCCATGGGAATAGTTAAATAGGCATCCTTAAGGTCTAGCTTTACCATCCAATCCGATAGCATAAAAAAGATCTGAGGCAATGAATGCCTTGAAGTGCCTGTAAAGGACAAACAAATACAGTTCTTTCAGATGTATGACTGGTCATACAACCAAGTCTTTTTTGTGTACCAGGAAAATATTGCTTATGCAACCTGGTTCTGAAATTCAGGTTGGAATAATCGCTCCTTTCCTCTGTAAACTCTGAATTTCTTTGTCTACTAACAGAGCTTCCTCTCTGTAGTACAGGAAAGAATTTGGTATTAGGGTCTGATAAGGAGTGCAATACAAATTCTATCTGATAATCTTGTATTGCCTGTAATACCCATAGATTTCCTGTTATCTGACACCAGGCTTAGAAAAAATGAGTGAGTCTGCCACCCATTTTACCCAGAGAAAGGATAAGAGGGGGAAAAAAACATTTACCTGAAAAGGGTCATGAACAAGGAAATCCTCTCGAACTCTTGGCTCTTCAGACTCTGCCGCATAGAGGGAAGAAATGAAGGGGAGCTCTGGTGTCCTGGGAGAAATTTCCTCCCCAAAATAAGAAGGGTCTTGGTAGTTCCTGTTTGTCCTCTAAAGGAACTGACTGACCGGCCAGGAAATGGACCCTGCTTTTCCCAACCCTAATGAAAACCTTCCTGTTAAAAACCTTCTTTATTGAAGTTTGGGCTTTGTCCAAAGCTGTGAATGTATTCACAAATTTACCTAAATTTGTTATGAAGGTTTCACCAAAAACAAGACCATTAGCTTATGGTCCTGCTTCCATGGAAGCCATGTCAGACAACTTAGGGTCTATTCCAAGTAAAATGACCCTGCATCTTTCTGTTGAGAGAGCCGTATTGCTATTACTCAACAGACAAAAGGTTCTTTGTATCCAACCTCTAGGAATATTTAAGTCCACTGGGGTATTGTTAGATACCACTTCCTTAATCAGATTAAAGATCTTGCTAGTGGGCCAACAATACTTAAAGGGATAGTAATACTTAAAATGTAAAAAAACATATGTTGTAGGGTTTATCCCCCTGAGTAAAACAAGACTGCTCCCACTGTTGAAAGGTGTTTCATTCAAAAGTTATTAATTTTCAAATTTGAATTTTTTAGGTGCAATATCACAGTGGCCTGAAATTGTACAGTGGCGCTGTTGCTACACCATCCTATGGAGATTTATGGTCCCGGGACCAGAGCTGTCCATAGGATCGTGTAGCAACAGCGCCACTGTAAAATTTCAGACCACTGTGATATTGCACCTAAAAAATGCAACTTCGAAAATTAATAACTTTTGAATGAAACACCTTTCAGCAGTGGGAGTACCCTTGTTTTAGTCAGGGGGATAAACCCTACAACATATTTTTTTTACATTTTAAGTATTACTATCCCTTTAAAATTTTGTCCTGACATTACTTCAGAGATATTTCAACTCCCTTTCTAGGGTCCCTACCAGATTTTGATATGTATTGAGCCATCTGAGGGTCCATAAATGGGGTTTCGCAAATCTTACTAATAGATGGCCTCAGGCATTCAGACTTCATTTTGTATCTGGATTTTGCGTCCACAGCTTTCCTGATCCAAAATTCTATGTATTTGGATACATGATATTTAGGTATCCATTCAGCTGATCTGGGGTAATTAATATCCTCTGAATCGAAAAGTGGTTGACCCTGTTCATCACAAATGATGTTATTTCCTTTTGTAGTATTGTCTATATTACTTTCGATAAAATTTTCATCCTCTGATATTTCATCAGAAAACTGACCCATATGTTCCTCTGACTCATAATTGGACTCCTCAGTAGAACAGCCCAGACAAAAGGAATCTGGTTTAGAATGATTCCTGTTTCTCTTTCTCGGCAAATCATTCTCCCGATCTGAGGTTCATTTGTGTGGGTTTGAACCACAATTTTCCGTGCTAGATGTTCTAGCTTTTCCATGGGGAGAACAAGAATGTTCTCTTTTCTGTGAGGAACAATGTTTAGTTTTATACTTCATTTAGCCTTTGATATTTTCCTGAGTTTCTCTCTCTCTCAGTTGAAGTGTCAGAAATTTTTAATGGCCAATTATTTGAGGTTTTAATAAAGTTTGATGAGGCTTATTCAAATTAGTTTGATTAAGGACATCAGCAATCGCTAAAGTTTTTGTTATCTGATTGTTGCAAGAAGAAATAGCATTAGATACAGATTTATTGACAGATTGATCCATCAAGGCTTGAATATTCTGTTCATTATCAGGCCTTGATGACATGGCAATTGCCTCTTGCGAATCAGAATTGGAAACATTATCCTCCAACATAAAATGAGGAGGGATCCTATTACATTTTTGTGGATTAATGGGTGAAATTAATTTTTTGTGAGACATTTTAATGTTCAAGGGATGAAAACTCTGAAGACAAAACTGGGATGAAAGATACAAGAAAAACAATCATTTTAAACCAGCAGAATTGTCTTTCAAAAATAAATTCCAAAAGGACAGCAAAAAAATATGTCTAAAAAGGGAAATATATACCAGAAAAGTATAAGAACAATTCCAAATATATGTCACCAAGTCAGGAAAAGTCTGTTGTCTAGCAAAAAACATCTGTAGTGATAAGAAACAGCACAAAATGGTGTATACTGTGAAGAAAGGTTTGCACATGCTCAGAAAAGCAGAAAGGGCAAGATGCCCAAATCCAAGATGGCTGCCACGAGTAGGTATACACAATAGAAAACGGGCATTTAACAAAGACATGCCATATATCATTTGAAAGGGGAAAAAGAGGAGAGTCTAACCGCTATGAAGAAAACTTTAAAAATAAAAGTATACAAAGAATAAAAAGGAAAAAGAAGGCGGAGGCAATTTCTGAAGTAGGGAGTATGCTCAGAAAGCCAAAGGGAGCTGAGGTAAAGACAAGCTGACAAGCTGAGGGGAAAAAAACATTAGAGAGGGGAAATAAATGTGCCAGGGATACAAAACAAAGGGCAATCCTCACAAGGAAATAAGAGGCAAATCAATAGCCTCAGGGGACCAAGAACATCTACGAATGAAAGTATAAACAAATGAAATAGACAATATAAATTAAACAAAAATCACCTACACACCAAATAAAATATAATACACATTTTATCAATTATACACAAAGCAAATATTTTATCAAGTTTACTAAACAAAACCACAGAGTACTTGTGCCAGGAGCAGCAAAGAAGAGAAAGTGTGATTATTAGACCCTACATTTATACAGCTTATTGTGATGTGATTGGATAAGCATTATCTAAGGGGCGGGGTTATCATTCTGTTGTATACACTTTTTCTTTCTATATATGTTTATTTTTTGCTGCTGGAGTAGTAAAGATGGAGTTTAAATGAATAATAAGAGCCTCCGTGTCTTGCCATAAAATTCAAGTTTGAGCTATAATAACTTTTAAATAAAACACATTTTAGCAGAAAACGGGGATAAACCCTACAACATATATTTTTTTACATTTGAAGTACTCCTATCCCTTTAAGTTCCTAATAACTGGTATCACTGATATCTATAATTGCAATCATTTTAAATTGAAACTCATGTAATTTTGTTCATTTTTTACTTATATTTAAGAAAATTGTGGCTGTGACTTCAATTAATGTTTCAAATTCCCGAACATCATTCCATCAAAATGTTCTGTAAATAAAAATGCATATTACACAGGAAGCTTTATATTTTTTCCTCAGCAAGGACTTAAACACAGCCATTGAGGTCTATGCAATAAATCAACCTGATCATCTGGTTTGCTGAATTTTAAGTCAGCCTTGGAGGTCAAGGTATTTAAATACGTAGTACAAAAAGCCCAATATCAAAACATTTGTCCTTATGTTGGTGTTTCTCAAATAAAATTATACCACCAAAAAACATCCCTATTAGTAAGTAGTACATACATATATTTATTACTGTGTCACATATAACAGCCTGGCTGACATTCACTGAAACACGTCACCCAGGCTCTTCTAGACCCTCTTTCTAATGAAATAATGTGTACCAGTTTTTGTTTATATTAAATGTATGAGGTTACTAAAAGCATCTATTCTAAGACAGAACATCTTCAGAGAGTGAAAAGAGGGTTATCGTGACAATAACTCAAATAAGAAGAAGAAAAAAAATCAGTTTGCCATGACGCTGATAGAGCCTAAGAATTATTAATGAAACTGGAGTGGCAGAAAGGTTATTAATAATAAAAGAGTAACAAAAAAGCAGGCAGATTTCAAGGATTATTGAAAGCCTAGGAAAAGCAGAAAGCTGTAATGGCCATACTCCTTTGTAAAGATATATGTATTGCTGCAGGCTAGCTCTGCATCATGGTTAAATAATAGTTTAGAATGAAAAAAGTATTGTGCAGTGCTCCAAATGTAATTCCTTGCCAGATAATGATATTACAGTTGGGTTGTTACTCAGATTGCTATATTTTACAATTTACAGTATCAAATGCACATAGCAAATTAACCCCTTGAGGACCAAAGAAGAGTGCAATGAGTTGCTTTTCAATGCATTGCACGTCTCACTGGCCCTCAAGGGGTTAAAGCCACATTATTACCTAAAAATTAAAATGGTTACATGTAAAAATCATAAATGATTATCCCAGGGGTAGATTTTGGATCTCCTGCTGTTGAAGACAACACTCCCATCATCCATAATCAGCTGATGGTTGCTTGGTTGCTTGGTTGGGGGATGGAAATTGTAGACTCCAGCAGCTTGAGAAAAAAAGGTTTGCTACCCATAGCCTAGTCAGTATTTTCAGATATTGTTGCTGTGGTACAAAATGTTAAAACTCTAACATAAATGAATATGTAGGGAAGTTAAAGGCCAACTTTTGGTTTTGCTGCCTAAACACAGATTATTAATTTGAGATTAGAACCCTTTCCTTTTCATTCCTCAAACTCATCTATTGTGTGTTTTTTACATCAATTACAACACACATTGCATGTATCACTTATTTATAGACTTACATAAGAAAACAAGGGTCTGATGGTAATGAGACTGTACCAACATATCCATAAGAAAAGCACATTTATCACATATTTTTGGATTAAGTACTGTATCTGAGAAATAACATTTACATCTGCTGACTATAAAAATATGAACTGTATTAGGTTTATAACCCTATTTTTGTAAAAACAATAACAATTACTGTTCATATTACCCGACAACATAATTACTCCCTAGTATGTTATCTTTCTGATTGGTTAATAATTTAGTAATTTATTGAGTACACATTTTCTGCAAACATCTTATATGTAAAGGCGAATTGCCTATACTTTCTTTTTTTTTTTTTTTTTCAATTTATGTCACTAAAGGGAATTTCACTGTATTTCTGTTTCCAGAATTGTGAAAACAGGAATAATGATACAATGTTGCACAATCCCTGAATGCTCTGTATGCTGTAATGGAGACAAGCTTTTCTCCTGCGGGGATAGTGCAACATTGCATCACTATTCCTATTTTAACAGTCCTTGACAGAAAGCTCTCTGGAAACAGAAATTCAGTGAATGCCCTGTAAGCTATTTTTTTTGAACTTCAGAGACTGAACATTGTAAAAAGTAGGTGACATTGAAATCAAAAATGACTAAAAATGTAGGCATTGTGAGTTTGCATAGTATACATTTGCAGAATATGTATAGTCAAAATGGAACTTGGGTGTCACGTTAAGTAATTTCCAACCAATGAATGGCTGTGAACAGGAACTCAATGGGTCACACATGTAGTAATGTGATCATTATATGAACAATTACTTGTAAGCAATCTGTGATGTATTAGACAAGTTATAGTGTATCTCAATGCAAAACATTTGTTTTCAATGAATCCCAGGTCCAAGACTAAATGCATTGATATTTATTGATGTTTAATGATATTTCATAAATATGCCACAACACAAATAAGGTGATTCATCAGTGTCTGTCATAGGCAGCACATAGCAATTAAGTGTTAGTAAATGGCATTAACTAAAATTGTACTTAATACTGAATTAGCTATTAGGACAGAAACCATCTTATTATGATTGTACAGCTTCCGTCTATTAAATCTCAGTCAATAAAATATGTACACTTCAAACAGGGGGGAGCATAATTAAACTAATATATATAGTTTATGATACAATTTCAGAAACAGATGTTATTCAGTTATGCTCATATTCTTCTGGCACTTGAACAGCTTGGTCCTACAGTGAGTAAACTCTTTAAATAAAGGTACACATGTATTGCTTCAAATGCATTGCAAAGTCTTCTGATCCTTAAAGGGTTAATCATAAATGCATTCCGATACTTGGTTTATATTACTTGAGATATCATATTAAAAACAATTTGCACCATTGCAATGCATTGCACTCCATCAGTTGCATGAATCACCACATTCTCCCCAAAAAACTGAACCTGCTCACATCATTCTTAGACATCTGACATGGCTCTGTATTCAGCAACGCATCACTTACAAAGTTCTTCTTCTCACCTTTAATGTTCTCCACACTGCTGCCCCTCCTTACATCTCTTTCCTCATCTCCTCTTATGTCTCCAGCCGCCTCCTTCACACAGTACACAATGCCCTTCTTGCTACACCATCCACACCCTCTTCCTTCTCCCATCTCAAACCTTTTTCACTTTCCACTTCCTACCTATGGAACACCATACCCCTCTCCCTACGTCTTGAATAATTCCATCTGCCTTTAAGTCTACCCTGAAATCTTATCACTGGAGCACTAGTACCATGCACTACCTTTTAGCAAACTGAGCATTTGTAATCACTTGACAGCCTCATACCCTGTTGTCTGTCTCCTATTACCCATTTAGACTGTAAGCTGCTTAGAGCAGGGATCTCTCTACTATTGTTAATATGACTGGGACACTTATTTTATCACCTTTTATTTATTGTAACATACTTCTGTTGTAAAGCGCTCTGTATACTGGTGGCTCCATATAAATAAAGATATTCATACATAAATACATACATACACCCTTCAGGCACTTTAAAACAATGGGGGGAAACATTATCCCCCATCTGTCCATCCTGATGAGATCAGGGTGAAGAATGTTGTAATAATAATAATAATTATTATATGGGGTCCATTTACCCTGTATATTTTTCTTCAGTAATTAAAATAAATTAATATGTGGTCCAGAACCCCATATTAATGTTGTCCCTGTAAAAAGAATAAAATAAAATAAAGCCCTAAAACTCACCAAAACAAATTAAATGAAAAACTCCATCCACCCCAGTCCTTCCTAGGCCAATGTCCAGGACACTGAAAAAACAGGGATTAGATTATATACAAGCCAACCTCTGTTGAAACATTTTTCCTTGCTTTGATTAGCTGGGAGATGGAGTTATGCAAGGCAATCTAACTACACTGGAGTATTTCCAGACAATAAGAGGATAGGAGAAAGGGGTCAGATGTGTAATATACAACAACTTCCTCTAGCTGATCTGCATCTTAGAGGAAATGGTAATGTATTTCACATGTTTATTTTTTTTTTCAGTGTCCTGGGCATCAGCCCAAGAAGGAGGACGTACCTTTGACATATTTAGCTGAGTTACAAGTGACAGTGGATATTTTAGGACTTTATGTTTCTTTTATTGACCCCAACATCAAGGAATGCATTTTTTAAAAAATATTCTAACAGTCATTGTATTAAAATGGAATTTTATAATTAAAAAGGGGTGCTACAGGCCCATATTAAACTCTCTCATAAGGGGAGGTAGAGAAAGGGGGCCTCATAATATTTTTTTTGTCTCCCTTGGGAAGAGTAAAGAAAAAGAGTCCTGGATCCGTTCTTTGAGTATGGGGCTCCAAACTACATAGTAATCTTTTTTTTTTCTACTTGATTACTTTGGTCAGGTAAGGAATGAAAGTTAGATCCCTTTAATGAAAAAAATGAATTTATTTAAATACTGCTAAATTATTTTGTCTTACTCAATTAAGGGATGCAGGGACCATGGGGTATAGAGTCCTTTAGGTGGCAGAGCACTCAAAGTTGAATCTCCTCCCACATCCTGCCCTCTATACCCCTCCTCATAGCCAGACTATTTTTATTTTCATCTGGCAAAGCAGAGAAGAGCAAATTACACTAAGACAGAGAAGCCAAAAAATATCAGGGCACCCCAGCCTGGAAGAAAGAGAAGTTTGGTTTTCTCAGAGCAGGATGCTCTGCATCCCTCAGCCAATTAGGACAAAATGATTTATCTGTAATAAAAAATAAATGTTTTCGTCTTGCTCAGTTGAGAGATTCAGTGACCATGGAGACATCTCAAAGTAGTGAGGTCCAAGGCAAGCTGATGTCATACCAGGTGTGGCTTCTGAGAGATGGGGGAGGCAGATTTGTTTAGCATGGGCGGGAAGTTTAATTCTCTTTGTTCTGGAATTTTCCAAATGGAGAGAAAGTGTTTATGACCTGCTGGAAGTGTCAAGGCCTAAAGGTCCTTAATGCTGTATACCCAGATCTGCATGCTAAGTAGGGATCTGAGATCCACCTGAACTACTGTATATGTTTACTTATTGTTTAGTCTAATTTGTATTCCTTTTGAGTTTTTCCATGGTGTATATATTTTATGAGTAGAAGAACAAAAATGCATAGTTGCCGCTAAAAGGTAACAATACACTACCCAAAAAAAATATATAAATAACAATATACCTATACAGACTCGGATCACAATATTCCTATCAGTCTGATAGTGGACAGACTGCACAGGCAAACAATAGAAGAAGAAAGTAAAGAAAAAAGTGCTCTGTAGTACTGTATCTAAAAATGATTTATTATAAAGAGAAGCATAAAACCAGAAAATGTAATAACTATACAATGTAAGCACCTGGCAAGGTACTGGATAACACAATATGAATAAAATGTGTACCCAGACCTGCTGTTAAAACTATACAGTGACATTAAAATAAACATCAAAACAGTGAAGAAATAATAAAAATACAAAGCCCTGATAGCTGCTGATATGGTACTAGCACAACATCACTCTTCCATTCAGTCTTATGAGGAGGTACTATGGGCAGATGAAATGTAAATATAGGCTGACACTCCCGTCTTTAATAACAAGTGATGTGATGTAATGTTACCGCTTGTCTTATTGCGATCTCAGTGAAAGTAAGACAAATAATCACAAAAACACTTGTGCAGAAAGTAATAGAGAGCATTGTGAAAATCTATCAAAGGAGAAAACTAAAAATACATTTTTTGAGAACACTAAATGCCTAAAAGAATATAAAAGTAATGGGGAAGAAGCAGCGGGTGATGCTAAGGATGGCCTAATAACTAATGATGATGATGATGATGATGTAGATCTAGAATATTCCCTTCAGCGTCCTCCCCTTCCGATACAGATTAAGTTCTTTATAAGAGAGATGATGATGACATGGCCAGAATGTTAGCTGAAAGGCAAAGGCTCAATCTTCCATAACTGAACAGAAGTTTCTATAAACTGTATGAGAAAACAATTGGAACATCTGACACTGGACAAGCAAAGATGCCAAAAAATACACAGTCCATCTGTAGGCATCATCAGCATCATCAAGCCCCACTCAACCACACACACACTACAAGTGTTGAGTACATCTATACCCTTAGCTATGGTGAGTGTCTCTGCTTGTGTTAGAAGTGCAGCACTTGTGACACCTGGTAGTACTACAACAGCAGCACCCTCAGGAACCCCACAGTCCATGAAGTCCACAGTATGGAGATATTTCACTCACAATCCAAAAACTTAGAATGTTGCTACCTGTTGTCTGTGTAAGCAACATGTGAGCAGGAGGAAAGCAAGCACCAAGGCACCTCCTCAATGAGTTGCCACCTGAAGAACAACCACAGGTCTGACTGGAAGGCACACAATCAACAGGTCAGAGGTGCCACAACTAGCAGCAGCAGAAGCACTTCTAAAAGTTCCCAGGGCTCTGGGGTACATAATGAAAATGCCACCCCCACCACCTCCACAATGTTATTAAAGCAATAAAGTTACACAATTCGTGCACTATGTACTGCCATCCCACACTTACTAAGTTCTTGGAAATAAGTCAGAATCTGAAAAAACGTGCAAACATATAACTGTGGAATAGTAAATGTCATAAAATGTTGACAGTTGACATGCTGCTCTTTTCTTTTGTTGAAAACAGAGGTTTTAAAGAACCGATGTCATGTATTGTACCCTGCCAGAATATCCCAAGCCACAGTTTTTTTTCAAAGATGCCTGTGCCAGTGTTACTTAAGCAGGAAGTTAGTGTTGTGGGAAAAAGACAATGCACTCAGCTTGCTAACAATTTTTTTCAAGGCATATGTCCTGTAGGACTCACAGCTCTTACTTTCAGCTGTTTATTTCTCCATTTCAGACATCAGAAGACACAATATTGCGGCAGAAAATCTTGCAGTCATTGAAAACATAAGTAAAAAATGTCAAAGTTATCATGGGTAATTTATTGGTAGTGATGAAAAGGAGGAAACTTTATGTATTTTCTGTGGGCATAAATTTTGGTGAAAAAAGCAGGACATTGTTGTTTTTTCCACGAAAATTCCCACACAAAAGTTTTGACTTTTCGCCAATTCCTACTCATTATGCATTCACAATTATTACACCTTTTTATTTTTATTTATACCTTTATTCAAATTTTTATACATTTTTTCTTTTTTATATTTACTTTTAATTTAATTTTTTCAGTTATTATTTTTCTTTTTTACTTATATTGATAACATTATTTTTTTTTGTATTTTTCATGCTTTCATCTTTTCTATATCTTTTTTGATTATTCATTTTTCCTTTATTATTTGTAACATAGTAACATAGTAATTTAGGTTGAAAAAAGACTTGCGTCCATCTAGTTCAACCATTCTCCTATTCCTGTTTACCATCGTTGATCCGAAAGAAGGCAAAAAAAAACCTCAATTATGATAACATAATTGTTTGCAATTGTATATTAATTACTAGATAAGTACATTTCACAATCTATACACAGTATGACACAATTCTAAGTGTCTATTTTTGATAATGTTTTAATACTTTGATTAGTTTCACCTGGGGTATATACACTAAGAGACGATTATATGGTAATGTGTGTCTGGCAATATGGCATGAGCACATTGCCTTGGCAATGGAGACACATATAGCCATATTCACTAAGACTTGTGGATGCAAGGGGAGAGGGGGTAGAATCTCCTAATTAGCATGGAGGGTTGTTGAACTGCTGGTGATATAGAACAGATGTTCTCCCTTAACATCACCAGCAATTTGACAACCATGAAGTGTATTCTCTGTAGGTGGGCTGAGAGGATGTGCTCAGACTTTACTAACACAAACAACACCACAAACCCTTTCTGTACCATAGGGATGTATATTGCATACCCCCATGGCACTGAAAGGGTTAAAATCTGCAATATCAACAACAATTCCCTTTGTTTTTGACTCAGGTACATGTGTACAATAATTTACCTAACTTTCCTGACTGTAAAGCAACTGGATAAAACTGCCATCTTAACGTCCAAAATAGAATGAATGACAGATGAAGAACAAAATGGTACAGGTGAACTGTGTCCCAATATATGAATAGCATTGCTTCAAAGGTATCAAAACAATTAAATATCCCATGTCATTCATTGCAGGACAAAGACCACATGTAAAATGGAAGGATACAAACATAATGTGATCTGTATATATAAAATTGTACAGAACCATACCTTATATTCTATTGATTATTCTATTCTTCATATGACAAACACTGTGTAAAATATCTTGTGGGCTAACAGATCTTTTGAATCAACGATGGTAAACAGGAATAGGAAAAGGGTTGAACTTGATGGACGCAAGTCTTTTTTTAACCTAAATTACTATGTAACTATATTTAACAGGCATAAGCGGGTTATGTAAGACTGCCTTCTCCTGATGGATCACTTTTGGCAAGGCATCTGTTGCCATCTGATCACCTGGACATCTTGCACAGTATGTCTAGTGATGTAAAGGGATGTGATTTTGCCAAGCAGTGCAGCACATCTCCTTCCCTGCCCTTCTCCCTTTGCCCTTCTTCCGCTCTCCCATCACTAATAACCCATTTGGTTATTAATAATGCCCCTTTCACAGTCCTCTTTACCCTTTCGCCTGTCTTCCCCCTCCCACCTTCATTCCTCTTTCCAATGCTCCTGTCTTCTTGCTAATACTCATATGAATTATGTAATTGGGACTGTGAACTCTGACAGCAGCAGCTGATATCTGAGTTTAGTGGATGTGGTAAACAGCCACATTAACATATAAACACACCCACGTGAATATGACAATGGCTTATTAACTTGAATTTTAATAAGGAACTAAGTCATTGTCAATGTGTTCAGTGCAAAATCATATACCTGTCAAAGGCATGGTGGATTCTGGGAGATGACAGAAATTGGTGGTTGAGTGAAGGGGTAAGATGGTGAAGATATATTAGTGAATATTGGCAATGTGCCTATGACTCCAACACAACACTGCCATCCTGAGCCCTTATTGATCTTTAGTGCATGCTCCTGAAGAAATGGATGGATGACCAAGAATTGCTTAGAGAAATCCTTTCTAATTTTTACATTATAATTATTTTTATTGTTCCATATTATTACATTCTCTATAATACTATTTAATCAGTGTACTCACCTTCTCTGTATCAAATGGTATACCAGAGTTTAACTTATGTATGATACCATCTGAAGACAGAGTTACCCTATGAGAAGCTGCCTCTCTTTTTCATGTTTTACTTCAATAGTGTTGTCCTAGTGGTAAGTGCATTGACAATAACTAGCCCCAGGAGTAACAGCCCCTCAGGAACCCTGTAGTCTATGACGTCCACATTCTGGAGATACACTCACAATCCAAAAGCTAAGCATGTTGTTATCTGTTGTCTGTGTAAAAAGCATGTGAGAAGGGATAAAGTAGGCTAAAACCTGAGGCACCAGCAACATCTACAGAAAATAAGCTTGCAAATAATTCTTCTCCTCCTGCACCTCCTCCAAAATCATGGGTGTGCTGGAATGCTAACTATGCCTTTCATCAGAAACTACAATGTGCACAGTGTGTAAGGAAAAATTGTGAAACAAGGGAAAGTCTGTGAACAATTGACACACCTACACTGATATGAAACAACTTGAGCAGCTGCAACCACACACTGAAGCTTAGGTCCACAATGTAAAATCATCCCACAAGAAAGCAAGTACTGCTGTCACTGTGCCCTTTGTCCTCTCTACTAAGGACACGTGACAGCAAGAAGGATTATTAAAAATAATTAATACTCCCTTCCACCAGCTTAGCGTATTCTGTGGAATGCAGATGTTCCCTGATCCTCTGCATCCAAGTACTGTCCACCACATTGCCATATGTGGTCAGTGTATCACACAATGGGTGGACACGAACTGCCACATCCTCACATCTACAGAATCACTGTATGCTGGTAGGGAAGGTAACATTGGCAGAGGTGGTACACCAGAGAAAGAGGTAGAGGACCCTGAGGGTGCCAGTGCAGGACAGTTGGTATGTCTTTCCATGCCAATACCCTGAACAAGAAGCTAATGACCACACATATGTTATGCTCGCCATAGAATGTCCAGGCCCAGACTGAGTTTCTCTACTCTTTCTCTTGAATTTTTGCCCATGTTCTTTGTGCACTTGGGGAGGGACAGGGGGTACAGCAACAGTGGCTCTCAATTTCTCTTGTGGGTCTTTGACTTTCACATGCTTAAGTTAAAAGTCATTGTGTCTGTGTTGCATGTGATTTATGAGCGTGGTTTTGCCAGGGTGTGTCCCCTCCTTTCCCCTTTTCACTACCTTGTCACACATGCTGTTTCTGATGACTGCACTGTGTCTGCCCCAAGAGAAAAATATTTCAACACCCATGATTTCATTTAGGTAACAGGTGGAGAATAATGTTCTTCTTCTTCTTTTCCACAATCCTCTTCACTGGCTGGGGCAGGTGATGTTGCTGCTGCTGCAGAATCAACACTAAAACTAGGACCAAGATTATTGGTGGCAAATGAAGGAACCCAGTCGTACAGCGGCCATGGTGGTTTGTGGCACACTAGCGTTCTCTTCTCCATCCTGCTGGTGAGGCAGATGAACATCTGGCCCTGGTGACTCAGCAGCAGGAATTACAGGAGAACCAAACTCTGCAGTGTCACTACTGGTGGAGGTGGTGGTGATGCACATCCCCATTTGCATCTCTGTCTCCCATTATTATTCACTTTCTTCTAAAAAGACCCTCATTCTCTCCTCCACACCAGGTGTTCCACCATCACCCTCACTCTCGTCACCACCACCAGTCTATTGCTGCTGTGGGACTGTATGGTGATAACAGATGTGAGTGACAGTTCATGACTGTCACACTTGTCATCTCTTCAGGGGAAGAAGGCATACTAGCAGCAGCAGCAGCAGGCACAGGCAGCTGACGTCAGCTACTGCTCAGACTGCTAGCCAGTTCTGCCTTCTTCAACATAATTTCCCCAAGGGACAATGCTGGTGAATAGGAATCACAAGGCCAGAAGTATTTGGGCTCCCTTATCTACTAGTCTGGCTGCTGACTTCCCCTCACACCTCAGCAGGGGTCCATCCAGCTAGTCCCAGTAGCTGAGCCACCACCACTCTTGCTGCGACCACTCTCTAACTGCTGTATGGTAGTAGGACTCTTTGGGGATGTCAAGTGTGCCTTAGGGTCCCTTTCTGTCATATTTGCCATCTCCACCTCCTCCTCTGAAGAAGAATGCACCCTGGCACCAGTAGCAGCATCACAGGCAGCTGACCTTTGCTGATCAAACAGCTACCCAATTCTGCCTTCTTCACAATTTCCCCCAGATCCCAAGTGATAATGTTGAGGAACTGGGGAATTTGGGCTCCCATTCCCTTGAGCACTTGTGGTTACTTCTTCCTCCTCTGTGTCACTGGGTGCATCAGGGTCCTGCCAACTTCTGTTTTTTTATTACTGCTGCTTCTCATAGTGTCAGCCAGCACTATGAATCTATAATAACCCTATTTTGGTATATAATTTGCTGTAAATATAATTGTTTGCCCTCTTTTCTTCTATCTCCTTCCATTCGGTTTACTTCCTATTTACATAATGCTTTTTAGTGCGAAAATTCAAGGTTTTTATAGTATGTCGGCAGGAAGTTTGGCCCCATTGAAAGGGACAGCCAAAATCTATTTTTTGCAAAATATCTCGCTAGAACAAAATATGACTTTAACCCATCCCTATCTGTAAATAAAATGTTGGAAACTAGAACATGGAAGAGCTTTGGTCCACATAGGTTCCAAGACAGGTGTTGCAACATAGCTAGTGATGAAGGCTGAGACACTGAAAGATGCTGAGGAGAAGCTGGACTGCATTATAGACATCTTAACACTGCATGGAATACAAGTAGTGGCTTTATTGCCTTTAATTTTATGACCCCCACCCTAGGCTTTGACATAGCGACACAACACTTAATAGTAACAAAGTATGAAAAATAATATAGGAGAGAAGAAACCTGCAGCTATCTCCAAACCCAGTAAACAGCAATGATATGTACCTCCCTGTTAACAAAGCTTCAGAGAAAGAGTGTCAAACCGAGTGAGATTTGCCAAAGGGCTCAAGATAACTGACATGGGGAAAGCTGTACCCCAAGATGGCTTCCTCATCTTTCTAAGGAGGAAAGGTGGAAGACAGAACACAAGAAGGAAGAGCCTATTCATCCACCCCACTCCCTCCAGACTTTCAGCGCGAGGAAAATGAGCAATAAACACAGATTACAGGAGACCTGTGGGTTACTACATCCTCCCCTAGACCTCACCCCATAAGAGTAATAAGGTAATGAGTTCCTCTGCACCAGCTCTAATGCTGACAGGTGGCTGTTCCATCTGAGAGCAGAGTGGTAACATAAAGAGGCATTCCTCAACAAGGAGTCACTACATATAGGGACAGTGCATTGAGAACTGACTAATTATTGTTAAAGCACAGCAACCCTCAAAATAGTAGTGTGTCTTCCTACCCCCATTGATTGGAACACAGAAATAGTAGTGTCCTGAGCCCTCATGAACCAGATTGTCTGCATTTCAGTCCCCAAGGAACTGAGGGATGACCTGAGGACAACAAAATTATTAGCTGGAATCATTGTAGTTTTAAAATGAACAGATCTTGCCAAACAAATCTTTTGAGCTTCTATGAAGAAGTAAGTAGCAACCTAGATAATAGCAGAGCATTTGGATTTTGCAAAGGCATTTGATACAGTGTATGCATGAGGCTGGTGTATAAAACTGGTTGAAGGATGGGGAACAGTATGTTGTTGTAAATGGAAAATCCTCCAATACAGTTAAAGCTGAAAGTGGAGAACCTCAGGGTTAACATGTTTATAAATGACCTTGAAATATGTATAGAAAGCAAAATTTCAATATTTGCAGATGAAACTAAATTATGCAGAGTAATAAATTCAGAGCAGGATGTTTGCTCTCTACAGAGGATTTACATAAATGGCAGACTGGGCAAACAAATGGAATATGAAATCGAATGTAGTAAACTGTAAAGTTATACATCTGGGATGAGCAAATATTACTTATGATCTTAATGGAATCATTCTAGGAGACTCGTTGCTAGAGAAAGATCTTAAAGTCCTTGTGAACTGTACATTTGGAAAAAGTGATCAGTGTCAAACAGCAAGAGCAAAAATAGTACTGTCTTGCATAAAAAGGGGCATTGAAGCAGAGTGGATCACATAATTTTGCCCTTGTAAGAATCATTGGTAAGAACTCATCAGGGCATCAGTTCTGAAAAAAAAGCATATTCTAGAACTGGAAAGAGTACAGAGAAAAGCAACAAAATTAAGGGAACTGAGGATTTTAAGTAAGAGGAACATCTAGACAAACTTTTTTTTATTTACTCAAAAGAAAAGAGGACTAAGGAGGATCTTGTTACATTGCATAAGTATGTGTAAGGTTAATAAAATGATCTCTCTAGTGTGCTTTCATTCCAAGGTCAGATTAGGGGCTCAATCCAAATGTTGGAGTAAAAAATGCCGGCAGGGCAAAATGGATACCAACCGGCAAATACCGGTAGTTTTGGGAACTTCAAAGGAAAAAAACTAACAATCGGTACCTGACATATGTCAAGCACCGATTGTTACCTAATCTGTGTTACACTTATCTGTCATCCACTGTCTCTCTCCTTCTCTCTCCATTTTTTCTTGTCTTCTATCTTCTGTCTACTTGCTGTAAAAAACAAACAAGTATAAGTCAAAAGCATACATATACTGCACACTAATACATAGTTTAACCCTTTGAGTGTTTGAGGGTTATGCAAGGCATTGCAAAGCAATGCGTTGCGACCTCTCTGGGGCCCAAAGGGTTAAAGTGTACAGTAGTGTGACAGGTTGGTGACAGGTTGGTAATATATTAATGCCCCCATGCATAGTAAATGTTTCGATGTTATGCCAACAAAATCGTATTCCCCAATCAGTTTAAAGCACAGCCGCTCAAAGCTGATTGGCTGGGAGGTGAGTAAGCATATCCCAGCCAATGGCTGTGAGAGAATTAAAAGTAAGAATGCCCATATATAAGGGCAGTCTCAAGTCTAATTCCCTCAGAGCGTAGCGGGGATCAGCCCGTGGACATGAGGGAGGGTGGTGCATGATTCTGTCTCCACCACCACTTCAGCAGCCACACACAGCGGCAGAGACAGCTATTACATATATTAATAAGTATAATTTTGGCATGTTTACTTATGGGAATACAATTTTGTTGGCATAACTTCTAAACATTTACTATGCATGGGGGCATTTATATATTACCAACCCATCACCAACCCATCACACTACTGCATACGTTAACCCTTTGCAATGCATTGTGTACCCCTCTGGCACTCAAGGGGTTAAACTATATATTAGTGTGCCGGATATGTATGGCTTTGACTTATACTTGCTTGTTTTTTACAGAAAGAGGAAAGAAGATAGAAGAGAAAATAGAAGAGAAGAAAGAAGGACAGAAGATGACCAGGAAGCTGAGGACTCCGCTGGACATCAGGAGTAATGGGAAGTGTTACTTGTAATGTGATTTTTTTGTTTTACTTAGTCGTGTTAACCCTATGAATGTCGGTGGGGTAATTATACTCTACTGGCACTCATAGGGTTAATTCTACTAACTTTTGACATATTTTTCATATGTGCTTAGGGCCCTATATCAATATATCCACTGAGGCTTTTTTTAATTCAAGTTTCTGTGTCAGCTGTTTAAACAGCAGATAAGGGACTCAAGTTTTAAAAAATGTAGGTGTTAACTTTCCTGCGATAACTTGAGTCCCTTATCAGCTTTTCATGGCTAACGCAGACATTTGAATTGATATTTATGGTGTTTTCATAATTTTCAATGGATGAAAACACCTCTAACTTTAACACACGAAGACTCCTTTTTTGCCAGTATTTTTTCACAGCACAGACATTTGAATAGCTTACTGTTCTGGAAAAAATGCCGTCGGCAGAAAAAACAGCTGTCTCCAACATTTGGATCGAGCTCTTAATAACTAGGGCCACCCCTTACGATTAGAGGAAAGGAGATTTCAACTTCATTAAAGGAAGGGTTTTTTTAAATTGTGGAATTCTTTGCTCAAGGATGTGGTAATAGTAGATACAATAAATACATTTAAGATAAGATTAGATACATTTCTTTCAAGAGGATAAAACAGGATTATACTTTGTATTAAGCTCTCACGAGCAGGGCCCTCTGATCCTCCTGTTCTCCACATCTGATTGTACTATTTAATACCTCTGTATGTCTATTCCCCATTGTACAGAGCTGCGGAATTAGTTGGCGCTATATAAATAAAGAATAATAATAATAATATTAGTAGGTAAAAAAGGAAGTTCCGGTAAATAGACTAATACTCATTTTGGAGTCAGGAAGGCTTATATAATTCACATTATTTTGTGTCTTTTTTCATCCTAATTTACTATGTTAAGAGGACAAGACAGGTTTTTCATGGAAATCCCCCAGCTATGCTGGGGGTTCCCTTCCAAATATGGAAATGCTCTGACACACCTGAGGTCAAATCCATTAATTGAGTCAGTAAAAACTATTATATGATGTCTCAGGAACCCAGATTATTTTTTTTACATTCTCTGTCCTGATCTGATAGCATTATCCCCACAATTCATTGAAGGCCATTTTGCTCTTGAAGAAGAACAATTATTTATTGTTTTTATAAAGGGTCAACACCCAATCAAAGGACAGGTAATCCAGGTGAGGAAAAACCTGGACATAACAGTGGTACAATAAAATAATCAAAATAATTATATCAGACAGCAAATAATTCAAAGCAGGGTTGGTCAACTGTTGTACCTCCAGCTATTAGGGACTACAACTTCAGCCATCCTTAAGCAGCCAACAGATTGGGTTCAAAGAAACAACTACTCATGCTTTAAAGTATTTCTAATTAGAAAGAAACAGGAACATGATCTTAATGCCTGCTGTGACTATCAAATAAAAAAGCAAAGTATGTTACACTGCAATGTAACTTTTGATATTAGGTATCTCTGAGCTTGTTAAAAGTTAATGCACTGCTAAATATGGTCCTCAAGTGAAAATGGTGTCCTAGTTTCTAAAAGACATAATAGCCAACAGCTATTCCAGACAGGCTGTCATATTGATTGAGAATAAATGATAAATGAAAAACTCTGTGGTGACATAATGACAGAGTTGCGGAGTTTACAGTGATGGCCATAAAGTGACAACTTAAGCATATGATTTGTTTATAAAATGAAAGGTCTGTGGGCAGCACAAAAACACTGAATAATAATTTAGGAAAAAGGTTCATTATTTTCATACTTTAAAGTGACAGCAAAGACTTATAAAACTGAATTCATTACAATGTACTTTATTTATTTATTTATTATTTATTTATTTATTATTTAATTCAGCAGAATACTAAATTACATTCATTGTGGGCGATGGAACAATCCCAAATTCTCTGACATTTATGTACTAACTACTAAGAAGAACTGGATGGAGATGCACTAAGCTATGATAAGGGGTTACAGATAAAAAGGAGTTAAAGGAGAACTATCACTCTAAATAAAGTGTCCCCCTAAAGTCCCCCCCAATAATTAGGCATATGGCGATATGCTTAGAAACAGTGCTATTATTGCTCATAAGTACTGAGTTAAGAAATCCTTCTTCTTCTGAGACTGATGGCCAGGCTTCTTGCTTTAGAGACATCTGCGCATCTACACCTTCAGTCTTTTCCGATTACCTTAAAGGGATAGTAATCTTTATTTTATTTTGTATTTTGAGAGATATTTATAAGCAAAGTTCCCCTCCCGCCCCTTTTACCTAGTGTAAGCAATCTCTTCTCAGATGTGGAATCCAGTCAATAGACCAGACAGATAACAGCAGGGGACAATCTTCTTCCTATGAGAACAATGAAAGCCCTGCCCCCCTTGACAAAGCTTTTCAGATTTTTCCCTTATCTTAATTGAAGATTGTCCCTATCTGCAGTCTACCTGGGCACCTCCCTTCTGATCTGGCTGAGCAGTGTTACATCAGTAAAAGGGGCGGGAGGGGGATAATTTTGTCATTGAATTACTCTTGAAGTACAACTCTGACAGAATTGAAATAACACTCTCCAAAGTCCAAATACTATGATGATTAATTAGAGCTGCTTTTATTATGAAACATTACTATCTGTTTAAGGTACCATGAAGGAGACCCGGAAGTACAGGCACGCAGATGTCTCTATGCCAAGATGTCTGCATGCCAACCTGGCTGCCAATCCCAGAAGAAGGATTTCTTCATGACGCAGTACTTGTGTGTGTGATAATAGCACAGTTTCTAAGCATATCGCCATATGCCTAATTATTGGGGGGGTGACTTTATTTAGGGTGATACTTCTGTTTTAAAGCATCCAGTGAGAAATATTCTATAGTTCTTTATCACCTTTTTATTACCCCTTAGTTCAAAATCCCACAGAGTCATTCTGGTGCAAACCAGCTGTGCAATATGGCAGAAATAAACATTTCCACTGCTTTAATTTGGGGCTTTTAACCCACCAAATGCTAGAGGGGTCTTCAACACATCACTTCAAAGAGTTAAAAGACCTGTTTTAATCAATAGGTATGGAGACATTTTATCTGTCTGCTATGGTGCAGCTGCTTTGTCCCAGAGTTACTCCAGGTCCTCTGAACAAAAATGTCTCTATTAAAGGAATAGTACATTTAAATATAAATGTTATGTTGCAGGAATTATCCTGCTAAGTAAAATATGGATATTCCCAACACTGAGATACGTTACTAAAGATTTGTTGTAGCTCAACCTTCATTTTTTGGGGTGTGGTACTTGCATGGCCTGAAAGTTTATTGTAGTAGTATTGCTATAGCAGTTGATTTGCCATTATAGTCAGCTGACCATAAATTTCCAAAAGATGTTGTAGCAGTACCATGAAGGAGACCCGGAAGTACAGGCACGCAGGCACTGAAATCATTTTTGAAAATAAAACACCTATAAGCAGTAGACATACACTTATTTACTCAGCAGGATACACTGTGGTTTACATATTTTTTCAGTCTTAAGAGTTACTCACACAGACAAGATACAAAATTTGATGACCACACACACAAGGCCTAGAGTAGTGAATTCAGGGATTTTAACCCTTTCAGGGCATTAAGGACCTGTGATGATCCTGGCATGTCAAGGAAGTTTGTGATCGCATCATGGCTGCACACCACTTAAGCATAGAAAAAAATTGCCCTGGTCATCCACAGCACCCTACCCCCTGGACCATGTAGTCCTTAAAGGTTAAGTACTACTCTACTAGGTATTGTCTTATTTCCTGGCAGCTACTGAACTTAAAACTACAAATCCTAGAATAACTAAAACATAATTTCTTCCACTTGGCTTTATGCTCAGGAAACATATTTAAAAAAGCATTCAACTAATAACATTCAACTTTACAGATGTCCTAGACTGTTAGTCGAACACCTGCAGCTATAACTTGCACTGACTGAAGTAGAGGTGGCCAATGTCTGTTGTACTTCAACTTGCATCATATTCAGACAGAATGGATGGAAACACACAAAGCTGCACACATGGAGACAAAGAATGAGAGCAAGACACAACACACACACAGAAATACTACACATAGAAAGAAACACAAAAGGAATGAGATTCAAATGTATATACAGAGGCACTATATGCAAGGCAGAAAAAGAGCAAGAAATAGTAAGAATGGATGAGAGAAAGAGAGAGAGATTGAATGACAGACAGTAATAAAGTGAAAGAAAGAACAAAAGAAAGAGTCAATGAGGGAAAGAGCAAGGGTATGATAGAGACAGAGACTGAGTCAGCATGATGGAGACTGTGAGAGAGTGGAAAAGTGAGAGACTGACAGAGAGTCTGGAAAAGCTAAGCCAGGAGTGGCAACTATTGTGAATTGTTAGTAGGTAAACTGAATTCTGGAGTAAGGACTGGACTAGAAGCGTTTTCATGAGTCTAGCATAAGGAATTTCAATAACCATCCACAGTAAACCCCAGAAGAGCAATAAAAAGTTTGCTGAATGTTTTGCTATTGATGAAAACTGGCCCAGAAATGGAACATGAAATTCTGCGGATTGTGCTTAAAGTCTAAATATCACCTCTGAATATCATGCTCCCATATAAAATGGAAGCAAAAAGAACTGTAAGCAGACATGTAATTTTTGTTAAAATTGCTCTGTTTTTTATTAAATTTACTTACAAATTGCACTGTTGACATTACAGTGGAGCTTGCCTGCAGTACAAGCTGTACTGTAGGCATCTAATTGTAGTGCCAGAGGTCACCCTGTGGCCTTGTATGCCTGCCCAACTCCTCCCATATTTCCAATGCACTGTGTCTAAAGAGCTGCCTGTATGAAACATTAACATAAAAAAAGTAATGTCCCGCACTGATGAGTGAAGGAGTTTGCTTTTTACTGTGTATTCATTGTCTGGTTTGCTCCTTCATTTAGCTGTTGCCTGCATACAGCTCTTTAGACACACTTAAGGAGCCAAAGTAGGAAAAGGGACAGGTGAATTACAGGCAGAGTGTTGCCAATCATGTTCAACGGAGTTAAGATGCCCGCACTCTCACTCATCTGAGCTGATAACGTAAAGTATATTTCATCTATTATGAAAGTAGTATAACAATTGAAACAGGCTTCTTTGAAGGAATAAAGGTATTTGTAAATGATTTGGGGGGGGGTTATGGTAGCTGATATGAAGTTGCTTTAGCAATGGATTATTTATTTTAAACTATTTCCTGTCTCTATTTTGAACTGTGAGATTAATATAATCATATTTTTGTCTGAATTGACTTCATTTCCTATAAGAAAAAGACACATATACAAACTCTAATCAGCACCCTCACCTAAATGATTAGAGTAATTTGTGATATTTCTCTTCCACTCTTATGTACCTTTATTAAACAACCACTTTGCCAATGTTGATAAATGAGATAACCTCTCTATAATTCGGTGTCCCAGGGTTAGAGAAAACAAAGGAGAAATGTGGAATATTAAATTGCTATATTTTTCCATCAAAAGATACATTTGAGAACAGGAGTGTTGCTAGGTTCCAAAAAAGATCTGGGGCTAGAACCCAATGCATAATTCAGTTGCACACCTGCCACCAGAGGTAGTGACAATAACCACATGTGCACACATACACATTTAAATTTATGTAATACATATATGTACATTATGATGAACAGGCTTGTCACAGATCACACTGCGCAAGAGGCGGAGACTCTCCTCCCCTTAGCTGGGATCATGTGGACACTAATACTGAATGGTATAGAGAGAATAGGTAGGGATTATCATGGAAGCATACTCCAACCTTCCCCCACCCAGACTCAGAAGCTCTGAGAGTCAAGATGACTATCAGCTGAAATTGATGTTTTTATGGGTGGAACAGCTATTCACTGGGAATGTATACAGGATTGCTGTTTGTGCTACCCCCCAGAGATTTGTACAGGAAGTGATTAGAGTCTTGTGCCCACCTCCCCCCCCTTTTAGTAACATTTGTCTGATGTTAAACCCAGTGTGTCATGTGTTTTCCATGTGGTGACTACCCCTTTCTCTGAACTGTATTAAAATGCTGTGTTGGTTGAAAAATAAAGTAGTTCGTGATTTACCAAGGAGGAGCTTGTTTGTCTCTCCTTGAAGTATCCAGGTATATTGCTGTTTGTCGTCCACTATAGAGCAGTTACTCAAAGAGAAGTGCCAGGGGACAAGATAGATAGAATATCCTATACAAACCAGAGCTATCAGTGCAGTATATCCTTCATTGCCAGTGGATACACAACTCAAAGTACAGGTTTTTAGTGCTTAGTATAGGGGTTAGCTGTGCAGGTTAGCAGAAGAAACCCACGGACAATAGCATGCCTGAGCTGCTATACCTTCCATGGCAGAGACGCCAGGACCGTATCATCACATACATACATTATAAATATGTTTAACTGAGGCCCTTTTGACAACCATAATACTTGACTATTGGGATAGCCAGAGAACTAAAACCAGTGAGATTTATGTTAAATCTTAAAGAGTCAGATACTCTGCAGTACACAAGGCACTAAAGAGCTTACAATATAATGACCAAATGGCACATCAGACCTTGCAATCTAGCCTCCTCTGTGAAGTGTTAAAATGAGGCATGAAGGAGAGAAAAGTTGTATGGAGAAAGAGAAAGGTGCCATGGAGGTGGGAGGAAAGATGGCATGGGTGGTGAGAAAAGAGGCAATGGCTGAGAAGAGGCATGGGGGAGAAAGGAGGCATAGAGGGTGGGGAAAGGAGGCATGGAGAGGCAAGGTGATGAGGAGGAGGCAAGGGGTGAAAAAAATATGCAAGATGAATGTGAAATGAGACAAGAGGAGTTGAGTTAAAAAAAGAGACAAAAGGAAGGCATGAGGGGTGAGAAAAGGTGAATGAGGACTAGGCATAAGAGGAAGGTGGAGTGACTTTGTGATAAAAATAATTACTTCTAACTTAAGCTGATGCTCCATTTCACCAGCTGCACAGAGCCAATGCCTCTTTGCCCCCAATCCATCCCCCCCAGGTGCCTGTGTTTATGCACACAGAAAAACATAATTCCACTGATGCTCTTTGGTGCAATGGATCATGGGACTCCAGTGGTGTGGGATTTAAAGGGACCTGTGTATAAGCATGCACAGGCAATACCATTTGGAGTGGCTCTATCTGTTACTAAACATTTAAATCGATACCTGCTCCTCACTCTTATTAGCATTGATTTCTCACAGTGTATGGCTAAAAAAAAGCATAAATTGGTCATACACAGGTAGTGTGTCAATGTTAAGTGGAGGTAGGAGTCAGCTTGCATTAAGTCTGAGTGGCTGTAGTTTTTCCCACTATTTGTGGTGGGTGCAGACAGGGGACACACAATTTTTCAGAATTACAAGGTAAGGGCCCCACATGAAGGTGGAGAGGCAGTGGACTCCCCCTGGGACCCAGCTCAGTTGCAACTTCTGTAGTTACACCACTGCTTACTTGCTTGGTAGTAGCCAGCAACACACTATTGTCACCTGTAGAATCTAGTGGGAAAAAAAACCAAGCCCTCCCCTCTCTGTGCATCACTGTATTGGAGATGAGCACAGTCCATGGAGGACATATGCATCAATCATGATGATTTATTAAAATGTTTTAACCCTTTGAGTGCCAGAGTGGTACGCAACATATTGCTTTGCAATGAGTTGCGTACCACTCTGGCACTCAAAGGGTTAATTAACTATTAATAATCCTGATTGGTGAATCCGTCCTACTTGGATTAAGTGCTCATTTCAGTTACAGACACCCATTCTTGGATGCACAGTGCAGTGAGGGCTATTGTTCTTTCACACTAGGTTCTACAAATGACAACAGTCTGTTCCCAGCTACTATCAAGCAAGTAAGCATAGGCTGACTTAGGCTTTTTTTTCCCTGCTAGCATCTACTGGTGACAAGAGCCTGATGCCACTGATTCTAACGATATGCCATCTTTGAAATAGCCTCCTACTATCGAGCAAGTAAGTTAATACTTTTATGGTTGCCCCATACAGTGGCAGGCCCTCTGTCCATGACTGAATGCCAGAATGCTCAGTCCACCCCGAAGCAAAATACGTTTTTTTATTTCTGCAGGGGGATACTTTACGGTTCCCCTGAAGTATTTTCCATTCACTGTGCAAAGGTGTTATGTATTATCATACATTACTCTTTGAATTCACAAGTGTCGCTTGAGGACTCGCCTAGGCACTTCCACTGATTGTTAGAGCCAAATCCATACTCACTGGCTGTGACTACTCCCAGACGATGTGCTAGCATCACTTTAATCTGACAGAGTTCTACTGTTGTAAAGAGAAGTTGACACAAATGGGAAACTGAAAATGCACATAGCCGAAAGTCATGAAACAGCAGTAGAAAACTAAGGGCATGCACATAGTTTTTTTATTAATTTATATGTAATTTAACAATAGGCAATACATATTGCAGGAAACAGAATATAAGTTTACTAGTTGAAAAGTCCATGTACACGGGCAACAGTGCCGGAAGGTTGTGGGGTAGTCATGCACAGTAGAGACTGCCCATGATGCGGCTGATACGGAGCGGGGCGCTCCGAATTCAGACTGCGGTCCTCTCTGCGCAGAGTGGACCGCGGTCTGAATTCGGAGCTCCCCGCTCTGTATCAGCCGTGTCACGGGCAGTCTCTACTGCGCATGACTGCGTTGTTGCAAACTGTTAGTGAATTATTATATAGGATAGTGTAACAGATATAAGGTAAGTTAAGAAAAAGCTGACAGTTTCGAGAGCTCTAAAGAGGAGTTACAAATAATGCAAGGCAGATGCACTATTCCAAAATCCCTAGAAGTGAGATAATAATAGTTAGACAAGCACTAAAACCGAAGTTCCACTTTATAAGCTTATACCAGTTTGCACATACAAACACAGAAATAAGGATTTACAAATTTCATTGTCAGTTTGTGCTCCTCACTCGAAACAAATGCCCAGGTGCTAGGACACAGACTGGGTCTTTTTCTCTCAAGCAAATCACTCCAGTGTTGATGTGTGTGATGTCTCTCATGCAGAAAAGAGGTCTTGTATACTATGGTGCATTTCACTGAAATAAAACTATTTCCACATGTGAACACATGGAGATGCAGCATGCTCCCTCTTTACTGCATTCATGCAAGTAGCACAGTAAAGATGTAGCCACAATGCAGATGTTTCAAATGAGCAACAATGGAGGTTGTGATGATCATATCAAGGTCCAATGAATTTTCTTTAATATTGCTGTTATCTAATCATGTATGGCTGATGCTGTTATGGGCTAGCTGTTAAACATGCACCCACTATCCAGTGATGGGATCACCATGGAAACCCATGGAAGCACTGGAAAATTAGAAAGACAACTGTAATGTGGAGCTGCAATGATGTATCACATATATTCTTTGTAGGAAATGGACCCTTTTGTGTCAGTTCATGTTCTAATTAAATCTACCGCATTTACCATTGATATTACATTATCTAACATCCTAGATAACAGTAAAGCAATAGATGTAGTATATTTAGATTTTGTGAAGGCATTTGAAACATTGCAATAGAGGCTGGTGTATAAAGTAAAGAAATTAGCTCCAGGGGATAACCTTTGTAACTGGATAGAAAATTAAGGAACACAATGTTGTTGTAAATGGGATATTCTCCAATATAGTTATATTTTAGAATGGAATATTTCAGAGTTCAGTACTTTTTAACATGTTTTATAAATGATCCGGAAATAGTTATAAAACCAACAGTCAATATTTGCAGATAACATTTGGCATGCAGGGTAATAAATTCAGAGCAGGATGTTGATGAAGAGGACACTGAGTCTTTGGAGTCAGATGATGCCACTGCCACCAGCATAGATAATCATGATGATTTCAAATATGTCCCTCCCCGAAGACTCTCCTCCCCAGTTACAAGACCAAGAACAAACCTGCGCTCCTCCATACCTATGTGTAAATGTGTGCCATGACTTAGGCATATATAATAATAAAAATGTGTAAATATGTGTCCTAACCAAGATATATATACTAAACTATTAAAGATTGAGAATTTAGTCCATAGTTGTGATAATAATGTGCAGGCAAAATTATCTGCCATATCTGAGATACAAGGTCAACGTTCCACCACCTCAAAGGAGCAAAATGCTTTTATGCTCTTTGAGGGGTAACTGGAAATAGTAGATATGTAATCATGGCCAAAAATACACAATTTTTATCATCAACCTCATCATCATGTCTTCCTCCTAACTCCACCCAGTTAAACCAAATTCCACAGACGTCAAGCCTAAGCAGCAGTGCTTCTGCTTTTATGAGAAGAACACATAGTCCCTCTACTAGTGTTGTTGGTTGTAATGCTGACAAGAATTTTAATAATAGCTCAGAGTCAGGCTTTGGACTCCCTCATTCTGAACTCAAGCACATTCACACATGAAGCACAAATAAAGGTGTGATTGGGATAAACTCTAAACCTTTGTCAGCATGAACACTGGCAGGATGACTCCAAAAAGAGGCCCAGGCAGGAATAGTGCTGTTAGCAGTGTTTTAGATGTACCTGCAGGGAATGGGGCATCTTTTTCATTAGTAGGATTATCCCAGGCACCCATTTCTCCTCCAGTTGTTATAACTGACAATGATGATGCATTGTGGATCTATGTAGGTGAACATCATAAAATCACCATAACCTCCATCACAACTATTGAGAGAAGCACCCCCACCACAGCCTCTACACTGGCTATTAGTATTCAAACAACTAATATTATCATGATAATGTGTTTAGATAAATAAAGTTACTACACAGACCAACGTCCTGCCAACCCACAATTGCTGAGGACTTTGAAAGAATTAAAAAATTCCACAAAACTCATCCAAAATGACATAACTGAATTGGCAAACTTGCCAAAATGTTGGTGATTGACATGCTGCCCTTTTTATTTGTTGAAAACGGGTTTCAAAGAATTTGTCATGTGTAGCGCCTTGCTAGCAGATTCCTTGCCTCAGTTTTTTCTCTAAAACAGCTGTGCCAGTCATACTAACATCTGTTTCACAAACTCTGTACTCTTCACAAACTCACAGCGCTAATACTAAGTCACTCAACTTTCACTAGCTACCTCTCCCTGACACTCTCTAACACCTCTCTATACCTATCTACTAACAAAACAAATGCTGAATTGTGCCAAATTATTGGTCTTTATAGTGCAGGTTGGCAGGAAATTAACGGGTGTTTCTATGTTTCAGGAAATTTCAACTTCTAACAGTCAACATGGCAGAAGTCAACCTGCACAAATTTTGGGATAATATTCTGTGGGAAAAGCAGAAATCTGTAATGCAGCTATAAAATTTCCTGCAAAGAGAAAATTTAACTTTTTGCCCATCCCTAGTATTGAAGCAAGAGTGGATAACATAATGTTGGCACTGTACAAATCATTGGTAGGACTAGGGGCAGGCGAAAAGTGTGAAAAATTTCCTGTATGACTTTTTGTGAAAACTTGATGATATTTCACATTTTCTGCAAAAATTTCCTTCTTTTTGCATATTTTAACAAATCTTTCGCCTATTTTAACACATTTTTCACCTACATTTCCTATAGGTAGTACATTTCCCACTATAATAAGGGCTGTAGTTTAGAAATAAGTGTCTGAAAGTCAAAGCTGTGAGTCCTACAGCAACATATCCCTTGAAAAATGTGTTAGCATGCAGAATGCATTTTTCCTTTGCCCACAACAAAGGAACAACTTCCTGCTTAAATGACACTGGCACATATTCATGATGATGTCAAGTAATAAAAAAAAAAATAAACTACAACCTACAAAGTGGCAGATGTGTATTGTAGTGGTGGTGGTGGGGAACTGGCATGGTGTGATTTGTGTATGTATTTTTACCATTGTCATACGCTATCCTCCTTCTCAGATTATTGACACACATTACTTATCAGTCATAGCAGTGGTCCCAAGTGAAGTAAATGGTGGCAACCCTTCTTCAAATTCCTCCTCCACCTCCTCATCTGTGCTGCTGTTAATATATTTGTCCTGGCTTTCGCTGTCATGTGTGGTTTCTGCTACCTGATACTTAGATGGTATGGTTCATTTTTAAGAATGTTAGTCTCCCAACATCGCTGCTTGATAGCTGTGTCCTGCGGTTAGTGACAATATAACCAGCCACACTGAAAACTCTCTCAGACTCAACGCTTGCTGGAGGACAACTGTAGGTTTCCACTGCAGTACATGTCAATGCTGGCCACACACACTGCTTTGTTTGCCAGTAGTCCATGGGGTCATTGTTTCTGGCTAAAATGTAGCTATCCAGCAAGTATGCAGAAACCATCTCACATGCAGTGGGACCACTTCTAGGAGCTACACGGTGTTCCTGTGTGTCAGTTAACAACTCAAAGAGATGTGCCGCCACCACCACCACTACCAATGTTGGGTTTTTGCCTCCCCTGCTGAGACCCATGAATTGTCTCGTGTTCCAAATAGAATATTCTGGTTGATGATGTAGCTGTTTCTACTGGTTGAAACGCTTTGCTGCCTTCCTTTTCACTATACTGTCTAGATGTTTGTTGTGCCCTCACTTTCTCCCTGTTATCCTCCACAATACAACCCTCCACTCAATCAATAAGCATGTCTCGATATTCCTTGACAGAATGCGATTCCTCAGAGAGTTGCTGCTGATCACCACGACTCCTTGTTGTGACAAACTGCGGACGGCCCTTTGGAAGAAATTCTGAAATTTTGTGTTTGAAGAGGGGGTCCAGCAAAGTGGCGAGAATGTATTCCTTATTGCTTTTAATGGACACTATGCAAGGATCTTGTTCAAAGCACGCTAACATGTCCTTTACCAACTGGTGCATGTCTGTGTTGTCATTCTCATAAGAATTCTCAGCCATGCTCCTCATTTTTTCTGCAATTAAAATATCAGTGGTAGAATTTCACTAATTCCTGCCCCAATGCGACTCGCCGGTATGGTTGCCTCCTCAAAGGGTTTCAGCAGCTCACATACATAGCACATTAGTTGACATTGGCTAGGTGACAAAGAAGCTCCCTCCAAAGCCTTACAGTTTTGCATGGTGTACTCGTTAATGGCCTTATTCTGCTCGTACAAACGCTGTAGCATGTACATGGTGGAATTCCACCTGGTAGTGATCTCTATTTTCTGCTGGTGATGGGGCAGGAAGTTACACTCTTGTATAGAATAAAAAGTATTGAATGGACTACAGGAGCGACTAAAATGGGCACAGATTTTGTGGGCAATAGTAAACATCTCTTTGAGGTTTTCGGAATCTGCCAGGAATCTGGTCACAACTAAATTTAGCGCATGGGCAAAGCAGGGCACATGCACCATACCACCTATTCTCAAAGCAGCAATTATGTTGGAGCCGTTATCAGCAGACACAAAAAGCCATATAGGTCATACTCATCAGCATCACCTGAGAATTCTTGCCCACTACCCTTGTATTTCTCTAAGCTTTTAGAGGTCTCAAACACTTTGTTTTTACTTTTACTGTATCAAAGTTCACTACTACTTTGAGGATGAGTGTTTTGGTGCTTGTTTGTCTCACTATCTGATGCAGCAGGCGGTTCAGCTGCTACACCTTCCTCTATTATGCTATTGCCGGCATCATCAACACCTGAATACGACTTGTTGACGTCTTCAGTGTTCTTCTTATATGTTTCTTTATTTCTACTGGCACTGGTGGTGCTGGAACTAGTTTTGCTGGGTCCTTGACAAACTGCATCGTCCCTTGGAGTAGAGGGATCTTCATAATTTATTGCACACGCTGCAGCAACCATTGCTGCAGTCAGTTTTTGAACTACTACTTTACTTCCACATCCCTGCACTGCTCCACCCCCTCCCCCTTCCCTTGTGTGTTTGCTTGACATTATGCAACTACACTGTGTTTTTTTTACTATACGGTACACAACACAGCTGATGGAGCTGTATGATGCTTGCCTAAGGCCAATCAGCTGGCTGCCGCTGTCACTTAATATATTTAGTTCTTTTTTTTAGTTTGTTTGTTTTTTTGTCCACTCTGTTGTCTTATCACAGTCTGTCCAAAAAAAAAATTTAACTGAAAAACAAAATCAACAATTTCTTTCCCCAGACTTCCCCACCCAGCACAGAGACAATAACAGCAAGATCAGCAAGCAAATACATCCCTAGCTGCCTGTGTCTTGCCAGTCAGTCACATGGAATTTTGGAGTATTTGGCATCAACCTCCTTCCTCCCTACTTCTCCCCAGAGTGCCCCACTGACTCTCCTAATACACACTTACACAGAACAAATGCCCTACTAAAAGATTCCCTAAACTAAACTTCTATTCCCTTCTCTGTCTTATCTAGTTGCTCTCTCACAAACACAGAATGGCATGTTGTGAGAGCCTGACAGTCTTTTATATGGCTGTAGAAAACTTTTGCGTGGTGGAGAAATATTTTTCTTCCCATTGAATTCAAACGGTAAAAAAGGTGGGAAAAAGCGGGAAAATGTCACTTTTCGCAGGAAATTATTTGCCAAGTGGAAAGTGCCATTATTCACCGATTTCAATTTGAGGCGAATCCCTAGGTAGGACCTCATCTCTAATATGCTATGCAGTTTTAGGCAGCAGTTCTGACAAAGGCTACTGTAACACAGCAGAGAGCATAGAAAAGAGCTACACACTTAAAGGGATAGTAATACTTTGTTTTAACTTTATTTTATTTTGTAGGCATTAAAAAAACAAGAAGAATGATATAAGTCTTATCTCTCAAACCTTTATGGTTTAAGAGATATTCACAAGCAAAGTGTCCCCCTCCCGCCCCTTTTACTGATGTAACACTTTTCAGCCAGGGCAGAAGGGAGCTGCCGAGGTAGACTGCAGAGAGGGACAATCTTCAATTAAGATAAGGGAAAAACCTGAAAAGCTTGTCAAGGGGGGCAGGGATTTCATTGTTTTCATAGGAATAAGTGTCCCCTTCTGTTATCTGTCCAGTCTATGGACTGCATTCCACATCTGAGAAGAGATTGTTTACAGTAGGTAAAAGGGGCGGGAGGGGGAAACTTTGCTTGTGAATATCTCCTAAACCATAAAGGTTTGAGAGATAAGACTTATATCATTCTTCATGTTTTTTTAATGCCTACAAAATAAAATAAAGTTAAAACGAAGTATTACTATCCCTTTAGTTAAGGAAATGGAGGGATTGAAGTGAGTAACATTTAGCCAAACTTGTTTTACTCTATAGAAAAGATACTTAAAACGATATCTTTATACGTTGTATAAATACATGCAAGTTCATTACAAAGATCTCTGTAAAAAGTTTTTCATTATAAGGCCTGATGGGCCATTCCTTTTGATTAGAGGAAAGGAAGTTTCAGCTTCAGCAGAAGAAGGACTTCTTTACAATAAGGTCTGTTAAATTGTGGAATTATTTGCCCAGGCAGTTGGTAATGTCAGATACAAAGGAAATATTTAAGAAAAAATACATTTCTAGCAGAAGGGAACATACAGGGTTATACTGTGTATTAGTTAAAACTGTAAGTTTTGATAGACTAAAACCCATCTTGGATAATTCTCATTTTCTGGTTTATACTGTGGCAATGGTTAATGGACTTGCATATTTTTTACCCAAATTTACTATATAAAAACCTCTCTCAAAGCTACACATAAAAGCATAACAAACATATGAAAAGAATTCATGAATACTATTTTATTCAAGCTGCTAGCCTCATCATAGAGGTTAAGAAGAGGGTTTTTATTTAAAGGACAGTAATATGTTGAAAGATATACAGTATGTATTCATAATAAAGGGCATGTTATAAATATTTATTGTGCTTTATAAAATCTCTTCTTAACCTATTCTTAAAAATAAGAAGAGAGTAACACTGTGAATAAAATTACTCATATGAAAACAAAAGGGCACAAGCAGCGAAAGCAAATAAATTGACGAAAAGCTTCTAGAAGCACACAACCCTAAATGATGACTCATTGGAACATGTATTCTGAGATGCAGTGACATTAAATATAATGGATTCCCAAGTACAAAATAACACCATGTATATTAAAGACAAAGTGGACATCATTGTTCTGATTGACAAAAGGGATACAGAGCAGAAAAAAGTAACATATTAAATCACTTAAATGTCACATCTGTTAAAACAAAACATTAATGATAAAAGTAGTGCTTGAGATTCTTTTGGCCTATAACATTTTTTAAAACATGAACACTTTCTATTATTGTCTATCAGGGCTGTTTTTCAAAACAGATTTTTCACAGTATTAATACACTTGTGTATGCATTTTTATGTCTGCAACAGATCAGAAACCTGCCTCCAGCACAGGATCTATATTGCATTCACAGAATTCCATGCATCAACATGCAAATTAAGGCACACAGGTTTTTACACCAATACACAGATATTCAAATTAGGAAGGTGCATGAAGTCAGAAAACAACTATGGGCCGTAGGCACAGAGAAAGCAATTCTGGGGCGAAGTGCACCATAGAAGACAAATTGAAATTCCAGTTGATTAAAATGGGTCTTTTAACCCTTTGAGTGCCACAGGGGTACGCAACACATTGCTCTGCATACCCCTCTGGCACTCCAAGGGTTAAGCCTTTAAATGCTACAGAGGCCACTAACACACTGTAAAGCAAGGCGATTTGTTTATGAAGCAAGGTATACAAAGAAGATAAGGATTCTAGGAGATACAAATACCCATTTAAATTGTAATTTGCCCCTTATGGTGCAGTTGGTTAACTCCAGAATTTTTTCAGATCATCAAAGTCTCGTTGTGGTTAGTGTACTAATCCACCAGCGCTGCTCATTTAATGCACATAGATTTAGGCTTACATATTATGTGTCTGGATATGTAACAGAATGCACAATATTGCAAACCATTGGAGACCTTTCTAACATTCAATGAGTTAAAAGATCCATTTAAATAATAGTGAATTGTTCCCTATGATGCTGTCTCTTTGTCTCAGAATTGCACCAATTTCTAAGTACATCAGTCTTGTTTTTCGTTTCTAATGTTAGTGTCCCAAATTCTTTTCCTAGTTTGCCATCTATTATATGTTAAAGAAATACCATCATGACAAAATAAAGCTTTGATCTGTGCCAGGAAACCTTGCTATACTCTCTGTTCTGCTGTGCATCATCATTACTCTAGTAGATGCTGCAAAAGGTTTTCAGCCGTAAATAAAACTTTATTTGTCAGGAAAGCATATCAGGAAATGACATAATTCTGCAAACTGTAAAACTTTTCTTAATCTTATTAATAGGATGAGTAAACATTTTTATGAAAATACATTTATTGTAGGGCTTTTTCCTTCTGAGTAAAACAAGGGTACTCCCACTGCTGGTAGTTATTACAATGTAAACTGTTGTATAAAGGGATAGTAAACCCATCTAAAAAGTACTAGCTCTATCATGGATATTATAAAAAGAGATTACCTGAGGTTATTCCTATCTCTCAACCTTTATTGTTTGAGAGATATACAAAAATAAAGTTCTCTGCTCCCTCCCCTTTCTCATACGTCAGCTGTATAGCTGACTGCATGAGACTCTGGTCCCGGGACTAGACGGGAGGATTTTCAGCAGAGCCAACATAGCGATATCTAAAAATAAATACTTAATTGGAACGGTCTACAATGTGTGCCTGGTTTGCAAGCACACTTTGTAGTCCATTCCAATTAAGTATTCCTTTTTAGATATCGCTATGTTGGCTCTGCTAAAGACTTGCCATCTGGTTGCGCGACCAGAATCTGCTTCTGACAGTTTTACAGCTCATCAATCAAAAAGGGGAGGGAAAGGAGAACTTTATTTTCCTATATCTCTCAAACCATAAAGGTTTGAGAGATAGGAATAACCTCAGGTAATCTCTTTTTATTATATCTACGATAGAGGTAGTACTTTTTAGAGGGGTTTACTATACCTATGGTGCAGTTGGCGTGCCTCTTATCTTCAACCTTAGTGAATTCTATGCTTTAAAAAGAGAAAAATATTTAACTTATGGGGCATTAGGGAATTTGATATTTTCCTTATAGGGAGCTGGGTTGCCTCAGAATTGCTCCACTTTATTTAATGTTAATGCCCTGTTTATTTGATTAATAATGTCTATGAAGTAAATTTTATTAACATTATTTTCCTTTTTCAGAGATCTGGGGGAGCATTAGCCATACCACTATGTGCTTTCCAAGGTACTGTATCACTTCATGCACCCACTGGGAAAACGCTTTCATTGTCTACCTATGAAGTAAGCAGTGAAGGTCAAAAAATAACTCCAACATCTAAGAAGATTGAGGTGTACCGGTCAAAAAGTGTTGGCCATGAACCAAACAAGGAAGATTCCCCTAACCAGTTTCCAGACACAAATGTGAAAATACATTTAGAAGTCCTAGAAATTTGTGACAATGAAGAAGCAATGGACACTGTTTCAATAATCAGCAATATAAGTCAATCTTCAACTCAAGCCAGGTCTCCCTCTCTGCGTTATTCAAGGAAAGAGAATCGATTTGTTTCTTGTGACCTTGGAGAAACTGCTTCCTACTCACTTTTCATTCCAACGAATAACCCTGATAGTGACATTAACATTTCAATCCCAGATACAGTTGAAGCTCACAGACAAAATAGTAAAAAGCAGCATGTGGAGAGAGACAGCTATCAAGAAGAAATACAATTGTTAAACAAAGCTTACAGGAAACGGGAGGGGGATGGGGACAACTAAAACAGGTGCAAAAGCTTTACCACCACCAGTCGGCAAAAGTTGAAATGCCCTCTTTTACATGGTTGCTTTGCTTAAGTAGTATAATTTTTAATGCAACAGTATAAGTGGAACAATTAGGCACTACTAAATGTGTAGATTATCAGCATACGTCATCACCCATATTTAGCTGATGAGTAACATCAAAACACATTTAGAAAAATATAGTATCTAATTAACCATTAAGTAACACAGATTAAAAAAGTAGTCTTCTTAAAGGACCACTATTTTGCTGCTAGTACTCTTCTGGCATATCAGGTGAGTTGTGGAATCCTGGGCTGCTTTGAACTCCCAGGTGGATAAGTCAGTGAGACAATGGGAAAGTGGGGGTCACAAATGTGAACTCTCCATGGGTGATATATTCAAAAGCATTGGGTTTATATACCTGACACTTGAGGCCATATGCAGAAAGCTAAAGAACAAATCATCATAGGGGACAAATGAAATTCCACATGTATTTAAATGTTGCTTTTAAACCATTGAATGTCAGAGATTTTTACAAATCAATGCACTGGAGAGCTCTGGTATTCAATGGCATAAAAGACCAAATTAAATTAAGGGAAATGTGGAGACTTTTTATTTGGCCCTATTGGGCAATTACTTTGTATCAGAATGGCTCCATTTTAGCTTCCTGCATAGTTATCAATGTGGAATGAGATTGAAGTAGATTTAGCCATGAGCTTACATTTTTAACACAGCTCTTGTGAAAGCCATGGAGTTGTCCAGTGTTTTCTGTTTCTTCTTTTTGCTCTTGAAGTTGCCCTTTACCCTGCAAATAACACACCCTGTATGTATTAAAGTGGAACTATACCAATACCTATAAAATTACTTTTTTCCATCACCTTGGATGCTAGTAAGATCTCCAGTGCATTGTGTCTCAATGTGTTATAGGTCTCCATAGCAGCCAAGTGGTTAACAGAAGACTTAAAGAGGTACAGTAGTCAGGTATATCTGTTTATTTATTTTTGTAATGCATTTGTGGTTACATGTGTCTACTGAGCTCCATTACAGCCTGCATCTCATTCACCCCACCAAACAACAGACAAAATGTTTCAACAGTATGACTTTGAAAAATGATTAAGAAAAGCATATTCCATAATTGCTTAGAACAGTTTAAAAGATCAGATTATAAAACATCACAGTTAAAGGGGAAATGTATGGCTCTTAATTTGTTTAATTTGCATTTCATACAGAAATACAAAGATATGAGTACTGTGGTATTTGGTGATACTTTTTATTATTAGTACTAACAGTTACATATTTTAAGATATGCTTTCCTCAGGTCAAGCAATACTGAATCATACAGCACTCAAGTATATCTATTCAATCCTTTTTGCATTTAACCTCTGCCATAGTCTATATCTAAACAGGGATATAAATTCTACCTTGGAAAGGAGGTAACATTCCATTAGAATCATGGTTGAGGCTCTCTCTCTATGGCAAATCTCATTCAGACTGCTAAATGTCACTCAGGCTATGAACTAAATACAGACTTAAAATGGTGGAAAGTAAACACAGGTAACTGCAGATACTGTGCTGCAAAAATATCCAGATATAAGTAGATACACCGGACTGCTGTATGAAGGCATCCTACTCACATAAGTGCTTCTGTTAAACACATAAAGAGCCACTTAACCCTATTGGTACAATTCCCCTTTGAAGGTTAGTATGTACAGTGGGGTTCCTCATAGCTGATAAGAGACTAAGCTTACATCACCATACTGCAAGTCTACAATGCCCATGGTCCCCTCCTCCCTTTCCTTGAACTGTGAGCTATGCTACTGAAGCTACAGGAAGTAGTTGTGTAGGCAGAAGTCCAGCTGCACAGCTATATACATTTGGAACGCAACAATTAATTTTTCTATACAACAAATGTATTGTCTATCGACTATAAGGTGGACTAGTCTCCTGAACACCAGAGGAATGTACATTCAAGTCTTAAAGGGATAGTAAAGCTTCACAAAAACAGCAACTCCAATGAATCGTCATAGTATTTGAGCCATAGAGAGTGTTATTTCAATACTGTCAAATTTGTAGGTCAAGAGTAATTGGATGATAAAATATCTCCCTACCTCCCCTTTTACCTATTGTAAGCTAACTCCCCTCAAATGTGGAATCTGGTCTTGAAACCAGACAGCTCACAGCAAGGGACAGTCTTCTTACTGTGAGCATAAGGAAAAGCCTGCCCCCCTTGACAGGTTTTTCATGTTTTTCCCTTATGCACACTGAAGATTGTCCCTCTCTGCGAGCCATCTGTACAGTCTTGCTGCTCTGAGGTGAGCAGTATTACATTAGTAAAAGGGGCGGGAAGGGGATACGTTATAATTCAATCACTCTTGAACTACAACTCTGACAGTATTGAAATACCACTCTGCATGGCCCAGATACTATAAATATTAATTGGAGCTGCTTTTATTGTGAAACATTAGTATCCCTTTAACTGCTCTGTACATTGTGGTTTTGAATAGAATAATCACCTGCATTTCATAGACGCAGTACATGTTAGTCTACAATAGACATACAGAACATAAATATAAACATATCAGACTTCAGTATGAAGGATGCCTAACTAGGTAAGTCTGTTTAATAAACAAATTAAGAGTTACTTATTCCTTTAGTTGTAGTTGACATATTCGGAACAAGACACATTTGTTAAACATCTGAACAATTTAATGAACTGTAGAAATTCAAGGAAAGAGGAGAGATGGGTGTTTTTTCTTGTGATGAAGCTACGAACTGTGGTTATCTTTTTAAAACAGTCAGAACATTATTCTGCATATGTACGAAATGCATTAAGGTGATTGAAATCTCAGCACTGAGGGAAAGGTATGCTATGTTATGCTATGAAGTCCCTTTTTTCAAGTTTTAGAGAGCTCAGAAAAGTTTTACTAAATAAGATTCCTAGCATAACATAACATAGTAAATGGTATGACTGTCCTCTGCTGCATTATGTGATATTGCTTCAGTGTCACAGAAAAGCATAATTACCAATAGGACAAAGTCATTACAGTTGCTCATTTCAACAAAAAGCAAAGAAAACAAGTAGTTTATTTTTGTTAAGTAGGTGCTATGAATGTTTGGAAAAAAATAATAAAATTGCAAAGCTTTAATGCCATTCTTGTGATGTCAATAAAAATTCTAAAATCATCACGCTGTATGACAATAGGTATAAAAGATTGCTTTGAATCAATCCAAGTTCATAAAGAGGATCTAACACTTTATAATGACTTTAGGCCATTTTGAAAGATCTTGCCAAATCACCACTATTTACATTTATAGCTTAAGAGCTACTTAGCATTATTTATTTGTCATTGTATGCAAATTAAGCCTAACTGACTGTTGCAGTTTGTTGTGTCAGATACTAATATTGCACTCTCCCTCCCAACTGTCACTTCTGTTGGCTAATATGCATAAGCTGACAAATAAATAAGGCTAATTATCTCATACAGTTTTAAATAAAGAATGTCAAACTTTGATATAGGTGATTTTTGAAAGTTCTTTCAAAATGACCTAAATCATTAAAATGTGTTTTTTCTACTCTTTTAAAGGAAAATATGCCATGCATTCTATAATATTTTCACTAACTAAGCCTAGTTACAGATCTGTATAAATGTGATCAGAAATTATTTATTCTGTATTAATCTTAAAGGGGAGCTAAAACCTCCTAATAATTACCTCCCACATAATTTACTATGACCAGGAACTCCTAAGTGCCCCTTATGAATTTTATCCTTGTCCCCTTGTTAAAGAGATAACATCTTCAATCAGTCCTGGATATCATGGAGGCAGACATGACCTGATCTTTTAATTGTGACCACCATTAGTTCAACATAGCAAAAGAATAAGTTTATAAATGGGAAGAAACCAAACATGGATGACATCACCAAGAAACCACTTTCTTCTGATACTAAGCAGATTGATAATAACCAGGCCCAAGGACCAAAAAGGAGAGATCACTTCTGGTCCACCAGAATGAGCTAAACCATGTAACACTAACAAAGTAATCATTCCCAAAAATAATCTGACTAAATGGACTGTTTACCATATGCCTTCACATCCCAGTTTGCCACTCCTGAGAGCACAGAAGTATGATATATTTTATTTATTTATTTGTTTATGTATTCAAATTGCTGCAGTTTAACAAAAAATACAGCAATACAAAAACACAGAAACAATAATGGAGTGAAGAATAGGAATTTACAAGAGTACCATTCAGAAGGAAAAAGGAAGTGGAAAACACAGCGCTTTCCCAAGTCCTGGTCATGTCCTTTAAGCGTACATCTCCAGCAGCTTATTGACAGTTGCTGGCAGTTTTCCCATTCAAAGGAATAATAATAGGAGGCTGTATACTTACAGAATTGTAGGGGATTCTGGGGAGTCATAAGAATATTTATTTGGTGGAATATTAAATCAATGACAAAAAAATACCATCAGAAATATTATACAACAATTTATTATGTCTGTTACCTAGTTTATAAAAGTTCCAAATGTAATCTACATAGACACAGAGGGTGATACCCTGGGAGATACCAAGGCAGGCAAACAGGGTAAAATAGTTCAAAGTTCCATAGTACACAAGATGTATAGAGCTAAAAGTCTGAGTGGAGGCCCATCCTTTGTCATCCAAAAATTGCAAAGTATTTCCAGAGTCCTGGGCATCAACATCCCTTTTGGTGTCAATACTGTGTAGGGACCATCCATCTGGAGATGAAATTGATACAGAAAGTATTTTACTGTCAGGACTTTGCAGGATGTCACTGGAGGTGGCTATACAAGAATAATTACTTGGTGTGGTAGGAAGTCATTGCAATAAGAGATGCCTGGGGAAGTTGACAAATTAACTGCTTGCTTTTGGAATGAATTGTGTCTTTTTCCCTCAAACAAAACAGGACAGGGCTTAGTATGATAATAATACATATATAAAATACCAATATATTTTTTATGAATAATACTTACAATAATTACAAACAGTATTAGTCTTATAAAAAAACAAAAGAAAACATTATTTATTAGTGAATACTTGCTGATAAATGTATTACTAATATATGAAAGAATAATGCAAAGGACATAGCATGTTGTAAGAATGCATTTACCATACTGTAGTAATTTTCTTTCCTTTAGGAAGAAAAGACAAAACACATGTGAAAATGACAAATAATATGATACCAATTATAACAATTATTATAGGTTTAAGGTATCCTAGGAGACTAAATGTACTACCTGTCCCACCAAAAATCACTCATCCTATGCTACCTAACCTTTGACCTAAGGAAGAAATTAATTTTCCCATTGTAGGGAATACATTTTCAGGAACTTATCAAATGTCTATTTCCAGAGGAAAAGTAAACCGCTAGCAAAACTGAATGTACCATTCACTGTCACATGGGTGAAACCTAGAGTAAAATTCATATACTTTAACTTACTTAAATATGCTGTCATGAAATGTAGCTACAAAGCAATATGTGGGATATGTATTTGTAAGCTTTCTTTGTAAAGAATTTGCTTCAGCAAATGTGGTGTTAGAATCACACCAAAACATTCAGTAGATTGGTTCACAATAACAACAGAAGGTTGCCTAGAGGGAACATTGTAATCAGCTTTACTGCTTGTAATTATATATGAGCTATTGGTCAAAGATTTTAGCTGAATATAAGGCATTTGCACAGGGTTTGCCATTATACGGCATTCAGAACCTTGATCAATGAGGCCACATGGTAAATGGGAAGTTACTTCATCACACACCAAATATCCTGAATCATAAACATTACTGATACTAAGATATGACCATTCTCCACATTTGTTTGAGATATATTGGCAGGGTTGTGGGACTCAAATTAGAGCTAATTGACCAGATGATTGCATTAAATTGTTAATGGTTTCAACCTTCCAATTAGTAATATAAACTTCATCAAGAATAACGAGTTCATCTGAAAATGAAAAGTTACCATTAACCGTTATTAGAATTATTAACTGGCCTATGTGTTCATTAATTAACATTATATATAATGGCTTTAGAGACGTGTCATTATTTCAGATTGTCTCATATTCAGGTATGAGTGCTTACTTATCCATTCAATACACAACAATGAGGTGTGTATTTTACCAGGCTGTAAAGTTAATATCATAGCTGTAAGTTTATTTAATAACAATACAACAGCCTTAATATCATAAGAGAGTGTTGTGATATCTCTGCAGACATTAGAGTTACCATAAGAACTTTTAACACTAATATATCTCTCTTATGCGTTGCATCATTTAAATCTGAAATATAACTGATAATAGATAAAGCATCACTTAATAAGTCGATGAATAGAGAAGTCCGCAATCATGAATTCAAACAAAGTATAAAAAAGCAGAAACTTTATTGTATCGGTAAAAACATCCCGACACACGGACAGACATAATATCAATCCAAGCTGATTCCCTTATGCATTTCGGACCTCAAGGGTCCTTACTCATAGGCAAAGTGGGTGGAAAATCTTACATTTTAAATACACAGGTGAATTACAAAAACCCAACCCCTTAAAGAAACACACACTTTTACAAAAAATATATTTAAAGTGAATGAAAAACTGGTACAAAATAGAAAACTACCATTGTACCACATGGGATGAAAGATATAATTATTCCGAACACAAAGGTCAAATTCCAAATTATCAGCTGAAGTCTCTTTCATCCCATGTGGTACAATGGTAGTTTTCTATTTTGTACCGGATTTTCATTCACTTTCACTTTCATTCACTGTGTTTTTTTATAAGGAGTTTGGTTTTTGTAATTCACCTGTGTATTTAAAATGTAAGATTTCCCACCCACTTTGCCTATGAGTAAGGACCCTGGAGGTCGAAACGCATAAGGGAATCACCTGGGAGATATTATGTCTGTCCATGTGTCGGGATGTTTTTACTGATACAAAAACGTTTCTGCTTTTTTATACTTTATTTGAATTCACGAGTACGGACTTTTCTATTCATCGATATATATGAGAGGAGTGAAGTTCCCATACCCCACTAATTAGGGGCGGTTAGGTGTATTAATATCCCATTTAATATTAGGTTATTTTCCCACTCTTGGGATTCTTTTACCATGATGGCAGTTCTTCCATCAGAGTAGACAGTAGAGATAATTGAGCATGCTAATTACACTATGTATGGGGTAAAACCAAGAATATGCATCAACATAATCCAAAACATATTTATACCCATAAGATGATGGTAAAGGCCTATATGATCTAAGTAAATAACATCAAAGGGCTTATTAGAAATGTATTTAACAATGTATGAGGGCACCTGGTGTTTTGGGTTTTTAACTGTTAAAAGAAGGCTTACAATTCCCAATAAAATGTATAACAGTTATTCTCATGTTAGGCCACCAATATGTTTATTTCAGGGAAGAGAGTGTATTGTCTCTCCCTCAGTTAGGTTGTCCAATACTATTATGAGTCTCTGAGACCAACCTTATTTCTATCACCCTGTAGGGAAAGAACATAAGTGTTATAATATATAGTAACAATACATTGTCCATCTGGTAGATTAGGTCTGTTTTATCCAAGCAAGTATTTAACTCTGCAGCAAGACTAATAGTAGGCTCTTGTTTGGTTTACAGAAATCACAATAATTCAATAAGTACGATAAATGAGTCAATTAGAGTAAATAGAATAGCACCTTATACAGACACAAATATCTCCAGATATATAGTCCACTTGTCGTTGCTGCCACTCTCTTATAACTCTCCAGCACAGATTTTCCAAGCGACATGTAAAAAATGTAAAAAAAAGGGAAGGGGCAAACGCTCTAAGTGTAAAACTGTTTTGAGAGTCCAATTTTACAGAACACCTCCACCTTGATGTTTAACACCTTCTTCTTTCATAGTGCACTGGGACACCGTCTTTTGGTTGTTTCATTCACCTTTTCGTGAAGCCAATTCCCGCCTCAGGGTGCAAGCACCTCCACTGGATAATCCCCAGTGATGGTATACTCTATTGCTCCACCTCCCCCTGTTCCACTCTGTTCCCAGATAGTTCCTCCCAGCTCTGAATGTGATGTTCTTTCAAGAATCTCCACAACGTCTCCCTCTATCTAGGGTTGATGCAGTCTGTATTATATGTAACTAATCTGTTCTAAATGTAACTCACAAGGTGGGTATTACTATGAAACGAGTACTATCATTTATGGGTTAACCCTACTGTTTATTAAAAAATAAAATAAAAACGATATATCGCCTCAGTCATAAAATATAAAAATAACACTTCAATAATAGTGCACTAACTGTGCCAATAGAGAAAATAGATATAGAAATCCTGCTGGCAACTCTCTACTAATTTTTTTTTTTTTTTTTTGGCCTACTTGGCACTAAATTTCCTCTAATGTTTTTACATTTTTCGTCCCTTCATTTAAAACACCCTCTATTAACGGGTCTTGTTTTAGTACTCACCAATGTCTTCTTATAATTTTCTCAATATATTTGGCAAATATACTATACTGAGTTATAAATGGAACTTCTTCTTTTTTCCATTGGGAATTTTGTTTACTTTGTTTATTTTGCTTTCATTTTTCTTTTTACAGCCAAAATCGTGTTCCTAATTTTTTGGCCCTATCAAAAGCTCTACTGACCACTTCTGTGGTATATCCTCTCTCCACAAAATCCTGTTTTAGTTGCTCTACCTTATTTAAGAAGACATCCCAATTACTGCATTTCCTCCTTAATCTGTGATATTGGCTATACGGTACATTGTTTAGCCATCTAGGCAGATGATAACTAATAGCCTCAATGTAGGGGTTACGTAAGACTTCCTTTCTATAGATGGTACTCTCTATTTGTCCCTCTGTAGAGATTTGGAACATTACATCCAAAAACTGAATTTGTTCTGTGCTAATATTATATGTTAAATGTATTCCTCTATTATTGGTGCAGTGACTCTACATTACCTTTCCAAATTAAAATGATATCATAGAGATCCAGACCCAGTTTTGGATTGTGGTAAAAAAAAGGAACCACAGACTCAGATATATTAATGAACCTGTGTTCTTCTTTGATGGTAATACCCCTCCTGAGCGCCCCATCTATTAAGCAAACCAATTGTTTTCAATAATCATCATGAGGGTTGCCACTTAATTTACAATATGAAGTCCTGTCCCCCAGTAATAGGCTTCCCTCCAATAGATACTTTTCTGTGTCCTGTATTAATACAGAATACCCCTTGACTGCTTCTCGGATAGTTAGCCAATCACTGAGGACAGGTCCTTCATTGCTTGCCTTTCTTTCAATGTCAGATTATATTTCTTACACTTTCTATTTTTTATTTCTTTATTATAATCCGCCATTACAAGTTTTGCAAATGACTCTATACAGGATCTCCTACAATGAACAGGATAAAAGCTGGATACACTCCTAAGATGGGAATTAATTATACTGGGATTCTCCACTTTTTCACCTTCTTCATTCATATCATTTTGTAAGTATTCTATTATTTGTAAATCTTAATAAATATTTTTAGGGTTTCTTCGTCATCAGCTGCTGCTTCCCCCTCTTTCTGCTTTTCATCTTCAGCACTCTTATTTACACAAAACTTTTTTATAGTTATTTTTCTCACAAATGTTTGGAAATCAATAAAAAATTTGAAATCATTTGGGGTCGCAGTCGGTGCGAACTTTAAACCCTTGTTTGGTTTAGAACAAGTAGTTACTATAGTTATTGCATATGTACAGCAAACTTCTGACTGACAGCTTGTGCGAGAGAAACAGCAAGCTGGTTACCCAAAGTATGAACAGAGGTACCTAGCTTTTTATGAGCAGGTTTATGTGCAATCACAAATCAGGCTTTTGCATTAAATAAGAAGCTATAGCTTTACATTTTACAATATGCTTTAGAGGTTTCTTTTTTGCATTAGGGAAACCATTGGAAGCTATTGGAAGATCCTTTACAGTAGAACATGCAAAAGAAAAAAATTGGCCCTGTATCAGTTAAAGCTTCTTTAATAACAAAGGTGGGTGCTTGAATTTCAGAATACTGAGCAGAATGGTCACCTGTTGGTAGTTACCCTGTCTGTATTAAAGACATGTTATTGGAATATTTAACTATTCCTGAACCTACTGATTTACTAACCACTTAACAGCTGATCCATCAGTGTAATAGATATATATATATATATATATATATATGTACATCCAATATAATAATCTGCTAGAGAGTTTGTAAAGGCGCAGTCATGCACAGTAGAAACTGCTGTGCGTACTGCAGTCATGCTCAGTAGAGACTGCCCGTGACAAGGCTGATACAGAGTAGAGCGTCCGACTCTGTATCAGCCGATGCGTGGGCAGTCTCTACTGTGCATGACTGCCCCGCGACCGGCTGGCAGAGGCACTGTAGCCCATGTAACGGGCTCTTCAATTAGCACATATATAAATAATAATCATTGGGATGTTATTGTGATTCCCAATGAATAGCAGTCTGTGATGAAGGTAAATTATTTAAGGTTGTAAGAGTTTTGTCAAGTACAAAATTAATTTGTGGATCCTCTAAGAGGATGAGCCATTTCATCCATTGATTCTTAAAGGCATCTAACATGGAATGGTCTGTTTCTGTGATGGCCTCAATTCAATTAGTTGGCCTAAAACACACTGTAGGGCAAAAATTGGATGTCTAAGTCTGTATTCAATTGTCCTACCAGCTAAAAGCACAACGGACACTAGGCCACAGAAAAGGACTCTTGGCCAATGTCCAGTTTGTGCAATAAGTTCCCAAAACACACTCTAAATAGCGTGAATAATAGGAACATCAAAGGAAAAAAGCTGACAATCGGTGCCTGAGATACTTTCAAGCACTGATCATTAGATCATCTGTGTTACACTTTCCTATCATCCAATGTCCGTCTTCTTCTATTATCCATCTTTCATCGCTTATCTTCTCCTTCTATCTCCCTTCTTCCTTCTGCTTTGTCACCGTTGCCTCATGCTTGTGAAAAAATAAAAGAATATTAAATGTTGTGTATCCAAACATAACCCTGTCATCTGTGCATAGTTTAAACAATGCTCATATGACAGGGTTAGGTAGATAGATTATGCATAAATAGCCCCATAAATTCTATGTACTGCCAAATGTACTCTGAAAACATAAGGTTAACTAAAGTGCCCAAATAAATATTAAAAAAGAAAGAAGATAGAAGGTGAGGATAATAAAAAGGAAGATAGAAGAAGAAGATGGATAGTAGCTGACGAGGGTGCTGAAGACTCTGCTGGACATCAGGATTAATGGTAAGTTTGTTTTCAGGGTCTATTGCTTAGTAACATTGGGTACATTTTAAGTATAGGGTTTAGGGCCCCATAACAATACATCTACTAGAATGTAGGTTTTTATTCTCTTTTATTTACTTTCAATTCATGTGTCGGTTGTTTTGAGATTCGATAAGGGACTCTGTGGCCAAAAAAATGGATCTTTGGGGTTAATGCATGCAATTAAATTGCATCTTGAAGTTGTTTTTTTTTTAATTTAAACGGGCAAAAACGCCACTAACTTTATCACTCAACAGGATTTTTTGCCAGCATTTTTTCATAGGACAGGTAATTGAATAGCTTACCATGCTTGACAAAATGCTGTTGGCTGTTTTTTCAGCTGTCGGACCTAACTGAATTGAGACCTATATGTCTTGACTTGGCTAATGGTAACAACAGTAATTTCTCTAAATGAAGATACTTGTTTTCTGTGTGTAAGAACAATAGGAGTTATATCTGTTGAATGACACAACCATATACATACTGCTTCATGGGCTATATTAATGTAAGCAGACTGTGACCTCTTAGGGTCACAGCTACATAGAGATGCTTTGAAGACATTAAAGTTAAGTATAAATAACATGGCATAAATAAAGAGGATAATAATAATTCTCAGTTGCTTAAGGCTGTGAGACCTAGTAATAGATTGCACTTTTTTCCTGTAATCATTTGATAAACTTCTTTCTTGGTCACAATTATTAAATCCAAGGAAAGTAACCGTTTCTTTTACTGTTTAAGATTGTTTACAATATACAGTGTATGCAATTTTAAAAAGAGCAGTTAGGATTTTGTTAAGGCTTTCTATGTGTTCTGGTTCATCATCTTGGAAAAAGTATATGTCAAGTACATAGATTTTAATATTGGGGATATCTGCTAATAGAGATACCACATCAGCAATAAACAATGCAGGTGAATTTACAAAGCTTTGTCCACACATTGTTTTCCCTGCCAGGTAAAAGCTTTAAAGGGGTAGTAATGTTTCACAAAAACAGCAGCTCCAATTAATCTTCGTAGTATTTGAGTCATAGAGAGTGTTATTTCAATACTGTCAGAGCTGTTGTTCAAGAGTAATTGAATGATAAAGTATGCCCCTCCTGCCCCTTTTACCTAGTGTAAGCCACCTCCCCTTAGATGTTGAATCTGGTCCATAGACCAGATAGCTCACAGCAAGGGACAATCTTCATAGTCTGAGAAAAATGAAAGCCTTGCCCCCATGGACAGTTTTTTTAGGTTTTTCCCTTATCTTAATTGAAGGATGTCCCTCTCTGCATTCCACTTTGACACCACCCTGCTGCTCTGAGCTGAGCAGTGACATCAGTAAAAGGGGCGGGAGGGGATACTTTATCATTCAATTACTCTTGAGCTACAACTCTTGAAATAACACTCTCCATGGCCCAAATACTATGAAGATTAATTGTAGCTGCTTTTATTATGAAACATTACTATCCCTTTAAGCCAATATCTGTTCTGGCTGATAAAGTAATTTACATTTTTTATTTAGGGTCCATGTAGAATGGAAGGAGAATATGTGTTTTGCACTGCTATAGAGGGGGTTAATGTATTACTCTTATAATTTAACACCATTCTCCAACTATAGTCTGGCTTAGGAACAGTGTGATCAGCACAAGCAGTATTCATGTAACTGTATTGTTCTTTAACACATCTGGTCTTAGATTCACTAAAGGTCGATGCTGTGGCGATATGATTTTGTTGATGTGTTTGAAACACTTTGATCTAAATATGGATTTTTCTAGATAGGTCCTTAACTCTTTTACACGTATTAAAACCCCCATTTAAATCAGTGTGAATTTTAGGAATGTTTATTTGTCCCCAATGGCGCAGTCAGTTTCCTCACAATTTCTCCAGTTCTATTTACGGCCTCAGACTGGATGGGCGTTATGTATTAAACGAAAAGGAGCAAACCAACTGCACCACTGGCAACAAATACAATTTCCCATTCATTTCAGTTTAGGTTTTAACCTCCAATACATTGCAGCATTAATCCTTTGTGTGCCAGAAACGTATTCAATGCATTGCATTGCAATTTGTTGCATACCTCTCAGGCACTCAGAGGTTTTAACAGTCCCATTTAAATCATTGGGAGTTTGGAGAATTCTTAGTTACCCCTTGTACTGGAGTTGGTTTACTACAGTTGGTTACTACAATGTGTTAGATACCCCTCTGGCACTCAAAGGGTTAAGACATCAGCCCCATTATATTTCCCACAATCCTGAGGTACTTTATGATGCTGCAGGAGCACACTTTAGTCACCCCGGTATACAACTAGTAAATATTTATTATTATTTTTATTAGCAATGTGAAAGCAATTTATTATATCTGGAGTCAATTATACAACAGGAATGTGTGCAAACACAAGGCATAGACTATAGAGAACCTAATAATGTGTTTATTTTCCTAAATTATTTTCCCAAGCTGACCAGAGAAATGCTTCATCCCTTAGAAGGCAAAATCCCCTTCCCTCTCATTAGAGAGTACTCACGAAAATGTAATATTGCAGGATCGCACTCATTCAAATGTATCTTTTTATAATGCATTCCATTCTAAGCATTGTTTATTCGAACAGAGGTATGGCCACATTTCTAATGAATTAGACGTTACTCACAAGGATAACAGCTATGCCCGTCTTTACCCCAAAATATAAGACTGCAACTGTCTTCACTGATCACTAGAAAAGGGGAAAATGTCAGACTGGCAGGGTAGGAGCATTGTGACCTCAGTCAGACATGACTGGTTGATGCTGCATGTTTCCCACAGAGACTGGTTATTGCAATGTGTAGCAAGTTAACAACAATTCACTCGCTTGTATGACTATCTGCCCTGAGGTTCCATGGGCAATCAAGGAGTCACATCATGTTGTGATTTCCCTGCAACTGAACACAGAATTCACAGGTTAACCCTTTAACCCTTTTTGTGTTAGAGAGGTATTCATCTCATTGCAATGCAATATGTTGAATAGCGCTCCAGCGCTCAAAGGGTTAAGGACCAGAGGTGTGTACAAATCATTGCCTTGCAATGATTTTGTATACTCTTCTGGTTCTTAAAGGGTCAAAAAAGTAGATTCCTCTTACCACAGGTTCCGTGACTGCTGACAACCTTACAGACAGCTGCTAGCTAGACTAAGAAATTTGAATGTGAAGAAACATGACTAAGGTATTGTCATTTCCTCAAGTGATATTAACCCCACTCCCTTAACTTCCATCCTTTAATTATCATCAGCCTGCTTTTATTTAACCCCCTATAAAAATAAAACAGATAACATGTTTGAGATGCAGACGTCTACATCATTTATATCCTTGAGGTTAGGCTTATCCCCTTAAGGACCAAGCGGTCCAGGGGTGGGGAGCTCTAGAAGATAAGGGCACTTTTTTCAGGTAAGTTTTCTGTGACCACAGAAAGCCATGTGGGTGTGCTGCAATCAAAAACCTCCATGACGTGCCAGGACTGTCACTGGTCCGTAACACCCAGACAGCTATGACTGTCCTGTCACATCATTAGGCATTAAGGGGTTAACAAACATTTAATAAACTATTCCTAACTAACAAAATGCTGTTCTTACCAAATAGATCATTAACCATTCCATAATATTAAGTTGTCAATCAATAGCACATCATAGCCTCCTAACTCGGTGAGAACAGCATTGAATTTAAAACTGCAACCGTTAAGCATCATCCAAAAATTTTACCACTTCTCCAGCTGTTTCACAACCTGAGCTCATCATAATAAATGTAACCCTATCCTGGCCTAGTCCAAGGACCTGCAAAAGTACTCCCCCTTAGAGCTGTATACTTCGCCCCACCAGCAATACCTGCTCAATACATACTTTCAAGCCAATATTGAAAATATTGATGCCCAACTGCCATCAGATGAACACCATCTACCTTAAACACCCTCAAATGTCTATCTGAATTTTGATGCCTGAGTAGCATCTGACCATTCATTTTAATTGATTTGTACACGGCCTTGTTAATTTTGGATATCATTCTGTTAATGGCCAAAAACGATCACACTCCCTAAATAACCTGGGTACAATTTCAGACCAAACCACCAACATTCTTGGGAATAATGACCTTAATCACAACATATACTACATATTTATCAAAAGCTCAGGACCCCAAACTTTTTCCCACAGAGTATATGATTACAAAACTATAAAACCAAATATATTACCCTCAGAACACCTAATCAAAGTGATACACACAATAGGCTCAGCATTCAACAAATTTGAGGCAAATGTAACAACAGAATCTAGAAGATTCCCAATGCTCCAGTTTCTTAAAGGCATAGTAATACTTCGTTTTATCTTTATTTTATTTTGTAGGCATTATAAAAACATGAAGAAATATAAGTCTTATCTCTCAAACCTTTATGGTTTAAGAGATATTCACAAGCAAAGTATCCCCCCCCCCGTTCAGCCAGATTAGAAGGGAAGTGCCCAGGTAGACTGCAGAGAGGGACAATCTTCAATTAAGATAAGGGAAAAAGCTGAAAAACTTGTCAAGGGGGGGAAGGGCTTTCATTGTTTTCATACAAAGAAGATTGTCCCCTGCTGTTATCTGTGTGGTCTTACAACCAAATTCACATCTGAGAAGAGATGGCTTACACTAGGAAAAAGGGGCGGGAGGGGGAAACTTTGCTTGTGAATATCTCTTAAACCATAAAGGTTTGAGAGATAAGACTTATATCGTTTTTTATGTTTTTTTCATGCCTACAAAATAAAATAGAGATAAAACAAAGTATTACTATCCCTTTAACGGTCCACACATCCAGACTCCATCACACAGCTTCAGTAACAGACCCAAACCAACCAGGCCTCTATGAAACAAAGCAAACAATTGGACTGAGAAAGAGAAGACCCATCAAACATGTGAGGCCAGTAGATAAGTCACATAGAGAGCTAATGGACACATAAAACAAACCAGAACTGACAGAAATGATATTTAAAACCCTTTCCCCAATGTATACAATGTCAAGCCCTGAATAATGAAAGATATGGAATCAGGCCATAAATTCCAATCTGAATATGAGAATGCATATTAAAAAGAACCTATTCAAAATCAGAATTGCATAACTCATTCAAAGAATTAAGTAGACACGGAAAAATGAAAATAGATAGGCCTCCTGTGATCCATATATATGTTCTCAGTATAGAAACCCTTCAAAGCTTGCCTAATAATTTAGGGCTTTGTAATATCAATCCACCCACAGGATTTAAATGAAATAGTTATCACTGCTATGTGCTTTTCAATTGCTGAAACTGACATACTCTTATCACTCACATCAAATAGAAACAAAAATAGAAAATCAACGCTATCCTGATCATCCTGAACACACTGACCAACCTTACTAGGTAAAAACTAGTCTCCCAGACCTAAAAGTAAGGCCTTTATGTAAATGGTGGAATTCTGTATCCAGACAGCTAACTGTCGGATCCTTGATTGCACAGATGTTTTAGGCACTTTTCCAAAAAAACTTAAACCAGACTGGTATAATTCTTCCAGCCATGATGCAGGACATCGCCAATCCAGGCCCCTGGCTTTTAGTACCAGAAGCATTTGTGTATGGATGGATGCATCTAAGTTCACATTAGACAGATCTTTGGCAACCACAGCATTATAAAGTATATAAAATTGTGAGGTTCCTTAATCCCCACAGTCTCCAAGGACACCCTTCAATTAAAATATGTTACATGCAATTTGCCCAAGAACAAGTGAAGTTATTGCAATATAACATTTTCTCTAAGGTCCACTACTGCTCAGATACAGTCTACAAACCATCACAACCTCGCCACCTCCACAAGTGACAGCGTTAAAGCAATAAAGTTATACAGTTCTTCTACTATGTACTGCCTTCCCAGTCAATACCTGCTCAAGCATAATGCAAAAGTATGCCTATGGAATAGTAAACATGCAAAAATGTTTGCAGTTGATATACTGCTCTTTTCTTTTGTTGAAAACAAAGGCTTTAAGGAACTGATGTCATGTGTTTCACCCTGCTGGAATATCTCAAGCCACAGTTAATTTTCAAGGATGGTTGTGCCAATGTTACTTAAGCAGGAAGTTAGTGTTGTGGGCAAAGGACAAAGGCACTCAACCTGCTAACAATTTTTTCAAGGCATATGTTGCTGTAGAACTCACAATTTGTACTTTTGGATAGCCTCCAGAAGAAGTAATATTGGGGTGGGAAATCTTGCAATTATAGAAAACATATGCAAAATATGGCACAGTTCTGGCTTGAAATGTATTGGCAAAAATCAGAAAAAATGGGATAATTGATGTTTTTTTCACATAAAGTCCTGCGGGAAAGTTCTGTGACTTTTCACCCATCCCCAGGTAGGATGTGACATACATGGGTTGGCGATGTTTGCCAACTTATGCTGGGTTGAATGTGACAGGCATGGATTGAATATGTAGGTTGGTAGAGGCTATTGCCTATCTGTGCTGTGGTTGAATACAAGCATGGGTAGGCAATATCCTATAACCTATGCTTTTGCAGAATGTGACATGACTTTGCCAAAGCTCATGTTAATAAGCTAGATCAACTAGATAATCCTACAGAAATTCACCAAGTGGATCACTCTTCCTAGTACATCACCAAGTTTAGTGCATATGGTGATACGTGTCTACATCTCCAAAGTGAAGTGCTCGCCACACATCTCCAGACACACCTACTCTAAAGTGCTGTAACAACCCTAAATATCCCCTATCAGTCCTGGATGTCATGCCCATGGAGGAGGACATTACAGTTTCTAGCAGGACACCAGCACCACAGACTCTGTTCATTGCATATCACAATCTTAGCCATTTAAGGACCAGAGGGGTGTAAAATGCTTTGCTTCACAATGCATTGCACCCATTGGTCCATAAAAGGTTAAGTAGGCTCATGTATAGTTGGAAAAAACTGCTAGCAACTGTCCTGTTCACCTTCATGGACATGACATCCAGGACTGATTGAATATATTCTATCTACAGCAAAGGCACAATAGCAAAATTCACAGGGGTCATTAGGATTTACTGGCAACAGTAACATTGTTTACATGTTCTGGCAACACATTGCATGTGAAATTTTTAGTGTATATATTAAATGTTTTATTTTTTTCCTGTGTTCTGTCACATGATTATTTCTTTAGGAGAATTAACACTGAGTACTAGATCTCAGGGTTATCTTTTCTCTCTTTTTATAATGACTAATATCTCCTGTAGCACCTTTGTTGATTTTCAGTCTATTTAGAGCGACAAGTGTTATTGATGTGCTATTAGTGTGTCAAGATGTTAGGAGGATTAAGAGGTGTTACTTTGGCTTGAGGTGTTACTTTGGCTTTAACCCTTTGAGTGCCAGAGGGGTATGCAACGCATTGCAAAGCAATGCGTTGCATACCCCTCTGACACTCAAAGGGTTAATATTTGCCTTTGTGCTGACACCAGACCTGACTCATGGTTCCCCTCTATGAACAATACAAAAATAATCACATGCCACCATTTAAATACAACTGTGATGAGCTGCAGAGTTCTTATTTGGAATTAACTCTTTGAGTGCCAGAGGGTTATGCAGCACTTATAACTCAGAGCCTGGTACAGCAACATTATAAAATGAAAATTCATTTTATACAGCTTTCTATTAATACTGAATCATACACAGAAAGGAAATATGAAGCAATTCTGAGCAAAGCAACTAAAAAAAAAGCCTCCCATTCATATAAATGAGGATTTCAATCATTGAATGCAATAAAGGTCTCCAAAGCATTACTTCTCAATGGGGGTTATACACTAAGGTGTGATATGCGCTAAGGTGGCTAAAGAGGTGATAAAGTAGAGATGACTTTTCCAGTGTGATAAACTCTCCAGTTCCTTTGTTATTCTATGGAACCTGTGCACTATGATGTCTCAAGTTGGAGAAATCTTAGTGCATTGGCTCCATAGAATAAAATAGAACTTGGAGAGTTTATCACACTAGAGAAGTCATCTCCACTTTATCATATCACACCATAGTGCATTACCTTCAATGGTGTCTAAAAGGTATTTGACTTGTAATAACTTTTGAATGCAAAATCTCCCAGCAGTTTTAGTACCCTTCATTTCCTCAGCCATAAAAGCACTATGACGTATGTTTTACATATAATGTTCCTTAAAATCAAGCGAATTCGGAGACTTTTTGTCCTTTTAAACAAATCACTGAGCTGTTACTCGACTAAGGCTAATGAGCATATGGACAGGACATCCATGTCCGGTAAGAATGTTAAAGTAAAGGCCTGCTGTGTGTTTCATTAGCTGTAATAATTTGATTCAGCCTGAATAAACAGTCACGTATTAGCACAGCATAAAGAACATCATCGGGAAAATGCAGCCGTTATAGATGATTGCAAGCCATTGTAACAAATGGCCTGTGTTTCTACTGGACACTTTGATATATGCTTTGTTACATATAAAGTCAATTATTTTAATTAATTGGTCCTCTTAGATAAACCATGTACATTTCTCTGCCTCAAAAGGGAACAAAGCAGTAAATTAGAAAAACAGAATCTCTATAATGTAGCATTATATAGAAAATTATAATTTTCCAGAATGTTAATTATGTGGCTTAAAGGTCTATATAATATGACTATACATCAGATTAAAATAAACTCATTTAATAAAGCCAAACATATGTTTAAAGGGGATGAATTAAAGCAATTATGTGCTAAAGTAGATGTTGGAATTGATTCACCGATGCTTTGCCTATCACCTATGTACTACGTTATCCAAGCTCATTAATGTTGTGTACATGAAGAGGAGGGCAGTGAGGCAGATTAAGGCAAATAGCAAATGTTCATTACACTAATACATTTTCCTGTGCGTGCTATATAGGAGGCATTAAGGACTTGCTCTAATTGAAGTCTTAATGATATTGGATTATGTGTGCTGGTATGCACTAAAGAGATCATACAGCTGGTATGTAATAAATGGATTGTCCATTCCGATTAGTTCAGCTATGCAGTCAGGCAAATCCAGAAACTTGAGGGTTGTGGCATGGAAACCCTACTGCAGTGCATACCCAAAGTACAGGCTTATCTGTACATCAATGCCAGTGTAGAAAATGAGCTCCAATGGGAGATTCATACATCTCCCTTTAGACACACATACAAACTTTCATAATATGAAACTTCCACTCCTAGCATTGCAAAGCAGGAACATAATGTAGATACCATTTTGAAAATTATACAGCCAGCCCCATTAAATGAAGGGTCATTTTCATTTCCAGCCCTGGGCAGTAAATTGAGCTATAGAGAAAAATGGTTACATGGCTATTTAGAACTTGAACCCTTTGAGTGTCAGAGAGATATCCAACGCATTGCAACACAATTGTCAGTCTCTGAGTAGGGTCAAGCAAGGTAAAGGACTCAGGTTAACCAGTTCACTGCTCCTCTGAGTTCAAGACTGGATCAACAGGAACTAGGAGGCTCGGGAAGGTTCAAGACCGTAGTCAGACTGCAGGACAGAGTTCCCTTTAATCGAAGGCCTCGAGGTCAAGATAAGGTTCGAGGCAGGTTCGAGGTCTTGGGGTAACGATAATGTTCAAGACAGGTTCGAGGTCTTGGGGTATCGATAAGGTTCGAGACAGGTTTGAGGTCTTGGGGTATCGATAAGGTTCGAGACAGGTTCGAGGTCTTGGGGTATCGATAAGGTTCGAGACAGGTTCGAGGTTTATGGACTACGAATCCTCTATTCTCTGCTTGAATCGAGTTTGGACTCGAGGCCCAGGAAACTGGAAGCAGGTAAGGGGAATACGAGTTCCTACACCCTCGACTGGCCGGGGCAGTCACCGGAGCGGCCGGTGATGGCAACCCAAACCAGTCGGAGCCCCAGAGGTGAAGGAACGGTATACTGGAACCAACCTTGAGAGCAGCTGGAGGGACTCTCGTTGCGAGGCAGAAAGTTCCGAATGGAAAGCGTAGTCCGAGAATACTGGGTCAGGCCAGAATCGAATCAGTAACCAAAGGAGCAGGCAAAGACGTGGTCAGGCAAAGCTGGGGTCAAGATCCACGGGCAGAAGACAAGACTAGGTCGGTATTCAGGCAGGGTTCGGTACACGGAATCAGAAAATACAGGAACTCACGACAAAGGTTTCTCTCAGACTTTTGGCGCTAAAATCGAGCAAGGGTTGATGGAAGATCCAGGTACATAAAGCCTACAGCCGCCAATAGGATTATAGGTAGGAGGAGCAGTCAGGAGCAGCATGACAGTGCCCCCCCTTCAACGGCCGACCTCCGGACAGCCTGGAGCATCAGGATGCAGGCGATGAAAGGTCCGTACAAGGACCGGAGCATGGACCTCAGTAGCTGGCACCCAGGAACGATCAGCAGGACCATAGCCCTTCCAGTCGACCAAATAGTGTAATCGGCCCCGAGATAGCCGAGAATCCAGAATCTTGCTGACCTCATATTCTGGATGACCGTCCACCAGAACAAGAGCAGGAGGAGTGGCCGGTTGGTAGAAACGGTTCTTAACCAAGGGACGTAGAAGGGAGACATGAAAGGAATTGGCCACCTTCATGGTTGAAGGTAAATCAAGAGAATAGGTGACAGGAGTGAGCTGAGTCTTGATAGGAAAAGGTCCAATGAACCTGGGACCCAATTTACCAGAGGGCTGCTTCAAGCGAAGGTGTTGAGTGGAGAGCCAGACCTGATCACCAGTCTGGTATGAAGGAGCAGGTTGCCTTTTCTTATCCGCCGAGGACTTATAACTGGAAGAAGCGGCTATCAAAGAGCGATGAACAGAAGCCCACTGAAGATGTAGATTCCGTACTCTATTATCAGCTTCGGGAACATCGGATACCGGGAGGTTGGGCAATGTCTGAGGGTGATAGCCTAGAGCGGCATAGAAAGGAGAACACTTTAAAGCAGAATGGTAACGGTTATTGAAGGCGAATTCGGCCAGAGGAAGCAATGATGCCCAGTTATCATGATGTGAGTTGACATAATGGCGGAGGTAGATTTCTAGGGTCTGATTGGTTCTTTCAGTCTGGCCATTGGACTGAGGATGGTATGAAGAAGAAAAGTTTAATTGAATCCCTAGGCGAGAGCAAAAGGCTTTCCAGAATTTGGAGGTAAATTGAGTACCTCTATCGGAGACAATCTGAGCAGGGACTCCATGAATACGGAAAACTTCTTTGATGAAGACATCTGCCAGAGTTTGAGAAGTAGGCAATCCCCGGAGGGGAACGAAATGGGCTTGTTTCGAGAAGCGGTCAACTACCACCCAAATCACAGTACAATGGTCTGAAGGTGGCAAGTCTGTGATAAAATCCATAGCCAGGTGAGTCCATGGAGACTGAGGAACTGGCAAAGGTTGAAGAAGCCCAACAGGTCTCTGATTGGATGGTTTATTTTGTGTGCAAAGCGTGCAAGCTTTGACGTAGGCTTCCACATCTTGTTTCAAGGAAGGCCACCAGAAGCGTCTAAGGAGAAATTCAGTATTTTTTGTAATGTCTGGGTGACCGGCCATAGTAGAATGGTGTGACCATTTTAGGAGAGAGGAACGAAATCGCTTGGGGACAAATAGCAGATGAGCGGGTTTTCCTTGAAAACGTCCACTAAAATGATGTTGGAGGGACTTGATCCTTTGTACTATAGACAATGATAGAGAGGCCACAATATTATTAGAAGGAATTATGGGTTCAGGAGGAGGGTCTGGCTCTGTAGTGAAGAGTCGGGACAGGGCATCCGCCTTCCGATTCTTAGAACCTGGAATGTATGTAATAATGAAATTAAAACGGGTAAAGAAAAGGGCCCATCGGGCCTGCCTTGGATTCAGGCGTTGAGCTTGTTCTAGGAATTGAAGATTCTTGTGGTCAGTCTGGATTATGACTGGAACTTGGGAACCCTCCAAGAGATGTCGCCATTCTTCTAGTGCCATTTTAATGGCCAATAGTTCTCGATTTCCGGTATCATAGTTCTTTTCTGCAGAACTGAATTGTTTGGAAAAGTAAGAACAAGGATGAAGGCGGTTAGTGACCTCATCCCTCTGAGACAGGACAGCTCCAGCTCCTAATTCAGAGGCATCGACCTCAATGAGGAAGGGTTGTGTAGGATCAGGGTAGCGTAGCAATGGTGCGGACACAAATAGTCTTTTTAAACGTTCAAAGGCCTCTACTGCCTCAGTGGACCAGACCTTGGGATTTGCGTTTTTCTTGGTGAAGGCTACCAGAGGAGCAACTATAGCAGAGAAATTTTTAATGAATCTTCTATAGTAATTTGCAAATCCTAAGAAACGTTGTACCGCTCTCAGAGTGATTGGTCGTGGCCATTGAGAAACGGACTCTACTTTAGAAGGGTCCATCCGTAGTCCTGAGTCAGAAACTATATATCCCAGGAAAGGGAGCTGGGAGGTTTCAAAGATGCATTTTTACAATTTAGCGTAAAGATGATTTTCTCTCAGGCGATGTAACACGGTACGGACGTGTTCTCTGTGTTCGTGGAGCGAGGATGAAAAAATCAGTATATCATCAAGATACACCACCACATAGGAGAGCAAAACATCCTTGAAGATCTCGTTGACAAAGTGTTGGAATGTGGCGGGGGCGTTGCAGAGCCCAAAGGGCATGACGAGGTACTCATAGTGGCCGTACCTGGTGTTGAAGGCCGTCTTCCACTCGTCGCCGTCTTTGATGCGAATCAAGTTGTATGCCCCACGTAAATCCAACTTAGTGAAGATCTTGGCGTCCTTCAGAGCATCGAAGAGTTCCGGAATCAGGGGTAGAGGGTATCTATTTTTAATAGTCACCTTGTTTAGACCCCTATAATCTATACAGGGTCTCAAGGTTCCATCTTTTTTTGAGACAAAAAAGAAGCCGGCACCTGCTGGCGAGGATGAATGTCTAATGAAACCCCTGGCCAGGTTTTCTTGTATATATTCCAACAGGGCCTTATTCTCTGGTTCTGATAGGAGAAAAGTTCTTCCTCTAGAAGGCATGGTTCCGGGCAATAAATCAATTGAACAGTCAAATGATCTGCGTGGAGGTAGCTCTGCTGCCTTTTGTTTAGAGAATACATCAGAAAAGTCTCTGTAGGATTTAGGAATAGAATTCTCAGGGGTTCCTATGCCACCCACAAGGCCAGGTACAGGTATCTCAGAAAGGCAGTTCGAAAAACAGGAAGAACTCCAGTTCGTTATCTGATCAGAACTCCAGTCAATTACTGGGTTGTGGAGTCGAAGCCAAGGAAGTCCCAAAATCACTGGAGAGGAAGGGCACTGTATGACATCAAGGTGAATAGTCTCGGAATGAAGAATGCCGGTCTGAAGAAGTAGTAGCTGAGTCTCATGGGTAACGAAGCCCTTTCCCAAAGGAGCCCCATCCACAGTAGAGACACGCGAGGGTTTGGCTTTCTGGACTAGTGGAATCGAGTGCTTGGAAGCAAACCCAGCATCAAGGAAAACTCCAGCCACACCGGAGTCCACGAAGGCTTTGGTGGAGACCGAGCCTCCTGCCCAACTTAACCGAACTGGAACCATCATACGGTTTAGGTTAGACAAGGAGGTTACATTTCTTATGCTTAGGGAGTCGTCTCCATGGTTCCCTAAGCTTAGAAGTTTCCCGGACGGGTCGGACACTGGCGTAGGAGGTGGCCCTTGAGTCCACAATAAAGACAAAGTCCCTGACTTCTTCGCCGACGTTTCTCCTCCTCGGGGAGTTTCGTCACAGACCCAACATCCATGGGTTCAACAGAAGTCTGCGGTGTCTCGGTGGAAGAAGATGAACTCAGATTTATGACGGCGAAAGCGATCTTTCTCAAGCTGTCGCTCTATTTGCCGTCGATCCAATTCTAAGCAGCTGGAAATCAGGCCTTCCAGATCATCCGGTATCTCTTGATTAACTAGGGCGTCTTTGATGCGCTCACTCAGACCCCTACGAAAGGCAGCTCACAAAGCTCCATTGTTCCAGTCGGTTTCGTAGGAAAGGGTTCTGAACTCTACTGCATATTCAGCCACCGTGCGAGTGCCCTGTCTTAGGCCCAGTATACTGGTTTCAGCAGATGCCTGTCTTCCAGGTAGATCAAATACGGTTTTAAAGGCAGCGATAAATGCATTGGAGTCATCAAGAAGAGAAGATCTGTTCTCCACCAGAGGGGAAGCCCAAGCTAGGGCTTTGTCAGTCAATAGAGAGATTATGAATGCCACCCTAGTAGAATGAGAGTTAAACGAATGAGGCAAGGTCTGAAAATGTAACTGGCACTGGTTCAAGAATCCACGACAATGTTCAGGCCGGCCAGAGTATCTCTCTGGTAAGGGTATCTTGGGTGGCTTGTACCCTGAGGTGGCTCCTGTAGACCCTGTGGCCCCAGGGGGCTGTGGTGGAGCTTGAGCAGGGGTAGATGGAGAGAATGTTCACAACATTTCCATCATAGCATCCAGCTTATGATTGAGGGTTTGTAGTTGTGCTGCATGGGTAGACAGAACTTGCTCCTGTTGTTCCTGTCTGGAGGCTATGAGGGAAGCCTCAGCAGCATCCATTTTACTGGCTTGATTTTACTGTCAGTCTCTGAGTAGGGTCAAGCAAGGTAAAGGACTCAGGTTAACCAGTTCACTGCTCCTCTGAGTTCGAGACTGAACTCTCGTTGCGAGGCAGAAAGTTCCGAATGGAAAGCGTAGTCCGAGAATACTGGGTCAGGCCGGAATCGAATCAGTAACCAAAGGAGCAGGCAAAGACGTGGTCAGGCAAAGCTGGGGTCAAGATCCACGGGCAGAAGACAAGACTAGGTCGGTATTCAGGCAGGGTTCGGTACACGGAATCAGCAAACACAGGAACTCACGACAAAGGTTTCTCTCAGACTTTTGGCGCTAAAATCGAGCAAGGGTTGATGGAAGATCCAGGTACATAAAGCCTACAGCCGCCAATAGGATTATAGGTAGGAGGAGCAGTCAGGAGCAGCATGACAACAATGCGTTGTATACCTCTCTGGCACTCAAAGGGTTAAAATCAGGGGGGAAGGTGTGTCTCTCTCTCTCATTATGCCTTTAGAATCATGGCCAACTCTATATTGCTAAAAGTAAGCATCCTCAAGGTAGATAAAGAACCCTGTTCATTTATATACTACAGCAGAGATCAAATGCAAAGTAGAAGTAAATAGATATATGACTACAGTATGAAGAACACTTGCTAAGTCCATCTGTTACAAAAATTAAGGAACATTTATTCCATGGATATAATCCCCCTTTAATGTGGAGCTGCTGGTTTGTAATAAACAGATGGTTTTGAAAGAGCTTTTGAACTCACCTATATTTATGTTAGATATTTTTATTACAAACAGTAGATATTTAGATTTATTTATCTGTCACTTTATGCGACTGTGCTAGTACTTCCTGGTAGGAAATAATGGTTGGCAACATAGAGCAATGTGGAATGTTAGTATCTGTTGGGAGTGCCTGGCAGATCTGGATTAACTAACAAATACATAAAGCTAAATATCTCATCGTATCAAATGAAAATTCCAATTGATTTTGATGAAATCCTTTGGCTTTAACTACCATCTCTATGCAGACGATATGCAAATATTTCTCTCCGCACCCTCAATATCACCTGAAATACAGCAGCGGGTCTCAGATTGCCTTAATGCTATCTCTTCCTGGATGACTCATTGTTGCTTAAAACTTACCAGGTCTAAGACTGAGCTCCTCATCTTCCCTCCTAAATCCTTCAGAACACCTCCATTTTCTATAGCTGTCGAGGGCTACACAATTTACCCTGTAGACAAGGCCCACTGCCTTGGGGTAACTTTGAACTCTTCTCTTTCCTTCTCCACCCACATTAATGACGTAACCAAAACCTGTCACTTCTTTCTTTGGAATATAGTAAAAATCTGGCCATTCCTCTCTCACTCTACAACAGAAGCCCTCATACATGCTCTTATCCTTTCTCATCTGGACTACTACAACTCTTTACTTGGTCTTCCTACTAACCATATTGCTCCTCTCCAATCAATTCTTAATTTGGCCACCAGAATACTCTTCCTCTCCTCCAGAACGTACTCACCCCACCACTTTTAAAATCACTATCATGGCTTCCCAAAAAGCAGTGTATCACATTCAAAATCCTATTCATTACCTTCAAAGCTCTCCCCACCTTATATTTCATCTTTGATATCCCGACACACCTGCACATCCACTATGACCCCATGCATGGTGGACGACTTTCTGCCTCTTTAACCACTATTGCTGTTTCATGGCTCAAGGCTTTCTCCCTTGCCTCCCTTGCTGCTCCCTACCTCTGGAACACCCTACCACCCACTATTCACTAAGCATCAACCCTCAACCACATTAAATCCATGCTAAAAGAGCACCTTTTAAATATAGCAACAGAGTAATATGAAAACATTATCTCATATGTCAAAAACTGCACTTCCTCCTCTACCAGCTCGTATCTGTATGTCACCCATCCTATACTTAGATTGTAAGCTCTATGGGGCAGGAACCTTTTATACTAATATATACTCACAATATATACTCACCTGTTGTTCCCCTTATGATTGTCTTTATAAGCACTTAATCACCGCACTTATTGTACCCCTTCTATATCAAATGTAAACTGTAAATTGCCAAGTACACTGGTTAGCGCTATATAAATAAAATATAAAAAAATAAAATATACAATTTAAATAGAGGGTTTAGCCCCTTGAGTGCTATAGTGGTCTCCAATGCATTTAGGGACCTCACTAGCATTCAGGGTTTAAAAGCCCCATTCAAGGGGTTAAAAGTCTCACTTAGGTCAATGGGGATTTGGTGAATTTTGTATTTGTAACCTATGGTGCACTTGGTTTGCGCCAGAATTACTTTACACATGCGCTTGGCAAGTAAATTTGTTTGATTTATTTAACCCTCTGAGTGCCAGAGAGTTGTGTACCGCATTGCAAAGCAATACGGTGCTCGATCTTTAGGCACTCAAAGGATTAAGATGGAAATACAGTAATATTTTGTTCCTCTGTAACTGACTGCCCACATTATATCACATTATCTTTCATGGTAGCTATCACAACTGTTTTTCTTTTTTTAGTTAACATGGAGGGCAACAGGTTTTCCTTGAAGAAAATATAGCTCAAGATACAAGTGGAGTCTTTAAAGGGATAGTAATGTTTCACAATAAAAGCAGCTCCAATTAATCTTCATAGTATTTAAGCCATGAAGAGTGTTATTTCAGTACTGTCATAGTTGTAGCTCAAGAGTAATTGCATGATAAAGTATCCCCCTCCCACCACTTTTACTGATGTAACACTGCTCACCTCAGAACAGCAAGACTGTCCGGATGGATCTCAGAGAGGGACATTCTTCAGTGCGCATAAGGAAAAACTGGAAAAACCTGTCAAGGGGGACAGGGTTTTCCTTATGCTCACAGTGAGAAGATTGTCCCTTGCTGTGAGCTGTCTGGTCCCTGGACCAGATTCCACATCTGATGGGAGGTGGCTTACACTAGATAAAAGAGGTGGGAGGGGGATACTTTATCATTCAATTACTATTGAACTACACAGTATTGCAATAACACTCTCAGTGGCCCAAATACTATGAAGATTAATGGGAGCTGCTGTTTTTGTGAAACATTACTATCTCTTTAAGACCTCTCTAGCATTCAAGTGGTTAAAAGCCTAATTTAGATTTCATTATTGTTTATTTCTTCACTATGGTCCCATTGGGGCTGAAGGGACCTTTAAAGCATGTGAGTACCAATGCTCTAATGCTCTGGGGTATTGTGATTATGGTAAACATTAAAGAAGATATACTCGTAGAAGATATTGCTCTGCACAGCCTCTCTTGTTTTTTGATGAAGTCAGTGTGAAGGTGGATTACCAAAAACATTTGGATTACCAAAAACATTTCTAAATTAAAGGAGCAGTAAACTTTTTTTATGAAAAAATATATATTTTTTCCTATTGAGTAAAATAAGGGTACTCCCACTGCGGAGAGATTTATATTTCCAGAGTTATTACAATTTATACCCATGTTTTTTTACATTAGCAGTGCCCTCTAGTGGTCAAATTCTAATTAGATTTCCTGTTAGATTCTAATGGAGAGGAAAGTCAGGAAAGTCAGAGATGCACAGTTCTCCATAGAATGTAGTAGAAACTGCCTGTCACTTCCTGTCAGAACAATCAGGAAGTAAACACAGTAAATTTACTTCCTGGTTATTTGAACTGTTATACATTTTGAATAAAACATCTGACAGCGATGGGAGTACCCTTGTTTTATTCAGCAGGAAACGCTCTATAAAATATGTGTTTTCATAAAAAAAGTTTACTGCTCCTTTAAAGAAAGCTAATACATTATATTCCTCAGTGGCGTAACAATAGAGGTCGCAGGAGTCGCACCTGCAACCGGGCCCGTCACTCTCAGGGGCCCAGCTGCCCCCTGCAACCTCCTTGCCACGTGCCCACAGCACAGTTGATCTCCTGGCAGACAGCGCTCTAGTAATGCAGAGCGATGGGAGATGACATCATCTCCCAGAGCTCTGCAATAATAAGAACCGCGCAGGAGCTTGAGTTGCAGTCAGACGTCTGATCTGTTATGTCACACACCGCTAGACCACCAGGGACTCAAGGTAGGAGGACAGAGAGGTCAGTAGGGGCATTGTGGAAGGGGCAATGTGGAGATGGGGGCATTGTGATGGGGGCATTGTGAAGAATGAGGGGCATTGTGATGGGGGCATTGTGAAGAAAGAGGGTCATTGTGATGAGCGCATTGTGGAAGGGGCATTGTGATGGGGGCATTGTTGAAGGGGCAATGTGGAAGGGGCAATGTGGAGAATGAGGGGCATTGTGGAAGTAGCAATGTGGAGAATGAGGGGCATTGTGGAATGGGCATTATGGAGATTGAGTGGCAATGTGGAAGAGGCATTGTGATAGGGGCATTGTGGAAGGGGCAATGTGGAAAGGGCATTGTGGAGATGGGGGCAATGTGGAAGGGGCATTGTGGAGAATAAGGGGCATTGTGATGGAGGCATTGTGGAGAATGAGGGGCATTGTGAAGAAAGAGGGGCATTGTGATGGGGGCATTGTTGAAGGGGCAATGTGGAGAATGAGGGGCATTGTGGAAGGGGCAATGTGGAAGGGGCATTGTGGAGAACGAGGGGCATTGTGATGGGGGCATTGTGGAGAATGAGGGGCATTGTGGAGAAAGAGGGGCATTGTGATGGGGGCAATGTTGAAGGGGCAATGTGGAGAATGAGGGGCATTGTGGAAGGGGCAATGTGGTGATGACGGGGCAATGTGGAGAATGAGGGGCATTGTGGAAGGGGAAATGTGGAGATGGGAACATTGTTGAAGGGGCATTGTAGAGGTGGCCAATGTGGTTGAGGGAGGCCAATGTGGTCAGGGGGGCCCATGGCAATTCTTGCACCAGGGCCCGGTGGCTTCTAGTTACGCCTCTGATATTCCTATAGAGATAATGGGATTATACTCTAATGGTAAAATGATTTATTGATTATAGTCTTCATTGTTAACATATGGTACAGATGAAATCCTAACTTCCCTATACATAGTGTTTCTTTCCTTATATACCCCAATGTTTCTCTTTAAGTCATGTGAAAATACTTTCCAACTTGTGACTAGATCATGAGTTGGCAACCTTTAGCCTCACAGCTACTGGAGACTAAGACTATTATCATCACAATACAGTCAATGGTTAGTTGAAAATGATGAAAGCTATAGTGACCAACATATGGAAAGCCTAAGGTTGACTTCCCCTGGAGCAGATGATATAGACTTATATCCACCCTAATATTACACCATCCAGAGAAGGAAATAACCTGGTCAACAGATGGATCTAGGGCTGCCATGGCAAAACTAATTGGCACTCATGATTTCCCACTCTTTGAGCCATTTCACTTCATCTTGAGCATTATCTGTGTTGTAGTTAGTGCTTCAAACATGAGAAATGGGCTCATACAAAGGGTTTATAAGGAGTGAGTCTGCTACACTGTTGTAATCTTGATAGAGGCTACGCTGCTAGCCAAAACGTAGATTCCAATAAACATGTAACAGCATTTTACAATCAACTGAAATCCTGTGAGTGCCATCTCTCCTCCAACATATAATCCAACCAGGATTAGACATACAGAGTACTGTTTAACATACATATTCACATTGTATGTCTTCTTAGTCACACACTATCGCATACTGTTTTATATTGAAGCTGACATGAAATGACTCCTGGTTACTTGTATATAGTAGTTTTTCATCTGCAGCTTGTTATCCTTTCTCTCGGCTTTCTCGTCATATATTCAAGTATGGAACAAATCTGAGCCTTTGTTATCTGATGCTGTCATATATTTTATATGGACATTTTGAGTGTCTATGGTAAGTTTTGTGTCATAGGACAGTGCCTATATGAAATTTTCATTTTAAGTACCTTCTTATACCACTGTTTGTAGAGCACAGAAATGTTGTATTGTCTATGGCATGGCATCAATATTAACTCTTATGGTTTTGGTTTCCATGGGGTATTCATTTTTATTTGCCATACAATTTGAATCTTATTATTACTTGTGTGGGTATTTTGGTAAGTTTTTTTTTTGGTGTAGTTTACATTGTCTGTAATATTGTTTAATATATATATGGTGGTAAATCAGATATGTGGGGCACGTTAGTGTGTGTAATTGGAATTTTTTCTGATCCAAATTTGCTTTGGTGGTCTTGGGGAAACCTAATGCCTGCATAAGTATTTATGTGAACATTGGATCGACCTGTATGTGTGGTTTGTGGTGTGAGTCCATCCCCTGTATAACTGACAGCAGATGTATTCTTATTGGCTACTGTAGGGGTGATGACAGCACCTGCAGTCACCTTTCTGACTGCAGGTGATGATGTCACTAGCCTCTTTTGGAGCCCAGTAAACATGCTCTCAGCCTTTATATAGATGCTTTTGTATTACAGTCAATGTCTTGATAAAGGTCTTATGACCAAAACATCAACCATGTTCTCTCACATGTCCAAGAATTAATTATTAAGTGATAATTGTTATCACTGTGGACCTGTCACAACCCAAGCATGAGCAGGAGAGGAATATCCCATCAGGGATCAGGCCGGCCATTCCTGGTCTGGTGAGGAGATCAGATGATCTCACCCCTCCAGCCCACAATGCTGTGCATGTGAGACAGAGATCATTTACCAAAGCTGGTAGAAGATTGTGTCCTCTGATGGTATCTGTCCCGCCCTCAAGGACAACATAGCCTGCTAAGTCATCATTGGGGGAGGGACAGTATAGATCAGAGGACACAATCTTCCCTGCTGCAGCAGCTCTGGTAGTGATCTCTGCTTCACATACACAACAATGTGAGCTGGAGGGGTGAGATCATCTGGCCCCTAAATACCTAATAGTTTAGTTTTGCATTAATTCACATTAACCAACTGTAAGCATTGCTAAAGAGGCATAAATTATGATCTGTTAACCCCTTAACCCATTGTATGCTATAAAGAAGTATACATTAGCAGTTATTAACCCATTGTATGCCAGAAAGGTTTACAGAAATGGTTTATTATGTGATTAACCCATTGAATTCCTCATAGGTGCACAGGAATTTGTACCAGACAAATTAACCCCTTGCGTGCTAGAGAGACATAATTCATCAGTAACTGACCTCTTGTATGCCAGAAAGGTGAATAAAGGTGTTAATTACTTTCAAAGTATCCTCTCTAGCACACAATGGGTTAATCAACAAGGTACACATTCCTGTGCAATGTGCTGTGCACCTATGAGGCATTTAGTGGGTTAATCACAGAACAACACATTGCTGTAGACCTCTCTAGCATACAAGGGGTTAATAGCTGATAATTTTTGCCTGTATAGAATACAGTGGGTAAAGTGATTAATATATATGACCATTTATGCCTCTCTAGCGATGCATACAGTGGGTTAATAAGAATGTACAATACAGTGAAGTTAATGAATGTTTAAACTGTTATATAGGACCCAGAAACTTTGCCTGATCATGCACTGCCAAGTGGGCTGTAGGCAGAAAGAGAGAGAGGGTAATATGCTGCTGTCATAGTGGTGCACAATGCAATTCTGAGCAATGTATTGTGTGCCCCTCTGGCAATTAAAGTGTTAATATATACACACAGAATGGAATACCAGCTAGTGGGCCAATTAAAAAAAATCCCCTGGGCTGGTATTGCACCACAATCTGCCTCTGCATTTTCCTTTGCTCTTCCTGTGCCTAGAGTGATACAGCTGCACATCACTGATGAGGCCCACTAAACCTGAAATACACTTCTGGGCTTTTGCTGTGTCTCTTATGTAGAATTGCCTGTAGCCAGGACCAGTGATATGAATATTGATTTGTATCCTCTGTATTAGTACAGGAGAGAGAAAAATGTGGCTGAGCAACTGTTATCCATTCTCACTGTGAGCTTCTTACATCTTTTTTGTGTCTATGAGTGGAGTGACACAATCTCTTTTCCTCTACTTCATTCTATATGTGTCTTGTATTTATGTCCACATGGAACAAACATTAAATGCTTAATTATCCCACTGCAGCCCATGCACATTCATTACAGATAAGGAAAACTATTTGAATCTTTTTTTTGTAGACAACTTTTTTTCCTCACAGTCACAATTTCACAAAGCTCTTGTTGCAGTGATGACATCAACCACACAAAAATAAAGACACTAAAGCACGTTTATTTTGTGTTTCAAGCATTTATTAATTAAGCAAAAGGAAACACTTCATTAAACATGTCTTAAACTAGACATTTATTTTAATTAAAAGTATCTGAACCTTTTACTGCCCCATTAATCTTGCTTGTAAAATTAATATTTTGCAGATAATGAAAATGCAATTATAAAAATCTTAAATATATATCTATTTATTACGATGCTAGAATTCAGATACACATGACCATGTTCATTATATTCACACAGCCATCCTCACTGGCATAACAATAATTCAGCGAAGTATGATAAAGCTACAATGCAATTTTTCATGAGCTCGGAATATATACATTCCAATCACAAGGCTCTTCCAAGAGAATGATAGTTGTAAAATGTCAAATGCTCTTAATGTGATTTAGTAGAAAATATAGAATGTAAATGCAGTGTTTATGCAAGAGGTATTGGCCATATAGACAGAAGAATAAGTATGAATGCGTAGGTTAGAATAAAAATATAGTATGTAACAAATTTTATTGATGGGGTCCGTTTATAAATACATATCAGAAGTTCCACTGTTTTTCAGATATAAAATGGTACTTTTTAATTCATCATTCCAGTGCTGTAAAATTATCTGACCTGCTCCATAAGTTGTGGGTATGCAAATTCAGAATGAGACAATGAGTTAAGTTCCATAGTTTGGCAATAAAACAGCTAAAAATAGTAAAAACACATGTCGTTATGGCTATACTTCCCTGTTCTATAAAATTGTTAGATCCAGTATCATTACACTTATCCTCTGCCTTTAACAATCTTCCTTAGCATACTGATAAGGTCAAAGATATGTTCAAATCGCATATAATTATTATTCTGAAATCCAGCAAAAATACTTTAAAGCATAATTTTTAAAAATATAAAGTATGGAATAGAAACAGAAAACAGGCAATTAGGCTAGCTGAAATGAAAATGAGAAACATTGCAAGGAAAGCAATCAAAATAGTAAATATTTCTACATGTATATAAATGGCAAAAAGATTAAGGTTAATATTGGCCCCTTAAGACTGAGACAGATGACTAAATTAGAGAGGTTAAGGAAATAGCTGACACCTGAAACACATTCTTTTGTATATACAAATGAAGCAATAATTGCAGGCTTTGGGCAAACGAGAATTACAGAAATTCCTCCATCATGTACGTGGCTTACTGAGGACAAAGTCTAAGAGAGGCTGGAAAAGGTTATGGCGAATAAAGCACATGGACCTGATGGCATATAACTAAGGGTCCTTAAGGAACCTAGTTTAGTAATTGAAAGACTATTATGCTTTATAGTTATTGATTCACTTTCATCAGGTGTAGAGCCTTGTGACTGAAGGAAAGCACATGTAGTACCATTATTCAAAATGGGGCAAAATCTAAACCAAAAAGGATAGACTTGTGAGTTTGACTTCCAGGGAAATATCCAACTGCCTTTTGGAGTCAGGAAGGAATTGTTTACCCATTTGCGGCTTAATTGGCATACTGTTGGGGTGAGAGTAGGAACCATGTATGAGAGAGAAAAAACAGCACAGAAACAAAACAGCAAAGTACCAGTAGAGATGGGCAAAAAGTAATTTTTTCCCTGGAATTTATGATATCCTCCATACTAACAAACACATATTTCTATTTTTTTTCTTGGAAATTCATGTGCATCATGAATACATAAAATTGCCATTGTTTTTGTTACCATTGTTTAATTTGCCATGAGAACTTTGCTGTTTTTTATATGGCTGTGACTATTTCCACTGCAATACTACTGCTTCTGAGTACCAATCACTTGTTTTTGGTGGGATGGACAAGAGGCATAATGACTGATGCTACATGATTTATATGTGTGCTCCCAGGGTTCCTACCTCTTAACAATTTATTCAAACACTGTGCGCATTGCAGATTTTGACACGGTGGCGCTTGAGAAGTGCAGAGATCTCCTTACTTACAAGGAATCCCTTCATTGGAATGGTCTAAAACGTGTGCCTGGTGTTCAGGGATTCCTTGTAAGTAAGGAGATCTCGGCACTTCTCAAGCGCCACCGTGTCAACCGACACGAATCTCCTGCTGACAGCTTCACAGCTGTCAGTAGGAAACAGAGAACTTTAAACGCCCGTATCTCTTAAACCATAGCGGTTTGAGAGATACTTTTTTTGTATTTAGATCAGTTTTTTAAGCTCTTCTAAATGCAAAAAACTTTTTTTAGACATTACTAACACTTTAACTATATATATATATATATATATATATATATATATACAAACAAACAAATCTGCGCTCCTCTATATACTGTGAATGATGTGTGCCCTGTAATGGGCATATATAATAATCCTTAGTAAATCTAAGTGAAATAAGTGAGAATTTATGACAGACGACTTACCTGGTAAGTCCAGGAAGTCATTCGCTATAATGGAAAAAAAACAAACCCCTGTCATTAAGGGGTTAATCCACAAATTGGACAATCCGTGTGTAAGCTTACCAACCACACCAAGGTATCTCACTGTATGGGAAGTCCTACTCTAATTCACCTACAAATACTATCTAAATTAAAAATCCCTGAAGAAAGATATTATTTTGAAATGCGTTGGAGGGGACCCTTTAAATAATATTTTGATGTTTTTATTATTATTTGTGGGTCCCAGTGTAGTGCAATTAAAAACAGCAGACATACAATAAAATAAAAGAGACAGATAATTGGCTAAAAATACGGAAAGGGTTTTTTAAATGTGGCATTTGTATTGGGTGTAAAATTTGTTTTAATAATAGGAATAGGAAAACATTTAATTCAAATAAAATGAAAGAAGAATATGAAATTAAGACAGTCATAACCTGTAATACAAAAGGTGTAATCTATGGTATACAATGTAATTGTGGGAAACAGTATATTGGGAGGACTAAGAGATGTATGAAGGAAAGAATTAGAGAGCATATATATAATATCAAAAAACAATTTAGGAAACATTGTCTGTCTGCACATGCCGTAGAATGTCCTCTCTTCAAGTTAGAGGAGATGACATTCTATGGCATAGAAATAGTTAAAAGAAATTGGAGAATGGGTGATTTTATTATTTTTATTATGTCCAGGAAAGAATCAAAATGGATCTATGAGATGCAGACATTGCAACCATGGGGACTTAATGCGGAATTAGAGATTTTCGGCTTCTTATATATATTTTTTTTTAATGTGATATGATATATTCAAATATTTGAATCACATACAGAGCGTGAAATATTCAAGTGTTTGAATTCTATGCAGAACTATTATTATATAATTATATTGTGTTGTATATGTCCTGCAGTCATTTGTAGGCATACTATAATTATTATACATATATATATATATATATATATATATATATATATATATATGTGTGTATGAAGGTCGAGTTATGGAGACACTGTTCATTTTTTGTTATTATACCATATTACAACCACGGTTTATGATAGTATGAGTTGTAAATCTATGCGACCATATCATATGGTTGCGTGGAATTTTTAAAGGTGATTAGATTTTGAACAATAGTTACATTTTATATGTTTTGTGATTGAATGTGACTGCACCTTTAATGTTTTGGGATTGAATGCAACTACACCTTTAAGAGATAAGAAGTGTGTTAGGAGGGAGGAGTTGAGACAGGTATATAGGTATATCTTGTATATGGTAGAATACACTTTTTCTCCCTGATGAAGAAATCGGTAGATTTTGAAACACGTTGGAGGAAGACACAATAGAGATACGGAGATATCAGTTGATACGTGTGATACATTATATATTGGGATCAAAGATCAAGAATATGAGAATCTGATTGTCAAATAGATGAACAGGATTAAACAGAATTGGTGCGAATTTGAAACAAAGGAAGATGCTGAGATTACATCTTCTGATTGTTGGAACAGGAGCAAGATCTGAAGCGGGCATAGGCTCGAGTCTGGCAGGAGAGATTGAACGGAGCTCTGTGCAGAAGTGGTGAGATCGTTCTTTTTATATATTTTGCCTATATCAGTATATTGAATTATACAGAAGGATAATCTGGTCCAGTTTGTAAATATATTGGGCTTTCTTTTCTGAGTAATCAGATAAAGAGGTTTGGCAATATATAACTTACATAACTCTCACATACCAGTGAAGAAATATATGCCATTAAAATCTTTCTATGTATAAATAAAGAATAGATCAATGCATACAAGTTCCGACAATAATAAAACATCGAATTTGAAGTTCCAATAACAACGGAACATTGGATTCTAAGTATTAAACGGATTGGTTAACCGCAGCCACCTTGTGGATACATTATACCTAATTTTAGATTAAATCTGATGTTACTATTTGACTCAGACAATCACAGTGTCATTAAAACCCAATATAGAGTTGAAATAAGATCTATGAAATGGATGTCCATATAACATTTGAAGAAAGAACGTCTAATACATTTATGGACATATTCTCCTTTTCTCGTAGTGTCTTACACAAATAGGGAATTTTTTCTTTTTTATATATTTTTACTATCGATCGTTAGTGTTTTTAAGAGAGTGGAAGAAGTAGGGTGTTTATTACCTTCTCAGTGTATCATAGCAGGGTTACATCTCAGACCATAGTCATTTCTGGTGTTTCCCTCATGTAAGATGGCCATATAGACGTCCAGGTTAGCCTGGCTGCTTTGAGTCATCTTTTCATTTGGGATATCTTACCAGTTATGTTGATGAGCCTGAGAGTACCACAGCGGTGAATCATTGAGAAGAGTTTATTTTATGGTGTAGTTGCATTTTTATAAATATTGATGTATGATTCTAAATAAGATAATTAATTTTGTAATTTGTGGATTGCATTTTTATAGTGCTTATTTGTACATACTGTCCCATTCTGATATGATGGGTAAAAGATTGGAATAGTGTGGATCATATTATTTAGAATATTGATTGGGACACATTTGTGATCCCTTGCCTGGAGTGATAGGCAGAGAGACCACGAATATTTTTGTTTCCATCATTTGGTATGAATATTCAGTTAATTGGATAGGATTTTGCGTGATTTTTTAATTTTGGAAATATATCGAAAGTCTTGTGAATTTTCTGAGTAAAATATATCCAGATTATATTTTGTGGTTGTGGTATATACTTGGTCCAGCAAATATCCACATACTATCTGTCTGAAGCACCAATTGATATTATTATTTTATATAGAAGGATAGCATTAAGCACAGCCATCTAATCTTAGGCAGCTAGACTGATATTTTTTGTCTCAATCCTACATAATAGCGCTACTCTAGTTGATATTACTTTTTATAAAATAAATATTATTTAATTTCCCAAAGGCATAGTATAAAAGGGGCATGAGGGTGCCTGTGTGGTGGGGTGCGGGGGAAAAATTAGTTGAAGGGGGATGATTTTTGGGGGGCTTGTTTACTGGAATTGGGGGGCAGTTAATAAAAAATAAATACTAAATAAAATAAAATAAAAACCATAAGACATGGTATAAAGGGGTCTGAGGAGGGTGCCTGTGTTGGTGAATGAATTAATCATTTGAGCAGGGAATTTGTTTTTGGGGGCTTCTTGACTGCTATTGGGGGACAGTTAATAAAAAAATAAAATATGGAATTTGTATTTAAAGTTATAGAGACAGGAATCCCTTGACATTAGCTGCCACTGGGGTGGACTGATACTTGACTTGATAGAGTATTTTGTAGAGGATGATTTGTTTAATTTCTTGTTAGAGGACCAAGTCCTGAGGAAACATTGATTTGTACGACTTAGGCTTGTTTGGCACAAGGTCTAAGGAAACATTGATTTGTAGGACTTAGGGTTGTTAGAAACAAACCCAAAAATTGTTTATTTTTTGTAGGACTATTTTTTTTATTTTATATATTTTTTATTTTTCAAAGCACAAGCCCTGAGAAAAAAATGCTCTACTGGCCTAGTGACAGCATGTCATGTTGGCCAGTAGCCACTGGCCATTGTCAAATGTCCTGAGTTGCAACTGCTGTTCATATTGCTGCTGCTGAGTTGTTTAAGCAGCAGGATGATTAGGCAGCTGAAAGGGAATGGGATCAACAATGGAAGGGAATGGAAGATGGATGATGAAGGTTCCACTTGCCATGACTGGCTCCAGTGATGCGCCTGAGGCAGTAACAGAAGAATAATTAGCCCCCAGTATATGTGGAGAAAAGAAGACGTTGGCCATTAAATCTTCTCCACCTGCCCCTCCTCCAAAATTATGGGTCCGTTGTTATTAGAATATATATTTTTCCCTTGAGAACAGGAACTGTGGCTTCCATCAGCAACTGCAATGTGCACAGTGTGTGTGTGGTAAATTACATCTAAACACCATGACACCCGAAACCAAGTACTGCCGCTGTCAAGGTACCCCTTGTCCAGACCCCGCTAAGGACACATGACAAATTGCTGACAGTTTAATAGTAATGATGAACCCTCCCTGCCAGAATCCTAGCATATTCTGCGCAATGGAATCTCCTCAGATGCCACCTGATGAGTTGGTATTGATTCTCCTCCACCACACTGGCATGTGTGGTCAGTGCTCCACACACAGTGTGCAATGGGTAGAGATGAACTGCCCTATCCTAACAACAAAAGAGTGGCTATCATTTGGCAGGGGAGGTAACGATGAATGAGGTGGATTGGCAGGAGATGTACTTGTTCCCTAGAGGAAGAAGGTGATGATGATGGTGAGCTAGTTGTTTTGCTCATCATTGAACATCCAGTGTCTGTCTGGGTTTCTTTATTCTTCCTTCTCTTTGATCTCCACCTTTCTGGAGAGTCAGGGGGTACAGTAACAGAGGTGCTAGATTTCTGTAATGGGTGTTAGGATTTAACATGTTTGACATAAATGTCAAGGTGTCTGTGTTTCATGTGTGTTATCAGAGAGGTTGTGCCAAGGTGTGTTCCCTCCTTTCCCCTTCTAACTAACTTGTCACAAATTTTGCACTGTACCATTGTTGATGATGACTGCATTGTGCCTGCCAGAAGAGAATAATAGTCCCACACCCATGAGTTCTGGGAGGAGGGATAGGGAACAGGTGGAGAAGAATTGCCTCTTTCTTCTTGTCCCCCACATTCCCCTTCGCTTTTTATGGCAGCGGATAATGTTTCTGCTACTGCCTCAGATTTAGCACTGCAACTAGGACCAGGAGTATTGCTGGCGCTGGCAAGTGGAACATGTCCTAGTCCCACATTACTTGTTGACTAGTGTTGAGCGAGCACCCCGATGCTCGGGTGCTCGGGTGCTCTGACCGAGCACCCCCTGAGGCTCGAGTGCTCGGCCGAGCACCCGAGCCCCTTTGAATTGAATGGGGCGACACGAGCATTACACCAGGCACCACCTGCTCTGATGAGGGGAGGGTGCCTGGTCAATGCCCCCCTTCATCTCCGCAATGTCCCCCTTCATCTCCGCAATGTCCCCCTTCATCTCCGCTATGCCCCCTTCATCTCCGCTATGCCCCTCTTCCACAATGTCCCCCTTCATCTCCGCTATGCCCGTCTTCCACAATGTCCCCCTTCATCTCCGCTATGCCCGTCTTCCACAATGTCCCCCTTCATCTCCGCTATGCCCGTCTTCCACAATGTCCCCCTTCATCTCCGCTATGCCCCTCTTCCACAATGTCCCCCTTCATCTCCGCTATGCCCGTCTTCCACAATGTCCCCCTTCATCTCCGCTATGCCCGTCTTCCACAATGTCCCCCTTCATCTCCGCTATGCCCCTCTTCCACAATGTCCCCCTTCATCTCCGCTATGCCCCTCTTCCACAATGTCCCCCTTCATCTCCGCTATGCCCGTCTTCCACAATGTCCCCCTTCATCTCCGCTATGCCCCTCTTCCACAATGTCCCCCTTCATCTCCGCTATGCCCGTCTTCCACAATGTCCCCCTTCATCTCCGCTATGCCCCTCTTCCACAATGTCCCCCTTCATCTCCGCTATGCCCGTCTTCCACAATGTCCCCCTTCATCTCCGCTATGCCCCTCTTCCACAATGTCCCCCTTCATCTCCGCTATGCCCCTCTTCCACAATGTCCCCCTTCATCTCCGCTATGCCCGTCTTCCACAATGTCCCCCTTCATCTCCGCTATGCCCCTCTTCCACAATGTCCCCCTTCATCTCCGCTATGCCCCTCTTCCACAATGTCCCCCTTCATCTCCGCTATGCCCCTCTTCCACAATGTCCCCCTTCATCTCCTCTATGCCCCTCTTCCACAATGTCCCCCTTCATCTCCGCTATGCCCGTCTTCCACAATGTCCCCCTTCATCTCCGCTATGCCCCTCTTCCACAATGTCCCCCTTCATCTCCTCTATGCCCCTCTTCCACAATGTCCCCCTTCATCTCCGCTATGCCCCTCTTCCACAATGTCCCCCTTCATCTCCGCTATGCCCCCTTCATCTCCGCAATGCCCCCTTCATCTCCGCAATGCCCCCTACCTCCAGTCCCTGGTGGTCCAGCGGAGCGTCTTCAGATCTGTGCCTCCTTCGGCACAGATCCCCGCCACCCGAACATGCCGGGCGAGCACATGGCGGTACTCGTACGAGTACCGCCATGTGCCGAGCAGAGCGATGCTCGAGCCGATCCGAGCATCGGCCGAGCATGCTCGCTCAACACTATTGTTGACCCGATTCCCACTGTGTCAACAGTGGTCTGTGGCACACTAGCCTGCTTCTCAGCACCCTGCTGCCCTTTCATCTCAGCAGCAGAAGAAATTAGATCACTTGTAATGTCCGCAAATTCCAAAAGCTGATTGCTAGTGGTGGTGGTGATGCCCATCCTCATCCCTGTCTCCCATTCCTTCTCAGTTTCTGATAAAAAGATCATCAATGTCTCTTCCACCACAGCTTCTCCAACGCCACCACCACCAGCACTAGTCCCTACATGATGTTGCTCTATTCCAGACATCTCACTGCTGCTTGGAGGAGGTGACGAGCAATGTGACAGAAGGTCCCATGCTGTCACACTTGGCATCATTTTCTCCCCCCCCCGAGTACTACAAGAAACACTGGCAGCAGGCAAAGTATTGGTGGCAGAAGGTACAGCACTGGCAGCAGGTACACACTAGTGGCAGCACATCTGGCAGCAGGTACAACACTAGTGGCTGCAGGTGCAGCAATGGTGGCACTGGCAGCAGGGGCAGCACATCTTGCAGCAGGCACAGGCAGATGACTAGGGATGAGCGAGCACCCCGATGCTCGGGTGCTCGGGTGCTCTGACCGAGCACCCCCTGATGCTCGAGTGCTCGGCCGAGCACCCGAGCCCCATTCAAATGAATGGGAGCACTCGAGCATTAAACCAGGCACCCCCTGCTCTGATGAGCGGAGGGTGCCTGGTCAATGTCCCCCTTCATCTCCGCTATGCCCCTCTTCCACAATGTCCCCCTTCATCTCCTATGCCATAGCGGAGATGAAGGGGGACATTGTGGAAGAGGGGCATAGCGGAGATGAAGGGGGACATTGTGGAAGAGGGGCATAGAGTCTATGCCCCTCTTCCACAATGTCCCCCTTCATCTCCGCTATGCCCCTCTTCCACAATGTCCCCCTTCATCTCCTCTATGGCATAGGAGATGAAGGGGGACATTGTGGAAGAGGGGCATAGCGGAGATGAAGGGGCACATTGTGGAAGACGGGCATAGCGGAGATGAAGGGGGACATTGTGGAAGAGGGGCATAGAGTCTATGCCCCTCTTCCACAATGTCCCCCTTCATCTCCGCAATGCCCCCTTCATCTCCGCAATGCCCCCGTACCTCCATTCCCTGGTGGTCCAGCGGAGCGTCTTCGGATCTGTGCCTCTTCCGGCACAGATCCTCTTCACCCGAACATGTCGGGCGAGCACATGGCGGTACTCGTACGAGTACCGCCATGTGCCGAGCAGAGCGATGCTCGAGCCGATCCGAGCATCGGCCGAGCACGCTCGCTCAACACTACAGATGACCTGTCCTGCTCTCACTAGTACTAACCTTTTCTCCCTCCCTTCCCATTCTCTTTTCACCCTTCCTTCCCATTCCCTTTTCTTCCTTCTTTCCCATTCCATTTTCTCCCACCATTCCCATTAAATTCCCCAAGATCCCTTGGGGTGATTTAGGGGGACTGGACAGCATTGGTTCAGTACTGCTAGTCACTTCCTCCTCCTCCTCAGACTCAGTGGACACATAAGGGTCATTCCAGCTCCTCCATTTATGTTTCACCCTGCCCATAGTGATAGCAGTCACTATGAGCCTTTCCTGCCTCAATTTTTGCAAAATATCATAGCAGAACAGCACAACATGTCTATCTCGCTCTGTAGCTGCTTCTATTGTGTCTGCCTTCAGCGAAAATGTCACCTTTGTATAGTAGAAGTGCGAAAACAATGTAAATCAATAGGCAGAAACTTTATAGCCATTTAAAAAGTGGCGAAAAATTTTGGCCAATGAGAAAAAGATGCGAAAATTTTAAGCGCTAGCGGATTTTCCCACGAAAAAGTGGATAACAACGTGGTTTTTGTAAAATTTCCTGCATGAACACAGCAACAAGTTTCGCCCATACCTAGTAAACAATGCAATATTTGTCTTAAAGTGCCTGCAAAGGACTTATTCCCTTCTCTACAACACTTTTTTGAAGAACCCTTGGATATTCCTACTGACCCAATGTTGAAAATTTTGTATGATCATGGGGCCTTAACCCCTTAAGGACCGGCCGCGAGGACACGCTTCTGGCACTTAAGGACCACGGACCCTTTTTTTTCCCGTTCCAGTTCCGGGCTCCCTGAACGGCATGCAGGGGGGCCCAGAATTCCAAAACAACCCATGACGTGCTATGACCAGGTGGCAATCACACCCAGGGGTGGCAGTAAGGAGGACTCCATGTCTCCTCTAAACTGCTGCTCCCATTGGGTGATTCATGAGGGCGTGATTTTCACAGGTGTGGACAGGGGCAAATTTGTGCAACAAGTTTCAAAGGCTTCAATACATGTAGGGGTGTGATTTTACCATGAGTGGTGACAGTCCAAAAAGATATACCTTCATCCACTATCACTTTACCCGCTTCTCATTGCCCAACAACTCACAGCATACCATCCCTTTCCTCCACTAACTCACTTTATATACTCGTCGTTCTGTTTTGCTAATACATAACACATTTAATGTTCTCCCCACATCCTCCTATTTTCAACAGCTAACTCTCTTGCATTTGGCCCTCCCGCCATAATCCCTCCCACAGATTTACTGCTTTTCGATGCTATAACACACATTCGTCCTTTATTATTAAAATCCAACAAGAAAACATAAGCCACACTGTTAAGTGTATTGCTGTACGCTCCAAACGATCATTTCGGTTCAGCCTGCCTTCTCTGATTTCCCTAATATTTTCATGCCTGTCAGCACCCTCCTACATAATTTTTACTTCCCTGGTCACAATCCAGTGTTGTTTTAGCACTGAGTACACCCAACCTCAGCCTCATCATTTACTTGCCCTCCTCCTGCATCCACCTCCCGATTTGTTCCTCCCTCACCACAGTGATCCGTCATCTGGGCCTTTGTTAAATAATGCCCTTGAAAAAGTTGCTGTATGTAACAAAATGTGTCAGGGTGGTGCAGTAAGATTTTTAATGAACTTTTATTGCTGTTAAATTTTTATATCAATCCCTGACATATAGGAGACTACAAACTGAGGTGAAGGAGTATTTGTATTATTCTGTGCCTCTATAGTTGGAGGCTGGTGTAGCCGCTTCCTTCCATCTTGAGGGGTGGGTGTTAAATGGATCATGCCTAAAGGTTGCTCTTAGAGGTGCCTTTGACCTGTGTCTTTCTGTTTTTTCTTGTATACGTGCAGCGGGTTTAGGAGGAGAGGTCATCGGACCAGGTGACTGCATTGGCTGCATCGCCAATAAAAGTTGAAAGAGTGTTTGGAAGGAGACTTAGTGGAACTTTGTTTTCTCTTATCTCATGTGTGTGGTTTTAAGTAGAGCATGCAGGGGTAGTAATTGTGCCACATGTCCACAAGCGTGTTCTAGTGGCTGTATTACAATGGGTTGTTTCATTAAAGGCTCTCATTTTAATGAACAAATTATATGTGCCAATATTTATGCACTTAACACAGGTGAAATTTCACTTCTGCTTAAAACATCTCCTGAAGGTATATAAATCTGGTCAATTGAGCCTGGGGGGAATCTTAATATTGCTTTAGACATTTCTTAGATTCCTCTTTAGGGAAATCACAACTTGAATTCAATATCCTAAGAGAAAGTAAGATATCTTTTATCTGACTTGCATCTGATACAGGAATGGAGGACCCTTTTTTCCCATGAAGAAGCATTGCACATACTGCTGCCCTGTCATTTGGCTTATACTAAAATATCTTTTAATTGAGCAATATAATCTACATGGGGGAGAGTAACTAAGCGGTGATAAAGAGGTGATAAAGTGCAGAGGACAAATCAAAATTTTCTTCAATCTCAATAATTACGCAAATATTACAGCCACAACAATTTGGGAAGCAAATAAATGTGTTGTTAGTGGTGATCATATCAAACTGTGCTCATGTAGAAAGAAACAAATCCCACAGAACATAAACACACTGGTGCTGTTAGTTAAAGGGATAGTAATACTTTGTTTTAACTTTATTTTATTTTGTAGGCATTAAAAAAACATGAAGAATGATATATAAGTCTTATCTATCAATCCTTTATGGTTTATGAGATATTCACAAGCAAAGTATCCCCTCCCGCCCCTTTTTCCTAGTGTAAGCCATCTCTTCTCAGATGTGAATCTGGTTGTAAGACCAGACAGATAACAGAAGGGGACAATTTTCTTTGTATGAAAACAATGAAAGCCCTTCTCCCCTTGACAAGTTTTTCAGCTTTTTCCCTTATCTTAATTGAAGATTGTCCCTCTCTGAAGTCTACTTGGGCAGCTCCCTTCTGATCTGGTTGAACGGGGGGGGGGGGATACTTTGTGAATATCTCTTAAACCATAAAGGTTTGAGAGATAAGACTTATATCGTTCTTCATGTTTTTTTAATGCCTACAATATAAAATAAAGTTAAAACGAAGTATTACTATCCCTTTAAGAAGAAGTAACAGATCCACAAGCAATCATTGAAGGTTGTTGATTTTCAAGCTCTGCATTGTTCTACTGTCTTTCCAGTGTACCAGATATAATAGCTGTCTTAATTGCAATAAACATGTAAAGATCTGGTGAGACCTGTTAAAGGGAGGGTAACTCTTAATATACAAAAATATATATACAGTACTGTGCATACATTTTAGGCAGCTGTAAACAAATGCTGTAAAGTAAAAATGCTTTCAAAAATAGACATGTTAATAGTTAATATTCGTTTATATTTATCAATTAACAAAATGCATAGTGAGCGAATAGAATTAAAATCTAAATCAAATCAATGTTTGGTGTGATCACCCTTTGCCTTCAAAACAGCATAAGGTCTTCTAGGTATTATTATTATTCTTTATTTATATAGCTCCAACTAATTCCGCAGCGCTGTACAATAGGGAATGGACATACAGGTATATTAGATAGTACAAATCAAATTTGGATAACAGAAGGGCCATGCTGGTGAAAGCTTACAGTATGTATGTACACTTGGACAAAGTCAGGGATTCTGTAGTCCACTCATTATGCAATCTGTTAATTGATAAATATAGACTATTAACATGTCTATTTTTGAAAGCATTCTTACTTTACAGGATTTTTTCATATCGGTGCAAAACCTTTGCACATTACTACATATATATGTATTGTAGGGTTTATCTTCTTGAGTACAACGAGGGTACTCCCGCAGCTGAGTGTTGTTATATTCAAAAGACATTGCAGCTCAAACCTTTTTTTAAGGAACAATATTTCATTAACCTGAAATGTTACAGCAGCGCTGTTGACCACAGCTGTCAATAGGATGGTGTAGCAAGAGCACCACTGTAACATTTCAGGCTACTGAGACACTGCAACTAAAAAGTGTAAGTCTGAGCTGCAATAACATTTGACTAAAACATATGTCATCAGTTTAAATCAGGGGGAATAAATCCTACAGTATATATTATTTTACATGCTAAATGTTACTACCCCTTTAAAATAGAACAAAAAGTTCATTACATTGAATGCATTAATGTTCAGGATAGAACTCCATAACACTTTTTTCAACATTGCACATGCTTTTAACAAATTCTGTAGCACACACTATACTCTACCTTCATCATAAGGTATGCCTGATACAGAAAAGTTACACAAATAGATCAAACACTTCTTTACACATTACAGATTCCCCATGTTACTCTCAGATGTGACACACTCTTCTGAAGCCCCCTTTTACTATGTCTGAATTGCTACTCGTCCTTAAAGGGATAGTAATATTTCACAATAAAAGCAGCTCCAATTAATCTTCATAGTGTTTGGGCCATGGAGAGTGTTATTTCAATACTGTCCGAGTTGTAGTTCAAGAGTAATTGTATGATTAAGTATCCTCCTGCTCATTTCAGAGCAGCAAGTCTGTCCGGATGGATTGCAGAGAGGGACAGTCTTCAGTGAGCATAAGGGAAAACCTGAAAAACCTATCAAGGGGGGCAGGGTTTTCCTTGTACTCACAGTAAGAAGTTTGTGACTTGCTGTGAGCTCTCTGGTCCTAGGACCAGATTCCACATCTGAGGTGAGCAGTGTTATACTAGGTAAAAAGGGTGGGAGGGGGATACTTTATCATTCACTTACTCTTGTACTACCACTCTGACAGTGTTGAAATACCACTCTCCATGGCCCAAATACTATGAAGATTAATCTGAGCTGCTGTATTTGTGAAACAATACTATCACTTTAAACAAACCCTTATAGGGAAGAGTCTAGTTCCCTATAGATTTTCACTAACATTCTATAAAAATGAATTGAGACTAGACTCCTCATTTACTTCATACTTGTAAAACAGTTGCTTTAGTTGCACTTTTCCCCAATAATAATTGGAACCCTTAGCAGCTATTCAGACGCCAAGCAAAGACCTTTCTCTTTGCAGCAATTATAGACTTATTTCCTTATTAAAACTGATTTAACTCTCTCTTCCAAGCTATTAGTCAGCTGCCTGAAACCCTTTCTTCTCTCTGTAATACATGAAAATCAAGCATGCTTCATTCCCTCTTGAAAGACTAAAGACAACATAGCTAAAGCACTTGCCTTTATGTACACAGATATAATCATATAAAGTCCCCACTCTCCTAGTTACCACTAATGCCAAAAAAGCATCTGACAAGATGGCAAGGTGGGTAGTCCTTAAGCACATGAGATTGGGCCCTAAATCAGGGGTCACAAACCTTTTTTTTATTGGAAGCTACTGCACATATTAAACCATCTGCAAAACTGCTCTTAATAACTCTTCTCACCTTCCAATAACAAAGTGTTGCACAGGAGACAAGTCACTCCATGACAGTTCAAGGTGATAGAATTCTGTTGCAAGATGTATAATGTTTAATAGAAGAAATTCACATTCACTATACATGACAAAACCTGTTAAAGACACTAACCCATATTACTATGCATGTTTAAAGTTATATGAGCAATTTATTAAAAGTCTACAATTTTAGTTACAATGGGTGAGTGAATATGTCGCACTGTGGCCCCATATTCTCTCACCCATTTTGACACCATATACTGCCCACAGCACTTATTATATAACCAGTGGTGTAACTCGTCACTGGAAATCCCTGGTGCAAATATATTTTAGACCACTAACAAAAAATACTTTCACAGAGGCATGTCTACGACCAATTGGACCCTGGGGCAGATGGGGCCCCTTTGGATGCTGGACCCCAGCATCACTGCACCCTCACTGTAGTTATGCTCATGTATGTAGGCTTCATAAAGCATGCAGATTCATCTGTAAGCAAGTGGTTATCCATAGGTAATAAAGCAGTATAGGGCAAGAAAAACCATGAAAATGCTGTAAGGCACTCCACCTGTATTACAATCAGCTCTCTGATTGGGTACAGCTGGATATCACAGATGAAAGCTGTGCCCAGATTGTCTGCAGCCATTTAGAGAGCAATTGCAAGCAATGGACCTTTCTAAATAGCCAGATAGCTTAATACCTGATTGTAGTGGAGCGTTACTCAATGGTAACTGAAGAACTACCAGTAGCTTGCAAGCTACCTGCTGGATACCCCTGCCCTAGATGTTTTACTTTAATTATGAGCTTGTATTCTTGTCCTTTTGCCCTTGTCAAAATCAATAGGAACATTCTGGACCATTTTCCTTTTACCAATGGCTTAAGGTAGGGTTGCCCATGTTTCCCCATAACATTTATCCTTGCACTTTTGCAGTACAACTCTCCAGTAGCATCAAGAGCAAATAGCATTACATTTTAAGGGATATCTCTAAATTATTGCATCATTCTTTATTTTAAACAATATGTCTAGTTAGTAGCAATTGTTTGTGAAGATTACGGAATATTTGTTTCTCTTTTTTCACATGCATCTAGTTAGTATATGCACCCAGATATTAGCATTACAGACCAATACATGTTTGACAAAAAATGCACATCCCCTCATTAATGGTGTTCTAATAAAACACTGTTTCATTTTTTTGCAGCAACTTCTACCAGCAAAAGGTTTCAAAGGGAAATACAACTATAGAACAAGTTGCTCTTAATTTGTTTAACAGAAGAGCTTACACAGTAGGAATCAGTCAAACAGAAGACCAGGATGCACTTTATGTCTATATATTTTTGTGTTGCATCTGCAGTTACCTGTTTTTAATGAACAACAGTTAGTATATATTTGGTTTAAACCCATTTCCGCTTAGTGTGAGGGAGTGTAAATAATTTGTTTGAGATGACACATAAAGAAAAGACCCAACAGTGCTTCTTTTGAACACTCATTTTTTAATAGATGGTACTAGTCATTTCTAGACATTAACACAAATCAAGTGATGAAAAAATATATAAAAATACCTGAATTGCAAATGAAGGACAAGTACCTATTGAACTATTTTATAGTCTCATATGATATAGACATTGCTCCCCTTTAAAGGCACCCAGCTATAGGTAGTATGTGTGCAATATTGAGATGACCAGGTAGAGATGCACTAAAGGGCAATGAGAGGCCAGGATGGCAATATGGTGGCAAATTCATGTCATTGACATGTCGACAGTATGTCTTCTCAATTACACCTACAAATCCTCCACAATACACAGACTTCACCACGAATTTGCCATGCCTTGGCACATGACTTGCAAGGCACTCCATTGCTAGTTCTGTGTTTTCCTGAATCAGCTGACCAATGAATAGAAAGTCTGAAACCCTTTCAGTGACACAGGGGCATGTACTGCAATCCACATCCTTGTTACAGAGATAGGGCTAAAGGATTAATGCTGCTTGTGGTCCCAAAGTCTCAGCAGATCCTCTCTGCTCCACCCGGGCAAGTGGGGCTGCAGAGAGGTTGCACTCCAGCTTCAAGGTTATATAACTGCTGGCGATGTGTAAGAGAGGACGTCCCTTACAAATTGCCAGCAATTCAGCAAATCTGCATGCTAATGATTTGATTCAACCACCTTCCCTCTTCATACTTAAGTCTTAAGGCGAGACACACATCACCCTTAGTGCATCTCCCCCAAGGTCTTGTCATGGTCAGGGATGGGTTCTAAGTAGTGATGAGCGAGCACCCCAATGCTCGGGTGTTCGGGTGCTCTGACCGAGCACCCCCGGAGGCTCGAGTGCTCGGCCGAGCACCCGAGCCCCATTGAAGTCAATGGGAGGACTCGAGCATTACACCAGGCACCCCCTGCTCTGATGAGGGGAGGGTGCCTGGTCCATAGGAAAAGGGAAGAAAATGATGGAAACACCACAGAAATGGTTCAGGGACAGCATAGGGAGGATGTCTGGATGCATCTTGGACTCCAACATCGCTGCTGGGAACGATCTTTCGCCCGTAGTACGCCATTTTTACAGACTGACCGTAAAACACACAAAAAGGAAAATAAAAACGACTTTAGGCGAAAAATTTTTACCAAACAGTATTTGCTGTATATTTACTTGTATATCATCTGCAAATTCTCCCAAAAATTTCCTCGATTTTTCTGAACTGAGGCCATGATTAAGAGGGAAACGTGCGCAGAGGCAAATTCTCCCAAAAATTTCCTCGATTTTTCTGAACTGAGGCCATCATTAAGAGGGAAACGTGCGCAGAGGCAAATTCTCCCAAAAATTTCCTCGATTTTTCTGAACTGGGGCCATGATTAAAAGGGAAACGTGCGCTGAGCCGACCATCTAAAACATTATGGGTGAGGGTCTGCTGCGGAGCTGACCATCCTAAACATTATATGCGAAGGCCCGCTAGTGAGCTGACGCTATAAAACATTATATGAGAGGGCCCGCTAGAGAGCTGACCCAATAAAACATTATATGAGAAGGCCCGCTGGTGAGCTGACCTATACAAAAATTGTCAAACAGCGCCCGCTGGTGAGCTGGCCCTATATAAAAATTATATCACAGGGCATTTGGAAGAGGAGGAGGAGGATGAGAAGATTAAGAGTCAACCATATACCCATTTTTTGGGTGGAAGGGGTGAATGGGAATACAGAGTGTTCCCATCATTGTAAATAACATATATAAAGTGAGTTTATGTTCCCCCAGGGCTTTCCTCCAGTGGAGTGGAGAAGTCAGGGGAAATCCAGGCCTTGTTCATTTTTATAAGTGTCAACCTATCAGCATTGTCGGTGGAAAGGCGGATACGCTTATCTGTTATGATGCCACCAGCAGCACTAAATACCCGCTCAGACAGAACGCTGGCGGCAGGGCAGGCCAGCCCCTCCAAGGCGTAGAGTGCCAGTTCATACCACGTGTCAAGCTTGGACACCCAGTAGTTGTAAGGCACAGAGGGATCATTGAGGACGCTGACACGGTCTGCTACGTACTCCTTCACCATCTTCCAAAACTTTTCCCTCCTTGTGACACTAGGCTGCGCATCAGGGTGAGGGTGCTGGCGGGGTGTCATGAAGGTGTCCCACGCCTTGGAGAGTGTTGCCCTGCCTTTGTCGGAACTGCTGTGTGCTCCCCTTTTTTCCCCTTCTCGGTTGGCCAAGGTAGCACGTACTCTGCCGCCAGCGTTGTCAGATGGAAAATTTTGGAGCAATTTTTCAACAAGAACCTTCTGGTATTGCACCATTTTGCTTGTCCTCTCCACCGGAGGAATGAGAGATGAGAAATTCTCTTTGTAGCGGGGGTCCAGAAGGGTGAACACCCAGTAATCCGTGTTGTCTAAAATGCGTATAACGCGTGGGTCACGGGAAAGGCAGCCTAACATAAAGTCAGCCATGTGTGCCAGAGTACCAACAGGCAAGATTTCGCTGTCCTCACCAGGAGGATGACTCTCAATCTCCTCATCCTCTTCCTCCTCTTCTGCCCACCCACGCTGAAGAGATGGAACTAAAGTTCCATGGCTACCCTCTGTAGCGGAGGCAACCGTGTCTTCCTCCTCCTCCTCCTCCGCCTCCTCCAATTGTCGCTGAGAAGACGAAGTGAGGGTGCTCTGGCTATCACCTTGTGTAAGCTCTTCCTCCCCCATTTCCACCTCTTCCACATGCAAAGCGTCAGTTTTAATTGTGAGCAGCGAGCGTTTCAGTAGACACAGAAGTGGTATGGTTACACTGATAATAGCGTTATCGCCGCTCACCATCTGTGTCGATTCCTCAAAATTGCGTAAAACCTCACAGAGGTCTGACATCCATTCCCACTCCTTACTTCTGATTACAGGAAGTTGAACGGAGAGGCGACGACCGTGTAACAGCTGGTACTCCACTACTGCCCTCTGCTGCTCACAAAGCCGGGCCAATATGTGGAAGGTGGAGTTCCAGCACGTGCTCACGTCACACAGCAGCCAGTGAGCTGGCAATTGTAAGCGCTGCTGCAGCTTCAACAGGCCGGCTGAAGCTGTAGATGACTTACGGAAATGTGCACACACGCGGCGCACCTTGGTCAAGAGATCATGCACATTGGGGTAGGTTTTTAGAAATCGCTGAACCACTAAATTAAATACATGCGCTAGGCATGGTACGTGTGTGAGCTTGCCAAGCTCCAAAGCCGCCACCAAGTTACGCCCATTATCACACACAACCATGCCTGGTTGCAGGTTGAGTGGCGAGAGCCACTGCTCGGTCTGGTGACTAATCCCCTGCAACAGCTCTGAGGCCGTGTGCTGTTTGTCCCCAAGGCAGATCAGCTTCAGCACGGCCTGTTGACGCTTCCCCACTGCAGTGCTACACTGCTTCCAGCTACCGGCTTATGGGGGAGTGGCGCTGCGTGCAGAGAATTCGGAGGTGGAAACGGAGGAGGAGGAGCCAATAACGTAGGTGCTGGCAGAAACCCTGATGGAGGTAGGGCCCGCAATCCTCGGCGTGGGTAGCACCCGTGCCATCCCAGGGTCCGAGTCGCTCCCAGCCTCCACGACATTCACCCAGTGTGCCGTCAGGGAAATGTAGCGTCCCTAGCCACAAGCACTTGTCCATGTGTCAGTCGTTAAGTGGACCTTCCCAGTAACTGCGTTGGTCAGGGCACGGGTGATGTTACGGGACACATGGTGGTGTAATGCGGGGATGGTACACCGGGAAAAGTAGTGGCGGCTGGGGACCGCGTACCGAGGGACAGCTGCTGCCATCAGGCTGCGGAAGGACTCAGTCTCCACAAGCCTAAATGGCAGCATTTCGATGGCCAGTAATTTGGAAAGGTGTGAGGTTAGTGCTATGGCCTGTGGGTGGGTGGCTGGGTATTTTCGCTTGCGCTCAAATGCCTGGGGTAACGACATTTGGACGCTGCGCTGGGACAGGGAAGTGGATGTGGTCGCTGATGGTGCTTCAGATGGTACAGGTGCAGGGCGGGAGGTATGCGGGCCTGCGCCTTCGACAGGCGATTGGCCGGCACCGAAAACAGGGGAAGAGGAGGCAGTGGTGTGGCCTGCAGACACAGATGGGCGATCCAGGCGTTCCTCCCACTTATTACGGTGCTTGGATGCCATGTGTCGGATCATGCTGGTGGTGGTGAGGTTTCTAGTGTTCATGCCTCGGCTCATTCTGGTGTGGCACAGGTTGCAAACTACAATTCTTTTGTCGTCCGCACTTTCCTTAAAAAAACGCCATACCGCGGAACACCTACCCCTTGGCAAGGTAGATTTACGCAAGGGGGTGCTCCGTGGAACATTTGCGGGCCGGTTTGGTGCGGTCCGCCTTCTTTCTGTAGCCACACCACTGCCTCTTCCAGCCTGTTGCGGTGCTGCAGATGGCTCACCCTCAGGACTGCTGTCATCGCTCGGCTCTACACCTTCCCAGGTGGGGTCAGTCACCTCATCGTCCACCAAGTCCTCCTCCACTTCCTCACTCTGATCATCCTCCTCATGTCTTGATCCCACCACATACTCAGTCATTGACAACTGTATATCATCCTCCTCAACAAGGTCTTGAGACAGTAATAGTGGTTGATTTAATGGCAACTGTGTCTCATCATCATCATCATCCACTACTTCCTTTGACCTTAAATGCCGTTCACATCTGTCATCTTCTTGTGATTGGGTACCCTCTAGAGGTTGTGAATCAGGGCATAAGATGTCATGTTCCTCTGCAAGCGTGCTTGGAGAGAGGGTCAAATGAAGGATTGGTGATGAGACGAGCTCCTCACTATATCCCAGTGTGGGATCACTTCTTTGACCAGACCGTCTATGGTGGGAGGAAGGATGATCAGAGTGAGGATTATGTTGACCAGACTCTTGGCTACTGAGAGTGGACTTGGTGGAAGACAGGGTGGTGCTTAACCGACTGGAAGCAGTATCAGCTGACATCCAACCGACCACCTGTTCGCAGTGGTCGGACCTCGAGAGTGATGTCCTGCGACGCCCTGTAAAATGAGACATGAAGCTAGGTATGGTGGATGTCTTTCTTTCTTGTGCTCTGGCACAAGGCACAGTTTCTCCGCGTCCTGACCCGCGCCCTGAACTATCAGGATCACGTCCACTTCCCCGTCCCTTTTTACCCGCCTTCTTCATATTACACGGAATATGTGCTGCAAATCTGCAACTGTGCACAGTACACAGAATGTGCTGCTAAACTGCGGTGACGCACACTGAATGGAATATGTGACTTTGATATTTTAGTTTGAAGACTTAACAGTATTTCTTCCTATTCTGCAACTGTGCACAGTACACAGAATATTCTGCTAAACTGCGGCGAAGCACACTGAATAGAATATGTGACTTTGATATTTTACAGTTTGAAGACTTAACAGTATTTTTTCCTATTCTGCAACTGTGCACAGTACACAGAATGTGCTGCTAAACTGCGGTGACGCACACTGAATGGAATATGTGACTTTGATATTTTAGTTTGAAGACTTAACAGTATTTCTTCCTATTCTGCAACTGTGCACAGTACACAGAATGTGCTGCTAAACTGCGGCGAAGCACACTGAATAGAATATGTGACTTTGATATTTTACAGTTTGAAGACTTAACAGTATTTTTTCCTATTCTGCAACTGTGCACAGTACACAGAATATGCTGCTAAACTGCGGCAAAGCACACTGAATAGAATATGTGACTTTGATATTTTACAGTTTGAAGACTTAACAGTATTTTTTCCTATTCTGCAACTGTGCAGAGTACACAGAATGTTCTGCTAAACTGCGGTGACGCACACTGAATGGAATATGTGACTTTGATATTTTAGTTTGAAGACTTAACAGTATTTCTTCCTATTCTGCAACTGTGCACAGTACACAGAATGTGCTGCTAAACTGCGGTGACGCACACTGAATGGAATATGTGACTTTGATATTTTACAGTTTGAAGACTTAACAGTATTTCTTCCTATTCTGCAACTGTGCACAGTACACAGAATGTGCTGCTAAACTGCGGTGACGCACACTGAATGGAATATGTGACTTTGATATTTTACAGTTTGAAGACTTAACAGTATTTCTTCCTATTCTGCAACTGTGCACAGTACACAGAATGTGCTGCTAAACTGCGGCGACGCACACTGAATGGAATATGTGACTTTGATATTTTAGTTTGAAGACTTAACAGTATTTCTTCCTATTCTGCAACTGTGCACAGTACACAGAATGTGCTGCTAAACTGCGGTGACGCACACTGAATGGAATATGTGACTTTGATATTTTAGTTTGAAGACTTAACAGTATTTCTTCCTATTCTGCAACTGTGCACAGTACACAGAATGTGCTGCTAAACTGCGGCGAAGCACACTGAATAGAATATGTGACTTAGATATTTTACAGTTTGAAGACTAACAGTATTTTTTCCTATTCTGCAACTGTGCACAGTACACAGAATATGCTGCTAAACTGCGGCGAAGCACACTGAATAGAATATGTGACTTTGATATTTTACAGTTTGAAGACTTAACAGTATTTTTTCCTATTCTGCAACTGTGCACAGTACACAGAATATGCTGCTAAACTGCGGCGAAGCACACTGAATAGAATATGTGACTTTGATATTTTACAGTTTGAAGACTTAACAGTATTTTTTCCTATTCTGCAACTGTGCAGAGTACACAGAATGTGCTGCTAAACTGCGGTGACGCACACTGAATGGAATATGTGACTTTGATATTTTAGTTTGAAGACTTAACAGTATTTCTTCCTATTCTGCAACTGTGCACAGTACACAGAATGTGCTGCTAAACTGCGGCGAAGCACACTGAATAGAATATGTGACTTTGATATTTTACAGTTTGAAGACTTAACAGTATTTTTTCCTATTCTGCAACTGTGCACAGTACACAGAATATGCTGCTAAACTGCGGCGAAGCACACTGAATAGAATATGTGACTTTGATATTTTACAGTTTGAAGACTTAACAGTATTTTTTCCTATTCTGCAACTGTGCACAGTACACAGAATATGCTGCTAATCTGCGGCGAAGCACACTGAATAGAATATGTGACTTTGATATTTTACAGTTTGAAGACTTAACAGTATTTTTTCCTATTCTGCAACTGTGCAGAGTACACAGAATGTGCTGCTAAACTGCGGTGACGCACACTGAATGGAATATGTGACTTTGATATTTTAGTTTGAAGACTTAACAGTATTTCTTCCTATTCTGCAACTGTGCACAGTACACAGAATGTGCTGCTAAACTGCGGTGACGCACACTGAATGGAATATGTGACTTTGATATTTTACAGTTTGAAGACTTAACAGTATTTCTTCCTATTCTGCAACTGTGCACAGTACACAGAATGTGCTGCTAAACTGCTGTGACGCACACTGAATGGAATATGTGACTTTGATATTTTACAGTTTGAAGACTTAACAGTATTTCTTCCTATTCTGCAACTGTGCACAGTACACAGAATGTGCTGCTAAACTGCGGCGACGCACACTGAATGGAATATGTGACTTTGATATTTTAGTTTGAAGACTTAACAGTATTTCTTCCTATTCTGCAACTGTGCACAGTACACAGAATGTGCTGCTAAACTGCGGTGACGCACACTGAATGGAATATGTGACTTTGATATTTTAGTTTGAAGACTTAACAGTATTTCTTCCTATTCTGCAACTGTGCACAGTACACAGAATGTGCTGCTAAACTGCGGCGAAGCACACTGAATAGAATATGTGACTTTGATATTTTACAGTTTGAAGACTTAACAGTATTTTTTCCTATTCTGCAACTGTGCACAGTACACAGAATATGCTGCTAAACTGCGGCGAAGCACACTGAATAGAATATGTGACTTTGATATTTTACAGTTTGAAGAGTTAACAGTATTTTTTCCTATTCTGCAACTGTGCACAGTACACAGAATATGCTGCTAAACTGCGGCAAAGCACACTGAATAGAATATGTGACTTTGATATTTTACAGTTTGAAGACTTAACAGTATTTTTTCCTATTCTGCAACTGTGCAGAGTACACAGAATGTTCTGCTAAACTGCGGTGACGCACACTGAATGGAATATGTGACTTTGAAATTTTAGTTTGAAGACTTAACAGTATTTCTTCCTATTCTGCAACTGTGCACAGTACACAGAATGTGCTGCTAAACTGCGGTGACGCACACTGAATGGAATATGTGACTTTGATATTTTACAGTTTGAAGACTTAACAGTATTTCTTCCTATTCTGCAACTGTGCACAGTACACAGAATGTGCTGCTAAACTGCGGTGACGCACACTGAATGGAATATGTGACTTTGATATTTTACAGTTTGAAGACTTAACAGTATTTCTTCCTATTCTGCAACTGTGCACAGTACACAGAATGTGCTGCTAAACTGCGGCGACGCACACTGAATGGAATATGTGACTTTGATATTTTAGTTTGAAGACTTAACAGTATTTCTTCCTATTCTGCAACTGTGCACAGTACACAGAATGTGCTGCTAAACTGCGGTGACGCACACTGAATGGAATATGTGACTTTGATATTTTAGTTTGAAGACTTAACAGTATTTCTTCCTATTCTGCAACTGTGCACAGTACACAGAATGTGCTGCTAAACTGCGGCGAAGCACACTGAATAGAATATGTGACTTAGATATTTTACAGTTTGAAGACTAACAGTATTTTTTCCTATTCTGCAACTGTGCACAGTACACAGAATATGCTGCTAAACTGCGGCGAAGCACACTGAATAGAATATGTGACTTTGACATTTTACAGTTTGAAGACTTAACAGTATTTTTTCCTATTCTGCAACTGTGCAGAGTACACAGAATGTGCTGCTAAACTGCGGTGACGCACACTGAATGGAATATGTGACTTTGATATTTTAGTTTGAAGACTTAACAGTATTTCTTCCTATTCTGCAACTGTGCACAGTACACAGAATGTGCTGCTAAACTGCGGCGAAGCACACTGAATAGAATATGTGACTTTGATATTTTACAGTTTGAAGACTTAGTATTTTTTCCTATTCTGCAACTGTGCACAGTACACAGAATATGCTGCTAAACTGCGGCGAAGCACACTGAATAGAATATGTGACTTTGATATTTTACAGTTTGAAGACTTAACAGTATTTTTTCCTATTCTGCAACTGTGCACAGTACACAGAATATGCTGCTAATCTGCGGCGAAGCACACTGAATAGAATATGTGACTTTGATATTTTACAGTTTGAAGACTTAACAGTATTTTTTCCTATTCTGCAACTGTGCAGAGTACACAGAATGTGCTGCTAAACTGCGGTGACGCACACTGAATGGAATATGTGACTTTGATATTTTAGTTTGAAGACTTAACAGTATTTCTTCCTATTCTGCAACTGTGCACAGTACACAGAATGTGCTGCTAAACTGCGGTGACGCACACTGAATGGAATATGTGACTTTGATATTTTACAGTTTGAAGACTTAACAGTATTTCTTCCTATTCTGCAACTGTGCACAGTACACAGAATGTGCTGCTAAACTGCGGTGACGCACACTGAATGGAATATGTGACTTTGATATTTTACAGTTTGAAGACTTAACAGTATTTCTTCCTATTCTGCAACTGTGCACAGTACACAGAATGTGCTGCTAAACTGCGGCGACGCACACTGAATGGAATATGTGACTTTGATATTTTAGTTTGAAGACTTAACAGTATTTCTTCCTATTCTGCAACTGTGCACAGTACACAGAATGTGCTGCTAAACTGCGGTGACGCACACTGAATGGAATATGTGACTTTGATATTTTAGTTTGAAGACTTAACAGTATTTCTTCCTATTCTGCAACTGTGCACAGTACACAGAATGTGCTGCTAAACTGCGGCGAAGCACACTGAATAGAATATGTGACTTTGATATTTTACAGTTTGAAGACTTAACAGTATTTTTTCCTATTCTGCAACTGTGCACAGTACACAGAATATGCTGCTAAACTGCGGCGAAGCACACTGAATAGAATATGTGACTTTGATATTTTACAGTTTGAAGAGTTAACAGTATTTTTTCCTATTCTGCAACTGTGCACAGTACACAGAATATGCTGCTAAACTGCAGCGAAGCACACTGAATAGAATATGTGACTTTGATATTTTACAGTTTGAAGACTTAACAGTATTTTTTCCTATTCTGCAACTGTGCAGAGTACACAGAATGTGCTGCTAAACTGCGGTGACGCACACTGAATGGAATATGTGACTTTGATATTTTAGTTTGAAGACTTAACAGTATTTCTTCCTATTCTGCAACTGTGCACAGTACACAGAATGTGCTGCTAAACTGCGGTGACGCACACTGAATGGAATATGTGACTTTGATATTTTACAGTTTGAAGACTTAACAGTATTTCTTCCTATTCTGCAACTGTGCACAGTACACAGAATGTGCTGCTAAACTGCGGTGACGCACACTGAATGGAATATGTGACTTTGATATTTTACAGTTTGAAGACTTAACAGTATTTCTTCCTATTCTGCAACTGTGCACAGTACACAGAATGTGCTGCTAAACTGCGGCGACGCACACTGAATGGAATATGTGACTTTGATATTTTAGTTTGAAGACTTAACAGTATTTCTTCCTATTCTGCAACTGTGCACAGTACACAGAATGTGCTGCTAAACTGCGGTGACGCACACTGAATGGAATATGTGACTTTGATATTTTAGTTTGAAGACTTAACAGTATTTCTTCCTATTCTGCAACTGTGCACAGTACACAGAATGTGCTGCTAAACTGCGGTGACGCACACTGAATGGAATATGTGACTTTGATATTTTAGTTTGAAGACTTAATAGTATTTCTTCCTATTCTGCAACTGTGCACAGTACACAGAATGTGCTGCTAAACTGCGGCGACGCACACTGAATGGAATATGTGACTTTGATATTTTACAGTTTGAAGACTTAACAGTATTTCTTCCTATTCTGCAACTGTGCACAGTACACAGAATGTGCTGCTAAACTGCGGTGACGCACACTGAATGGAATATGTGACTTTGATATTTTACAGTTTGAAGACTTAACAGTATTTCTTCCTGTTCTGCAAATGTGCACAGTACACAGAATGTGCTGCTAAACTGCGGCGACGCACACTGAATGGAATATGTGACTTTGATATTTTAGTTTGAAGACTTAACAGTATTTCTTCCTATTCTGCAACTGTGCACAGTACACAGAATGTGCTGCTAAACTGCGGTGACGCACACTGAATGGAATATGTGACTTTGATATTTTAGTTTGAAGACTTAACAGTATTTCTTCCTATTCTGCAACTGTGCACAGTACACAGAATGTGCTGCTAAACTGCGGTGACGCACACTGAATGGAATATGTGACTTTGATATTTTAGTTTGAAGACTTAACAGTATTTCTTCCTATTCTGCAACTGTGCACAGTACACAGAATGTGCTGCTAAACTGCGGCGACGCACACTGAATGGAATATGTGACTTTGATATTTTACAGTTTGAAGACTTAACAGAATGTGCTCTAATCTGCAACTTTGCACACTAAACAGAATGTGCTCTAATCTGCAACTTTGCACACTAAACAGAATGTGCTCTAATCTGCAACTTTGCACACTAAACAGAATATATGAATTTTTTTTTTTTTGTTTTTTTCCCCCCACACAAAATAAACTGCTGCCCCCACACACAGTAGTCCTAAAAAGGACTTTTGGGTCTTTTTTTAACAAATTTGCTTGTCTTCTCCCTACACTGACTTTCCCTTCCTATCCTCATCTCTCCCTGGCTAAGACTGAGCCGAACTCGCTGGTCAGGTGCTATACAGCACCCGACCACGGGTTCTGGCCAGCCAATCAGTGTAATGCAAGCAGCCAACATGGCTGCTGGCATTACACTGATGTCAGAGCCTCCCTGCACGTTTATTGGCAGCGCAGCAGCCGCGAAACGTGCGGGGAGGAGACCCGAACATGGCGGGCGAGCACATGCGGTACTCGTACGAGTACCGCCATGTGCCGAGCAGAGCGATGCTCGAGCCGATCCGAGCATCGGCCGAGCATGCTCGCTCAACACTAGTTCTAAGTAGACATGGAGAGTAGGGATGGGCGAAAATTTTTGACTCAAACTGAAATCGGTGAATAATGGAACTTTCCGCTTGGCGAAAAATTTCCCGTGAAAAGTGCAGTTTTTCCACTTTTTCCCACCTTTTCCACCCATTAAAATCAATGGGAATAAAAATATTTCTACACCACACAAAAGTTTTCTACAGCTATATAAAAGGCTGTCAGACTCTCACAGCAGCCTTTCTGTGTTTGTGAGAGGAGAGAGCAGCATGTTTTTTAGCTAGAGGAGATAGGCAAATAAAGGGGAATTGAAGCTTAGTTTAGGAAGTCATTTAGGTAGACATTTGTTCTCTATATTAGGGGAATCTGGGGACATGCTAGAAGATAAGAAGGGAGGAAGGAGGTTGTCCCCCAAATACTCCAAAATCCCATGTGACTAACAGGCAAGACACAGGCAACCTATTTGCTTGCTGATCTTGCTGTTATTGTCCCTGTGCTGGGTGGGGAAATCTGAGGAAAGACATTGTTGATTTTCTTTTTCAGTTATAATTTTTTTGGACAGACTGTGATAAGACAACAGGGTGGACAACTTAAAAAATAAAATAAAAAAAATAATAAAAAATAAAAATGAATAAAAAACAAAATATCTTAGGTGACAGTGACAGACAGCTGACTGGGCTTAGGCAAGGCATCATACACAGTCACCCTATCAGTCATCCTCATCATCATTGCCTCTTCAAAGTCCAATTCCCACTCAGCCAAATACACCTGTTTTGAGTACCCAGCAACAGCAACACAGGTTAACATCCACAGTGTTAGATTTGAAGAGTACCTCTGGTGCTGCTGCTGTAAGTGCTGCACCTTTGACACCTAGTAGTTGTGGCAGTAGAATTACATCAACATCTAGCTCCAGTAGTAGTAGTAGCAGAAACCACACATGACAGACAAATCCAGGACAAATATATTAACTGCAGCACAGATGAGGAGGTGGAGGATAGATGAGACCACTGCTATGACCGATAAGTAATGTGTGTCAATAATCTGAGAAGGAGGATAGAGTATGACAATGGTAAAAATACATACACAAATCACACCATGCCAGTCCTCCACCACCACCACTGCAATACATATCTGCCACATTGTAGGTTGTACTTCATTTTTTTTTATTACCTGGTATCATCCTGAATATGTGCCAGTGTCACTTAAGCAAGAAAGTGTTGTGGGTAAAGGACAAATGCATTCTGCATTCTGCAAGCCATATTTTGCTGTAGGACTCACAACTTTGACTTTCAGCCACTCATTTCTAAACTTCATCCCTCAGAAGAAGTAATATTACAGGGAAATGTAGTACCTGTGGGAAATATAGGTGAAAAATATGTTAACATAGGTGGAAAATTTGTTAAAATAGGCGAAAAGGAGGGCATTTTTGCATAGGCAGAAAGGCAAAATTTTTCATGGAAACAGTGAGAAATCGGCACATTTTCATGAAATTGTTCGCTGGAAATTTTTCACACTTTTCGCCCACTCCTACTGGAGAGTAAAAATGTGAACATATTCTCCCTAACTCCAGGGGAATAATGGACTACAGGTATGACTGATTAATTACATGCATTAGACAAAAATAATAAAATGTAACACAGTATGAAATATTTTTGTGTCTTGGACTACAGGTACCATTAATTAGTGATGTGCATTTGATAAAAATAATAAAATGTAACACAGTATAAAACATTGTTGCATGTTGGAATATCCCAGTTTTAACCATACTTCTGTGCATGGTAAATCCTTCTTTATCCATTGCATACCTTTTCCACAAAGAGAGATCATGTGCTTCTTTCATTCATTGTTATTTGAAAAGCTTCCCTGTCATTTTTGCAGCTAGTATGTCGAATGAACACACCCACACAAACATATATGACAGTAAGGGTAATTATTCAAACCCAACTCTCAGAGGAAAAGATGAATGGAATAGCTAGTTCTAATGCACTTTGCTTACAGAAACATTATGTGCAAATCTGCCTTCATTTCTCACATAGACTTGACAGAATAAGTTAGGTATTAGTGCATAAAGCAATGTAAATATAATAAGAGTTTACTTCATATGCTTCACAGGGGAAAACTACAAAAGTAGGTACTTGAGTGCATGTAATAGGCACAGTATGTTATGGTGGATTTTTTGTTTTTTTCCAAAAGATTATTTCTCCAAACAATTTTATACTTGAATTCTGGAAACCACTTTCAATTGTCAAACTTAATTCCGATTCTAAAAGCTATTTCCTACCTGGCAGATTGTATTTGACTACACGATTATTTTAGCATTATTTATTCTTGATGTAGACATTTTTTGTAATCGTTTTATACTCAGATTTATTACAGTTAAATTAACTGTTTGCTACTATGTAAAAATATCCACAGTAAATCTATGTAAACTCAAATATTCATTAAAGTTTAATGTATATTACAATTTATGTGTATGAATATATTTAAATGCAGTCTTTGGAAATAGCAATGATTAGTGAAATGCACAAAGCAAATGCAGGCCGAAACTAAGAACGAATAAAGAACTAAGTAAGTAACCTTGTAATGGCACTTACATTTTATAATGGAAAAGCCTCCTACTCTGAAAACAAATATTTTTTTTTTCAGAATGACAGCGTTGGGAAGGTTATCTCTTACACTTTTAAGTGGTACCACTAACCATACAGTTGCACTGCTTATTTTAGATATTTTTACACTTCTTTCCCTGGGTCAGGTAAATCCAACTGGTCTCCTCCTCCTGCTTTTCTCTTAATTTAAACTGATGATCAGAGGCAAGCTCACTGAAAGATTTGTTTAAATATCAGAATAAGATGAAAAAAGAGAGTGATTTCAACAGGTGACATCAAGAGTGGGGGAGGGATTCAAGTTAACAGAACTGAGGTGACATATTATTTTAGTGTAGAAAAAAACTGTATACATGAGAAGCAAACTGAATGTGTTGATGGGCTGAATACAGATATTGAGTAAGAGGCATTTTAATGTGCATTGTGCTGGGGATTGTATTATATGGTCCGTATTATATTTTATTTCAGAATATGAATATGATTTATTTTATACTTATATTGTCTGTTTTATATTTCATTAAGTTATAAATGTTTTGCAATGATTCAGATTCTTCCATTATATTAAATGTTTTGTGTGTTTTCATTGATTATTTATTGACTGCATTTTACTTGTCAAGTTTTTATGTTGTACCGAATATGTTTATTAATAATACAATTAGTCCACTCTTTCCTGCATTGTTCCATTTTTCTCTTTTTACATGTCCATACTTCACTACTGGGGATCCCGGAGTAAGGGAATAAGCAGCATAGAGAGTTACAAGAAAACAGCACATCATCCTCATGTGCAAAATGTTCCATGTCTAAATCCATCCACTGAACTAGTGACTAGGACATATATGTCAAAACTGAAAGCAGACCGTAGCCTGCAGGGAAGGGAGTGCTGGCGAGCGGCGCTGGAGAGCGGTGCTAGGGTCTCGTAGGCTGTCGATAGAAGGCTGACGAAATCCAGACCGGGACCCTCTAAGGACAGCGTAAGCTCCCCTGCAGGGGGGAGTGAAGGCTAGGGTACGAAGAGTTGCATACGAAGCTGGGGTACGCGGGCCAATCTGGGCGTAACTCCCCAGATGAAGGAATGGAGTGAGACTTGAGACAGGAATTGCCCCGTAGGGCGAGAAACAGCAAGATATAGGGTTGGTCTAGAACAAAGCCAGGGTCATACACGAACGGACAAATCAACTGACTAGAGAGTAGTAAGTTCCGAAGCCAAAGGTCATACACAGGTGGTCCAGCAGGGCAGAATTGGTAGACAAAAGAGTAGAGAGTTCCAGAGCCAAGGGTCATTCACAAGTGGTCCAGCTGGGCAGAATCGGCAGGCAAAAGAGTAGTGAGTTCCAGAGCCAAGGGTCATTCACAGGATGTCTAGCAGAGCAGATTCGGCAGGCAAGAGAGAGTAGTCAAATTCAGAGCCAAGGGTCATTCACAGAAAGTCTAGGCAGAAAAGGGACACAAGGGTTAACTGGACACTGCACACAAGAACTGAAGAACTGGGCAGGCAAGGACTGAGACTAGGAACAGGACAGGAGCAACAGCAGAGCCTGGGACCAGGTCAACGCTCCCTGGGAACACTGTGAAAGTGCACCGATAGCAGGGAGACGCTGCTATATATAGTAAAAGATGCCATGACGTCATCGGGGAAGGACGCGGCGAACCCGGAAGCAAGTGCGAAGCCAAGGGGAAGAGGACAGACTACCGCCCCGACGACACAGGAGAGAGAAAACAAGGTGGCCGGGAGGCGGAAAGGTGACACTGCCCCCCAACCAAGAGGCGCCTCCGAAGCCTAAGGAGCAGGCTTAGAAGGATACCGCCGATGAAAATCCCGAACAAGAGCGGATGCATGTAGGTCTGAGGGCTTCAGCCAGGAACGCTCCTCGGGACCATATCCTTGCCAATTTACCAGGTATTGCAACCGACCGCGTGAACGGCGGGAGTCAAGGATACCGTCCACAACATACTCCTGCTGGCCATCGATTAGTACCGGAGGGGGTGGTCTGGCTCGGGTAGAGGAAGAGGTGGCAGCTGGTAGGAAAGCCTTGAGAAGGGACACGTGGAACACCGGATGTATCCTCATACTCTGGGGCAGGGCTAATTTGTAAGTAACCGGAGACAACCGCCGAAGAACACGGAATGGCCCAATAAAACGGGGACCCAATTTCGAGGACGGTTGAGAAAGCCGCAGGTGCTTGGTGGATAACCATACACGCTGACCTGTCTGAAAGAGAGGAGACGGTGATCTGTAATGGTCCGCGGCAGCTTTCTGGCGTATCTGGGCTCCCAAAAGAGCAGAATGAATGGAACGCCAATGAGAAGACAGGGATTGAATCCTCGTTTCTGAGGCAGGAACCATGGGCACACCAGGAGCAAGGAAAAGAACCCTGGGGTTATACCCTAGGGCAGCGAAAAAAGGAGAACAGCCCAACGAGGAGTGGCGTAATGAATTATAGGAAAATTCAGCCCAGGGCAGAAGATGCACCCAGTTATCATGTTGCAGATTGCTATAGGCTCTCAAGTACTGTTCCGCTCGGTCTGCCCATTCGTCTGTGGATGGTAGGCGGTGGAGAAGTGCAAAGAAACGCCCAGGCGTGCAGAAAAAGCCCTCCAGAAACGTGAGACGAACTGGGTGCCCCGATCCGAGGTTATATGGAGAGGGAAGCCATGTAGGCGTACAATGTCCAACATGAAGATCTCCGCAAGCCGTTCTGCTGTGGGAAGACCCGGTAGAGGGGTAAAGTGTGCCTGTTTGGAAAAGCGGTCTATAACCACAAGTATGGTGTCCATGCCGGCTGACTTGGGCAAATCCACAATAAAATCCATGGATAAATGGGTCCATGGGAGTTCGGGTACCGGCAGGGGTACAAGTAACCCCAGAGGTTTAACCCGCGGGGTCTTGACACGAGCACAGACCGCACAGGAAGCCACCCAATCAGACACGTCCTGTCGGCAGGATGGCCACCAGAAATACCGGTTGAGGAGAGCAAGAGTACGATCTACTCCCGGATGACCCGCAACTGGAGACTGGTGGGCCCAGGCCAAGACCTTCCTTCGACAAGGCTCTGGTACTAGAAGGCAAGAGGAAGGGCCAGAAGCAGGTGTAGTCATCGGTTGTGATTTCTGAATGTACTTTAGGGTAGAGGTGGACAGGGAACCCAGAAACACACTGGTAGGAAGAACGGGTTTAGGACTGTCCGAGGCAGCGGACTCCTCATAACGCCTAGACAAGGCATCTGCCTTGATGTTCTTGGTCCCGGGGATGTATGAGATGGTGAAGTCGAACCGGGAGAAAAAGAGCGACCACCTAGCCTGACGGGGAGTCAAACGTTTGGCTGAGGCCAGGTATGAAAGATTCCGGTGGTCGGTGAGGATATTGATGGGATGAGCGGCTCCTTCAAGGAGATAGAGCCACTCCTCAAGAGCCAGTTTAATAGCTAGCAGTTCCTGATTCCCCGTGTAGTAGTTCCTCTCGGCTTTGGTAAAGCGGCGGGAGAAGTAGGAACAAGGATGCAAGGGGCCGACCGGGTCAGGACGCTGAGACAGGACGGCACCGGCGGCAATCTCAGATGCGTCTACCTCTAATGTGAAAGGCAAGGCCGGGTCAGGATAGGCTAAGAGAGGCGCGGAGGTGAAGGCAGACTTTAGGGAGGAGAATGCCTGCAAGGCTTCCTTAGACCAGGTACTTGGGTCTACTCCCTTACAGGTCAATTGCACTATGGGCTGGATAATCCTAGAGAAGCCTTTGATGAATCTACGATAGTAATTCGCAAATCCGATAAACCTCTGTACCCCTTTAGTGGTATATGGAACCGGCCAGTCCAGGATGGCACTGAGTTTTCCGGGGTCCATGGCCAAACCTGAGGCAGAGATTATGTACCCTAAGAAGGGCAAAGAAGGCTGTTCAAAGCTACACTTCTCCAATTTTGCATAGAGATTGTTCTCCCGAAGCCGCTCTAGGACTGTACGGACATGACTGCGATGTTCCTGCAGTGTCCTGGAGAAGATCAGTATATCATCCAGATATACAATCACATAAGATAACAGGAGGTCTCGAAACACATCGTTCACAAAGGCTTGAAACACGGCTGGGGCGTTTCGCAGACCGAAGGGCATTACACAATACTCGTAGTGCCCGAAACGTGTATTGAACGTTGTCTTCCACTCGTCACCATCACGCACCCGGACGAGGTTATAGGCATCCCGAAGATCAAGCTTGGTAAATACGGTTGACCCACGTAGTCTCTCTAACAGCTCTGGTATAAGAGGAAGAGGTTAAGAATTCTTGCGGGTAACAGCGTTGAGTCCCCTGTAGTCTATGCACGGTCGTAAGGAACCGTCTTTTTTCTTTACGAAAAAGAAACCTGGTCCTGCAGGAGAGTTGGATGGACAGATGAATCCGCGAGCTAGATTCTCTTGTATGTACGACTCTAAGGCCTTGGTTTCAGGCAAAGACAAGGGGTAAGTTCTCCCTTTGGGAAGAATAGCACCAGGTAAGAGATCAATAGCGCAGTCGTACTCCCGATGAGGAGGAAGAATCTCAGACCGTGCCTTGGAAAAGACGTCCGAGTAGGACTGGTAAGCGATTGGGAGCCTGGACCCCAGCGAATCAAGCACTTCTACGGCGGCGGCAGAGACAAGAGAAGCAGGAGAGAAAGTAAGAGTCCTCTTAGCCCAGTCAATGCAAGGATTGTTTCTGGTTAACCAGGGCAGACCTAGAACCACTGGTGTCTGAGGGGCCGAGATTACATCAAACACGACGTGCTCCCGATGCCGGGGAGCAATGAACATGGCTAGGGAGTGCGTCTGCAGAGTGATACGGCCATCCCCAAGAGGTGAGCCATCTATAACAACAATGGAGACGGGCCTCTCCTTAGGAATAAGGGTTATACCATGGTCCCGGGCAAAAGAGAGGTCGATAAATACCCCAGCTGCTCCTGAATCTACAAGGGCTGCTACCTCCACTACCGAATCGGGAGTGGTAATACATACCCGCACGGTTAAGCGCTGTAGGGGATCTGAGGGAACCTGAGTGTGACTTAGCGGGACTCCCTCTGGTCTCGCCAAGTCCGGGCGTTTCCCGGCTTGTTCGGACAGGATCGGGCAAAGTGGCCAGTCAGACCACAATAGAGACACAATCCCTGGTTGCGTCTCCTGGACTTCTCCTCCTCTGTGAGATGGGATAAACGTCCAATCTCCATGGGCTCCGGTGCTGACTCAGGAGAGGAAGATGGAGCCACAAAGCAAGGAGCCAATCGTGGCAAGGGTCTTACCACCGGACGTCTGGATCTTTCTCGATCTCTCTCCTGTCTTCTCTCCTGTAAGCGGGTGTCCAAAGAGGAACAAAGAGAGATTAGACCCTCCAAGGTCTCCGGAATGGCCCGAGTCGTCAGCTCATCTTTAAGATGCTCAGACAGGCCACGATGGAAAGCTGCCTTCAGGGAACTGGTGCCCCAATCCGTGTCATAAGCAAGGGTGCGAAAGTCGATGGCATACTGAGAAAGGGGCTGAGACCCTTGCTGGAGGTCCAGAAGTGCAGCTTCAGCCTTAGCCTGACGCCCTGGGATGTCGAACACAGCTCGAAAAGCCTGGAGAAAGGAGTCACAGTCGTCCAGAAGAGGAGACTCTCTGTCCAGCAGGGGAGAAACCCAGGACAAGGCCTGGCCCCGAAGCAGAGAGATTATGGAGGTAACTCTGGACTGGTGTGAGGAAAAGACATCGGGTTGATTGCGGAAGTGCAAAAAACAGTGGTTCAGGAACCCTCGAAGGAGTTTGGGATCCCCCTCATAACGATCCGGTAGCTGAAGACGTGGTGTAGCGGCATTCTGCCCACTCCCGGATGTATCAGGAGGGAACACACGATCCTCGGGCAAGGCCGGGGTGGGGTGTCGTGCCTCCAACTGTTGCTGCATGTGTTGTAGGATCAAGGTGATCGAGTCCAATTTCTGGTCAAGACTAGAAATGTGGGAGGTGTGTTGTTCAAGCATGGCCGCTTGTTGAACAACCACTTTGGACAAGTCCTTGGGATCCAAGGACATTGTTACGGTATGGCACTTTCACTGTGTCAAAACTGAAAGCAGACCGTAGCCTGCAGGGAAGGGAGTGCTGGCGAGCGGCGCTGGAGAGCGGTGCTAGGGTCTCGTAGACTGTTGATAGAAGGCTGACGAAATCCAGACCGGGACCCTCTAAGGACAGCGTAAGCTCCCCTGCAGGGGGGAGTGAAGGCTAGGGTACGAAGAGTTGCGTACGAAGCTGGGGTACGCGGGCCAATCTGGGCGTAACTCCCCAGATGAAGGAATGGAGTGAGACTTGAGACAGGAATTGCCCTGTAGGGCGATAAACAGCAAGATATAGGGTTGGTCTAGAACAAAGCCAGGGTCATACACGAACGGACAAATCAACTGACTAGAGAGTAGTAAGTTCCGAAGCCAAAGGTCATACACAGGTGGTCCGGCAGGGCAGAATCGGTAGACAAAAGAGTAGAGAGTTCCAGAGCCAAGGGTCATTCACAGGTGGTCCAGCTGGGCAGAATCGGCAGGCAAAAGAGTAGTGAGTTCCAGAGCCAAGGGTCATTCACAGGATGTCTAGCAGAGCAGATTCGGCAGGCAAGAGAGAGTAGTCAAATTCAGAGCCAAGGGTCATTCAAAGGAAGTCTAGGCAGAAAAGGAACACAAGGGTTAACTGGACACCGCACACAAGAACTGAAGAACTGGGCAGGCAAGGACTGAGACTAGGAACAGGACAGGAGCAACAGCAGAGCCTGGGACCAGGTCAACGCTCCCTGGGAACACTGTGAAAGTGCACCGATAGCAGGGAGACGCTGCTATATATAGTAAAAGATGCCGTGACGTCATCGGGGAAGGACGCGGCGAACCCGGAAGCAAGCGCGAAGCCAAGGGGAAGAGGACAGACTACCTCCCCGACGCCACAGGAGAGAGAAAACAAGGCGGCCGGGAGGCGGAAAGGTGACAATATATTTCAAGCACATCAATTCAAGAAATCATATTGTTATTCATCATCCCTCTCATCCCTTCATATTAACCATTCATTTATTTTCTACTCATTAACCACAGATAAAACAAACATGCACAGATGCAGAGAATACCCCTTTCATCACCTTTAACCCTATGAATGCCAGAGGGAATAAGAAGTGATAAAGTGGAGATGACTTCTCCAGTGATATCACTCCTCCGGTTCCTATGTTATTCTATGGAGCCTATGCACTAAGGGCCATATGTTCAAAGAAGCAGTGAAATACCATTTACCGTTTGTAATGACATTTCGAAGTACAGCGTCATTGGGCTCATTAATATTTTCAGAGAGTGTCAGTCGTAATCGGGAATATGTTGTTTTGTCATTGAAGTATGATTCCTGACTGAAATTGTTGGATGTAAAGACAAAAATGTCTTAACAAAAGACAAAAATGTCAGTATATAGGTATGGTAATTGTGCTTGTATTTCCTTCAACTATTATAGGTTTCTCACAGTCAGGACTTCACATACCCTCCACTTTTCTTTTAATGTACAAATTTTGTCTTTTGCAAGAATTTTTTTTTGTCATTGCATACGACAAATTTTCTTTTTCTCTATATAACACTGGAGAATAGTTTAGTCACACCCTTGCCCTGCAGTTCTGGACTTGTGTGGTACACAATGGACATTACTAGTTTTTTGTTGTATACACTATAGAATATATGTTGTTTGTGCACACAATTACTTAATTTTGTTGTTCATACACATTTCTTTATGTCTTTATCCCTTTGAACATACAGCCCTAAGATGTCTTCATCTTTGGTGATCTTAGTGCAAAGGCTCTATAGAATAACATAGGAAATGGAGAAGTAATATCACTGGATAAGTCATTTGCACTTTTTCACCTTTTTATCACCTCTTAGTGAATCTCCCTCCTTGACTCCATTGAATCAGACATGAGTACCATTATCTTTTCTGATATGAACTAAATAAGTTCATGAACTGTAGACTAATTTGAACATGTTCAGCTGACATAATTTTATTTTATCAATTTGTTACTTATCAAAGTCCTATCCTACACAACCCCAATATTTTAGGTTTTTTATTTATATGCAATTTAACCATAGGGTTTTTTTTTTATAATGTTGATACTTCATAAATAAATGTGGTAATTATTATTTTTTTATTTATGCGTGCTTTAGACAGACAGTGCTTATAAATATACACATTAGTGTTTTTCTACTTCCTTTATATAAATTGCTGTATATGAAGTGTTGGAGACAGGTCAGCCACACAGCATTAAAAAGCTAAAGAGGACCGTTTATAAAGAACTGCATAGGAATAACAGATGCACCAGGCAGCCCAGCTGAATTCTAGTTATCCTTTTGATTGTCACATCATGCACACACATGAGAAATGTGATCATGTAGGACCTTCACCCACCAACACACATCACTCTAATACTCCCCTAAGCCTCCATTTCGATGTTCTCATCATACAGTCCCCTCATCCGTTTCTCTCTCTCTCTGTCATTTCCCTTACACACTCCCCACTCAGTCTTTTTGGGTGTTCTCCCCTCACACAATTTCTCCTTTCACCCCACAATATCTTCTGCTGCTCCACAACTGTTACCAGCACTCCAAATACTCATACCAGAGTGCACGTGTCCTGCCATACACCAAACTGCCTACAGTGCTAACAATGATATGTAGGATAGAGACCATCTTCCACCTTTACACAAATTCTAAATCGTATCAGGAGAAAACAGCAGCACAGAACAATTCCCTCTAAGTGGAGTAGTTTAGCTCAAAACTATGTGCATCTCTCCCATACTTTGTACTGACCCTTTCGGTACCACTGAGCAATACATTGTAAATGAATGATTTGCTCTCTCCTCTAGCACTGAATACAAACACACCTCATTATTGGAGCTACAAGGTCACTACATGCGAATTCTCCTTCTTATGCATCATATTAACCCTGTCAGTAGAAAAGGAATAGACAACACATTGCTCTGCAATTTTCTCTCACACTCTGGCACTGTAAAGGTTAAATGTGTAAACTCTGTCCACCTACATGGATTAGCTTAGAGGACAGTGGTAATATATCAGCCACAGTCCCCCTCTTCTGCTGCCTTCACCACACTCCTCCGGAGCCTCTCATTCTGTGTCTAACAGGAAGCAGCCCTTTTCCTGACAGGGACTGAGATACAAACGTGGTGGAGGAAGCAGCACAGGAGAGCACAGATGTCAACATGATTCATTACTACTGTCCACCAATGTAATATATGTATTGGAACAGCATTTACACACTTTCAGTGGCAGAGGGGTGACAGTGCATATTGTTCACTCCTCCGCCCCTCAAAGGGTTAATATCAGCTTTCACAATGACGTGCATGTGTTTATATATATGGATACTTCTTTGCCACTCAAAGGATTAAACATTTTGGTGTCAGTCGACTACCTAACACATTATTATTTTTAACCCTTTGAGTGCCAGAGAGGTATCCTACACATTGCAAGGCACTGGATACCTCTTTTCCACTCAAACACTTAATCCTTTCAGTGCAAGAGGGGTAGCTAACGCATTGTAAATCAGTATGTTGGATAGCCCTATGCCACTCAAAGGGTTAAACCACATGGGCAATGGTGGACCACTATTGGTAGTATATATATATATATATATATATATATATAGAGAGAGAGAGAGAGAGAGAGAGAGAGAGAGAGATACATAATACAGCTCTTTATCAGTTGGTACATTTCCCTAATACTGAAAGTGTGAAGCAGATGTTCATTCCACTCTAGAGAATGGTAAAAATCTAGCTGCAAGTATAAGAAAACACAAAACATGAGTTTCTGCAGCAGCAGAGCCAGAAGGAGGCTGTTAAGGGAAAATGAAGGTTCCCTATGACCCCAGGGCGAGAAGAGGTACTGCAAGAAGGCTGAGCAGGAGTGGAAGTGTTATCCAGTCCTCTTAAGAGACTCACCATGGGTGGAAAGCAGAGACCAGCTCTTGGTAGTGAGCCAGGCTGTGCTGGGAACAGAAGGTCCAGCAGATATTTGTCTGTTTTCTTAAATATACAGTAAATAGTCAAGCTGTCCGAGACAGAGTATTCCTGTATATAGTAAGTGCTCATAAGTGGTGGAATTTTATTTTCTTTATATTTATTTTGGTTGCAGTGGCAATAAAACAGTTCAAGCAATCCAATTCATTGTGTTTCTTTGCATATATAGCACCAAACCAATACAAAGTAAAGATGGCAAGAAGGGTTAATGGGGACCACATGCTCATAATGCTGTAGCTCCTAAAACATTGCGCTTGAATTAAACCGTTTTATACCCCTGTATAGAATTCTGTAGTATCAGCTCTTTTTTACCATTGCTGTGAACATAAATAGTTTATGTTTATAGATTATACAAACCAATTTCTATTTTATAGTTTTAATTTCGACTTATAGCTGTGAGAACCATCTATACATCAGAATATGACAGAACAGCATTTATACTATCATTGGGCTCTTCATATATAGCTAAGCTAAATTATATATTTTAACCTTTTGAGTGCCAAAGGAGAATCCAATGAATTGTGAAGCAATGCCTTACTACCACTCTAACACTCAAAGGGTTACGATGTCTTGCTCAGCCTGGTAGAAAGATCAGTTTACAATCTCTGTTGATTTGAGATGCCAAAACAAGAATTGCACTCTTCCATGGCAAGCTTTATACTCTTATAACTTGTGTTTGTAGAATGGGAGGGGGAAGAGGAGCTTATTTACTCAATTAATACATAATACATGTAATATTGATTTAACACTAACCATTTAGCTAGGGAATTTAATAGTAAACAAGAGATTGAGACAACCTAGCAACTTCCAAATCCCACTGAATTATTTGCAATTATGAAAGCAATTAACATTTACAACTTCTTTTCACAGCAGACTTTGCATTCTAGGTCTCCTGTGTATCTGTCACCACCAAGGTGATATTGCACAACACGAGACCAAATTTATATATTTCACACACCAAGCCATGACATCTAAGGCACCCCCTAGCCACCAGGGTGACCACAGTTACATTCTGCAATTCAGAGACCATGCAGAGACAAGAACAGCAGAGTACTTGTCTTTGGCTCTAAGGCAGCTATGCAGGAATGGGTCACAATACATCAGTGGACATCAGTGCTCAACCTGCTGTTTCTGTGGCATACCACAGAGTTCTAAACAATAAAGAGAGAACTGCCCATTGACTGCTGTGACAGAAAGAGATGCCTGTTGTGGGCTACAAGACACTGTACATCATGTTCAAGCTTTAGACTAGAATTACACTGCAACAAAATTGCATTGCAGCTCCTTTCTGATGACAAGATCAAGGCTTGGTTCTCTAATTTTTAGTGCTCTATCTGGAAGCCATTTTTGTAGACCAGCAGAGGCAACACTTTCTGTCACTGTAGGCAATGGGCAGTTTTCCTTCTAGTGTTCAGAACTCTGTGCTCTGGAGTCTTCATTCCAGGACTTTGTATTGTCCCAGAAGGGGGCTACCCAGGACATGGGATATACATTTAAAATCCAGGAGTATCCTATGCAATTAAGGACATGTGGTTATCCTGCTAGCCACAACCATAAACACATTCCTACATTTCTTAAAACCCTACCCATAGCCCCCTGATTGTTTGCTGGTACATTAATTACACAAAGAAAACAAAGAAGGAAACCAAATCTTACATAAACTGAACAGTGTAGTGGTACATAAACAAGTCATTAAACCAACCAAGGTAATATACAAAGTGTACATTAACCCCTTAGCGACCCTTGACGTACCAGGACCGTCAAGGGTAAATGTGACCGAACGACCCTTGACGGTCCTGGTACGTCAAGGGTTAAACTCTTCCATCGCGGCCGCACGGAGCGATGGAAGAGTTCAAGCCGCTTGTTACTAAGTGTCCCGGTATCGGGACACTTAGTAACAAGCGGCTGAAACATTGTTGCAACATGCGATTCGCTTCAAAAGCGAATCACATGTTGCAAAACCTGAATGACAGGGACAGTATTTGTAAATACTGTCCCTGTCAGATCTCTCTGCCTCCCTCCACCTTGCATACTGCTAAGGTGGAGAGAGACAGAGGGAGATGGTGTTCCAGTGTGCCTGTAAAAAAAAAAGTAAAAAAAAAAGTTTAAATAAAGAAAATTAACCCTTTGATCACTGTTCTGCAGTGATCAATAAGTGCCCCCCCATCTGATCATTCTTGGAGTGATCAATTTGCTGCAGATCAGTGTTTTCTGATCTGTGGGACACCCCCCATCCCCCTTGAATTTTTTTAGATTTTTTAAACATTTTTAAAAAAAAAATTAAATTTTTTTAAATTTTTTTTTTTTTTTTTTTTTTTTTTTTATAATAAATATAGTTTAGGTATTTTGGTAGGTAGTTGGGTAGGTTTAGTGTAGACGTCTGTTAGGGAAAGTTTTAGGGATAGATTTAGGTTTAGGGGAAAAAAAAAAACAAACAAACAAACCCCCCCCCCCCCCAAAAAAAAAAAAATATAATAAGCGCAGTTTAGATAGGTAGTTCAATTGGGATAGGTAGGTTCAGGATATACGTAGGTTAGGATAAGTTTTAGGGTTAGATTTAGGTTTAGGGATAGCGTAAGAAAAATAAAAAACCCAAAAAACCCCAAAACCCCCCCCCCAAAAAAAAAAAAAAAAATATATATATATATATAATAAGTGCAGTTTAGATAGGTAGTTCACTTGGGTTAGGTAGGTTCAGGATATACATAGGTTAGGGTAAGTTTTAGGGTTAGATTTAGGTTTAGGGATAGCGTAAGAAAAAAAAAAAGCTTTTTTAGTGGGCAAAATGCAGCGCAGGTACAGCGTTGAAGAGGCATATGCCTTTTTGGCGTCTGACTCTGAGGCAACAGACACTGCGTCAGATTTTGACATAGCGCAGTTTTCAGAAAGTGAGAGCAGCTCTAGTGATGACGCTGGGCCTTCTGTCAAGAAAAGACGCACTGCCCCAAAAGCTGCTCTGGCAACTGCCCCAGCACCTGCCAAAAGAACTGCCCAAAGACCTACCAAAATACCTACCCAAAGAAATGCCCCAAGTGCTGCCCCAAGAGCTGCCCTGGCAACTGCCCCAGCACCTGCCAAAAGATCTGCCCAAAGACCTACCAAAGAAATGCCCCAAGTGCTGCCCCAAGAGCTGCCCTGGCAACTGCCAAAAGATCTGCCCAAAGACCTGCCAAAAGACCTGCCCAAAGAAATGCCCCAACACCTGCCACTCCGGATCCTAATGAATGGGTATCAATTTATGCTCACAAATCTCAGAATTCACAGGCAACCCAGGGATTCAAATTGATGTGGAAGGATTTACCCATGATCATTTTTTTGATTTGTTTTTGGGGGAAGACATTTTAGGTGAAATTGTTTCCCAAACCAATTTGTATGCAGCCCAGTATACTGCCGCCAACCCTAAGTGTGAAAAACGCTGTTTTTTTTTTTTTTTTTACTTACGTCATGGTTTACGAGGGATTGGTGGTAAAATGGCTGTGTATAAAATTGGAAAACACACCTAAAACGAGAGCCTGGGGTGTCTACTTTCCAAAAATATACACTTTTGGGGGGAAATCTTAAAAAAAGAGCACTGTTACACAGCCCCAAATGAGACATGGCACCAGTAACGCAAGCTGTGAAGATTCAAAGTGTGAACCTGGAAACGCGCATGTTCCAATTTGGCCCCCGTAGCTCCCCCAAACCATGAGAAAGCTACGCATATGGGGTATTGCCGTACTCAGAAGAAGGAGCTGAACACTAATCAATTCAGTTTATAAAATCTTCACCTATTCTGTGCTTGAAATTCACATCAAAATTGAAGGCAAAGTGTGAAAAATGCTGAATTTTTTTTACTTACGTCAAATTTTCACAGGATTGGTGGTAAAATGGCAGTGTATAAAATTGGAAAACACACCTGAAACGAGAGCCTGGGGTGTCTACTTTCCAAAAATATACACTTTTGGGGGGAAATCTTTAAAAAAGAGCACTGTTACACAGCCCCAAATGAGACATGGCACCAGTAACGCAAGCTGTGAAGATTCAAAGTGTGAACCTGGAAACGCGCATGTTCCAATTTGACCCCCGTAGCTCCCCCAAACCATGAGAAAGCTATGCATATGGGGTATTGCCGTACTCAGAAGAAGGAGCTGAACACTATTCAATTCAGTTTATAAAATCTTCACCTATTCTGTGCTTGAAATTCACATCAACATTGAAGGCAAAGTGTGAAAAACGCTGTTTTTTTACTTACGTCAAGTTTATGAGAAAGTGGTGGTAAAATGGCCGTGTAAAAAATTTGAAAACACACCTAAAATGAAAGCTGGGGGTGTCTACATTCCAAAAATATACACTTTTGGGGGGTAAATTCTAAAGTGCAGCACTGGAACATAGCCCAAAATGAGTAATGGCATCAGTTAACCAAGATGTGAAAATTCAATATTTGTTCAAAATTGGGCCCCGTAGCTCCCCCAAACCTTGAGAAACCTATGCATATGGGGTATTGCCGTACTCAGAAGAAGGAGCTGAACACTAAACAATGCATTTTTAAAAATCTTCACCTATCATGTGCTTGAAATTCACATCAACATTGAAGTGCAAGTGTGAAAAACGCTGTTTTTTTAACTTACGTCAAGATTTACGAGCGATTGGTGGTAAAATGGCTGCGTAAAAAAATTAAAAACATACATAAAATGAAAGCCTGGGGTGTCTACTTTCCAAAAATATATACTTTTGGGGGGAAATCATAGAGTGGAGCACTGTTACACAGCCCCAAATGAGACATGGCACCAGTGATGCAAGCTGTGAAAATTCAAAGTGTGAAACTGGAAACGCGCATGTTCCAATTTGGGTCCTGTAGCTCTCCCAAACCTTGAGAAACCTATGCATATGGGGTATTGCCGTACTCAGAAGAAGGAGCTGAACACTAAACAATGCATTTTTAAAAATCTTCACCTATCATGTGCTTGAAATTCACATCAACATTGAAGTGCAAGTGTGAAAAACGCTGTTTTTTTAACTTACGTCAAGATTTACGAGCGATTGGTGGTAAAATGGCTGCGTAAAAAAATTGAAAACATACATAAAATGAAAGCCTGGGGTGTCTACTTTCCAAAAATATATACTTTTGGGGGGAAATCTTAGAGTGGAGCACTGTTACACAGCCCCAAATGAGACATGGCACCAGTGATGCAAGCTGTGAAAATTCAAAGTGTGAAACTGGAAACGCGCATGTTCCAATTTGGGCCCCGTAGCTCTCCCAAACCTTGAGAAACCTATGCATATGGGGTATTGCCGTACTCAGAAGAAGGAGCTGAACACTAAACAATGCATTTTTAAAAATCTTCACCTATCATGTGCTTGAAATTCACATCAACATTGAAGTGCAAGTGTGAAAAACGCTGTTTTTTTAACTTACGTCAAGATTTACGAGCGATTGGTGGTAAAATGGCTGCGTAAAAAAATTGAAAACATACATAAAATGAAAGCCTGGGGTGTCTACTTTCCAAAAATATATACTTTTGGGGGGAAATCTTAGAGTGGAGCACTGTTACACAGCCCCAAATGAGACATGGCACCAGTGATGCAAGCTGTGAAAATTCAAAGTGTGAAACTGGAAACGCGCATGTTCCAATTTGGGCCCCGTAGCTCTCCCAAACCTTGAGAAACCTATGCATATGGGGTATTGCCGTACTCAGAAGAAGGAGCTGAACACTAAACAATGCATTTTTAAAAATCTTCACCTATCATGTGCTTGAAATTCACATCAACATTGAAGTGCAAGTGTGAAAAATGGTGTTTTTTTAACTTACGTCAAGATTTACGAGCGATTGGTGGTAAAATGGCTGCGTAAAAAAATTGAAAACATACATAAAATGAAAGCCTGGGGTGTCTACTTTCCAAAAATATATACTTTTGGGGGGAAATCTTAGAGTGGAGCACTGTTACACAGCCCCAAATGAGACATGGCACCAGTGATGCAAGCTGTGAAAATTCAAAGTGTGAAACTGGAAACGAGCATGTTCCAATTTGGGCCCCGTAGCTCTCCCAAACCTTGAGAAACCTATGCATATGGGGTATTGCCGTACTCAGAAGAAGGAGCTGAACACTAAACAATGCATTTTTAAAAATCTTCACCTATCATGTGCTTGAAATTCACATCAACATTGAAGTGCAAGTGTGAAAAACGCTGTTTTTTTAACTTACATCAAGATTTACGAGCGATTGGTGGAAAAATGGCTGCGTAAAAAAATTGAAAACATACATAAAATGAAAGCCTGGGGTGTCTACTTTCCAAAAATATATACTTTTGGGGGGAAATCTTAGAGTGGAGCACTGTTACACAGCCCCAAATGAGACATGGCACCAGTGATGCAAGCTGTGAAAATTCAAAGTGTGAAACTGGAAACGCGCATGTTCCAATTTGGGCCCCGTAGCTCCCCCAAACCTTGAGAAACCTATGCATATGGGGTATTGCCGTACTCAGAAGAAAGAGCTGAACACTAAACAATGCATTTTTAAAAATCTTCACCTATCATGTGCTTGAAATTCACATCAACATTGAAGTGCAAGTTTGAAAAACGCTGTTTTTTTAACTTACGTCAAGATTTACGAGCGATTGGTGGTAAAATGGCTGCGTAAAAAAATTGAAAACATACATAAAATGAAAGCCTGGGGTGTCTACTTTCCAAAAATATATACTTTTGGGGGGAAATGTTAGAGTGGAGCATTGTTACACAGCCCCAAATGAGACATGGCACCAGTGATGCAAGCTGTGAAAATTCAAAGTGTGAAACTGGAAACGCGCATGTTCCAATTTGGGCCCCGTAGCTCTCCCAGACCTTGAGAAACCTATGCATATGGGGTATTGCCGTACTCAGAAGAAGGAGCTGAACACTAAACAATGCATTTTTAAAAATCTTCACCTATCATGTGCTTGATATCAACAGTAGTATTGAAATGTAAGTGTGAAAACTGCAAAAAGCAAAATATTACCACAATTTTGAAATTTTTTTCTGGAAAAATAGCTGCATGAAAAACTCCAAAATTCTCCTGATTATTTACCTTATGTTGTGTAGTTTTCAGAAACATATACCTTTGTGGGACATTTTTGGTTCTGGCACCGTCAGCTAAGCTATGATGCTCACATGCCAATTGTTGAGAAATTACAAGTTGGAAATAATGGCATCCATCTTGTAATATTTACCTTGTAAATGTGAGGAAGTGATTGAAATACTAGGCATATGAGGTATTCTTATATTCAGGAGAAGCAAATGAATATATTTAGGGGTATTTTTTTGTCATAAACTAATTGTATGCAAATCCTGACACGAAAATATAAGCAAAATGTTGTTTTTTTTCAATTTTTTTCCTCTTTTTTTCTATTTTAATCAAATTAAACAATGAGGTATTCATATAATTGTGGTATCAAAAGAAAGCCCTACTTGTGCTTAAAAAAACAGTATATAATTTATGTGGGTGCACAAAAGGAATTAAAGAGAAAATATGGTTGAACAAAGACATAGTCAAAAAAGTCAAAATTGCTCCGGTCCTTAAGTCAAATCAAACTCAGATTTTCCCGGTCCTTAAGGGGTTAAAGCAATAGGTATACTGGTAAATAGACAATTCATAATAGAGAAGTAGCAGGTAACTGATGAAGTTGGTTTGGAATTGCTCTGACCACTCCCACATATAGGAATGTATACTTATCATGGATATCAGTCATAAAATATTTGAAGATAGAATTCAAAATAGACTACTCATTATATATTTTGTATTATATACTGAAATTTGATATACATATTAGACTGTATTAAACAATACAGACATATAGGTAAAGGTGTAAATGTATTTTCAAGTTGTGCCATGGGTGTTTTCTAGTCTCATTTCTTTTCAGGTATGGGCACCTTGCTGCCCTCTAGCTGTAGCTGGATGCCAACTCATTTTCTGTCAGTCAATGGCTGATTGGAGATGATAGGATTTGTAGTTTAACAAGAACTGAATGGCTGTAAGTCTCTCACCTATGTTCAAGACCTTTACTAGTACCTTCAAATAGTGAAGGATGTTTCAAGACGAGTAAGTGTCTGATTTTTGTGGAATGCATAAACTTGTCATGACAGGCCCTGACTCTTCCTGCGAAGAATTGTGCACTTGTGGATAAGCCATTTACTTATGAATTTAAGCTTAATGTGCTGCTTATAAAAGAAGAGAGTAGACTTGTGCACAGCAAAAAAATTCAGTAAAATTCGATTTCGGACCAATTCTTCATTCAGAGGATCTGCATTTCGGACCGGACCTGTTCGACTCGGACGAAATTCGGCAATAGTCCAAATTATTTGGCCAAATTTAAAATACTTTCAAATATACAATAAAAAATAAAATTAAATAAATAAAAATAAATTGAACCATTTCCAGGGTCTAAATGAAGTCGGTGGAACAGGTTAAGGTGGAGCTTTAGCCTTATGGTACTATGGAGAAAGTAGATGAATTATTTATGTAGCTAGATAGCTAACATGCTGGTGAAATAGCTCAGTGGTAAATTCCCTGACTATGGAGCCCATTCAAATGAGTACCAATGATTGGGTAATAATAACATCTGTTATTTCAGCTGCCGATTTGGTTAATTCTGAGAGCATGTGCTGAAAGTGCTTTGAGTCCCACATGGAGAAAGACGCAATATAAATACTTGTTGTTGTTGTTATTATTATTATAGCTACAATGAACAAATAAATGAAATTCCAAGGAAGTAGGAAGACTGAGAATAACTGGTGCAGGGTGGACTCAGGATGACTGGAATACTGTAGATGTAGCCATCAGCAAACTGCAGGACACTGGAGCAGGCAGGACTCAGTAAATAGATCCCGCAGACTTTTTTTAGAAGAGACTACAAAACTGAGGATGACTGGTGCAGGACAGACTCAGGATGACAGGAACCCTGTAGATGTAGCCATCAGCAAACTGCAGGACACTGGAGCAGGCAGGACTCAGTAAATAGATCCCGCAGACTTTTTTTTAGAAGAGACTACAAAACTGAGGATGACTGGTGTGAGGCAGACTCAGGATGACACGCACATTCCTAATATTTTTCTTTTCAACACGAACAAAGATGACTTGCGGTGGCAATAAGGCTCTAATGCTGGATTCCTGCCTGCCTAAACAACTGTCAGACTGGCTGTGTCACTTTGGAAATTGTTATTTACACAAATTCCTAATATTTTTCTTTTCAACAGGAACAATTTTGACTTGCTTTGGCAATGAGGCACTAATGCTGGATGCCTGCCTGCGTACATAACTGTCAAACTGGCTGTGTCACTAAAAATTGTTATTTACACAAATTACTAATATTTTTCTTTTCAGCAGGAACAAAAATGACTTGCAGTGGCAATAAGGCACTAATGCTGGATGCCTGCCTACAGAACAACTGTCAGATTGACTGTGTAAGGCAGTGGCAGTAAGGCATTAGACTGGCACTATACTGGCTAATAAGGCACTAGACTGGCTATAAGGCACTAGATTGGCACTAGACTCTTTCTCTCCTTCTTCTCTCTCTGAGCTCCAACAATGGACTAACAGGAAATTCAGGCTGTCTGGGTGTCTGTGTCATTAGTCCAACTCCCAGCATGAAACAAAGAAGCTAATTGGACTATAGAGGACCCCCAGCATGCAATGAAGAAGCTAATTGAACTAGAGAGGGAGGGAAAGTAGCGTGTGTGTGCGGGAAACCATCGTCCAAATTTCCGAGTGAGGATGTCTCATTGTCCTCTGACAATAAGGTTACATATATCAAAAATGTATATATCTGATATTAAATTCATATATATATGGCATGCATTGGGCACCCCTGTGTTCCATTTGGGTGATATAGGGCAATGTCCATGTACACATCTATGGGAGCAGACTTAGTTAAAATTCTGGGGCTGCTCGGTGAACTGAGCAGGCCCAAAACAGTTCATATCAGCTGCATGAAGGTAATCAAGCTCTCTTGGCTAGTAGAGGGGCTGCACACATACTTAGTAGGTTGTACATGCATCTACAAAAGCATCCCTAGCACTGCAGTATAAGGAGACTGTTGTTGCTCCCCATCTGATTAGGACTGCGAGACTTAAAGTCTCTCAGTCCAGTCATTATTGAAGGATTAGTGGAAAAGCATTGGAGGTCACTTTTCTGACCCTGTTTGGCTCTACCGCTAATCGGCCAGGGCTCACAACCAAGCACCATCTGAGGCATTGATTATGTTGTAGTCAGATGTCTAATGGGAACCAAATTCCTCAACAAAATGACCTTTGTGGCTTTTTTTCAGCCAAAGCCTGCACATACAGCATATTTGGGAGGTGCCTTAAGGGTACAATGGGAGTCAGTCAAATGACCCACAGAATACTACTCATTTTATAGAGTATATTGAAGCCAGCCACAATTTTATGTGTCACTTCGGCTTTTTTTAACTAATTGGAGCCCAAAAATAGTGTTTGTACACCCTCTCTAGTTTCTCTTAAAGGAGTAGTATACTTTTTTATGAAAACACATATTGTATAGATCTTTTCCTGCTGAATTAAACAAGGGTACTCTCACTTCTGTCAGACGTTCTATTCAAAATTTATAACAGTTCAAATAATCATGAAGTGAATTTACTGTGTTTACTTCCTGATAGTTCTAACTAACAGCAAGTGGCAGGCAGTTTCACATTCTATGGAGAACTATATATCATTGACTTTCTTAACTTTCCTCTCCATTAGAATGTAACAGAAAAACTAATTAGAATTTGCCCACTAGAGGGCACTGCTAATGTAAAAAAATGTGTTTAAACTGTAATAACTCTGGAAATATGAATCTCTGTTCGAAGTGGGAGTACCCTTATTTTACTCAGTAGGAAAATCCCTACAATATATATTTTTTCATAAAAAACGTTTACTGCTCCTTTAACATATCCCCCTCAGACAGAAGGATCCTCCTCATTACCAGTCAAGTGTCAGTTAAGACTTTTCCTCTGCATACCTTTCAAGAAGGTAAAGGGGGGCACAAGAACTCTGCAACCACTACAAGCCACCCATATTGATGCATCTGTTGTCAAAATGTTGGCAGCATGGCCACTTGTGCTGGCCACATCCTTGGGCTGACATTGGACAGTCTTAGACATGAGGGGGCAGAGCCATTGCCAATGGGAGTTTTTCTAGCAAGAAATATGTACTAAGGTAGGTAATACTTTCAGAAATGCATATATGCACAGCCCACATACATACCTGAAAGCACAACACTATACAAGCAATGCCATGCTCCATTTGCTACGACATATGACTTACTGCCACAATAAAAAATAGTACCTCTCCTCAAATTCAAACTAACTTGCTTGTGTTTTCCAGATATGCAATATACAGTTTTTCTTCACAATAAAGAATACCTGCATTCCAGTTCGGAAATGCAAGAGTCTCCCTGAGATATTATTTCTAACTATATTGAAAGGTAATAAAAAGCACTATGTACTCCATTCAATGCTGGCCTTCAGCCACATTTCCAGTCATATATTTAATACCCACCTCATATGGAAGGAAATATAAAGGTAAAACATACATACACAAGCTAATAAGCTAATATAATTTGTAGAATTTGTAGACCAGTGGGCTTCAATTTTTTGTCTCTCAAGTCACCCCTAATGTGCTATCTGAAATTTTCAGTGTATTCCTCAAATGTTATACACAATTTCTCAAGTGTTTAATGAAGAGAACAGTACATAAAATGTACAGTTATTCTTAGGTCTCACAGGCAGAATGACAACAAAAAGCATATTATGCATAATCATTTCCAAAGATACACTTTAGAAACTCAACTTTAACATGTTGTCAGAATTTTCATGGAAAAAGAGGGTTACCCTGATCTGATGGTTCTAGAACATCAAAAGTGCCACAGCATGATGATTGAGAACCACTGGTGCAGACATATAGTTATAACACATCAACTGCTACAGCATATTCATTATCTTTCTTCCTTGAAACATGCTATTACTGAACTAAGCCTTTATGTATATGTCACCAGGGCCAAGGTACGTTATTCACTTTAACATTTCCAATGTTCTCTGCACTTTGTTCTCAGTTATAGGGATGGGTGAAAAGTCATAGAAATTTCCCACATTACTTTTTTTTCGTGAAAAAAACAATTTCCCATTTTTTTTGCAAAACTTCCCACACATAGACAATACATAAAATGTTTTCCTTTTCTTCACTGCCAATAAATTTTCATCTATATTTTCTATGGCTACAAGATTTCCTGACGCAATATTACTTCTTCTGAAGGCAGAAATGGAGAAACAAATAGCTGAAAGTAAAATCTGTGCGTCCTACAGCAGCATATGCCTTGAAAAGATTGTTAGCAGGCTTGTCCTTTGCCCACAACACTAACTTACTGCTGAAGTAAAATTGGCACAACCATCCCTGAAAATTAACTGCAGCTTGGGATATTCAAGCAGGGTGCAATACATAACAACAGTTCTTTAAAGCCTCTGTTTTCAATACATGAAAAGGGCAGCATGTCAACTGCCAACATTTCGGCAAGTTTACTATTCCATAGGCATACTTTTGAATTATTTTTGTGCAGGTATTGACTTAGAACTTAGTAAGTGTGGGATGGCAGTACATACTAGAAGAATTATATAACTTTATTACTTTAATGATATAACTTGTGGAGGTGGTAGAGGTATGTGTGGGCACTATATGACTCTGCTGCTAGTTGTGGCATCTCTGATCTGTTGATGGTGTGCCTCCCAGTTAGACCTGTGGTTGTACTTCAAGTAGGGATTCATTGAGCAGGTGCCTAGGTGAGAGTCTGTCCCCCTCCCGCTCACATGCTTCTTACACAGACAACAGATAGCAACATTTGTGTGGACTTCATAGAGTGTGGGGTTCCTGAGTGGCTGCTACTACTACTGGGGCTAGATGCTGCTGAAATTGTACTACTACTAGGTGTCACTGGTACTGTAAGAGCAGCAGAGGAATTCATCAGAGCTAAGTGTAACGGTTTTTTAGGACACTCAGACCAGTATGTGAAATAAAACACAATTTTATTAGAAAAACAATAATGCAAACGATCGCCCTCTAGTGGCGGTTGAAATAGACACACAGTGAAGACTGATATATTACAAAGAGATAATGCACAATATAGTTGACATACAAGATCTCTATGCAGAGAATGGTGTTCTATACCCCAAAGGGTTAAGAGCATAAATCAGTCAGTCTCAGATGTGGTGGTTTGGCACGCCCTGGGTGTTAAAAGGAGGTGCTGATAGAGACAGTCCACAGTGTACTGGAAACGTAAATGCCTAGCCAAAGTGACCGAGTAGTAAGCAGGACAGAGATCCAAATAGCCCCCGCGGGCGTACCTACAGGAAGACTGCTTCTGCGAGTGCAAGTGTGTGTAGCCCCCACGGGCGTAACGGAATCCGGCCTGCAATGCAAGAGCTGACTATAGCCTCCTCAGACGTTAACCGGATACCAGCAATAGTAGTGCTAGAGCCAATAGCCCCCACGGGCGTATACAACGGGACCTGCCAGAGCTTGAGCCTTCCCCCTACTGCCACTTTACCACGGTAGATATCACCCAGTAAACAACGAGAAGTGAGAGCCAATGAAGCCCTACCGGCCCACAATAAGTGACTACTCTGCAGTAGGATAGATAGAGTCGCCGTCGGTAAGCGGCCAACTCAGCAGACGTAGCACCACGAAGGAGGCTCTATTCTGGGAATCGAGGTAGCAAGAGCAAGGCAGCACTGCAAGGGTTAATATGCACGTTTACACAAGGCTCTGTAAGATAACGAGGCTCTGCAAGTATAGTGAGGCTCACGGAGGTAAGCACAGCTCTGCAAGACAACGGTACACTGCACAGATCAATGGCAACACAAGGCAAGGCGGTCACATGATGGATGGCAACAGCGGGTGAAAAATGTCGCAGCGGCGACAACGGGAACAGAGGTCACTGGAACAGGCTGGAAGTCGATCTCGGAGCAGGAAGTCAGTCGGGCCGGGTCGGAGCATGCAGGAGGTAGTCATACAAGCCGGGTCATACATGAACAGGAACGTCAGCCAGGCCGGGTCAGGATACAGAGGTGGTTCGCAGACAAGCCGGGTCAAACACGATCAGGAACACTGGAGCGTAGTCAGGACAAGCCAAGTTGGTACACAAGAATCCGGAACACAGGAACACAGCAACAGCACTACTGGCTCAGAAACACCACGAAAGGGCATCTGACAGGTGTCTGGGCCAGGCATAAGAAGGTCACCAGGGGCGGGCCAAACTGGCTCAGCAAATCAGAGCGAACCACAAGTAAGAGTGACAGAGAATCACAGGCACTGTGATAGTACCCCCCTCTCAAAGACCCCCTCTCCCTGCCGGAGGTCTGGGTTTCAGAGGATATTTAGAGTGAAAGTTGCACACAAGTCTAGGCGCATGGAGGTCCCCTTGATTCACCCAAGAGCGTTCCTCAGGGCCATAGCCCTTCCAGTGGACCAAATATTGCAACTTTCCTCTAAATCTCCTAGAGTCAATAATACTCTGGACCTCATACTCCTCTTGGCCCTGGACGTCCACCGGCCCAGGAATCACTGGCGTAGTAGTATAACGATTACACACCAAAGGTTTCAGAAGAGACACATGGAACACATTATGAATATGCATTGAGGGTGGAAGTTCCAGTGCATAAGAAACCGGATCAATCTTGCGGATAATCTTAAATGGCCCAATGAACCGGGGAGCCAGCTTATTGGAGGGTACCTGCAAATTGAGTTTTCTGGAAGAGAGCCATACCCTGTCCCCTACTTGAAATGAGACCGCTGGGAGTCGTCTGCGATTAGCGTGCCGCTGATGATGCCGAAATGACTGACTGAGGGACCTCTGAACCTGTGCCCACGTGGAACGAAGTTGTGCCAAATGCTCATCCAGGGCAGGAATCTGTTGTGCCTGAAATGAGTCCGGGAGCAGACACGGCTGGAACCCATAATTAACGAGAAATGGGGAGCTCCCGGACGATGAATTAACCGCACAATTCCTGGCAAACTCTGCCCATGGCAACAGGTCAGCCCAATTATCATGATGATCGGTGACAAAGCAATGCAGGAACTGCTCCAGTCCCTGATTGGCACGCTCAGCGGCCCCATTGGTCTGGGGGTGGTAGGCGGAGGAGAAGGACAATTGGATGCCCATCTGGCCACAAAATGCCCTCCAAAACCTGGATACGAACTGACTCCCACGGTTGGAGACAATCACTCTGGGTACCCCGTGCAGGCGGAACACCTCCCTGGCAAAGACTACAGCCAATTCCTGGGCCGATGGAAGGCCAGCAAGAGGCACAAAATGAGCCATTTTAGAGAATCTATCGACCACCATAAGGATAAACGTATAACCCCTAGAGACTGGTAATTCTCCCAAGAAGTCAATAGATATATGAGACCAAGGACAGTCTCCATTGGGCACTGGTTGAAGTAAGCCCACCGGGAGATGTCTAGGGGTCTTGGCACAGGCACAGGTGGTACAGGCTGCCATAAAAGCGGAACAATCGGCTCTCAGTGTGGGCCACCAAAACAATTGCGAAAGGGACCATACAAGTTGATCCCTACCGATATGCCCAGCCGCTTTAGAAACATGATATGTCTCCAACAGACGGGTACGGAATGGCTCATCCACGAAACACTTTCCCACTGGGGTCTCAGGAGGTGCCCTAGATTGCGATGCCAAAATCTCCTCCCCCAGAGGTGAGGTTATAGTGGTACGAATAGTGGCCAGAATGCGATCTGGCTGAATGATAGGTACAGGTTCCTCCTCCCTCTCAGTGTCAGATGCGAACTGGCGTGACAACGCATCTGCCTTAATATTCTTAGAGCCCGGAAGATAGGACACTAGGAAATTAAATCAAGACAAAAAAAGCGCCCACCTAGCTTGTTGTGAGGACAATCTTTTGGCTTCAGAGAGATAAGTTAAATTCTTATGATCAGTAAGGATTAGTACTGGAGTCTGAGTACCTTCCAAAAGGTGGCGCCATTCCTTCAGGGCTAGGATAATGGCCAACAGCTCCCTGTCGCCAATCTCGTAGTGGCTCTGAGCACTGGACAATTTATTTGAGAAAAACCACAGGGTCTCAAGGTGCCACCTCCCACAGGGCGTTGGGAGAGTACTGCCCCAACCCCAACCTCAGAGGCGTCAACCTCCAACGTAAATGGCAGGGAGGCATTAGAGTGGGACAGCACTGGAGCAGACGCAAAGGCAGATTTCAAGGTAACAAATGCGTTTTCAGCTGCCTCAGATCACTGAGAGGGAGAAGCGCCCTTATGTGTCAAATCTGACAATGGTTTTACAATCGTGGAAAAGTTCTGGATGAACTTCCTATAATAGTTAGCAAAACCTAAGAAACGTTGAATGGCCTTTAACCCCTTAGGACGAGGCCATTGCAGGACTGCTGCCAACTTCTCCTGATCCATGGCAATGCCATTTTTGGAGATTACGAACCCCAGGAATGGTACTTGAGATGTATGGAATTCGCACTTTTCTAGTTTACAGAATAGCTTGTGCTTACGAAGTCGGAGCAAGACTTCTGAGACATCCTTGATGTGTTGAGAGAGGTTGGCAGAGTGAATTAATATATCATCTAGATATACGACCACACAAGACTGAAGCATGTCACGTAAAATATCATTAATAAATTCCTGGAATACCGCAGGTGCGTTGCATAAGTCGAATGGCATCACCAGATATTCGTAGTGCCCTGTTCTGGTATTAAACGCCGTTTTCCACTCATCACCCTCCTTAATTCTGACCAGATTATAGGCGGCTCGCAAGTCAAGTTTAGTAAAGATCGAAGAGCCCTTTAATCTGTCAAATAATTCCGTAATAAGTGGAATAGGATAGGCGTTCTTGGGCATCAGCTTATTCAGCCCTCTGTAGTCAATACATGGCCTGAGTTTGCCACTTTTCTTTTTCACAAAGAAGAATCCGGCACCAGCCGGGGACATAGATTTACGAATGATTCCCCTCTTAAGAGCGTCCTCAATATACTCCTCCATTGCCCTGTTCTCCTCACATGACAGTGGGTAAGTGCGACCCCTGGGAGGCACTGTACCTGGAGGCAAATCAATGGCGCAATCATAGGGTCTATGGTCAGGTAATGCGCTGGCCTCTCCTTTGCTAAATACGTCACTGAATTGCCCATATTCTGTTGGCACAGCAGGAGAGGTACACATAATTTTGACAGGTAATGAAAGACAATTCTTAGTATAGTATTCAGACCAGGAGTTAACCTCACATCTCTGCCAGTCAAATTGAGGATTATGTATATGTAACCACGGAAACCCCAAAATAACTGCATGGTGCGGGGAACAAATAATCTGGAACCGTATCTGTTCCTTGTGAAAAGCCCCCATCGTCATTGTCATAGGAATTGTCTCCAACGTAATGAAGAGAAAAATTCCTGGCACTTAACAGCAAGAGTATAATATAAATAAGCCGAAAATAAAATAAAAAGAAAATCTTCTTTATTACAACTGTGTTAAAACATCATTGATGTGACCGGGAATTGGCATACAGACAGATCTTAATCTAACGCGTTTCGTACCCTCAGGTACTTACTCATAGATTCCCACGTTACCTGAATAACGGTTATTTAAACACTAATTCAAGGTCAATCAATGACCGTGATTGGACTAAAAACAACCAATGTGTGTATGCAATCCAACCTTAATATAAACAATAAATTTAACAAATCACACAGATACATAATTTCACCTATGGAACAAACACAAAATATCAACAGGTGTATATCTTTAGACACAATATATAAAGATGTTATAAGATATTACCAACATCCCATTCAGAATTTAAACCTTTAGGAGACCTAGTTTCCAAAGTAAAAATCCAGTACGCCTCCCTCCGTGAGATCAGCTGAACGATATCTCCCCCACGTGAAGACACCCGCACTCGCTCGATACCCATAAAGGACACCGCAGAAATATCACCGGCATGTTGATCCAAAACATGTCGGGACACTGCAGAGTCCCCATTTCTTATATCGATCTTGTGCAGGTGCTCACGTAAACGTTCTTTTAGGGGACGAACCGTCCGTCCCACGTATTGAACTTGACAGACTTTACAAGTAAATAAATAAATAATAGACTTAGAGTTGCAATTAATGTAATGGGCAATTGGATACGTGCGTCCAGTAACCGTGGACTTAAAGCTACTACTAATTTCCATATAGGTACACACTCTACACACTTGTCCACCACATCTAAAACATCCCACATATTTGAGCCAAGTCGGACTCTCTTTCTTAGATGTAAAAAGACTCTTAGAAACTCTATTACCTATAGTGCAGCCTCTTCTAGCCACAAACTGACATCCTCTTGAAAGGATGACTGATAATATCTCATCTGTTTTTAAAATAGGTAACAAAGATTCAATAATTTTCCTAATCTCATGAAATTGATTACTAAACTGGGTCACAAATCTTACCCCCTGCAATTCATTTGAACCTCCCTTCTTGTTCCGTGATGGTTGAAGCAAAAGAGCATTCCTATCCAAACCCCTGGCAGCTACGCATGCTTGTTCCACTTCATCCAACGGGTACCCCCTATCCAGAAATTTCCTCCCAAGGGTACTCGCTTCCCGATCGTAAACATCCAAATCGGAACAATTACGTCTAAGACGAATAAACTGTCCCTTGGGAATATTCCTAATAGTGTGTCCCGGATGACAGGATGATGCATGCAGTATACTATTACCAGAAATGGGTTTGGTATAGAGGCTAGTATGCACACCCTCACCTATAACAGAAAAAAGGGTCAAATCTAGATAATTGATCTGACTTTCATGAAACTCAAACGTAAATCTCAGATTATCATCATTGTTGTTAAGATAATCTACAAACAGCTCGGCCTCTCCCCTGGAACCCCCCCCATACAAACAGAAGATCATCTATGTACCTGCGATACCATCTCACACAGTCTCTAAAGGGGTTCCGATCCCCAAAGATGTGGCGCGACTCCCACCAGCCCATATATAGGTTGGCAAAAGAGGGCGCAAAACGCGCTCCCATTGCCGCGCCACACCTCTGGAGATAAAAAACCCCGTCAAAACTGAAAAAATTGTGGGTTAACAGGTACAAGATGCTCCTAAGGAGAAAGGACTTGAGGCTGTCCGAATAATCTGAAAAATAATCCAAATAATATTTCACAGCCTTCTTTCCGGAGCATGGTAAGCACAGCAACGTGTATCCCTCCAGTTATTTTTATGTTTTGAATGTATGGGCATATAGCGGGTTTTGAAGCTAGAGGTATACCAATAAGCCTGAGTATTGCACAGAAACAATTTCCAACGTAATGAAAGCAGGTTCCAGGGGTCTGCCATCAATGGCCTCAATTGCCACAGGAGAATCTTTCTTGCATAATGGAATGCCGTGCAAGTCGGCAAAGGATTGGTCCATGAAGTACCCGGCTGCCCCGGAGTCCACCAATGCCAGGACCTCGATTACCATGTCTGCCCAAGCGAATACCACCTGGATGGTGGGTTTAGCAGTGCTAGAATCTAGGGACTGTTCTACACCAACTAGGGCCTGTCCCCCAAGGTACCCTAGGTGCGTTCGTTTCCCGGCCGTACTGGACAAGTGCGTAATAGGTGCCCTGGTTTGCCACAATATAAGCACAAGCCTTGTCTCCTGCGATACAATCTCTCCTCCTTAGTGAGCTTAGTGAACCCTAATTGCATAGGTTCAGTCGTTTCGGCTGGTCGTTCAGGAGGAACGGGTGGTGAGGGTGGGTTAAAGAGACTGCCCAGGCCATAGTTTTTAGATTTAGCCCTTTTAGCCAACCGTCTCTCACGGATGCGGGAGTCTATTAGCATAACATAGTCAATATATTCATCCAGATCACTGGATACATCACGAGCGGCTATCTCATCCTTAATCTGTTCCGAGAGGCCCTGGGCAAAGGTGGCAACTAAGGCCTCATTGTTCCAGCCCACCTCTGCTGCCAGGGTCCGAAACTTGATAGCATAGTTGCCCAATGTGCGTTCGCCCTGCTGAATCTCCATCAGCCTTTTGGCAGCAGAGGCAGCCCTGCCAGGAACCTCAAACACTCGTCGGAACTTTGTCACAAATTCCCTAACGTTCAGAGTGCAGGGTCTGGCATTCTCCCACAAGGGATTTGCCCACGCCAATGCTTTGCCCGTCAACAGTGATATCATAAATCCGACCTTACTATGGTCATTAGGAAATGCCTGGGGGGCCAATTCCAAAAATATCTCCAACTGATTAATGAATCCCCTGCATAGGGAGGGTTCGCCATCATATCTTAACGGTAACGGTGCCACTGCCGTTAAACCTCTAGTATTAGCTGAAGGGACTACAGGCGGATTCTCCGGTGTCAGAACTGGGGGGACCACCGGATTAGTACTAGGCTTGTCCAAATGTACCGTTCGTTCGAGTAATGTCTGTAGAGCCAGTGCCAATTGGTCCAGGCGCTGCTCATGGACATTCATTCTCCAGTGGATGTTCTGTGTATTACTTTCACCTTTACCGTCTGAGGTCATGGCCCTTTCGTACTGTAACGGTTTTTTAGGACACTCAGACCAGTATGTGAAGTAAAACACAATTTTATTAGAATAACAATAATGCAAACGATCGCCCTCTAGTGGCGGTTGAAATAGACACACAGTGAAGACTGATATATTACAAAGAGATAATGCACAATATAGTTGACATACAAGATCTCTATGCAGAGAATGGTGTTCTATACCCCAAAGGGTTAAGAGCATAAATCAGTCAGTCTCAGATGTGGTGGTTTGGCACGCCCTGGGTGTTAAAAGGAGGTGCTGATAGAGACAGTCCACAGTGTACTGGAAACGTAAATGCCTAGCCAAAGTGACCGAGTAGTAAGCAGGACAGAGATCCAAATAGCCCCCGCGGGCGTACCTACAGGAAGACTGCTTCTGCGAGTGCAAGTGTGTGTAGCCCCCACGGGCGTAACGGAATCCGGCCTGCAATGCAAGAGCTGACTATAGCCTCCTCAGACGTTAACCGGATACCAGCAATAGTAGTGCTAGAGCCAATAGCCCCCACGGGCGTATACAACGGGACCTGCCAGAGCTTGAGCCTTCCCCCTACTGCCACTCTACCACAGTAGATATCGCCCAGTAAACAACGAGAAGTGAGAGCCAATGACGCCCTGCCGGCCCACAATAAGTGACTACTCTGCAGTAGGATAGATAGAGTCGCCGTCGGTAAGCGGCCAACTCAGCAGACGTAGCACCACGAAGGAGGCTCTATTCTGGGAATCGAGGTAGCGAGAGCAAGGCAGCACTGCAAGGGTTAATATGCACGTTTACACAAGGCTCTGTAAGATAACGAGGCTCTGCAAGTATAGTGAGGCTCACGGAGGTACGCACAGCTCTGCAAGACAACGGTACACTGCACAGATCAATGGCAACACAAGGCAAGGTGGTCACACGATGGCTGGCAACAGTGGGTGAAAAATGTCGCGGCAGCGACAACGGGAACAGAGGTCACTGGAACAGGCTGGAAGTCGATCTCGGAGCAGGAAGTCAGTCGGGCCGGGTCAGAGCACGCAGGAGGTAGTCATACAAGCCAGGTCATACACGAACAGGAACGTCAGCCAGGCCGGGTCAGGATACAGAGGTGGTTCGCAGACAAGCCGGGTCAAACACGATCAGGAACACTGGAGCGTAGTCAGGACAAGCCAAGTTGGTACACAAGAATCCGGAACACAGGAACACAGCAACAGCACTACTGGTCAGAAACACCACGAAAGGGCATCTGACAGGTGTCTGGGCCAGGCATAAGAAGGTCACCAGGGGCGGGCCAAACTGGCTCAGCAAATCAGAGCGAACCACAAGTAAGAGTGACAGAGAATCACAGGCACTGTGATACTAAGGTTGTGGATGCTGATAACGTGCGTTGTTGCTGTTTACTCAACACTATTAGTGTGTGTGGCTGAGTGAGACATGGACTCAGAGGGGCTGATGATGACTGACAGGGTCATACTTTCCAATTGATTTCTCAAACCGTTTGTAGACAGTCACAGAGCTCCTTTTCAGTGGTGAAAGAATGAGCTTTTGCCTTTTAGCTAACTTTCTGGCCATGTCATCATCTCTCTCATCTGAAGAAAAGTTGGATGCTAGAGGGATATAGTTGAGATCTACATCATCACCATCATCATCATCATCAGTCATTAGGTCGGGATTAGTTAGGATTAGAGGTCGCAAACAATTTATTTTTATTTTTCCCCTTCGAGGGATTTTCACAATGTACGCTATTACTTTCAGGATAGGTGTTTTTGTGCTGACCCTCAGATGCAGCAGCTGGTTGAGCTTCTACACCTTCTTGCACTATGCCATCAACACTGGAATGTGACTCATTGTGATCTTCAGTGCTTTTATATGGTTTATTAATAGTACTGTTTCTGTTGTTGTTGGTGGAACTTTTGGTAGGACTTTGACAAGCTGCATCTTCCTTGGGAGGAGGGGGATCACCTTAATTTATTGCAAATGCTACAGCAACCATGTCTGCAGTCAGTTTTTGCACTACTGCTTTACTCACATGTCCCTGCACTGCTCATAATCCTTTCAACCTCCCTTTACCCCTCATGTGTTTGCTGGACATTACTCAACTAACTACTCAACACAACTACTGTGTGTGTTTTTACTGTAAAGTACACAATAGAACTGATTGTGTGTGCCTTGGATCTCTACATATTAGCCCATCTCATCTAGTATTAGTCTGCCTCAGCCTCAGCTCACATCATGATCCCTGTCTCTGTCACCTAACATTTTTTTATTTTATTTTATTTATTTTAAATTAATTGTCTCCCCTATCCGTACTGTCAACAAAAAAACATACTGCCTGTTCTACTGCTTCTTTCCCCAGACTCCCGTAGAGCAGATATAACAGCCAGGTCAGGAAGAAACTTGGACGATTGCTGCCCAGTCAATAACGCCACATTTTTGGTTATTTGGGGTGAAGCTCCTTTCTCCCTTCCTATCCCCCAGAGTCCTCAACTCCCCTAACACAGAGAACAGATTTATTAGCCTGTCTTCTCTAGCTCAAAAATGTGCAGCTTTCTCTTCCTCTCATAAGCAGCGAATGGCATACTGTGAGAACCTGGCACCCTTTTATATGCCTGCAGGAAAAAGAAGAAAAACTTGCCATTTGGTGGGGAGAAATTCTCCCATTGATTTAAATGCAATTAGCTAGGTGTAAAAAGCAAAAAGAGTCCATTTTTAGCAAAATATTTCCTGCTTGGTGAAAAGTGCCATTTTCTCCTGTTTCTTTCTTTTTTGAGGTGAAAATTTTCACCCATAAGTAATGTAATTATCTTTGTTTGACAAAAGTTTGTAATTGTTGCTTCCTTTGAATTTACAGAAGAAAATAATTTAATATGTAAGTCATCATCTTATCCTGACTAGTTAATTCACTTGTCTCAGTTTTAAATAGCACACCATCAACCTTTATATTTCTGCTATTTATATACCTGTAGACGTTTTTAGGATTAGTCTTATATTTTGCAATTCTCTCTGGGGCTGCCATTTGTGCGTCTCCAGGGCTTTCCTCACAATTGCAATCTTGACAGGTGTCGAAGATTTAATAGAGTTATATTATCCCACATATGATAATAGTCTATCTGAACGAAAGACCAGTGAGTACAAATCCCAGTTCATAAACAGCATTAGCTCTACACAAACAATTACCAAATTGTTTCTATATAGTACAGTATACACATGCATTTAAAACGCAAGTTTAGGATTAGATGTACATAACTAATTTTACAGATGGTAGCTGGAAGTATTAAAAGTATTTAAAATTTCTCATTTTATCAAGCTCACCAGGACATACTTTAAAATTAGCAAAATCTCAGTGTATTCTTCCTGGTAAAACATTTTCTAAATAAATACATTTTCAAGTTTACCTAGCCTAACTGCTTGTTTGAAGATTATATTGCATTCTTTAAAGCTTATGTCTTCCTCTTATTTCCATACAAAAGTCATTGTTAAAGGAACGTTAACAGCTAAATGAAATTGGGGTTATATCATTTTAAATACTTTTAGTACTTCCAGCTAACATCTGTAAAATTTGTTATATACATCGAATCCTAAACTTGCATTTTAAATACATGTGTATACTGTCCTATATAAAAACAATTCGGTTAATTGCTTGTGAAGAGCTAATGCTGTTAATATACTGGGATATGTACTCACTGGTCTTCTGTTCAGATAAACTATTATCATATCTTAGACTAAAATTAGAGAATAGTTCGTGATAATATAGGCCTAGCACATAAACTAATTAGCATAAATAGCCACACTGTGTCACCAACAAGTAAAAGTGATTTATCAATTCTCAAAAACTAGTTATATTTATAATAAAACATATAGGCAGTTTTTTACTCTCTTTAAAATTAACTCATTTTAATGTAACTATCTATTCCACCTATTGTACACTGATCAGATCTTTATTACATGAGCAAATCCTATTCCCTGAGCAGGAGTAGTCCTAGGTTCCCAAAGAAACTGAAGCATGGGTCCACCTAACATTATTAGGTACTGCACAGCTCAAATCACTATTACAGTTAGTAAGCTCAGCACAATATTATACCACTATATGCCTTATTCTGGAAACAAGATTTAGGACTGAGACATTGGAGGTTATGCACTATGGGTGGTAAACAGGTGATACAGTGGAAATCACTGTTCCAATTACTGTAGAGCCTATGCACTAAGATCTCCAAAGTTGTATACATCTTAGTGCATAGGCTCCATAGAATAACATAGGACTTGGAGAAGTGATATCACTGGTGAAGTAATCTCTGCTTTATCACATATTTATCACACCTTAGTGCAAAACCCACATAGTCCTTGAGACCCTTTGGTCACTGCATCTAAGTTTGCATTGGTATATAAAGCACATACCCCTCATCACAGGGTTGAGAGTGGGTAGAGTATCACTATCCTTCTCCATCATTTTGTTTTCAGACCATTCAAAGAGGAAAGTGGATGAGAGTGACAGTTGACAATGTAGCAGCAAGGATGTATATATAGAAAGACTTCTCCTTTATGAGAAGGAGATGATCTCTAACCCCCAGCAGGGCAAGAGATGAATTTGTGTACTGTTAACCTTCTTGTGCCATTGGAGGAAGCATGGAAACATGCTTTCCCCTTCTTGATGGCAAGCAGGGTTGTATTAGACACCTTCTGCGATAGACAATAGGAGAAGAGATGAATTTGCCTGCTTTCTAATTTGACTGTTCTCAGAACAAGCGAGAAAGACAGACTTGTCTAGAGATATGACTGCTGATTCCAAATATAAACTATGGGGGCAAAGTCGTATCCTTTAAGGAACAGAGGTGTGGGCAATGCGTTGCTTAGCAATGTGTATTTAAAGGGTTAATATTATAAACAGCTATATGAAAAACATCTAAAACAGATATAACTATAAAATATGACAATAACACATACATTGAATAGTAACAAAAGGACCAAGCTTCTTTCACACCTCAAATTGCATACAAAACACATTAGCCTTTTGTCACATCACTGTGCATATGGAGGAGGTCATTATCAGTATTATCAATAATATATAGAATAATGTAATTATCTGTGAACAGAAAACTAGAAGTAATAAAGGGTGGGGCCAAATATTAACCATAAAAACTGTCTCAGAATCATTATACAAAATAGTATGCATAATTATCATTTTACATACACACAAGCATCAATATAACGTGCAAGGTATGTCACTGTCAGTTTAAAGACACTAAGGGCTCATTTCAAAAAGGCACGGTAAAACATTCAGTAAGCCAAAAAGCATTACTGAACGTTAGCCATGTCTGTGTAGCGCAGCTATTCAATAAGCTGTCTACCAGAATGGACAATGACTGCAGGCCACGCAAACACGTAGCCTCATAACATGCACCACACCTTTTTTTCACCTCACCGTGCGTTCATTTCAGTCACTAAAAGCCAGATACATCAACTTCAAAGGTTGTCAAAATATGTTCAAAATCACAGCCAATCACTAAATGCCAAAGTAACAAGTCAATTCAATTAACTGTATATACCCCCAAATAACAGACACACTCTGCCTGTGTTGGGAGGTTCTCAGAGCTACAGCACAGGACTCAGGAGCGGAGGATAGAAATAGCAAGAGAGAGACAGAGCATACACTGGAGACAGGTAGACTTGGAGTGAGGAGCAGAGAGAATTGTATTTCGAAAATACACATAACACACTTCTTGAGTATGCACATATTGCACACATCGCATACACACACAAACACAAACATCTTTTGTTTTTGGACACACAACCCATTTTTATTTTATACAGTGTGATTCAGTGAGTGCAAGGAGTACCAAAGAGTGATTGTGAGCGAGTGCCTCTGTGAGCAACTGGGTATTACTGACTGTGTGAAGGAGATAGGAGAGTGGTAGTGAGATGGCAGGGAGAGGAATCAAGGCTTAAGGGAAGGGGAAAGGTGCAGGAGGAGAGAAATGATCTCCAGACAGGGAAGGAGGTGGGCAAAGGGTACACAGCAACTGGCAAGTACACAGCAACTAGAGACTAACACGGCAGTGGGAACTGGAGGTGATGTAGTACAGGAACATACACATCCAGGGACAGTGCAGGAAGGGCCTGACCGCCAGCCTACCACACACACTTCTGATATATCCCAGCCTGCATTGGAAGAGGACAGACTGTAGGACCCAATGTACTCCCACTAGCAGAACACTGCCCTGGTGCAGAGCAACTTTAACAGGGAGCACATACTGTTCACCACAGCAAAAGCCAAAGGGATTGCTGCAAGGGAGAATCTTGCCTGATATCTGATCCAGAATGCAGTAAACAAGGTGTCCAACAAGACTCCATTAAGAAGTGCTGGACAGACTGCAAGAGAAAGTCAAGAACAAATGGGAGACCTGGCCCTGCATGTGAGAGGCACCAGAGGTGGTCCAACAGTAAACATCACATTCAATGCCTGGGAGGAGATGCTCTGACAGAACTTCTCCACAACTGCTGTTGAGGGGATCCAAGGCAGCTGTGAAACAGGAAATGACAGCACCTTCCAGCCTCCCAGTAAGTGAGTTAGTCCTTAACTTTCCACCAGTAGCTAGTATCGCACAACACAGTGCCAGCTGAAAACATAGCAACCACTGAGCTCCCCAAGTCGACCAACACAGCGCTGATAGTGTTCAAACAACGAGATAATGTTATATATCCAAAACCAAAATGTGATGCGGTAATCAGGCCAAATCATGTCCAAGTAAAAGTTCAATCCCCTCTGTGCTGAGTTGCTCAAACATACTTACCTCACACAAACAATGATTGTCATCATATTGTAAAACAAACATCTGTTATTTTCTTGAACAATGTTCCACATGTTGCCACAGGGATGTTAACACGTAACACTTTGAGTGCTAGAGGGCTACACAACACACTGCTCTGCAATGTGTTGGGTACCCCCTGGCACTCAAAGAGTTAACAGATTATGAACATACTACCACAGGGTCATGTTGCACTGTTCTACAGGGGTCAGCACACCCTAAGATATCTGAAAAAAACACAAATGTATTGTATGTCCAACACATATGCCTCATAAGCAATAACCCCATGGCCTCAAATCACACATTTGCACTGCTGCCACAACCATGACAATTAAGTTGGAACAATGGCAGTAATTCTCACAGGCAAAGCAACTCTAAAAACATACATTAATGGGGGAACACATCAACATAAGCAGCTGTAGGACATATGTTTCACTCACCAGGATAATGATAACAAACACACATTGAAAATGTGATGCTAGAACAAACACTCAAACTTGGGTTAGCAAAACTGTCCAACCATACCATTAGGGAACTACAACACACACATCTTAACCAGCACATGATACATGATTCTGGATAATGGGAATGGTGCTGACAATATCCGTGTAGCCACAGATGACCACCCCAGATTCAAACATATATGTCGTCTATGTCACATAATACGTCCTCAACATGTATGCATTCCTCCTTGCCATCCTCAGTGTTCTGGATACATATAATAATGAAAGCTCGGCAACTGTAGATCACTTCAGTAAGTGTACAGTACCTTGTCCAGTTGCTTAATCAATCAGTGCCAAGGAGGTATCCCATACACAGCAAGGCAATGCCTGGATACCATTTTGTCACTCAAAGGGTCACATGTCAACGTGACAGGTGCACATTGCTGGTACTGCAGAAGCAGAGGAGCACTCAGTCCATGAAGGAACCACCAGTCAACAGACAGACACAGAGTAATGAGGAAAGGCATTAGCAGCACATCCATATGCACCATCCACAACCTCATCATGTGCCACGGCTACCAGAGCCAGCAGACCAGCTGAAAAGTACATCACCATCCAGAGGAGGCTACTGAGGGAGACAGGCACTTCAACAGGAGGTGTCTGCATACCATGGAGAGAACTGCAGCCAATGTCAGCAGTCTGCAATCCCAGTATGCCATCTGCCTCACAGAGACACACCATCTTGAGACTGTACTGAGTTACTTGCTTGGAAAGCTGAATGTTGAAATACACAAGCGTAGTCACATCCAGAGGCTGCTGGTGGAGAAAGCCTAGCAGTCAACTGAGGGGTCAACTGCAGCTACCTCCCCCTCAAGTGTGACACCCACAACAACAACACCAAGACAGCCAAGAGTCACCAGGCAATCGGTGAGGGCATCCGCATTTGCACAACCAGCCAAACCAAAATAAATAAATAAATAAAGCTCCATGTGTCGTGTTTTCCCTAACTAAATATGAACTTTATTGATACCAGTTATGTATGTGATTCCTTCAGGTATCTAACAAGGGCAGTTCCAGAGATGCCTCAAATACAACTCTTGCACATTTTACTTGGTAGGAAAGTGTTTGAACAGTGGTAACCAAACACAGCACATCTGCTTTTGTCCAATTTCAACTCACTATATTTTCAGTATATGATGGAAAACAGTTGGATATCTGAGTCTGGCCACAGAAAGGATCACAGTTCACACAAAGGCAAAGTAGCACTCCAAGACAAAGGTACACCTCCTTAACATAAGATTATATCAGGCATGTGGCAGGGAGATCACACTGTGCAAAACCAACTCTCACAATACAGTGTCTGGAACACAAAACATATATTTTACAGAAACAAGTGTGGATCTCCTAGGATCTGTGTTCATCAGGGGTGTGCTTATGGATGGTGGAGGAATCTGTGGGGACTCTTAGGATGCCAGTGGGGCACTCAATGCATTACACATATATGTGTTGTGTAACCCTCTTGCATTCCAAACTACAGGCTGGTTGAGCAAATGCAAGATCCACATGTTGCCCTGATAGAAGAACCAGTCAAACTTCATTGTTGAGCTATCTTCATCATGGCTTCCTTCTCAGTTACACTGTGATGAGGAGGTGCATTGGACATTATAGCAATATATAACCTAGTAAATGAACTGACCCCCAAAAAGCAGAAGCTGGCATCTGGTGCTGGGCCATTGTCATTGTGCTGCACACACACGCACACAAGTCAGAATGCTGAGCATGCCAAGCTCCCTCTCATCTAGTTACTCCTATGCAGTAGCCAACATACTTACACAAAAAATCCAGCACTATTCAGCTACATTAGTTATCACAAATCTATCCTAATACCTTTACTACCCCACAACAACAAGATTTACAACATTAAAGAATTATATTCATGTACATCAGCAAATATTGTATATATTATACAATGCATTGAATGTGAAAGTGGATGGTACATTGGTGAAAAAGGCCTACCACTTAATTTAAAAATGAATAAACACAGACAATCTTGGCTTCAATACTATGACCATAGCATGACCATAGTATATATAAAATCATTATCAACATCATCCATTGTCAATCCATTGCAAGATGAAGGCCTCTTCAGCAAGCCTCCAACAACTTCAGTCCTGAGCTTTTTGTTGCAACTGTGTGCCAAGAAATTTGGTGATTTCATATACCAATTTTGCCTTTGTTTTTCCTCTTGGTCATTTAGAATCAAGTCTAATCCATTCCAAAATTTGTTTGGTCCATTTACCATTAGGTCTGCTTTACTCTTTCAATGATGTCATATTACTTTGTTTCCTGATGAATACAAGCGCCACCTGCAATACTATGCTGGCAGGAGACACCTTTTGACATCTCCATACCACCCAGAAAATCAAGATAAAACAAAGACTTATTGTTACAGCTTATCGTGCTTTCAGCGTCATCTGCAGGCGCAAAGCTTCAAGCATGTAGCAGGCCTCTATTTTATGCCATGCTTCTTGTAGTCTCCTCCCACCTACTTCCTTCCTACCTACTTCCTTCCTCTGAGCTGCTCCTCCTACCTAATTCCTGAGGAGGGGTTTAAAGGGCAGACTGAGTTCTGACTCAGTTGCCCTTGAGTTGTTGTACAATACAGTTCTGTTTCCCTTGGGCTGTGTGTATGACCTGGCTTGTCTGACCATCCATTCTGGTGTTGACCTGTGGTTCTGTCTGACCATTCTCCTTCTGCATTCCGATTTGGCTTAGACATCCTTTCTGGTGCAAACCTGTGGCTCTGGCTGACTACTCGCTCCATGTATGACCTGGCTCGTCTGACTACCCACTCTGGTGTTGACCTGGGGCTCTGTCTACTGCGCATCCAGCATACCAACACTTCAGTGGATATCCTATCTGGTGAAAACCTGCGGCTCTAGCTGACTACCCACACCATGTATGACCTGGCTTGTCTGACTACCCACTCTGGTGTTGACCTGGGGCTCTGTCCACTGCGCATCCAGCATACCAACAATTCAGTGGATATCCTATCTGGTGCAAACCTGTGGCTCTGGCTGACTACCCACTCCATGTATGACCCGACTTGTCTGACTATCCTTTCTGGTGCTGACTAGGGGGCTCTGTCTGTTTCTTCCATGTTTTAGTCCCCGCTCCACAGACACCCATTCTAGTGCAGACCTGGGGCTCTATCAGACTCCTAGACTGACTGCAGGCCGAGTCAGTGCTAGTTCTTTGGGCGTTCCGAATTACCTCAAGGCTCCAGTGGGCTGAGACCTAGTCTCGAACAGTGTGGTGAATCTATTGGCGGACTGCTATTTCTGATACAGTGCTTTCCTCTTTGATCACCCTCTGTGTGTTATCTGTTTACATGCATTACTGTGATTATTCTAATAAAAGATTGTTTTACTTTGCCTTTCTGACTTCTGGTTTATTCCTGGGAACCGTGACACTTATTTGTACCAGAAACTATGTGATATATTTGATCATGTGTCCATGTGGCCTATATTATATAGGCAAAACATCCACTACATTTCATGAGAGAATGGTCAACCATAGGTCTAATATCAGGGTGGCCCTTAACAAAAAACAATCAGACAAACCGATAGTGAGACACTGGCTAGAAAAAGGACGTAGCTTATAGACTATTAAAACTATGCTAATTGAACAAGTTCTCCCACTAAGGAGAGGAGGGGACGGGAACAGAAAACTTTTGCAGAGGGAGGTATACTGGATCTATCACCTGGATACGATTTCACCTAAGGGACTCAATTAATCAATTTCTGTGGCATGTTTCATATAAAGTGTGTATACGGTCACTTTAGGTTGGGGTGGGTGAAAGGTGTGAAAAATTTCCTGCATGACTTTTCACGAAAACTTGCAGATTTTTCTTTTTACAGCGAAAAATGTCACCTTTCTGCTATGCAAAAATGTCTTCCTTTTCGCCTATTTTAACACATATATATATATATATATATATATATATATATATATATATATATAGAGAGAGAGAGAGAGAGAGAGAGAGAGAGAGAGAGATGGAAACAAAAAACAGCAATTAACTGGATGAAGAAATGAATAAAATAACATAGTTTTTATGTTATCTTTAAAAAAATTGATTCATTACATTTTTCTGAATAGACTGTGCCTCAGCATTTGTGATTTCCATGTTCTCCATCTGACTCCTAGAATTACTTCTTTTCCAACAATGTCATCTTGAGCTAAGGCAATATTGTGCAAGAATCAACTAACTACAAAAAGTTTAACAACTTTCATGGGATTATACAACACAGTTCCTCCAGTTTTATCAAGACAACTGAATCTCACTTTAAGGAGTCTAAACGATCTGGTTTTCCGATGTGCTATGTTATATTTCACCTGCACCACATCTTTTGGCTTTAGTACTGATGTCATTAAGATGAACATTTGTATCCACTATGACCTAATTTGGAGAAAAAATATAGATACAGTTTTCAAATATTTTAAACATTGCTATAGACATACTAAAAAAAAAAATGTAAAGTAACTCATAGTGCAATAAAAAAATTATTGATCCATGGTAAAACAAAGCATGTGTCCTTATTTTAGATGCCTTGAGTAATTCAGCTTTCCAACAACTGCTGTGCCAACAAAGGCCTATTTTTTTACTTTATCATAAACACTGTTTCAGATTTTACATCACTTGCAATGATGATCTACACCAGAGGTTCTCAACCCGTGCCCTCAGCGGCCACTAACAGGCCAGGATTTAGGAATTTTCCTGCTAGAACACAAGTGTGGTGATCAGAGGCTCAGTCATATTGATTAAATCACCTGTGCTCTAACAAGGAAACCATCAAATCCTGGACTGCTAGTAGCCACTGTGGGCACGGGTTGAGAACCACTGGTCTACACTTCCTATAAGTGTGAACACTAATATAAGCTAAACGTTCATTTTGGCACCACTAGGAGGCAACTAAAACTGTGTTCTCCTTAACTTGTTGAATACATTCTTGGCATTTGATCGTCATATTTTTGATAATTTCTTCTTTCTTTTCTTGGAAAGTATACATTATTTGTTTGACGTGAACATTTAATTTGCAATCCTGTGCCAGTTTTAATACGTTACTAATTTGATCTAATGAAATGTTATATACACATTATTTATAATAAAATTGTTTCTTATTAAATAAAAAATATTTGTTAAATAACTAAACATTTTACAACCCACTGCTCTCTAATCGACATATGGATTTATCTGTAAATTTATATCACAGGTTATACTAGTGTTTGATTAGATATTATTTAATTATTATCTCTTCAAACTTATGAACTCACATTGGCATACATTTTTTTAACATTTAAATTATTTTTAAAATTATATGATTAAAATGAATCCCTTAAATGTGCTTTACACCTCTGTAAAAAAATATTTGATTATTTCATTACACTCACCTTCATTAAAGTATATCATTTATATATTCCATAACTACCTATAATAATATTCCCAAATAAAATGTATACCTAGTAGCCAGGATTTAGCAAATTCACCTTCTTCAAATCTTCCATATAAACCAGACTGTGTTAACATGTACAAATCATGTGTTGACCTTGGAAACTTTTCAACTACATAATTTATCTTCATATATGAAACTACTATTTCCACATTAAAGCGGAACTTTCAGATAATAGCCAGTAGCCATGCATTCATTAAATGCATGGCAACTAGCTTGAAAATAGAAGTCTTACCGTAAAAACATACATACAATACTGTCAGAGTTGTAGTTCAAGAGTAATTGAAGGATAAAGTTTCCCCCTCCCGCCCCTTTTTCCTAGTGTAAGCCATCTCTTCTCAGATGTGGAATCTGGTTGTAAGACCAGACAGATAAAATAGATGTCTTACCGTAAAAAAATATGTGTCTAAAGGAATCCGTCCCGTTTCGGGACTGACTGGCAGGTTAGTGCGGTCTGTGAGCCTGCTCCATCAGTCCCTTCCGGTGACCATATGGTGCAAAGCAGTCTACTCTATGGAAAACGGGACTGACGGCGTATGCGCACAGACAAGATGTTTGCGCTCTAGCCTCAGTTCTGGTCTCCAAACGGGACGGATTCCTTTAGACACATGTATTTTTTTATGGTAAGACATCTATTTTCAAGCTGGTCGCCATGCATTTAATGAATGCATGACGACTTGCTATTATCTGAAAGTTCCGCTTTAATAGAATGGAAATGTTTCCTCTTCCTATATATTTCCTCAGATTCTCCTGGAGAACATAGATGGACATGGGTGTGTAATAAATCAGCCCAATGACATTGGGAAATTCAGCAACTTGATCAAATTTATTTTTATGTCATTTATTTCCTCCACACTTGTTGGAAAGACAATAAATTGCAGGATAAAAGGAAAAGACAGGAGAGCAAAATGGGATCCACTCTAAATGTAGTATTTTATTTGTTAAAAATAGTAAATGACTATAGTGCCCCTTCAGGGGATCTGCTCATAGGAAATACAATTATGTAATAATTCAACAAATACCCAAATTAGTCTCCAAACAAGCAGCTGTAGGGTCTTCCTTTCTCCTGCACTTACTTCCGTATCCAATATGCTTTGCTCCAGACAGCCCCCCCCCTCGATTACAGCAAACCGAAAGGATGTCCAATCTGTCTGAGCAATGCGTTTCTTGCCTCATACTAGCATTAGAGCTGTGACTCCCACTCTGACTCAGGTTACTTGTAACTGGTAGTCTTGACATGTGTTTTGTGGGGTAAACCCACTTCATCAAGAGATACCAGTTATCACAATTATGTATCATTTACAAAATAGTGAGCCAAACATAACTCTTAATTAATAAAAATGTATATATATCATATTACAAACATCATTCTAAAATCGTAAATACTAAAAATATACATATATTAAAAATACACAAATGCAGTTATAATTCGAACAGATATTATTTAAAACCACCCAACACTTACATATAATATAATAGAAGCACATAGTACATAGCAATACATACATTTATATATCTATACCAACCTGGAAGTCTAAAGGCGATCATCACCAGAGTTAAATGCCCCAAAAAGTAATAATAAATATAATAACTTATAAACAATGAATATCTATTTCATCATTGATGCAATTAGGCTTCAAGGATTCTCGTTGGCACCCATCTACTGTCCGGAGAATGCTATATTGCTTTGCAATGTGTTGGAGACCTCTGTAGCATTAATGGGATTAAAATCTGCCTTTAAAGGGATAGTAATGGTTCAAAATAAAATCATCTCCAATTAATCTTCGTAATATTTGGGCCATGGAGAGTGTTATTTCAATACTGTCAGAGTTGTAGTTCAAGAGTACATGAATGATAAAGTATCCCCCTCCCGACCCCTTTACCTAGTACTAGTTGATAAGCCCGTTACATGGGCCACAGTGCCACTGCCAGCCGGTCACGGAGCAGTCATGTGCAGTAGAGACTGCCCGCGCCGCGGCTGTATCAGCCGCGGCGCAGGCAGTCTCTACTGCGCATGACTGCAGCACGCACAGCAGTCTCTACTGCGCATGACTGTGGCGTTACACACATTTTAGCGAATTATTATATAGGATAAGCCACTTTCCCTCAGATGTGGAATTTGGTTTTAAGACCAGACAGCTCACAGCAAAGGACAATCTTCTTACTGCAAGAACAATAAAAACCCTGCCCCCCTTGACAAGTTTTTATCTTATGCTAATTGAAGACTGTCCCTCTCTGCAAGTCATCTGGACAGCACCTTTCTGTTCTGAGGTAAACAGTGTTACATCAGTAAAAGGGGTGGGAGAGGGATACTTTTTCATTCAATTACTCTTGAACTACAACTCTGATGGTATTGAAATAACACTCTCCATGGCCCAAATATTAAGAAGATTAATTGGAGATGCTTTTATTTTGAAACATTACTATCCCTTTAAATAATTGGAAAAATTTATTTTTTCTCCTATTTTGTCTCCTACAAATGTTTCCTTCACTTTCCTTTGGAACAAACAGCCCTACAGTAAATGGTACAAAGGACTTGCCTATTAAGCTCCACTGGACTGATTAACCCCCTTATTTCCAGAGATGTCCCCTATGCATTGCAATACAAGGTGTTTATATATATATATTCTATAACACCTACCTTCACAATAGCTCAATTCTTGTCATTAAGTTGACACTTTATTTTGTATGCACAAGAATTATCACATAGAATAGAAATATAGACTCAGTAAGTCCTTTAAGGACAAAACCTCAATTTCTACATCCTTATATGGCACCGTGTGCCATCTTGATGCATCATGTATGTATTGTCTGAGACCTTAGGCATAATGTAAAGCTAAATATACCATTGTACTTTATAAACAACTAATAAATGGCTTATTTTGTAGCAAATTGTTGTTAACACATAATGAAAAGCATGGCACATACGAATGGTACTCTCTGAAATGCCCATACATTTCTCCTCTTGCCTTCCCCTTGGATCATGCAGCATAAAGTGGACAATTTTTGGAGGAAGGCAAGAGTAGCACAAAAATTGGTTCATATTTTAGAAAGGTATAGTATTATTATGCATCTACTAACATGTCTAGCTATCTCTTCCAGAAGGAATTACCTTCCAGACATATCCGCCATATAATCCCAGGCCTCAACTCCTAACAGAGAGGAAGTATCCTGTTCCCATAGACCACACCTCCCCCATCTGACAATCCAGGGACATCTTCCTAAAATAATAATAGTACAGGTCCTCACAGTTTCTAGTGACATTACAAAATACTGGAAATGTAACTAGTTACAGGGATGTTTTCCTAACTAAAATAAATAGCCTGTATTTAGTCAAGAACAAAATGTAATCAATACCCATGGTGATAACGAATGAAGAATAACGTCACGTGTAGTTCCTCGATTGTTTTCTCCTAATGTAAGCCCAGAAGCAGAAACTGCTGCTGCCAGAATCCCATTTAATGGAACATGTAGTTGTTTTCTTTCTACATTCAATTCAATTTCATCTAAAGGAACCTAACTAGGCCTTGCAAATGATTCATCTTCTGGTAGAGGTAACTCATCATTGTAAGTGGCTTATCTAATAACAAGAACTGGAGCGATTTTGGAGCAAACCAACTGCACCCTAACGGACAAATAAATCGGTATTTAACACCTTGAACACTAGAGTGGTCTCCGATGCATTGCAAAACAATGCATTGAAGACAACTTTAGCATTTAATTTGTTACAAGCCCAATTAAAATCAATGGACATTTTAGGAATTTGTCCCCTATGGTGCAAACCAACTGAAGAAATAACATTTTTGAGGTTTCCAATTCATTTCTTTGCAATGTGTAAGGGACATCTTTACAATTCAAGGGCTTAAACGCCCTATTTAAACCAATGGGGATTTGTATTTTTTCCCTATGATGATGATGGTTTTCTCCAGAATTACTCCAAAGAGGAGATGCATTTACATAGTAAAACATAGTAACATAGTAAATTAGGTTGAAAAAAGACACAAGTCCATCAAGTTAAACCCTTCAACTAAGATGTAATAAAGAGGTGGTAAAGTGACGATGACTTGTCCATTGCGATAAACACTCCAAGTCCTATGTTATTCTATGGAGCCTATATACTTCATTTTCTGCAACTTGAGAAATCTTAATGCATAGGCTCCACAAAATAATATAGGAACTAGAGAATTTATCACACTGGAGAAGTAGTTATCTCCAATCTATCACCTCTTTGCCACACTTTAGACTTTAACCCTCCAATTCTTCTTAGTATACCAGCCACACAGATACTAAAGTAAGACAAATTGAATATAAAACAATGCATTATTAGGATACATAATTAATTTATTCCACATAATTATTAGGATAAATAATTAAAGTTTGATGAGGTTTGGAACTCCTATTCCAGGTATAAAATGTGATTTATCCAAAAACCTTCCTTAAAAGAATTGAGTAATTAAGTTTAATTAACCCCTTGGCTGTGCCCAAGACATCTCTAGCAACAAAGAGATTCAGATGCACCTGTTTATTGATAATGATTAATTTAGAGACAACAATATATTTGCCACCAGTTGCAGCACTCAAACAGTAGTGACAAATTGGTGAACTTTATTTTGACGTATTTATGGATGAAAAGTGTTGTATTACATTGTAACATAGTTGACCCGGTTTGAAAAAAGACATGAATCCACCAAGATCAGTCCCTGCCATATCACCTAAGCAAAAACAAAAAGCTTTGCAAACTGCATAGCAAGAAAGGGGTTAACTTGAATCAACATTAAAAATGACAACACTTCTCCTTTGCCAGACTGGCTGAGAACACATTGCAATCAATGTTTTGCAACCACCCTGACAACTACGAAGTTAAACCTGTAAAACCATTTTTAACCCTTTTTGTGCCAGAAGAGTATGCAACACATTGCAGGGCACTCAAAGGGTTAAGACCAAAAAATATATGTGTGTGAAGGGGGGTGCACATTACCCCCATCTCTTCATTCTGATCAGTTTAGGGTGGAGTGTGTAAAAATAACATGGGTTATAGTAAACGGAAAAAAATAAGGTACAGTCTCCCCATATCTTAATGTCTTTTAAAATGAAATAAATTAATAAGGAGTACATATACCAGAGGCCCGATATTGATTTACTGAATCCTCAGTCCACTACTCTGCCACAGGTAGGGGAAGTAGTATGGGGGTTTATAGCCCCTTATTAATGGTAAAAAATGACCAACGACTTTTGAACCTTTCTAACACTACAACAACAAATACGTTTGGTGTACTCTACACGGAACTGCTATATAGTGCCACACTATGTCTTTAATAAATAAACAAAGGTTAATGTTTCAAAAAATTATTTTATGGGAAAATGGGCAGTGCAAAATATAAGCATATTTTTAATTATCTGGTAAACTTAATGTATCTTAGGCTGGCAGATCAAACCTATCATAAAAAAATTGGTCAATAATATTTTTAGCGAAAAAGCTTTTGTTTACTATTGAGTACTAACAAGTTAAGTAATTATAAGGCAAAATAGAAGTTCAAAGGGATTCAATCACTAACACTTAACAAGAAGCTTTATCACAAAAAACAATATTATTCATTAAGATGGCATTGTGCTTTCAGAAGGACTTTATTTATACCATTATAGCAGTTAATTTTTTCTTGGGGGATGAGGGGATTAAAATGTGGTTCACTGAAACCTAGAGGGTTATAAAGACCCTCTTGAAAGAGAAGAGGCATCACAAGAAAAAAAATAAAGTATATTCCTGCAAATAACAGAACGATTGCATGATATCAAAGCATTAACCATTTTAACCTTTTAAATGACCATCCTTATGAAGGCTGCAATGTCTGAAGACCACAGGATCAAATTACATGTCAGCATAAATGTTGTATTTAGCTTAGATGGGGCAAGCTGGATGGGAGGCTAATAAAAGAACACATCTTATCCTTCTCTTGTCTGAAATCCACACAAAACATTTTAGGAGGGTCATCCACTTGGGATCAATTGTCTTTGAGCATTATAGGTTTTCTGAGTATACAAGGAGGTCCTCTTTCTCAATATATATAGGATCCACTGGTGTGCAAAATACTGTTAGTGTCATGGACATTTCAGCAATTTGCAGAAAAACAGTCAGTTGACTTTCCCAGAAACATTGCAGCACTGGACAATTTGTGCACTGATTGGTCACATTTCTTTTAACAAAATTATTCTTTACCACAAATTTAGGAAAGGGACAGTCACTTTCCTGCCTCTAGGTTTAACCCCTTATTTTGACCAAGATATGAATGCCAAATATACATAGAATGCATTAAATAAGCTGCAAAGTTAGTTTTTGCACAAATTCATCAAAAACAGGTTGTTCCACAAAATCAAAACATGCCTCCCAAAATAGCCATTTCATATTTTCTGTAATTTGCTGTTTCACTCAGACAGTGGGAAAAGCCTTCATTTGATGTTAAATAATGCTTGGATACCTTCAGTTTTATAATTAAAACATGTTCCTGTCAGGTCACTATATCTGAACAAGGTAAAAGAACTGCTTTAAATGGCTAATGTACTTACAAGGCAAGGCTACTGGAGCTCTCACTTCCCTTGTCTTCCCCACTTCCCTGTTCCATTTTGTAAGTTCTGTGTTTGTATGAAACATGTTTCACAAGACACAAAACACCTCGTGAAACAGGTGTTTTATTTAAAGTGATAGTAATACTTAATTTTATCTTTATTTTATTTTGTAGGCATTAACAAAACATGAAGAACGATATAAGTCTTATCTCTCAGACCTTTATGGTTTGATAGATATTCACAAGCAAAGTTTCCCCTCCCGCCCCTTTTACCTAGTGTAATCCATCTCTTCTCAGATGTGGAATCTGGTTGTAAGACCAGACAGATAACAGAAGGGGACAATCTTCTTCCCATGAGAACAATGTTTTTCAGGTTTTTCCCTTATCTTAACTGAAGATTGTCCCTCTCTCTGCAGTCTACCTGGGGACCTCCTTTCCGCTCTGGTGAGAAGTGTTACATCAGTAAAAGGGGCAGGAGGGGGATAATTTGTCATTGAATTACTCTTGAACTACAACTCTAACAGAATTGAAAAAGCACTCTCCAAAATCCAAATACTATGGTGATTAATTAGAGCTGCTTTTATAATGAAACATTACTATCCCTTTAATTTTCATTTTAATCAATCAAGTTGCAGCAAAAGTGATCATATGTAGTAATATTTCTAAATGAAAAAAATAGTTTGCTTACTGTCACCTTCCGCCACTCTGTTCCTGGCCACAGTCGGGTCCCCGCTTCAGGTCGCTGTCGGGATCTTGCTTCGGCACGTGTGTTCTTTCGGCTTCCGCAGCCGACACACATGCGCCCGTGTCAGTGTCCGCTGTGTGAGGACATTTTCAATGTTTATCAGCTACCTCTGTTTCTTCTCTCCCATTGGGCACAGTGTCATAGCCCAATGGGAGTGTGGTTTGTGTATTGCCGATTTGGGCATTCGGCCCTAGCCTGTCCTGATTGGGCTTGGTTTAGTAGCCCATTTGGACTTGGATCTGCCTTCTCCTCCTATTGGAGGGTTACTGTATAAATCACTGGTTAGCCCCCTCAGTCTTTGCCCATTCCACGAGCTTGTTCAGTTTGTTCCATTGTATTGCTGCTCTCTGAAACTCTGACCTGGCTTGTCTGACCACCGCTGCTCTCTGAAACCCTGACCTGGCTTGTCTGACCACCGCTACTCTCTGAAACTCTGACCTCCGCTGCTCTCTGAAACCCTGACCTGGCTTGTCTGACCACCACTGCTCTCTGAAACTGACCTGGCTTGTCTGACCACCGCTGCTCTCTGAAACCCTGACCTGGCTTGTCTGATCACCCCTGCTCTCTGAAACCCTGTCCTGGCTTGTCTAGCCACTGCTGTTCATTGCTATTCCTTGCTTGTCTGTTCCTCCCTCCTCTGGCCTCCTGGTCCTGGTTCACACGGTTCCCAGTTACTCCCATCCTGGTTGCACCCTGGCTCAACTGGGGTGGAACAATCTGGTTTCACAACCAGCACCTTTATCCAGCTTCGGCTGCAGCAAGGGAGTACCTGGCACGCCGTCCAAGCACCAACCAGTACCTCGGCTGCAAGGGTCCCTACTCCCCCCGTCAGTGACACTTACCTTCTTTCATCAACCCAAAGGGTTCTTGTCTTAATCAATCATTTAAAAAAGGTGGGTGATCTTCTCCGGCAGGTTAGCAGGCATGCAGAACTGCTGGATATCTCTCCCCTTCTATCTCACTCTGCTTTGTCGTTCCCTTTCTCCTTCAGTCTCTCTCTCATCCTCCCAAGCTGTCTCACATTCTGACTCTCCCCTTTTGTTTAATTTTCCAGTAGCCCCACCCCTCTTTCACCTGTGATCCTACCCACCCTCTCATGCACTCCCTTGTCCCTCTCTCCTCTGGACCCACCTCCATATTCTATTCACTCTAAAACTACCTGAAATATCATCTGGGTCCTCAGAATTGTTCCACAAAATTATATGAGGATGTTTCAGTTATCTCTACAGGACAGCACAGCCTGGAAATAGTGACTGTGCAAATCCCTTGAAAAAAAGATAGCAGTCCATCTCAGTCTGTTGTATCTGGGTTCACAGAACAGCGAGCCCTCCACTACCTAGGATAATGTCACTATTAACAACATATCACACTGGAATAGTTTTACCTCTTACCTCCAACATAGAACCAACTAATAAGCTACTTTACAACAGCAGTCAACAGCAGTCGGACTATATAAGCCAGATATCCTGCCCAAAAAAAGGGGTATTTTTACACATACTGATACATAATTTCTCTTAGTTGATTTAGGCATGCAGGGACCATGGGGTTTAGAGTAGTCCCCCAGGAGAAAGGTCACTCCAAACTGAGACTCCTCCCTAATCCTGACATTTATACCCCCACAATCTTACTAGATCAGTTTACATCTAGTAAAGCAGAAAAGAGGTAAAAACATCAGGGCAGAGAAGCCAAGCAAAGGCAGGGCAATGTAATCCCAAACAAAGAGAAGAGTGATTTTCTTGGGGTGGGATCACCAGGAACTCTCAACTGACTAAGCGAAAAGGATTTATCTGTTAGTATAAAAATCCCCTTTTCTATTGCATCTATTGAGAGATACATGAACCATGGGCACCTCTCACAGTGGTCCCAAAAATACAGTGAGGGACATAAAACTAGAGAACATGGCCTGCAAAACTTCAGAATTGGTCAGCTGAAGCTTGTTGTTTCAATCCCCATGAAGTACTCAATGAATGTGTGGAATGGGCAGTAAGCCAGAATGTGGCAGGGAGCACCATGACAGGGTAAGCTTGTCTGATATTCCTTAGTCCTATAGGGACACATTCTGAAAACAGTTGAACACACTAACAGGGGTAGAAATACAATTACCCATCAGTTGATGAGGCTAGTTGCCTAGTTTCCAAAACTGCATGCTTTATGTAAATTTTCTTTGTTTCTCTCATTGTCATAACCATTTTTGTACAGGCAAGTCTTAGTTGAAAAATGTTAAAAAAATGATAGATTTTAAATGGGATAGTTTTGTGCTTGTGGTACCCCCAACAATATACCAACCCATACCAAGAGGGTGTCATTTGTGTTGGAAGAGTAGTAACTAATGATTACAATCATAAATTCCATGTTTTTTTTCCAAAGCTATCTGTATCTTTGAAGAGGTAGAAATGTAAAACAACTGAATTGTTTTCCTTCTGGAAACAGATGTGCACGTCAGCCTAGAGGTAAAAACGCAACTGACACCTCATTTAATGCTGGTGAAAGACCACTTTCCAAAATGGTATACCTTGCCTACCTTTCCTGCATATATGTAATGTGTATGAACATTTTAGTCCAGCAGTTAATTTAAAAAAAGAAAAGTGTCAGGTGTAGGTATTACTGACACTCCCATACTGTATATTAACCCACAAAAATGGGCTACCATTTTTCTCAGACTAGTAGCAAGTAATTAATACAGTACTGGTTTTCAAAGATTTTAGTATATTTGAAGTAGTGTAGGTATGCATCTATATTTTTATTTATATAGCACCAACCTGTATACTTGGCACTTTACAGTTTATATTTAGTATAGAAGGGGTACAATAAGTGCAGAGATTAAGTGCTTATATAGACAATTATAATGGAACACCAGGTGGGTATAAATTAGGATAAAAGGTCCCTGCCCAATATAGCTTACAATCTAAGTATAGGATGGAAACATACAGATACAAGCAGGTAGAGGAAGAAGTGCAGTTTTTGACATATGAGATAATGTTTTCCTAATGTTTCCCTGCTACATTTAAGAGGTGCTTTTTTAGCTAGGATTTGAAGTTGTTGAGGGTTGAGGCTTTACAAATGGTGGTTGGTAGGGTGTTCCAGAGGTAGGGAGCAGCAAGGGAGAAAGCCTTCAGTCATGAAACAGCGATAGTGGTTAACCAGTTAACGACCAAGGACGTTCATCATGGGGTGAACGTCCCTAAAGGACCCATTACTTACATGTACGTCATGGATTTCAGGGCTCCCCACATGGGTGCACAACGTTCAGAGAGCCCTGAATCGGATTCTCAAAAAAACTCTGTGGTCCTTAAAGGGATAGTAATACTTCGTTTTAACTTTGTTTTATTTTGTAGGCATTAAAAAAACATGAAGATTGATATAAGTCTTATCTCTGAAACCTTTATGGTTTAAGAGATATTCACAAACAAAGTATCCCTTCCCTGTTCAACCAGATCAGAAGGGAGATGCCCAGGTAGACTGCAGAGAGGGACAATCTTCAATTAAGATAATGGAAAAAGCTGAAAAACTTGTCAAGGGGGGAAGGGCTTTCATTGTTTTCATACAAAGAAAATTGTCCCCTTCTGTTATCTGTCCTGTCATACAACCAGACTCACATTTGAGAAGAGATGGCTTACACTAGGAAAAAGGGGCGGGGAGGGGAACTTTGCTTGTGAATATCTCATAAACCATAAAGGTTTGAGAGATAAGACTTATATCATTCTTCATGTTTTTTAATGCCTACAAAATAAAATAAAGTTAAAACGAAGTATTACTATCCCTTTAAGTGCTGGACGTGTGCGGCCATTCCTTAAGGGGTTAAAGGAGAAGAGAGTCGTCCACCATGCTTGGTGCGTAGCGGGCATGTAGGTATATGGTGGGATATCACAGATGAAATATAATGTGGGGACAAATGATGGAGAGCCTTGAAGGTAATGAGAAGGATTTTGAATGTAATACGCTGCTTTATGGGAAGCCTCCTGTTCTGGAGGAGAAGAAGAGTATTCTGGTGGACGAATTAAGAATTGATTGGAGAGAAGTGATAATGTTAGCAGGCAGACCAATAAGTAAAGAGTTGCAGTAGTCCAGACGAGAAAGGATAAGAGCATGCATGAGTCTTCCTATTGTAGAGTGAGACAGGAATCGCCTGCTATATTCCGAAAAAAAAAATTGACAGGTTTTGGTTACTTCATTAATGTGGGTGGTAAAGGAAAGAGAGGAGTCCAAAGTTACTCTGAGTGCCTTGTCTCCAGGGTAAATTGTGAAGCCCTCGACAGTTATAGAAAATTGCAGTATTGAGCATGAATTAGGAGGAAAGATAAGGAGCTCAGTCTTAGACATTATATGTTTTAAGTGATGATGAGCCATCCAGGAAGAGATAGCAGTAAGGCAATCTGAGACCCTCTGCTGTATTTCAAGAGATATTGAGGGTATGTAGAGATATATTTGAGTATCGTCTGCATAGAGATGCAGTTAAAGCCAAAGGATTTTATCATTTGCCCCAGGGAGAGAGTATACAGTGAAAAGAGAAGAGGTCCCAGAACAGAGCCTTGAGGTATGCCTACTTAGAGGGGGATCGGTGGTGTCACAGAAAAAGACCATTAGAGATAGGATAGAAACCAGGAACGTGCCAGGCCACAGATGCCAAGTGATTTGAGAATCTTGGAGAGAAGGGTATGGTCGATTGTGGCAAATGTTGCTGACAGGTCTAGGAGGATAAGAAGAGAGAAATGTCCATTGATTTTTACAATGTGGAGATCAATTGTTACTTTTATAAGGGCAGTTTCTGTAGAGAAAGTGGGCCAAAAAGCCAGAATGCAGCAGGTCCAGAGTGTTATGGGAGTTGAAAGAGGTAATGATAGTAGGCTAGGTGCCCAAGGAGCTTAGATGCAAAGAGCAAGAGTGATATGGTGGGTAGATGGATGGGGACGTGGGGTCTAAAGAACTTAAGGATTGGCAATACTATTGAATGTTTAAAGGAGGAGAGGAAGATGCCAGAGGATAGGGAGGAGTTCAATACAAGAGATAGCATGGGAAGTACCGTGGATGACGACTGAGGAGGTGGGATAGTATAGGATCAAGGGAGCAGGTAGTGAGTGGTGATGTGGACAGCAAAAGGGAGACCTCTGATTCTATGACCGAAGTAAAGGAATCTAATAAGTAGAATGGAGGATCGGGAAGAGTGTTTGATATATTGTGCTAATCTTCTATATGAAGAATTCTGCAAAGTCTAGAGGGGTTAGGGAGGGGAGGGACAAAGATGGAGGAGAGGGGAGAACGAGAGAATTGAAGAGGAGGCGTGGGTTAGAGTTGTGAGCATTGATTAGTGAGGAGTAATAGTGTTGTTTGGCAGAGGATAGAGCAATGTTGAAGCAGGACAGGAGGAGTTTGTAGTGGATAAAGTCTGCATAAGAGTGGGACTTCCTCCACAATCGTTCAGTAGTGTGGGTATAGGAGTGAAGAAAACGTGTTTGTGAGTTAAGCCAAGGGCGTGGTTTTTTGGGGGGGGGGTTGTAATGGACATGGAGGGGGGTAAGAGATGTGGAGAGGAGGTTGTTGTAGGATTCAATAAGTCTGTCATGTTCAGAAAGAGTGTTGAAGGTGGGGAGGTTGGAGTGCAATGAAGAAGATGAGGAAAAGATGTCTACAGAGCAAAAGTTGCGGGTGTATTGCGGGGTCGTAGTTGGTGGGGGATGGAGGAAAAGGGTTGTAGAGAATGTTATGAGATGGGAAAGGAGATATGGAGAAATCTAGTAAGGAGCGGTTCTTTGTGAATACCAAGTCGAAGAAGTGACTGTCTCTGTGTGTGCTAGAGTCAGTGCATTGTTGAAGAGTGAAGGATGAGGTAGCTGAACCAGGCTTGAGGCCCAAGAAATGGAAGGATCATCAATGACAGTTGAAGTCCCCAAGTATGAGAGAAAGAGTGTCAGAAGAAAGAAAGACTGCAAGTCAGCACTCAGAGTCTGAAAGGAAGGCAGCAGATGTGGTTGTGGGAGGTCTGTATACTATTGGAACATACAGTGCTACAGGGTGGAGTAATTAGAATGCATGTACCTCAAAATAGTTAGTGGAAAGGGATGGGGTAATTGGTATCTGCTGAAAGCGACACAAGGAAACAAGCAATACACCTATGATACCACCTCTGCCCACTGTGCGTGCTGTGTGTGAGAAGTACAAGCCTCCATGTGAGACTGCAGCCTCCATGGCTGAATCATGTTGGGAGAGCCAGGTCTCAGTAAGTGCAAAAACCTAGAGTGCATGTGAGCAGAAAAGGTCATATATGAGAGTAGATTTGTTAGTGAGCGACCGGACATTCAGTAGGTCACAGGAGAAGGGCTGGGCAAGAAGTGGAAGGGTAGGAATGGGGATGAGGTTAGAAAGATTAGAGCCTCTGTGGGATGGGGAAGAAAGTGGGTGTGGGTGGAAGCATATGCGGATATGATTAGATCCTGGGTCTGGGGAGATGTCACGAGTCACAAGGTGAAGAATAACACATCCAGCCAGCAGGTGAGAATGTGATTTGTGTCTGCTGTGGGTTGGATTGGGAGGATGGGCCGATCTGAGTAATAGATACAGGGTGCTGGATTTTGCAGTATAAGAGCAGAGTTTCATTTAGCAGTAAAAGAGCAGGCTGTATTGTGGGGTGGGGTAACCAAGCAGGTAGAGGGGAGAAAGCAAAAACAAAAGTCTTTAGAAGCAAGTGTTGCTGCAGGTAGGGATGTTCATCTTCAGTCCCACTTTTCCCCTCTGTTCCAACATCCCTGTAACTCCATTAAGTCCTTAACAGAAACACTTCAGATGTTTGTTCATTCTAGTATAGAGATTTTTATAATGTCCCAGATAGTCCAAGTGCTAGGAGTGTTTTATTTTGTATTGCACTCCAGAGGTTGATGGTGAGTTTGGAAGCTGGCTCTTTAAGAGGACTGCTGAGTTCTCAAATGTGAGGTGTTTTTTTCCAGTGGATCCTGGTTCTTCTTTTAACCAACTCCTGCCCCACATCCTGCTTCAAGTCCTGATTAAGTCCACTTCACTTGGAATGTCTCACTTAGAATGAGGAACTCCTCAATGCATGTCACTCTTACGGGATATCACTGGGACCTTTATATAGTAATTCTTACTCATATGTGGCAGTTTGAATTTGGTTAATTAGCAAATCAAATCCTGACCATCTGTTTGATCAGAGTTGCTTAACAAGATCTTTCACACCTATATGCAATAAGAAATTACCACTGGAGACCTCAGTCTAAGGGTAGGATGCAAAGGGCAAACGTAAAAAGAATTAAACATACCAGAACACTGTATAATTAATAAGCAGATTGGATACAACACAAAAGGGTAGATCCAGGATGTTTGATTAAAAGAAATGGAGAGGATAAGAACATAATATAATCCTGAATTTATTGCTAAGAACTAAGAAACATTTTAGAAAATGTTTCAATTTCCTCCTATATTACTCAATGACACACTTCCTGTCCATATACATATACCACTACCAGTGTTTCATAAAAAAGAGAGAAGCTGGATGGACCCTGAGCTAGTGATTCAGTCTCTGAGGAGATGGAAGTCATTAACATTAGCAGTGGCATCACTGTTAAAGACCCAGTCAGGCAAAGTCCACCATCATCATCCCTCCCTCATGATCTAGGAGCAGCAAACTTGTTTAATCGGACAAAGCAGCAGTATGGTGATGAGAGGCTAGTGTGGCACAGTCTGAGCACCATGGCCATCATGGGACTGGCTTCTGCAAGAAGAAATATGGGACAAGGGCCTGCTCCACTTGACACCAATAATACTGGTCCTAGCTCCAGTGATGCTGTTGAGGCAGCAGCAGTCAGCCAGAAATGGTGGTTGTGGAGAAGAAGAAGGCCATTCTTCTTCATCTCTCCCCTCCCTGAAATCATGGGGGGGTGAATATTTTCCCTTTAGGCCAGCACAATGCAGTCATCAATGACTTTACTGTTCACTGATTGTGACTGTGTCATGGTTGTGTAAAAGGGAAAGAAGGGGGCAAACCAAGTTGGCACAACACAAACCCTAACTGAGAAAAAAAAAACTGGCCTTGTATATGTTGCAAACCCTGAGTCCTGCAAAAAAAATATTTACTTAGGGCTAACCTGGCTGTTCTGTGTGTATTACACGGATCCGCCACGCAATCAAGCCAATATGAAACGGATTATAAAAGTCCAAGTTTCTCTTTATTCGTACAAATACAATAAAATCGGTGATGGAGATTCCTTGTTCAATGAATCAAAACTCTGCACACGCGCCTAACGCGTTTCATGAGTGACCTCACTTAATCATAGGCTATTATAGGCTTTTATAATCCGTTTCATATTGGCTTGATTGCGTGGTGGATCCGTGTAGCGCTCCCATCCTGTTGTCTTCCTGTCTGTTGAAGTCTTGGCTGAGGCTGTTGGGGGTAGCACCGGATCTGCGAGGCTGCAGTGCCTTGGTGAGTCTGCTGTTTGTATTTTAACCTGATATATAGTAGCGACCATGGTTTAATTTAGTGCTCATAAATGTTCTGTGTGTATACCTGATGCTAATCTGGCTACCCATTATTTTAAAAGTGATATAAAAAAAGGTTACAACCTGGAATGTGGCAGATGTGAATGGTGGTGGACTGGTGTGGTGTGATTGACAGATATATATATTCCTACAGCAGTTACAAACATTATCATGTTTGTATCAAAAGTAAGCTATCCTTGTTCTCAGATTATTGACACACATTAATTATTGGTCACAACAGTGGTCCAATGTGTGGTAGATGGTAGCAACCCTTCACATTCCTCTTCAGCTTGATAGCTGCATTCCAGGTTATTCACGATATAACCAGCTCCACTGAAAACCTGCTTAGACTCAAAGCTTGCTGGAGGGCAACTAAGGGTTTCATGGTGGCCACACACACACACACTGGTTTTTTGCCAGTAGTCCATGGGGTCATTGTTTCTGCCTAGAATGTAGCTATCCTGCAAGTATGCTGAAACCATCTCACATGCAGTGGGACCACTCCTAGGAGCTACACGGTGGTCCTGTGTATCGAGTACCCCACTCAGGGAGCAAGTCCCACAGAGATGTGCCACCACCACCATCAGTGTTGGCTTTTTGCCGCCCCTGTTGAGACCCATGAATTGCAGTGTTCATAATGTGATGTTCTGGTTGATAATGTAGGTGCTCCCACTGTTGGTCTAAAGGCTTTGCTGCCTTCTTTTTCACTGAGCTATCTAGAAATTTTTGGGGCCCTAATTTAAACCCTCTCATCCTCCACAATACAACCCTCCACTTGAACAATAAACATATCTCTATATATTTCTTGACAGAATCCGATTCTTCAGAGGGATGCTTATTATCATCATGACTCCTCCTTGGCACAAACTGCTGGTGATGTTTTGGCAGACATTCTGAAATTTTGTATTTAAAGTGGGGGTCCTGCAAAAATGTATGTCTCATTGCTTTCAAAGCACACTAACGTGCTTCACCAGTTGGTGCATGTCTGTATTGCTACTATGGCAAAATTCCTCAGCGGGAAATGGGCACACCTAGAGTCACATCAGGGACAGACTCTAGGTGGTGTCTCACAGTCCCCCTACCCTCAAAGTTATCCTATCATGGGCCAATTCCTCTGTAATTACCATGGCATTGATTGGCTCAGGGGCGTAGGGGTATTTAATGGATGCCAATTTAGCAGCTAAACACCCGATTCCACTGCAGCCACGTGCATCTCCGCTGACTATTGAGGATATTGATGGTTGGCCGCTACAACCGCCTCAGGTCACTCATGAATCTATTTCTGTGTCAATGTTGGTAGGAGCTCTCCATTGTGAGACACTCCAGTTCCAGGTCATTAACTCACCTCATTATGTGATCATTCTGGGGTTTCCTTGGCTACAAAAGTGTAATTGCGACATTCTGTCTTGGTCTCCGCATTGTACAGAGTCGTGTCTCCTCCGTCCTACCAGAGTGTTAGACATGGCTGCCTCCTCCTCCACCTCCTCCTCCTTACCTGAGGAATATCAGGCCTTCCGTGATGTTTTCAACAAGGTGCAGGGCACAACCTTACCTCCTCACAGGCCGTACGATTATTCTATTGAATTGGTGCCAAGGGCTGTCCCTCCGAAGGGTCGTGTTTGCCCCCTGTCAATGGCTGAGAATTGGGCCATGGAAGAGTATGTGGTGGGCGCTCTCTCCAGAGGTATCATTCAGAGATCCACCTCCCCAGCTTGGGCAGGATTCTTCTTTGTTAAAAAGAAGGATGGAGAATTGAGGCCATGCATTGATTTTTAACACCAGGAGTGGACATTACGAATATTTGGTAATGCCCTTTGGTGTTTGCAACACTCCTGCTGTCTTCCAGGAATTCATTAATGACGTATTACGAGACCTTTTGCTGAGCTGTGTGGTTCTCTATTTAGATGACATTCTCATCCACTCCCCAAATCTGGAACAACATCGAACTGAAGTGGCGAAGGTGTTCACTTCTTACGGGCCAATAACCTGTTTTGCAAGTTGGACTGACAGCGCAGGCGCACGGACGTCACTATGACGAGATGTCCGTGCTTCCTGCTACTGTGAGCCTCCAAAAAACTGGAAAATCTTTGAAACCAGGTAATATTTCTGGCGACTAGCGCTACTAAGCAGCTAGTCACCAGATGAAGAATTAATTAATGTAAAGTTATTGCGGGGTGGTAGTTCCCCTTTAAAGTGCCTGAACACCACACCAGTTGCCCTTTCGTGGTGTTCCAGTGCAGTTCTGTTTAGCTTGTGTTCGTGTATGACCCTTGGCTTGGCTATCTATCTCTCCGGTGTCCAGTGTTGTGGCTTGTCTGACTACCCGCTTGGTATTGGACCTTCGGCTATGGCTTATTACCTGCTCTGGTATTGACCCCTGGCTTGTCTGACTATCCTTTTGGTTTTGACCATTGGCTCTAGCTGACTATCCACTCTGGTATTGACCCTTGGCTTGTCCCCGCTACCGCCTATTCTGACTGCAGGCCTGAGTCAGTTATACTCCTTGTGGCAACCTGTACATTCCTTTCCTGGGTCCTAGCCCCAGTCATTACGCTACATCTTTCATGGGTCCTGGCCCCAGTCTTGCTATACCTTCCTGGGTCCTAGCCCCAGTTGGAGCTATTTCATGGTTGCCTTTATTGTATCCTCGAGAAGCAGCCTCTTATTTCTGGTAAGAACCTCTTGCTTTGTGCCTATTCACTAGACTATCAGTATCTGTGTGATTTGCCATTGTCTATTTACACCGTTCAATAAAGATGGTGTTTAAAACATGTACTGACTCTTGTCCGTTCCTTGTTATCCGTGACACTTTGTGACTGCTCTCTGCCTCTCTCTTCCTTACTATGAAAGTAAGGGAGAGAGAAGAAGAGACCAGACAAATAAAGGAAGACATTGAGGCCAGATTTGGGATATTAACCCCTTCAATGATGGTGCTGCGGACAGGATAAACGTAGGTCTCTTTATAACCTGTCACCACTCTGATAATTGTAAAATAATGTTGAGAAAGGTCATTTTATTTTATTTACTAAATTTTAGTTGAAACCACAAATAATGAAACAAAATTAAAGGGATAGTAATGTTTCACAAAAACAGCCGCTCCAATTAACCATCATATTATTTGGACCATGGAGAGTGTTTTTTCAATACTGTCAGAGTTGTAGTTCAAAAGTAATTGAAGAATAAAGTTTCCCCCTCCCGCCCCTTTTACCTAGTGTAAGCCATCTCTTCTCAGATGTGGAATCTGGTTGTAAGACCAGACAGATAAAATAGATGTCTTACCGTAAAAAAATACGTGCCTAAAGGAATCCGTCCTGTTTCGGGACTGACTGGCAGGTTAGTGCGGTCTGTGAGCCTGCTCCGTCAGTCCTTTCCGGTGACCATATGGTGCAAAGCAGTCTACTCTATGGAGAACGGCACTGACGGCACATGCGCACAGACAAGATGTTTGTGCTCTAGCCTCAGTTCTGGTCTCCAAACGGGACGGATTCCTTTAGACACACGTATTTTTTTATGGTAAGACATCTATTTTCAAGCTGGTCGCCATGCATTTAATGAATGCATGACGACTTGCTATTATCTGAAAGTTCCGCTTTAATAGAATGGAAATGTTTCCTCTTCCTATATATTTCCTCAGATTCTCCTGGAGAACATAGATGGACATGGGTGTGCAATAAATCAGCCCAATGACATTGGGAAATTCAGCAACTTGATCAAATTTATTTTTATGTCATTTATTTCCTCCACACTTGTTGGAAAGACAATAAATTGCAGGATAAAAGGAAAAGACAGGACAGCAAAATGGGATCCACTCTAAATGTAGCATTTTATTTGTTAAAAATATTAAATGACCATAGTGCCCCTTCAGGGGATCTGCTCACAGGAAATACAATTATGTAATAATTCAACAAATACCCAAATTAGTCTCCAAACAAGCAGCTGTAGGGTCTTCCTTTCTCCTGCACTTACTTCAGCATCCAACGCGCTTTGCTCCAGACAGCCTCCCCCCCTGATTATAGCAAACCGAAAGGATGTCCAATCTGTCTGAGCAATGCGTTTCTTGCCTCATACTAGCATTAGAGCTGTGACTCCCACTCTGACTCAGGTTACTTGTAACTGGTAGTCTTGACATATGTTTTGTGGGGTAAGCCCACTTCATCAAGAGATACCAGTTATTACAATTATGTATAATTTATAAAATAGTGAGCCAAACATAACTCTTAATTAATAAAAATGTGTATATATCATATTACAAACATCATTCTAAAATCGTAAATACTAAAAATATACATATATTAAAAATATACAAACGCAGTTATAATTCGAACAGCTATTATTTAAAACCACCCAACACTTACATATAATATAATAGAAGCATATAGTACATAGCAATACATACATTTATATATCTATACCAGACTGGAAGTCTAAAGGTGATCATCACCAGAGTTAAATGCCCCAAAAAATAATAATAAATATAATAACTTATAAACAATGAATATCTATTTCATCCTTGATGCAATTAGGCTTCAAGGATTATCGTTGGCACCCATCTACTGTCCGGAGAATGCTATATTGCTTTGAAATGTGTTGGAGACCTCTGTAGCATTCATGGGATTAAAATCTGCCTTTAAAGGGATAGTAATGGTTCAAAATAAAATCATCTCCAATTAATCTTTGTAATATTTGGGCCATGGAGAGTGTTATTTCAATACTGTCACAGTTGTAGTTCAAGAGTAATTGAAGGATAAAGTTTCCCCCTCCCACCCCTTTTACCTAGTGTAAGCCATCTCTTCTCAGTTGTGGAATCTGGTTGTAAGACCAGACAGATAACAGCAGGGGATAATCTTCTTCCTATGAGAACAATGAAAGCCCTGCCCCCCTTGACAAGTTTTTCCCTTATCTTAATTGAAGATTGTCCCTCTCTGCAATCTACCTGGGCACCTCCCTTCTGCTCTGGGTGTGCAGTGCCACATCAGTAAAAGGGGCGGGAGGGGGATACTTTGTCATTGAATTACTCTTTAACTACAACTCTGACAGAATTGAAATAACACACTCCAATGTCCAAATACTATGATGATTAATTAGAGCTGCTTTTATTATGAAACATTACTATCCCTTTAAAGTTTAATGTCAGTTATATTCATGTGGAGCACAGTAATACACACCAAACAGTAATGTAAAAAAAAAAAATGGAAAATCTGTGAGGGAAGATTTTCACCCCAGAAGGACAGTGCCCACTTAAAACTGCCCATTTTGTAGGTATGACTTACTGGTCATACCTTTCACGCAGTATCCATAAAAACTGAACCCATTGCGCCCAAATGATCCCAAGAGAAAAAAATAAAAATGTTTTTTTTAGTTATTTTTATGGTTTACTTTAATTTTAATAAAATAACTGGTGGGTTTGCCATATGAGTGTGGTATCAAAAGAAAGCCCTAATTGTGAGTAAAAAAAAGGATATAATTTATGCGGCAGGAATAAAAGACTTAGAGGGAAAACACTGCTGAACAAAGACATAGTTAAAAATGTGAGAATTGCTCCGGTCCTTAACCTCTTAAGGACCAGCGGTTCCGGAATGTGTTGTGGTCCTTTAACCCTTTAATGACTGGTCACACACGCACGCGACCATCACTCAAAGGGATAATAATACTTCATTTTAACTTTATTTTATAAGCATTAAAAAATATGAAGAATGATATGTCTTATCTCTCAAACCTTTATGGTTTAAGAGATATTCACAAGCAAAGTTTCCCCCTCCCGCCCCTTTTACCTAGTGTAAGTCATCTCTTCTCAGATGGGGAATCTAGTTGTAAGACCAGACAGATAACAGAAGGGGACAATCTTCTTACAAGAAAACAATGAAAGCCCTGCCCCCCTTGACAAGCTTTTCAGGTTTTTCCCTTATCTTAATTGAAGATTGTCCCTCTCTGCAGTCTACCTGGGCAACTCCCTTCTGACCTGGCTGAAAAGTGTTACATCAGTAAAAGGGGCGGGAGGGGGACACTTTGTCATTGAATTACTCTTGAACTACAACTCTGGCAGAATTGAAATAATTAATGATTAATTAGAGCTGCTTTTATTATGAAACATTACTATCCCTTTAAGGACCACGGAGCTTTTTTTTATTTTTTTGAGAATCCGATTCCGGATTCCCAGAATGGGGTGCAGCTGAGCCCGAAATTCCATGACGGTCCTGGTACGTCATCGGTCCTTAAAGCAAATCCAGCCATGATGTACCAGGACCGACAAGGGTCCTTAAGGAGTTAAGGACCAGATAGTAACTTTTGACGTGCCGTCCCACGTAACTGATCACGTGTGCCGGCATGCCAAAAGGGGGACTGAAAGAGATCGCTCCAGTCTTGGAGCAATCAATTTCAGTCCCTGCTATGGCTCACAGCACTCCTGCAGGAGAGCTGAGAGTAAAAAGTACGTGACGTGCCAGGACCGTCGTTGGTCCTTAAGTGCCTGGCAAGTCCTGAAACGTCACTGGACATGACAGGTTAAGTCGAATCCATCCCAGATTTTCCCAGTCCTTAAGGGGTTAAAGTTCAGTATTATATGTTCATAAATAAGTCGGTGTAAATAACTGACTCTGGTCTTTTCTAAATCATTCAGCTATACAAAGAGGTGTCAATAGATAACCTAAAATAGATATTGCCCTCATCGAATGCATGGAATCATATAAATAAGACATATCAACGTTTGGAGAAATCCACGGAAAGCGTCAACAAAACTAGGGAATATTTGACAGCTGGTATGCATGAATCCTATGAGCCACTCCACGCAATGTGAACGTATTATCAGACACCAAACAAATGGCTGATGCGTCTGATGCCGGTGAAACTAGCGACACATTTGTTGACCTGAAGACCCTCCAAATCCTAAACAACTAGCTTTCTCAAATTCAACTTTGTAGCGGAATATTGTTTTTCTTTGACGTTCCTCTTGAAGTCACGATACGCGCATGTTTGTCAAAAAAAAGTCTAAAAATTAAACTAAGCGGGAGAGAAGTCCTTTCGCTGTACCGACAGAAAGCAACGCCAGTGTTGGACTACCAGAAAATGGCCGGGGAGTCCCATAGGTTACCCTTACACTACAAGAAAATGTCATTGTAGCGCTTGTTTGGCGTCAAATAGCTAACTTTCACCGCACCGGTAGAAAGCAACGTCAATGTTTGACTACTAGAAAATGGCCGACGAGTCCTGTAGACTACGCTTACACTACAAGAAAATGTCATTGTAGCGCTTCTTTGGCGTCAAAATACTTCATTCGTCCTTTAGGGTTTAGAAACTCGGTGACGTTTGTATACAAGTCGACTACGGAAGCCGCATTGTTCAGCAATCGTAATTGAAATTAAGTGTAGTGTTACTACAGTGCCCTCATAGGTTCAAATCCATTCACGCTTTTCTTCCATTAGTAAACCAACCGGCTTTCTAACATTGCTCAATAACCATGAGTTATGAGCAACGGAGGGGATGGGATCGAGGGCGCGGTGGCAGGGGAAGAGGCAGGGGATACTCCTCTCATTACGAGAGCGGCTCTTCCATGGAGAGTTCTGGAGGTGGTAGGGAGAAACCCCCACCGCATCTAAGAGGCCGGGAGATAGGTTTGTGGTATGCTAGAAGACAGGGCCAGAAGAGCAAAGACAAAGAGAGGATGGATGTAAGTCGTTTCACAACTAGGACAGCATAACGAATCCAGGTGTACTGTTGATAAGACACCAGTGGAGGTAACACGTGGCTCTCCAGCCGCTCTTGGCCTACAGCTCCTGTCAAATCAGACGGTATTGATATGGTAGTTGATATGCAACAACAACTGAGGTGTCTCTGATAAAGACTGCTAGTTTTACAAAAATCTCTGGTACTAAGTGGACTACATCCCCACACAACCCCTGCCCTGTTTGAGCTCTGCCCTAGATGAGAATGGTCCAGCTGTCTTTACAATGTACACTAGAGCACATAGCACTGTACCATGTTTTAGTCTGATTCATTAGAAGTCTTTATTGCATCTATTCTTCTAAGATATGGTTACATAGATTAACCAATCATAATAGTATGATCATACTCAAGAGTGTTGAGGTCCATCTTACAATGGCGATGTCACATATGCAGACACTATACACTTCAGTCTGCATGGTAAGTTACTTTAACCCAGTAAGCACCAGAGGGATATACATCACTGGAAACTAATCCATTGAACACCCAATTTAGTCTTTAAAGGGCTAAGATATATTTAGTAAATGCGCACTCCTTGTTTAATGACATTTTATGGAAAAATGTATGTAGTTATTCTAAAACCATAATATATTTGGTGTGTAAGGTTGGGCAAGAAAACACCATGACACTGAATTTCACACCTTATGGCACATACGTACATAATGAGTAGATGAAGTGCATTTTTTTGCTCTTTTCTAGACGGGATAGTTTTTCAGGTCTTCAATACATTTTGAAGTCTAACCTGAAATATTCTTGGAATTCCCCAGTTAGTAGTTTACTGACAGGGTGCTAAAAATGAACTAGGATCCAAATAAAATGATATACAGAAATGGGATGGCCAGATATTTTGTCATACCCACCCCATCATACAACATGTAGTGTAATTAATCTGGGTGACAAGACTATTCAAAGTCTACTTTTATGCAATGGGTCACATGTATAAAGACACAATTGTAGGAATTCTGGTGTAAACAACTGCATCATCTTTCCAGTGAGCTCAATGGGACTTTTAACCTACTGGATATTAGAGGCTTTGTTAAACAATTTTGAGATCTCTCTATTTCCCAAGGGATTCATTTCTAGTATTTTTTTTTGTCCTTATGCATATGTCCCAATGTTTGCCTTAAACCTCATTGTAGCTAATCAACTAGAAATCACGTTCAGTACTAGAGGAAAGCATATAATTTATTTACTTATTTATTTAGAGAGCTGTTGTGCGGATGGATGAAACCAGAGAGGAGAATATCACACGATTACTTAACTCTGTACAGACACGGAAAAATGATACAAAGCAGGCAAGCTCAGACGAATCTTGGTGGGCCACTGAGAATGAAAGGTACGTTATTGTTCTTCCTTATGTCCATTGCATGTGGAGTGAGTCTACTGACATTTGCACTAAACAAAACAGTCCATCCACATCAAGTTGGCTGTGTCCTTCCCATGAAATAATGTTACTGAACAAACAGTTGAAGTGTATGATATACATATACACACAGGCATCATGTATATTTTCTTTTGGAATATATCATGACCTTGAGATATCAAACAATGTTATATTATATCATATTATTGAGTGGGACTTAATTTTTATGAAATCTCTGAGACTGTTAAATTCGCAAAGAAGATATGTGTTAAATACTTTCTTTTTCCTTCCCCCAAATTAAACATAATGACCAGTTTGGCTGAATGTTTCGTTCCAGGTTGTATTGTTCAAACCCTGAGAAATCTAATGAATTAATTCACTTCAAAACACACAAACACACACTTTCTTTTTCTTTCTTTCGTTCTGTTCCTCTCTCTCCTTTTATTTAAAGGGACAGTTCCACTTTGTCCTGCAAGTGCAAGTAAAATTACCTATCATATTTATTTATTTCACTTTTAGATGACTCATTCTTCAGGGCTTCTATCTCCAGGACCCTGCTCTGACTGTCTGTAGTCAGAAAAGCAGAGATCATGGTACAATGCACCACTTTGCCTGTATTAAACCAAGCTAAAATACACGGAAAAACCACCCTCCATACAATGCCTTAAATATATTTACACTAAAAGGAGGGATATGAAACTATTCCAATTTTACAGGCACAGCAAATGAGTGATGGGAGGGAGCACAACACATTAATTTTGCAATTTCTTGGACTCCCTTCTGGCTCTCACAGGGTAAAAAGAACAACGGTAAAATATGGACAGTGCTAACTAACCTGTTCAGCACCTCTCTAGCTCTAGAGGGTTAAATAGAAACTGCAGGGAGAGTAAAAGCAGCATTAAATCAAACATACATACACCTCTTCAAGGATAATTATTAGGAATTGGCAATGAATTGCACACCCCACATGTTAGGAAAGGGTTAATATATCTCTGGCTTTCAACGTGACAGTCTGAAGATCAACACAGACCTAAACAGAGAGATTAGACAGGTCAGATCATCAGGAACCCATCCCTAGGTAGAGAAACTAGGCAGACTAGATCATCAGAAACAAAGTCCAGTTTTTACAAAGTCTCTGAAGTTAGGCCAGAGGACAAACAATAAAGTTCTGCTCAGGCCTTCTCAGCCAGTTAATCAGGTCCTCAGCTCAGAGAGTGGGGGTGAGGGGTAGCAGGAGATTATTCCATTCAGTTCCTACATTAGGTGTTCCTGAGTGACTAGAGAGTTGTTGGGGAATTGATCACCCTAATCTAATAAACATGCAGCCCAGTGGTGAGACATGACGAGAGCATCGCTAAACTCTAGGCCTTTATACCCTTTACCCTAATGACCCATAAAAAACTAGACGGATGAGTGACATGGAGAAAAGGCCACAGTGTAATTTATTGAAAATGAACATGTAATTAACATTCATTTATTTCAATAACGACATTACAAATAAATACATTAGTATAACATCCAATAGTAAAAAACATTACATAATAATAACAATGTACCAAGAACACCCCCCCCAGGAGAGGAGGGACCTCAACACTGCACTGTCAAATGCATTCCACCAGCCGCCTCACCAGCTCAGTGGGTTTTACTAGCCAAGCGCCTCTCACCACTTCCCAGGGCCTCTGTGCCCTTAGCGAAATCAGGTGTTCCCAACCAGTGTGAGAGTGCTAAGGACCCCCCACACACGCCAAGCTGTGACAACCTGCTACTAACCACTAAAACACCCACAACCCTTTGAACCCCACTACAGTTAAATCCTACCAAAATCTAAACTAGGGAGAGTGGGCGGGAACCACTCATTATGCAGTCAAATAAAAGATGAAAACCGGATGCTCTAACCTCCCTTTATGAACTCTGAAACTCCACCCCTTTTACCCAGCAACCCTCACACTCTAACCACTCAGCTACCTAATGCTATCTCGCTCCATCATGCATCTCTGCACCCTAGTTCTAAAGCTCCGAGATGTACTTGATGAGGGCATTGCTAAACTCTAGCCCCTTTATCCTAATGACCCACAAAAAACTAGACGGATGCGTGACATGGAGAAAAGGCCACAGTGTAAGTTATTGAAAATGAACATGTAATTAACATTAATTCATTTTTTTCAATAACGACATTACAAATAAATACATTAGTATAACATCCAATAGTAAAAAAACATTACATAATAATAACAGTGTATCAAGAACACCCCCCAGGGGAGGAGGGACCTCAACACTGCACTGTCAAAAGCATTCCACCAGCCACCTCACCAACCAGCTCAGTGGGTTTTACTAGCCAAGCGCCTCTCACCACTTCCCATGACCCCCGTGCCCTTAGAGAAGTCAGGCATTCCCAACCAATGTGACAGTGCTAAGGACCCCCACACACGCCACCACATGCAGTGTTGATTCCTTAACACTGCATGGCCCCCAAATCAGCACTGCCCTTTCAACAAAACTACCCAAAGCTAAATTAAAAATATCAAGGCCAATTCCTGTCAAATGAATCCCGTCAGAGCGAAAAAGAACCCTCTGCCCTTCAAGATCGGTATGCCTTAAGACCAAACCCCCTCGACTGTGAACAAACTTGGAAACTGCCTTATTAGCTTTAATCCTGGTTTTATTAATGGCCACATGTGACATGGCATGCCTCCACCTAAATTGTGGCATAATCCCAGACCAAACTATAATTAAAGAAGGGTAAAGAGACCACAATCTTTCAATGTCCCTTTTCATATCCTTCTTCAAGTATCAAGAAGAATAAACCCCCAAATCATTCCACCCAGCATGAATGATTAAAACATTAGGAGGACCAGTAACCCCAACCAATGCAACCACCTCTGGAAACACCCTTTCCCATAACAGCCCTGAAAAACCTAACCACCTAAACAACACCTGATCCTCTGAAAAATTTAATTGCTTGCCATATGGACGTTGAGCAGCTATCTTCACAGCCCAATAAACATAGGAGTGTCCAACAATCCATACGACACACACTGAAGACCCTGTAAAAAGAAGAAAGAAAAGAAAAACCATCACCACTACATCCACCCACTATAAATCGATCCCAAAACTACATTATTTCCATAACCAAACAAAAGCCCTAACTACCCCTCCGCTTCAACCAACCCTTGCCATATGTATGACCTAAAATGTACAGATTCCCACCTCCCAATTCTTTTTATGACTGCTTCATTCAACCTCCACCTGGCTGCCTGAGTAGCCTCCCCGATTCTAAAGGAATGGGAACCATATTCCTCTGGATTGAACCCCAACTCAAACAAAGCCCTGCGAAAAACCGATATAAACTGGAAACAGGATAAAGAGGAACCATTACCATGCATAAAAAATGAACCCGGAGCCCGTCTTCTACAGTCCAGAAATATAGTGCAAGCTGCCAATGGACATGAAACACAACCCATGGCCACAAACAAGGAAACCTGAAAACCTTTCGACCCTTGATCAGTTTAGATTTACGAATGATAAAGGAGACCTCATTAGACCCCCAAATGCACATCATCCAACAACAAACCCCCAACCCTATTTCTAGCCCCGCTAACCAATTCCCCAATTCTCATAACACCATAAAAAGCAAAAGCAAAAAACACATGAAACAATCGTTGCTCATAGCTCAATGAACATAAAGACAACAAATAATTAAATAATTTGACTAACATATGAAGTGTAACCAGCCGCCTAGAATCAACTGATTTTAAACCCCTACTCATACCTCGTAACGCCAACTTAACCACGAAATCTATTGTCAAATCTCTTTCACCTCGTAATTTAAACCAAAAAGCCAAAGCAGTCATGCCGCCTGGATGCAACAGCTTTTGAAACCCCTTCCTTACACATCAAGCCATACCATAATAACAAATTCAATTTATCAACCCCATACCCCTCCATTCCAGCCCATTGCTCAAATTGAAGCCAAGCAGACCACACCCTGGAATAGGCTGTCCATGTAGAAGGGGTAATTGCACCCCGGACCAACACCACCACCTTCTTCAACATATTTTCCATAGGTGATACTGCACCCATTCCCTATGCTCCTCTGCTCCCGGCACCAGCTTTCTGAACTGATCCAGCTGAAACCGAGATAGAGTGTCCGCTATTACATTGTGAACACCTGGAACATGTTTTGCCCTAAGACACACAAGCACTAAATGCCTTAAAAGGTTCACCACCGGCAACAAAGAGGCTGTTAGATTGTTCAAAGCTTCCACCACCCTCAAATTATCACAATGAAATGTAACATCCTTGTCCTACAACTCTTGACCCCACACTTCTGCCGCCACCACCACTGGAAACAAAATCAAGCAGAACCAGGTTCCTAGTAAGACCAGAACTTACCCAAAAAGAAGGCCAATCACCCATGAACCAATGACTCCCAAAAAACCCTCCAAAACCTTTCGACCCCGCAGTGTCAGTAAAAAGGTCTAGGTCCTCATTGGAGGGCACGTGATCCTGCCACAACGATTTTCCATTTCCGCTCCTGTCGTGCAGCTCAACCTAGGAGAAGAGTGACAAAAAACAGAGGCAGGAGAAGAACCCAAAGAAGATCCTTCCTGCTTGTTCCCACCAGATGTCACCAAGCCCCCCTCTAAACTAGAGTGAGCTGTCCCCCCATGTGCAGTCTGCAAACCCAAAGGGTGAGCAACCGTACTCTTAGAATGTGAAGAGAGCTGTCATAACATTTGTCTTCACACGACCACCCACAAAAGATCTGTGAGATGTACTCCTATCCCCCGTCTGTGAACTCACACCAGGCATTGCAGAAAAAGGGTTGGGAACCATCCCTCCGCCCCAGTGCACATAAGTGTGGCCTGAAGCACCTACCGCCTCCATGTTAGCCCCTCCTTCTGTCAACATCTCTTGCAGTGTGCTAATTCCCAACCTACTTACTCTGGGACCGACCACCCGCTAGTTCTCCACACTCATTCAATGATCCAGCAAGAACATGAGCTGAAGGACTGCCTGAAAACCCCATCAATAGTGCACTTTCTCTCAACTCCCTCCTGACAGGAGCGCCACCAAAATGTTTTATTTGTTTTGATCCACTCCCACCTCTTGCTATGATATGCCCAAATCCCTTTAAATCCTGGTCTGAGACTACCTCTATGACTCCTGTACCCCTTTTTAGGAGGAGAAGGGATAAGCCACTTTGGAGACCTAGATCTGTGAGCTCTACTGTTCTTAACACCACCCTCAATCCTAGTGGCACTAGTGCCTGTCAGTGTTACCTCAGGAGTAACTGCAATGCGAGAGGAAGGAGCAGATACCTCAGGATGAGAAGTGGATGGTCCCATAGGCCTAAGTCCTGGTGTAAAACCCTGGGCAACTGCCAAAAAATTCTCGCTCAGCTGTGACTCACCCCTCAGAAACGCCTCCATTAATTTGCACCAAAAGAGAATCTAACTCTGCCATTACCTCACTCCCTGCAAAGGGATCAACTTCTCGATCAGGACAGAGCCGCTCACTCCCAAAATAAAGTAAATTAGCACAAAAGATGTGCCACCAACTACAACACTCTGTGCAGTAATACTTTTTTTTATTTTATTTTTTTGTTAGACAGTAACTCAACGAACCACTCACTACTCAAATAAACTACTCAAATTTGACTCACTAGTCAAATAAAAGATGAAAACCGGATGCTGTAACCTCCCTTTATGAACTCTGAAACTCCACCCCTTTTACCTAGCAACCGTTACACTCTAACCACTCAGCAACCTAATGCTATCTCTCCCCGTCATGCATCTCTGTGCCCTAGTTCTAAAGCTCCAAGATGTACTGAACCTGGCAGCAGGACAGAAGAGCTGGTAAAGTTAGGGGAACCTTGATGGTAGAAAATACATCTGAGGGGGATGTCCAAAGTTGGAGACATCTTAGTGCATAGGCTCTATAGAATAACATAGGAACTGGAAAAGTGATATTACTGGAGAAGTCATCTACACGTTATCACCTCTTTATCACGCCTTAGTGCATATAGAGCAGTTTGTATTATAATCCTCTAATGCAGGGGAGGGAAATGTGAAGCTTTGATTGTGTCAGTGGACTAAAACTTCCATCATCCTCTGCCAGGGGTATTTTTTTTTTTTTAATGCTATGATTGGCAACTAACAGGATGAGTAAGACTCATTTAAATGTGTATTGAAATATAGAGTGTGGAGGAGGAAGTCAAAGGTAGCGAAGAGAAGGTGGGGTTGGTTGCGAAAATAATGATTTTTTTTGTTTAGTCCAGGACATAGCAGAGTTAAAACTGGAAAGGATGAATTTGTAGTGGAGAAAGTGTGCCAGTGAGCCTGACTTTCTCCAGAGTCATTCAGCTGAATATCTGTATGAGCCTTGTTCGCTGATCTTGGGTGCATCTATACGCACACACACACGCACAACCATGTACTACAAACCCTGAGACATATACTGAATGAATTAACTATGTAACACACACAGATGTGTTGCCATGTATTATAAACCCTGAGAAACCTAATTAATTAATTCACCGCAAAACTTACACTGTTTTTGTAAAGCAATTCCACCATAAGTGGTTCCATTCAATCTTCTTGCATCGGGAAGTCAGAGATCTGTGTACTGTTTGTTTTTTAGGAACAGTGTTACCCCTCAGTCAAGGCACACAGCAGCTACTCCGGAGATAGCACAAGAATGGGATGCTGAATATAACCTTCGGGAAGATGACGACAGCACAGACTTGGATCAACAACTCAGAGAAGAGCTGTGCAAAAAAAGAACATCTTATAGATACCTTGAAATGCAGGTACTAGTTATGACTGGTGTACCCCACATCTGCTTGTGATTGTCCCCTTTTAATTTACTTCTGTGGATCATTGTAGGAGAGCAAACTGACACACACCAAAGCCACCAGTGTTCAATAATGCTGATGCACAATGTAATGTAATGGTTCTGAAGGAAACCAACTGCATCATGGGGGCAATGCATTTATTAAATCCCCTTTCATTTAAGTGGGGATTTTAACCCCCTGAATGCTAGTGAGGTCTACAACACATTACAGAGCAATGCACTGGAGACCCCTCTAACATTCAAAAGGTTAACAACCGCTTACATTAGTACAGTTGGTTTGTCCCATAGCTGACAATGTACATCAGCCTCAATGAGTTCTAAGATGACAGGGGAGTGATTTTACCAAATAGATCAGAGCTACCCAAGTTCAGTCCTCAAGGGCCACCAAAAGGCAAAGATGTTAGGATTTCCCTGCTTAAGCACAGATGAGTTAATCAGTGGCTCATTCATTTTGACTGACTCACCTGTGCTTAATTGGGGAAATCCTGGCCTGTTGGTGGTTTTTGAGGGCTGAACTTGGATAGTCCTGAAACAGAATATTCTTCGTTTAAGCAGTAAGTGCAACTAATATAGGGAGTAAGACAGGGATCCTGACATAGAAACTATATCTTTTCAAAATGACAACAATATCCTTTTTTCAAATGTACTTTTCTTTGCGTTTCAGAGATTTCGGGAGAAGTTGCCTTCGTATAAAATGAAAGAGGTAAGCAACCATTTGCAGTGCTAGACTATTATTGCTGGAGTTCTCACTTGCTGAAAGATACCATTACATCAGTGGTTTGCTGTGGTGCAACCTTTCAGTGTTCCATGAGGATTTCATGTGTGTTAGCAATCAAAACAGTTTGCTAGAGAGATCTCCAGTGGATTGTGAAGCAATGTGATGTAAACTTCTCTAATATCTGGTAGGTTAAAGTGGGCCTGTCATCACACTGATTTTAGCCTTGTTAAATGTGTCTTATTTCAACTGCTTATTCCTTGTGTTTTTTTATTTTTCAGTGGAATTGTTTGAGATTTTTGCTTTAGTAGTAATCTAAACTTTAGCAGTGCTGAGCTCCCTGATCTGTGCATTGCAGCCCACTTAAACTTAAAATTAAGTATTACTATCGCTTTGTTTCGTATTATAGGCATAAAAAACTATGAAAAACGATGTAAGGCTTATCTCTCAAGCCTTTATGGTTTGAGAGATATGCCTTGCTAAAGTTACCTTTCCTTGCCTGTTTGATCGAAGTGCTTAGCTGATAGCTGCAGAATCCAGTCATTTCACCGGATGGCGGCTCTTCAGCAGATCTGAACACTAATACTTCATTGGAATGGTCTACAAAGTGTACCTGAGTGTACACGAGTGGGACTGATATCAGTTAATAGTCATTAATTTCAGAGTAATTTTAATTTTTAAGCTCTAGTCATCTCCTTGTTCTTTCACATTAGCTGTTTAGCTTGAGAACTGGTTGAACAGTCCGTGAGCCTATTACCTTGGATAACCTGCCTAGGGATTAGTCACAGAGACATTTGTCTCTCTGTGAATAGTTTGTTTAATGCATTCCCTGGCCACTGACTAAAGCTTTTTTTTTTTTTTTTTTTTTTAATTTCTCTCTCTCTCTTCTCTATCTCTCTTCTCTCTCTCTCTCCCTCTCCCTAAAATGCAATCTGGAATTATCAAGGCTTGCCTAATTTGTCTACCGAGGGTGTAATGAAGGTTACTATATAAATATAGTTATTCTATGCTCTGGTAATCAGAATAATGGTGCAAATCAATTTCCATAAATATACTTTTTAAAGTCAACATTCATTTTTTTGTCAAAGCCTTTATGGGGAAAAAAGAGGGCACCCTGTTTGAGAAACACTGGTTCAGTCAGTACACAAGAGGTAGTTATGGGTCTGTGTGATTTGAAAGTTTGTGTGGGCTGCATTGGCGGTATCCTTTTAAAATGTCGCACACCACATCGCACGTGTCAAAATGTCACATTTCTTTGGTCTCCAGCTTACAAATGCTGCATTAACAATGTCTCTTGCCAAACAATCGGGCATTCAATATATTGCCTTGCACAACCTGTCGCCTTCTATATGTCGCCAGAGTCAAAATGTCGCTCGCACGTTTAATATGTTGCACACATATAATGGATGCACATCTTTATGTTGCACACATACTAAGGATGCGTTAAGGGTGCATGTGTGATGTATTTGCACACATATTAAAGGAGAGCGTATTAAGGACACATATGTGACACATTTAACTTCACATCTTTGGTTCACACATTAAAGGATGGTGCCAGAGGTCTGTGCCACAGATTCCACAGCACCACTGAGTGTACTGCATGCTGTAGAGACAGGCTTTTCTACATTGTCTAACTGTGTTTTACACTGTATATTTTACATTGTTGGACTCTGCTTTCAAAGTTCCACACATAAAGCTCTCAGGAAACACTCTTCTCCCTGTTAGCTTTACATATTATGCACTTGCAGAATATATAAATTCAAAGCTTAGTGGAAATGCCACCTTAGTTTTTCACAGTGCCTATGCAATAAAATAAATATTGCCCATTGCTAGCTCTTTAAAAGCATTAGTGTACCACACATTCTAATGAGATATAATGTATGTAAATTTAGGGAGCATTTTATTACAATTTTTTCTATACAATAGAGAACATAATTGTACTGTGTGAAATGTTAGTCTTCCACATGTTGACTGGGACTAATGGAATAATAGGCCATATGTATAAAAGTGCAGTGGTGATTTCTGGGGCAAGACAATTTCACTATAGGAGGCAAATAAAAAAATCATTTGATTTAAATGAACTTTTTAACCCCTTGATTCTAGAGATGTCTCCAGTGAATTGCTTCACAATGCATTGGACGACTCTAGCATTCATAGGATTAAAAGCGCCATGTAAATGAGCTGGGAATCTGTGGAATTTTTAGTTGTTCCCTATGGTGCAGTTGGTTTAACCCAGAGTTTCACCACTCCACTTTTATTCATAGGGCCCCATATACAGTGTCTGACATTATTTAACTTTGTTCTGGTAAATGGTATATACTTCTTCAGAGACCCTGGTGTTTCTAGGAATGCAGAGAGTCTGAATTAATAAGCAAAAAGGTTCATCATATCTGAACAAACCAACTTTAGCATTGGAAACAAATAAACATTGTTGATAATATATCCATTATATTGTGCTTAAATGCATGACCTGTCCATCAGTCCCTTTCCCATTTGACATACAGTTGTTTTGCTCTACAATTACTCTAGTTCTTCTTAGTACATCAGCTTCAGCGGGGCCAAAGTAGTGAGAGAAATGGAACAATTTTGGGGAAATTGCACCAAAGGAAACAAACAACAATCCACTTTGATTTAAATGGGGATTTTAAATAATTGAATGCTAGTTGTTTCCTTTGAATTGGGAAACTACAGTTCATGCGGTTAAAAGCCCCATTTAAAATAATTGGCATTTGGAGAATGGTTATGGTGCAGCTAGTTTGCTCTAGAGCATCTCCATTTCTTTATGTATATTTGCTGCAGTTTGAAAAACACTGTATTCACTGATAGAAGCATAGTATGTTGTGTTCACATACTCTTTATTAAGCCTTTCAGGGCCAATATGGCGCACAACACATTGCGAAGCAATGCATTGCACACCCTTTTTGTCCTCATCTTGATCTATAAGTAAATTAACCCTAGCTAGTGCTACATTTATGTAGGAATCACTCTTGTGTTTCTTTTCTATTAGACGATAATTAAAATGATAAATGCAAATCAAGTGACTGTTATCAGTGGAGAGACTGGCTGTGGGAAGACTACTCAAGTAACACAGTTTATCCTGGATGACTACATCAACCGCGGAAAAGGTTCTACTTGCCATATTGTTTGTACCCAGCCAAGGAGGATCAGTGCCATCTCGGTAAGACATATAGACTTTTAAACCATTACAGCTTTTGAACACAGGGAAAATTTCCATCCCTGGAGTTCTTACTCACCTACTCCTGTGTTTTCCCAGAGATCTTGTCACAGGGGATATGTGGCTGGTTCCTGGCCCATGTGGACATCAGCACATAGGCTAGCCATATGTTGTTAGAGGTAGAGATAAGCATTGCAAACTCCACTGTAGCTAATGTGAAAGAATTGCTGGTGGACCCGTTAACCACCATGCAGATCTTCCATACAAGAAGTTTACTGCATTCTTGCATGAACACAGTAAAGTTATTATCATTATTATTATTCTTTATTTATATACCGCCAACTAATTCCGCAGCACTGTACAATTGGAGAAGCATGCTGGACTTTAATGTGTTAATACAATGTGATAGCAATATGCATTTCACCACCAGCACCAGTGTGGAAGAGGCCTTGTTGTATTAGTTGTTACACAATGAGGCTTAAAAATTCTGGGAGACACAGTTTGTACTGTAGGGCACAGCTAAAAAGTACTGTTGATTTAAATGAGGGTTTTGAATTTTTTTTTTTTTTTTTATGTATTTTTAGTAAAGACAGAGTCACGAGGAAAGAAAATACATTTGCACATGTAATACGAAGAAAGTAACATGTTAGTAGGTGTTACATGTCATACAAAAAGGGACAAATAATAGAAGAACCACATTATCTCGGATTTTCTATTTCCAAACCACTCCTACTCCTAACAAGGGAGGAAGGAGCGTATTAAAAAAAAAAAATAGCTACCTAGTAACCCCCACCCCAATATCCGTGCGGACAGATGGACCCATCCCAGCCCCAATAAGGACCAAAGACCCAAGAGAGAGACAATAGGAAGGGAAAATATCCCAGAGATACTTGGTTCGAGATGTATTACAGTACATAGACGAGCTAAGTAGCAGCATGAAGCCACACACAACTAACTTAGCAAGATGTATAACCACTCTAATAGTGCACGTCTCTTATACCTCTATTGAAAAGTGCCCAAGAAGTCCAAGACACTGTCGCAATAAGTGTATATTCCAGTACCCACACACTGTGTAGTTTGGTAATTTTTTTTTTTTTTTTTTTTTTATATAACAATTCACCCTGTGTCCATACTCGGGTCATATTAATTTTCAAATAAGTAGGATATCCAAATCTCCCACACTCTCCAAAATTTGTCAGGAGTACCCCTATTAAGATATAGTCCTCAATAGTGCGATAGGTTGTTGTTGACTAATGTAACCCAATCTTCTCGCCTTGGAGCCCTAACACCCATCCATACCAGTGCCACCACCCTTCGCGCCATAACCAGCACCTCCCTCAACATTTTATATTTGCCCATCGAGTGGAGTTATCAGGTAAGATGGAAAGTAAGCAAATTGTGGGACACAGAGATAACTTCCATCCTACAAGTCGTGACAGTGCGTCTGTTACTTCACTCCAAAAGAAGAGCACTAAAGGATATTACCAAATCAAATGTAGAAAGTCAGCCCCCTCTTTACCACATCTAGCACAGTTACTGTGTGGTAGTTACCTATTTTACAAAGACATACAGGAGTATAATAAGTTCTATGGAAATTTTTTTAGCTGTATAAGTTGGTGTTTAGTTGTCGCAGACACTGCTTTAGGATCCCTGTTAGCCATGTCCCATTCCCAATCTTACAAGTTACCTACATCTCGCTCCCACCTATTTCTAAGCACAGTATTGTCAGTGATCATAACGTCTACTAACCATGAGTAAATGAACAATACGGGCCTGAGGGAAGAGCTCCAATTCGTCATTTGCAACAAAGAGAACTCCTCAAGGACAAAGGACTTATCTGCCTGTAGTGTTGTAAGTGCATGACGCAAGCAAAGATATGTGAAGAAAAACCTATGGGGGATGCCATATTCCACATGTAAATGTTCAAATGTTTTAAGTGTTTGACCGTTATACAACTGCCCTATCTTAGTAATGCCGTACTCTGACCACAACCGACCAAAGTCCAGAAGGCGGAGATAAGGAAGACCCCTCTCACCCCACAAAGGGAATTCAGGAGAGATTGCTGTATAGCAGGAAATTATTTTTAAACGTAGCCAAATCTTACACAACACTTGGGTGGGCACAACGACTGGATCACACACCCTCGCACCCACCGTGGCAACGTGAAAGATCATACCCTGGCAATAAGTATGGTTCATCTATAGTAGTAAAGGAATGGTTAGAACCTGATATGCTATAAGCAAACATATATTGGGCCTGGGCCGCCAAATAGTAGCAATAGAAATCAGGAAGAGAAATACCCCCCGATTTGTTAAACGCTTCAAAAGTTTTATACGTGGAGCCCCGCCTGCCCATAAGAAGCGAGCAATAATGGAATCCGTTTCCCGAAAATATCGCTTGGGAATTAAGACCGGTGCTCCTTGGAAGATATATAATAATTTTGGCAAGAATACCATTTTAACGTGGGCCGTTCGGCCTATAATATTGAAAGGGAGATTGAGCCAGGAAGTAGTTTTATCCCTAAAGTGAGCTATCACAGGTTCTAAATTATGCCTAATAAAATTATTTGGTGTAGCCGTGATAACTATTCCTAGATACCTGAAGGAGGCAGCACAAGATAGCGGAATATCCGGAGGAAACATATGTGGAGTCTTCGCATCTATTGGCATCACCGTAGACTTAGACCAATTGATCTTAAGTCCAGACAATGGACTAAATTGTACCACATCAGGGGAGAAATCCAGGTAGATGCTGATTTTGTGGTTATCCTAGAGAACATCACCCTTTAGTCGGACCATCCGTAGCATGGCATCTCTATCCCTGTAGTTCAGAAACTTTGCAATAAGGGGTCTAGGGGTGGCCCCAGGTGGCGGTTGAGTCGGAGGCACTCTGTGCTCTCTCTATCACAAATGTTTGTGACAGGCCATCAGTACCCAGTGATTCCCTGATCCAGGATTCCAGAAATTCTTTTGGTTTACAGTTTTCCGCTTTCTCCGGGATCCCCAACAGACATATATTACAGCATCTAGATCTATTCTCCAAGTCTGTTTTACATTGCAAAAATTTCAGCTGCTGCCGGAGAGATTCAATACTCTTGTTAATATTTGGGACGGAATCCTTAATTGCAGATACTCTACGTTGTGTATCCGTCACCTTCTCACGTATCGCTTCCTGGTCCGCTCAAAGAAGATTAAGCTCTGCTTGGACAGAATCAATTTTGACAGTCCGAATGTTCTGATAGTTGGTTATAGCTTCCATAAGTTCCGTAAAATATGAGTTGACTGAGTCATCTGACTCTGAAGAGTGTGCAGGAGATGCCGACGTGGAAGCAGTTGGAGAATCCATGAATGCCTCCATTTCACCTTTCGCAAGTTGCCTGCGAGCATTTTTACTCAGTCTGGATTTATACTCCCCAGACTTCTTCCCCATGGTAACAGAAAAGATAAGGTAGCTGATGATGCAAGAGCTATAGGCTCGCTAAAGTACTGGCAATGTGGAGCAGGATAAATGTGGGACAAAATTGTAGAGACCACTGCATTAGAAAAAGTGCATAGTGCTTGGTTTGCAAGCACACTTTTTAGACCATTTCAATGAAGTCATTTATTTTAAATAACGCAATTGTGGCTCTGCTGCAGAGCCTCCGTGTCGGCTGACACAGATCTCCTGCTGACAGCTTTACAGCTGACAGCAGGAAACATCAAGCTTTGAATGCATGTATCTCTCAGACCATAGCGGTTTGAGAGATACATTTTTTGCTTTCAATTAAACTTTTTCAGCTCTACACAATGCAAAATATTTTTACTTGGGCATTACTAACACTTTAAAGTAATAGTAATGTTTCACAAAAACAGCAGTTCCAATTAATCTTAGTATTTGAGACATGGAGAGTGTTATTTCATTACTGTGAGCATTGTAGTTCAAGAGTAATTGAATGATAGTTTTCCCTTCCCGCCCCTTTTACATAGTGTAAGCCCCCACTCCTCAGATGTGGAATCCAGTCCATAGACCAGACAGCTCTCATCAAGGGTCAATATTCTTACTGTGAGAACAATGAAAACCCTGCCCCCCTTGACAGGTTTTTAAGCTTTTTCCCTTGTCTTAATTGAAGATTATCCCTCTCTGCAATCTACCTGGACACTCCCTGCTGCTCTAAGCTGACCAGTGTTATATTAGTAAAGGGGGTGGGAGGGGATACTTTATCATTCAATTACTCTTGAACTACAACTCTGCCAGAATTGAAATAACAATCTCCAAGGCCCAAAAACACATTTTCTTGTGTTCATACATTCACAATGTTATGCAAATTTAATATTTTCGCATCTGAAGATGCACATTTTGACCATAAAGTTTTGCGGAATGCTGTTCTTTAGGTTTCTCTCCTTCCATGTGGTGTTAGGACTGCATGGTCCTTGCGTCCCTCAGTGATGCAAAAAAAAGGGATTTTTGTACTTGCAGATCAATCCATTGAGGGATGTAGGGCAATCCACTTTGAGAAAATGTATCTTCTCTTTGTCGTGAGTCTGGATGTCCTGCCATTGCTTTGCATTTTTGTCCATGTGTTTATGCCTTTCTTTGCTTTACTAGATGTAAAACTAAAGTCTGGCTAGTGCGTAGAGGGCAGGAAGTGGGAGAATTTTGTTTTGGAGGAACTCTGTACCCCATGGTCCCTGCATCCCTCAATGAACTAGTACAAACTAGGTGCACCGAAATTTCGGTAGCCAAAATGTTTCGGCCCGAAAATGGCATTTTTGGCAAACAGCCGAATTAAAAAAAATGGCCGAAACGGGGCTCCGAAACCGTGTGTCCAGCCCTTACCTGGATGCCTGTTTATCAAGCCTTGGCGTTACTGAAGATTTCCTGTATTGCTGCTGACTTTTGACTGCCTCCTGACGACCCGCTTGGATTTTCCTTTTGTACTGTGCTGTTTTTGTCTGATTTTTTGGCTCTTGACCCTGGCATGTTGACCACTCTCTCTATATCCCTCAGGTACCTCGTTTTGGACTTCTGTTGCTGGCTTATCTGACTTTCTCTCCCGTTGGCGCCTAGCTGGTGTTCTCTCCACGGTGCAGTGGTGTTCTGGCTGCTATTTTCTCCAGCCAGTGCTCTGTCTCCTCCCACATCTGCGAACCGCTACGGTTCCACAGGCTCCAAATTTTGAGCAGCTGCCTCTTTTCTCCGCTCTCTCACTGCCCGCTATATCTGCCGGCCTGTTGCGGCCTCTAGCGGGATTAGCTGCATTGGATTCAGGAGTTTTCTCCATTCATCTCCGGCTCCTCATTCTTGTAGTAGGCCAGGGAGTAGTAGGCCAGTTGGCTGCCTATTTTAGGCAAGGGTCTCTCCGGTCTCCCAGCTCTCTCTTGTGGCCTCCTCCTTGGGTTTGTTCTGTGGCTCAGGCACCACCCATTTACCGACAGCACGTTCCGCAGCAGCAGCCACGCCAGCTGCCACAGGTGAGCTGTGCTTCCTTCCCCTCGTGTTTCTCGGCTGTAGATAGACAGTCAGGGTTGGTTTTTGTTCGTGGCCACCTGGAGTTCTTTTGTTCTCCTTCTGTGTATTTATTGCAGACCCACTACCTTGGGAGCTAGCCATAGATAGGTGGGTCTTCTCTTCCTGGAGTGTACCCTGTCCCGGTGATCTGGGACCTCCTTATAATTGGTTTTCTTTACTTTTTGTCCCAGCACTAGGACTTAGCCGTAGATAGAAGGCAAGAAGCGCTAGTCCAGTGCTTTTTCTGGTTTTGGAGGATCTTGGAGTGCCTGTCCTGCACGCTTCTCTTGGTCATACAGACCCGTTACCTAGGGGTATAGGGTTCTTGAAGTCTGTGTTCTAGGTCACTAGGGGATGTTTTTTCTTTAGAGCCTTTCAGGGGTTTTTCTTCTGTGCATGTGTCTGTGTCTGTCTGTGTGCGTGTATTTGTGTGTGACTCCTGATCAATGTTTGGCACATCAGTAAAAATGGGACTTGCGGATAATGTAACTGCAGTTGAAAGGTCACTTTTTTCCAGGCAGATTGGTAACCTTCAGCTCATGGGACTTTCATTTTGACTGCGCCATGTGCACTTGCTCTACTATATTTTTGTTTCTTTTGTTAGCCATTGCCCTATAAATTAAAAAAGTAATTTTCCATTTTGGTTTTCGGCCATGTGCACCCTGCCGGTTTCGGTTGAGAATTTTCATTTTAGTGCACCCCTAGTACAAACATCCCCTTTTCTGAATAGAGTGGTGGTGAGTACTAATCTCAGTACATTTACAGCATTTACTGTGCACATACAATTAACCAGATTGTTTTATATGGGAAAGTCTACACACAACATAAAATAACTACATTTTACAGATGCTAGCTGGAAGTACATAATATTTTAAATTTATATAACCAATATTAGTGTTTCTTTTTAGCATCTGGTTATGTTGTAGTCATGTGCTAAGCACTTTAGTTTACAATCTAATGGAACACTGGAGCTTTTCTATAGAATATTTTATTCAGATTGTTGAACCCTATTGCTGTTGTGATCCAATCAGAACCGCACGCCCAATGCAGAAAAAAATATAGTATGTAGATATTTGACTGCTGAATGAAGTACAATATACTCTGGTAAGTTTCTTTTAACCCTTTGCGTGCCGGAGTGGTAGATAGCCATCTGGCACCGAAAGGGTTAAACAAATTCAAGGAACACTAATGCTTCTGAATATAAATCTCCCACTCCCACAGGATAGTAATCTCCCAATCCTTATGTCTACTATGAATTTTGTCTTTCCACTTTAATTCAAGAAATAACCACTTCGATCAGTCCTGAATGTCATGAATATGGAGGTGGACATGGAAGTTGCTTGCGGGACTGCAGGACATCAGGCTCCACCCACTATATATTTTTAATCTGCAGTTCATGCAGTACACTTGCTTCACTTTGGGGGTGAGTGGGGGATAATGTTCTGTTGAGCAAAGATTAAGTCCAGTGGTACTGCTGGCAACTCTCATATCCACCTCCATTGGCTTGGCATCTGGAATGAATTGAAGGTGTTCTCTTTTAGCCAAAGAGCAGAGGATAAAAATCATAGGGGTCACTGGGATTTTCTGGCCATAGTAAGGTATCTGGAGGTGAGGTTATTATTGTTTAGTGTTACTTTGAGATACTCATTCTTACAGCTGTAGATCCCATTTACTTGACAGTGCATATGACAACTAATAATTATTGGTAGATATTGTCATTGTGTAAATAGTTAATGCTGTTCCTGTGCATTATTCTTTAAGGTAGCAGAGCGTGTGGCAGCAGAGAGAGCTGAGCTATGTGGAAGAGGAAACAGCACAGGTTACCAAATCCGCCTTGAATGGTAAGTACTCTAAGGCCATGAACAAAGGCCAGTGGAAAACACAGTTTAGATCAGAAATTATGGCTGTATTCTTGCGTTTTTATGTACAGGGAAGATAAATATTTAAAAACCCTTACATTTCTTTTTAACATTTTAATGAGCGCTGCAGATCATTTTCCTAAATTGTGGAAGGCTGCTTATTCTGAACACTTTGGGCCATATGTTAAAAGTAAATAATGGAACAATTTAAGGGAAGCCGGCTGCACTATAAGGAACAAACAAACTTGCAGATGTGAGAAAGTAGGCTCTATAGAAGCTCAGGTTAGAGATCTGGAGAAGCACTGAAGGAAATTGCTCATCTTGAAATGGATTTGCTACTCACTCAGCAAAAAGTATTTGGCATAGGAAGTGCTGGGGAGAAGTTTGTATGTAAAAAAAAAAGGACATGTAAATGGAAAAAGTGCCTTGACGTGTAACAAAACTGACAGGGAGATTGGAGGATCTGAGTTATACAGAGAGAATAGCTAAACTGGGCTTGTTTACATTGGAGAATACGTGTCTAAGGGGTGATATGATTACAATTTAGATCAGTGATTCTCAACCAGGGTGCCGTGGCACTTTGGTATGCCGCGGACATCAATTTAGGGTGCCCCGTGTTTTCTATAAAGACTAACAAAAATGGACCTCTAAATAAAGATTTATAGAAATGAGTATGTACAATATGTTTAGTTTTGTTAATATGATTATAAGACCTAATAATAACTGTATATTTGTGTATTGTACCCTTCATTATGCCCTTGATAAATTACATTAAATATGTTAGGGGTGCCCCAAATGTTCAAGATTATGTGTTAGGGGTGCCCCGAGCAAAAAAGGTTGAGAAACACTGATTTAGATATATATTCAAGGTCAATACAAATAACTCTCTGGAGAACTATTTACTGAAAGAGTTGAGCAATAAATGAGAAATAATCTATTAAGAGTAGGGGAAAGGAGCTTTTCAATACAACATAAGAAGGGATTTTTTTACAGTAAGGGCAGTAAGGTTGTGGAATTCTTTGCCTTGGTATGCTGCGTTTGCTGAAACTGTAGATACCTTTCTAGCTCAGATCTTACTCATTTTCATTGCAAATTGGATATTGATCTGAACTCTGGACATTACTGAAAGTGGAACTACCACCCCTTAGCAACATGGCCCCAAATAATTACCCATCTGGCGACTAACTGCTCAGTATCGCTAGTCGCCAGAATTATTACCGCAATATTTATAGACTGCTCCAGGAATGACAGGCAGGAAACCGCGCAGACATCTTTACATAGTGACGTCTGTGCGCCTGCACTGTCGGTCCCTTTTGGAGCTGAACGGCTTCTAGCAACGCCTCTTAGAGCAGGCTGGGACTGACAGCGCAGGCGCGTAGACATCACTATGGAAAGATGTATGCACAGTTTTCTGCCTGTCAGTCTCTGAGCAGCCTATAAATCTCATGAACTCGGTAATAATTCTGGCGACTAACTCTACTGAGCAGCTATTCACCAGATGGGTAATTCTTTGGGACCATGTTGCTAAGGGGTGGTAGTTCCACTTGAAGCCAATTCCAACTGAGTCTGTTTTGTTGCTCTGGATCAACAAAGAGATGTGGCAAAGGCTGAACACGATGGACGCTTGTCTTCTATATTACTATGCTAAATTCCCATTTATTTATAAGTATATATTAATCTTTTGAATGCTAGAGAGGTCTGCAGTACTTCACAATGTGTTGTAGACCTCTCTAGTAGTTAAGAGGTTAAAAGCCTTTTTTAAACCAATGGGAAATTGTTTCATATGTTGCAGTTAGTTTTTTGCATTATTTTGCCTGTAGGTAAAGTTGCATTAACCCCTTAAAGACCTGCCATGGGTGGCAGTTAAGGTCCACAGGGCATTATTATTTTTTTTTTTTCACTAATGGATTCAGGGCTTCCCGAACTGCATGCAGCCGCATGGAGAGCCCTGAATTCCATGACTTGCTAGGACCATCACTGGTCCTTAAGTGCAGGACAGCCGTGACCACTTTCAAGCCAGGATTTCCTTATTTAAGCATGTGTATTACTGAGAGGTTCTGTCAGTTTCCTTACATCTCCTGTGCTCAAACAGGGAAATCTTTGTCCTCAATTTGATGAGAGGTTTGGAATCACTGACCCCTCTAAAGTGGGGGTGAGCAGTGCTTTTCAAAACATATGAGTCACATCTAAGAGAAGCCACATTTGTCTTCCCCCTAGCAGTGAAACAGCTTAATGTGTATCACAGAGGTGGCTGAGGTGAGCACTGTATTGATATATCCTCTTAATTCTTTACATCAATTTCTAGTCAGCTGCCGAGGAAACAAGGCTCCATTTTATACTGCACAACCGGCATAGTCTTACAGTGGCTCCAGACTGACCAGTAAGTGTATGTGTGAAGAAAGTGTATAGCGCATGGGTGGGCAGCATAAGACTCTCCGGCTGTTCAGGGCTACAATTCCCATTATCTCCAACCAGTGAATTTGAGTACTGAACAGCTGGAGGGCATCATGTTACCCAACCCCAGTGTAGAGAATTTGCCAGTGGAATACAGTTTTCATACCTGTCTGTATTGTTCTAGGAACTTGGCAAATGTTAGCCACATTGTAATTGATGAAATTCATGAAAGGAACCTTCAGTCCGATGTCCTCATGGCAATCGTAAAAGATCTTCTCAAATGTCGATTGGATCTGAAAGTTGTATTGATGAGTGCCACTCTGAACGCAGAGAAGTTTTCAGAATATTTTGGTTAGTTACTCGAGTGTGGTAAGACAGGGTGGTGATAGCTGACCTAAAATGTGATTAAAGAAGCAGTAAACGTTAAATTATTTTTTTCCTCTGTGGAACACAGGAATCTCAGGATGAAGTATTTTCCTCCAGGAGGACAGGGCACTTCCAAAAATGGTATCTAAGGTGGAAATTCCCTCCTTGTCTCCACTTTACCATTCCAGCTAATATCCAGTTTTGTTACCTCATCAATAGAAGGGTGTATGAGCACTTTTCTCTGTTGCTTATTCCTAGCATATGGTACTGTATAATCCCCTCCTTTAGGTATGCTTATATTAGTAGCTTCCTAATTTATGAATTGTTCAGTTCACTGGTTTATTCTCAGGGCCTCACAACCTGTGGAGATTGGCTTTACTTTGTCTTTACCTCACTTAAGAACTTCTTTGAAGCTTTTTTAATTTATTATAATAGGAGTCTGAAGACTGTAGTATGGTGCAGATAACCTCTTGAGTGCTGTGGTATTGTATATATGTCCCTTTCCTTTGGCATTCATTTTCATGGTGAAAATTTGCCTGAATTGCATTCTATTCCCTCAGTTCTATGCTATCTGTAAGTCCGGGGTGCCTTTAGATGCAGGGGTTTTTTAACCTCTGCACTGTCGCTTTACAGCGCTTTTTTTTTTTTTTTTTTTTTTTTTTTTTTCATTAAGTAACTTTCTTGACACCAGTGGGCTTTTATGTTGAATCACTCATTTTTTATTATTATTTCATTACTTTTTGATATATTATGTATTTTTTTTAGTCAATTTGGTTGCGGCCCCTTACAGTCAGAGGAGTGCTTTTACATACTTTTAATTATTTTTTCTTTTTCCTTTCTACTCTTTGGTCTTTTGCTCTGCTTTTAGGGTTCTTCTGACCATGTCAGAAACCAGTGGAGGTATGGCCATGTCCAAGGCTAAAGAATCTGTGGTCCCCCTTCCTAAGTAGTATTGTTGGGCCCCTAAATCACCACCAGGGGCCTCATCTGTTGAACAGGAACCAATTTGCGGTAAGGCTCTTAGCTCTTTAGTTGTCTTTATCCCCTCATCTATTCAGGGGGGTCCTAAGCGCATGGCCTGTTAGACACCTTGCACCTCCCACCATGTGCTTGCGCTCTGTATTTGGGAGTTGAACACAAATCATTGGGGATTCTTCAGCTGAAGGCGAGACTGATGGTGATGATTTGAACTCATCTCTGCCATTGGGGGATTATTATAAGGATGTCTCTGGGCTCTAGACTGAGGGACTTATTATTAGGGTGGTCCTTAGTGTTTGAGGCCTCTGAATTTTTAAAGGTGATGTATCACCTCTATGGAACTTAGGCTAAATAGTTAGGTTATATAGCGAATCTGACTAAAATTGTGGATTTTTTTTTTTTGTTGTTTTTTAAAGCTATATTTTGTCAAAATTTAAGTTATAAAGTCTGGGCTGCAGCTACTTCCTCATAAACTGCAGTTCATCACTCTACCTCTGCTCCTCTACCTCTCTCCAGCCTCCTCCAATGATGGTGGCTTCTGCCTGTAAGCTGGAGCGGTCTCATTGGTTAGATATCGATTTCTGCCAATGAGATCACTCCAGCTTACAGACAGAAGCCTCCGCCACAGGAGGAGGCTGGATAGAGGGAGGGGAGCAAAGGCAGAGCGACGGACTGCGGTTAGAGAGCAGGTAACCGTAGTCTATGTGGAAGTAGCTGCAGCCCAGACTTTATAACTTAAATTTTGACAAAATAACGCTTAAGAAAACAAAAAAAACCCACAATTTTAGTCAGATTCACTGTATAACCTAACTAGTTAGCCTAAGTTCTATAGAGGTGATACATCCCCTTTAAGAGACCTATAAAGGATGTTTCAGTTTCCCTCCTCACCATTCCTTAGACCAGGTTCTCCTGAAGAATGGAAGATGCCTGACAGACTTTTCCTTGATAGGTACATTTCTAACATGGATCTTTTTACACCCAAGGCTTAACACAGTGGGTTATCCCTCCTGTGGTTGATCCTCAAATTCATTTTTTGTGACTTGCCAAGAATATTACTCTGTCTCTGGCAGATGCCCCAGCAATTAAAGATCAGGTGGGTAAACTTCTTTACTCCTTGCAGAAGGCAAACGTTACAGCTACAGGTGCCACCTTTCATCCTATTTTTTTGCCACTGCCTGGCTTACTAGGGCTATGGCTATCTGAGGTGATCAGCTTTTGGATGCCACCTAAAGGGATGCTGGTGACATTACTTTCAAAGGCCCTTGAAAGGAATGCTCATCTCACCATCAGATTCTTCAGGATAGCCCCAGCTTTTTCAGTAGCTGTGCATTGCACACTGTGGCTTAAGAATTGGTTGGCTGACCAATCGTCCAATAAATCTCTGCTTTCTCTTCCTTTTGTGGGCCAACAGTTGTTTGGATCTGCAGTCATGCCGCAAGGGGCAAAAGTACCTTACTACCTCAGGTTATTCTGAAGCGTTCCTTTTTCCCAAAGAATATTTTGTTGCCACCGCCAGTTTGGTATGCACCTAGGGCCCCAGTTCCCAATGCCCCACAGGTATTTGGGTAAGCAAGAATGCTTCTCAAGCCCACCTCTGAATGACTTGCATGGTCCTGGTCCATTTTAGTGAAGTTACCATTAAATTATTTTCTCCATGTGGTACACATGGCTCCCTATCTGATAGAAAACAAACATTGGGTTGAGTTCCAGGGCAGAGCTCTACTTGGGTTCTCTGTTCAGGGGATTTCCTTCTTTTCTTTCACTTCTTCCTGTTTTGTCTTGGATTTGCTATATGCTGAAACTGGTTCTTAGCTGGTGGGGTAAAGTGAAGAAAGGAGGGATTCTCTGCCTTAGAGATCTTTTTTTGAAGTTCCCTTCCCTCCCGGAAAAGTAGACCAAAAATGCTTGATTATCTTAGCCTTATTTTACAGAACAGGAAATAACACCATTGCTAATGTTGGGAGATTTTACATTCAAAAGTTATTACAACTCAAACATATTTGTAGCAACAGTGTCAAATGTTGTCTAATAAGCATTTTTTTATTGCAATGTACCATGTGAGAGAACTTGAATCTGTTACTACAGTTTTCCATAGTAAATGCTGCCTGTGTGCCAAAAAAAAAAAAAAAAAAAAATACATCTCAAACTTTTTTTTTTTTTTTTTTTTTTTTTTTATCTCTTTGAAAACTTTCCTTACTGTTATAATATTCTTGTTTTACTCTGCAGTAAAATAAAAAGAAGTTGTTCCCTCGTTAAACCCTTCCCATGAGCCTTATTCATTAAGCTAAATATGTGCAATTCTGGAGAAAATCAACCGCACCATGGGGAGGAAATAAAATATTTCAAATTTCCCATTGATTTAAATGGCACAAAAGCAATGTATATATAATTTTTTTTTTTTTTTTTTTTTTTTTTTTTTTTTTTAATTTATATTATAATGATACAGAGCTACTGAGTGGGATGCTTAATTCTGTATACCATATCCGGCTGCTGTATGTGATTCTGATAATAACAGAGCCACATTACTATTATTGTTTATTCTCATCATTCATTCATTTATAAAGCACCAAAATGCTCTGTAGTGCTGCACAATTACCATAATTATTCAAAATTATTACAGATGTAATTCATACCATAAAATTCAGTTTTTTACTTTCATTCATTAATGAACTACTGAACTAATCAACTAGTGTCAGGCATTAAAAAAATTATATATATGATGGAATAAATATTTTTATCACAGTGGGAAAAAATTCTACTTACAGTGGATATAAAAAGTCTACACACCCCTGTTAAAATACCAGGTTCTTGTGATGTTAAAGAATGAGACAAAGATAAATCATATCAGAACTTATTCCACCTTTAATGTGACCTATAACATGAACAATTCAATTGCAAAAGGGAAAAATAAAAAACTCACAATAACCTGGTTGCATAGGTGTGCACACCCTTTTATAACTGGGGATGTGGCTGTGTTCAGAATTAACCAATCACATTCAATCTCATGTTAAATAGAAGTTATTACACACTTACCATCATTTAAAGTGTCTCCAATTAATCACAAATAAAGTTCAGCCGTTCTAGTAGGATATTCCTGACATTTGCTTAGTTGCATCTCAGAGCAAAAGCCATGGTCCACAGAGAGCTTCCAAAGCATCAGAGGGATCTCATTGTTGAAAGATATCAGTCAGGAGAAGGGGTACAAAATAATTTACAAAGCAGTAGATATACCATGGAACACAGTGAAGACAGTCATCATCAAGTGGAGAAAATATGGCACAACAGAGACATTACCAAGAACTGGACGTCCCTCCGAAATTGATGAGAAGACGAAAAGAAAACTGGTCAGGGAGGCTTCCAAGAGGCCTACTGCAACATTAAAGGAACTGCAGGAACTTCTGGCAAGTATGGCTGTGTGCTACATGTGACAACAATCTCCCATATTCTTCATATGAATGGGCTATGGGGTAGGGTGGCAAGACGGAAGCCTTTTCTTACAAAGAAAAACATCCAAGCCCAGCTGAAGCTTGCAATAAGAAACATCAAGTCCCCCAAAAGCACGTGGGTTAATGTGTTATGGTCTGATGAAACCAAGTTGAACTTTTTGGCCATAATTCCAAAAGGTATGTTTGGCGCAAAAACAACACTGCTCATCTCCCAAAGAACACCATTCCCACAGTGAAGCATGGTGGTGGCAGCATCATGCTTTGGGGCTCAGCTGGAACCAGGGCCTTAGTCAGGGTGGAGGGAATTATGAACAGTTCCAAGTACCAGGCAATTTTGGCACAAAACCTTCAGACATCCATTAGGAAGATGAAGAAGTTCATCTTTCAGCACAACAATGACCCAAAGCACACATCCAAATCCACAAAAGCATGGGTTCTCCAGAAGAAGATTAATGTTTTGGAATGGCCCAGCCAGAGCCTAGACCTGAATCCAATTGAACATCTGTGGGGTGATCGGAAGAGGGCTGTGCACAGGAGATGTCCTCGCAATCTGACAGATTTGCCATGTCAAGATGTGCCATGCTAATAAACTCCTACCCAAAAATACTGATTGCTGTAATAAAATCAAGTGGTGCTTCAACAAAGTATTAGTTTAAGGGTGTGCACACCTATGCAACCAGGTTATTGTGAGTTTTTTATTTTTCCCCCTCAATGATTTCAGTTTGTTTTGCAATTGAATTGTTCATGTTATAGGTCACGTTAAAGGTGGAAAAAGTTGTGACATGATTCATCTTTGTCTCATTCTTTAACATCACAAGAACCTGGCATTTTAACAGGGGTGTGTAGACTTTTTATATCCACTGTATTCTACTTTGCACTTTGAAATATATAATATATATTATAAATGAGTTCCAAAATCTGTGTACTCACTATTAACAATGTACTATCCTGGGTGTCAGTCACACAGTGATGAGTACATATGAATCCAAATAAGCAGATAACACTCATGGTGCTTCTTCAGGCTCTACCTTGGGGATTTATCTAATCTTATTGATAAAATCCCTAGGTAGGTCCAAAACATTGATGTAATAAATCTGCAGCTAGTTCCATCCTGAAAAAATTCTGTGATTGCAATCTGTTTATTTGAATTCATGTATATAATATGATGCACTGTATGGGACAGTTTGACTCACTGAAATGTGGTGAAGGTCTGGTGAAACCAACTGTACCATATGGAAAAAAATAAAAATTCCAGTTGATCTAAATGGAGCTTTTAACACATTGAATAGTACTACCTTGGAGACCTTTAGCATTCAAGGGGTTAAAAGCCCCATTTAACTCTTTGAGTGTCAGAGAGGGATCTAGTACATTGCAGCGCACTCAAAGGGCTAAATCAAATGTATTTTTTTATTGGTTCTCTATGGTGCAATTGGTTTGCCCCAGAATTACCACTTCTCATAGTTAGGAGCAGCACCACCTTGTGGCCAAAATACAAATTTATAGTTTAATTCATTAAAAAAAAAAATCAAATTTGAGCTGTAATCATTTTTGAATAAAAAAATTTCCTAGCAGGGATTAGGTATCTATCAAATAATATTGTGAACCCTGCTATCAAATGAAAAGAATTTCCATCCAAAATAATGACACTATTATTGTTTGTGCAAAATACTGACTGAATGCAACTTTTGTTTCTACAGACAACTGTCCAATGCTACACATCCCTGGCTTTACTTTCCCTGTTAAAGAATACCTGCTTGAAGATATTATTGAAATGTTACAGTATGTACAATTCTTAATTTAATAAAGTTTATAAATGTTACTGCAATAGCATTTAGAGATGCCCACAGGAAAAGTGAACACATCTTATTATAGAATAAGAAAGTAAACCTGTTACAGTCCTCTGACTCGCAAAGGGTTAAGAGTTTATCTACTTAACAACATACCCAGCCCCTTACTTTATCAGCATGTTGTACCTTTAGTTGGTCTTTTGTTTACTTTTTCTCTTTCAAATATAAGATCTTAGTATTGTAATATCATAACCTCTTGGATGCTAGTGTGATCTTTTTCTTATGCCCTATGGGAAACAGTGGAGCCATGAGGAGTTAAACTCCCTCCACTAGGAGGCAGGGCAGTGTAGGGAATACTGTCTTTTTTTTTTTTCCCCTGATCTTCAATCAACCTAGATAAAGGGTCAGAAGCCACGACAATGTTCAACTTTTCCTTCCTTTTGCTCCACTGTTCAGGTACCTCTTACGTCCAGGGACTCTGGCAGCAGCCTAATTGTGAGGGAATCTGCAGAGTGGAGAAGCATTATGTCCATGGTCCAGGGATCATGAGTTTGGATATGGTTGTCTTTTCTTCTGTGTACAAACACAAGGTGCTCCGACACTATGCTGCTCTTTAATAATTCCAACGGAAAGCACAAGAGGGCAGCCATTTCTTCTCTTTAGAGGTTTATTCTGTGTTTGTTTTGAGGCAGTATATGACATTTTCTTCCTTCATTATAGCAGTATTATGTTCCAGTGTAGACTGTCATCAGGATGCAAATATTAGGACAGAGAGAAAATCAAGTATACTCTATCTACACAAAGGATGGCATTATGGCTGCACACATGCATACATTCTGGACAGATACAGACACTAGGAACAATACACATTCTTTGAGAGAGCAATTACTTTTTTGAAACATTCCAGCAAAATGTGAATCCTGGACCAGCAGTTCTGCACATACACAATGTTACAACAAAGATGCATTGCATCAGTTTTCTACTACTGCAGCCTGCAGGGCTTTTCTTAAGAACCTGCTATGTGCACAAAGGCTCATGGGGACCCTTGTCTCTTACTCAGACTTTTTGGGGAAACTGTCCCTTTAAATTTTTTGGCAACTACAATAAGGATAGTGGAGTTTCATGTGCTGTGTTTCTTATAGTGGTGCTTGATCTCTGTCATACGGACACATGGCTTAATTCAGCTGGGTTGCTTGGGGGGAAGAAATGTTTTCAGTGCAGAGTAGGGAACCCACCAGGAGGGACTGTCCTGTCCTGTCCATGTTTTTTGTATATGGGTGTCTTGAGAATTGTGTTCAGGCCACAGTATTTGGTTGTGGTGATGTCTGGAAGCCATCACTCCTTTTTTTTTTTTTGCTAGCAGAGGCGATGGTCCCCAATTCTTTTGGCACTCTTTTTCCAAGGCTCTGGCTCTTGATATCTGTTTTCCGTGAGTGACAGTCTTTCTTGTCACAATCCGTATTTTAGAGTCTAGAACAGATGTTCTTAGCTCTATCCCACAGGACACACCCGCATGTCAGGTTTTAAGGATATGCCTATTTTAGTGCAAGTAGTGCAATCAAAATGACTGACAGCTGATCATCCACCTGTGAAGAAGCAGGGATGTGTTGAAAACATGTCCTGGTAGTGTGTTCTGAGGACTAATGGCTTTCTACTCTTCCAAGTACTTAAACATTCCTGGTTTAAGATTGGAACCCATCAGGTCTGTTATAACTGCCTTAAGATCAAGAGATCTCCAATTCACTTTGATTGGAGGAAATGCTGATCTGATCATGTCATCACATCTTCAGGTTTGCAGTTGGGGATTTTTTTTTTTGCTTTGTATTTGTAAGGAATACAGGTTGTTACTTTAGTCTTTGCTTCACTGGCTGCACAGTTTAGGTCACATGTCGTTTACTTCTTTCTTCATCTTGATGGATTTGCAATCTCAACACCATATTTGAGACTGGTGATGAAGGTCCTTGGGGTTTCTGGAATTTCACACAGAAGTTGGCTTGTATGGTGTCTCCTAGACATCCTACTTTCCTTTGGGGCCAGATCTTGGCTTTGGAGGTGTCTGTTACTGACCTTTTCAAATTTGGTCTTTGATCATGCTTCAATCTCTGGCTGAAGCTGGTATCAGTATTTTTATTTGAATCAGTACTTTGTTATTCTTTCTATCTTTTTGTCTGAATTTTTCATTAGGACAGGAGCTTGATTTATTAACTGTGTTTCTTTTTCACCCATTCTTCTGCCTTTGGCCTGTATTTTGGAAAGGCAGGAGTGGGGCCAGGCTTCCTTCTCTTATCTTTATGGTGGGTTCAATAAGTCGTCAGGTATCCTCTAAGGATTGTGGCCCTTGGTCACATCTGTGGGTCCGATTCTATTACAGGCCTCTGCATACACTTTCTTATTGTGTCTTGAGAGTTACGACCCATGCTTTATGGTGTAGTGGTGCAGGGCTGTTGCCTCTACAGGTGAAGTATATGATTTGCCTTGGTAGATGTGTGTTGAGGGAAGGCAAGTACTGCTGGCTGTTGTAGTCTTGATGGTGTTTTTACTAGTATCCCTGTTGGCATGTTCTGGTGTCTGTTGTTTTTGTGCAGCTCATGGTCATGCTGTGTTTACATTAGTGGGGGTTTGTCTTTGCTTTGGCCATGTGAGTTTACTCTCCTTCCCTCATACTGTTTGTAGCAGTATTGTTGGTCCCTGTGTCCCCATAGGACATAAAAGGAAAGAGGATTTTTGTGCTACTCACTGTTAAATCCTTTTCTCTCAGTCCCAGGGGGTGTGGCATCCTCCATAAACCTTTTTTTCCCCTTAAAGTACCTCCTAAGACTGGAACGTTAACCCCATGTTACCTGTGTCTGGATTAAGAGAAGAGGATTTAGCTATAAGTAGCACAAAAATCTAGTGATGCATTGAAGACTAAATTAGCACCCAAATGGTTAAATCCATTTTACACGTTTTTGTAAGAAAAGATCTTTGCAGCTGTCTTGAAGTGCAGGATTAAGGACCATAGGTATAGAAACAAAAATTGAGTAGTTTTGGGGAAAACCTACTACCCCACAGGAGACAGACAAAAATGATCAGTAATTTATATGGGGCTCTTAATCACGCTCACTGCACATAGCTTTTAAAGAACAGAGGGTGTGCAAAGAGTTGTGAAGCAGTGTGTCTCTGGTCTGTAAAATGCTGGGTATTCTCATGCAGTCTATCTGCTTCAGTTTGAAAAACCTGCCAGCCTCAGGCACAGGGGTAAAATTCATAGGATTTTCTAGCCATAGTAAGGTACAGTAAGTGGGGGGGGGGGTGATCTTTTGGAGGAGTTAGATCTCATTTAACCCTTTGAGTGCCAGAGGGGTATCCAACCCATTGAGATGCAATGGGTTTGATACACTTCTGGCATTCAAAGGGTTAATGATGTTCTAGAACTTGCACTATTTTGTTAACCATTCTGTCTCTTTGTGCATCTGAAGGACTGTGCACCCTGTTTTTTCATGAGTACAATTTACCTTTTTTGTCAAAGATATTTCCCTAAGGACAGCAACAAGAAGCCACCGCAGTGGAAGAAACGCTTTATGCAAGGACGCATGGTTCGTCCAGAAAAAGAAGAAAAGGAAAAGTTGTACATGGAGCGTTGGCCTGAATTTGTACACAATCTGCAGAAAAGGTAGGCATCTCCTTGTTTACTTCAAATCCCCTGTCACTAATATAACCTAAAAAAGGAGCTACTGCTGGCCAGAGCTGATCTTCACATAACAGGTTGAGTTTGTAGGTTAGGGCTGGGCAATATGTGGCTCTCCAGCTTTTCGTCACTAGGCGTTTTATCCATGTAATGTAAATTATAGTACTAAACAACTGGAAGGTCACGAGTTTCTCACAAATATTGTAGACCGCAATCACGGATTTCGATTTATTTTCAACATATTTTCTTAGATACTCACCCAACACGATTCAAGCTCTGGAGCTCATAGATGATGAGAAAGTTGACCTTGACCTGATCTCAGAGCTCATAAGGTATATTGTTCTAAAGGGAGAGGTGAGTGTATTCAATTGCAGTTCATGCATCACATTTCTGTTGATTTGAGTTTTATCAGACCATGCCTATTTTTTACATTTTGTTTACATAAATAAGCCATCTTGTTGATATGTAGTGATATATTTTTTGAAAACCATACTTGTTCTTTATAGAAGTACATAAATCTCAAATCCCACTTGGAAATCATCAAAATGCTTTCAAATCCTGTTTTTATTATGCTGCCCTCTAGCTATTTTTGGACTTGCACGTCCATCATCCTCAGCCAGTCACTGACAGCTTGAAGATAATAGAAGTTGTTGTCAGAGACATTGCCATGGTGGGGAGGAAATGGTTAATTTTTCTTTTAAACCAAATTCTCTCAAAATCTGTGTTTTAAAATGTGTTTAAATGACATCATGTAACAGAGACAATGAGCCTCTCTTCCTCAATGGAGGGGGGAAATATTTGGGAGAATTTAATGGTGATTGATATAGGATTGCAGACAACCACAGTCTCAAACAGTATTAGTATCTTATGAGAAAATCTCAAAAGTCTAAAAGAGACATACTCCACTAAGGGAAAGACTAGTAGGGTGACATATTTATGTGACATAGGGTCAAGGTTCACATTTCATATTTTTGATAGAACCCAGACAGGTATCATTTTAGGTGTGAATTGTAATGTAGAGTAATGGCGCCCTCTATAGATTACATGGTGTTATTACTAATGCTTTGGAATTTTTCCATAATTTATTCTGATGTCACTGCATGATGAGATGGCTCTTTAACCAATCAGAGCAGATTTTGATAAGAGGAATTTCATATTCTAAATATGCAAGTTTAGAGAGAAAAGAGGGCTTTCCTTTTGGTTCCTGGCTCTTCAATTCCTGCTCTGTTTTCCTGAAAAATATTCTGAGCTGGCTGATAAAGGAGGTCTTAAGAAACACTTGGACTGTTAACTACATATTTTCTTATTTAAATTTTGCAAAATTTCAGAATTATATACATATTTCTTCTATATTTATAAGAAAACTAGGTTTCTTCAATTTGTCTTAACTGGACTGGCCAACCATTTGGGATCAATTATAATAAACTATATTGGCTATAGTACTTCTGAAATTAAGCAGAATTCATTTATTATTGGTAAATTGTTTTATTTTGCCAGATAAGTGTAATATAGTTAAATAGCTTGGTTTATATAATAGTTTATATAATTCTTGGTATTTCTAGAATAATATATTGTGTTTCTGGAAAGGTTATAATAACTAATATTTGATCTGGGGAATTCTTTGAATTAATTTATTAACCATTTAATTGCTATTTGTCTATTTACTTTGAGGAGTTTCTTTGGATTTGTTTATGTATGTTTTGGGTATAAACTTTTGTACAGTGAAAAGTTTTTAAACTTTCACTAAACAAAAGAAGCTGCCATCTTGAGTGGGGCATCCTATCTTAATGGATTAACCCTTGAAGTACCCTTATAGGTTTTACATAGGATTGCTATAGTCTTGTTTATGATATATGTTGCATGAAGTTGGTATACTGTCTAGACCTATATTATTAGATTTGATTCTAAGTCTATTAGTATAATCTATTGTTGACTATATTAAATGCATTTTCTATGTTTTATTCAGAAGGTATACAATATTTGGAGTCAGTACATTATCAAATTATAGTGATCTCTATCTGGGATTTTATTCCGGTTAGTTTCTCTAAAATTTAGCTATTGCATATTGTACAAGGAAAATTGTCAGAGGACCTGGCTTCATATTAAAGTTGATACACCTGACAAGATACCTTAAACCTCAATTAACATAATTTATACAGTTTCTGGGGCAGAGGTATTCATATACACTGCTGCCAACTGTATTTTATTAATTGTAAGGATCAATTATCCTTTTCTATGCTTCTGAGTGCAATTATTGTTATCTAATACCTCTGACTATACCTATGTGTGGTTAACCCTTTAATTGCTGGTAATCCTAATGGTGATAATTGTGGTTTGAGTTTCTATATATCTATTGTGATTGCCAATCACTCAATTATATCATTATTGTTTACACTTTATATATAGTATATTGTATTTAAGAAATTATATATATTTTTGCACAAATATGCGGGATTGATTATTTTAATCAGTTCTTTACTGTAAAGTAGAGTGTCAATACCTAATATAGTGTAAAGTTCTCAAAATTATTTAATATTGTCATTTATCTATATATGTGAAGTTATCCATCCTGATTGATTTTCTTGTTGTAACCCTTTGGATACCTTCAACATAATTGGTTCAACATCGTAGTTGTCCAAACAGCTTCAATACTACATGTTGCCCACCTTTGGCTAGTATTAGCACATGGGTAGGTAACCTTTGACACTTCATCTGATGATCACTACAGCTCCCATCTTAACCAACCAACAGCTTTGTGAGATGGTGAGAATTGTAATCCTCAACAGGTGGAGAGCAAAAGGTTGATTACCCCTGTACTAACTGATAAAGGAAAATTATTTGGGACATTTTTGATGAACGGATAAAGTTTTTTTTCTTGCTTGCAAAAAAAACTAAATATGGTACAGAGCGAAAACATTTATATAATAAATTATAATAATGTATCTTGCTTCCCTTGGCCCCTGACATGCAAATTACACCTGGACCTTAAAATGTTAAGAAAATATAATAATAATGGAATGATGGTTTCCCTTTAATAGTGACTTTTGAATATTGGTTTGATTAATGCACAGATTTTTGCTGTTAATTGTAAATTGCTGTTTCATTATTAAGTCACTTATTGTTGGAATCTAATGTATAAATTCTAAATCACTGACCACAGAAATAATTCTGTTTCAATAACTAAACTTGCTCTCTGCTTTGTGAACAGGATGGTGCAATCCTGGTATTTCTGCCAGGCTGGGACAACATTAGCACATTACATGACTTGCTGATGTCACAAGTCATGTTCAAATCAGGTACAGTTATAAGTATTGTCCTGTTCAGGTTTATTTTTGGCCTTCCTTTATATGACTATCTATCAAGGAAGATAAATGTAAAATGGGTAAGGCTCCTTTCACACGGATGACACCAAAGCATTGATCCTGCACTGGTGATGCCGTCTTTTCAGAAAAGGCACTGTACTGTGTTGGGCTATGGTGCCACACAACAGTGCACAAAATTCCAGCAAGCTGAATCTTTTTTGTGTTCCCGCTGAAATGCAGTAAATATGCAGCAAGCAAGGTCTGCATGGCGAACTTTGTGGTTTCCAGCAGACCTTTCACACAAGTGTTGGAAGTTGTAATTCATATTGCAATCTCCATGGAATGGTCTAACCATGTAGACACCAGGCAGTAATATTGGTCAGCGATCATGTGGGCCAACTATCACACATTTCCCCTGCATCTGGATTGGCAGTGGCACACAGCAAAAGGTGTGGTAAAAGAACACAGACAACAGAACCATTGGCTGCTACGGTTTCCTCCGTTGTGTAAGAGCCCTAAAAGTGTAACATTTGTCTTTAGCCAGAGAGACCAACAAATCCGAACTTGGGAGGCATTTACACTAAACCCTTTGAGTGCCAGAGGTGTATACAGAGTATTGTGGAGCATTGTGTTGCATACCACACTGGCATTAAAAGGGTTAAAGAAAATAGAGAGGAGTCACAAGATCTTGATCATTTGGGCATTGAACATAAAGACAAGTGTAGATCAATTGTGCGGCAAAACAATTGCAAATTAAGGGACTAAAGTTCCTGCTGATTCTATGGGACTTTTAACCACTTGAATGCTAGAGAGGTTTTCAACAACTCAAGAAGGTTCAAAGCCTAACTTAAATTTGTGTGAATATTGGATTTTTGTACGTGGCTGGAGGACCACAGATAATCCACCATTTTCTAAAGAAATTACTATTTTCCCCGGTTACTCTAATCTTGGCTGTTTACAGAATGCTTTAGATATGTAATAATCTGTATTGTTCTTTTCAGATAGGTTCATTATTGTTCCTTTGCATTCACTGATGCCAACTATAAATCAGACAGAGGTATGGAATAATGATATGCAGTTATAAATTACTGTTTACTGAACAATGTATCTGAGCACTACATTCCTCTTACAGGAATACAAAACTAGTATTAGTAAAAATAATCTCAAGGATAAAGACCATAGCCAGAAATCTAAAGATGAACAATTCTGTAGCGAACCAACAGCACTGTAAGTACAAACAAAAAACTCTCCATAGTCCCATTGATTTAAGTGGGACTTTGACCTCTTGAATGTTAGGAAGTAGGAAGGACTCCAGTGTTGAAGACCTAATATTCGAGAAGTTAAAAGCCCATTTTAAAGGAGCAGCAAACGTTTTTTATGAAAAAAATATATATTGTAGCCGTTTCCTGTTGAGTAAAATAAGGGTACTCCCACTGCTGAGAGATGCATATTTCCAGTTATTACTGTTTAAACATGTGTTTTACATTATTAGTGCCCTCTAGTGGTGAAATCCCAATTAGTTATTCTGTTACCTTCTAATAGAGAGGAAAGTCAGTGACTTACAGTTCTCCATAGCATGTGATAGAAACTGGTGAGTCAGAACAATCAGGAAGTAAACACGGTAAATTCATTTCCTGATTATTTGAACTGCTATAAAGTTTGAATAAATAAACTGACAGTGGTGGGAGTACCCTTGTTTACTCAGCGGGAAAAGCTCTATAACATTGGTTTTCATAAAAAAAGTTTTCTGCTCATTTAAATCAATGGACAGGTAGTTTGTTCCCTATGGTGCAGATGGTTTTACCCAGATTTGCTCAACTTGAGCTTTTTGTTTGGGAATTGTAGTGTCCAGTGGCAGGAGAGCTAAAGGTTGCCTATCCCAGGCTATTAGGTCCATTGTGTCACTGTGTAGATGAGCTTGAATTATGCTTCTAGCGTGAAAGTACTCGGTAGCAAGTGCCCTATAACATAATTTTTCATTTAACAAAATGTACTACTCCTTTAATTGATAAAAAAAAAAAAATAATAATAATATATATAACGTATACGCAATGTTTCCAACTTTAAGTAACAATTATACTTCCAGGTTTTTAAAAGGCCTCCACCTGGAGTAAGGAAAATTGTAATTGCTACCAACATTGCAGAAACAAGGTAAATATACACATTCATAACTACAGATACTGGTAATGATTTGGCCATTTGCATGGAATAAGATTGTCACTCCAACCTAGAAGAACTAATTTAAGTATATTTCCTTAATTCCACAACACAGTTATTGCAAACCTAATTAGAATGTATTAAAGGGGATGTATCACCTAAAAAAAAGTATTACTAGAGAATTTTTTTTTATTTTTAAGTGTAAATTATTTTGCAGATATTTACTGTGCTGTGCACTTCCACATAATGTGCACAGCACAGCTTGTCTTTTCCTCCCTCCCAGCTTGCCCCAGAGAGTGCGTCCACGCTTCCCTTCGGTGCGCTGTGAATGTCTGCTATTGTTATAGCAAGCTCCGGTAAGCATTATATTGAGGTTGCAGCATGAACTCGCTCCCTGGAGCAGCTGGGAGGGAGGTGGGAGGAGAATTAGGCAGTCAGATAGAGCTGTGCCGGTCAGCATAATGCAGTACGCTGATTATTTGGCACAGCTGTATCTAACTTAAAGGGAGAATATCTGCAAAACCATTCACATAAAAAAATAAAAAAAATAAAAAAAACTGCTTCCCTAATACTTTAGTAACCAAACCAATGGGCAATTTTGTTTTTATTATTATTATATAAAGGTGATACATCCCCTTTAATTTAACTTTGGTAACCACTATACTAGATTTTCGATCTGTACATTGTTATACTCATTTAATTGTAGTAAAAATGTGTTCTTATCCTCAACCGCATACTCCATGTTTATAGTGTAGTATAGTTGGTGTTCAAATACAGTGACTTGATGGACGCACGTCTTTTTTCAGCCTTGTCAGCTATGTTACTTTGCTACAATTAATTTACACTTTCTGTCTAAACACTGAAACTAGGGATCGGCAAAACAGAAAGACATTTGGAGATGCAAAATTTGTGAGCCACTGGGCGTTTTAGGCCCAAGTGATCTCAAACTCCATGAATTTTCCAACCCTGCTTATACATGTTAAACCAGTGGTTCCTTATCCTTCTACAATGTCTCAGCATAGGCTGGAATGTTAAACTGACAGACTGACTAGATTTGCTTTACTTTAATAAACCATGATCTATACCACTCATGCACGCACACTTCTCAACATTTAAATTGCAACACCAAGAAAAAGTAGATGTAGAGTTACGTAAGTCACAACAGGCTGTCTGAGATATATAAACAGCTACTGTTGCATCCGGCAACAGGTTTGGCGTGTTTGAAGGTTGTTTGGGCAGACCAGCTTTGAAGACATTTAAATCTGCTCTTTCAGTTGCAGGATTCTTCATGGCATGCATAGGTTTCAGCAATATCAAGTATGTTTTTGACTGACAAACAAGATAGGGGGAAGATCATCAAACTTCTGCAGGCTGGAATGTCCATAACAGCAATTGCTGATTGGGTTGACCATGATTTGGGAACTGTACAAAACTGTTGATCCTGTTGGGTTATAGAACACCAAAGTACTTTGCTGCCAGATACTGACTTGATGGCAGACCGTAGCTCATGAGTATTGTCCATTCAGCAGAATGGAATTGCATGATTCCTTCATAACAGTGAGCACAGTCCAAGGTGGCTTCCAGAGAGCCATTGGTACAGCTTTGTTGACCAAACCATTTAGTGTTTCTTTTCCTACAATTGATCTCCAGGCACAACTACACCAAGGCTTAAAACTACTCTCCTTGTACAGAACTTGTCAATGAGAATGGCACAGAGCCCATTTCCACTGAAGGCAGGAATGAAAATCTCTGCTCTTCACCGGTTCCATTTCTAAGTAGAAACATAAGAAATGACCAGCGCTAACTCACTTTTAAGGAGAGGCACCAGAATCTATACAATAGATAAATGGTACAGTACAGACCCAGATGGTATGCGGTTTGAACAAGGAGCTAGTGACCACCTCTGGATATGTGGATATATAACAATATACAACTATATATGTAAAATATTCAACTTGCAGCACAGCACATTCCAGTTTCGTATCAATCCTAAACATGCATGTGGTCAATGGAATCAATAAAGATGTAGTTACAAGAAGCCACTAGTAACTAAATGGTATAACAGTATTGGAATGAAAAATACAAAATTAAGTAAACTTGATTTGTGATATCTAAAACATATATGATTGTCACATATATACAATCGATTAAATAATGTACAAAAATAAAATATCTAATCAATGTACAATATATAGTAATCAAGTATATGTCCCAATATATTATCTCCAAAGGATATTCTTTAATCGTCAGTTTCTAATATATAGTCTTGATAACAGTCAGGTAAATATACAGGATGAAGGGGGAACAAAAAAGTATGGACCACTTTTACTTAGATGAAGTCAAACCGTACATGCATGGATGATAGGTGATGAACAAATAGTATGGACCACTCTTACTTGAATTAAATGAAACCTTACATGCATGGATGATATGAAGGGTGCAAATGAAAATGAAGCAGTCAACTTGCCATTATTTGCAGGATTCAATTGTTTGAGAGATAAACTTGTACCAAATAATATAGCAAATTGGTGTATACCTAACCTGAGACCACAGCAATGATATTGATCCTGGAGTCCTTATGGGCCAAGGCATGCAAAGAACAGAAGAAAAAAAGTGCACCCCAAGATCTTAGTGCAGTATATACTAAAGGCCATAAATATATAGCATATAAGAATGGTATAAAAATGCACATAAAAGCACATTGAGGAGTAATAAATAGTATGTAACCAAAAATATAAAAAAAGAGAGAGAACCAAATAATGATAGATAAATATATAATGATAAAATAGATGGTCAAACAAAACCCAAAAATATGTAGGTTTAATAGCTGTAATAAATGGACCCACTAATGATTGGAACTGTGAATGAATGGAATGCAAATAAAAATATAGGCCTGATAAGAGGGCATACAGAGGTTTATCAGTTAGCCAGAAAAATATGTAGGGGTAATTTATTGTAAAACAAAACATAGAGTGCCATTCTTCTTACAAGATCATTCGTGCATCCGAACCCATGTCAAAACTTATCCCCCTTTGGTTTGCTGCTTACTGTGCATTTTCATGACCAAATAACAGGTAAGCAAATAGATAGCTAAGCTCTCTTGTAATTTCCTCCTTGATCTTATCTTCTTCATCTGGCATGGTCTATATGCAGGTATCTCGTTCTTCATCTTTGTCCAAAAAGAGTCTGATACTGTGTTAGGCATAGAGAAAGCAGGAGCATATTAATAAAAATTATACCTTTATTGGGTAGCCAATAAAGGTATCATTTTATTTTGCTAGCCTCTTGCTTTGTACAAAAAAGCTCTGAAGTAAGGTCTTTGATCTTTGTCGAGTAAAGGACTGAAATTGTCTTTATCAGCATGTTTTAGGGCAGATTCTCCTTTGTCAGGATCATAAGTCTTTTGTGCGATGCCGATTTTGGAGGTGAATGCTTTATAGGCTCTTGTACTAATCAGAGCCCTCCTATGTTGCACATATGACTGCATGAATGTAAAATAAAGTCAATCAAGTTAACGAGCATAGTTCTAATTTTTTTATTCTTATTGTCTTGCTTGATAAATGGATGATGTGATATAAAACAACTAAGGAAAGACTCACAATAAAAACTGAAATTGTATTCTTAAAAATAAGATCAGTATAATAAAAATATGTTAGAGCTCCTTGTTAGGTGCATAGTTTTTGGTAAATATCTTATAACATTAGACGTGTATTGTATACAGTGGTGTAATATCTTTAACTTTTAATTTAACCTTGGATAAATATTGGTAAGTACATTAAGACCAAATAAATTGTAAAAGACAAAATATTATCTCCCTGATTGATGATTAATTACTTATATAGAAGTATATGTAGTCAGCAGGGAATTGTGCTGCTTGATGGGAATAAGAAGATTTGGACCTGTATTATAAGTTTAAAAAAACAAAAAAAAACTTATCACATCTTATTGTGCTCAAAAATGCCCCAGTTATAAAATGGACTGTATAATAATTATAGCATAAAAATTGTAATGGAATTGTAATTGTAATGGAAATGTTTTTATATTCTAGTTTAAGAGGAAAGCCATATTCTTCCTGTCTGACTAGAAATAAATTAACATGAGGGAGGGGGGTTATATTCCAAATACTGAACTATATGTAGTTTAGTACAATATAATTGGAACATTAGTACATTACATTACCAACGAAAATGTGCATTACAAGAGGTGACACCATAATATGAGTGTAAAAAATTAATGGATGACCTGAAAGAGAATTCTAAAAAGAGAAATGGTGAATAGTGATATGTGACTGATACACTGAGATAAAGGACAATTAGATGTTAATTAAATATTTACATTTATAGAATTATATATTGTGGGAGTGGATTAATATTTTCTCTTCTCTTTAAGGCACCAAACATCTAGATCTTCATTCGTACCTTAGGGTTCATGGTATCAATTTTCAAAATCCAGTAGTTTTCTCGTTTAGCTTACATGTGGAATCTATTTCTACCTCTTGAGGTTTATGAATTGTTCCCCAACCATTATCCACCATTGCTCTTTCTATAATTCTCCTTCAGGACATCCATTCTTTTTTACATTGTTAAATGTTTTGGTGTCCTCTAATGCTCGTGAAGTTGATTGAGTCGATTTTACTTTCATGTATTAATATATGTAACATGGAAGGGCTCTGATTGGTACAAGCCTAGAAAGCATGAACCACCAAAATTGCTGTCAAACAGAAGGCTTATAATCCTGATGGAGGAGAATCAGAAACATGTTGATCAAATATATAATTTCAGTTCTTGGTTGGACAGAGACATATAAAAAAAACATTACTTCATAGCTTTTTTTTGAGGCAAAGACAACAAACTGGATACCTGCATATACCCTAGGCCTGGTGAAAGTGATAAAGTTGAGGAGGAAATTACCAGAGAGACAAGATATCTATTTGCTTACCTGCTATTCGGGGAAGAAACCACACATTAAGCAGCAAACCAAATGGGGTTATATTAAGAGATGGATTCAGATGGAATAATTAATCTTGTACGCAGACTGACACTCTAAATTTTGTTTTAATATATATATATTACACCTAGATCATTTTTCTGGCTAACTCTGCTAAATCTCCATGTGTCCTCTCATCAGGCCTATATTTTCTATTTTCCTTCCTTCCTTTCATTCGTAGTTCCAGTGGTCCGTATATTACATCCATTAAACCTACTTATATTTGTGTTCTATGTGTTTCACAATCTATTTCTATTGTATATAGAGTTATCTATCATTGTTATTTTGACTGAGTTTATAGGTTACATACTATTCTTTTTATGTTTTTTTTTAATGTATATTTTTATACCCCTTCTTATACACTATATATTTGTTTATTCTCTTTAATATATACTATTACACTTAGATCTTGGGGTGTGCCTTTTTTACCCTCTGTTTCTGTGTATGAAATCATTATGGCCAGATAATGGTACAGATGTTTAATTGGAAACATGTGGCCCAACATAGTGGTATGGAGAAGCATTATGCATGGCAACTGCTCACCCCTGGTACACATTCTGGGCACTGACAGCCTGATGGTACATAGACCTGGTTGTACTCCTCATTATCAGACTATTTCACTAGAACATTCCTGGCACTTTTTCATGGAAGCATAAGCATCCATGGCTTCAACACATTTTGTGACCTTACGCATTTAGTGGCCACCTCCACGGGAAGCCTTCTGCGTCTGAACTGCATACGTTATGATTCATGACTCATGATGATTCATACTACATTCACCAAAAAACAACTGACCATCTTACTGGTGATGTGCCTCATTTTCTCATACGTATGTAATTTCATTCAAATCCTGTATCATCTCCCTGGTATTGCAATTTTGAACTGTGTATATCACAGTATGGCAGGAAGGTTTGTAAATATGTGTTATAATGTTAGATTTACAGTTGCTGTAATGATTTTGTCATTTGCTTTTATTAGTGAAGCTTTCTTAACCTTTTGAGTGCCAGAGGGGTACGCAATGCATAGCTTCACAATGCTTTGCATATCCCTCTGGTATTCAAAGGGTTAATGGGTAACTTATGGCCATGCTGTATTTCTCTTAGTCCATGGGGGCACAGGAAACAAGGTTAAACGCCTTTCTCTATGATGCAGTTAACTTTAAGAAACAAAAAAAGTCTATGGAGAAGGGGGAAGGAGGTAAACAAGGCTGAGTAGGAGTGACCTTTTCCAGAAAATGTTCTTAAAGTGCCCTTCCAAGTGGATGGGGTTTAACATCATAGTCCCTGTTCCTCCCATGAATTAAGAGAAAATAAATTGACAGTAAGTAGCAAAAAATCCTTTTATAGGTTACCAAGCTCTGTCCTTTACTAGAGGTGTGTGGAAGATGGCATTTCCTCCTTGTTAGTGAAATTCCTGCAGGGAGGAAATGAAGCAAACTTGCACCCGAAGGTACAAATCTATCAGGGGTGTTCCCATGCTGCATTTCAGATGTTCCCATGATTACATCATGAAGCACACGTGCCATCATGCATACACACACATGTGCAGACAGGTTGTTAGCAGAAAGGGGCCTTTCCTTGAGAGGCAGAATGCTGAATATACCTCACATAGCGATCCTTTACTGGTTGAACACTGCTACGCCCACCTCTGGTAGCATATATTATAAACTTGCCTTCCTTGGAGTGCTGCATCATACTTGGATTCTCCTTCCCAAATCTGTGCTGTGAGCTCTAGAAAGGTATCTGATAACTCCTATTGGCTGTGAGGACAAAACTACTGGTAGGAGTCAAGCTACCACCAGAGATTCCATTTTAACCAGAGGTTGGACACTAAGCCCTCTAAGAACCTTTGCAATTAAGGGTGGGACAGCTATAATGGTACCACTTAGAGAGGTTAGAGTAGTAGTTATTAACTAGTAAAATATTGATCTATCTCTCTATCACCTAGAAGAAAGTTTGGTGATTTTTGAAAGCACTTTCAAATCTAGTCATGTTGTTGTATTAGCCATGTTTAACTTAGACTGCTAGTATGTGACTTAATTAGCATATTTTATACATATAATTAAGGCAAGCACTTTCTGCCTTAGCCCTACATTATCCCGCACTTACTGACATTGCTCAACAGTGCATTTCTCATCTCCCCTAACACTGGAAGGGTTAAGTGTAAGTGAGTAGTGCAAGGTATTTTACGACTAGGGCTAGAAGTGCCTGTATAGCATGTCTTTATTAGCATAATGTATAAATCTAAATGTTTTAAAAACTATATTTATAAAGAATGGTTAATACAATATACAGGTCACTTTAAAATCTATCTCTGAATTACCAATCTTGTTTTTAGGTGATTTAAAATATATATGTATTCATTGTTTTTCACAGTAATTGTCCTTTAACCCTTTAAGGACCCAAGGAATGTGCAACACATTGAAACGTGTAATCTTATTGGCATCCTCTTTCATTTTGTTCTAGTATAACCATTGATGACGTGGTGCACGTTATAGACGGAGGTAAAATAAAGGAGACTAACTATGACACACAAAATAACATCAGCACCCTGTCCGCAGAATGGGTTAGCCATGCTAATGCCAAGCAAAGGAAAGGACGTGCTGGCAGGTGAGAATAAACTGACTGACTTGGCCACCTTCATAATAGTATTCAATCAGTCATTGCCAAATATGATTACAGTGATCAGACTACTCCTTTAAATGTGTTTTTCATTAAAGGGATAGTAATACTTAAAATGTAAAAAATATATCTTGTAGGGTTTATCCCCCTGATTAAAACAAGAGTATTCCCACTGCTGAAAGGTGTTTCATTCAAAAGTTATTAATTTTCAAAGTTGATTTTTTTAGGTGCAATATCACAGTGGCCTGAAATTGTACTGTGGCGCTGTTGCTACACGAGCCTATGGACAGCTCTGGTCCTAGGACCATAAATTTCCATAGGATGGTGTAGCAACAGCGCCACTGTACAATTTCAGGCCACTGTGATATTGCACCTAAAAAATTCAACTTTGAAAATTAATAACATTTGAATGAAACACCTTTCAGCAGTGGGAGTACTCTTGTTTTGCTCAGGGGGATAAACCCTACAACATATTTTTTTTTACATATTAAGTATTACTATCCCTTTTACAGTCCTCTATTAAGGTGGAATTTCAGTCACAGTAAAAAGATGATGTGCATACTTGTTTGAAAGGACAATGTAATTTATGGTCTAGTGCACAAAGGCAAGAGTAGGACAGTTCTGGGTCAATCCGACTGCACAAGAGGAAACAAAAATCAGCATTTTTTTTAAATAAAGCTTTGAATGCTAGAGAAGTCTCCAGGGTGTTGAAGACCTCTGTCATTCAAGGGGATAAATCCCCATTTAACTCTTTGAGTGCAAGGCATTGTTTTGTAATGTGTTACATACCTCTCTGGGATTTAAAAAGTTACATCTATTTGCATGTTTGTTCCTATGGTGCAGCTGGTTTGCCCCAGCATTACTTTTCTTTTATCACTATACATAAGCCCCATACAGTATAAAAGTGCAGTGAACTGGTGTTCTCTGCATGGGGAAAAACACTATTTGCAATAAACATGGGTAATTGGGGATTAAAAACACACACACACACACACACACACACACACACACACACACACACACACACACACACACACACACACTGCTTTAACCCATTGAGTGCCAGAGGAGTATACAACGCATTGCAAAGTAATGCATTGCATACACTTTTGGCACTTGGAGAGTTAATTAAGGCACATTAGACCATGCTAAATGTATTTACTTGCTTTACCACATAAATATTGAAGCTGATGTACTAAGAAGAATTGGCGTAATTCTGGATCAAACCAACTGCACCATAGGAGACATATAAAAATGTTCTAAATTCCCATTGACTTAATAGGGGCTTCTAACCCCCTTGAATGTTAGAGAATTCTGCAGTGCATTGCGAGCTATGTGTTGACGGCATCTAACATTTACGGGGTTAAAAGCTATTTATTTCATAGTTGTCCCTTATGGTGCAGTTGGTTAGCTAGAGGTTTGCTCCGGGTGTTAGTACTTCAGTCTCATACTGAGGTTGATTTGATTTGAGTGATTTGGAGAGAAATAAAAATTAACAACATTCCTAATTATTTTAATCGGACTTTTAACGCCACACACAACCCCCAAAACATATACCAAGAAATACATAGTATGCATTTCATTCACTTTATATTGTGTAATTCTGGCTTATTTTTTAAATTATGATCTATGTTTTTTGGGAACTGGGTTACATGTACAGCAATAAATAGAAAAGTCTAGATTTTATAGGAGGGCATGGGAGGCAGAGGGAAGCCTGCCTCTGCTTGATATCGCACACAGCTGCTGTGCCAAGATCTAAAACAGGGGTCAGCCTGAGGCCCTTCATCTCTAATGGGCTACAGCTCAAATCATTCTCCAGGCAGGGTATGATGGATGCTTACCCATGATTTAAAGCATTTTAGTATGATTTAAATGTAGTTTCAGGCTGAGGCAGCTTGTTTGTACAACTTGTTTGATACGAGTGTGGTCCAAGATGATATTTGGGGCTGGGGTCACCATTACAGCAGGTACCACTAAGGGTACAATGGCTCCATGTCAGGGCTACAAGAGGTGGGTAAATTCAGCTTCCTCTCCGTATATGCCTTAGTACAAAACAGATTGTCTGGGGGGGTGTATCTTTTTCAAATGCAAAGATTGTTGAGCCAGATGTAGGCTTATTTAATACACAAAAATGCCAATGTTTATGTTGGTTCTGAAGTTCAAAAAGGGGCCAAACTGTGTTGCATCCCTCTAATACTATGTTTTTATGTAATAAACAGAGTCCAGCCCGGGTACTGCTACCATCTATATAACAGCCTACGGGATAGTGTTCTTGATGAATACCAGCTGCCAGAAATTGTAAGGACACCATTAGAAGAACTCTGCCTAAACATCAAGGTATGAATATAAGGTGTCCTTATCTACGTGAGTGTTTAGTGTCTGACAATATCTACTTATGAATTTATATGTTTTAACAATGTTTAATCTTATCTGTATAGATCTTAAGACTTGGTGGTATCGGTTGTTTTCTCAGAAAGCTAATGGATCCCCCATCTCGAGATGCGATATGCCTAGCAATCAGTCACTTAATGGAACTGGTATGTGCTACTACATAAAAGGTGGTATTCAACAGTTTAAAAGTCCTGTATAAATCAGTGGGAAGTTCCATATCCCCTGGTGCAGTTGGATTCCCAAGAATTTGCCCCACACTTTATCTTGCATAGTATGTATACAATTGAAACCACAAAGTATAGAGTTGGTCTAGTTGTCTCAGGTGATGATTTTAACAAAATAAAAGATCAGACTTTCATTTGTATGGACAAATAGCTTCTCAATGCTTTGCACAAGCTTCTTGCCCTCAAGGTATAAGGCAGGGCTTATAATTTTAAGTCCTTTGCTGCTAGCCAGACTTGAAAAGTTACTCGCCACTGCAAGCCAAAACATACCCACCAGGGCTGAATTTCTACTCGCCAGAGCAAAATTTTCACTCACCATTGGATAGTGGAAATTTTGAGCCCTGGTCTAAGGGATATGGTATTGTTTAGACAAAGGTTTGTCTTAAACTATAGAGAACTAGTCAAGAGTGACTGATTCCACACACTCAAACAGTCTGGTTTGATAGAAATTTGTATCTGAAATCCCTCCCTCCTGACCCTTTCAGTGAAGTAGGCTCCATCTTTCAGAAGAATTGGACTCTGGTATTACTCCCACACACAACCCACGACGCTCCAGTAGCATTCACAGAGTCCTGATAAAAGGTTTGACATGTCTGAAAGGAGAATGTAGCCAGGCAAGCCTCAAGGCACCTATTTAGCACTTCTCTGGTGAATTGTGTAAATTTTTCTGCCCATAGTTACATACACTGCTCTGAGGTGAGCAGTGTTACATCAGTAAAAGGGGCATGAGGGACATACTTTATCATTCGTTTACTCTTCACCTACAGTTCTGACAGTATTGAAATAACACTGTCCATGGCCCAACTACTATGAAGATTAATTGGAGCTGCTTTTATTTTTAAACATTACTATCCCTTTAAATGCATCTAATGATAGCACCACCTCTTCAGGGAGTGAATTCCATACCTTTATTGTCCTTATAAAGAATCCTTTCTGCTGTTGCAGACAAAATTTCCTTTCCTCAAGTGACAGTGGGTGACCCCTTGTCCTTTGTAATATTCTGTTAATGAACAGGTCTTTGGAGAGCCCTTTGTATGGGCCCTGAACATATTTATATGATGTTATCATATCCCCTCTAAGATGCAGTTTCTCTAGTGTGTACGTATTTAACTTTCCTAGCCTTTCGTCATAACTAAAACTTTCCATTCCCCTTATTAGTTTCGTAGCCCTCCTCTGCACATTCTCTAGTTTCATAATGTCCTTTTTCAGAAAAGGCGCCCAGAATTGAACAGCATGTTCAAGGAGGGGTCTTACCATGGACCTGTAAAGAGGCAGAATAATATCTTCCTTCCGTGAGTCAATACCCCTTTTTATACATGCCATTATCTTATTGGCCTTTGTAGCCTCCAGGTGGCAGCTGGACTACTGCTAAGTCCATTGTCTACCATTACTCCCAAATCCTTTTCATTAGCAGATTTCCCCTAAGAAACAGTATTTAAACTATATATTGCGTTTTTATTATTACACCCAAAATGCATAAATTTACACTTGGCTACATTGAATCTCATTTGCCTGCCCAGTTACCCATGAATTACCAACTATTCTAAATAACTGAAGAACTAATATATACCACACAGAAGGGGGAAAAAACCCTAATAATTTAGAAACCTTGGAATCTGCACTGTAGGGTACTAGAGGAATGTGAGATGAGGAATGCTCTAGACAGTTAACTAAACTGGCAGACCATGCATCAATGTTTGTGTGAAGTTCAGGTTATATGATTTTTGTTTATTTAGTGACTGCTCACCCTGTAATATAGACCTGTGAAATATACATTTTATTAGACCAAAAGTAAGCTAGAAGTAATGAGACCTAACTAATCCGGTTTGCCTTACAGAATGCTCTAGATAAGAGGGAAGAGCTGACCCCTCTGGGTTTTCACTTGGCACGTTTGCCAGTTGAACCGCACATTGGGAAGATGATTCTCTTCGGGGCACTTTTCTGTTGCTTGGATCCTGTACTGACCATTGCAGCAAGTTTAAGCTTTAGAGACCCATTTGTCATCCCTTTGGTAAGTTATGTCGAAGAGTAAATTAGGCTAAAATAAAAAATCTGGTACAAACTCTAATTGTTAAATTCTCGTAAAATTTTTTAAAATTTTTGCACTACGGATAGCTAGTTCATGAAAAACGCTGATGATACGAAAAGTAAAAAATACCAAAGTCAGCTTTAATCATAAGACCTTGTTCAGAGGAGATTGGAACGAGTTGTTGATATTTGCCACATTCTAGTTTGTGAATTTTACAATTTTGTTGATCGTGTTGGAGAGGGAAGCCCAAATTGATCTAAGCCATGCTTTTGGTAACCCAAGTGGGGCGTGGGAGTGATCTTCATGGCTGACCCATAGGTCCTGTGCTCAGCTGTGCTAATGTCGACCGTAAAAGTTCCTCTTTTTAAATCTCCTTCTATTTTGCTTTAACAGTTAAAGGCTGAATGCCTTTAGTGTATTACGTGTAATGTGTACAGATTATTTTAGTGGTCTACCTAGATAATAAGGCCATTCAGTAAACATGAGGGTTTTTTTTTTATATACACTCTTCCATGATTAGTGTTGTGATTGACACATTAGGGTAGATTTATAAAATCAAAAGGAGAGCAGTTCTGAGGTAAACCAACTATACCACAGAGAAGAAATAAACGACCTGGACTTCTGGGACGTACATGCATGTCCTCTGTCACTAAGGGACAGTTTTTGCGGGACGTATATGTACGTCCATGGTTGGGAAGGGGTTAATGGAGCTTGTAACCTCTTGAATGATAGACATGTTTTCAAAGAATTGTTTTACAATGTGTTGTGACCTTAATCCTTGAGTGCCAGAGAGGTATGACACCATTCCATCACTTATAGGGTTAAGCATCTAAGAGGGTAAACATCCCATTTAAATCCGGTAGAATTTTTATTTCTTTCATGTGGTGCAGTTGGTTGGCCTCAGAATTACTCCCCTTTTGTTTTTATACATATGACCTAATGTGTTTAGATATAGTTCAAAATTATCCAATGCTTATAACAAAGTTGGTTTGCTCTACTTCGAATTTATACATAGAGTGCATCAATTCAGTCAATATAACACTTTGTGTATAAATATCTTACTGTGTTAACCCTTTGGGTGCCAGCAAGTTATCCAACATATTGCTTTGCAATGCGTTGAATACCTCTCTGGCATTCAAAGGCCTAAAGCTACAATAATAAATCATAACTTTCCAGTATTTGTAATCTAGACAGACAGGCCTAATTGTCAATTATGAATCGATTCTGTACCAACTGATTCCCCAAAACAATTCTTTAATTAGTACTGGATATTAAGTCCATGGAGGCAGACATCATTCTTTTCTCGTCCTGTGGGGGACACGGGGTCCATGAGGTTAAGGTCCTCCAGAAGGAGCAATAAAATTTCAGAAAAAGTCTCTGGAAGAGGAGTTACCCTCTCAGCCCTAATTAACCCCCCTCCAGCTCGGCATTACTTGATGTTAAATGTCCTGCTTAGGAGTTGTAGTGCAAGATGATTAATGTTTTTAGATCTTCATTGAAGATACAGGAAAAGTATGAGGTCACTTCGGTTTGACACTCTTAAATCCTTCCTTATGTGGTATCTGCTCCACTATTTTATTTAGAGATCCAGAAGACTGGCAGTATCCTGAGGGGAGATAGTCTGCAGCTTGGAGTAACTTCATATCCATGAGGACCCAGGGGTATTGAGTATGGATGTGTCTGTCTTTATTTGTCTGTCACTTCGTGTTCAATCGTAATCTGAGATCTGACCTATGGGGCTCTGATTTCCCTTTGCGACTTTGTCCTCATTTTTAGTGTTGGACCTTTACTTTCTTTCCCAGACTTCTGTCCCGCCTGATTTTCCTGTCTCCACAGACATGGTTAGATCAAGTGGCAAGTGGTGAAAACAGATGCCAGAAAGTGTGAACATTTGTTCTGGGGGCAAATGATGTGTCTTGGTGAATGCTGCAGTTTACTTCATGGGGCTGATAAACTGAAAGATCAAGATGCACAGTGCCACGTGACTTTTTGCTCCAAAATGGCTTAGAAGTGCATGTTACACAGATCTGCTCATCATCAGTGGACGATCCATGATGACTACCACTAATTCCACACAATACTGTCTCTGGGCCCAGCTTGGAGACTTTAGCTTTGACCACTTTGCACTTGAAGCTGACACCCTGAGGAGGGAGAGGTTTATCTGATTATGTGATTTTGTATGCCTAAGGCACAAAAATGAGTCTTCATGCCAAAATTTAAGATCATATTTGGTATTTTTTCTCCCAAGGTATGAGGTTTGCGGATTGTCTCCTGAACTTTCCATTTACCTAAGGTTCTGGATTTCCTCCAGGATAGTTTGCATAAAAGGTGTATACCTTAATTCAATTAAAGTAACAATTTTGCCTCTGACTGTCTTGGTTTAAAAACACTGAATTGCACATTTACCAGATGTTCAGACCTTTGTTTGGTGGGGTTGCTCATGTCGCTCCAAATTTTAAAGTGCCTTCTTCCCCCCGGGATCTAAACCTGGTCCTGGGACTTCTCCAGAAGGATCCCTTTGATCTGCTTGCCTTGATAACCATTTGTTTGTTTGATCTTAAAATGGAGTCTCTCTTTGCTATCTCTGTAGCTTGTCAGGCAGAATTGCAAAATATGTTTTTTCATTCTGATATGGTAGTTCTTCAGATCTAATCTGGTTAGGAGATAGTTATCATTTCTCTGTCCTAAGTCCTCTAATATGAAGAACATGAGATGCATTGTTTGGACGTGGTTCAAATCCTGAAGTACTGTATTCATCAGGCAGTCTTTCTAGGAAACCTATGTGCCTTTTGTTTTTCCAAAAGGTTCATGGCATTGCCAGGTGGCCTCCAAGGTTGCATTTGATTGATTGATTAATTAATTAAGTCTACTATCAGATAGGTGTATGTTTTACGGCCTTAACAGGTGCCCTTTAACGTTACTGCACTCGGGGCTCAGGGCTCTATTGATTCTTCCTGAGCTTATAAGAAACAGGCTTTGTTTGAACGGTTTTGTAAAGTGGCTACGTGGCTGTTGCTTCAACCTTTCACTAAGCACTACATGGTCAGTGTGTTTGCCGCTGCAGAAGAAAGCTTTAGGAAGAAAGCACTACAGGCAGTTGTAGATGACTAGTAGTCCTTCTTTTACCTTTTTGTTTTTCGTGTGTGCAGTTCTTGAGGTTGTGTATTTTGTTGCTTTGTTCACTGACACCTGGGGTTCATAATTCCACTAAGACTGACTTTGTGGCAGCCAGATCTTCACAGATTTTTTTTTTTAATACATATTTTATTTATTTATTGGAGGCAGGCAGCTTTGGAGTATACCTATGGCCCATGTGTTCCCATAGGATGAAAGATAAACATTATTTATTGATGAGTACACAAACATCCAATCTTTGCACAACTCAAGAACCCTAAATTCTCCCCACTGAAATATTATTAGGAAGGAAAGTAAACTTCAAACAAACCTCCCTGGGGTCCTTGCGTTCTGCAACAAAAAAAATGTTTGCGGCCATGGACAAGATCGCCACTACAAATTTAAAGATGTATCCATGTAGAATTGATTTATAGCAGCCATTAACCACAGGAGGACCAGAGTGGTTTGAAACTTATTGAGTTACCTATCTCGGGCCTTCAGCGGTTTTGGATTATCTTCCCAGCTCACAAAAAGCAGACGTTTATTAATACTTTAAACCGCTGTCCTAGTTAATTGAGCCACAGTACTGGCCAAGCTTTGTGAACCTTTGTAATTGCTGTAAGGAGAATTTAAAGAAAATAATGTATGTGATGTTTAGTTGTTAGTTAATTTTGTTTAGCAGTCTGAGAGGGTATTCTTGCATTTGGTTTATTTGTTTACATTTTGTGTTCTTTAAGGGTAAAGAGAAAATTGCAGATCAGAGAAGGAAAGAATTGTCCAAGAATTCTAAAAGTGATCATCTAACAGTGTTGAATGCATTTTTGGTGAGTAGTGTGATGATTAGACTGTTGTACATTCATTAAAGTTAGGAAAGTAATATATTTTGACTACTGCCTAATTATTTGTTTTCTGTGATCTGAGACTTTTATGGGCAGATGTCTGTCATGCCCATCATATTTATCTTGGCGAGCTAGAATAGGGGCTGATTGGGGATGAGGGGAGTTGTAGCATCCTAACGCTGAAGAGCCGAATGTTGCCTATTCTAGAAGAGTACTGGTCCTCAACAATTTAATGCCATGTTCAACCAGTGGACTCGTACATCCTGTTTAGTGATGTCTACTGGAAGCAAACCAGCCTGTATTTTATCTTGCTATGAATGGTTAATACACTTCAGTTTGTGACCATCGGCTCTAGGGCACTGGTTTTCAAGGTCTCTGCAAAGGACCCAACAACAGTGCCTTTTTTTGATAAACCCTCACATAAGCATATGTGCTTGTATCTGTGTTTACAGATGAATCATTTAAATAGACTAAACTACTAACTGGTGGCTGGTATAGTGAATCTCATGACGGGGATATATACCTGGTTACAGTCTTTACAGAAAAGATAGACGAGGGTAGAAGTAGTTCTATATGTAAAAGATAACGTTATATGCAATCTCAATAGCCTGAAATTGTACAGTCTCGCTGTAGGTACACCATCATATGGAGGTTTATGGTGAACTGACCGGAGCTGTTCATCGGATGATGTTGCAACAGTGTCAGTAAAATTTCAGGCCATTGAGATATTGCACCTAAAATAATGCTAGTTTGAGCTGCAATAACTATTGAATAAAACTCTTCTCAGAAGTAGGAGTACACGTGTTTTACTCAAGAGGATAAACCCTACAATGTGTTTTTTAACATATTAAGTATTACTATCCCTTTAAATCTACATGAATACAGGGTACTGAAGAAAAAATTAGGGGAACTATGGAAACCGGAGATAAGGTTGTTTGGACAGGAGCGATATATAGACCTCCAGAGCAGGATGAAGGCATGGATAAAGCACTGGTGGAAGGAGTAACATAAATGCCAAAAAAGAGTTGTGTTATAATTATGGGAGACCAATATGCCTGATATACCTGTTGATTAGCAGGTTCCTGTTGCTTTATTAATGAGCAGGGACATCCTAGATTCCTTTTAAGGGGCATCCTTGTGAAGGAGCCGATTTGCAAAGGAATGAAATTAGATATGATCATCATTAATGCTAATATAATCAGTGGGGGAGAGTCTATGGAATGGTGATCACCAGCCTTAGTATACTGATATTGTCTGTGTATCGCCACACAAAAACAGAGGTCTTAGATTGTAGAAAAGCTGATTTTAATCTTATGGGTGAGTATGTAAGCCATTCCTTAGCAGAGAGGAGATTGTTTCATGGTGTATAGTAACATTTGCAACATTCAGTTTTATTGGTGACAGAAGTCTGCATTATGCGTCTTAGCAAAGGTTAAAGTGGAACTATCACCTATATACAAGTTGCTTCCATATGAAAATGGAAGAAAAGAAAATAATAAAAAGTCATACTTTTTTTTTTTTTTTTGTGGCTGTGTATTTTTGAGATGTGAGTAAATGAATTCTGTGTACAGCTTGCCTGCGGCACGGCAGCACAGCTTATAGCAATGTATGTCTGCCCACCACCTTCCCCTTTTCCTCCAGTAGTTTGTCTGAACAGTTGCCTACAGGCAGCATCAACCTGAAGAAGCAAGCTGGGCAATGAATATATTGTAAACAGCAACGTCCTGGACTGATAAGAGCAGGACGTTGTTCTTTACAGTGTATTCATTGCCTGGCTTGCTACTTCACACTGATGCTGCCTGTAGCAGCTGTTTAGACGATCTACTGGAGGAAAGGGGGAAGGTGGTGGGGGGACATACATTGCCACAAGTAGTGCTGCCGTGCCACGGGCAAGGTGTACACAGGATTTATTTACTCGTCTTAAAAAAAAAAAAAAATGGACAGCCAAAAAAAAATATTACTTTTTATTGTTTTCTTTGCTTCCATTTTCATATGGGAGCAACTTGTATATAGGTGATGGTTCACCTTTAACCTTTGCCAAAATGCATAGCTGAATGTTGTATTGTATACACAATTGAATCGGGGGGTAATTGTATATTGTGACAATTCCTCTTTAAAGAAGAAGGGCACCAATCTGGTTTACAGCAAAAGGAAAACTCACAGAAAAGCTGTTGCAAGAGCAAATTGTTGAATTTCTGAAGTATGATTTATAAGAGCCATAGTAGCATGGCTTTACAAACAGTAATAGACGAGTGTGGGTAATATTTTTAATGCTTGTGCAAAAATATGCATTGTAGTCACAAAAACTCAGATGTAGAATACAAGCTTAATGGTGCTTTGCTGACATGAAGGTAGGCAAACCTAGGAAAATGTAATCAGATACTGGCCTGTATAGGAACAGGTATTAACAGAAAAAGGTATTAATGTTTATAGATCACTATTCAGTTATCAAACTGGAGACCGCTCAAAGAAGAGACACTAAAATGGTGCAAGGCATTTATGACCAAATGTATCTGAATAGATTCAAAGACCTTCATGTGTGTAGATTGAAATTAGCATTTTTCAAAAAAAGAGAGGATGACTTAAACTTAGAGGGTCCAAGATTCAGTAGTAATGTGCGTAAGTACTACTTTACAGAAAGGGTGGTAGATTCATGGGCATAAGTCTTTTCTGAAGTATGTAAGATTAGTTACTTTGGGAAAGTGGATAGATTGGAAGGGCTGGATGGTTCTTGTCTACTGTCAAAATCTATTTCTATACAAGGTAACCTTAAACTAGGACTATACCATAGAAATAGGATTGACTTGCGTAATAGGAGTCCTTAAGATAACTGTTGTGTTTCTGTCTAGCTACCTCTCTGTTTACCACTCTAACTATAGATGTCACTGACTGTCTTTGAAGGACATCTGCCTAGTTAAGTTGTTCTGTTGAAGGGATAGTAATACTTAAAATGTAAAAAAAAATATGTTGTAGGGTTTATCCCCCTGAGTAAAACAAGAGTACTCACACTGCTGACAGGTCTTTCATTCAAAAGTTATTAATTTTCAAAGTTGAATTTTTTAGGTGCAATATCACAGTGGCCTGAAATTGTACAGTGGCGCTGTTGCTACACCATCCTATGGAGATTTATGGTCAACTGACCAGACAATTTCAGGCCACTGTGATATTGCACCTAAAAAATTCAACTTTGAAAATTAATAACTTTTGAATAAAACACCTCTCAGCAGTGGGAGTAGTCTTGTTTTACTCAGGGGGATAAACCCTACAACATATTTTTTTTTACATTTTAAGTATTACTATCCCTTTAAAATGTAAAAAAACATGTTGTAGGGTTTATTCCCCTGAGTAAAACAAGGGTACTCCCACTGCTGAAAGGTGTTTTATTCAAAAGTTATAAACAGCTCAAAGTTGAAATGTTTAGGTGCAATATCACAATGGCCTGAAATTGTACAGTGGCGCTGTTGCTACACCATCCTATGGACAGCTCTGGTCCCTTTTGGAGCCAAACGGCTCCCAGCAACGCCTCCTAGAGCCGTCTGGGACTGATAGCGCAGGCGTGCAGACGTCAGCCCTGGAGCAGAGTATCATTCTCATTAACAAGGTAATTATTCTGGCCACTAGCACTACTGAACAGCTACTCGCCAGATGGGTAATTATTTGCCATGAAGTTTAAAGTAGGTGGTAGTTCCGCTACATTTACTCCATTTTGAAATAAAAGATTTAAATATTATGAACTTATTTTATATATCCCTCTTGAGGATCAGAGGGGTGCACATTGCAAAATAATGCTTTAAACATCCCACTAGTCTTCAAAAGGTTCAAATCATTATGCACACACTTTCTTCACAGGGTTGGGAAGAAGCCAAATGGCGTGGCAACAGAACAGAAAGAGATTACTGTTGGGACAATTTCCTGTCTTCTAATACACTCAAGGTAACTCTCCTATTGTACATGAACAACACAGACATATCTAATAAATTCAAGAGAATTCCAACAATAGAAGAAAACAATTCTGCAACATAAATCTAATTATTGCACACCAACGGCTTCTTTTCTGGGAACTAAGATCTGTACTTATTATATACCTTATGCCTTTAGATGTTGAGTGACATGAAAGGGCAGTTTGCTGAACATCTGCTTGCTGCAGGCTTTGTGAGCAGCAGGAATCCAAAGGATCCCAAATCCAATATCAATTCAGGTAAGCTGATACCAGTTTAAGCATGCCTATTTCATCCTTTATAGAAGTTCTGTTCTACTCTTGTAAAATGCATATATATAAAATACACTTAAAGCAAATCTAATGTAACATTGCAATGTCCTCAATGTTAACATCCTGCAATGTATGAAAGTCCTGCATATCATATAGCTGAATGTATCTGTACATAAATCAGACCTGAAACTCTCCTGGTTGCACTGCTGTGCTTCTCTCAGCCCTAGGTGGGTACCCATTTAGGATGACGTTTGATCTATAAATGACTGTGGGAAAGTATGTTTGCCGATGCACTATATGAGTATGTGAAAATGGCTCTTGATTATGATGGTGAAGCTGGCAATGATAGATCTATAGGGCAACTTTCTCTGTGCAATCTTTAAGGCTTGGACTGCTCCTCCAGTCCGATGGACAGAGGCCACTGATAAAAAGCTAGTGTGTGTTATGAGCTAAACAGCTCCAGATGGGCAGAGGTCCTCTGCAAGGAACCTTCAGCTGCTTGGGGCTGTTTAGACAATAACAGACATAAGCTTTTTTCCAGTGGCCGCTGTCCATACGACTGGAGGATCAGTCCAAGCCTTAAAGATTGCAAAGTGGAAGTTGACTTATATACCTCTCATTGCCAGCTTCACCGGGTGGCAATGGGGGCAGATTTTGAGATTTATGGTTTGTTTGGGGATGACTCATATTTCTCAGCCATTCCCCATTTTTAATGTCTGTGTTACATAGGAGACTGAAGACAGAAGAGGAGCCAGAGTTGCACTGTTACAGGTCCTTTGAGTGTGTCCTGTCCATGTCTAGTTGTCTTTCAGCCAGACATAATTTGAGAGAGATATGAAATAAAGTTCTCCGCTCCTTTCCCTTTCTGCTTGACGAGCTGCAAAGCTGTCAGAAGCAGAATCTGGTCGCTTGATCAGACGTGGCTCTTCAGCAGCACCGACATAACAATATCTAAAAATAAATACTTAATCAGAATGGTCTACAACATTTTCTTACAAACCAGGCACATGTTGTAGACCATTCCGATGAAGTATTTATTTTTAGGTATCGCTATGTAGGAGCTGCTGAAGAGCCACCGTCTGATCAGGAACCAGGAGCTCATGCCGTCAGCTATACAGCTGATGTATGAGAGAGGGGAGGAAGCGGAGAACTTTATTTTCGTATCTCTCTCAAACCATAAAGGTTTGAGAGATACAAATCAGCACAAATTATTTTTTAAAATGCATCTACCATACACCTAATGCTTTAATCAGGACATTACTATCCCTTTAATTGAGCAATATCAAGCTAGTACATTCGGGGCATGGAGTGCTGTTTGGGAGTGACTCAGAAATAAATCATTAGGCTCATCGATTTATTCAGACAAGAATAATGTACTAAAATATTGCATCCATTGATGCTTTCACCTGTATGATATTTGTAAAAGCTGGATATTTATATCATCTGGTATAACTCTTTTGGTGTATTATTCTCCAAATGTTATTATTGTTATTGAACAGGTAATGAAAAACTCATTAAAGCCGTTATATGTGCTGGATTGTATCCAAAAGTGGCAAAAATCCGACCGAACTTCAGCAAAAAAAGGCACACGTAAGTCAGTTTTCAAATACAAAATAATTTGATCTCTGATCGCTTGCATTTCTGTTATATTATTGAAGTACAAATGATGCATTGTAATTTTGTTCTGTATGATATTTTATTTTAAAACACTGAAGCCCAAAATCATTTTTTGGTTTTATGTTGGGAAATATTTTTATGAAAACTGGGGTCATGACTACTAGCTCAAGAAGCAATAATTATGGTCTTCAGCATAACTAATTAGCATACTGTTCAGGGAGATAGTGTAAAATGTTGCACTCTCTTGTCAAAACATTTGTCGAAAAACATCTCTCTCTTATAGAGAAATGACTAGTATGATATATTGTCACATTTAAATTCTCTGTAAAACAAACTGAACTTGTCTTAAGGTCACCGGTCTACTTATATGACTAATTGGTTTGCTGTATAAATGTGTGTACATTGGGCAGCTACCTATTAAAAGAACAACAAAGTTGTGTTTGCTAACTCTGTAGCATGTAGGTATACACACACAAAATAAATATTATATTTAGAGAGAGTGAGAACATGAATCTTGTATATAAAAAGACGTTTGATTTGTGTCCCTGCCAAAAACACCCACAGGAGCTGCATGTGGTAAAGTAATGCATGCACTGATGCAATCGGATAATTTACCCATTACACATACAAATGGCGACGAGGGATAAAGCCTCATTTTGTACTTTGTTCTCTTTGCTATGAGAAACACACTGCTAAGAATAAACATTTTCACTCCATTTATTCAAACGTGGTGTAGTTTTTTTTTTTAATTCTGTTACTGTCAAAAAAAAAAAAAGGATCATTACAACTAGCCTGCACAGATATTGACAACACAAGCAAGTCATAGCTTACCAGTTTTGCTTCTAGAATTTTGTATTCACGTGGCCTATTAAATACTGACAAGAGAGCCTGTCACTTGAGGGAAAAAAAATTTTTTTGCCCATTAATAATAAAAAAAAAGAAAAAGTTAATTATATATTTTGGAAAATGTTCAAATTTACAATCACAACTAACTTTCTGCTCTTAGACATTGGCATGGAAGCCGTGTGAATTTCTATGGTAGCTTTAGTGTGCGTACTAGAGCTTTGTCATGTTGATATATTACCCCCACTTGTGCGGTTAATTTTTTTCCTAACACACATTTTCTTTCATTTTAATTTCTAATAGTTGAACTTTGGATGACTTCTCTGTCTGTGCTTTGGAATCCTTAGCACACCCTGTGCTATACTACATGTACTAAAACATACCAGACTCCTAGACACATACAGCAAAGAAGTGATACAAAGTTTCACTTTTAAAAGAGAGAATTAAAATGAAATCTCACTTGACACTGGGGCAACTGTGGGTTGTACTGGATTGGCCCATAGTGATGAGACATGCCATCCTAACAGACTGGCAAACCTCTTTTGGATCCCAGATGGCCCAGGGCCTTTTGTCTGACAGCAAGAGTCTTCTCTACTGGAACTACAAGCAATTAACTTTGTTCTTCAGTATTTGTCCCTGTTATTCCAGAGTCTGCTGGTACGGATTCAGTCTGACAATGCAATGGTGTTGACTTATGTCAGCCACCAAGGCAGGACGAGAATCGTGACTGAGCTGTCTGAGATTTCTTTGAATCGTACTTGGGTGGCAGCTCAGCTATTTACATTTGAGGAGTAGACCGTTTCGAGTTGGACTTTCTCAGGCATCTGTATCTTGATCCTGGGTATTGGAAGGTCAACCAAAAGGTTTTTGGCTCCATAGTTCAGGTATGGGGTCTTCTGGTTATCGATTTGATGACATCTCTATCAAACACCAAGGTATCCTAGTTTTGCTCCAAAACCTGGGACCACCTACTCAGTGCAAGAGATGGGCATTCCATGGAAGTTTCCCCGGGTGAAGCTCAGGATGGATCAGCTGCATGGTAATACTCATTGCTCCTTATATCCTCATCATAAGTGATTCTCTGATGCACTAAGATCTCTTCAACTTTGGAGCACTTAGTGCATAGGCTCCATATAATAACATAGGAACTGGAGAAGTGAAATCACTGGAGAAGTCATCTCTGCTTTATCACGCCTTAGTAAATAACCAGCCACATTTGGTGGAAGCTTCCTTATTGTCTTGGGAAATCCTAGTTAGAGAGAGGTTTAGGAGTACTAATAGACAATAGACTAGAGCAAACAGTTTGCTGTCCTGTATATACATCCTTTGTAAGGCCTCATCTAAAATATGGTGTGGTTTTTGGTTCCAGTTCTTAAAAAAAGACATTATTGAACTGGAAAACGTGCAGACGTACAACAAAACTGATAAAGGGGTTGGTGGATCTGAGTTGTAGAAAGACTAGCCAAACTGGGCTTGTTTACATTAGAGAAGAGACGTCTAAGGGGCAATATGATTACCATTTACAAATATATCCAACGTAAATACAAAGAACTCTACAGGTACTATTAACTAAAAACAAAGAAGCAAAAAAACAAGAAGTTGTCCAATAAGATAGGCATTTTTTCCCCAGTTGGGGCAGTTATGTTGTGGAATTGCTTGCTTTGCAGATACTGTAATTGCTTTCAGTAAAAGTTAGTAATTCCTTTCTAGCTTAGAACAATATTGAAAATTCTGACCATTGAATGCAAAGCAGATAGGATGTTGATCCAAGGAAATAGCTGACTGCCATACTGAGTTTTTACCCACGTAGTGCTTAATTGGAAATGGCTTACATTTTTTTATTTTTTGTCTGCCTTCCTCTGGATCAACAGGGGGTGATATGGCATGGGCTGAACTTGATGGATGCATGTCTTTTTTTTTTTTTTTCAGCCTCATCAACTATGTGTATTATTAAATGCTATTCTCTTAGTTGATTGAGGGATGCAGGGCATTGAACCCTGAGAAACCCTGTATTCTTATCAATATGGGTTGGGTTGCCCTTCTGTTTTCTTGGTTTCTCTGTTCTGGTGTCTTTTCTGTAGTCTGCTTTGCTACATGCAAATTACGTTAGTTCAGCTGTTTGGAGGGGCTAAAGAGCAGGAAGTGGGAATGGTTTCACTTCGGAGTGTTTGCCTCCTGGAGGAGGAGTTCTGTTCCTATGGCCCCTGCATCCCTTTATCAACTAACAGAAAAGGCATTATAGGTAAGTATAGAAACACCCTTTTCTGTTTATAATTAGTAGACCAAAGATTTGAGACAGGTCCATTTTGAGAGTGTTTCCTTCAAACTTCTGTTTTCTTTAGGGCAAAGATATATACAAAGTCGGATGGCAAAGTTTGCATTCATCCTAAATCAGTCAATGTAGAAGAGACTGAATTCCACTACTCCTGGCTGGTCTACCACCTGAAGATGAAAACTAGCAGTGTAAGTATGAGATTTCTTCTGTGATGCTTTTTGTTTTTGTTTTTCTTTGCTGGGGATGGCAATTTATTATAGCTAATTCTCAATTACTGGTTTTATCATTTTGGTGGGTTATATGTACACTATCATTCAAAATTCCCTTGTTTTCCATCAGATGAGTTGCAAAATGAATAGCAAATACAGTCAAGACATTGACAAGGTTATAAATAATGATTTTTAATTTAAATATTAATTGTGTCCTTCAAACTGTGCTTTCATCGAAGAATCCTCCATTTGCATGAATTACAGCCTTGCAGACCTCTAGTTGTAAATGTATTGAGGTAATGTGAAGAGAGTTCACCCTATGCTTCCTGAGCACCTCCCACAGTTTGGATTGGCTTGATGGGCACTTCTTACTTATCATATGGTCAATCTACTTCCACAACAGAAACAAGGAAATTTCTAAGTGACCCCGAACTTTTGAACGGTAGTATATATATATATAACTGCATTTTAGGGGTCAAATAATAATCCCCATATTCCAATAGATTTTTAACAGCTTGAATGCTAGCATTCAAAATGTTAAAAGCCCCATTTAAATTTAAGTTTTATTTCTTCACTACAAAGCAATTTGTCCCAGAATTGGTACATTTTGCCTTTATACATGTACAGAAAGAGAATTGAAAGTTTATAGCGCTCTGTAGAACTTGGGAAATTTCAATTAAAAAAGTTTTTTGTAAGGTTCACTTACCAAGCCGTTCGTATGCTGCCGTCTGTAGTGGATCTCACAAGTCACGATCCACATCATTGTACCAACGTAGGAAATGGATCGCAGTACAATATGCCTCTAAGTGTAGCAGTCAACTTATATGGACAAAATCACCCTTTCCCTCTTGGTGGTATACTCCCCTGCCTCTCAGTTTGAATGTTCTGCACTGGATTTTGAGCTTCCCTGCTGGCTAGTGATCTCTTATTTTAGTCTCTGATGGTGTATCACAACAATTGTGATAATGTTGTTCCTAGTCCTTACCACATAAAAATTGCACAATGTGCAGACTGTACTCCTTACCACACAAGAAATGCATAATGTGCGGTCTCTATCTCTCTCCATTCCATGTGGTGCTAATTTTCCTTGGTGGCTGAGGCTCTCCAACCCACAGAGGGTAGGCCCCTTGTGGTTCTATTTGCACTATGGATTTGATGGATGCCCACCTATCCGGCTGGGGTGCGCTCTGGGTTGCCTGTCTGTCCGGAACCTTGGTTGACAGAGGAACCTCTTCTGCTCATCTGTGTTCCTGATCTCCAGGTGATATTTCATGCTCTGAGGGGTTGGTCATTTCTTCTCATGGGTTGTTTGGTCTGGCTTCTCCTCGACCGTTGGAGGTCAAGGCTGTTTTCCTTTGGACGGAAGTCCATGTCCTTGCCCTCTTTTCTGTTCAGATTCCGGGTGAGGAGGCGTCTTAGCTGTCTACTTGGGCCACCTCACCGTGGACACCAGAGAGTGGGTACTTCACCAGGAGCCATTCTCCATCATCTTTCTGAGATGAAGTCTTCCCTGGTTCAATCTGATGACCGTCCGTCTCGACTGCAAATCCTTGGAGGGTCCATCTGGCTTATGCTGGGGATGTTCTTTTGTTCCCTTGGGTTTTTCCCTTAGTCTCCATTTTTCCTCCTTTCATCTGCCTCGCAGGGTTCTGCGGGAGCTATGGATGGCGAGGTCTCTGATCATTGCTCCATACTGGGCCCAGTGTCCCTGTTTTCAGGAGTCGCTGGACCTGTTTGCGTGTGGACTGTTTCCACTTCCACACAATCCAAATCTCCTACCACAGGGCTACCTGTGGAGGGTGTACATGGGGCATCTGGGTTTGATGCTTTGTATATCGCGTCCTTCTTCTAGCGGCAGGAGAATTTTCTCCTGCTGTGGTTGCCACTGTGATTTGGGCTAGGGTGCCTGTTTTCCTCTGGCTTTCTAATGGAGTTGGTCTATCTTCCACTCTTGGTGTGTGGGAAGGGATCTGCCCTCCCAAGACTTTGCTCTGTCAACTGTCCTGTCTTTTTTTTTTTTTTTTTACTGGATGGAGTGAACATGGGCCTTATCCTGAGTTCTTTGAAAGTTCAGACTTCTGCTTAATCGTCCTTCTGAATGTCAAGATTTTATTCTGGGTGTCGCTCATGCTTTCCCTGCCTTTCGGCATCCCACTCCTCAGTGGGATCTTACTCTGGTTCTGGGAGTCTTGCAGCTGCCTCCTTTAGGGCCCTTGGCCACTATTCCTTTTGTCTTCTGACCTGAGGGTTGGTTTTCCTACTGGCGGTTATCTCTGTTAGCAGAGTTTCTAACCTGCGGGCTTTATCCTGCAAGCTACCTTTCGTGGTGTTGTCAGGGCACTGTGGTTCTTTGGAATTCCAGGAGTTCTTTCTTGGGTGGTCTCTGGGTTCCACATCAACCAGGAGCCGTTCTGCCTTCATTTTTGCTCTGCTCTATTCTGACAGGGTGTGGGATCTCGGCTTGTTGTATGTGGTGCGCTGCCTTACATCTTAGGTGCTACGTACTGAGTATGTAGCCAGCCTGATGCTCTTTGTCACCCCTGAGGGTACCGGGGCTGCCAAGACTGCATTCAAGGTGTCTATTGCACATTGGATCCGATTTATTATTTGTGCGGCCTGTGTCCTTGGGACGGAGCCTGCTTCATTCCACCTGGTCTGTTGGGGCCTCCTGGGACAATGTGGCTCCGGCCCCTGCTGATCGTTTGTGCAAGGCGGCCACTTTGTCATCTGTGCACACTTTTGTTTATCACTACTGTGTTGATGTTCTGGCTTCGGCTGAAGCCAGCTTTGGCAGGGAAGTCCTGGAGGCAGTTCTGACTGAGGCTTTATTTCCTGCATCTTAGTGATCTTTAACCTTTGAGCCCTGTTGGCTCTTGTTTGGGGTGCTGTTTTATAGTTCCGGTGTGCTGTGTTACAGTTCAGTGTCACTTGACACCTTGTTTTGGGCAGTTGTGGATCTGATTAGTCCATGTGGGATCTGGTCATTGGGAGACTGGTGCCTGGTCCTTGCCTTTATTCCCGCCTCTGGGAAACTCAATGGTTGGACATCCCAAAGTTACCAGTAACATTTTGGATGACAGAAAAAAGAGGATTTTATTCTTACCTGTTAAATCCTTTTCTCTTAGTTCATATAGATTACTGGTCTCCCACTCTGTCAAGGGACCAGGCTTGGTTCTCCTGTGACCGAACGTGGGAGTCCTTTCGGGTTCATGCTCACAGGAGTCTACTTTTTCCTTATTGCTATCTAGTCAATAGTTAGCATCTCAGTCTAACTGGGAGGGGATTGGCTGGTGACCAGCTAAGGAGGGAAGGAAGGCTCTACCCTGCAAGTTCTTTCCAGAATTGTTTCCTTCCTTCTTAAAGGGGCGGCTGCCTTCTCAAAGTTACAAGTAACCTATATGGACTAAGAGAAAAGGATTTAACAAGAATAAAATCCTCTTTTCTCTGTCATCCAATATGTTACTGGTAACTTTGGGATGACCAGCCATTGAGTTTCCCAGAGGAGGGAATAAAGGCAAGGACCAGGCGCCGGTCCCCCAATTACCAGATCCCACACAGAACGCAAGATAGACGTGCTGTGCTGTTCTGCTGTGATATTTTGCAAAAATTGAGTCAGGAAAGGCTCATAGTGACTGCTATCACTTGGAGCAGGGTGAAAAATAATTAATGGAGGAGCTGGAAGGACCCTTGTGTGTCCACTGAGTCTGAGGAGGAGGAGGGAGTGACTAGCAGTACTGAACCAATGCTGTCCAGTCCCCCTAAATCACCCCAAGGAATCTTGGGGAATTTAATGGGAAGGGAGGGAGAAAAGGGAATGGGAAGTAAGGAAGAAAAGGGAATGGGAAGGGAGGGAGAAAAGAATGGGTCAGCTGCCTGTGCCTGCTGCAAGACGTGCTGCCAGTGCCACCATTGCTGTACCTGCAGCCACCAATACTTTGCCTGCTGCTAGTGTTTCATGTAGTACTCGGGGAGGGGGGGGGGGAGAAAATTATGGCAAGTGTGTCTGCAGGGGACCCTCTGCCACATTGCTCATCACCAACTCCAAGCATCAGTGAGATGCCTGTAATAGAGCAGCAGCACGTAGGGACTAGTAGTGGTGGTGGTGTTGGAGAAGCTGTGGTGGAACAGACATTGATTGCCTTTTTATCAGAAAGTGAGATGGAATGGGAGATAGGGATGTGGATGGGCATCACTACCACCAATAGCAATCAGCTTTTGGAAGTTTCGGAAATTGCATCTGCTTTAATTTCTGCTGCTGTTGAGATACAAGGGCAGCAGGATGCTGAGGAACAAGCTATTGTGCCACAGACCACTGTGGACACAGTGGGAATGGGGTCAACAAGTGATGCGGGACTAGGACAGATTCCACTTGCCACCGCAAGCAATACTCCTGGTCCTAGTTGCGGTGCTAAATCTGAGGCAGTAGCAGCAATATTACCTGCTGCCACAAACATTGAAGGGGAATGTGGAGGAGAAGAAAGAAGCAATTTTTCTCCACCTGTTCTCTATCCCTCCCCCAAGAAGTCAGGGGTGTGGGACTATTATTCTCTTCTGGCAGGCACAGTTCAGTCATCATCAACAATGGTACAGTGCGAAATTTGTGACAAGTTAGTGAGAAGGGGAAAGGAGGAAACACACCTTGGCACAAGCTCCCTGATAGCACACATGAAACACAGTCACCATGACATTTGTCAAACATGTTAAAGCCAAACACCCATTACAGAAATGTAGCACTGCTGTACTGTACCCCCTGACTCTCCAGAAAGGTGGAGCTCAAAGCGGAGGAAGAATAAAGAAACCCAGACAGACACTGGAAATTCCATGAGGAGCAAAACAACTAGCTCGTCATCAGCATCACCTTCTTCCTCTAGGGCAACAAGTACATCTCCTGCCAATCCACCTCATTCATCATTACCTCCCCTGCCAAATGATAGCCACACTTTTGATGTTAGGATATGGCAGTTCATCTCTACCCATTGCACACTGTGTGGTTCACTGACCACACATTCCAGTGTGGTGGAGGAGAATCATTACAATGTCATCAGGTGGCATCTGAGGAGATTCCATCCTGCAGAATATGCTAGGATTCTAGCAGGGAGGGTTCATCATTACTATTAAACGTCAGTAAGTTGTCATGTGTCCTTAGCGGGGTCTGGACAAGGGGTACAGTGACAGCGGCAGTTCTTGGTTTCGGGTGTCATGGTGTTTGGATACAGTTGTGCCCCCAGATGTTATTTACCACACACACTGTGTACATTGCAGTTGGTGATGGAAGCCACAGTTCCTGTTCTCAAGGGGAAAAATATATATTCTAATAACACCCCCATGATTTTGGAGGAGAGGCAGGTGGAGAAGATTTAATGGCCAAATTCTTCTTTTCTCCACTGTGGACTGTGGAACCTTTATCATCCATCTTCCATGTGACTGCTATTGTTGATCCCATTCCCTTTCACCTGCCTAATCATCCTGCTGCTTAAACAATTCAGCATCAGCAGAACGAACAGCAGTTGCAATTCAGGAGGACATTTGACGGTGACCACTGGCCAACATGACCTGCTGGCATTAGGTCAGTATGGCATTTTTATTTTTTTCTCAGGGCTTGTGTTTTGAAAAAATAAATAAATAAATAAATAAACTAGTCCTACAAAAAAATAAACAATTTTTGGGGTTTGTTTCTAACAAGCCTAAGTCCTACAGATCAATGTTTCTTCAGGGCTTGGGCCTCAAATAAGTCTAAGTCCTACAAAGGCCTCTAACAACAAATCAAACAAATCATCCTGTACAAAATACTCTATCAAGTCAAGTATCAGTCCACCACAGTGGCAGCTTTATGTCAGAGGGTTCCTGTCTCTATCACTTTACATACAAATGTCTTACTTTGTTATTGATTTATTTTTTATTAACTGCCCCCCCCTAATACCAGTCAAGAACCCCCCCCCCCAAAACAAATTCCCTGTTCAAATGATTCATTCATTCACCAACACAGGCACCCTCCTCAGACCCCTTTTATACCATGTCTTATTGGTTGTTTTTTAATTTTATTTATGATTTATTTTTTTAACTGCCCCCCTATCCCAGTAAACAACCCCCCAAAATCATCCCCTGTTCAACTGATTCTTTTCCCACACCCCACCAACACAGGCATCCTCATGCCCGGTTTATACTATGCCTTTGGGAAATTAAATAGTATTTATTTTATGTTGTGTGTAACTTTAACGTTCACATTGATTTCAGTGGAATGAGCTAGGCAAAAAATGCAGAAATTTGGCACTTTTCGCTGGAAATTTTTCACCAAGCAGAAAGTGCTATTTTTTGCCGATTTCAGTTTGAGGTGGAAATTTTCACCCATCCCTAGCTGTAAGCTGGGAGTGCTCCCACTCTCAGTGCCCTGTGAGCCTTGGAAGAAGACTCCCATGAGCTGTGAGTGAGGAGATGAAATCACACAGCCCTACACATAGGGGAATGAAGTTGGGTGGGTTATAAAACAATGGAAATTCTCTTCCCATAACTCTATGTATACTGTCATTGGTTTAAAATGTTTGTGTTTTTTTTCCATTGGCCCTACACTACCTCTTTAAATTTCCAGTACAGCCTAACATTCTGATACATTTTGTTGTTGATGTTTTAACCCATTGGCTGCTTTAGAGGTCGTTAATGCATTGCTAGCAGTGTTATGAAGACATCCCTAGCATTCAAGGGGTTAATGAGGTGTGTTGCTAGGTAGGGTTCCAGACAGTTTATCTGGTAGCAAACCGTTCCATCACCTCTAAAGAAGTTTGAGAACCACCATACGGCACCTTAGGGAATGCCTAAAAATTCCTATTATTCTAAATGGACCTTTTCAGCACTTAAATCGGGATTTGCAACTTGAGGCCCTCCGGCTTTTGAGGATAACAATTCCCATCTGATAACGGACGGTGGGAGTGGTAGTACACGACAGCTTGGGGGCATCAGTTTGTCCATCCTTACCTCAAATGTTAGCCAGTCTCGAACTCAATGTGAAGCAATGCATTGGAGGCCCTGAACAACTTAAACACTTCATTTTAATCAATAGGAATTGTGGGTTCTCTAGGATACAGTTGGTTTCCACAAAATTGCTCCACTGTAACTTTATACACATGACCCATAGTTGCAAAACTTGAATTCAAATAAAATGATAGAACATTGAAGACTTTTACTCATTGTTATTTAGTGACATTTTACATACCATCATTATAACTTCTTCAGTACTGAAGTAGATAATAGATCATAGTAAAAGTAAACTATACCCCCAAGAACAAGTGACTCTTAATTAGTATGACAGAATCACTTACCTAGCTGGGCGTCTTTATTTCATAATTCGTTATATCTACATACTTTTTGAATTCAATCTCTATATATATATTCTGCTGCTATTTAGTTTGTTTACAATCTGAAAAATGTAATTTACCCATATGAACCATTATGAACCATTGTTGTGATGAGGTGTGAACAAAAGGCAAGCTTCAACTGAGATCATTATATACAAGCAATTTTAATTCCAAATGCAAACATTATATTGAGGTATGAGTGTCCAGTATATGATATCTAGGAGGTAAGGTAGTTCCTCTATAAAACAATTTAGGAGCCACTTATCTCTAGACCAGGACTTAACATTTGAAGTCCTTTGCTACTAGCCAGACTCTCCAGGGCTAAATTTTCACTCGCCATTGGCTAGTGGCAAGTGGAAATTTTGAGCTCTGCTCTAGACAATAGTTCCTTTTGAAAATTTTAATATTAAAGGTCAACAGTCATATGAATACTGCCCCCTTGACAACTTTGTTCTGTGGAATCATACCTGCCAAGGAAGTCCTGCATTGTGATCCCTGGCAGATCAGCAAAAGCACTGAACAGATGTCTGAATAATAACTTAGTGCCCTCCCCCTTGCATTTGAGTCACGGGGCACATGACACAGCAGTATGTAATAGTCTTCTAGGGATTGGATGTCTGTCCCAACCCTGAGTGTCTAAGGGACTGCACATGCAATATGGTAAAGTTTGTGGCTGTGAGTCACAAACGTTTAGGTTGTGTTCAGGCACCTTGCAACCCCAGTGGGTCATTTTTCTGACTCGCAAAATGCTGAAAACTTTTTAGGGGCTGCATAGTACTACACCAGGCATTTTACGAAGTTTGCTCCCACTAGGGTGGACAATAAAAGTAATAATTGCCTATTAACCAGGGAGTATCCAATGCATTGCAAAGTTAAAGCATTAAATGTAACTCATTTGACGGCCCTTGGTGCTCAGCCCCTGTTCTTACCATCCCACACTGTAACTTATTGAAATCTCCCCTTCCAGATTTACCTGTATGATTGCACAGAAGTCTCCCCATATTCACTGCTTTTCTTTGGGGGAGATATTTCCATCCAGAAGGACAACGATCAGGATACAATCTCTGTTGATCAGTGGATTGTGTTCCAGTCACCTGCTAAAATTGCACACCTAGTCAAGGTAATGCAACCTTAAACCGCAAACGTGAATGCACTGAACGAAATGGTCACTTATTGTAACTAGATTTAAGATTTTACTGTTTAAAAGAGCAGGGAACTTTATTATGAAAGAAAGCAATGAAGGGTTTTCCTGCTATGTAAAACAAGGGTCCTCCCGCTGCTAGGAGTGCTGGTTATTTTACAGTTATAGTGCCCTCTATTGACCAGAGTTGTAGCATTCTGTGAGGGAGGTGGGTCACTGACAACAGTTTTCTATAGAATGTGTTAATAATGTTGAATCCCTTCCTGTCAGTTTGAACTTTCAGAAAGTATCATTAGTTTTGAATTGTGATACCTTGTAAATACTAGATTGTAAACTTTGTAGCACAGGGACCACCTGTTCTAACATATGGTCACCTAGTGTTCCCATTATGTATGTCTAGCCACTTAATTACTTCACTTACTGCACCCCTTCTATACAAAATGTAAACTGCAAAGTACACATGTTGGCGCTATATAAATCTATAAAATATACATACCAACAGTGGCAGTATCCTTGTTTTACACAGTAGTATAAGCCCTATAATTTATAGGTTTTCACTAAAAAAGAAAGTTTACTGCTCCTTTAAGTGATCTCTAATAACTTTTTTACCAGATGTTTTGTACCTTTACAACCATTGTTTCATATCTTACTACTTACACCTGTTACATGGTGCTGGCTCTTTAAGCTCTTTAAATGCTTGGCTGTGCCCCAAGAGCTATAGGAATGGAATTCTCATAGCTCAAATCTTTCTTCCAGTTTGCCTTGCAGATCTCTGTCATCTGCAAGACAAACTGGAGGAAAATGGAGGGAGTGTTGAGCTATGGGAACTCCATTCCTGTAGGTCTTGGGGCACCATCATCATCCCCAGCCAGTCAAAGGATGGATAAGACTAATGAGAGTTGTAGTCCTCCACAGCTGGAGGGCTTCAGGTCGCCACCACAGTTCTAGGTATTCATACTGCATACTTTTTTATTTTTGGGGAAACCCTCTCTGGAAGTTATTTAAAAGGGAACTACCACCTCTTCAAGAATTTCACTTCAATAAATCCCCATCTGGCAACTAGCAGCTTAGTAGCTCAAGTCGCCAGAATTATTACCTTATTCCAAAGAAATGTGCATTGTTCTGGGTCTGAGAGCAGGACGGATTGCGGACATCTTGCCATAATGACGTCCGCACGCCTGCGATGTCAGTCCCTTTTAGAGCCGGCCAGCTCCTAGCAACGCCTCCTAGACCCAGCTGGGACTGACAGTGCAGACGAGCGAACGTCATTATGGCAAGATGTCCGCGATACGTCTTGCTGTCAGCCCCAGAACAATGCACATTTCTTTGGAATAAGGTAATAATCCTGGCGACTAGCACTACTAAGCTGCTAGTCGCTCTTGAAGAGGTGGTAGTTCCCCTTTCAGTGGGTAAAAGTGAATCTTTGGACCACAAATCTTTAAATGCATAATGGTTGGTGGAGAAAAGGGCAAGCAAGTTTAGCAAACTTTTTTTTTTTCTTTCAATATAAGATTTCTCTTTTTTTCATCCATTGAAGGATTTGAAGACAGAGCTTGATGGTTTGTTACAACAGAAGATAGAAAACCCTCAACCTGTGGACTGGAATGAAACAAAGTCCAGAGACTGTGCTGTTCTCTCTGCCATCATTGATCTCATAACAACACAAGAGAATGGAGAAGCTAAGAGCTTTGCCCCTCGATTCCAAGGCGGATATTATAGGTGATATTGAGGCACAGGAAAACTCTCTCTGCACTCCCAGTTTTCTTCTCTGAGCCACTGGAAAACAAGCGTCTCTTGGGAAGATCTCATAGTTAACATGCAGACATTCCTTTGTTTAATTAGGGGTATAATGCATATCAGCTGTATGATAACTCACTTTTACTGCATCAGACTGTATTCCATTGGGTCAATGAAGTATGGCTGTCAGGAGGGCCAGTCGTTTATTTATGTTAAGGGCAACAAACTTGTAACAGTTAACCCATCGAATGTTAGATATGTCTGTGACAAATTGCTTCACAATGCATTCAGAACATCTCTGGGTGCCAAGGGTCTTATTTGAGCGAGATTCCTCATTATTGTTCATATGTTGAATATTTTGTTTACTTTGTTATTTTGAACTTCATTAACACAGTAAGGGTCAGAGGGCTGTGCATGTCATTGTGAATCAATACGTTGCACAGCTTTCTGGTTTTTAAAGGGAGAGGATCACATCCATCTTGTCCTTAGAGTTAAAGCAGCATTACATTTTTTATTGTAAAAAAAAAAAAAAACACGTACGGCTTTCCATGCTGAATAAAATAAGGGTTCTCTTGTTGGGAGCTGCTTCTTTCAAAGTTAAGGTAAAACTGTAGCAGTAGTGCCTCCCGATGCCCAGACATCCATTCTATTGCATTCTATGGGAGTCACTGGCAATAGTTCTCCATAGAATGTTATGGCAACGTCTCCACCATTTAATGTCCGTTTGAAGAGAAATGATTTTTGAATGACGCGGTTCCCAGCATTGTTGTAATAAACAGGAAAATCCCTACTTTGTTTTTTGATTGTTTGTTCCAGAATAAAATTTCACTGATCCTTTAAACCTTTGAGTGCCAGAGGGGTACGCAGCGCATTGCTTTGCAATGCGTTCCGTACCCCTCTGGCACTCAAAGACTTAATCAACTGAAGTACATCAGTGAGCAGTATATTTATCTGTATTTGAAGATCTAACCAAAAAATGCATTGGTACTAATCCAACATATAACAAGCAATTTTCCTAACAGAAAAAAGTGTTTAGTGTTTTTGTTGTTTGTTTTTGTTTATTTTTATTTTTTTAGCAGTTGTATTTAAACTATGACACTGAAATCATCCCATAAACTCGGGATACTGTCTCATAAAATGAGTAGTAAACAATGTGCAAATTAACCCTTTGAGAGCCAGGGAGGAATCTAACACCCACATGAGTGTGTGTGTACAATGCAGGTGTTAGGCATCACATTTGTGCCTATGTATTGCACTGTTTACAGCTGAACTGGTGTTTGCTTGATGATGAGTTTACAAAGGAATTAAACAGCAAGAAACTTTGGCATCCATACAAAGCATATGGGAATAAGCCACGTGCGACTTGAGCTAAAACCTCATCCTCTTACTGCTGCCTATTGGTATGGTTAAATTGTACATTGGCATGGTACTATAGCACCTGTGTACTGCTCATGAATGAGTTGGCAGTCGCACCCTATATTTACTTCACTCCTAAGGACTGTATGCAGAAAGTAAGAGGAGCAATTCTGGAGCACACCAAGTCTCATAGGGGATATATACATATTCTCATTGATGTGACTTTTAAACCTCTTGAACCCTAGAAAGATCCCCAACATATTGAGAAGCAATGCTTTGGATACCTCTCTAGCATTCAAGGCTCTAAAATCCCCCATTTAAACAATTTGTTCCCTCAGGTATTTTTTGGTGTATCCCAGAATTTATTTTGCTTTTCATTGTGCATATAAACTTTCTCCCTTTAAATGCCAGCAGGTGCACAATGGGCATAGCGCACCTCTTTGGTACTCATAGGGTTAAGATCAGAATTCTCCAAAATGCGGGAAGAGCAGCATATCTGATATAGCTGGATGTTTGTGAAAGATGTATCACATTTCCCTGCCTTTCATGTTCAAGGCACGGAAATGGATAAATAATAAGACCTATATGCCACCATTTCAGTGGTACACTTATGCACACAGCATATATGCATATATGTGTCCACAACCATAGAGTTCAATGGGATTTGACAACCTGAAGCCAGAGTATGGGAATTGCTGATTTACCTGGTACCTGATTATTGATGAGTGACCAAATACCTGATATAAAATATCCATTAGTGATATTGCAGATGTTCAAGGAAATCAAAGTACTTTCTTGCACATTCAGACATTTGTCTTTTTATGAATTTCAGTATTCACGTGTTAAATATCCTGGTCTTCCCCAAAAATGGAACTGTTCAGTAGTTGGTATTTGGTAATGACATGGCCAATCTCAAACGTGTAATTGTTTGCCATCCACTTTACTTTTGTATATATGTATATTTTAACACTGCTATGAATAATTCAACATGCTTCTTTCACTTTTTGAGTGCCAGAGGGGAACGCAACGCATTACAGAGCAATGCTTTGCATACCTCCCTGGCACACAAAGGGTTAATATCCTGATTGGATCTCTTCATATATACAATTTGAAAGTCTGTATATGTAAGTACAATTCATATCCTGTGTTGGTTTTGATCTCTCCACCCAATAAACAGACCATTGTTTCCTTATTTTATGGTATATTACTACTGTACAATATTTTGAACACTTCCTATACAGAAGTGCTTTTCCAGCATGAACCTTCTGAATTCACCTGAATTATGACCACCTTCTTGACCAGTGATAGGCAGCAGTCGGTCAGTTGAGGATATTGCCTATCCCTGATATAATCTAATGCAAGTGGTTTCCAAACTGGGGAGCGTGCTCCCCTGGGAGGGGGGTGGGTGAAGCTCTAACAAAGATGGCACAAGGCATTGTTTCAGCAAAAACTGTTTGTAATGCAATGTTGAAATGCATTTGAGATTAGAATTGACTTGCAGAGATGTCTGCAGCAAAGAAAAATATATGTCATGAACTGGTTTATTAAAAATATGACTAAATAAAATGCAAATTAAAAATATAGATGCGTGCAAGTGGTTACATTTATTGTGGGGAGGTATCCGTTTTTTGGGGAAAAGCAAGGCATCATGTAAAATGTTGGGGAGCCACTGAGCTCTAGGATTTGGTCAACATGAGGTCCTCCAGCTACTCTGGGCTACAATTCCCATCTTCTGAAGCCATACATTGGCTGAGGATGATGAGAAGTATAGTCCTTAACAGGTGGAGGGCATGAAGTTGCACATCCAGATACCTTTATGGAGGCATGTTGCACAGTGTAGAATTATTAGTGCAATTCACAATCTCAAATTTTAAAGGCAAAGGTACACCATGAAAGAGCACAAACTATCTTATGTAACTGTTTTGTTCCAGTGAATCCAAAAACCTGAAAAAAAATCCAAGTCATCATCACTTGCTATCCTCTGTATTAGCCAACTGTGCAAGTAGTCATTTAATTGTTTTAGTGCAGAAGCGCTGTGAGTAAAAACGGGGTCTGAAACTGACCTCAACAAGACTGGAGCAGACTCTCTCAGACCCCCGCTCTGCAAGAGGTCATGTGTACCGGCACGTTAGAAAGGATCAAAGTGGTCCTTAAGGGAAGGTAAGTTCCCTGAATCTCTGGTTCTTAAGGGGTTCAGGAGATGTAAACTTTTATTTTATGAAAACCTATATGTTAGAGTTTTTCCTGCTGAGTAAACAAGTGAACTTCTCCTGTTGTCAGCTGTTTATTCAAATGCTGTAACAGTTTAAATAATCAGGAAGTTTACAGCGCATTTATTTCTGGAAGGTTCTATTTGACAGCACAACATGTTAGTTTCTAACACATTCTGTGGAGAATTGTTTCAGTGACATTTCTCTCAAATAGAATGTCGCAGAATAACAAATTGGAACTGGACCACTAGAGGGCAGTATTAATGAAGAAAAAAACGAGTTTAAACTGTAATAACTCTGGAAATACATACCTCTAAGTGAGCGTACCCTTATTTTAATCAAGGGAACACCTACAATATATATTTTTCATAACAAAAGTTCACTGCTTCTTTAACTGTAATAGTGTCTTCGTAAAGCTTTTTAAATTCTAATGAGAACAATACTATTGTCAAATAGGGATCAAAAAACGTTACTTTTCAGAATGGATTTATTTGGGCTGAGTGTAATCCCATTCTACAACAGACAGGCTATTCAATAACTATTGTTCCATTGCAAGTATGTCTCCATGAATACTGCTTCATAGTGTTTACAAGGAGCAAAACCTTTTATGTTTGTTATTTGGAACTGAATTTCGTCTGTAAAAAGGAAAAATTGTAGGGCTCAGAAATTCATTTTTTCATATCCTGTGGTAATGAAGCCTGTTTTCAAAATTCTTTTGAAAAAGACTGCAACATTTAGTAAGGTTATTGCAAACATACCTGTTTAACCCATTGAGTGACAGAAAGGTATTCAACTCCATGCAATGGACACCTCTGTGGCACCCAAAGGGTTAAAGTAATGGTGGCCTTTCCATTATTTTGCTATTGCAAAATAAATAGCCAATTGTCTACATTGTTAGCTTTTTTTTTTCCCCTTCCTCTTTTTTTTTTTTTTTTTTTTTTTAATGCTCTTTTCTACTGATTCTAACGAGAATACTAGATCCGTTCTGTAAAGCATGAATGTTTGGTAATGCTGGAACTGTATTCCTCAACAGCTAGAGAGCTTCAGGTTGGGCCACCCATGTTGTAGAAGGAGAACCAGGTCCCTGAATTTAAAACCGGGGCTATAATTTACTTTTATCCTTTCTGCAGAAAAGATGATAGGGCAGAAGTAATCTATTTGTTCTTTCATTCATTGTGGAAAACCTCAAACATGAGGTTAAAGGGATATTAATGTTGTAAATTAAATGCACCATAGTTTAATCTTCATAGTTTTTTAGTCCATGCTCAGAATTATTGTTATATAGTCTGATCTGTAGTTCAAGAGTTAAGTTATAACGAGTCCCCACTCCTGCCCCTTCCACTTATGTAAATCTGATCCCTTCAGAGCATAAGGAAAAACCTGCCCTATTTCGTCAAGGGGGGCAGGGTTTTTCTTATGCTCACAGCAAGAAGATCGTCCTTCACTGCGAGCTGTCCGGTCAAGCGACCAGATTCTACATCTGAGAGGAAGCGGAGTATCATAGGTAAAAGGGGCGAGAGGGGGACTCTATAACTTAATAACTCTTGAACTACAAATCGAACAATATTATAACAACAATGCTCATGGCCAATTAAACATTTATTTCTCTGTCATCCAATATAGGTTACTGGTAACTTTGGGAAGTCGATCTCCCCTTTAAGTAGGCAGGAAACAATCCTGGAAAGAATTTGCAGGGTGGAGCCTTCCTTCCCTCCTTAGCTGGTCACCAGTTCTGCCATAGTTTTAGCTTTTTTTATTGTTTTCTGGTAGATATGGAATACCACCATTAGGCGGATTACCATTACTGACATTCCCCAGTGGATAGCTCAGTTTTCCAGGTGCTATGGTGGACATCTCAGCCCTGGGGGGAAAATCTTGTGTAACAAGTTCTTTTCCTAGGAGTTGCCCACTGAGGCTTCTTCTTTATCAGTTGTAATCTGAAGACAGAAGACCTGGTGAGCAACCCTTTGAGTGCTGAGGTCCACATGTCCCATGCTTCCCCTCCGCACAGGGGTCTCCTTTGGAGTCCCTAAAACATACACTCATTGGGTTTGTCTGTATGACTGTTGGGGGTTTGGAGCAGAGTTTGAAGTTTCAGACTTCTCTCTCTCTCTGTCTTTCTCAGATGAGCTTTGTTATCCTTCCGGATGTCAAGGTTCTCTTCCTAGGTGTTGCTCGTGCTTTCCCTGCCTTTCAGCATCCTACTCCTCAGTGGGATCTTAATCTGGTTCTGGGAGTCTTGCAGCGGCCTCCTTTTGAGTCCTTGACTACTATTCCTTTTTGTCTTCTGACTTAGAAGATGGCCTTCCTCTTGGTGATTGTCTCTGTTCGCAGAGTTGCTGCCCTGCGGACTTTGTTCTGCAAGCTGCCTTTCCTGGTGTTTCACTACCAGGAGATTTTCTTTGGGTGGTCTCTGTGTTTCGTGCCGGCCAGGGACTTGTGCTTTCATCTTGTCCTGGATCTTATCTGACAGAATAGGGATCTCCTTTTGTTGGATGTGGTGTGCTGCCTTAGGTCTTATGTGCCCTGCATTGGGTCTGTTTGCCTGGCTGCTGCACTCCTTGTCATCCCGGGGGGTCTCAGGGCCGAGGTGGCTGCCTTCATGGTGACTTTGTACCTTGAAGTTGGTTTCTATCTGTGCAGTCTATGGCCTAGGGACGGAGTCTCTCCTTACCACATCATGGCTCATTCTGCCAGGTCTGTTGAGCCCTCCTGGGCCTATATGGGTCTGGCCCCCTGCTGATCTTTGTGCTGGGTGGTCATTTGGTTGTCTGCGCATACTTTTTGTTTATCACTATGATTGGAGGAAAGCTGATGTAGTTCCATTGTTTAAAAAGGGAGCAAGATCCAAACCAGGAAATTATAGACCTGTGAGCTTGACTTCCATAGTGGTTAAGATACTAGAAGGGTTATTAACTGACAGTATTCAAAACTATGTGAAGACAAACAATATCATTAGTAGGAATCGGCATGGTTTCATGAAGAACAGATCATGTCAGACTAATTTACTTGCATTTTATGAAAGAGTGAGTAGTAATTTGGACAGGGGAATTGCTGTTTATGTAGTATACTTTGATTTTGCAAAAGCCTTTGATACAGTGCCTTACAACAGGTTACTGCATAAATTAAAAGGCTTCAGTTTGGGCGGTGTTATCTGTACATGGATTGAGAACTGGTTAAATGATAGATGGCAGAGAGTTGTTGTAAATGGAACTTTTTCAAATTGGTCTAGGGTTATAAGTGGGGTGCCGCAGGGTTCAGTCCTGGGCCCAATGCTTTTTAATTTGTTTATTAATGATCTAGAAGTGGGCCTCCTCTGGGGCCCATAGAGATGACGATCTGCTGGCATCTTCAGCTGCCCCTGAGAGTTTTCCGGCTGCTAAACGAGGATGGAAAGAAGCTACGACCAGCGGTACCATGGGCAAGTCCCCTTTGAAGAAGGCGAGGCGTGGGGATGAATTTGATTCTCTTCCTCCTCCTCACTATCCTGTGGACGACACCTCACCTTCACCTCACTGTTAGCGGTGGTAGACGAGTGGCAGGCATGGGGGTCCGTATCAGAGGATGAAGGTAGCTGGGATTTCCCTCATGGTTCATCTTCCCAGTATGTTAAGGAGTCGGTGGTGACGGATCAAGACACAACTCGGGATGCTCTAGATACACCTGGTCCTGAAGATGATGGCTTTTACGACTCTAAGGTTGTCAGACTGTTCTACCCTTGATCCACCCGCGGTCTTCGGAATGGAACCTTCCTGAACATGTGGGTCGTTATGTCCATTTCTGGTTGAGGTAACCGCTTGACCGAGAGGTGCGGAATCGCTTGAAAGCTGAGTGTCCGAGGCCCATTATTCCACATAAAGTGGCAGTTACGCCAGAGTTCGATCAGACAGTCCTCACCTTTATGTCCCGGTCCGGTCGAGACCCTCGGAAAGGGATTGAAAAAGGATTAAAATCGACACAAGACAAGCTGTTAGACGTCTTGGGGCCCCTGGAGAAGATCTTGTATTTCTCGGATCTGGCTTTGTCTCAGGAAGAGCCTCTGGATGTGAATGCCGCCCGGGAAAGGGCTCAACGGGCCATATGTCTCCTGGGCAACGCCAATATGGCCATTTCAAAGGAGCGAAGGAAAGCGGCCCTGTTACGCATTGATGCCAAGTTAGCTGACTTGGGATCCAAAGAGTTGGGCCCATCGGCCAATGGTCTCCTGTTCGGGGATCCCTTTATTGTTGAACTGAAACGCCATGTTAATTTATTCACCACCTTGAACAAGGCCCAAACATCTATGAGGCAAGTCTTTTGTGCCCCCTCATCCAGGGGTGTTTTTGGGAGAGCTGGCCGGCAGATTTTGGTCACCAGGCTCCAGATACACACCTCCATCTCCCAACTTCTTCCCTTCCAACACATACCGAACTACTTCATACGCCAGAGGCGCGGAGAGAGCCAGGAGTCAAAGAGTCCGAGGGCGTGCCCGATTTAATACTGGTAAGTTCCCCTCTAGAAAGATTGCTTGTCCTTTTCAGGCGTGGGAGATGATTTCTTCAGAAGCCTGGATCCTGCAGAACGTCAAAGGGTATGTGATCAAATTTCATTCAGGTTGCTCGTCCTCCGGTGCAGGTGGTGCCAACCGCAGATCAGGAGCTGATAGATGCCGAGATTCACGCTGTTTTCCAAAAGTGCAGTTCAGTTCGCGCCGGACGACACCGAATTCTTCAGCAACATCTTCCTCGTCCGGAAGAAGACGGGGGACTTTCGGGCTGTCATAAACCTGTGGGACCTCAACTCCTTCGTGGTATATCGGCACTTCAAGACTCGGCTTGATCTCAAAGATGTTTGTCTGTATGTTCCCATAGATCACGGTTGCTGTTGTTTTCTTCGGTTTCTTTGGCACGGTCGTCCTTGCCAGTTTACGTGTCTGCCATTCGGCCTTAGCTCGGCTCCGAAGTTGCTGAAGCCGGTGGTGACTCGGCTGCGAGCTCTGGGCATTCGTTGTCTGATTTATCTCGACGATTTGTTACTGTTCTGCAACGATGTCTCCAGAATTCGATTTCAGACTCGCTTTGTGGTGTGTTTCCTAGAATCTTTGGGGTTTGTAGTCAACAGGGACAAGTCGGCACTGGTGCCGTCACAGATTGTTCAATTCTTAGGATTCTAAATAGATTCTGTTCAGTGTCTACTTCGCCTCCCAATGTCCAAGGTGGCAGCTATTCGCAAGGAAATTCGGAGGGTCCTGCGCTAGGAGCGGGTTCCGTTGCAACTTCTGGCCCGCATTGTGGGCCTGCTTTCCTCCTCCATTCAGGCAATCTTTCCAGGTCCCCTTCACTACAGGGCTCTCCAGAGACTGAAGGCACTACATCTACGTCAGGGACGCTCTTACGATCATTTGATAGTGGTATCGAGGGAGGCTCGATCGTCGCTTCGCTGGTGGCTTCTTCATATACAGGCCTGGAACGGCAGGGCCGTTTTTGGTCCTGCTCCGGATTTCGTGGTGGAGTTCGATGCCAGCCTTTGGGGTTCGCGGGCCCACTGCATGTCTTCTTCCACAGGCGGTCCTTGGTCGACTGCCGAAGACTGTCTGCACATCAACTGCCTGGAGCTGATCGCAGGATCCTTTGCCATTCGCAGTTTAGCCAAGGACAAGTCCGATTGTTGCATTCTTTTGCGCATGGACAACGTTTCGGCAGTGCAGTACGTCAGCAAGTTAGGAGGGCCTCGGTCACAAGATATGACAGAAGCGGCAAAGGATCTTTACAAGTTCTGCTTCAATCGCAATATTTCTCTGCGATTTCTCTTCTCAACACTGGCAGGACAGCAGCGACTGGAAACTGGATGTGACGGTGTTCCAGCAGCTCTGTCTCAGCAGGGGTCCACTGACAATAGATCTGTTTTCTTCCAGGACCAATCAACAACTGACGGAGTACTTCAGCTGGCTTCCGGATCCGGAGTGCAAGGCAGTCAACGCATTTCTACAGAAATGGCTGAGAAGAGGAGAGTATGCTTTCCCCCCGTTTGCGATGCTGGCGAGGGTACTTCATCAAGTTCATGTTCAGGAGGTCGACCTTCTGTTGGTGGCCCCGTTGTGGCCCAGTCAACCATGGTTCCTGGATGTTCTGGAACTGTCCTTCAGAACCCCTCTTCTCCTTCCTTTCTTTCCACTGTTGCTCACAGATCATCTAGGAGATCTTCACCCGCTTGTCCTTAAGGACCGACTGCCTCTGATGGCCTGGGCAATTTCCGGGGCTCCTGGTCGGTCGAAGGTTTATCGCAGGAGACTAGGGACCTTTTGTGGGACTCATGGGCTCCTGGCACAAGGAGATGTTATCTTTCCGCATGGAACACCTGGGTTAGCTGGTGTGTGGAGAGGGATTGCGATCCCTTTACAGCGCCTGTGCCTGCAATTTTAAACTTTTTATCTTCTCGTTTTTCTTGTGGGCAATCTTATCAGTCTATCAGTGTTATATGTTCGGCCATTTCGGCGGCGTATGTCCCAGTTGCTGGGATTTTGGTGGGTCGTGACCCATTGGTATGTAGGCTGCTTAGGGGCATCAAAATGGCTAGACCTCCAGCACCCAAATATACTACATTTTGGGATGTAGATAAGGTGTTAGGTTTCTTGAGAAATTGGCCAAGCAATGAGCTGTTGTCTCTTCGTCAACTTTCGGCTAAATTGACCTTGCTTTTTTGCTTAGTGTCTTTTCGCCGTGTAGCAGACGTTAGGACACTCGACGTGGACGGTTTCACGATCCTTCCAGAGGGAGTGTCTTTCTCTATTTCTAGGCGCACAAAGACTGATTCTTCCTCAGTTTTTTATCCCTTTTTTAGGGAGGTACCACATCTCTGTGTGGTGGTAGTTTTGCTACGTTACGTGCAGGTTACTTCTTCTTTGCGGTCATCGCAATCAGGTCAGCTCCTGATTTCGTACATGAGATCGCATAGACCAGTCTCTGCTACCACTTTAGCTAGGTGGATCCGTTGGGTTTTGTCTTTAGCGGGAGTGGATACTGGATTTGGAGCCCACTTGGTACAGGGAGCGGCGGCGTCCCGTGCGGCATCGGCAGGGGCCTCCATCTCCGACATTTTACAGGCGGCGGACTGGTCCAGGGAAGATACTTTTTGCGTCTTTTATTTCCGCCCGGTGGATCATTCGTCTCATTCTCTTCTAATCTCTCAGCGTTAAAAATGCAAAATATGAAGCCTCCTGTCATGTAGTAAAATTGGAGATTATACTAAAGTAGTGTACAGATAATCTTAATTTTAATAATGACAGGAGGTGAATATTTTCCCTCCCTTCCACCCAGAGGTTGTCTTCGATTCAAGGTGCGTATTTGGGGTGGGTTTATGGGAATACGGTTTATAAAATTGTTTGAATTTGTTGCATGTAATGTACATTATTATCACTGATACTGTCTGAAATGTACTACCACTGCAGTTGTCTTTCACAAAGTTTCTCTCTTTTCAGTGTGACGTCCACTATACAGAAGGACTACGGATGATGGCGGCTGGGAGTTTCGTCACGCGGCAGTCTGGATGAAAGACATCGGTTGTTCATTATTTGGACTTTGTTTGCTTATTGTTGCTCAAAGAAAGAGGAGTGGCTTAGCTGCTCCAGGGTTTATATTAGTGGAGTTCTTTATTCTGATTGGTTGTTACATTGTGAGATACTGTGCTGCTATTGGAGTTTACAGTAAAGAAAGTATAGCAAAATATTTGCCTCCTGTCATTATTAAAATTAAGATTATCTGTACACTACGTTAGCATAATCTCCAATTATAATGCAAAATAGAATATAATTTTATCTAGTGACATTGCAATCTCTTTAAAAAGTCAATGCCATGTCAAAGTTGTTTGCGCTTTCATACATTGTGTAGCACATGAACCAAGGGCATAATGTGTTACCACTAGGAGGCAGGGTACTTGTAAACAAAGCTCTCTGGAGTAGGAGACTCCCTCCCAGGCCCATTTAACCATCCATCAGTCTTCAGTTTTAGTTCCTGCCTCGAAGCGTAGGGACTGTTTTATCTTTCTGTTTTATGCTATGCATGATGATGGCTCTGGAGCCAATGAGGTGCTAGCTCCAGAACTACCTCCCCCCCATGTGAGATTTGGCTCCACTTGTGTCCTTTTCTTTGTCTTCAGAGAAGTTGTTACAGGGGACCAAAGACCAGATCCTATCTGCAGATGACTGGCTACCCCTTGTTTGCTCAGATAAGCCTTATTATTTAATCTATTGTTTTAGTTGGTTTATTTTATTTTCTGTCTGCCTATCTGGGGCATCTTTTGGGGAGAAATCAAGTCAAAGGTGAGATAGGAAAATCTTGGGCGACCAGAACTGCCGCTGCCATTTCAGCCCTAGTCACTTGCCTATCTTACAAGTCTAGTCTTCATATCTGTCAACCAGGTCAATTATGCCCTTCTTGTGATGTGCCCTCATGGATTAATAAGGTGGGCCATCCTCCTGAACAGTCATAGGTCGTACGGGCTAGGGCCTTGTTCACTTCTCTGGCTAGTTTCCAGGGCTTAGTCAGCCTATTCATTTCGGAGGACGAGGAAGACACATCTCTTAGCCTTGGGGATTCCCTAGAGGAAGATTCCAGGGACTTGATGGATGGCTTGATTGAGGTAGTTTAATATGCTCTTCAGATCTCTGAGTATCACATGGAGGCACCTGCTCTGGACATTTTTAAGAGGCAGAAGAGGGCTTCCATTCATTTTCCTTCTTACAATTCTCTTGATCAGATTATTTTGGAGGAATTGAAACTCCGGTATAGGAAGGTATACTCCTCTAAGATGATTGACTTTCTTTGTCCTTTATCTGCCAAAGCCTTAGGTCTGTGAGGCATACCTCTGCCCTATTAACCCTCTGATTTCCAATCATATATTCGTGCCAGTTGCCAATACTTGAGCACTTAAGGATCAAGAGGATAAATGTCTGGATATTCTCCTAAAGATGACATTTATGCCTGCAGGGGCAGCTGAGCGTCCCACTTTGGTTATGGACCAGGTTGGGAGAGCCATGGATATTGCTGTGGGTGGCCAGGGATGATCCTGCTAAATAAAATGTGATCACAGTGATTTATAAGGCTAATGTTTATCCCTGAAGCAACATGTAATATGATTGTCACTGTGACTTCTGCTTTGTCTGCGGCTGCACCCCATAATCTGTGGCTGAAGATTTGTTTGATAAGGCTATTAGCCAGGTTACTGGAGGCAAGAGCACTCTGTCACATCAGTCTACACCTAGACAATTCAGGTTGTTTACACAGGGCTTCCTTTTTTATTACCCCATACTCTTCTCAGGTAGCTAAGACCCCTTCTGTCTCATTGTGTGCTGGGCTACTCTAGGTGATTTTGGGATACTTGTATTTCTGTGATATGGGCTTTTTCCTGGGAAGGACCCTTAGGTTTTTCCAGTGGTCTTAAAGGTTTACAGGATAGATCAACAACTCTTCATCACATCATTAATTTACGTCCAGAGTTCCTCAAGACCTTGTGAAGGTTCTCAAGTTCCAGGAGGTGGTCCAAGCCTCTGTGGATATGAAGGTTTCAGTCCCAGTCCCTTATCAGCAAAGGTTTCTAGAATCTTACTCCAAACTGTTTATAGTACCAAAGAATGATGGGAGCTATCAACTAATTCCAGATCTAAAATGCCTCAATAGTATTGTTCATACTCCAGGGTTCAAGATGGAAACTTTGCATTCAGTGCTCATCGCCATGTGTCCAGGGGAGTTTTTGGATTCATTTCATATAAATTTCATATTAATGTACAGCATCGATGGTTTCTCAGTTTTCTTCACAATCACTATCTCCAGTTTAAAGCTCTGCATTTGGGCTGGCAACCATACAGAGAGTGTTCACCAAACTGATGACAGCACTGTCTGACCATATCTGTGAGCAGGGGATCTCACTTAACCCTTATTTAGACTATCTGCTCCTTAAAGCCTGTATCACAGATTCACTTTGGATGCATCTTTATAACTTGTATTGCTATTCTAGAGTGGCACGGTTGGGTGGGCATGTTCAAGATTTCCTACCTGATACCCTTGCAATATATAGTTTTTCCTTTTTGTCCACTGTGTAACACCAGAACCATAGGGTTAAAGTATCCTTGCACTGGAGGGCAGAGAACTTACATAAAAACAGCTCTTTCCCTCGCTACTCCACTTTACCCCCTCCAGACATGCTCCGTTTTGAAAAAGACCTCAATAGAGAATTATTAGGGCAATAATTGTTTAGTAATTTTTTATTTTATTTTATTATTTCTGGTCTTACTTGAGGAAACACCATGATGGAAATTGAGCATCGAATCGAATTGGGATGGCAAGCATTTGGAAAACTTAGTAGTACTATTTTTAAGACAAATTTACCACATGCCTCAAGAGAGAGGTTTTTGACCATATTGTCCTTCCAGTCCTTACATATGGCTTTGAAACACAGACACTGAATGCCAAAGCCATACAAAAGCTTAAGGCAGAGTCGTATGGAGAGGCAAGTTCTAAACATAACAAAAAGAGACAGAAAAATGTGTACATGGATTCATCAGCTAACAGAGGTCTATGATGTCATTGAAAGAGTAAAGTGATTGAAATGGAAATGGGCAGGCCACATAGCAAGAAGCCCTGATAGATGGACCAAATTAATTTTGGAATGGATTATACTCAAGACCAAAGACAAGATGGGTAGGTGAAATCACCAAAGGCAAAGAACAGAAGTTGTTGGAGGCTTGCTGAGGAGGCCTTCATCCTGCAGTGGATTGAGACTGACTGACGGTGATACATACCTCCCAAGTGTCCCTCTTTAGGAGGCACAGTCCCTCTTTTTGAACCAAATCCCTCTGTCCCTCTTTCCCACCCTGGTGTCCCTCTTTTTAGGAGATCAGACAGTGTGGTGTGTATGTTAGTGTATTCAATTGCTCCACAGCAATAAAACTCATATATATGTTTTTATATACTTCAGTATATGTCTATTTAAATTAGTCTGTGTGATTAAAACACTTTGGTCCTGTTCTAAATCATTTATTCAGTTACACAAAGAGCTGTCAATAGGTCACAAAATAACCTAAAAATACTCAGTAATGCCCCGCCTACTAGCCACACCCCCTAAAACACAAGTGTCCCTCTTTGGCCATCTGAAATGTTGGGAGGTATGGTGATAGATAGATAGATGCATCTTTAATGCTTTAATGTTCAATTTATTTTCTTGTTTATCATTCATTCATTCATTCATGTTTTTTATTATGTATCTTTTTGATATATTTATGCCATTATGAGACACATATGCATTATTTATGCTATTATTGTTAATTGGGATGCTGGTGTTGCTGTTGTATCCCTTCTCCCCAGATGACAATGTATACAAACACTCATGGGTAGGTGGAGGTGTGGTCACCGTATCTTCATCCTATGAGGTCTTTTTTGCATGTCACGTCATTCGATGTGCAGGAGTTATGTGACACATTTGTGTTCCATTGGGTAGGTGAATGTGCATAGATGCGCGCTTTATGTCATCTGTGTCATTTATTTTCCATTAGGTAGGTTAAGTCGAGTAGATGCAACTAGATGTCATCTAGTTATGCTCCATTCATGCACATTATGGTTTTCTGCAAAGGCAATTGGAGAGTACATGTGTACGGTAATTATTTATTTGTGTTTATATTTATCAACTTGTGGAGAGCTAATATTCTTTTTGATATACTCCTGATGACGGGTCCTTTGAGTCACAATACACAAAATGTTTTGCAATTTTATCAGTAAGTTATATGATTTCATAAAGTTGGCCAGGTAACTTTTTGTTGTTTTTGCCAGGTCCCTGAGGGGGATGCTGGTTTCACAAAGCAGAGGCATCTTTTTTTTTTTTTCACCTTCTTGGGAGAAGGCTATCCTCTCTGTACTTTAGGCTTTCTGGGTACCTTCTTTGGACATCAGCAATTCCCTAAAGCGGAAACTGCAGTATCCTGGGTAATTTGTCGTTCAGCTATACAACTGGAGGATGGTTCTAGCTTTGATGACCCTATGTATAGGAAGGCAGAGGTTGCAATGAAGAAGGCCTTGAGACTTCCACTTTGGGTTTTAAACCAGGTATCAGAGCAGTTTCTGTGGCTGGCTACCTGAAAGTCCCTTAATCAGATCTTAAAAGTGGTCTTTCCTCTAAGATTTCCAGAGAATACAATACTAAACTTTCAGTGGTGAGCATTGCCGTGGATTTTCTATGTGATACCTCACTAAAGTCTGTTTGCATGAGTGAAAAAGATCTGCTTTGGCTGTGACTGCAAGGACAGCTATTTGGCTAAAGTCCTGGTGATGGATATGGCATTTTAGAAACATCTATGTACTATGCTTCTCCAAGGAGGGGCCTTGTTTGGTCAAATATTGGAGCAGCTTCTAGATAAAGTGGATTCCAAGAAGCGTCTCCCCTCCAAAAGTACAGTTCCATGCTTTCATAAACAAATTTCAAGGGATTTTCGTTTGCAGCAAAAAAGAATACATTTTTTTTCCATCCAGGGACAGATTGCACCTATATCAGAGTTCTCCTTTTAAATTTCATGGCAGAGGACTATCTCCTTCATCTTCATCAGCAGGTCCTTGCCCATACTTTTTCTGATGCCAGAATTTGCAGGGACCCCGCTCTTCTTGGAGGAAGCATGGCAAAACATAATCTCTGACTCATGGGTACTTCATCTGGTACAGGAAGGTTTTTGTATAGTTTCCTTCCCATCCTCCTCATCGTTATGTTCAAAGTTCCCTACCAATCTGTCAGAGCCAAAGAGGCACCTTTATTCATGCTCTAGAACATATTGTCAGTTCACAGAGTCTCAAGAGAAGAGATGAACCTCTTCTCCTCTCTTTTTTTTTTTATTTATTTTTTTTTACACCAAAGTCCCCAGCAGGGTACCGTCTGATCATAGACCTCAGCTTGGTTAACATATATATATCAGACACAAAAATTCACCATGGAATACCTAGTACCAGGGGATTTTATGGCCACAATAGACTTCATGGATGCATACCTTCATGTTTCTATCCATCCAGAAGCTCATTACCTGAGTGTTGTGCAGTACACCTCGGGTTAGAACCACACTGTGAGTCCCCGTTGTTGCCTTTAACTGTCTATTTGCGAATCAAGCAATATAATGGAGATGTTGTCTGAGTGAGGGCAGTCTAAATATCCCCACATGTGCTTTTAGCATGCCTGACTTTGTGTGAGCCAAATGGAGGCTGAACAAGTGAGCACTGTTGTCTACATCCAATTAAGTATATCAGGGCTGTCCAAGTTCAGTTCTCAAGGGCCGCCAACAATACTTTGTTTAAGGGTTTACCTCATTAAGCAGAGGTGAGTTAATCAGTGGTTCATTCATTTTGACTGACTCACCTGTGCCTAAGCAGAGAAATACTTATATGGTACTGCTGGCGGCCTTTGAGGACTGAATGTGGACAGTATATTATTAACTTTACTAACACTGCTATCAAGTGTCTAAGGATTAATATATCAAATTGTTATTGACGATAACAGATTCATATATATTAAAGGGACTTACCAGATAATAACCCTTTTGGTGAAATAGCAAGTGGTCTATGTGGTTTATGCTATATTGTGGTATGTAATGGATCATGCTATGTATCTTCCTCTGTATTTTACTTACATAAGTCTTCTGAGTGTTTCATTCTCTTGGATACCCTCTTTGGTCAATTAGTCCTTTGGAAATCTATTGGTCACATTCTGAATCCTTTGAACTGTAAGTGCACACACTGATTTACTATTTTCTCATTATATTAATATGTATACTGTTTATATAGTGAACCTTTTTTCATAGAGCACTTTTTATATTTAAATGGTCACCTTTTTATAAATGATTAGAGGTTTTATTTACTGTATATAAACCACTTTATTATTCTTATTTATTAAATGAGTGCCAACCTGTGTAAATTTTCACATTGAATCATAATGCTTTTGAGACCTCTCTCGTATACAATTGATTAAAAGGCTTGTTAAAATCATTTGTGATCATTAAACTATGACATGCCATGTCATCCATCTTCAAAGGATGTATTTCTGTGACAGACCATGGCATTAAGGGGTCAAATGGCAAGCACATGGGCTTGAGACTCAACTTTAAAAAGGGGGGCAAATTAGGGACAATAAAATCCAGAGGCAGTGAGCCAGAACCATGGACTGTCCCTGGAAATCAGGGATAGTTGGCGGGTGTGCATTCTCTTTCTTTAGGTGTGTTTTTTTGAGGGAGGTATGTACTAAACAAAGGGCCCTATTCATCAAATTAAAAAGGTGCCATTGTGGATCAAACCATATGCACCATAAGAGGGGAACTGAAAATTCCCATAGATTTAAATTATGTTTGAAACCTCTTGAATTCTGCATAGGTCTCAGACATTCAAGGTTTTAAAAGTCCAAATTAAATCAATGAGAATTTTCAATTTTAATTAATATATATGTATATGACAAGCCAGTGGCATGTGAATCTCCGACGTCATGTATAAAGCAGTTGGTTAATCTACCAAAGCATGAAATGAGAGACCTTGTGGTAATGGGTATGGGGTGGGGGAAAGACAGAACAGTCTTGTAAAAGAAAAACACTGGCATGACACTCTTCCACCATCAAGATTCAGAGGCCTCCTCTTTCCCAGTTAGCTAAGCCTCCACTCCTTTGAAGATGGGAAAAACCTGATTTTAAAGACTAAAAGGCCTGTGATTAACTACTTGCCTCTGTGAATCCACAGTAGCCATCACCAGTGCACAGGCACATCTCCTAAATTCTCTTTGAGTAGATTATTTCCTTGGAGGCCACATGAAAAAATTCACAGGTTTGAACCCAACCTTCATCATAACTAAGGCAGGCTATTTTGTTCTTTTTATTTATTCAATTATTTCCCTATTTCATTATTACTTCACAAACAATTTATGAATTTTTCTGGCCTGAAGTATAACACATGAGGAATGGCAATGCTCCTAAGTTGCTCCAGTTCATTAGCTCTCGGTATCCCCCAATACAGCACAGATCGGAGAGATGTTATGCGTTGCTCACCCCTCTACAAGTTGTGGCCTTAAATAATAGTGGCTAGTGAAGCACATAGATCCAGAGTCAAGGGATGCTTCTCAGTTGCTCATCTTATACCTTCTGCAGTATGCACTACAACACTTTGCTTTTCACCTCTACTTTTGTTCAGGACATTTCTGGATTGCAGTTGTCATGTACCAGATAACAGGTTTCTTAACGGGAACTTGTAAAGCCTAAACAGGAGTTGTAATATTCTGATGCAATCAATAAAAGTGTCAAGTGGTTCCCACTGTGAAAACTTAAAATGTAGCCCACCACCACCACAACTCCTTCTGTTAGGACTTGCCTACATTGGTGTGGTGGCAATCTTAGCATACTATTATCTGCCCAAAAGCCAAATATGGAGGCATGGAAAGTGAAGATGGATGTGCACTGATACTGAGTACTTTCACTTCTATTAAATCACACACTTGCAAAACAACAAATGCGTTGGTCTCATGGAGGCCAATGTACTATGCAGAACTAGGCTGATGTACTATGCAGAACCAGGCTGATGTATTATGCAGAACTGAGCTAATGCTTGGTCACACCATCTGGATGTGGACTAAATACATTTCCCATGATTTAAATGGATCTTTTACCGCTTTGAATGCAAACAAGGCCTCCAATGCATTGCATCCCAATGTGTTTGAGACCTCGCTAACATACAAGAAGTTAAAAGACTTGTTAGAATCATTTGTGATCATTAAACAGTGATATGTCAGGACCATCCTCAAAGGACGGATTTCTGTGACAATCCTGGCATGTCACCCAATATTAAGGGGCTAATACATATGTTCTAATGTATTTTCCGCGTAGAGATCTGTTGATGCTTATGGGCAGTTGGGTTGACATGGATTTATTTTTTCTGTAGGAAGTTGGATGTATTAGATTGTCCCACAGCCATTAACATTAACCTTAACCTTGCACAAGTGCATCATATTTGTCAGTTTAATTTATATGTAAGCTAACCAAATGGAACCATTATGTGCTTCTCTCAGTTCACTGGATGTAATACAACTTGACAAGAGGACATTAGTAAGCACCTGTTCAGTGCGTTTAAATTTACATAAAATCATTGCACTACCATGGAGTTGACAGATCATTCCTTTAAAAGAGGATGCATACAAAAAAATGCCTGCATTGATACATGGGAACCATTACAACGTAATAATGAATTACTGTAGCCCTACAACAGGCATTTTTCAGATGTAGTAACTCAAACTTATATTAGTTCAATGTATAAAACATTAAACTGATTACATTTGTATCATATTTTAGTAAAGGCAACATGCAGGTAACATTTTTTTCCCCACTTTTGGTAAACCTTTTTTTTTTTTTTTTTGCATTTTTAAAGCTTTATTTAGATAAATAAAAAAACATATTAATAAGATAAGTGATGATACAATACAAAACATCAGAAGCCATAAACATATCACAACATGTCAATGCTATAAGATGTAACAACACTGAGGAACATTAACCCTTTGAGCACTAGAGGGATGTCCGGTGCAATGCACTGTTTTTGATACCCCCCTGACACCACTAACATGATGCAGATATGCCACCTATGTTTGAGAAGTATTCCATAACTAGGATTGCTTTTGCTGTTTGTCCCTTTAAAATTGAAAATATGAAAAATGCATGCTGCAAGGCTGCAGTGATTACTGCTGAGCTACACTGATTCACATGCAGCTACTTAGCATGTAATTTACAGCTATGTTTAGTTTTACACAGACTAGCTTGTAATTATTATTAAATACAGTCATAGTCCAAGATTTGTCTATCCCAGCAATAGAAAGAGTGAAAGAAAAATACTGCTTTTAATTTATACATCTATTCAAGTTAACTGAAAGACACACATACATCAAAAACAGGCTGCACAGCAAGTGAATGTACACCAACATTTTAGCAATATAGATCCTGAAAATTTTAAAAAGCTTTAGGTATATTAGGGTTGCCAGTTCATCCCGCTAAAAGAGGACACATATGAAACATGCTTGCTGCAGGGCTCCAGGGGTCATTTATTAGGATGCAATGGTTCCCATTTATCAATGCAACAGGCATTTTTCATATGTGTCCTCTTTTAAAGGGATGCTACTTTAAAGTACAGCAATACAAACCGGAATATGATCCAGTATGCTGACACTGATTACAGATTAAATAAATAGGCAAAGGTTGGAGCAATTCTAATGGAACACCAGCTGCACTCTATCGAACACATTAAGAATACCATTGATTTAAATTGGTCTGTATCCCTTTCAATACTGGCAACAATACTAACTGATACTTCTTGCTCTCTGCGTAAGAGCTTGAGTTTTACTACAGTTCCACATACAAAATGACAGCAACATTGCCATCATGTGACCACAATAGAAAATTGCAGCTGAATTAAAAATATTAAGGCTTTATGCACAAAAGCAAAGATGTCAGAGAACTCTATAACATTCTGTGGTGCAATTGGTTTGCCACTTAATTGCTCTTCTCTCCTCTTCTCTTTCTTTGGGTTTTCTTGGGTTTTGTGGTTCTGGTATCTTCTATGGCTTTTTCTCTCGTCTCCCGTTTCCCCTACACGTCATCACTGGGAGTATACAGGTGCATGGGCGGTGAGTTATTTTCTTGTGTATAAATAATGCTAAATCTTAATTGTATCTTACACTGGTTTGCTTGACAAAGGCGAGGACCGAAACACTGGTTTTTGTGTTATAAACCCGAGAGTGCACAGCTTATTGTGTAACTGAAGTGTGCAGCAAGGAATGAAGGGTTCTCCAGTCCCCCAATCAGACAAAAGCCCAAAGTGCAAACACAAAACAAGATTCAAACCTGCGTTCCTCCAGCCTAATTAAGAATAGTGTGCCCTGTACTGGACATATGTAATAATACTGTTGATAAATTTGAGGCTCTAGTGCCCACATTTTTGGCCAAAAAAGGGGGGTAAGCTTGCCAACCCTGCCAAGGTACCTCAAAGTGTAGCATGTACCTACTCTGAACACTTGAGATCCCTATCTACTGAGCCTTTAAGGGGTTAATTTAGGCTTCCATACACTCTGCCTATTTCCATCTGATTATTCCTCATGTGGCCTGCGGGAATGGTAACATGCTACCTGTAAAGGCTGAGACAGATTCAGCTCTTTGTATGGGCACTCACTCCATGAAGGCACACAGGCAAGTACTCCTCTGGCCCTTTTTGAAACATTGCCTGTTATCTGTTTTTAATTGCATACATGGGGACCCACACGCATTTTAGAAGATAAAATATTAAAGGGTCCCCCCCCTTCTCCAACGCATACTATAACATCTCCTCAGGGATCATTTTTTATTTTATTTTATTTTACTTTGTCTAGATAGGGATCTCAAGTGTTTGAATCTTGTTTTATATATATATATATATATATATATATATATATATATATATATGTACGTATACACTGTGTATATATAAATCATGAAAGACCTTTAAACGTACATTTGAGAACTGCTATTCTAAATCAGCATTTTTTTTTACCTGTGACGTGTGCGGCAGTTAATTACTGTAAATAGATGGCCAGAATGTCAGTGCATGTGAATTGAATCGAAGAAAGAAAAAAGAAAGAAAAGTTAGCCTAATATTTAATCCTTTGAGCAGGGGAGGGCTGGCAGCAAGTACAATTCTATTACTGCTCCAGCCCAATGTCCCAGCCCAACCCATTTTGTTAATATTATAGCTGGCAATAATTATGGATTAAGTCAAGTGATACCTCAGAGCTTATAACTGAAACGGTAGTACACAATTGATATCACAGAGCTTACAACTGAAATGGAGCAACACTAGTGATACCACAGAGCTTACAATTGAAATGGAGCAACACTAGTGATACCACAGAGCTTACAATTGAAATGGAGCTACAATACTCGTGTAGCTCCTAAAATTCTGTTTACTCTATTTACAGCAGCAAATAGGTAATTGAGTGAGGCAGTGGCCCAATGGCCCATATTCATGACCAGCCTGGGGGGCAATTGCCCCTTTGCCCCCCAGGCCAGCCCTCCCCTGCCTCTGAGTGCCAGAAAGGCATACCTCTCTGGCACTCTGATGTTAAATTAGAAATATATTTAGATATAAAAGAGCTACCAAATAATCTAATTTCCTTATGGGTTTTAGCTGTTGGTATTTCTGCTTTATACTGAGACATGGGATCATTCAGTGCAAGTAATCCAGGAAGCAGGAGTTCCCATGATGTCTGAAAGTGCTACCTGAATGTAATGTCATCTCCTGACAGTCATGCTATTATCTGCATGCTGAGATAAGCACTGGAGTGGAAGGAAATGTTCCATACAATGAATACAAGGTAACACTATGCTTTTTTTTTTTTTTTTTTAAAGAAAACTAGCATTTAGTAACAGTAATTGATGTGTGTATATATTTATATATATATATATATATATATATATATATATATATATATATATATATATATATATATTTTACACTAGTGTAAAAGCCCGTGTACACAGGCCAAGGTGTGTAAAACAGCAGAACTACACAACATTCTGTGTGCTTGGGCAGTGTCTACTGCACATGACTGCATTGGACAAACATCTGCATTCGGGCAGTCTCTACTGCGCATGACTGCATCGGCCTGCGTTCGGGTAGTCTCTACTACGCATTACTACGTCGGACAAACATACATCTGGCCTTTTATATTATAGGACGGCCAAAGTGCATAAAACTGCAGAACTACATCTCCCAGCATTCTGTGCGCTTGGGAATAATCTACTGCTCATGACTGCATTGGACAAACATCTACGTTTGGGCAGTCTCTACTATGCATGACTGCATCGGACAAACATACATCTGGCCTTATATATATATATATATATATATACATATATATATATATATATATATATATATATATATATATATATATATACATACATACATACATACATACATACATACACACACACACACACACATATAATTTTTAAGGCACATCAATGCTAACCTTTCACACATTAAATAGTAGTTACAGTGGGTCTTGTATATCAAGAAATTATGGTGCATCTGTGGAGCAAACAAATGGCACAATGGGAACAAAGAAAAGTTCTATAGCTTTCTATTGATATAAATGAAAGGGGAAATAAGATTACTATAAATAAAAGCCAGTGCAAAGTACTCTCTGGCTGCTCGATTCTATTAGGATTGGTAGAAAAACAAAACTGACATTGGTAGTTTTAAGTTACTGTTTGGTTCAATTACCTGCACTGTGACAAACTACTGACAGTTAAAAAAACACAACGGGAGCACAATTTTTGACCATTGAAAACAATGAAACAGCACATCCATTTACTATTCAATTACACGTAGTGGCTAGTAACACAAGTTTAGGGACTCCTTTTTTATGGGTTATAGCGGCTATCAAATGTAGACATTGAATCCCTAACACATGTTAAAAGCCCCCAATATATAATTGAAAGTGTAAAAATAGTATAAACACATGAGCCACTAGGCATCCCTAGACTAGTTACCCGTGAATTCATTGACATGAGTCCCTAAGCCCCATATCAATTAATCCAATTTACCAAAATCATAAGTGAAACCAAACAATAAATAACCATTTGAGTGTCAGAGGGGTATGCAAAGCATTGCATACCCATCTGGTACTCAAAAGGATTAATCCCCCCTAAAACTAACATTATCATATGGCCCATTTCCCACTCCCCACAGTTGCAACACCTACCTTGATGTCAGAGAACCAGAGGTGTCTTCTTCACCCTGGTTTTCCTTTGTCTTCTTCTTTACTTCTTCACAAATGGTTCGCTGGAGCAATGATGAAACACGCAATTATTGAATAGTTGGAGGGATGATGAAATACTCATTCATGACCCCTCCAGCTAGAAGCTGATTGCCTGGATGGTGTGGTTACTGCAGGGCACAGTAACCCCACATCCTAATAATTGGAAGTGTGGGAGGTAATTTGTACAAAAATGGCCATAAAAAGCCAGTCTCTGAGCAGGAACTGCTATGGAGGGTATTTTTTTTTATCTTTTTCTTATACTAATGGCGGTGACGGTAATGACCAAGGGGGATATTATTTCATTTATTTCTACTTTTATTTATTAGACTCAGGGCTGGATTTACATCTCAGGAGCCTGTAGGCACAGAAATCTGAAGCGCCCACCCCTTGAAACCCAAATTCCTCTATCAGTTCATCTTCACTCACCTGGGCTGGCTACTGGTGCATGCACTCGCCGCTATCTTTCCCAGGAATCCTCAAACGCTACTGAAGTCTGACATTTTCCTGTCTGCCACGCACCACGTGAAAGAAGCAGTCACGCAGACAGGGGAGGGCTGGCAAATTTTGGCCTAGGGGGCAAGAACAATCAAGCGTCCCATTTTTACTATTGCTTCAACCCACTGTCCCACCCCACCCTCTTTTGTTAGTTTTATTATTGGGATTATGTGCAGGAATCAATTTATTTCCAGATCTTTCCTGTACAGTTTGCCAAAGTTAGGATCTGTAGTATGTTCTGCTATGCTGGAGCATTTATCAAGAAACATTAGGCAGGCGTTAGTACTGTATAAGGGCAACACTGCCTATTGCCAAATATACTACGAATTAAAACATTTAAAGAGTGCACTCTTGCAAAGTCTTATTTTATGTGGCACTATGATGTCATCAAATAGCATAGACTTGTTATTAGCACTTTTACTTCAAAGGTATGATATAATCTGGTATTTACCATAAAATTTTAGCCAGAGCTGGTGCTATTGCTGCATTCATAGTGCTAATTGTAGACAATTAAGGTCTTATGGATAAAAACAAACTGAAGTAATTCTAAGAAAAATCATTTGTAACAGGGAGGGCCAAAGAAAACTTCTGACTAATTTAAATGGGACTTTCAACCCCTTGAAAGATGAAGGTCTCCAATGCATTGCAAATCAATGTGTTAGAGACCTGTCTAGCATTCAAGGGGTTAAAATCCCCACATAACTCAATGGAAAGTTTAGAAATGTCTGTTTCTCCCCATGGGGCAGTTTGTTTGCCCCATAATTGCTGCATTTTTTGTTTATATATAAGGTTTCATATGAAAACAGTGAATGAATTTGCCTGCTGTATCTGGTTGTAGCTCACTGAAGAACAGGCTGTTGGCACTGGCTTGTGTGTGTTAACCCTTTGAGTGCCAGAGTGGTACGGAACGCATTGCTTTGCAATGCGTTCCGTACCACTCTGGCACTCAAAGGGTTAAAACACCCGCAGAAAGAGCTTCAACCACTAACCTTGTCATCAACAACACTGCTGCAGCTCCAGCTGTGGGACGGAGACCCAGCTACACTGTCACTGCTGGGCTGGCCAGCAAAAACTGTCACTGCTGGTCTGGCCCAGTGCTGCAGTTCCTGCTGGGCCGGTGATGTAGCCGCGCTCCTCCCACTACTTGTATTTTCAAGCGGGACGGAGACCCAGCTATGCTATCACTGCTGTAGAGTCTCTGACACTGCTGGGCCGGCCGGCACATTAGCACAACCTGTCACTCACAGTTGGGCTGGCCCAGCACACCTTCGGCTGTCAGAGCAGCAGGCACGAGGAAGCAGCCAACTGCTCTCTAGTTGCTGGTCTGGAAGCCATCCCCCCGCTGGCAGCAAATGGTAGTAAAATTGGTGTGGCTAATTTAAAAAAAAAAAAAAAAAAAAATATCCCAATGACAGGCGCCCCTCTGTGTGGTGCGCCTGTAGGCAGATGCCTACTCTGCCTTATTATAAATCCGGCCCTGATTAGACTTGAAGAAGAAAAAAGACATACAGAAGACTTACAGAAGAAGAAAGAAGACTGAAAGAGGAATTAAAGAAGAAGACAAAGAAAGGGTGGAGAAGACACTGCAGGACCTCTGAATTCAATGTGTTTATTAAAGTTAAAGCTGTGAGGAATGGGCCATGGTATAGTGTTAGGGCTAGGCTTTTATTTAACTGCATTGTTAATGTTAGGTATAGTGGAGGGCCAGGGGATACTTTTAGGGTTAATGTTTAGGGTTGAGGGTATCTGTGTTACTAACTCAAGATCCGTGTTTGATATTATGTGTAACATCCAGCATTGACTAGTTTCCTTTGAAGTTCTTACTACTTACTCTATTTAGTATGAGTTGTGGGAACAATAAGCTGCAACGACGTTAAGCTACAACATGAATTTTAGCTACCAACCCTCTTTGTGGTGTATGTTGGTCAAACAATTTAGGGCTCTATCCAGATTTTGGAAACGGGTGTTTTTTCTGCAGATGGCATTTTTTCCAGCACAGTTTTCAAATGTCTGTGCTGTGAAAAAATACTGGCAAAAAAGAGCTGTGTGTTAAACTTAAGAGGTGTTTTCATTCATTGAAAATTATGAAAACACCATAAATAGCAATTCAAATGTCTGAGTTAGCCAAGAACAGACGATAAGGTACTCAAGTTAAAAAAAATAGGTGCTAACTTTCCTGTGATAACTTGAGTCCCTTTCCGCCTGTTTAAACAGCCGACACAGACACTCGAAGTTAAAAAAAACCTAAGTCCTCAGTGGATGTATTCATATGGGGCTCTAAGCCCAATAGCAATACATCCAAAGTATAAAAAATGTGTCAGACGTTATTAGAATTAACCCTATGATTGCCAGTAGGATATAATTACCCTGCCGGCATTCATAGGGTTAACCCGACTAAGTTAAAATACATCACATTGCAAGTAACACTTACCATTACTCCTGATGTCCAGCGGAGTCCTCAGCTTCCTGGTCATCTTCTTTCCTACCTTCTGTCCTTCTGTCTTCTTTTGTATCTTCTCTCTTCTATCTGCTTGCTGTAAAATAAAAACAAAAGTTTAAGTTAAAAGCATACAATGTTTAACCCCTTGAGTGCCAGAGGGGTACACGACACATTGCAACGCAATGCGTTGCATACCTCTCTGGGGCCCAAAAGGTTAAAGTATTTAGTAGTGTGCCACGTCTTAAAATACAAATGCCCCCATAGTAATAAAAATGAGCGGCCTCACACAGAGGCGGAGACAGCAACAATTGTATACTAAGTCTTATTTTTATTTTCTTTTACTTATGGCAATACCATTGGATTGAAATATATTGAAAAGATTTCTTATCACTTGCTTTTGTTTGTAATACCATCATTTTATCTATCCATCCATAAAGGTTTGAGAGATCGGAATGGACTAAATTATATTATTTTTTTTAATAGCTACAATATTCAGTTTACTTAAATTGATCCTTTACTATCCCTTTAACAAATGATTTGTTTTGATGTCATGGCCACTTTTGATGTCATTCTCTGCCTTCAAAAAGGAAAGATGAGCACTTCTACGACTTGATCCAATTGCCCCCGGTAAAAAAAAAAAAAAAAGAACAGCCGATGGTAGTTTTTCAAGCACAGTAAGCCATCCAATCACCTGTGCTGAGAAAAATTACATGTTGGGTGCCAACATTTGCACCCATTTGAAGCAATGAAAAATATTGTGAACTAGTGATTCAATTCCAAGCATTGGGCAGTAACACACTTTAAGGGACTCCACTTTATTGCCAAAAATCTGCAACAACTTTTTTTGGCTCCGAGTCCCCTAACGCATGTTTCAAACTACCGACAGTGAAGTGGAAAAAAAACCTGAAAAAAATTCTAAGTGACCAGTGGATGTATTTATATGGGGCCCTAATACACCCAAAGTATCAATGCATCCAAAGTACTGAAAAATATGTGTAATGTATGAAAAATTAACCCTATGAGTGGGGTATGCAATGCATTGTATACCCCATTGCACTGACAGGGTTAATCCAACGAAAACTAATACCATCGCCTGACAATAAACAGTTACCTGTAAGTGCTGTCCAGCGGGTCCTTCAGCACCCTTGTCATCAAGGTGAAGTCTTCTATCTTGCGTCTTCTTCTTTTTATCTACTCATCTTCTTTCTTCTAATCTGCCAAAATAGAATGCCACAATAAAAAATAAGAAAATCCATGTTCACAGAGGAAATGCCTCCAAAGATTTGCCAGAACTGTATGCTAGAAGCTGATTGGCTGGGAGGTGCGTAACCCCACATCCCAGCCAGTGGAAGTCTGTGAAACATTTTGTACAGAGATTGGCCATATAAAAAACAATTTCTATTCAAATTTCACTCTGAATGGCTTGGGCAACGGCCCAGGGGCATGTAAGGGGGGATGTTTTTGCTCTTCTCTCCTGACACAGCATACAATTCTAGCATGTCTTTGGTGGCATTCTTTTGTGGACATGGATTTTCTTTTTATTTATTGTGGCATTCTATTTTGGCAGATTAGAAGAAAGAAGATAAGCAGATGAGAAGATAAGACAGGTAAGTGTTATAAGGATATGGGGTGTGGGTGTTAGGATAGAGTTAGGGCTATTATTGTTTCACTTTATTGTTAGGGGTAGTGTAGGGTTAGTGTTTGGGAGGGTGACTGTGTTTTAGCAGCATCCAAGGTTTAGAAGCGTCTTTGAAATCAATGGCCTTCTGATTAATTTTTATTTGTTCCCTATCATATAGTTGCTTTGATTTATAAATGTGTCAGGGTCACAGTTTTAGTCAGCCTAAGTGTTGTTACGGATAGATTTACTGTCTCTCAGGAGGTCTTAGGTCTCCATTCATTTGGCCACATTGGCCAAAAAAACAGCCAATGGTATTTTTTCCAAGCACGATAAGCCATTCAATTACCTGCGCTGTGAAAAAATACTGGTAGAAAAAAAATGCACATCGGGCTCTAAAGTTAGCGCCCATTGGAACCCATTAAAATGAGTTAAAATTTTCCATTCAATACCATGCATTAGGCAGTAAAATGCATTCAGGGACCCACTTTAATGGCTGAAAATCTGCACCCACTATTTTTGGACACAGAGTCCCCTAATGCATGTTTCAACCTGTCGACGTAGGAACTGAAGGGGAAAAAAAACCCTGCAAAAAGTTACCAGTGGATGTTTTGATATGGGTTCCTAAGCCCCATATCAGTACATCCAAAATACTGAAAAAATGTGTGAAATGATAGTAGAATTAACCCTATAAATTGATGTAGTAGTCCCTCTCCTGATGAATTGTCATCGGCAAAAATACTTATCACAACAGGACAAGGCTGCTGTGTCCACCATGCTGGGTAATAGTAGTAGGGGTTGGGATGGGATCTTCATCCCTGCCACAAACTGTGAAGTACCAGGCTCAGCAGTGGCATAGGTAGTATGGGTAAAGTGTGGTACTGTGTTAGCCAAAGAAAATGCATTAGAGAAAAATGATACCTTTATTGGCTAGCTGAACAGCTTTGGATACAAGATTTCAAGACTATTAGGTCTCTACTTCAGGCATAATAAGAATGAAAGCTGAAAGCACAATACTCATACATAAATTTAAAAGGATAGTAATGTAACTTTAAAAGTTGCTCGCCAAGTCTTCTGTATGTTAAAATTAACTGATTTTGCTATGTCTAATACCTTACTTGTTTGAAGTTCAAAAGTTATGAAGCGATAAAGATTGTCTGCCCGCCCCTTTTTGGCTGCCTCTAGTTGTGTGACTTGACGGCTGCAGCGAGGGACAAATTTCAGTCAGTAAGTATAAGGATTATCCTGCCCTCTGTTATCAAAGGGGCAAGATTTCCCTGCAGTCAGCTAGAGCTCTGATGCCAGGGAAAGGGGAGGGAGGGGGGAACTTTGACAGTGAATATCTCTCAAACCATAAAGGTTTGAGAGATGGGACTTTGGGCATTTAGTTTAAGTTTTTAATAGCTACAAACGAAGATTTTTTAAAATTATGCATTACTATCCCTTTAATTTGTTTGATAATGAACTAGAAGTGAAAGTAATGCCTTAATCTTTGCTGATGACACTAAGCTGTGTAAGGAAATACATACAGAGCTGTATGTTTTTTTCTCTGCAGAAGGATTTAGGTAATCTGAATGAATGAGCAGAAAAATGAAAGATGAGGTTTAATGTAGATAAACGTAAGATTATGCATTTGGGCTGTAGAAACAAACATGTTACATATACACTAAATGGGAAACTACTTAGGGGATGACCAGTGTATGACCCGGCCGGTACCTTGGCCACTCCGTTACCTGCTGATTTGGTTTCTGTTCCTGTTTCCCAGTGTATGACCCAGCTTGTTTCTATCTATTGCTTGTTGTTTTGGACTTCTCCCTTGGGATTTCCCTGTATCCAGCATCTTGCATCTCTTGGTCTTAGTGAGTACCTTTTTGTATCCTGTTGGAGTAGCTATTCTCCCTGGGGATAGTATTACTCTAGTTTGTCTCAGAGAGGATTATCAGGGGTCTACTTCAGCTCCTCTGGAGGGGGCCACATCATCTAGCTTCGTGGCTAGCACCTTTATTCGGCCAAGAAGCAGCACAGTCCCTTCTCTGGCAACCTCCGCTCCTGAGTTCTGACTCCAAGCCTGGCTCCCTAGCTTCTGGTTTTACTGTCCCTTGTTAGAGATGTCTAACCTTCTACTACACGCAGTGGGACCCTGTACTTCAGCCTCTACCTCTTATGTGTTGTTCATCACACATTTACAAATATATTTGAGGTCAGTACAAAGAACTTTCCAAGGAACTATTTCATTATAGAACTGAGCAAAGAACAAGAGGTCATCCTTTAAGACTAGAGGAAAGGTGCTTTTGACTAAAACAAAGGCAGGGTTTTTTACAGTAAGGGCAGTAAAGTTATGGCATTATTTGCCTTGGGATGCTGTGCTTACAGATACTGTAACTGCTTTCAAAAAGTAATGGATACCTTTGTAGCCCAGAACAATACTGAGAATTACGACAGTTGGCTTTAAGCAGATAGGATGTTGATCCACCAAAGTATCTGACTGTCTTATGGAGTCAGGAAGGATTTTTTTCTTACCCATTTGTGGCTTAACTGAAAATAGCTATATTTAATGTTTTTGCCTTCCTCTTGATCAAAACGATGTTTTGGCATGGGCTTAAATTGATGAATGCATGTATTTTTTCAGCCTCATCAACTATGTTACTGTGTATAAAAAGAAACAAAAGGGGGTTCCTTACAACTTCAAAACATATAAAACTCAAATGGCCTTTTCCTAATTAGACAGTGATTTAGGTGTGGCTGCCAACTTTGCATGTGAGGGCTACTTCTGTCCTCATGCAGCCCTTTTCATATGGGAGAAAGGAACCTTTGATCCAAATAATTCCATTAGGGCCTCAATACTCACTGCTACCCAATTCAGTCATATCACATGATGCTGGAAATACAGGAAAACAAAAAGCAGGCAGGTATATGTTTCCACTTAAACTCAAGTTCCTCTCCCAGAATCTCATAGAGCCAGCCCCTTGTGGCTGCCATCAGATGATAACAACTCACCAAATATACACCCAGTGCTCCTTGAAAGAGACTGGCAGCTGGCATATGAGAGAATAGGTCCTCTCTATACCACCATGCTGCTATGGTAGTCCAGCTAATAATTTTGGTAAAGCATACCTGCTTACTGTGTATAGCCTGTATTGCTATATATAAATATATATAATACAAAACCTCTTGATTTTTGATTTTGAAAAGGAAATAACTAAGACAAATATGATGAATTAAAAGTATGAGGCTTTCCCAGTACCTCCTCCAACATAAAGTTTTATATATTAACATTTTTTTGCATGTGCTTCAATACTAAATACTCTGTATGCTGCCTGTGTTCTTTGAATCAAAATACACAATTACTCTTGAAAGTGTAATTCAGTATATCCATACACAAAATAAGCAGTTATGAGAAATTATAATCAACATCAATTAACAATATAAATATAATTAAAACATGAAAGGTTAAAATTAATGTTGTAGAAGTGGATGGTGGAGGTGAAAATATGATTATGAATAGAAAGAATGTTAGACAAATTATAACTAGTGTAAAAGCCCGTATACACGGGCCAAGATCCGGGTAATGTTAATCCTTTGAGTGCCAGAGGGGTACGCAACATATTGCTTTGCAATGCGTTGCGTACCCCTCTGGCACCCAAAGGGTTAAGAGGTCGCTGCCTCACAGCTCTACACGATGCAGTCTTGTGTCGCCTCACTCACGCGATACAATCATGCGCAGTAGAGACTGGCTGAACGCGGGCAGTATCTACTGTGCATGACTGCATCGTGACAAACATCCTAGCGAATTACTATATAGGATATCATATATGATTTCAGTATAACCTTGGATTTATTGTTTGTCAACCATTCATCAATGTTAATAGCACTGCTGTCAATTGTCTTATATGATGGTGGAGACTGTGAGGATTGTTTCTTCTCCTCAGTGCTGATGTTACTGCATGTACCATATGCTTCTCTGTCTTGTCTGCTTTATTCCACTTCTGCTGCATGACATTTGTGTATGGTATTAGAGGGGTTCAGTTTTACAAATGTAAGTCTATAAACCCTGGTGATGGATAGACATATCCTGCAGTCATTAATAATATAACCAAGTGCACTGAAATTGTACTCTGACTACACAGTTGCTGGTGGACAGCTAAGGGTTTCCACAGCAGCAGGGCCGGCGCTGCTATTAAGGCAGAACAGGCAGCTGCCTTAGGGCGCCGCAATGGAGGGGCGCCGAAAAGAGGGAAGTTGTTTTTTTTTTTTTTATATATATATATATCTGCCTGGGTCCCTCTGCGGTGTGTTACAAAGACGCCGCGAGGGAGCGCTTGGTAGTGTAAATCAGCGCTCCCTCGCAGCGTCTATGTTACACACCGCAGAGAGACCCAGGCTCTGTAGTAATACAGAGCGCTGGGAGATGACATCATCTCCCAGCGCTCTGCATTACTGAGAAAAGCGCGCGGGAGCCTCAGCTCTGTGCCGAAGGAGGCACAGAGCTCTAAGCTGGTGCACGCCGCTAGACCACCAGGGACTCAAGGTAGGGGGATGAAGGGGCATTATGGAAGGGTCAATGTGGAGGGGGCATTGTGGAGATGAAGGGGGCATTGTGGAGATGAAGGGGGCATTGTGGAGATGGAGGGGCAATGTGGAGGGGGCATTGTGGAGATAAAGGAAGCATTGTGGAGATGAAGGGGCGATGTGGAGTTAAGGGGGCATTGTGGAAGGGTCAATGTGGAGATGAAGGGGCATTGTGGAGGGGGCATTGTGGAGATGAAGGGGCAATGTGGAGGGGGCATTGTGGAGATGAAGAGGGCATTGTGGAGATGAAGGGGCGATGTGGAGTTAAGGGGGCATTGTGGAAGGGTCCAGGGCCGGCGCTGCCATTAAGGCAGAACAGGCAGCTGCCTTAGGGCGCCGCAATGGAGGGGCGCCAAAAAGAGGGAAGTTTTTTTTTTTTTTTAAATATATATATCTGCCTGGGTCTCTCTGCAGTGTGTTACAAAGACGCCGCGAGGGAGCGCTTGGTAGTGTAAATCAGCGCTCCCTCGCAGCGTCTATGTTACACACCGCAGAGAGACCCAGGCTCTGTAGTAATACAGAGCGCTGGGAGATGACATCATCTCCCAGCACTCTGCATTACTGAGAGCAGCGCGCGGGAGCCTCAGCTCTGTGCCGAAGGAGGCACAGAGCTCTAAGCTGGTGCACGCCGCTAGACCACCAGGGACTCAAGGTAGGGGGATGAAGGGGCATTATGGAAGGGTCAATGTGGAGGGGGCATTGTGGAGATGAAGGGGGCATTGTGGAGATGGAGGGGCAATGTGGAGGGGGCATTGTGGAGATAAAGGAAGCATTGTGGAGATGAAGAGGCGATGTGGAGTTAAGGGGGCATTGTGGAAGGGTCAATGTGGAGATGAAGGGGCATTGTGGAGGGGGCATTGTGGAGATGAAGGGGCAATGTGGAGGGGGCATTGTGGAGATGAAGGGGCAATGTGGAGGGGGCATTGTGGAGATGAAGAGGGCATTGTGGAGATGAAGGGGCGATGTGGAGTTAAGGGGGCATTGTGGAAGGGTCCAGGGCTGGCGCTGCCATTAAGGCAGAACAGGCAGCTGCCTTAGGGCGCCGCAATGGAGGGGCGCCAAAAAGAGGGAAGTTTTTTTTTTTTTTTTTAAATATATATATCTGCCTGGGTCTCTCTGCAGTGTGTTACAAAGACGCCGCGAGGGAGCGCTTGGTAGTGTAAATCAGCGCTCCCTCGCAGCGTCTATGTTACACACCGCAGAGAGACCCAGGCTCTGTAGTAATACAGAGCGCTGGGAGATGACATCATCTCCCAGCGCTCTGCATTACTGAGAACAGCGCGCGGGAGCCTCAGCTCTGTGCCGAAGGAGGCACAGAGCTCTAAGCTGGTGCACGCCGCTAGACCACCAGGGACTCAAGGTAGGGGGATGAAGGGGCATTATGGAAGGGTCAATGTGGAGGGGGCATTGTGGAGATGAAGGGGGCATTGTGGAGATGAAGGGGGCATTGTGGAGATGGAGGGGCAATGTGGAGGGGGCATTGTGGAGATAAAGGAAGCATTGTGGAGATGAAGGGGCGATGTGGAGTTAAGGGGGCATTGTGGAAGGGTCAATGTGGAGATGAAGGGGCATTGTGGAGGGGGCATTGTGGAGATGAAGGGGCAATGTGGAGGGGGCATTGTGGAGATGAAGAGGGCATTGTGGAGATGAAGGGGCGATGTGGAGTTAAGGGGGCATTGTGGAAGGGTCCAGGGCCGGCGCTGCCATTAAGGCAGAACAGGCAGCTGCCTTAGGGCGCCGCAATGGAGGGGCGCCAAAAAGAGGGAAGTTTTTTTTTTTTTTTAAATATATATATCTGCCTGGGTCTCTCTGCAGTGTGTTACAAAGACGCCGCGAGGGAGCGCTTGGTAGTGTAAATCAGCGCTCCCTCGCAGCGTCTATGTTACACACCGCAGAGAGACCCAGGCTCTGTAGTAATACAGAGCGCTGGGAGATGACATCATCTCCCAGCACTCTGCATTACTGAGAGCAGCGCGCGGGAGCCTCAGCTCTGTGCCGAAGGAGGCACAGAGCTCTAAGCTGGTGCACGCCGCTAGACCACCAGGGACTCAAGGTAGGGGGATGAAGGGGCATTATGGAAGGGTCAATGTGGAGGGGGCATTGTGGAGATGAAGGGGGCATTGTGGAGATGGAGGGGCAATGTGGAGGGGGCATTGTGGAGATAAAGGAAGCATTGTGGAGATGAAGAGGCGATGTGGAGTTAAGGGGGCATTGTGGAAGGGTCAATGTGGAGATGAAGGGGCATTGTGGAGGGGGCATTGTGGAGATGAAGGGGCAATGTGGAGGGGGCATTGTGGAGATGAAGGGGCAATGTGGAGGGGGCATTGTGGAGATGAAGAGGGCATTGTGGAGATGAAGGGGGCATTGTGGAGTTGAAGGGGGCATTGTGGAAGGGGCATTGTGGAGATAATGGGGCAATGTGGAAGGGACACTGTGGAGATAAGGGGGCATTGTGGAAGGGGCAAAGCGGAGATAAGGGGGCATTGTGGAAGGGGCAATGCGGAGATAAGGGGGCATTGTGAAGATAATGGGGCAATGTGGAAGGGGCATTGTGGAGATGAAGGGGCAATGCGGAGATAAAGGGGCATTGTGGAAGGGGCAATGTGGAGATAAGGGGGTATTGTGGAAGGGGCAATGTGAAGATGAAGGGGCATTGTGGAGATGAAGGGAGCATTGTGGAAGGGGCAATTTGGAGGTGGGGAGAGTGTGGAGGTGAATATGTGGGCGGGGCAGGGGATTGTGGCAAGGTCGGGGGGGGGGGGTCAGGGGATTGTGTCCGGGTCGGGGGGGGCATCAAAATGCACCTTCGCCTGTGTATGAAAAAATTCCTTGCACCGGCCCTGGAAGGGTCAATGTGGAGATGAAGGGGCATTGTGGAGGGGGCATTGTGGAGATGAAGGGGCAATGTGGAGGGGGCATTGTGGAGATGAAGAGGGCATTGTGGAGATGAAGGGGGCATTGTGGAGTTGAAGGGGGCATTGTGGAAGGGGCATTGTAGAGATAATGGGGCAATGTGGAAGGGACACTGCGGAGATAAGGGGGCATTGTGGAAGGGGCAATGCGGAGATAAGGGGGCATTGTGGAAGGGGCAATGCAGAGATGAGGGGGCATTGTGGAGATAATGGGGCAATGTGGAAGGGGCATTGTGGAGATGAAGGGGCAATGCGGAGATAAGGGGGCATTGTGGAAGGGGTAATGTGGAGATAAGGGGGTATTGTGGAAGGGGCAATGTGAAGATAAGGGGGCATTGTGGAGATAATGGGGCAATGTGGAAGGGGCATTGTGGAGATGAAGGGGCAATGCGGAGATAAGGGGGCATTGTGGAAGGGGCAATGCGGAGATAAGGGGGCATTGTGGAAGGGGCATTGTGGAGATGAAGGGAGCATTGTGGAAGGGGCAATTTGGAGGTGGGGAGAGTGTGGAGGTGAATATGTGGGCGGGGCAGGGGATTGTGGCAAGGTCGGGGGGGGACGCATCAAAATGCACCTTCGCCTGTGTATAAAAAAATCCTTGCACCAGCCCTGCACAGCAGCACACACATGGGTCATTGTTTCAGTTGAGAACTTAGTTATCCTGCAAGTATGCTGCAACTATCTACCATGAAGTGGGGACAATTCTTTGAGACTGACCTTTTTCATTGTATCATTATCAATCCATATTCTAGGAACAAGTCCCATAGCAATGTGCTAATGCCACCAACACCACCACAAATGTTTGATCAGTGGTTCTCAACCTATTTTTGATCAAGGCAAACCTATATTTCTGAAGTTTCAAGGCACAGCAACATCTTATTGTTTTTTTTTCTGTCAAGCATATAATGAAAGGTACAAATACATACATTTTGCAGAACAATTAACATAAATATACATTTGAAACTCACCATTCACATTTTAGTCCAAGGGTGAGATGTTCAAAAAGTCATCATAATGAAAAAATTGTCAGATTATGAGTTGGTGGTAAAAGGAGGACAATATTTTCAGAAGTAAATCTGTCACGTTTGAAAATGTGTCTAAAGAACTAAAAATGACAGAAAATATTGACGAACATTGCCTTTAAAAAATTCTGATGTTAAAAATGTCTTTGATTTTGTCTTTGAAATAAAAATTTTCAAAGAAAAAGACATTTTTTGTTTTTGAAATTACAATTTACTTCTCACTAACAGTACTTTAATTTGTCTTATCCAAGTTTAGACCATTTTTATTTTGTCGGGAAAAAAATGACGTTAATCAGACAAAAAATGACGTTCAAATTAATATTTTTTTCTGAAAATACCTTACATTATGACAAAAGATTAAACCATGCCCACTTTTAATACGGCTTTTCCCTTTGATGTAGATGGTGGAATTGGATGCAAAAAATGACGGAAACATGCCTGAAAATTTTCGGACCATGGCATAAGAACTTTTTTATTCTGATTACAGAAAATTTCAGTTACCACCACTTTCTGAACATCTCGCCCCAAGTCTTTATAGAAAAGAAGGGGTACATTAAGCATGTGTCTGTGGTGCACCACAGTGCTACACACCCTGGCTGAGAACCATTGCGTTAGATTGTCTCCCCTGTGTTACGGTTCAGTACACTCAGAAACGGAAGGTATTGGTAAAACACAATTTTATTTGCACACAATGAATAACAGTAACCCTCGAGGGTCCAGCATACAGAAAAACGGTAAACTGACACAGGACAGGTTACAATGTGATGAATAACCCACACGGGTCCAGTATGTAAAATAAATATACAGTACAGACACAGGTCAGGTAAATCACAATTGATAAAGTGTAAATATGACCAAGAGAAATTAATTAGGCCAATGACTGAGTTGGCCCTGATGTTGGGAGGCCCAATGTAACTCTCTCCACAGAGAGTCACAACAGTGACTGACAAGTATGCAACAGGTTAAGCCAGAGTAGATCTGGCTAAGGCAACATAGGAGGAAGGCTGCCAGAGTGAACGCCCACCGGAGACTACAAACAAACGTGAGTCAAGGTTTAGTGCAGTAGTATAACATACGCCCAACTGAGACTTCAGACTCAAATATGAATGCCCAGCACCGCCTCTGAAGGGGTTAACGAACGCTCCGGTCTGCAGATAGGAAGTAACCTGAGGCGCCCAACTGAACCCAACCTCAGGAATGGCAGAAACAGGCCAAGCGAACGTGGTGCAAATCGGAATGTACCGGAGGGTAACACAGGGCACAATGTGTGAGCGGATCAAGGACTGGACTACTATGCGGAACCGAACCACCAGAACTCTGGCAAAACCACCGAGCGTAAGCAACAGCAACAGTGGAGTGGCTAGCGAGCAGAAACAGTCCAGGAGCAGGAACTTCAACCCAGCCGGGTCAGTACACGGAACAGGAACGTCAGCCAAGCCGATTCAGTACACGGAGCAGGATCGCCAATCACGCTGGGTCGGTACACAGAGAAGGATCACAATATAAGTCAACTCAGTACACGGAGCAGGAACGTCAGCCAGGCCAGGTCAATACAGGAAGCAGGAACGTCAGCCAATCCGACTCGGTACACAGAGCAGGAACGGTAAACAGGCAGAGTAGTCAAAACAGTCCGGGTCATACACTGGTATCAATGAAAGTAATCGGAACAGCGCTAGGCAACAGATACACCACGAAAGGGCAACCCATAAGTGCCAGCCCAAGGTATTTAAAGGCTGTCACTGGGAGGAGCTAGACAGCGAAGCCAATAACAAGGCATCAGGAAGAAAACATATCAAAATGTTGCTGATATCATGGGCACCGTGATACCCTGAGACTCATTAACTGCTTTCTGTGATTTTGAGGTGTTCTGCAAAATGTTGTGATGTTTTTGTTATTGCTAATGCAGTTAAAGGGACAGTAACACTTTATACATAAAACAAATTATGTTGAGTAAAAACAACTCCCACTGCTGAGAGGTGTTTTATTCAAATATTATTGTACCTCAAACTCGAACCTTATTTAGGTGCATTATCTCAAGGGCCAGAAATGTTACATTGGTGCCGTTGCTACACCATCCAATAGACACCTCTGGTCAGTTGATCATAAACCTCCATATGATGGTGTAGCCACAGTGCCACTGTACAATTCCAGGTCATTGAGATACTGCACCTAAATAAATCTAGTTTCAGCTATAATACATTTTGAATAAAGCACCTTTCAGCAGTGGGAGTACCCTTGTTTTACTCAGGAGAGTAAGCCCTACAATATATATATTTTTATTGTCAGAATAGTTAATCATATACAAAGTTAAAAAGAGCTAAGTATAGGAATTAATTATTTTTAAGTAGAAGTGTATCCCCTATAAAACACTTCTTTTTATATTTTGTTGTTCTTTTTTTTCTCTGGTTGGTTTCTGTTTGTTGTTCATTAGCTAAAACAAACGTGATGAGTTTAGCTGGCCTCAGGACTATAGAAAACACCAGGGGCTCTATTCTATTACCCGTGCTAAAACCGGCATTACAAGAATAACAAGCAACGTGTATTTGCAAACATGTGTTACACCATTATTCTATTGCAGAACCACGGTAAAACAAAACTGGAGTAGACAGCACATTTCTACTAACAAAACTAGCGCTGTCTGCTTTTATTCAACTAGCGCCTAAAAAAAAGTGCAAAATGTCAAAGACCAAGGAAATAGGCGTACATTTGACGACAGAAAGATCATGTTTTAAGTTAGATGTGTTCCCCACATAAATCTGACATAGAGTGCCCCCTTTTGACATATTAACCCCCCCCTTTGAAATTCAACTTATAGTGCTTTCTTTCACCATTTTAAAGGGGAACTTTCACCTCAGAAAAAAATTTTACCAGATGATTAAACAGTTAAGCAGTGTTAGGAAAGGTGCTTCTTATTTTTCATTTTTACATACTTTGTAAGATATTTGATGTCCAAGCTGTGTACTTCCGCATTCTGCGGCACTGGTATCTTTGGCACAGCTCTCAGGACAGTTTAATTCTCCTCCCGCCTCCCTTCCAGCTGCCGCAGGGAGCGTGTTCAAGCTTCACTTCGGTGTGCTGTGAACGGCTCGTAGCCTTACAGCAAGCTGCGATTAGCATTATACTGAGGTTGCAACCCCTTCCCCTTTAAAATGCGACTTATAATGCTTTCTTTCACCATTTTAATTCAACAAATATTGTTCACATTCAACATTTTAACCCTTCTCCTTTAAAATTCGACTTATGGTGCTCTTTCTTTCTCCATTTAAATTCAACATTGTTTATTCTCTAATTTTACTGCAAAATGCAGATTCTTTATGTGTCACAGTGATTCCTGTGTAACAAAGTATAGCTTGCAGTGCTAAGTGTGAAAGACCTCTCACTCATACTATTTGTTGGCTAAACCCATTTGATGTATTAATACTATAATAAGAAGTGATATTAACCCCTCCTTTACCTTTTTGAGGAAGGTTACTGAATAAGTGAGACCCAATTTACATATCAATAAGTGAAACTATTATAAAAAGAGTCATTTGTGCTGTATTGTGTCCTCTGGCATTGTGTACGATGCAGTGGACAGGACTGATTTTGTGTCTGGTCCAGTGTGTTGTGGACGGGCGGGAGGATTTAGTGCAGTAAATCTAATTAATTTTATCAGATTGTTATAGTGTACTAAATAATATATTCTCCCTTTTAACTAATGCCTTTTGGCTAATAAACTTTCTATTTTTTAAGACTTGGTGTGTCTGGACATTCATTAACAGCTATACAGATAGGGTGTATTAACGCTTTATTTTATATATAGCGCTAAGATATATACAGTTTTGTGTTTTGGTATTACTCTTTAATACTTCTTAGGTGAGAAAAGTGTCTTATCATTTAGCTGCTTTTCTATCACTAAATTTACACATTTAGTTTTAGTAGAGCTTACTTTAGTTATATATCACTTTTTTAAGATTTGTAGAATTGTCTTTTAAAGCTCTGCATGCCTAAAGTGGCATGCCAGTGGTATGAGCTACCTTGCATCCAGTCAGTAGTACATGATCCAGAGCCAGAAGCAACGTTGTTGGTAACATACTGCATGCTGCTGAAACAAAAATATAGATATTCATATTCTCTCTCTCTCCCCCTCCCTCCCTCATGCACAGACTGACAAGATGCAGTAAAATGACACCTCACTTTATACTTTAGGATAGCAGAAATATGTGGTGGAAGCTGTGTGTGTGATATATATCCATTATTATCATTGATTTCAATGCAATGTAGAGAATGGAAAGACAGCTATTTTCACAAGAATTTCCACATAAGGCAGGAAGTGAGGATTTTCACTTTTTGCTTTTGAGGCGAATTGTTTTACCATGCTCCAATATCAACTGGATATGTTTTCAATCCAAGCCAGCAGCAAGTATATTTTAACCAGTAGATGGCATCCAGCATTAACATATGAAAATAGTTTTCAAGTACGCTGTATTTTAAGAGATGAACAGTCAGTTGATTACACACTCCCAAAAGTCAGATACCTATAGAGAGTCACAGGCACAGTCACACAGAAACACAGGGTGACACTCTTAGTCACAGACAAACACACACACACTACTGAGCATGGACACCTTGAGCATGAGGAGAGTCAGGCAAGACTGCGAGAGGTGAAAGGGAGGGAAGGCGGGACCAAGCAGAAAAACAGAAAAATGTTGGATGGGAGCAAGGATGTGACAGGCAAAAGGATGTGAGCAACAACAGGGAGGGTGGATGTAAGCAGTGAAAAAGTGAATGTGAGGAGCACGAGATAGAGAGAGAGAGTGTGGGTGTGAGCTGTGAAGTGGAGAAAAGATTGGTGGGATGTGAGTAGCAAAAGGGAGAGAGGTTAGATGTGAGAGGTGAAACGTGAAAGTGAGGGAGAGTGGATGTGAGAGGTGAAATGGAGGGAAAGTGGATGTTAATGGTAAAAGGGTGAGGGGATGTGAATTCCAAATCGGAGGCAGCAAGTGAGCAGTGAAAGGGAGAGAGGGTGGATGTGAGCAGCGAAAGGGTGGGAGGGTGGATGTGAGAGGTGAAAAAGAGTGAGGGTGGGAGGGAGAGAGCAAGAATATGAGAGTTGGAGGCGGGAGTTGGAGTAAAAGATTGGGCAGGGGAGATGTTTGTGCAGTAATTGGTTTGGAAAGAGAGTTGTGGAGAGATGGCATGGTGAAATGGCCAAAGGGTAGTGAGGGTGCCATGCTTGGGAAGTGAGGGTTACAGGGAGGGAGGACACCCTGCAAAGCCAAAAGGGACCTTGTGAGGTAGGGTCAGTGGGATGGTAAAAAGGGGGTGGTATGCATAAGCTGAAAAAGGATGGAACTTGCTGCTTCACCCACTGTGTTACTCCTATGAACATTGCTGGCCTCTAGAGATTTGTGCAGTGATTTTGACAGACCCTTTTCCCCCTAGCCACTCCTGTCAAAATCACAACCCCAGTAATGTCCATTCTGTGATTTTGGCAGGTATGGTCAGAGGGGTCTTGCCAAAATCCCCACTCCCTTGAAAGTCCTTGTAGAGATTTTGACAGGACTGGATGGTGGTGGCTTCACCCCCTGGCCACTCACGTCAAAATCACACCCATAGACTACCTATTGGAGAGGCAGAATGGAGGAGATTTATATATATATATATATATATATATATATATATATATATATAGAGAGAGAGAGAGAGAGAGAGAGAGAGAGAGAGAGAGAGAGAGAGAGAGAGAGAGAGAGAGATGTAACTATCCATTTTAATACATGACTCTTGCATTGATTCCTCTGCAGTCCTGCAAAATTAACTTTTCTTAAGCATTCTGAATTAAAGGGAAGGTCCGGGCACCTTAATTATATGAGACCTATACATTGAAACATCTCAAATCTCTCCAGCTTAAAAAAGTAATTCAATTGAAAAACAAACTAATCCAATGACTTCTCCTGATCCGGTACTTTTTTCCCTGGCTTGAGAAATCTATATGGCCTTTATTGAACAACGCAAAGTTAGCATGGACCTGTCACCCTAAACTATATTTAGTTACTATTAAAGTATTAAAAGCTGTTTATATATTGTGCTAGTTGTTTGGTAGTAATGTAAATAATTTTTGAGACATTAATCTTTATTTGTTGGTGGCACTTTGTGCTACATAGTCTCTGAGATGGGGCAGTATTACCACACACACAGTGCTATGAATTAATCTAGGAGGAAAATATAATTGTTGATACCTTTATTGGCTAACTAAGATGATTTAGAATGCAAGCTTTCAAGACCTCTCAGGTCTCTTCCTCAGACATGTTAGTTAGCCAATAAAGGTATCAGAAACTATATTTGCCTCCTGTATTTCTAAGGCTAACACAGTACCAACTCTCATCTGTTGTGAATTAATCTAGACAGAGCACACACAATGGGTCATTTCTAATCTTACAGACAGTCATAACGTTGGCCTCAAGTATAATTAATTAGTATATTACAAAGAGAATTTGAATCAAATGCTAAACTTTGTCACCAGAATATAAAGGTTAACTTACCAAAAAAAACTATTTGCTTTACAGAAAAATGTCTAGTATGTTTAATTATCTGTAAAACAAACTAAAGTTGGCAAGTCTACTTTTATACAGGAAACAAGTAGAGTACAAATGATACCTTTTATTGGCTAACTGAGTGGCTCTAGGATGCAAGTTTCAAGACAAATAGGTTGTTGTTATCTAGTTGTCTTGAAGCTTGCATCCTAGAACCACTCAGTTAACCAATAAATGTATCATTTTTACTCCGCATTTTCTGTGTTTCCTGAATTTTCTGTGTTTAACACGGTGCCATGCTTTAGCAACTTTATTAAAATAACACCTTGGATATTCGAGGTGTCTTCAATGCAGTTTTAATCCTCTGAGTGACAGAGGTGTCCAACACATTGCAGTACAATGAACTCTCCAGCATGAAAAAGATAAATAGCAAGAGCTAAAAAAACCCTAAAAGCCAAATTCTCTTGTAGAGCCAAAATATGGCTCTGGCATTTTTCTATCACACTTAGAAACAATATAAGGCATTGGAAGGTATAATAATGATGCTGGAAGAAACTTGTTTTAAAGTAAACGTGTTTTTTATGCTTTAGTTGTATACAGATCTTTACGCAATATAGTGTTCAATTCTTTAGCAATGAGTTTTATAATAATTACATAAACCACATTTCCTGTTGGTAAAAGATACACAGGTTTTTCTTGTTCTTCAGCTTCCAAGACGTTGAGTAGACCACACATTGTCAAAGAGAACCAATGCAAGTGATCTGTTAAACTGGTTTTATAAATATTAACAACTTATTAAAACAAGTTGTTTAAAAAGACTGTATGGGTGTCCTTTGCCTGCCGCTAATTTTTAAGACTTAAATAAATGTTGAAACGCAGTTGACTGTTAAAAATATGATGACCCAACAATTCTATTTAACCTTTTGAACAATTAGTATCTCTCTAGATCTGAGAATAAATAATACATGATAACTGCCCTAATAGGTAATTTCTCATTGAGGCTTTTTAAAAACTAATGTTTTATTATGAAACACTATGTATTACAGTAATATTTCTCAATTTAAGCCTTTTGGGCACACCAACATTTCGTCTTTTCATGCTATTACTGCGTAATCTCAGGTGAGAAATCAGAGGCTCAGTCATTGTGCTTAAAGAGACAGTCAACCTTCTTTTTGGTTTTACATAGTTTGCAATTGCATAATATGTAAATTCAAATTGTCTGTAATGTAACATGGACATATTTTTGTAGGGTTGAGAAAATCAATAGTTATTGATCACAGACTGGCCATTTTCTGTGAATTGCACAGTTTTCATTCTTTATTTATTTTTTTTTTTTTATCTTTTATGTTTTTTAACGGATTTTTTGGGGTTTTTGGAGTACATATCTATATTGTACTGGGAGATCATCTGTATAGACATCTTAGTATAGGATCAAATTTAGGTAGAGATTTTGTATTTTCCTGAGGGTATAAGGATCTCTTTTCATGATTGTTGTGTGATTGGATCCAGTGACACAAGTTTTGGTGATGTTGGATATGGTATGTTTCTAGGCCAGTGATATTATATTGTGTGGAGGCATTGTGATATACTGTATGTTCCGTGGTCAGTGGGTGTGCGGACCTAGATATAATAGTCACGCTTCGATTGTTGAAGGACTGGCAAGAAATTATAGTATATTTATACCCTTTTTGCCATATGTTTCACAGAAGCACACATAGAACCAATACAGATCTGTGCTAGGAATTGGTTCAATATCTTAGAGATTATACATTGGGTAATATACACAGTATCAGTTACGGGATAATTTGGTAGTTCAGAAGTTTATCCCACCATATAAATATATACATTTCTGGAACCAAATAAAGTACTTTTTATACATTGTACACTAAATGGTGGCATATATGGTGACAAATTGTTTGTTTAGAATTCCATATGAATCTACAAGTGGGGTCTAGATTCATTATTGAGAACTAGATCATTATTGTATTTTGTTTGCTTTGGAGTGGGAGAGTTAGAGTCTTGATTGGGCTGCACTTGACGATTCTCTTCTCTGCAATACTATAATAGTGCCACCTTAATATCTCTGTAATAAGAAAAGGTATTTGCCATGGGTGGCCAAAAACACATTTCTGGATTAACATAAGTACAGCTATATACTGTATATTGGTGTATTATAAGTTAGTACGGACAAGGGATTCTTATGGCTGCCCACCCCTGGCAAAATCTTTTTGTAAAAATAATTGTTAACATATAGTGCACAAATACACCCTATATTGTTGATTATATTAATACAGAACTGTGTTATTTATGATTGCCCACCCCTGCTGGCCAATACTTTTTTATTAACACATATCTACTAATATTAGTAGATTTGTTTTAAAAAAGTGTTTTTCAGCAGCAGTGGGCAATCATAAAAAAACACAGAGTTCGGTATTAATATATCCAATATATATGGTATGGTGTATTTGTGTACTTTATGTTAACAATTATGTTTATAAAAAAATTTTGTCAGGGGATGGGCAGCCATAAGTGTTCCATGTCTGAACGAACATATAATACACCAATATACAGTATATAGCTGTACTTATGTTAATACAGAAATGTGGTTTTATGATTGCCCACCCTTGGCAAATACTTTTTCTTATTAACCATATCTACCAACATATACACCAGATGTAAACACTCACTACATGTCTTAGTAGACAGATTTGTTTAAAACGAAGTATTGGCATGACCAGGGGTGGGCAATCATAAAAACAACATTTGTGTACTAACATATATATCAATATATATTGTAGTGTGGTGTATATCTTAGTGCAGAAATGAGATTCTTATGATTGCCCAGCCTGGCCAAGAGGTTTTATTTTTTTCTTTTTACCAACACAAAAGCTTTACTTGATATTTTAAAACATTAACCCTGACTTTGAACCAGTTTTGATAAAATTATCCTGTTAAGTGTAGGGGTTTCCTCCTTCTAAACATTTTTGTAATTTTGGGCATATTAACTTTTCTTCGGTCCCTAAGGCAGGCTAGGCAGCAACAACAGACACTTTCAGGGTCTAAGGAAGAGAAAATCACCAAAAGCAAGCAGGGGGACACTGCTGGAGTAACACTTCAGGTACACACCACAAATGTAAGTGCCTAGCTGGTTTGTGGTGTCTGCAGATTTTAAGCAGCCCGCGCTAGCAACATGGTGACATATCGCTCGGTTGATAGGCATTATATGAAGTCATCATGTCTGCAGGAGTCCAACCTATGACCTGTTATAAGTTAGCAGACACATCAGGCGAGATCCACCTCTAGAGACTGGTTTCACTAGTATGGGCAAATGAGGGCCTCCTTTCAATATAATTTATGTGCTATTGGGGGCTCCAAGTCTGATTGGGCCTCCAATGGAATATAATGGGGTCCAAACTTTCTGCCCCCCGAGACTGTCAGGCCCCCCCCATGCAATGGGGGCTACAGGGGCCTCCACTATGCCTCTGCAGGGTGAAATTTTTTTTTTTTAATATATTTTATTATCAGATTACTCCATACACATCTTAAATACATAAAAAAGGATACATGTAAAATCGTTCAAGTACAACAAAAGTATGTAGACATTTGTAACCAAGAAAAGAACATATGCATATCAGTAGGGCGTACAGAGTCAACCTGAGGTTTTTATTATTATTTCCACCTTCAATAACCCAAACTCCTAAAATCTAACCTAACTGAACTTTTACTATACCCCCCGACCCCAATTCCTCTCTCTCCCGAACCTGCAGCACCCCCCCCTCCGCCCACCAGCCAGCAATTTCACAGGATCCCGGTATGTACAGGATTCATACACAATGTTACGCATCAAGTATACGTCACAACCATCCACACAGCAAGCAGGTATGACCTCAGTCAACCATCTCCAGTAAGTTGCACATCATCAGGTGCCACAGTATTATCTGCTCTAGTTTTCCACCAGGTCTGCCATCTTCCCCAGATCTTGTCAGACTTAGTCGGAGTACCCCCGTGTAAGTAAACCAATTTAGAATGTGGAATACACTGTAAAACCAGGTTTATCCACGCTCTACAATTGGGAACTCTGTTTGACATCCAGTTTAAGGCCACCACCTTTCTTGCCATCACAAAGAGCTCACTCAGTAGAGATCTGTCAGTTGCATCCTCAATCTCATCGGGAAAAACAGACAATAAACAAATCTTTGGAGTCACAGGAACAGGTCTCCCCAACACCAGGGCCACAATACGCATTATTTCTGTCCAAAACCTCCTGACTCCAGGACACTCCCAGATCACATGCAAGTATGTGCCCTGAACATTATCACACCGAAGACAACAGTCGGTACCAGAATTCCCCATTTTACACAGTGTGACATGCGTATAATAAATTCTATGTAGGATATTCAACTGTATCATTTGATGTCTAGTCGACGTCACCACCAGTGCTGCCCTGCCTTAGCCAGATCCCATTCCCAATTGACCCACGTCCATTTCCCATTTGTTCCGTGAAGTAAACTCCTGATACCTTATGTGAGATTCTAGCCACTGGTAAATGAAAGAGAGAGGTCTCGGAGGCTCAAGGATCATCAATCTAGTAAGAAGCGGAAACGTAGAAATCATCGGGGCCTGATCACCCCACTGAGCTCTAAGAGCATGCCTAATACATAAATATGAGTAAAAACGATTATGTGGTATATGGTACTTGTCATGTAATTGTGCAAAGGATTTCAGCTGATTATCCTGGTATAATTGTCCAAGGGTATTAATCCCAAATCTAGCCCACAAGGGACCAAACTCGCTACCAAGTAAATGGTGTATCCCCACGTCGCCCCATTAGGGGGTATCCGGATCCATGGCTATATATCCCAGTAGCTTTTTTAACTCCACCCACGCCTCATGTAGGGTTGTTGCTAATGGAGTCTGAATTTTAAAAACTGCTGGGCCGCCATGTAAAAATTGGGGCAGCTTATAAGCAGGCTGTAATAATAATAATGCATCTATTTGAGTAGTCTGGTAACGAGGATGGGGAGAGACAAAATCTAGCACATATCGACATTGTGCTGCCAAGTAGTACCTATAGTAGTACCTATAGAAATCGGGCAAGGCAATTCCCCCCTCACGTTTTGGTCTCATGAGAGTAGTTAACCTGAGTCTAGCCCGACTTCCCCGCCATATGAAGTGCGAAATAATTTTGTCTATTTGTCGGAAATATTTTTTAGGAATAGGGACCGGCGTATTTTCAAAAACATACAAAAATGTAGGCAAAAAGATAATTTTAATAAGATTCGATCTACCAATAACATTTAAGGGCAGATGAAGCCATGCCATTGTTTTGTCACTAAAGTATTTAATAGTAGGTATTAAATTCATCTCCAAAAAGGAGTCCATCGTTACTGCCACCCTAATCCCCAAATATGTACACTCAGCCACATAAGAAAGCAGGATGTCCATTGGTTGAGATTCCCGTAGACCACTATCAATTGGAATCAAAGAGGACTTGGTCCAATTTATTTGAACTCCAGAATATGTACCAAAATCGTCATTCATCCCCTAGAAAGAGCAGGGTGTCATCAGCATACAGTTCGAGCTTTTCCTCTCTGCCCTCTACACTGACTCCTCGAATCAGCGGATTTGCACGAATTAGAACAGCCAGGGGCTCCAGGGCCAAGGAAAACAGGCCGGGTGAGCAGGATGACATGTTTAAAAGTACACTGTAGTTAAGGGTTTTCATCCATCAAGAAAGTAGGGTTAATTCATATATGATGGGTATATTACCTGTGGACATATGATTACTGGCATTTTTTTTACTCCCTCCCCCATTCTGGGAAACACTTTAAAGGGATAGTAATGTTTCACAAAAACAGCAGCTCCAATTAATCTTCATAGTATTTGAGCCATAGAGAGTGTTATTTCAATACTGTCAGAGTTGTAGTTCAAGAGTAATTGAATGATAAAGTATCCCCCTCCTGGCCCTTTTACCTAGTGTACCACTGCTCTCCTCAGATGTGGAATCTGGTTGCTTGACCAGACAGCTCACAGCAAGGGACAATCTTCTTACTGTGAGAACAGTGGAAACTCTGCCCCCTTTGACAGTTTTTTCAGCGTTTTCCCATATCTTAATTGAAGACTGTCCCTCTCTGCAATCTACCTGAACACCTCCCTGCTGCTCTGAGCTGAGCAGTGTTATATCAGAAAAAGGGGCGGGAAGGGGATACTTTATCATTCAATTACTCTTGAACTACAACTCTGACAGAATTGAAATAACACTCTCCAAGGCCCAATACTATGTTGATTAATTAGAATTGCTTTTATTATGAAACATTACTATCCCTTTAAGATAACCAAGAGACTACCATGTGAATCAGATTGGGTAATATACATTATCAGGTGTCCATGTAGACTGATAAGTTGGGAACCTGTAACTACCATAAAGGAACATATGGCCAACCATAGCAGTAGGGTTTAGAATGCATTGGCTAAACATGGAGTCCCTGAGCTGAAATACATGCCCACTGAAAAGATACAACATAGGCAAAGTTAAGGTGTTAGGGCTACATGGATCCTGCAAAGGAAGGTATACTGGGTATATACTTTGCAGACTAATCCATATAGAACTGAATAAGATAATCTCCTATATCATACATTTTTTGCCTATTTTGAAGCAATATATAATTACTGTATTCATTACAAATGCATTACACACAACAAATGAATACAAATTGGGAGAAAACCCTGCTTGTGAGGTTTTACAATCTATAGATGATGCATAATATATTGTGTGTTTTTCCTGAACTACTACTACTGAATGGGTACATGAAGCTGTGACCATTTATTCCAAATCTCTCATAGTACATATTACCATGCTGGATAACTGCTGCTGGGGTCTGCACAGTACACCCATGGGAGTGTTAGGTTAATCTGAAAAATATGGAATATTATATACTTTTGATACACTGGGGCAACTATCTGATGACATGAAGGTCCCTGGATTTGAAGTCTTTTTAACTGAATTTACACAGTAAATGAATTCATAAATGAATATATTTATATAGCGCAACAAGTGTACATAGGGCTATACAATTTAGGGGTTTGGGCTATACAGGGTGACAAGTGCGTAACAAAGTGAAACAATGGAGGTGGGGTACCCGCTCAAACTCTTGCAGTCTAAAGTTGTAAAGGGAGACATACAGAGAACATAAAGGTTAAGTGTGGAATACAGTGCTCGAATTCTGGTCAGGAACATAAGTAAATTATAATATCAATGTACAATGTGAGTGTCTTCTATCTTGTTGGAGCCTTGTTGAGGCAGTCTAATTGTAAGCAAGTCTTGAAGACAGCAAGACAACAGTTGCGCAGGTTGGGAGGAAGAGCATTTCACAGATAAGGAGCATTTGGGGAAAAGGCTTTTATACGAGCGCTGTAAACACAAATGAAGCTAATAATGTTGTTGGCTGACTGTAAGTGTTAGGGTGAGGTATAGTGGAATATCAGAGTGGAACTGTAGGAAGGGGCAGAGGAGAGAAGGGTCTTTAATGAGAGAAGTGGTATATCTGGAGTCTGATAGGCAGCCACTGGAGTGATTGGAGGAGGACGAAGACAAACTTAGGTGACAGTAAGGTAACTTATGTTGCAGCATTCTGTATGGACTGAAGTGCATGGAGTTGAGAGGCAGACAGACCAGAGAAAAGAAAGTTACAGTAGTCCATGAAGGATTGAATGAATGCTTCTGTAAAACTTTAGCTGTGGAGGAACAAAGGAATGGGGCAGATGTTTGCTATGTTGCACAAGAGAAAGTAGAATGCATTAACATGACGAGAAAATTGCTGGATATGGATTTATGGAATGCTGGGCTCAGCAAATCAATCAGTTACACACCTCTTGGGTTCTTAAGGTGTCCAATTACATTTGGAGAAGCAATCCACAAAGAAAATATTCATGGTGGCCATAAGCATTTTCTGTATCAATTAAGATAAAGTGGGGTTTCATTATTTGGAGGTATTGCTGTTCCTTTAAGGTGTAGCATCACTAATCCAAAAACATGCCCTAATGCACAATAAACAAATGTTTTACATTACTACGATACAGTGCTATTTTTTTTTTTCTGTCACTGAAACCTAAAGCTTATTTTCTCAAATTATTTCTTTTACAGAAATATAGTTAAAACAATATAAAGATGTTAATTCTCTGTAACATAAACAACTTGTCTTAAGGTGACGAGCCAATTTTAAAAGCTCCATTTTAATCAATGTGAATATAAATGTTCTACTTAAAGGGATAGTAATATTTCACAAAAACAGCAGCTCCAATTAATCTTCATAGTATTTGAGCCATAGAGAGTATTATTTCAATACTGTCAGAGTTGTAGTTGAAGAGTAATTGAATGATAAAGTTTCCCCCTCCACCCCTTTTACCTATTTCAAGCCACATCCCCTCAGATGTGGAATCTGGTCCTGGGACCAGACAGGTCACAGCAAGGGACATTCTTCTTACTGTGAGGTTTTTCCTTATGCTAATTGAAGATTGTCCCTCTCTTCAAGCCATCTGGACAGTCTTGCTGCTCTGAGGTGAGCAGAGTTACATCAGTAAAAGGGGCGGGAGGGGGGGATACTTTATCATTCAATTACTCGTGAACTACAACTCTGACAGTACTGAAATACCACTCTGCATGGCCCAAATACCATGAAGATTAATTGGAGCTGCTTTTATTGTGAAACACTACTATCCCTTTAAGCTTGCTGAATAAGGCCCTATGTAACTTTTTAACCCTTTGAGTACCAGAGAGGTATCCAACGTATTGCAACGCAATGCGTTGGATACCTCTCTGTCACTCAAAGAGTTAATATGTAAACCAAATCCTGTCATACTTAATCAAACAAAGTTCAGCTTTAACATCAATAAAATCTTTTATTTACAGTGTTAACATTTATAAAACGTCACAGTATTCTATTTTAAAATCTTTGTTACAAGTGATTTGACAACATGACAATGAACTAAGAAAGTAGTTTAACCCTCTGAGTGCCAGAGGGGTGTCCAACGCATTGCAGAGCAACGTGCTGGATGCCCCTTGGGCACACATAGGGTTAACCCTCTTGAATTCCAGGGGATTGTGCAGTGTTTTACTCTGGAATGTGTTGCATACTCCACTGGCACTCAAAGGGTTTAAATCATGGAATAAGGTTAAAATTTGCTGAACAAGAGCAGTAAGGCTCATCTGACCACAAGTACAACGAGGAAGTGGAGCTATTCTATAGTAAACCAAGAGTGAGGACAATTAAAGGGATAGTAATACTTAAAATGTAAAAAACATATATTGTAGGGTTTATTCACCCTGATTAAAACAAGGGTACTCCCACTGCAGAGAGGTTTTTTATTCAAAAGTTATTGCAGCTTAAACTTGCATTTTTAGGTGCAGTATCACAATGGCCTGAAATTGTGCAGTGGCACTGTTGTTACACCATCCAATGGACAGCTCTGGTCAACTGACCATAAATCTCCATAGGATGTTGTAATAATAGTGCCACTGTACATTTTCAGGCCACTGTGATACTGTACCTAAAAAATGCAAGTTTGAGCTGAAATAACTTTTGAATACTCTCAGTAGTGGGACTACCCTTGTTTTACTCAGGGGGATAAACCTTACAACCTTACATTTTAAGTATTACTATCCCTTTAAAAACACAAACAGCTCATATAGCTTGCCATAGTACTGAAGTCTGTGGCTCTCAAACTTCATAATTTTCTAGTTATGCTGTGATCATACGATTCATTTTACCCCTCCCATCCCTTTTCTCATTGTCATCATGATCTCAGATCTGAAAGAAAATCATTATGAGGGACAATCTTCAGTCATTGTCCAGGAGGGCAGGGTTTTCCCTATACTAACAGAGGTAGAGCTGGCCCTTTTATTGCCAAGTGAGTTACTTCTTGAGCCGCCCACAGAACCTTTAGACTATTCATGCAAAACATACACATTTTCTATCTATACAGATGTACACTATTGTAAACAAATCGTATGCCCTTAGTAGCCTGGGATTCTCTGAACCTATCATATAATGTAAAAATGAGCAGATACAGGAAGATCATCGCTAAAAAAATGTCTACCTCTCCCAGCATAGAGGCTGATGTACTAAGCAACTAAAGCAAACAAAGTCCCTGTTGATTTAATTGGGGATCTTAAAGGGATAGTAACACATCGATATAATTCCATTTAATAATGTATCTAGTAAAAAAATGAATTAGTTTCACTGTGTCCGATCTCTCAAACCTTTATGGTTTGAGAGATATCAGCTTACAAAGTGTCCCTGTCCCTCCTCTTGCACTGTCGTCAGCTTTCTATCTTACAGACGGAGATCCTGGTCCGCAGACCATCTTGCAACTCTTCAGCAGAGCTGAAATTGCACTCTTTAAAAAGAAATACTTAATTTGAATGGTCTACAACATCTGCTTGCAAACCGGGCACATGTTATACACCGTTCAAATTAAGTGTTTCTTTCTAAGAGCGCGATTTCGGCTCTGCTGAAGAGACGCAGTACGATCTGCAGCCTGGGATCTCCATCTGTAAGATAGAAAGCTGACATCAGTGCAAGGGTAAGGAAAGGGGGAACTCTGTAAGCTGATATCTCTCAAACCATAAAGGTTTGAGAGATCAGACACAGCAAAACTAATTCATATTTTTACTAGATACATTATTAAATGGAATTATATTGATGAATTACTATCACTTTACCACCATGAATGTTTGAGAGGTCTCTAATGCACTGCAGTGTTGGAGACCTCTTAAAATTAAAAGCCCCAAATAAACCAGTTGGAATTGTTACATTTGTTCTCTGTGGTGCAGTTGGCTTGCTCCAGAATTGCTCCAATTCTTTTTAGCACATCAGCCTCTGTGTGTCTATTTGAAGGGATATCTCTTTCAGTGCCAGAAAGGTATCCGATGTACTGCAGTGCAATGCATCAGATATTGCTCTGGTGCTCCAAATGATAAGTCACATACAAAAAATATATATACAATGTTCTAGCTAAAATGTGCATTCCTCGTCATTGCCAATATATAAATGAAGATGTAGATTAAGTTGCCTAGCTTGTTTTAAAGCAGTTTTCCTATTTTTTAAAATCAAAATACACATTTTATTTGTAAACATACAACATTCCTTATAATGTATTTATCCAGTGATATTTTCTAGCATTCATTACTTCAGTATTAATTTTCCTGCGCTGCTATCAGCAGAGACTATGGAGAGGGGGAGAGGGTTATTAAATGCCTTGTATGCATTTGGTATCTACAACAGGTTTAAGGACCAGATGGTTGTGTGACGCAATGCTTTGAACACCCATCCGGTTCTTACGGCGTCATTATTTATTTTTTATCGGAAAGCTACCAGTTCCTATTAATAAACAGCCACTTACTTTAATCTGGGCAGAAAACAGCATGGATATTAATAAACAATTCTGTGTGGACTGCTCTCCAAAATGAACCTTTAATTAGCAGTGAATATTGTGCCCAAGGTGGCAGACATAATGCTTGTTTCAGGACTCCCAGACTCCTCCCACTGAACACTTCTTAGGAGTGAGGAATCCAATATTTCAGCAAGAAAGCATCATGTATGCATCACTGGTCCTCATATCCACTATTAATTGAAGGATCACGTTGGAGAACCGGTAAATACTGAACTGAATCTTAGTTTCCATGCTGATTTAAGGCAAGTAGAGTTTAAAAGTAGAAGACATTCATATTCCTTTAAGTAAAGGTTAAATGCGTAGTAAACCTTTATTATGGAACAAGAAAAGTATATTGTATGCCTTTTATTGCTTCCATTGCCAGGAGATGGTTCACACCCGGTGGGGCAGGGGGAAGATGGACTAAAGGGTGATAAAGAAGTGATAAAGTGGAGATAACGTCTCCAGTAATATCACTTCTCTAAATCCTATCTAATGCTATGGAGCCAGTGCACTAAGATTCCTCCAGCTTGAGAGATCTTAGTGCATAGGCTCCATGAAGCAACATAGAAATTGGAAAAGTGATATAATTTTATCACACCTTAGTGCATAACCCACCTGGGGGACGGTACTAAGGTGTGATAAAGAGGAGATGATTTCTTCAGTCCCATGTTATTCTATGGACCCAATGCACTAAGATATTTCTAACGTGAGAGATCTTAGTACACACGCTCCATAAAATAACATGGAACTTGGACAGTTTTAGAACACTGGAGAAGTGATCTCCACTTTATTACCTCAATGCATAACCCCTGGTGTTCAGACAGTTACTCTATGCATTCAATGGGATGGGTGAACCGATAGATTCTCTATACAATGCGGTAGTATCACAGTTCCATCACATAATGACAATTTGAAATGCAATATATTTTGAATTAATCATCTCCCCTCTGTTACTTAGCTTGAAAAGCCCTGCAATATATGTTTTTTTTATTCAACAAACTTTACTGATCTGTTAATTAAGGGATTAACAGATAACAGAGATGTCTCCAATGCATTGTGAAGAATTGTGCTGAGACCTTTAAAAATGTAAGGAGTTAAAAAGACAAAAAATGGTTATAATATGCCCTTTTTTTTTAAATACACATTTAATTTTTTTGTTGCCATTTAACGCCTTGGTGCAATCCATTGGAGACATCTCCAGAATTCAATAAGTTAAAATGCTTCAACATAAAAATTTGCAGTATTTTGAATAAACTGTTCCTTGGTTGATTATTTTTAACTAGTTTTCAAGGGATAGTAAAACTTATTACTAATCCCTATAGCAAAGTACTACTTAAAAAAAACGTATTGCCCCCAGTGTCATCTCTCAAACCTTTCTGGTTTGAGAGATGAACGCTTCTAAAGTTGCCCTCCCCCTTAGTCAGCATTCTAGCTAACTGAAATGAAGAGAGTTGTATGACTTTCAGGTGGCTCTCCAGCACAGCCGGATCACGTTACTAAAAAAGAAAACTTTCATTGAAATGGTCTTTTACGTGTGCTTGGTTTGCAGGCACACGTAGAAGACCGTTTTAGTGAAAGTTTTTTTTTTTAGTTAACGTGATCGCGGATCTGCTGCAGAGCCGCCTGATGATCTCTGACCGGATTTCCCTGAGTCAGCTAGAATGCTGACTACAGGGAAGGGGGAGGGCATCTTTAGAAGTGTTCATCTCTCAAACTATAAAGGTTTCAGAGATGACACTGGGGGCAATACGTTTTTTTTAAGTAGTACTTTGCTATAAGGATTAGTAATACTTAAGTATTACTATCCCTTTAAAACCCATGTACATGGGCCAACGCTGGCGGCGCTGCAGTCATGCGCAGTACAGACTGCCCGTGCCGCGGCTGATATGGAGCGGGGAGCTCTAAATTCACACCATAGTCCTCTCTGCGCACCTTTCTGCGTGTGCAGCAGTCTCTACTGTGCATGACGGCTTCTGTCAAACATCCTTAGTGAATTATAATATAGGATTACAATTGTTTATTATATTACAATTTAACTAGCATAGAAATAGCCTTTGCTTTGGATGCACGATGCAATGTTTTCCTTCTGAACCTTGAAAATGATATACTACAAGCAGTGAGATTTCATATGATTGCATGTGTTTAATCTGGGGAATGTAATATTTATGTTTGTGGAAAACACACACTGATGTGTAACATCTGTGTGATGAGAATGAAAATGTATTCTATATCCCTAACGGCACTGTTGTTCTTGATGTTCAATAAAGCTAATTTTTTCCAACACACAGTTCATTTAAAGTTCAATAGCCATTTAAAAGTCGCATTTAAATGCTTTGAACCATTTAGCTCACTAATGTGCTTGCAAACTAATTCATACCAAGGTATGGTCAAATTATTTGTGAATTCTGTAGTCCAAATTCACATGCTTGTACTTCTAAAAACAAAAGCATTAGGTATCTTCTCACGCATCTATTAAGGACATAAAGAAAGTGTTGCCCCTCAATTAAGGAATCTTGTACAGATGCTCTTTCTTAAGCCTCATTCTTTCAAAGCCTCATTCTAAAGTTGATATACAAGCTGAGAGGTCCTCATTCTTCCATGACTTGTTGAGGTCATTCAATGTAACAATTTCCTGTGCTGCAATGTTTATTGGGCTCAGAAAAACTTTCCCTTGTGAATTCCAGAGATAAAAGTGAATGAATTAACAAGCAGGGAGTGGCGAGATGCCCTTAGTCTATCAATGGAGAGCACCAAGGAGACAATGAGCTTTGTTAGCAGACTGACCTGCTAGTGATGGTTTACACATTCTAATTGGCAAGGCTGTCTAAGCCCATGTCCCTTTTACTTTCCCATACACAGTGCTACTACTGAAGTGCAAATATTGCAGTCAAGAAATGGCTGGAAACACAACCCTGGAGTCTACACATTTGTTTCAAGTGCAAGTAAACGTCCCATTCTTTCCATGTTCTTTTCTATGGTAGCACGACAAGTTATTTCTTTGGCACATTCCATAGGAAACCATCCTCTCTCTCCATCGCGAAGTCTTTCACCTTCATACCATCCTTAAAGAAAAAAAAAAAAATATATATATAGTTTATTATCTTGTCAATCGCAAGAGTAAAAGGTCACTGCAAAAGAACATTGTATTGATTTTTTTAGCTATCTACTGTTTATGTTTTAATGGAGCCATTTATAATGTAGCACTGTGTGTATGCAGTGCTAATCTCTTACTTTTTATTTATGCCCTGATCTTGCAGTATAGGAGAATTGTGGCCTATGGGCCTTATTCATAAAATGAAAGAGGTACACTTCTAGAGAAAAGCAATTGCACCATAGGGGTGATTTAAATGGGGATTTTATGAGTTGGATACCCGCTCTTGCACTCAAAGCGTTAACTCCTTGAATGCTAGAGAGGCCACCAAGCCTGGCTTTGTGATGTGTTGGAGACCACTTTAAATGAATGAGAACTTTTATTAACCCCATCTGGGGCAGGGCAGTTTTGCTCCAGAATTGCTCACCTTTCCTTCTGTGGATAACATCCTATTGGTGTTGGCGTTATGCAGAAAAAGACATGAACAATTGTGAAGCATACCAGCTACTCTATAGGAAACAAGCATTCCCAAATTTCCAATTAATTTAAATTGGGCAATTAACACATAACAGTAGTGCATTCTGCTTGACTTTGATTTAAATATAAGATGCTGATTAGGCCTGTATTCCATTGTAGCTGATAACTTTATTAAATGTTTTATCTACTATATCTATAAAGCCACTTGAAAACACTTTTCAATTGCAATGTAATATAGGCATTAAAAAGAAGAAACTGAGCAATTCTGGAATAAACCATGTGCACCATCGGGAAGAAATAAAAACTCTGAATGTGCTTGAGACCTCACTATCATTCAAGAGTTTACAATCCTATTTAAATCAAAGAGAACATGGGGAGTTTTTATATTTGTGCACTTTTGCGCCGGTTTTTCAATTAATTCAGCATCTGTGACTTAAAGCAACACAAACAACCTCAATTAATAAACCGGCCATTATCTTAATCTGGACACAAAATGCTAACGGCCTTATGAATCAGAAGACTCAGTAGGTGTGGTTTGGGTCCTTGAGTCCTACAACAAACAATCATGTCTGCCTCGATGGAAATGATATTCAGTGCTAATTAACCCTTTGAGTGCCAGAGACATACTCAACCCATTGCGGAGCAATGCATTGTGTACCCCGCTGGCACTGAAAGGGTTAAAGATTAATATCCACAAACAGTCCATGGAAAATTTATTCATAATTTCCATTAGGGTTTCCTGCCCAAAATACAATACCTTTGGATTTATTTTTAGAAGTTGTCAGTTTTCCATAAGAGATTGAACACAATCCTTTGAAGAACCACAGGCCTTTAGGGACATGATACAGGGGACCTGTGAATGCTCATTCATTATGCTGAGGAGAGTTTTACACATGGGTCCTAATGTGATGTCCTAAATGTCTTTGTTAGGGTGGTCTGAAAAAATACCCATGGCATCTCTTCCTCATTAAAATATAAAATACCTGGCAATTAGTCAAGACAAACCACATCCTTCAAATTAGTCCAGGCATGTACTGGAAGCCCTAGAGTATAAATCATTCAAAGTGTTAGCTGTTACCATGTAATGAGAGAAGCCATTTAGACAGAAGAAGCAGACATGCCTTCAGAAATCCATCAGACAGCCTGGGGCCCAGTATAAGTAGGAAAAAGCAGAATCCGAATGACTCCAGCCTAGATTTGTAGGACCATTAGACTGGCTGTTCTACATAACTGAATTAGGCTCTGCACCCTTCTTTTGGTGGATACATTTAGAGTGGGATATCTACTTAAATGTTAAAGAAGGTTTCAGTGCATTGCTTAGCAATGCATTTGAGATGTCTTTAGCATACAAGAGGTTAGATGGTGCCATAAACCCTTATTAGGAAATATTTAAACTGTAGGACTTTTTCTGCTTAGTAAAAAGAGTGTTTCCATTATTGGGAGACGCTTCAGTCAATCATTATTATAGCTAACTAGCTTTTTTTTTTAGTTTAAGCTCAAGATTTTTTTGTCAGCCAGGTGCAGTTGTTGCTGTTAATGTTTGTGAAAAGCTGAGTGTCACAGACTCAAGCTTTCCATAGACGGATGTAGAAACAGCCACCTAGCAGAAAAATATCTTGACCTCAAGTGATAAGAATAAGACAATTCAAGTTCTCTAATGATTTTTGATAGAAAGATTTCCCAGCAATGTGAATAATCTTATTTTACTCGGCAAGGGAAACCCTAAAAGACATATACATTCATAGTGTTTACTGCCTTTCATAATGGCTAAATATGTAAATCACTCACCATCATTAACTTTCTGATAAACCAGAACGACATCAGCCACTTGTAGAGAGAGTTCATCTGGCTGCTTTGCTGTGTATGTTCTGATAATGTCCACCTGAGTTAATGCTAAAGAGAAAAAAAAAAAAAAAAAAAAAAGACATGCTCTGTGTCAAAAGACATACAGGAAATCTAATTAGAACATATAAGCTAAAAAGCGGAGTTAACAGGAAAAAGTGTTGACATTCACAAGTGTCAGGAAGAAATGTCATGAGCATTTCCCATACTGTGCAGCAGGTGGCAGTGTTACACAAGTAACATGTTCTACCTCCTACTTACTTGTTCTGTCTATGTCTTTTCTGTCTTTGCTCTGTCCCAATGCTGTGATCCACCGTGCTCGGTCACTCCTGCAAAACATGAGTTATAAATCTGCTCAAAGGCCACTCGCACAAAGTCTGCATTTTTAGATGTTCAATATCAACAGCCACACAATCTAACTTGAAGGTGTTAACAAAAACTTAGGAACATAAAAGTTGATGGTAGATAAGAACCATTTGCCCCATCTAGTCTGCCCATTCAGTGCAATAATGAACAGCGTAAGTACTGGCTGGATTCCATTGCAGGTGATAACTTTACCATTGATTTTATCTCCACATTCCCTCACAGACTTCAATAGGAATTTGTGAGATAACACCAGTGACAACATTATCACCTGCAATGGAATCTAGGCCATTATCAAACTAACTATACACAGTGGAATGGTATCTGTTTTTGTAGGAGTGGTTTTCTAGATGCATCTAGCATTCTTAACTCCTTGAAGACCAGAGGGGAGTGCCAAGCACACCCCCAGCAAAATTCCAAGGATTTTTTTAAAATGATGCACTAGTGTAGGTCAGAAAATATTTTAAAGGAGAACTAACACCTAATAATAACCCTCCCACATATCTTACCGTGGCTAGAAAATCCTAATGACCCCTATGAATTTTGCCCATGATCCTTTGTTCAATAGATAACATCACCAATGAGTCCTGGATGTCCTAATGGTTACATTTCTGGGGCCAACAGACTGCCTTTTTTTTAAAATCATAACTGAATTAGGTTCCGTATCCCACTTGGGAGGATAGATTTAGAGTAGGGTAATCTCTTGGATGTTAAAGGGATAGTAATGTCAGAAAAAAGTATTAACTATGTGGTATATACAATTAAAAGAGAGTACTTGAACTTATTCGTATCTCTCAGACCATTATGGTTTGAGAGATATATGAAAATAAAGTTCTCTGCTCCCTCCCCTTTCTGCTTGACGAGCTGTAAAGCTGTCAGAAGCAGATTCTGGTTCCTGGATCAGATGGTGGCTCTTCAGCAGCGCTGATATAACAATATCTAAAAATAAATACTTCATCTAAAAATAAATACTTCATCAGAACGCTCTACAACATGTGCCTGGTTTGCAAGCACACATTGTAGACCGTTCCGATGAACTATTTATCTTTAGATATCGTTATGTCAGCGCTGCTGAAGAGCCATGTCTGATCCAGGAACCAGAATCTGCTTCTGACAGCTTTACAGCTCATCAAGCAGAAAGGGGAGGGAGTGGAGAACTTTATTTTCCTATATCTCTCAAACCATAAGAGTTTGAGTGATACAAATAAGTGCAAGTACCCTCTTTTAATTGTATCTACCACATAGTTAACACTTTTTTCTGACATTACTATCCCTATAAAGACTTCCCCAATGCATTGCTTTTCAGTTGCTAGCAGGACCACAGGACCTCAAACTCTGCTCACTGAACAAGTTCCCCTTTAACCCTTTCAGTGTATTGCTTTGCAATGCATTTTGTATCCCTGTGCATACCTGGGAGCTTTTTCTTCTGGACTCCTCAGAGGGGGAGTCCTGTAGTCTTGTTGGGGGTGATAAATAACTCAATTCGTGTCAAAAGTAGGCGAGGTTTAATTAAGAATTGGGGTGGGGCTTCAGAAACAGCAAAAAAAATTAGATAAAATAGGCTGAGGACAGAGGAAAAGTGGGAGGGAAATGTGAGGAACAAACAGGCAAGAGCAGAAGTGGGAAGAGTTTCAATAGAAACTCCCCATATCCGGGGGAATCAGCCTCTGCCCCGGAGACCTGGTAATGCAGAGTAAAAACGGAGTCTCCAAGGCAAATCTGGAGAGTTCCCAGCTATCCCCCTCTGGCACTCAAAGTGTTAAAGGGATAGTAATACTTAATATGTAAAAAAATATATATATTGTAGTGTTTATCCTCCTGAGTAAAACGGGTACTGCAGAAAATAGGTGAGAAATACCATCCCTCTCTGAGTGTCGAAGAGGAGGCCCAGAAAGACCATCCTCTGGGACGGAACAAGGTCTGAGTTGTCCAAATTGATGATGCACCCGTGATGGGAAAGAGCATGAATGCAGTCCTGCACCTGCTGATGAAGGCGTTCCGGAGAAGAGGCCTTCAGAAGGAGGTCGTCCATGTATGGAGTCACCCTGATGCCATTCTGCTGTAGGACGGAGATCGATGCTCCCAGGACTCTGTTGAAGACTTGAGCGGCAGTGGTCAGGCCAAAGGGGAGGGCAGAAAACTGGAAATGCCCTCGGTCGCAGGCAGAGCAGAGATACTGCCGACTCTCTGGATGAATGGTGATGTGCAGATAGGCATTTTGAAGATCCAGAGAGACCAGAAATTCCCCAGGAGACATGGCCGCTATCACTGTGCTCAGAGACTCCTGGAGGTATTGGGACCGCACCACAAAGGAGTTGAGATCTTTCAGATGCAAAATGGGACGACAACCGCCGTCCTTCTTGGAAACCACAAAAGAGGTTGGAGTAGAATCCCAAGCCCCTCTCCTGAGGAGGAACGGGTTCCAGGACCACCTTGTCCAGAAGGGCCTGGATAGCTTCCTCGAAAAGGCGGTGCTTTTCTACTCCCAAAGGAGAACGAGAAGAGAAGGTCCTGGGAGGAGGAAGGGAGGTGAAGGGAATCCTGTACATCGTAGCCACCACCTGTAAAACCCATGGGTCTGCCACAGAGGCCTCACAAACTGAGAGGAAGTAGCGTAAGCGGCCACCTAACTATGGGTGGGGCCCCGAGTTCAGCGAGTCATGCAGAAGAAGGTTTGGAAGCCTTGGGCTTCACAGAGGACTTGGATCTCCATTGCTGCTTAGGCTTGGATGAGGAGTGCGGAGCCTGAGGGACCACCTGGGTCGCTTGGCGCGAGTCTGCTTGAAATGGACGAAAAAGCAGATTCCTTTTGACAGGTGCCTTCTTCCTCAGGACCACTGGCAGGTGAGTACTTTTCCCTCCAGTGGCCTGGCTGATGAGATCCTTGAGCTCAGGCCCAAACAGGGAGGAGCCCTGAAAAGGCAAAGACAGGAGAGCCTTCTTGGAGGCCGTGTCAGCAGACCAGATCTTGAGCCAAAGAGCACGTCTGGCTACCACAGACATGGTAGATGCCCTGGCTACCATACGCATAGCGTCAAACAGGGCAGCAGAGGCATAATGCTGAGCCTCAGCAATGTTAGTGAGAAGTCGCAACATGTCAGCAGTAGGGGCCCCCTAATGGACAGCTGAATTGAACTGTTCAGTCCAAACAGCCACAGCCCTATTCACCCAAGCTACAGCAAAGGCTGGATGGAGGGCAGAGCCAGCCTTTGCAAAAATAGCCTTGAGACAGGTCTCAAGCTTCTTATCAGTCCAGTCTTTGAGAGCAGAGGAATCAGCCACCGGCAAAGCAGTGGACTTGAAGCCTGGAAACTGGGGCATCCACTTTGGGGGGATGGACCCACTGTGTGAGGGCCGTTTTAGAGAATGGGTAAAGCTTACCAAACTTCCTAGACAAAGATGGTTTCCTGTCTGGAAATTTCCACTCTTCAGACACCAAAAGGTTACGTGTGGTGGTAGGTGGAAAACAAGTATGGGGCCTAACAGGCTCCTGAAACACATCAGAGGGGTCAGAAGACGTCTCCCGTACCAAGGGAATGTTCAGGGTGGTAAGCACAGCCCTGATCAGGCCTTCAGCCGAGGGAATGGGGTCAGCCTCAAAGGGGTCCGCAAAAAACTGAGATGAAGGAACAGCTGAACAGTCATCATCAGAGTCCACCAATAATACCTCCTCAGAGGAGTCAGACACATCAGGTACACCCCGCGGTTTAGGCAGGGAACATCTGATAGGGGCAGGGGCCTGCCACGAGTGGAAGCTCCCCCGTAAAGTGGATGGAAGGAGTTGTAAGGTGGACCAGAGGTCCCTTGTAATAGCCTTAAACTCTTGCATCCATACTGGATCTAGTGCATGGCTGGAGATTCCTGCAGGGGATTCAGGGGCAGCAGCGCATGCTGGGCAAACATGACTTGAGTATTCTCTAGGTAACCCTGAGTGACATGAGGAGCAATGAGCAATGGGGGACACAGACACCCCAGTATCCTTAGTCTTAGGTTTAGCCCTAAGGTCTAAAGGAGTAGACATTCTCACAGAGTCAAACGGTCAAAGTATCAAAACTCCCACAAAACAGTGTGTATGATAAATAAATGCACCCCAGAAATGCTAAATAAGACTTATCTGGTAGGCGAAGGGTAAAACTGTGGAGGAGAGAAGGAGAGTCAAAACCCTGAGTAGGATACTCAATCTGCGAATACACAAAATGGCTGCCGCAACAGGAGCCAATCAGAAACGAGCTCGCAAATCGAGCGCCCATGGGAAACTTAGTTTTGCTAACGGAGTACCCCAACAGTGCCCAAAGCCCCCCTAAAGACCCCAACATGCCCAAAACGTTGACCGGATGACAGAGCAAGGGCAAACAAAATGAGCCATCTCTGACCTCGCTACGTGGAGCGGTTGCAGAGATATGTCCCAAACTGTAAAGTCCCGTAGAAGTGAATGGAGCAGTGGTGTCTTAGCGGTAAACGCGTGCCTTAAAGGTGCGGAACATAAAGTTAACGAGGTGAATACCAAAAGTAAAACCACTCCGAAGCCCACTAGAATAAAACAGTGGACCCAATAAACACTGATCCCAGTAGGGAAAGTGCCCAAACCCCCCCCCCCCCCCAAAAAAAAAGGGTCTAACCAGCAGCAACAGAATTAAGTTACCACAGAAACTTGCTCCAAACACCTCACAGACATACAGATAAATCCAATGAGTGCATGAGTATGTAATAGGAACTCCAAATGAGACCACAGTGCAGAGGGGAAGCATGGGACATGTGGACCTCAGCACTCAAAGGGTGCTCACCTTTTTAGCAGGTCTTCTGTCTTCAGATTACCGTATATCAAGAAGAAGCCTCAGTGGGCAACTCCTGGGGAAAGAAATTGCAGCCAAGATTTTTCCCCCAGGGCTTAGGTCCACAAAAGCACCTGGTAAACTGAGCTATCCACATTTGGGTGATAGGAATTTTCAGTGATGGTAATCCGCCTAATGGTGATATTCCATATCTAACAGAAAAATAATAAAAAAAGCTAAAACTATAGCAGAACTGTTCTCTTGCCTTGGGTCTTGACCAAGGAACAAATCTTACTGGTTGGGGATTGGCTAGCTGCAAGGTAAGGAGAGGAGGTAGGTTCCACCCAGAAGTCACTTCTCAGAATTGCTCCTGCCTATTTAAAGGGGCTGATAGCCTAGCCAAAGTTACCAGTAACCTGTATTGGACGACAAGGAAAGGTACATTTTCATAGCTTGTAATATACTCCATCATGCAGAGCCACCCCTAAGCTTACTGGCATCCTGTGTAAAAACTGATTAGGCATCACCCAGTACTCAAAAACCCTCTAGCCCCTTATGAAAAAAATTGCTGCCTAATTGCAGGCAACATTGCTATATGGTAGACTAGCATAAAAATGCATCCCAAACTGGCAAGAAGACCCAGGGCTTTAAGTGTAATACCTGGGGCTTTAGCCACTCAGCCAGTGCCTAACAATGCCCCTGCATTTTAAAAGGGGGATATGGTAGAGAGCTATCCAAAAGAGTAATGGCTGTAGATGTCACAATCTGTGCTGCTGTTTTATGGTATCAGTGCCAGGGTTAAAGTGTGGCATCTCTTATATATTTATTGATTTTCAAAATGTAATAATAAAAGGAACACAACAAATGTTTTGAATACCCAATGCACTGGTTTTAAATCCATAAAAATAAATAAGGTGATCAGAATGGGCAGGGAAAATGGCAATAAGTAAAACACTATTAGTAGCAGCATTAAAGGGGAACATTCACATCAGATAAACTTGTTGCCATTTGCTTTAAAAAGTAAAACTAGATTGGCGTAGGGGATTTTTTTAAATCTTACTTAGTACTGCAGATATGCAGAGTTGACATCTGGCACTTCTGCAACGTGCGGCACACAGTATGGGCGGCACACTGCCTCAGGACTTCCCACCTCCCTCCCAGCTGCCCCAAGGAGCAACCTCAGTAGAATGGTGAACGGAGCTTGCTGTAACGACAGCCCACATTAATGACACCTCGAAGGGAAGCGCAAACACACTCCCTGGGACAGCTGGGAGATGGGAAGTGCCGAGGTGGGGTGCTGCACATACTGTGTGATGTACGTTGAGGAAGTGCCAGATATCAGCTCTGCATTTCTACAATACTAACATAGTAACATAGTAGATAAGGCTGAAAAAAGACATGCGTCCATCAAGTTCAGCCCATGCCAATAACACTCCTGTTGATCCAGAGGAAGGCAACAAAAAAGCCCTCTGGAGCAATTTCCAGTGTAGGTGTGTGTGTGTGTGTCAAATAGTTCCCCGGCTCAATATCCTATTTGCTTTGAAGCCATCTGTCATAACTGTCAATATTGTTCTGTGCTAGATAGGCATCCATTGCTTTTTTGAATGCAGTTACATTATCTGCAAGCACAACATCCCGAGGCAAAGAATTCCATAGCCTTACCGCCCTTACTGTAAAGAATCCCTGTCTGTGTTTTAGTCGAAAGCGCCTTTCCTCAAGTCTTAATGGATGACCTCTTGTTCTTAGCTCAGCTCTTTGCATAAATAATTCTTTGGATAGTTCTTTGTATTGACCTTGAATGTATTTGTAAATGGTAATCATATCACCCCTTAGACGTCTCTTTTCTAATGTAAACAAACCCAGTTTGGCTAGTCTCTCTTTCTAACTCAGATCCTCCAATCCCTTTATCAGTTTTGTTGCACGTCTCTGCACCTTTTCCAGTTCAGCAATGTCTTTTTTTAGAACAGGCGCCCAAAATTGTACTCCATATTCTAGATGAGGCCTAACCAAGGATTTATACAGAGGTAGGATAATATTAGCATCCCTAGATAAGTAAGATTTTAAAAAATCCCCTACGCCAATCTAGTTTTACTTATTAAAGCAAATGGCAACAAGTTTATCTGATGTGAATGTTCCCCTTTAATGCTGCTACTAATAGTGTTTTACTTATTGCCATTTTCCCTGCCCATTCTGATCACCTTATTTATTTTTATGGATTTAAAACCAGTGCATTGGGTATTCAAAACATTTGTTGTGTTCCTTTTATTATTACATTTTGAAAATCAATAAATATATAAGAGATGCCACACTTTAACCCTGGCACTGATACCATAAAACAGCAGCACAGATTGTGACATCTACAGCCATTACTCTTTTGGATAGCTCTCTACCATATCCCCCCTTTTAAAATGCAGGGGCATTGTTAGGCACTGGCTGAGTGGCTAAAGCCCCAGGTATTACACTTAAAGCCCTGGGTCTTCTTGCCAGTTTGGGATGCATTTTTGTGCTAGTCTACCGTATTGTCAACACCTCCTAATAATAACCCCCTCACTTAACTTATAATGGCCAGAAAATCCTAATGGCCCCTAAGAATTATCCCTTGGTTCAAAAAGATAACATCTTTAATCATTCCTGGATGCCATGTCCATAGAGAGGACCACACAACTGCAAACTGCACGTGGTAATCTTAAGGGTGTAAGTAGGCCCATACAATATGCCTGCTTCAGGTTAAACATTTTGCTGGCAACTGTCATGTCCACATCTATGGAGATGACATCCAAGACTGACTAAAGCTGGCAGCACAAAGACAAAATTCATAGGAGTCAATAGGTGTCTCTGGCCACAGTAAGTTAAGTGGAAGGCTATTATTAGAAGGCGTTAAGTCTCTTTTAACTGGTAGCCTCCTCTGAAACCAGGCATCTGATACTGTAAGTTGTTATACAGTGCTCTCAGTAGTGGAGCAACCATTAGAACACTTAGAGTTACTGACACAAAGTCATTCCCAGGGCATCATCTCTACAATCCCTGATCACTTTTAAGAGGCAGGAAATGTGATGACAAAAAGCAGAGTCACAGGCAACCAAGAGGTAAACACGTGGCACTGAGGAATCCCAATACCATTTAAAGGCATGTCTTACTAATACACTAGTGTTGTTACAGTTATCCACTAATGGGGTCGTTTCTATAGAAATTAATAGAATGTTTTGATACAAGAAATAAAAACACTATTTGATTTGAATGAAATAGCGAACATCTTTATCTAAAAGTAATCAAGTACAAAATATTAACCCCTTGGATGCTAGAGATCTCCAGCTGAAGGGATTAAATAGATTGATAACATACAACATATGTACAGAGGAGTGAATATTTGAAGAAGGTTCATCAATATTTTTTTAAATCATACAGATTTCAAATGAGGAAACAAACTAATAATAATATATTATTAATAATGTTTAATTTCGCTGAGGAAACCTGGTAAAATAAAGAGTGTGTGTGATTATGTAAGGTAACTAAGACATAACCTTTCCAGATCACCACTTGAACTAGTCAACTCTGTAGCTACCGGTGGACTTAGGCGGTCTGTATATTTATCTTTATTTAAAAAGCACCTTACATGTACACCATGCTTTATAGAAATGGCAAATCCAGTTTGAATGTAGACCTGTCAAATAAAGTTATGGTAAACTATTTGAATTACATGCACACATCAACAAGTCAGTGACTCATGGGACTAAATATAGTAGGTACAGCAGAACGTTCAGGAAACAAATTCAGACAGGTGCCTTTATTTTTGCCCTTGATTTCTCATTCAAATACAAAGACATATCTAAAAAGTGCATAGTGTTGTTTTGGCAACAAAAAGAGCTTCTGCTCTCAATTCCTCTTCACCCTCTCAGCTTATGAGGAGACATTATATTTTCTTCAGTGGGCTTGCATTTGATGTCATCGGTTGGAGGATAAGGGCAGGAAAGGGCAAAAGGAGGGGAAGACAAGCTGAATTTACCATACCTGTTAGAGAGACGTGAAAATATCAAGAACTAAGGGCATTTTTTATGTGTGGGGCTACTTGGGAGTGTTAGGCATAAAGTCCCCAACATTGTAGTTATAAAAAATAAAAATTCCAGTTATAGGGTAATATCCCCTTAAAACTTAAGAAGGGCTTTCTGTCCAAAAATGTGAATATCAGGCCCTGCCAAAAAAGATCCTGGCTACTGCATTAGCAGTTACGGATTTGCTGTTATTATTTATTAACGTTAAACTCCAATTTACCTTTTGGATCAGGTGATGGTTTATAAATAGCTAAACCAACAAAGAAGTTGACAGTTGCTATACAGTAAAAAGACTAAACATAAGTAGACTGCACGGAGGGAATACCTCCTAGTACTCCATTGTACTGTAATGAGAAGCTTGGCAACCGTGCAATGAGCTGGACACTCCGGAAATGTCACTTTGCATCAAATGTGATTTTTGAAAGAGCTGTGATCTTTCAGACTCACCTACATTTATATTAGTCATTTTCATGTAAAACAGTTGTTTTAGATAGTTAACTTTAGTTGTCAGTTTATGTACATTAGACAGAAATGTCAAGTCAAACACTAACATTCCACACTGCTCCCCACCTCACCTGCCACTCACTGATGGCCAGTGCTAACACATTTGTATGAACTTACTGTTAAAATCACCTATGTGTTTTAAAGTGACAGTTCCACTTACATAGTTGACCTCTGTTTTGACATTTCATATTCTTCAAATGCATAATATGTAAAGTCAAACTGCCTTACTTTTTAATTATTATTGCTAGCATTAGTGGCACAACTTCACCAGTTTATTTTTTAAAATCAGACCTCGTGGTGGGGCATCAGAATCTCTCCTGATGCCCTTCCAGCGACTTATCTTATAGCCAATCCAGCTGGGAGATCAATAGAGTCAATGCAGGAGAGCAACAGGGTTCCCCTGCTTCCAGTCTACCCAAACTACCTGGTAGGAGTGGGCAGGACTGTGAGAGCCTTTCACTGTCAATGTGAGAGGTATTCCCTGATTCTGCCCACTAGAACCTGGTAGTTTGGGTAGAATGGAAACAGGGTAATTGTGCTGCTCCCCTGCATCACTTCTATTGATCTTCCATCCAAATTGACTGGGAGATCAGTAGCTGGGGAGGGGGCATCAGGAAGGGTCCTGAAGCTCCATCACGAGGTCTGAATTTTTTTGTGTGTATTCCATTTGGCTGAGGAATCCCTCTTCCTCAGTCAATCAGAGAATATATTATAACCTCAGCCACATCCCATTAGATGCACAAAAGGAAGTTTTGTATAAGTCTGCCTTTGTAACACCCCTGGGTGTGGCTGACAGCGAATCAGAAACCACTTAGAATTTATATATACACACAGTACTGTGCAAATGTCTTAGGCAGGTGTGAAAAAAATGCTGTAAAGTAAGAATGCTTTCAAAAATAGACATGTTAATAGTTTATTTTTATCAATTAACAAAATGATAGTGAGTGAACAGAAGAAAATCTAAATCAAATCAATATTTGGTGTGACCACCCTTTGCCTTCAAAACAGCATCAGTTCTTTTACATACACTTGCACAAAGTCAGGGATTTTGTAGGCATATAGTCAGGTGTATGATTAAACAAATATACCAAACAGGGGTTAATAATAATCAATTTAATATGTAGGTTGAAACATAATCATTAACTGAAACAGAAACAACTGTATAGGAGGAACTGGATGAAGAATAGCCAAACTCAGCTAACAAGGTGAGGTTGCTAAAGACAGTTTAAAAGCATTTTTACTTTACAGCATTTTTTTCACAACTGCCTAAGCCTTTTGCAGTACAGTAATGTACAGTTTTTTTATTTACACTTTTATGTCCATGACAGAGATCTTCATGGATTTGTTTCCAGAGAGCTTTCTGTGAAAATAGGATAGTACAAAGAGTTGTGCTATCCCTGCATTAGAAAAGTCTGCCTCCATGACAGCATACAGGGCACCCAGTACTGCAGGGATAGGGATATTGCTGTCCATGCTTTCACAATCCCTGACAAAAAGCTCTCTGGAAACAGAAATTCAGTGATAAATTTGACTTAACATATTATGGACTTGCAGAATATGGGAATTAAAAAAGGAGGTTGTATAACACATTGTTTTACAATACTTTGCTTCTGGTCCTCAATGGGTTAAAGAAAAAACACAATGTTTAATCTTACATATATATAATCTAATATAAAATAACAAGACTTTTTAATTTTTTTTCATTTGTTGACCTTAGTTATGTCTTAGTTGACAAAAAGCTCCCTTGGAAAAAATAACCTTGTATGCTACATAGATTTACAGCACAATGCAAGACATCCCTAGCATGCAAAGGATTCAAAGAACGACTCCAGTTTACACTGAGCCTTATTTATCAAGCTAAAGCTGAGACATTCTGGAACAAGCCAGCTCTACCTACAGGCTGAAATGAAAACGTTTGCAAATGCCCATTGCTTTAAATGGGGTTTTTAACCCTTGAATGCTCTGCAATTTATTGGTTATCATGCTTGTTAGACCAATTATTTACTTTAGATTTACAATTTTTGTAATGATAACCATTTCAGATGACAGTCAATTATCTTTTATTTATTTGTTTACCTCAAATAGGACACATTCGCTATGTTCTTCAAATCATTCAAGTTTATGCCCCTACAAGTAGCCACAGTGATGATGAAGTTGATGATTTATTACACATCTACAAACAGGACAATTACCACTACAAATTTATAATGGGAGATTCAATGCAAGAATTATTAAGATACAAAATAGAGAAAAATCGATCAGACCACATGGAAATGGAAAAAGAGACAACTAACTGATAGAATTTGCAGAAAAAAAAAATTGTTCATCATGAATGAATTCTACAGGAAAAAAGCTTGCAGAAAACGGACATGGAAAAGCCATAATGGTAATACAAGTGAAACAGACTTCATACTTGCAAATATGAAGTGACCATCGTCTAGTGAGAGCAGAAATCAAAATTGACTGCAAGAAAGAAAGAGAGTAAATGATCAAGTCAACAAATGTGAAGATCAACACTAGACAGCTATTGAAATATCATGCGATTTTTGAGATAGCACTGTCTAATCACTTCAATGTGTTGCAAGACCTTCCAGACACAGACATTTCAACCCACAATGAAAAAGTTATTGAGACGATTGTAGACACTGCCCATGCTCTTGCACCTACTGTAAAACAAGAAAAAACAACCCAAATATCAAAAGAAACAGTTGCCATGATGAAAAAGCAACAAGAGATGAACAACACAATAATTTTAGGAATAGGGCAGAATATATAGAAACGTGCAAGACCATAATGAAGAAAAAATGTGCAAGTTCAATGTTGAGCTCATCAAAAGGACTCTGTAAGAAATTCAAGGGCTAAAGAAAGCAAAACAAAATATGGCCACACATAGGAGCCAAATGTTTGCATCAAAGCTTGAAGATGGTAGAACAGCTAAAACTCAGCAACAAATACTAAAAAATAGAGGGAATGTATTCAGATCTTTATAAGGATGAGGGACAACAACTGAATGCAGTGTCAGAGGCTGAATCTGTGCCAGAAGTTTTGGTAGAAGTAGAAGCTGCAATAAAATCAATAAAAAATGGCAAAGCAGGCGGACCTGATAAAGTTACTACTTGAAATGTGAAAAGCCAGAGGTCAACCCTGATTCAAAGCCCTAGCTACACTATTTTCAAAATGCCTACTATGCCGCAAAATGCCTGAAACAATTAGAAAAAATTAGAAGTCATCCTACTACACAAAAAAGGTGCTAAGAACGATCTAAAAACTACTGACCAATAAGCCTACTGCCAGTTGTCTGCAAGGTTTTCGCAAATATTCTATCAAGAAGAATGGACACAGTACTTAACACGGCACAACCTAAAGAACAAGCAGGCTGCAGAAACAGTTACATTAAAATGGACTGCATCTAGACAGTGCAACAAGTTATACAGAGATACAATGAATACATTCTTCCATTATACATAGCCTTCATTTACTACTACTATTTGACTCGGTGAAAAAAGCAAGCAATAATCAATGCCCTGATCAACCAAGGAATAGACAGAGATTACATTAATATCCTTCAAACATTCTTTGAAAATGCATTTGCATCAATACAGGTCAACAATGATAAAGTACAGATCAAGATAGAAAAAGGTGTCTGATAAGGAGACACAATCTCCCCAAAACTATTTTGTGTTGTTTAGAAGAAATTTTCTGCAAACTAAATTGGGACAAAAAGAAGGACTTGGAGGCTGTCTACATCAGGAGCTACAACAGGAAAGCAAAACATTTTGGTCTGAAGATGGATATCAACAAAACACAAGTCATATTTAACAAATTTACCATACCAAGGAAAATCACAGTAGATTGACAAGAAGTAGAAGAAGTGGACAAGTATGTTTACATTGGACAGGAAATGTCAACAAATGGAAACACTATGATGGAAACTGAACGACAAATAAAATTGGGTTGGCAAGCATTTGGAAAACTTAGTAGTAAGTTTTTGACCAGTGTGTCCTCCCAGTTCTTACATATGGCTGTGTAACATGGACACTGAATGCCAACACCATAAACAAACTTAAAGGGATAGTAATACTTTGTTTTAACTTTATTTTATTTTGTAAACAGATGAGAGTTGGTACCGTGTTAGCCGTATAAATACAGGAGGCAAATATAGTTTTTGATACCTTTTATTGGCTAACTAAGCAGATTTAAATGCAAGCTTTCAAGACCTTAGGTCTCTTCCTCAGGCATGTTATACAGATAAATATGAAAACATCTCTCTTAAATACAAGTACACATCACATTGTTTAGCATGGAAATCAGATAACAGAATGCAGTCCAGATCCAGATATCTTTGATCAGTCAATGGTAAATTGCACTCTTCCTCTGAGGCTTTAGAGGTATTTACGGTGCTCTTGGGTCTGTTGGAAAGGTCAGTCAACTAAATTATATGTTGCAGGGTTGGGCCTGGTTAGTACTTGGATGGGAGACCGCCTGGGAATACCAGGTGCTGTAGGCTTTTGCTTAGAAATTATATTTTGACATAAATTCCTTATCCCTGTTCAAACCACTACAAATTGCATTACATTTTAACATTAATTTTACCTCCCATACCTTTCTGTCCCTCTGAGTGCAAAACAGTCTCATCAATACAGTTAGCTTAATATCCTTGACACTGTGCCCATTTTGGCAAAAATGTTCTCCCACTGGTGTCTCTGTCTTTTTGTTATTAACACTGTATCTGTGGGAATTAAATCTCCTATGTAGTGCTTGTCCAGTTTCTCCCACATACAGAGCTGTTTGGCATTTTGCACACATGATAAGGTATATTACATTGGATGATTTACAGGTGAAGGTACCATTGATCTTATGGTGTAACTGGGTGTTTGGAATTGGTATGTTGTCCGTGGTGTAAATGTGTGCACAAGTTTCACATCTCTTTTGTAGGCAGGGAGATGTGCCATTTTTTGTATTTTTATTCAGGGCACTCCTCACCATCAGTTGTTTCAAATTTGGAGGCTGTCTGAAGGAGAGTAAGGGAGGCTGTGGGAATATGTTCTTGAGTCTTTCATCTGTATGTAATTTCTTTTGAAGTTCTCTTGAAATTTTGCGTAGCACTTCAACCTGGGGGTGGTAAGTGACCACCAGTGGCACCCGGTTTCTCTTATGTTGTTCTTTGTAGTGCAACAGATTTTTTCTTGGTATTTGGGTAGCCTTCTGTATCTGTTCTTTGTAGTGCAACAGATTTTTTTCTTGGTATTTGGGTAGCCTTCTGTATCTGTTCTTTGTAGTGCAACAGATACAGAAGGCTACCCAAATACCAAGAAAAAATCTGTTGCACTACAAAGAACAACATAAGAGAAACCGGGTGCCACTGGTGGTCACTTACCACCCCCAGGTTGAAGTGCTACGCAAAATTTCAAGAGAACTTCAAAAGAAATTACATACAGATGAAAGACTCAAGAACATATTCCCACAGCCTCCCTTACTCTCCTTCAGACAGCCTCCAAATTTGAAACAACTGATGGTGAGGAGTGCCCTGAATAAAAATACAAAAAATGGCACATCTCCCTGCCTACAAAAGAGATGTGAAACTTGTGCACACATTTACACCACGGACAACATACCAATTCCAAACACCCAGTTACACCATAAGATCAATGGTACCTTCACCTGTAAATCATCCAATGTAATATACCTTATCATGTGTGCAAAATGCCCAACAGCTCTGTATGTGGGAGAAACTGGACAAGCACTACATAGGAGATTTAATTCCCACAGATCCAGTGTTAATAACAAAAAGACAGAGACACCAGTGGGAGAACATTTTTGCCAAAATGGGCACAGTATCAAGGATATTAAGCTAACTGTATTGATGGGACTGTTTCGCACTCAGAGGGACAGAAAGGTATGGGAGGTAAAATTAATGTTAAAATTTAATGCAATTTGTAGTGGTTTGAACAGGGATAAGGAATTTATGTCAAAATATAATTTCTAAGCAAAAGCCTACAGCACCTGGTATTCCCAGGCGGTCTCCCATCCAAGTACTAACCAGGCCCAACCCTGCAAAATATAATTTAGTTGACTGACCTTTCCAACAGACCCAAGAGCATCGTAAATACCTCTAAAGCCTCAGAGGAAGAGTGCAATTTACCATTGACTGATCAAAGATATCTGGATCTGGACTGCATTCTGTTATCTGATTTCCATGCTAAACAATGTGATGTGTACTAATAAATTTTATTTTGTAGGCATTAAAAAAACATGAAGAATGATATAAGTCTTATCTCTCAATCCTTTATGGTTTATGAGATATTCACAAGCAAAGTTCCCCTCCCCGCCCCTTTTACCTAGTGTAAGCTTTCTCTTCTCAGATGTGGATCAGGTTGTATGACCAGACAGATAACAGAAGGGGACAATTTTCTTTGTATAAAAACAATGAAAGCCCTTCCCCCCTTGACAAGTTTTTCAGCTTTTTCCCTTATCTTAATTGAAGATTGTCCCTCTCTGCAGTCTACCTGGGCACCTCCCTTCTGATCTGGTTGAACAGGGGGGGGGGTTACTTTGTTTGTGAATATCTCTTAAACCATAAAGGTTTGAGAGATAAGACATATCATTCTTCATGCTTTTTTAATGCCTACAAAATAAAATAAAGTTAAAACAAAGTATTACTATCCCTTTAAGGTTACACAGAGAAGTAGGAAGCAGCGAATTCTAAACATGACAAATGAGACCGAAAAAAAATGTGCATGGATCCGTCAGCAAACAAATACCTGTGATGTAATTGAAAGAATAAAGCCCCTGAAACGGAAATCGGAAGGCCATATAGCAAGAAGACTGATGGTAGATGTAGATGGACCAAACGAATTTTGGAATGGATTCCACTCGATACTAAACAGCAAAGAAGAAGACCAAAGACAAGATGGGTAGATGAAATTACCAAATTTGTTGGTACACAATGGCAACAAAAGGCACAGTACTAAAGCTGGATGCTTGCTGAGGAGGCCTTCATCCTGGAGTGGAACGACAATGACTGAAGATGATGATATATAGGTGGGAATCACTCTCCCTTACTGTGATATTTTGCCCAGGTGCTATATATAATAGAGATGATTGAATTGATATGAAGTAAATGGCAAGCACTCAGAGGTCTTGATAATGAATGTGTTCATTTATTGATGTATTAACTTTTAAATGTGGTAAAACACACTGTTGAAAATGTGTCTTACCATACTGAAACATTGACACTTCAATAAATGAACACCACATTCTCAAGACCTAGTGTAAAAGCCTGTGTATACAGGCCAGGGTCCAGGTAATGTTAACCTTTTGAGTGCCACAGTGGTACACAACGCACTGCTTTGTACTCAAAGGGTTAAGTGGCCGCTACCTCACTGCTCCACGTGATGCAGTCTTATGTCGCCTCACTCATGCGATGCAATCATGCGCAGTAGAGACTGCCCGAACTCGCGCAGTCTCTACTGTGCATGACAGCTTCTGACAAACATCCTAGCAAATTATTATATAAGATATATATAAGATCACTGCTCTATTGTTTTAGCCGTTCTATATTGTGTGTGCAAATCTCTACTATTCAGTTTCTTATGGAAGCTAAATGTGGCTGTGTTTTTACTGCTAAAATAGATCATTAATATATAAAACTGGTGACAATGATGAGATTCAGTGAATAGGATACTGTGGCGAGTCATTCTGCCTGAGTGAGAATGCTGCTACTTTGGGGCACATGGAAGAATTTGACAAGTCCAGACCATCCTCATAGGACTGCTATGCTGACAGATTATTGTTCCTCCTGGAGGTCAAAAAAACAACTGTTGATGTTCAGAAGCATGCTCTGTTATTTAGTGTCATTCATTCTAAGGTTTTGATATTGACCACTCACAGGTGTCACCAGCTAATCCATTTGATGAAATCCTTATACTGTTAAAAAAAAAACAACAAAAAAACATTTTCACCCACTGCATCTGAAATGTGCTTTCACGACAAGGCAAACAGACATGATCGCCAGGAGAAAAGCCATTTTCCATGTCAGCAGGCACAGAGGAATAGTAGCCAAGGACTCAAAGGGAGTCCAAAACAAAGTTAAGACCCTACTGTGGTGCTGGAGTCTTAAAGACTTGGAACCAAGATTCCCCCCCCCAGGGCTTAAGGTCCACCAAAGCAGCTGGAAACTGAGCTATCCACATTTAAGGGAATTGTCAGTGATGTTAATCCACCTAACCGTGGTATTCCATATCTAACATAAAAATAAAAAATTGCTAAAACTATAGCAGAACTTTTCTCTTGCCTGTATCTTCATCCAAGGAACAAATCTTACTGGAGGTGATTGGCTAGCTGCAGCCAAAAAGGGAAGGTAGGCTCCACCCAGCATTCACTTCTAGAATTGTTCCTGCCTACTTAAAGGGGTGGATCGCCTACCCAAAGTTACCAGTAACCTATATTGGACGACATATGTTGTAGGGTTTATCCCCCTGAGTAAACAAGGGTACTCCCAGGACCAGAGCTGTCCATAGAGCTGTCCATAGGATGGTGTAGCAACAGCGCCACTGTACAATTTCAGGCCACTGTGATATTGTAACTAAAAAATCCAACTTTGAGCTGTAATAACTTTTGAATAAGTTACTATCCCTTTAAAGAGGCACAGTGGAAGTGGATTCATGTGATGTCATACTTGTTCAATAAAATAAACAGACTGTTGAAGTAAACGGTTCCAGATTTGTCAATGTCCACTATGGAAAAGATTTGAGAAAATTATGGAGAATGATTTGTATCTTTGGCGCCATCAAATTAGCTGGAGAGCATTGTTTATCAGTACATACTGTAAAGGATGTCATTAAGGACTTTGATAATGTTTTTTGAGGCATGCCTTGGTATGTACAAAGGCCCCCAATTTCTTTTACATTGAATCCAAAAGTAGCCCCAATTTAAATGAAGCTACAAGGTTTTTCATATGCACTCCACCCAAAAAATTGATGAGGTTTATCGCCTTGTAGAACAAGGTATACTATAAGCAGTGACACATCCTAAATGGCCAGCTCTTGTTCTCCCAGTAATTAAGCAAATTTAAAATGTGGAAGTATATGTGGATTACACACACACAAAAAAAAATAAAAAAATACAGGAACACCCATATCAAATTCCAGCGGTCAATCAGATATTTACTACACTTACTGCAATCAGACACTTACTACACTTAACAAAGGAAACAATTTTGCCAAGTTGGACAATTTACAAGCTTATCAACCAGTGACGAGGAGACTTTATATGCACAAATGATAATTACACACAAATGAACATTTAGAGCTATCTGGATGAAGTTTGGTGTTTAAATTGCACCAGGAGTTTTCCAGAAACTGAGTGAAGTTCTCTTTGCACATCTTCCCAGAATGGTGCCATATTTTTATGATGTCCTTATTTAAGTCTATGTGTGAAAGGTGTTACAGTTTGGCTAATGCTGGACTAATACTAAAAAAGTGTGTTTAGAGTAGCCAGTGGAGTTCCTATGGTTCAGAGTAGATGCAAATGACAGTCATCCAGCATAAGCTATGGTAGAAGCTATGCATGGGGCTCCAGGTCCAATAAATAAGCAAGTACTGATAGAATTTCTTAGTCTACTTAATTTTTACGATTCCTTTGTACACAATAAGGACACTGTTGAAGAAACACTTCATTTTGTGCCACATAAGATAGCCACCTGAAAATGGACTGAATGAAGTACATTATAATGCTTTTAATGACTGTTATCATCAGATAGTGTCCTAGTAGTCTATGACCTAGAGAAACCACTCATTCTCACCTGTGATGCTTCTTCTTTTGGTATTGGGACCATCCTATATCACATTTTGAGAAACAGAGCTCCTGTTGATCTGTTTACAAAGGATGGACTAACACCTCACATGATTTCACCTTGTATGCTTCATTGGTTCGACTGAATTGCAATATCATCCACAAAAGCAAATAATCAATGCTGATGCATTAAGTCACCTGCCATTGCTAGCTCCTACGTTTACTGTTCCTCCCACTTCAAAAGTTCACATGCTGGAATCTATTTTGAAATCCTGTTACAAGCATGTAACATTGCTCAAATAGCAGACAATGATCCAGTATCGGGAAGAGTACTAAATTGTGAAGAGAGGGGTGGCCTAATATGAAGGTGGAAGATAATGTCAAGCCTTTTGAAATGTGCCAAAATGAGCCCTCTTCTTATAAAGGCTGCATTTTATGGGATAACAGGGTTGTTATTACCACTGCAGGTCAAAACATAAGTACTGAATGTCCTACATGATTGATATCCTGCTATAGTCAGCATGAAAGCTTTTTGCTAGGAGTTATGATTGGTGGCCAAACATGGATCAGGTTATTGAAACATAGGTAAGGAAATGATTACCATGCCAATCAAAGTGTCAAGGCCATGGTACATCCATAGACAGTGAAAAGAAAACTTGATCACAAGTACATATTAGCTTTTGCAGGTCCTTTTCAAGGAAACATTTTATACCTTGTTGTTTATTAATTTTGTAAATGACTAAAAGTTACATCAGCTGCATCTACAATATCAGCCCCTGTCATACAAGCGCTAAAGAAGATTTTTGCTACACATGGACTACCAGAATCTGTTGTGTCAGATAATAGCACACAGTTTATACACACAGCAGAATACAAAAAATTCATGGACAGTAATCTTATTCGACAAATTGCAACATCACCTTTCCATCTATAATCTAATGATTAACCTACCATAGACACATAAAAAGAATCATAGAAGGAGACTGGAATTATAGACTGGCAAATTTCATTTTGCAACATGTAGCATTTTCTTCCAGCAGAGGTTGCAGTCCTGTAGAGCTAATTATGAATTGTCAGCTCATAACTAATTTTCACTGTTAATATCCTGATTGAATTCTGAGCTACATAAAAACAAGAATCCAATTCACTAACAGCTTAAACGCTTCCATTCTCAGAGTTCTCAAAAACCTGATCATGATGTTGATGTCAAAATATATGTCAGTGGTCCTAAATGGATATCTGCAACAGCTCTTGTGGCAGCATAAAAACTGAAAACCCTAGATGGCAAGTTATTGTGCAGACATGTCGATCAGATGAGAGCTCAATACAATGCCATTGTATCTTCTACTGTTTCCGACTACATGGAAAAAATGAATTAATTTCTTACCTTTTCAGGAGTCATAAACTCCTATTAGTGAAATGCTTCATGAATAATCATCTAAGCCTGATGATGTTCCAAATGAAATAACTCCTAACTCAGGACTACAGCACCCAAAAAAAAGAGATATTCATCTTTCCAGCTATGTAAAGGACTATGTCATCAAGGAGAAAGGGATGTTGCTGGATAGTCTCCTAGAGATGTCACTATTGAGCAGCTAAAGGAAAAAAATCACTGCTCTACTTTATACAATTTGTTATTTTAGCTTTTCTATCTTGTGTGAGCAAGTCTCTATTATTCCATTAATAAAGATTGTATGTTTTTTAGAAGAAAGCAAAGAGTGGCTCTGCTTCTGCTAAAATAAACTCATTAATATATAAAAACTGCTAAGTATTATTTTGTATAGCCTTCACCTACCACTTTCAGTCTAGACAGATTAATACTTACAGAGTCTCAGCTCCCAGTAGTATCTCCACCTCCTCACCAGCGTAGTTGCTGAGGATGGTTAATTTAAAGAGGTGATTGGCTGAGGTTTGCCTTGAGTAGAGCATTGGAGTACTATTTTTTATTGGAGAGGAAGATGGCTCTTCATTATCATACTGTTCAATGACAAGCTTGTCACGTAAGCAATAGTCTGTGACGTTGTAACTCTCCTCACTGAAAGAAAAAAAAAAAAAAACAGATGAAATATACACGTTATATTAATATATAACTAATGTTGTTATCAGCTATAAAACTTGCATATGGAGTAATGACAGAAGTTCATTTCAGTGTTTTATATAACAGAAAAAATTTATTAATTTACGGTTTCAGGATTCTTTGTGAACTCCATCCTTCAGTGGTTCCCAAATCTGTCCTCAAATACCATTAAAAGGCCATGCTTATTGGATTCAGGGCCATTTTAACAATAGGCCAAAGTGGGGTAGCTGCTCAAGGCCCACTGGTGGAAGGGACCCCCTACAGTCAAGGAGAAACTCTCTCTGTCATATACACAGTTTAAAACCCCTTGTTTCCCCCTGTACCTGATCATCTGTGGCACATAGTACACTCAGTACTGTTTGAAGTAGGGTGTAAACGCAGTATTTTGTCAAGCCACTTAAAATTGTGAGCCTAGGTGTGAGTACATAACATTGTAGCTGAAAACTGGGAAGCTACAAAAATCTTTTTAGGAGGAGGGAAATAGATGTAGTTATTATTTAATCCCTTGGATACACATTCACAAACCAGGAATAGGATGATATTACATCATTCTCTCTCTGGCAGACGGCCTGCCATCAGACACTCCTATCCTGTGTTCCAATTGGTGACATCTCCCACGTGAAAAAGGCCCTATTGGATGACCCCCTTTTTTTCTCAGGCCTTGGGCAAATAATTCCCAGAGAGTTGGTTACAAATGATATTCATATGACACTATAGATGTTTGTTTTCTAATCTAATCAAACTCAGTTTGACTAGACTCTGTAAGTAGAATTTTCCAAATTCTGTATCAGCTTTGTTGCACATCCCTGTACTTTTTCAGGTCAGTAATGTATTTTCTAAGAACTGGTCCTATATTCTAGATTAGATTTTAATGCACATTTTTCAATATAAAATTATATTCCCATTCTATGCATCTATACCCATTTTTATACATGATAGTATCCTATAGGCTCTTGTAGTGGCTGGGTTTCAATTCATACTGTGCCATTGGGCACCTCTCTGGCTCTGAAAGGGTTAACCATGCTAAATTCTGAGAGCAAGCACTCATTGTGAGAGCAGTGTAACAAAAGTTTCTTTGTAATTCACTGCAATCTGCAATATCGGAGGGGTTTTAGCAGCCAAGCTCCTTTACATCTAACATTCAGTCAATGCTGCCATGTTTAAGGAGGCGACATGAGAATCTTGATCTTTTATGCAGGGTGAGATTCTCATGTTGCCTTTTCAACATGGCGACATGGGTAATGCAGCATGTAGCCACACAATCTTTCAAATGCAATGTTTTAAAAGTTAACCCTAAACCAGCCAAATCTGCAGACTTCAAAATTTGCCTGTTAGCCAGAGAAACAGACAGAGGGGCATACTCACAGAACCAGTGCACTCTGATAACTGGAATCCTAGTCTTCAGCTTCCTGTATGAGGTAGGATAAACAGGAGAGTGGCAAAGTGTGAAAGTCATCCTATAGCAGACCTAGGTCCATTAAAATTATGCACCCTGGGTCTATACCTATTGAAGAGGCACAGGGATAGAAGACCATCTAATGGCTGATTGAATGACTCCATATAAATTAAGAAACACAAAAGCTAGATATTCTTTTCCCTGATCATCTTGTTAAAGGTCACTTTCAAACCTGAGCATGTCTGAGGTAAAGTGGAGTAGGAAGGGAGCCTCTACTTCCAGAGCCCTCTTTTTTATGGAGCTGTCCTGCCTAATATGCCTAAATATAAGGATACTTTACCCCATGGTTCCACACTGGACGAAAGAGAAAATATTTTAATAATTTCTAATTTGCTCTTCTACTAGCTGGGATAGGATGTGGTAGAGGGAAATTATCTCCTCTTCCCACTGTCTAAGGGAACATACTGGGAGCCACAGGAAAAGCCACTGATGAATGTATTTTGCCTGATATATGATGTGGGGGTAATCTGGGACTAAGACAAGGTAGGTCTCCCTTGGATCAAAGTCAGTACAGGGGTCCTGTAAATCCTTATATACCATTTTCTTATCATGGTCAATTGAGACATCAAGGAATTAAAAAAAAAACAATAAGAAATGCATCTTGATCTCCCTAAAAGTGAATTGGTCATACCTCTTCACTTTAGGCTTCCTTTCTTTCCTATCAGAACACAAATGTATTAATTCTGGCTCTTCAGTTGCCTGCAGGGCTGGTTGAGGGTGATCGGAGATGTAGACCCCAACAACCGAGGTCTAACTTTTGACTTCCCCTGACTGGCTCCTTCAGCTATCTTATATTCCTCGTCTCTGACAACAATCTACTCTCATTTAAATTGTAACTTCACCCCTGTATCATATCATACCTAGAGACTGGATTTCCCATTAGGCAAAGGAAGCAACCTCCTAGGGACCTATGCTTTCAGGGGAAGTGTCAAAGCTGTGTTGCCCACACCCACATGGTGTGGCCATAGCAATTACAATGCACCTGTTTTATAACTAGTTTATTTTCCAGTTTAAACATTATTATTTAACCCCTTGGATAGTCAGTGGGTTAAGAGGTTTCTTCTTTATGATATAGTCTAAAAACCACTAAATTTAATAACAGTGAATTCAAAAAAATAATTTCTGGGGTCCCAATTCCTAATAGCCAACAAATCTGTGCTCTCTAAACTAATACAATATGCTGCTTATGATAATGCACAAAATGCTGGTATAGACAGGTAAACACTAGCATGTGGGGAACAGTCTCTGGAAGATGCAGACAGAGGATATCTCTGGGGAAGTGTAATGGAGATTCCATGATGTATTTTAGGTTGGATGTCAGTCTTCTCTCACTATAGTGCTGGTCCATCCCACACCCTGTGTGACTCCTCCCATGGTCCTGTAGATTGCCCACCCAACCTCCGTCTTCCTCGTCCTGAGACTGTTTCCAAAGTGCTAGTGTTTACTATGCAATACGTGCATCTTGTGAATTATTGCTGGCCTCGTACTTAAACAAAGATTGGGGAGGGGAACACAGCCCACTAGCACTAAGTTGTGTATTACTTCAAAAAGCTTTATTGACATGCACATAAAGCTGTGATTACTTGATAGACGTAAGTCACTAACACATCCCATGTAAACTGGACTGTGACTGATAAATCACCCATAGGATCAGTCCCTTACAGTGTTCATCCAAAACAAAAAAACTTTTTGTGGAGACTCTCCAGGTGATCTTGGCTTCTACCACCAAACATGTTTCAAGCACACAGCTCTTTATAGAGGACTACACATAGCCAATTATTAAGTCTTCATAATGGTCTAAGTTCTGGCAAAAACATTGATGCAATAAACTTGATCCTGCTTTACTGCTTCAATACCCCCTGTAAATAATAGGATTTTAGTCTTATCTGTTAAATCCTTTTCTCTTAGTCCATACAGATTACTGGTAACTTTGGGTAGGCGATCAGCCCCTTTAATAGGCAGGAACAATTCTAAGAATTGACTGCTGGGTGGAGCCTACCTCCTCTCCTTAGCTTGCAGCTAGCCAATCCCCAACCAGTAAGATTTGCAGACTAACTATTGACTAGGTAGTAAGAAGGTAAAGGAAGACTCCTGTGAGCATGAACCCGAAAGGACCACACGTTCTGCCACAGGAGAGCCAAGCATGGTCCCTTGACAGGGTGGGAGACAAGTAACCTGTATGGACTAGGAGAAAAGGATTTAACAGGTAAGACATGCTTCTTCCGAAGTTCGTAACGGTGGACTTGATCCAAGAAGCAATGGTTAACCTTGGAAGCAGGCTTCCCTGCCCTATGACCCTCAGGAATGACAAACAGTGTGTCAGAATGCCTCAAGGACTCAGTGCAATGAACATAGAACTTGAGACAGCACACAACATCCATCAGATGAAGATCCCTCTCTTTGTTAGAAGTAGGGTTAGGAAAGAAGGAAGGAACCACAACCTCCTGATTGATGTGCAACTCAGACACCACCTTCGGAAGAAACTCTTGTGAGGTGAGAAGCACTGCCTTGTCCTTGTGAAAGACCAAAAAAGGGTGGTCTACAAGACAGGGCATGCAGCTCCGCAACTCGGCGAACAGAAACAATCGCCAGGAGAAAGGCCATCTTCCACGTCAGCATAAGTAGAGTAATGGTAGTCAAGGACTCAAAAGGAGGGCGCTGGAGTACTCCCAGAACCAGGAGCAGGGGACTTAAACACTGGACGGGTATGAGCAACACCCTGGAAGAAAACCTTGACATCAGGAATGATAGCAAGATGCCTCGGAAGAAAGCCAGAGAGCGCAGAAGTCTGAACCTTAAGAGAACTCAGACTGAGACCCTTATCCACACCATCCTGGAGGAAGAAAGAACTGTAGGAAGGTCAGAATCCTGAGACTAGGGTTGCACCGATACCGATACTAGTATCGGTGCCGATACCAGCATTTGTGCGAGTACTTGTACTCGCCCAAATGCGGCCGATGTCAGCACCGATACCCTGTGTCAGGGTTGGTGCTGCAGAGAGGGAGCCCGGGGAGCTGCTCACAATGCTCCCCGGTCACCTCTCTCACTCCTGTAGCATCGGATCGCTGCCACGGGTTACCATGGCAACGCTCCAACGCTGACCTCTGCCGGGGCTCGCAACAGAACAGTGAGCACCTGGCAGAGGAGAGTAAGGGAGGCAAGATGGGGCAGCAGGTGGTGAAAGAGGCAGAGAGTGGGGTCAAGAGGGATAAAAAAGAGGCAAAAGGAGGGGGGCCAAGAAGTGGCAAAAGGAGGGGGATCAGGAGGGAGAGAGAGGCAAAAGGGTGAGTCAAGGAGAAGGACTGGTAGAAAGGGGAATCAAAAAGGGAGAGAAAAGCCAATGCAAAAGAAGGGGGCTCAAGAGGGGTAGAATGAAGCAAAAGGTGGGAATCAAGAGGGGGAGAAAGAGTCAAAAGGGGAGAATCAAGAGGTGATGTGTGTATGTATGTGTGTGTGTGTGTGTGTGTGTGTGTGTATATATATATTTCAAGTACTCACCAATACCAATTACCAATACTTTTTTTGTGGTCATTTGCCAGTTTTCCAAGTACCTAAAGCATATAGGTACTTAGAAAACTTGCAAATTACCCCCCCAAAAAAGGTATTGGTAATTGGTATCGGAGAGTACTTGAAAAATGTATCGGTAAGCGTACTCGGTCTTATCAGCACACCAAGCCAGAAAAGTAGAGCAAACGCAATGGTAGGCCTTAGAGGAAACAGGCTTATGGGCACTAAGCATAGTAGCCACCACACCAGAAGAAAATCCTTTCTTCTTCAAAATTGAGGATTCAATCTCCATGCCGTCAAAGCCAGACGATGAACGTCTTCTTTCCAGAGGTAACCCTGTAGAAGAAGGTCTGGATGGGGGGGAAGTCGAAGAGGTTCCATCACTGAGAGGTCCAGAAGCTCCGTAAACCAAGTCTGTTGTGGCCAGTACAGAGCAATCAGAATGACTGGGCAGCGTTCCAGTCTCAGCTTCCTAAGAACTCTGTTCAACAGGGGAACAGGAGGGAAGATGTAAACCAGAGGAACCGTCCACGGGATCGACAAGGCAACCACTGCCACAGCCATGGGATCCGTCCAGCGAGAGCAAAATGTTGGAACCTTCCTGTTGTGTCTGGTTGCCATCAGGTTGATGCATGGATGATGAGGTTGAACACCTCTGGATGCAGCTCCCACTCTCTGCTGTCCACTGTGTGTCGACTGAGGAAGTCTGCCAGAACGTTGTCTACGCCAGGAATATGAACTGCAGAAATGGCAGGGACATGCTCCTCTGCCCAAGGCAAAATAGCCTTGACCTCTAGACAAGCTGTGAGACTTCTTGTGCCGCCTTGCTTGTTGATGTAGGCTACCGCTGTGGTGTTGTCTGACTGCACCCTGACCGGGCAATCCTCCATTTGTCGTGTACAGTGATGTAGGGCCTGAAATATCACCTTAAGGTCCAAGACATTGATGGGAAGGAGAGATTCCTCCTGAGACCACTTGCCCTGAACACTCAAGTGCCCCAGCTTCGCATCCCATCCGGAAAGGCTAGCATACGTCATCACTGTGGTCCAGAAGGGCACCAGGAAGGGTCGGCCTTTCAGGAGATTATTCAGGTTGAGCCACCATGAGAGACTCTGCTCCACTTGAAGAGGGAGAGACAGGGATCTTTCCAGGAGATCTGGACACCTTTGCAGGCCAGGATTAGAAACCTCTGAAGTTCCCTGGTGTGAGCCATGGCAAATGGAACTGATTCTATGGTGGAAATTAACATTCCCACCAAGGATGACAAGTTCTTGGCTGGAACCAGATCTTGAGACAGGATAGCTTGGAATTTTAGTGCTATCTGATGAGCCACTTCGTCTGTCAGAAACACCATCCCCCTTTGAGTGTCGAAGAGGAGGCCCAGAAAGACCATCTTCTAAGAAAGAACAAAGTCTGACTTGTCCAAGTTTATGATCCAGAGAGCATGAATGCAGTCCTGCACCTGCTGGTGAAGGAGTTCCAGAGACGGGGCCTTCAGGAGGAGGTTGTCCATATATGGAGTCATTCTGATGCCGTTCTGATGTAGGACGGAGATCAAAGCTCCAAGGACTCTGTTGAAGACTTGAGGGGCTGTGGTCAGGCCAATGGGGAGGGCAGAGAACTGGAAGTGCCCTCTGTCGCAGGAAAAGCGAAGATACTGCCAACTCTCTGGATAAAGGGTGATGTGCAGATAGGGGACCTGACCACAAAGGAGTTGAGATCCTTCAGATCCAAAATGGGGCGATAGCCCCCATCCTTCTTGAAAACCACAAAGAGGTTGGAATAAAATACCAAGCCCCTCTCCTGAGGGGGAACTGGCTCCAGGACCACCTTGTCCAGAAGGTCCTGTATAGCTTCCTTGAAAATGCATCTCTTTTCTGCTCCCAAGGGAGAATGAGAAACAAAGGTCCTTGGAAGAGGAAGAGAGGTGAAGGGAATCCTGTATCCCGAGGCCACCACTTGTAAAACCCATGGGTCCACCACAGAGGCCTGCCAAGCTGAAAGGTAGTGGTGTAAGCGGCCACCTACCTGTGGGTGGGGTCCCGGGTTCTGTGAGTCCTTCAGAAGAAGATTTGGAAGCTCTTGCCTTCGTGGAGGACTTGGGTCTCCATTGCTGCTTAGGCTTGGATGAGGGGAGCAGAGCCTGAGGGACCGTCTGGGTCGCTTGGCTCCAGTCTGCCTGAAAGGAATGAAAAAGCCGATTCCTTTTAACAGGTGCCTACTTCCTCAGGATCACAGGCAGGTGAGAACTCTTCCCTCCAGTGGCCTCATTGATGAGATCCTTGAGTTCAGGCCTGAACAGAGAAGAACCCTGAAAAGGCAAAGACAGCAGAGCCTTCTTAGAGGCCGTGTCAGCTGACCAGATCTTAAGCCAAAGAGCCCTTCTGGCTACCACAGACATGGTAGATGCCATGGCTACCATATGCACAGGGTCAAAAAGGGCAGCAGAGACATAATGCTGAGCCTCAGCAATGTTAGTGCAAAGACGCAGCATGTCAGAAGTAGGGGCTCCCTGACAGACAGCAGAATTGAGCTGTCCAGTCCAAACAGCCACAGCCCTATTAACCCATGCAGCAGCAAAGGTAGGGTGAAGGGCAGAGCCCGCTGTCGCAAAAATAGCCTTGAGAGAAGTCTCAAGCTTCTTGTCAGTTCAGTCTTTAAGAGCAGAGGCATCAGCCACTGGCAGGGCAGTTGACCTCGAAAGCCTGGAAACTGGGACATCCACTTTGGGGGGATGAACCCACTGAGTAAAGGCCGTTTCAGAAAACGGATAAAGTTTAGCAAACTTTTTAGGAAATTTCCACTCCTCTGACACCAAGCAGTCAAGTGTGGGATTGGGGGGAAAGCAGGCATGGGGCCTAACAGGCTCCTGGAAAACATCAGAGGGGTCAGAAGATGCCTTCTGCACCAAGGGAATGTTCAGGGTGGACAACAGAGCCCTGATGAGGCCCTCAGCCGAGGGAATGGGGTCCGCCTCGGAGGGTCCCCAAAAAACTGAGATGAAGGAACAGCTGAACAGTCATCATCATCAGAGTCCACAAATAATTCCTCCTGAGAGGAATCAGACACATCAAGTACACCCGGTGGTTTAGGCAGGGAAGATCTGATATGGGCAGGGGTGTGCAATGAGTTGAAGACAGCCTGTAAAGTGGATGGAAGGAGTTGTAAGGTGGACCGGAGTACCCTGGTAGTAGCCTTAAACTTTTGCATCCATATTGGCTCTAGTGCATGGCTGAAGGCTCCAGCAGGTGATTCAGGGGCAGCAGCGCATGCTGGGCAAACATGACCTGAGTATTCTCTAGGTAACCCTGATTGACATGAGGAGCAATGAGAGACACAGACACCCAGGTATCCTTAGTCTTAGGTTTAGCCCCAAGGTCTAACGGAGTAGACATTCTCACAGAGTCAAAACAGTCAAAGTATCAAAACACCCCCAATAAAGCGTGTATGATAATTAATGCACCCCAGAAATGCTAAATTAGACTTATCTGGTAGGAGTAGGGTTAAACTGCAGAGTAGAGAAGGAGAGTCCAAGCCCTACACAGGATACTTGACCTGCGAATACACAAAATGGCTGCAAACAATGGGAGCAAATTGGAAACGAGTGAGCAAAACAGGTGCTCATGGGAAACGTAGTTTCACTGACAGAGTACCCCAACAGTGCCCGAAGCCCACTAAAGCCCCCAACATCCCCAGAATGTTGACCAGATGACAGAGCAAGGGAAAACAAACAACATGAGCCGTCTTAGACCACGCTATGTGGAGCGGTTGCAGAGACATGTCCCAAACTGTAAAGTGAATGTAGCAATGGCCTGTATGCGGTAAAAGTGGAACATAAAGTTAGCAAGGTGAAAACCAAACGTAAAACCACTCAAAAGGCCACTAGAAACAAACAGAAGACCCAATAAACACTGAACCCAATAGGAAAAGTGCCCAAAAACCCCCAGAAGGTGCTAACCAGCTGCAAAAGGGTTAAGTTACCACAGAAAATTGCTCCAAACACCTCACAGACATACAGAATAAACCCAATGAGTGCATGAGTATGTAATAGGAACTCCAAATGAGACCCTGGTGTGGAGGGGAAGCATGGGACATGTGGACCTCAGCACTCAAAGGGTGCTCATCTTTTTCAGCAGGTCTTCTGTCTTCAGATTACCATATAGCACGAAGAAGCCTCAGTGGGCAACTCCTAGGAAAAGAATTTGCAGCCAAGTTTTTCCCCCCAGGGCTTTGGTCCACAAAAATACCTGGCAAACTGAGCTATCCACATTTGGGTAATGGGAATTGTCAGTGATGGTAATCTGCTTAATGTTGGTATTCCATATCTAACAGAAAAATAATGAAAAAAGCTAAAACTATAGCAGAACTGTTCTCTTGCTTGTGTCTTGATCAAGGAACAAATCTTACTGGTTGGGGACTGGCTAGCTGTAAGCTAAGGAGACGAGGTAGGCTCCACCCAGCAGTCACTTTTCAGAATTGATCCTGCCTATTAAAGGGGCTGATCACCTACCGAAAGTTACCAGTAACCGGTATTGGACGACAGAGAAACTATATTTGGACTGCACTAATGCACATGACTATTTACATTTTGAATGTGTGTGTGCGTAGCTGCTGGAAAGGAATTCATAAGACAGATGCTTATCATTGGTAAAAAGTAAACAATCCATTTGTATGTGAAAAGGTAATGATTATTTTACTGTTATTGTTATATTTTCTGCATAAGCTCACCACCTGTTTACTGCTCAAAGCTTAAATAGGAAACACACTGGAAGGAAACCAGAATTCTAATAAGGTAAAAATTGCTGTAACATCTGTAATTTCTGATCATTTGCCAGGTTGAATGCTCATAGGCAATGTACACAATATGTATGTGTAAGTCATTTCTGCTTCTGGGCCCTAATCAGTCCTATCTGACCCCTGGTTGAAATTATTATTGACTCCAACTCAATAAAATCTCCATTCAGTTATCTTCAGGTTGAAAATGCTTAGTCTTCTTTATTATTCCCACAACAAGGTGGTTTGTTTATAAATTAGTTGTATTATTCAACATTGAGAGTCAGAAGTGTGTCTAACACTTTGCTTTGCAAATGTGTTGGATGCCCCTCTCACATTAAAAAATGGTTAACTCAAGATGGGCAGCACTAGGTTAATCTGAATCAAACCAGAATATGGCTGTCTAAACTCAGCTTGGGCTTCCATAATCTGCAATAAACTATTTTATATAAACCCAGAGAGCAAGTAACTGATTTGTAGGGTATGTTGACAGACACAGGTCCTTAAGAATGAAGATGGTGGAAGTGATTGCTTGGAATAGACCGAAATGGGAAAGGACACTGGGGAAGGTTGGCATGACAGTAAGCAGTTAGTAAATAAAAAATGGGTTTCAAATTGGCACAGCATGCCCATTGAAATATCTCATACATACATCCATCAAGTTTAGACCATGCCATATCATTTTTGATGATCCAAATGAAGGCAAAAAAAGAAAAAAAGAAACTCATATTGAAGACATTTACAATTAAGACCCAAGTGGAGCCACAATGCAAATGGTTTGAAGACAGGGAGGAATTTCAAAAGTAGTCAGATATATTTCCCTAGATCAACATCCTATCTGCTTTGAAACCAACTGTCATTATTCTCAATAATGTTCTGAGTTGGAAATGTATCCATTACTTTTTTTTAATGACACTACAGTTCCTGCAAAAACAGCATTCCAGGGCAAATAAATCCATAACTTTACTGCTGCTATTGTTAAAAATACTTGCCTTAGTTTAGTCATATATTGTACATTTTCACTGTGTTACTGTGACTGTACATTTCCAATTGACTTCTAGGGACATGGGTCTCTCCCATAAGGAGGTCTTCCAGCAATATACTATGTTAATTGATGATTTATGAAGCAGTATTTTTAGTTTGTCCAAATGTCTCATTATGTGTGGTTTATTAGTCTTTCTGCCATAATAAATAATTTTTGTATTTCCACATAAGCAATATTTTTTTGTTATGTACATAGTCTTTTATCACTTAAGTGTACCCCCACTTGCACATCAAATATAATTATTAATTGATTATATAGAGGTTGTTGTAATATTAGGCTGATCCTTACCGCTCTGGTAGAGGTCCTCGCCCCATGTTCAAAAGTGTAGTATTAAAATGCTGTTCAACATATTTTACGGTCCTTTTTTAAAGATTTACCATCATTTTTGACACTAGCAGAAAAAGAACTACCGTGTCCTAATGACAGCCGCAATTTACCCTACTATGGGCAGAAATCTTAATGGCCCCAATACATTTTTCCATTGTGCTTTCTTTGAAGAAATAACATCTTAAAACAGTTTTGGATGTAAAGTCCATGGAAGTGGACATGACACAACTGCTAATAGGATCGTGTAACATTAAACTCTGATCATGACATGGGGTAATCTTAGAGAAACACCAACAAGAAATTAAAATGGCTGATGTAACTTTAAATTTCACACACTTACAGTTAGTATATATCCAAAAAAATAATTATTCACATTATATTACTAAAATATAATCCTAAACTTGCTTTAACTAAAATCTTCCTGTTCAGAGAGCATTTATTTAATGTTACTTGTATTGTTTTAATTGTGATAAGAGCTAAAGAAAGTTAATTGATTGTGATAAATGCTCAGCGCTATCAGATTCAGAAAGGCTGTTATCTCAGCCCATTTAAACATAATCTTGGTCAATCAATGATATCCCTGGAAAAGAGAGGAATGTGCATGTCCTCAGACTAGATATTAGGTCTCAGAAAATAAATAGAGAATTTTTACAGATGCTGATAAGTAGTATTAGTATAACTCCAAGTATAAATAACCACAGGTCAGTTAGATGTTAGTGTTACTTTAAGTATGTTCATGCGCTGTGTCTGCTTCAGTTTGAAAAAACTGCCAGTAACTGTTATGTCTACCTCCATGGATGACATCCAGTACTGAAGATATCAGCAAGAGAAAAAACATAGGGCCATGAGGATTTTCTGACCATAATACAGTGTATGTGTGTGTGTGTGGGGGGGGGGTATTAGGAGGTGTTAGTCCTCCTTTAAGACCATGAAAGACATGGTCTCTAAAGTGGGCGTGGTCAAACCAAATCATGTCATATATGACAACATCAACACACTGTACCTCCACACATAATTCTAATATTAAAATATATGTATAAGTACCATATGCAGTAACTTTACTGCGTTACCTTCCACTGTTTGCTGACAAAATATTGTCAAATTTTCAAAAGTGAAATTATGTTTTTGATAAAAGACATGGTGTCCTTTTAAAAAGTTGCATAAAAAACAGTGTGCGCCCACACGCCCCATTAACCATGTCACTGTGACTTTTTACAAGTGAACCGAAAGGGTATCCTTTTAAAAAAGGATCATAAAAAACGGCGTGTGCCCATACAGCACATTGACCATGTGACTGTGATAAAAATTGTGACATGAGAATCCCGCAGAGCATGAAAGTGTGAGATTCTCATGTTGATTCCTTAAACGGAGCTTCACCCCGCACTGATTTTATTGTGTCAAATGAAAGTGTTTGATCCTGGTGACCGAAACATGTTTAATCCTCATCATATAGATGCATCCTGGGCTTGTAAGATGGAAAGGCTGCCTGAAAAGACATAAGCAAGTCCTGATAGCCACAAACATGCCTGCTCCGCTGCATGAAGAGAAGGGGAGAGAGAGCCCTCGTCTTTTCAGCCAGTCTCTCTTCCTTTTGAGTTGACCCAGAGTTGCTGGTCCTTTCTTGCTCTCCAGTATATAAGGGATCCAGCTATATGAAAACATGTTTCAGTCACCAGGATCAAACACCTTGATGGTACACAATCAAATCAACATGGGATGAATAGCTGTTTAAGGAAGCAACATGAGAATCTCACGTTTTCATGTAGTGTGAGATTGTCATGTCGCCATTTTAATCATGGCGACATGGTTAATGCGTCGTGTGGGCACACGTTTTTTATGCAACTTTTTAAAAGTGAACCAATGAAAGATAGGTGTGCTATGTAGGATGACTGTATGAATCTGTGTGATGTTTCACAGACAAAAGACGTCAAGTTTCTAGTCATACCAGTGTTTAGCTTCCCATGGGTGTATTCATTCTCACTGGGATATTCCAAAACTCATCAGACTATTGACCTACAGCAAAGGTGTCTGGTATGGTGCCTTAACCCTTTGAGTGTCATAGAGGTAGCCAATGCATTGCAAGACAATGTGTTGGCTACTCCTATGGCACTCAAAGGGTTAATGGAAAGTTACTTGAGAAAAAGTTGTGAAAACGAAAAAAAAAAATATTATTAAATTCCAATATACACTGCTCAAAAAAATAAAGGGAACACTAAGATTACACATCCCACTGCTCCAAAAAAATAAAGGGAACACTAAGATTACACATCCTAGATCTGAATGAATGAACTGACAACAAAATCACACAAAAATTCTCAATGGAAATCAAATTTATCAACCCATGGAGGTCTGGATATGGAGTCACACTCAAAATCAAAATGGAAAACCACACTACAGGCTGATCCAAATTTGATGTAATGTCCTTAAAACAAGTCAAAATGAGGCTCAGTAGTGTGTGTGGCCTCCACGTGCCCGTATGACCTCCCTACAACGCCTGGGCATGCTCCTGATGAGGTTGCGGATGGTCTCCTGAGTGATGTCCTCCCAGATCTGGACTAAAGCATCCGCCAACTCCTGGACAGTCTGTGGTGCAACGTGGTGTTGGTGGATGGAGCGAGACATGATGTCCCAGATGTGCTCAATCGGATTCAGGTCTGGGGAACAGGCGGGCCAGTCCATAGCATCAATGCCTTCCTCTTGCAGGAACTGCTGACACACTCCAGCCACATGAGGTCTAGCATTGTCTTGCATTAGGAGGAACTCAGGGCCAACCGCACCAGCATATGGTCTCACAAGGGGTCTGAGGATCTCATCTCGGTACCTAATAGCAGTCAGGCTACCTCTGGCAAGCACATGGAGGGCTGTGCGGCCCCCCAAAGAAATACCACCCCACACCATTACTGACCCACCGCCAAACCGGTCATGCTGGAGGATGTTGCAGGCAGCAGAACGTTCTCCACGGCATCTCCAGACTCTGTCACATGTGCTCAGTGTGAACCCGCTTTCATCTGTGAAGAGCACAGGGCGCCAGTGGCATATTTGCCAATCTTGGTGTTCTCTGGCAAATGCCAAACGTCCTGCACGGTGTTGGGCTGGAAGCACAACCCCCACCTGTGGACGTCGGGCCCTCATACCACCCTCATGGAGTCTGTTTCTGACCGTTTGAGTGGACACATGCACATTTGTGGCCTGCTGGAAGTCATTTTGCAGGGCTCTGGCAGTGCTCCTCCTGCTCCTCCTTGCACAAAGGCGGAGATAGCGGTCCTGCTGCTGGGTTGTTTCCCACCTACGGCCTCCTCCACGTCTCCTGATGTACTGTCTCCTGGTAGCGTCTCCATGCTCTGGACACTACGCTGACAGACACAGCAAACCTTCTTGCCACAGCTCGCATTGATGTGCCATCCTGGATGAGCTGCACTACCTGAGCCACTTATGTGGGTTGTAGACTCCGTCTCATGCTACCACTAGAGTGAAAGCACCGCCAGCATCCAAAAGTGACCAAAACATCAGCCAGGAAGCATAGGAACTGAGAAGTGGTCTGTGGTCACCACCTGAACCACTCCTTTATTGGGGGTGTCTTGCTAATTGCCTATAATTTCCACCTGTTGTCTGTCCCATTTGCACAACAGCATGTGGAATTGATTGTCAATCAGTGTTGCTTCCTGAGTGGACAGTGTGATTTCACAGAAGTGTGATTGACTTCGAGTTACATTGTGTTGTTTAAGTGTTCCCTTTATTTTTTTGAGCAGTTTATTTATAAAGTGTTCTATATACTCGTTATATGGTGTAGAACCCCACTACTTCCTCAGGAGTAACAAGGTAAATTTCTGAGTACAGTGAAGAATCTGTTAATTTGCTTTTTATATGTACACTATATGCACTCCTATGTGACCAGTTATTTCCCAGATACATAAACATTTGGAAGAGATCTCTCTCACATACAAGTATTTGAATGGAAATGGAGTAAAACAAGAGCCCACCCATAACATTCCCAAATCCTAAAATTCACATTTTCGTTCAATGATAGGTTTTCCCAATGATAAGTCTCAAGAAGTCTTGAAAACATACTTGAAATCTTCAAGTCAGATGTCTATCTGCAATCAAAAGCTATTTTTGAATACCCATTGACTAAGAGGTTTGATCTCTGAGAGACAGTTAATGTCAAAAACATTTACAGTTCTGAATGTAAAAATTGAACAAAAGGAAACCGCCCCAAAGGAATGTGCGCATTATAATAATTAGTATGCCTCACAGACAACACTTTAAATACTTTCTTGGCACTGAGCTGCTTGTTAATAGAAATGCTTCCTACAATTGTATGTCATGTGCATGCATGTTTACCAGCTGTTAGGGAAGGTATTTATAAATGAACCATGACATGTATCGTTCAGCAAAACTACCATAGGACCTGCCTGGCAGGCAATGAGTTAACAATGCATTTCCTGCTTCATTTTCCTGACTGATAATTTCCATAGCAACTACAGATAAATCACGCAGTGTGTGGCACTCACTCTTAACCCTGTGAGTGCCAGAGCGTTAAGCTGCACACAGCACCTGATTATTGTGCCTTTAAACATTTAGCAATTTCTGTGATCTGTAATCTGCATATAAAATTATCAGCTGATAGAATGTCACAAAAATAAAAAGAATCGAATGGACATTATTCCCATTCATTTATTGGTCATTTCTTTACAGACAGCTGTTTAATAAATACCTTGAGTCCAGGTAGACAAACGTTGGCTCTCCAGCCGTTGTGGGTTGCCTACATCTAGTGGATAGACTCGGCAACATTTGATTCTTTGACTCAGACCTGACCAAAGCATTCTTTTGAAGTCTTTAAGTTACAAAACATGGTACCAACACTCATTGGGGGTAAGTACACAGCCTTAAAGGGATAGTAATACTTAAAATGTAAAAAAATATATGTTGTAGGGTTTATCCCCCTGAGTAAAACAAGGGTACTCCCACTGCTGAAAGGTGTTTCATTCAAAAGTTATTAATTTTCAAAGTTTAATTTTTTAGGTGCAATATCACAGTGGCCTGAAATTGTACAGTGGCGCTGTTGCTACACCATCCTATGGACAGCTCTGGTCAGTTGACCATAAATCTCCATAGGATGGTGTAGCAACAGCGCCACTATACAATTTCAGGCCACTGTGATATTGCACCTAAAAAATTCAACTTTGAAAATTAATAACTTTTGAATGAAACACCTTTCAGCAGTGGGAGTGCCCTTGTTTTACTCAGGGGGATAAACTCTACAACATATTTTTTTTTACATTTTAAGTATTACTATCCCGTTAAAGTGGAAATGTCATGTTGACAAAAGGGCTGTGTCATATATTTATCTGCAACAAATAATTGTAACACATGTAAGTAAAATAATACCTTTACAAGTCCGTTATTCCAAGCATTAAAGCACTGCCATCTTGGTGACATTCTGCATGAAAGGAAGCACTCTGTCTCTGTTCAGGTGTCAAACAGGTCACTGAACATGTCCCCTTCTTAACAGGGTGTGTGTTTTGCGTGCTCTTGTCTCAGGCACCCGTACACTATCCCAATAATGTCTTTTGTTGTGGCCGCACACAGCATCCTGCACAGCGCTATTATGCATGTAGGACGTCTGCGGCACTAAGAAGGAATAGTTATTTGCTCCGCAATTATATGCAATATTAATGGCATAAGATTTAAATTTCATGAAGTAAAAATGAATCGGTAATAAAGCCTTTTATGTCAATGCGTTAGATACCTTTCTGTCTCTCAAAGGGTTAAACATACTTGTATTTGACAATCTATCTTATGTGTGTTTAAGTGTGTGTCTGTGTGAGTTTATGTCTGTGCTTGTTGTATGTCAAAAAGTTCAGCGTTTTCTATAGCAACGTTTTTGTTCCAGCACAATGAAATAAAATATATTCAAACAGTTTTTCAACAATACCTACTTGAAAGAACAAATAAATGTGTGATCACACGTGCTGTACATTCCTCTCCACTTTCTGGCACGCAGTGACAAGGAGAAGCGGGTGTAAAGTACAGATATACAGGGCTTGACATGAGCTCACTCTGAAACCTGGGCACCCCTGACATACGGAGTGCACCAGGTATGGAAAGGAGTTGAGCAGCCATGGAGGAGTTAACCACTGAGGTGGGATTGTACAGTGCTCTATTCAGCACAGCTACTGCTGCACAGAGTGAACAGAGGACGTCACATGATTACTTTAAATGTCTAATATCTACAGTTTTAGAAAGATTAAAAATAACTTATATCAAGATAATCATTTCCAAGAAACTAATAGCAAATTAAGCGGCACTAATGTATAGATCAGGAATAATCAAAAATAAAAATCATGCATCTCACCAATGTCTCCGCAATTCTCACTCAGTGCCGATTCACACTGGACTTCCAGGATGTCCCATCGACTCAAGACAACAATAGCACAAGAAAAGATGGAATGGCACTCATTTGCAGATGTAAAACATTAAATAAAAGCAATTTATTCGAACTACACGTGGCAAACAGACACAACAAATTCACCTTCTCTCCCATCTAATGCGTTTCGCACAACATGGCGCTTACTCATAGATGAAGCTTAATCAATGCAGACACTGTTATCTAGTCTACAATGTAATGTTTCTCATTCAAATTATCCAATTGGAAGTCCGCAGCAAACAACCACATGGATCCAATCAAAATAGATGATCAGGTAACCACCTTAATATCCTATTAGTCATGGGATCCGCTACCGCCAACATAACCGACTATTTGAAAGTGAAAATTAACCCTTTAACTTGACAACTGGTTGCATCGATGAAGGTTATGGTCACCTTCCGTCCCGCTCGGCACTCTGCGCTCGTGGCAGTCTCGGTCTGCTTCCTGGTTTCCCCCGACGTCGCGTCACGTGCACCGTGAAGTCATCTGGTAGCATCTATTTCATGACGCTCCAGACTAGGCGTGGGAGCACTCTGATAGTGTTCCCTAGCGCCCTGTATGCAGTTCAAGTGTTCTAGCCTCAGTCTTTCCCAGCCTGTATCTGCTCCGGTCAGTTCCAGTCCCTCCAGTCTCTCTATCTGGCTTCCACCTGTGGGTTTGCTCCCAGCCTGTTCCTGACAAGCTGTCTTTGGTCCAGCAGTCCAGCTTGGATTACCTTCCTACCTGTTCCCAGTCACTCCTCTGCCAGTGGTTTTTGGATCTATCACTCCTGCCTGTGTTTTGGTAGGCCTGACGTATTACGGAACTTCTCCCAGGAATCCTCCTGGACTACTGCAGGTACAGCTCTGCTCTTCCGCTTCTCCAGTGCTGATACTACAGGACAGGTCTGTTCTCTCCATCCTAGGAGAGAATCTTTCTATCTGTTTTCTTCTTCTAGGAGAGTTCCAGCTGTCCGGCCTCCACTCTCAAGCCTCGCTCCCCATACTACGCTCCCCAGCCTTCACTCTTCCCCACAGGAGAGCAGGTACTGCCTGTGGGATTATCATCCAGGGCTCACCTCCAGCTCCTCTGGGGTTTGCCATCTGGCCTTGCGGCTGGCACCGTACCTGGCTTAGGCTGCAGCACGGTACTCCCGCAGACAGTCAACTTACGTCGAGCACCGCTAACAAGCGTCGTACCCGAGCACTCCCTCTCCTGTGGGTTTCGTCACGTTTGGTCCACCCTGTGTGACAGTTATAACTCAAAATATTAAAAGTACGTTATTTCTAATCAACATAAAACCATTGTGATTTAATAAAAAGCCATTAAATCACTAATACAGTGACATGAAGTATCAAGAGGGTGAAATTTCCCTTTTAAAAGAAAAGTTTATATAACATTGTACTGTTCTGCACAGTGATTATCAGATGTGGCTAATAAAAAATAATTTACAGTAAGACAAGCCTGATGGAATCATTTGTATCTTCATGTCTACCAGATTATACATTAACCCTTTCAGTGCCAGAGGGGGGTAAGCAACACATTACAAAGCAATGCATTTCTTCCCCTCCGGCACTCAAAGGGTTAAGAAAGAGAGAAGCTACTCCAATGATATAATCTGTCAAATTCCTATGTTATTCTATGAAGCCTGTTTTTCATGTTGGAAAGAGCTCAGTGCACAGATTCCATACGGACACTGGAGAGATCCATCTCACAGGAATGAATGCTCACACCTTAGGACATGTCCCTGCTTTTGCTCACTGGGGGATTTCTGTCACCTTAGTGCATATGTGCTAAACTCGTCATAAACTACAAGCAGTCTGCCTTTAGAAATGACAAGAGGAGATGGTAAATGGGAGGGTAAATGAGACACCTTTAAAATCATGATGTAAATACCCAATTTCTCTCTAATTCTTCCATTTCCTATACTCTCCCTTTTCACCCTTCACATGTTGACTTATTCTCTACTCCATTTCTCCCTTTCTATTTTCCTCTTCCTTTGCCTGCTTGCTCTACATTATTTCCACCCTCCCCTCCTTTTTCAACCCTCACTTCTTCCTCTCTCTTTTTCTACCCCAACTCCCTCTTTTGCTTAAACAAAGGGTCGACAGCCAGTGGATAGACTATAACCTCAATAATATTTAGGTCCAGGGGCTTTGCTAGGTGCTGTTTGAGGAGGTTAAAGCCCCTTGTTGCCAGCTTGAAGCATGTAATAGTACTAATCTTCCTACTGGTAATGGTACAATGGCCTTCATGTTACAGTAATTATGAATTAGTTCTAAGCCCCATGTCTTTTGGGAACCCCTGCTTAGGACAAAGGAAGCTGTAGTTCAACAACAGCTGGAACGCCATTAATTTCCCAGTTCTGGTTTAGAAGACAAGCCATTCGGTTCTTTTAGTTAAATGACAAGAAAAGTAGGACAGCTCACTCCCAGCGGAAATCCATTAACCCTTTAAAGGGCAGAGACACATTGTGGAGGAATATAATGGACACCTCTCTGGCGCTCAGTGGGTTAATAATGCATGGTTTAATTCAATAGCTTGAGAGTCCAAGCTGCCACTCACCCAATAATCAAACATGCTCTTTATACTGACACATCCTTTGGCCTTTATTCTATTGGATTATACAGTAGCATAAAATATAAATCCTCTGAAACAATAAACAAAGAGGACAAGCTCTTGGTCAGTATGTCAGAGCTGTGAAGGAAGCTTACCATACAATTTAGAGTAGATGAAAGATTTCTTCACCATTTTTTAATCTAGGCTATATAATTTGTGGTTAAAAGAGCAAAAACCTAAAATAATAGAGATTACATATCATCACGTGTGCCGGTCATCAGTAAAACCAAACTGGATGGTTAACCATTTGACTGGAATGCTGTGCTCACCCCTTTGACACTCAAAGGCTTAATAAGATAAATCAATTTAAAGGTTGTTGTGGCATCAGTATACTGTGCATCCCCAGACCTAGATCTAAGGGTTAAAGCTCTACTTCAATAACATTTAAATGGAATAGGTCAATAAAAGTGGATATTTGTGCAGATAAATATTTTTTCTCTTAGGCCATTTGGAACACAGGAACCACAGGTAAAGTAGCCCCCAGACAGAAGGGCATTGCACTTGCCTTAAAAGGCTCTCTAGAGGAGGACAGTCTCCCTTCTCCACTTTACCCCCAACAGCATAGCTCCATTTTATCAAATACCAAAGATATAGAAAACAGAAGGAAGGCAGGAAAGAGGACCACCTGAATCAGTGAAACCAAAAGGACCCTCCTGCCTGGAACTCAAACAACTGTTTTTTCTCGGGGAGGTATGTTCTGTGTTCCACATGAACCAAGAGAAATGTATTTGTGGTCAGGGCTTCCAGAGTATGATAATTATGGAGGGCTGCTGTCCCCCTGAGCTATCGTAAACTTCAGGGGATGAGGCGACGAAGGTGACCTGAAAAGGGAACCACCTTAATAACTCCTTTAAAGAAAGGGTTTTGGTGGGGTGGCACAGCTGACGATGCATCCTGTGGGAGAGGCTGCGGCCTCCTATTTAAGGGCTTGCAGCCCCTCCCACAAATACAGGCCCTACTTTTCACTTGTGGTCAGGGTTTCCAGAGTATGATAATTATGGAGGTTTGCTGTCCTCCTGAGCTATCATAAGATTCAGGGGATGAGGTGACGAAGGTGACCTGAAAAGAGGCAAAAGAGACTGCACTGATATAACTTCTTTATTGAAACTAGAGCAAAGATGACATTTTATTTAGCTAGGTTAGTAAGTATTCTTTCCGATTTCGTATCAGGATTGGGGATGTATCTATTGAGGCATGCTGATTGCCATCTACTGAGTAGTACTATATGAGCGGGCGCTTGATTCCTGTGTCTGACCATACTGCTCCCATCCTAAAAGAATGACCCAGACACTGACTGGATTGTAGCCTAAAGTGGCAGGATGTGCGTGTATAATTAGTGAAAGTGGATGTACCGAGTAGCCTGTGAGGAGTGGAAGAGTGACTATCATCTGTGTGCTGTTGCATGGCGGCAGTGAGGCGAGTTAGTGATTGTAGGGGCATCATTGGACATGAGTGATGAATATGGATAAGTGACTGGCGTAATGCATACCGTTTGGAGTGAGTGATGGAGTGAATTGATCTGAGCGTCGGGTACATTGTTCTTACTCATTAATACTATTGAACTCGTGTGACAGGAGAACTCGCCCGGATGGAGAAGCCAAAAATGCAAGGCATGCTGCTGCCTTAAGTACTATTGTTGCTGCTGAAGAACTTGGTGTTAGGAAATCATAGATGTGTCTGAATATATGCCCGGTGAGTGCTGCTTCCTTCAGCCTCTGAGGTAAAGATTAGAGAGTAATTCCTGATGCCTCGCAATTTAGGATGAGAGTTCAATTCCTTCAGCCACTGTGGAAAGGCAAGGAATGAAGGTGTGATCCTGCAGCTTCTGTGGTGAGATAAGGATTGAAGGTGTGGTCCTTCAGCTTCTGCAGTGAGGCAATGATTGAATTGTGATCCTTCGGCCTCTGCGGTGAGGCAAGGATTGAAGTCTGATCCTTCTGCCTCTGTGGTGAGGCAAGGATTGAAATGAGATCCTTCGGACTCTGCAGTGAGGTAAGGATTGAAATGTGATCCCTTCAGCCTCTGCGGTGATGTAAGGAATGAAGTGTGATCCCTTCAGCCTCTGCAGTGAGATAAGGATTGACGTGTGATCCCTTCGGCCTCCAAGGTGAGGTAAGGATTGAAATGTGATCGTTCGACCTCTTTGGTGAGGTAAGAATTGAAGTGGATAAGGTATCTAACTGGGGTAACCTTCAGCCTGTACGAAGAGGTGATCCAAGAAGAGGTGAGGTATCTACCTGGGGAACCTCCGGCCTCTAAGAAGAGGTGAGGTATCTACCTGGGGAACCTCCGGCCTCTAAGAAGAGGTGAGGTATCTACCTGGGGAACCTCCGGCCTCTACGAAGAGGTGAGGTATCTACCTGGGGAACCTCTGGCCTCTAGGAAGAGGTGATGAAACTACCTTGGGAACCTCCAGCCTCTACGAAGAGGTGAGGTATCTACCTGGGGAACTTCCGGCCTCTAAGAAGAGGTGAGGTATCTAACTGGGGAACCTCCGGCCTCTCTGAAGAGGTGAGATATCTAGAGTATAGCTTACGTTGTTACAATAGAAATGTTTGTAGTGGTTCATACAGTATGGATTAACTGGAAAATAGGAATGTTGTAGTGGTCAACGATATGTTGTCACTGGACACCGGTTACGATAGGAATGTAGTATTGGTACATATGGCATGGTGTAACTGGATGTATAGCAATGGAATGTTGTATTGGTACATGCTATATGGTGTAACTAGGACGATGGTGACGATGGAATATATTGGTACATGCAGTGTGGTGTAATTGGACGTAAATTAAAATGGCATGTTGTATTGTACATACGGTATGGGAATGTTGTAGTAGTACATACCATATGTAATAACTGGCCGTAGGTTAGAATAAGCATGATGTAGTGGTACGTGGGTAAGGTGTAACTGGATGTTGGTTAGAATAGAAATATTGTATTGGAACATATGGTATGGTGTCACTAGACGTAGGATACAATGGGACTGTTATATTGGTACATACAGTATGGTGTAACTGGACGTTGGTTACAATAGGAATGCTGCAGTGGTACATACAGTATGTAATAACTGGACGTTTGTTACAATAGGAATGCTGTTGTGGTATACACATTATTTAGTACTGGACGTGTTACAATAGGAATGTCATAGTGGTATGTTGTTATAGATGGTGTAGCTGGGCCCTGAACCATTGCTGTGAATATATATGTGGGCGTTAGGGACTGGGATGCTTGTGATTTCATCGATAGAGCTTGGTATCAAGAAGGGAAGGGGTGGGGGAGGTGTCCGGACTTATTACTGATAAGTGTGGTCTGGAGTTGTAATGTGGAAGGTGGCTGGGAGGAATCACTGGAGCGTGTGGGATAACCTTTAATTTACTGAGTGATTAACGTGGTGGTGAGAAATGTTCTTTACAACTTGGGTTAAGATAAATGGTGTGACGTTGAGTGCCTGATGGGTTTAAAATGTATGTCACTAGTGAATTAATATGAGTAAAGGCTGTAAATAAGTAATGAATCAGTGGAAGGTTACTCAAAATAGTCAATTTGCCCTGTTTTAAACAAGATATGACTATGGGTAGGTGGGGCTGTGGCACTCTATTTATGGACCATAGATGATTGATTCACTGGTTAATATGAATTAGTTGTACGATTTAAATATTTAGGTTAGGCCAATAAACATAATTAGATTTTGAGGAAGTGCTTCCCATGATAATGCTGACATGGAGGGGACAAAACCGAATGCGTGGATACTTGTGGCCATTACTGCAACTAAAAACATGTACTGATTGAGCTAGGAACTAGCTGATATTATGCCACCTCGAGGTTGTTCCGCAGAATCGCAGACACTGCTAGCGAAGTACCGTGGTGCAATGGAACTTGTTCCTATGACAAGGCATATGTGAAGCAAGGCGGCGAGCGCCACCAGGAAGCTCATTGCATGACAGAGCAATGCGCTGCACATCAGTCCAGCCGTAAACTGGTTAATGTTAAGTACAGTAAGTCAGTAGTAGCATATACAGGACACAGTATGGAGGGGAGAAGGTTACTATGTGTGATAACCCTCTACAATCCAGAGGGTGGTAACAGGGAGACTACTGGGAGAGCTGCTTGGAATGGCACATGGCTTGCAAGCAACTAGGGTGGCCATTTGGAGGTCGGGTTAGGACGGAGCGTAGGTGCGACAGCGAGCCTATCGAACTGTGATAAAGGTCATGATGAATCTGTGTCCTAAAGTCACAGTGACATTATATACTCTTCCACAATGCAATGGAACAGAATGACAGGTATATGGCTGTAATTGTAAATGTAACATATGGGAATGAAAGCTAGCATGGAATGTAACTGACCCACCGGACGTGAATATGATGCAATATGTAATAAGTGGTATTAAACCTCTAAATGCTAGCTCGAGGGACTGGAAAAGGCGTGCTATATAGCGTAGTTTGTCGGTTAGAGCTAGGTGCTCCAATAGCAAGAGGGGTACTAGTACTTACTGTGTATATTTATATTGTGGAAGGGAGATAAGTAGGGCCTGTGTGAATCAACATTCCTTTGAAAACTCACATTTTTAAAGTCCCAATTAATAAACTCAGTAGCACCGGTTATCTGCATGGAAAATCGGCCGTATCGAATAGCTACATTGTCAAGGTGGGAAGGGGGGGTTAAATACAGAAATAATAACTCTAACCGGATGAACGACTGGAGCGCTTAGCGTGGAGCTGATCCGACGTCCGGTGAATGAAACCAGAAGTGACTTGGATGCTTGCCGATGGGCACTTAGGATGACGTAGGGCACAGCTGATGATGCATCCCGTGGGAGAGGCTGCGGCCTGCTATTTAAGGGCTTGCAGCCCCTCTCACAAATACAGGCTCTGCCTTTCACTTATAAGTACAAAAAATCCCATTTTATCTTTCATCCAATTTGGAACACAGGAACCATGTTGGTTTACCAGAGTTATACACCATGATTCTAGGGAGGGAAAGAAAACAACATGAACCTCAGGTGTCAATAGATACCCACACAGCAAACAAAGTAACAGGAAACAACAGGTTACTGGGAAAAACAGGAAGGATACCTTCACAGGCCCAATAGCTTGTAGGACCTTATGAACAAAAGTGGCTTCAGCTGAAGCCAGAACATTAACATGGTAGCATGACACTTTTCTGCTCATTCACTCAGTTAATCTAAATCCTTCTACAGAGAAAAACCATCCAACTCTGTATGTTTTTCCTTGCACGGCTTAGTGTCATCAGCAAAGATTGAGACAATACTTTCAATTCCCATCTCTAGATTATTAATAAACAAATTAAAAACCTTTGGGCTTAGGACTGAACTCTGTGGCACCCACTTATAACTTTAGACCAAGTCGAAAAGGTTCCATTTACAACAACTCTCTGCCATCTATCATTTAACCAGTTCTCAATTCATGTACAGATAACACTGCCCAAACCGAAGCCTTTTAATTTATGCAGTAACCTGATGTGAGGCACTGTATCAAAGGCTTTTGCAAAATCCAAGTATACTACATCAATAATTCCCTTGTCCAAATTGCTACTTTCACGTTCATAAAATGCAATTAAATTAGTCTGACATGATCTATTCTTCATAAAACCATGCCGGCTCCTACTAATAATATTGTTTGTCTTCACATAGTTCTTAATACTGTCAGTTAGTAACCTTCTAGTATCTTACCCAGTATGTAAGACAAGGACAAGATGAAGCTGGACAAAGAGAAGGAAGTTAATGTGAGACTCAGAAAAAACTTTTGGGAGAAGAGCTACCAGAGTTCTCAAAACCACACTATCAGAATGAAAGACCAGAAAGTGGGGCTTACAAGTCAAGGCCTGGAGTTCAGAAAACTGCTGAACAGACACAATCACCAGGATGAAAGCTGTCTTAAGAGTCAAGAATTGAAGGGAAACTGAAGACAGAGGCTTTAAAGGAGCCTTCTGGAGAACTCCCAAAACCAACTTCTAGTGACACGTAGGAGTGGGATCCCCATAGACTCTGGAAAAGCATACAAACTAAGGAAACTAAGACAAAACTCTTTCTGAAGGACATCCTGAAGAAAGGCTAAGACAAATGGAAGATAAAATGGGCGTGACCACGACCCTTGGTGTTTACATCATTTTTAAAACAACGACCACATCCTGTGGTACACTTTGGGCAAAACCAGCTTGAAAGCCTCCATCAATGTAGAGATACCATTCTTCATCAGGATACTGGCTTCAAGAGACAAACAGTCAAAGCAAGCCTCTCCACCTCTGGATGACACAGAAGACCCTGGGTCAAGAGGTCCGGAAGCAGGGGAGCCCGAAACAGTTCTGCCTCAGATCTTAAAACAAGACTCAAAACGGCCAGAATGGGATGATCAAAATTACATGAGCCAGTCCCTCACGATTTTCCTCAAAACCCTGGGAATCAGAGGAAAAGCAGGGTACAAGCAGGGAAACGCTAACACTTATGGCACCTGAGGACATGTTAGGGAGCACTGGCATACAAAACTGTGCATTATAGCATCAACTCTTTAAATACCAGTGGGGTGAACAATACAATGCAGAGAAAGAAGATGCTCACTCATCTGGGGCTAGATTCTTTTGCAGGTGCTAAATGTTAACACCCGTTTTATCAAACATTTTCCTATTGAAGTCTATGGGGAAAACTGGAGATAAAAGCAGTGATAAAATTAGCACCTGTAATAGAATCTAGCCCCTAGTGCTCAACATTATAAAGTAACAGAATGGTAACATTTACAGCTGCCATACTAGTACCATATATTAATTGCTGTTGTGGTTTCTCTTGTTCTTAACACAAGCAACTGAAGCAGGATCAACTAGCACTAGAATTTTAAAATAACCTTATATAAAAGATGCTTTCTCTTTATTAGACAATGAAAAAATATCTTATGTGTTATGTCTGAAGAAGGGCATATGTGTTTTTTTTTGCTTATGTTCTATACCTGTAGTATTAAAGATCAAATACATCCAAGTGCAGCTGTACACAGGTAAGATTCCACTGCATTGTCTGACTCTTGGATTCAGTCCAGTTTACTAACTCCAGCTGCATATTGTCCAATAGATCTATTTTCTGCAGGGCACTGAGCCAAAAGCCTCAGCAATTTACTGGAATCCCAATGGAACAAGACAAAGAACAGAAAGCTGCACAGTGAAAAAAACCCAAGCCAAAGTATTGTTGGCCTTGAACCCTATATATTTACATGTTCCCAGTCCAAAAGTGCCAGGCATAAATTGATATATTACCCACTGGAAATGCAGCGGAGACGGCAATCATCACAATGAATATAACACCTTTCATGCTCACTTTTTAAATTCTTCATGGAATTCTTGACCTGCTCTATAAGACTAACAAAGAAAGGCCAACTACATATACCTGTCAAGCAGGAAAAACAGAAGAGACAATAAAATGACAGAGGGAGGACACTGCACGCAAACAACGTTCTATTAGGCATCAGTGGTAAAATAAACCCCTGGAGGCAGAAATCATCTTAAAGGAGATTACAAGCACACACACACACTAAGCCCTTGACTAGCAATACAGCGTTGCTTGTTTCTAAGGTACACACACATAACAGGTATTTGTCTAACAATACAAGTTTGCTTGGATTTAACCCTTTGAATGCCAGTTGGCTGGCCAGTGCCTCGGAAAGCAAAGTGTTAGCCATCCCACAGGGGCTAGAAGAGTTAAGAAAGTTGAGTATATAAACTAGTTCATGGGAGCTGAGGTCTGTCCCATGGATCCTCAATGGTGCAGGTTTCAGGATCTCCTCATATAAATACAGGTGAATCAGTCAGTGGATCAGTAATTCTGAAGGATCTGTCCAAGTTAACAACACTGTCTCCTGTTTAACTGAGGATATCCTGAAAACATGTGCTGTTGGGGGGGGGGGCTTGAGGACAGGTTTGAAACCTTTGCACAAGTTACTTGACTAACAGTAATAGGTTAGGTGTTTTAACCCTTTGAGGACCAGATGGGTAAGCAATGCTTTGCACACTCATCTGGTCGTTTTAGGGTTAAAGTGGAAAAAATTATCACTAAACACAAACACACACCCCTAAATTAAAAAAGGTTGTGCAGGGCTGGGACAAAGTCCCAGTAAAAGTCACAGTCTGCAACTGGTGAGATCTACTGGGTTATGTCCCCTTCACAGCACTGACACAACTAATGAATAAACAAATACATTTTTCTGCCAATGTGGGCCAGACCTCTGGCCTATTTGTCCACCCAAACCAAGTCAAGGAAATCACCTAAGGTAAAGATCATGCCACCACCCACAGATCCAACTCTCTATAACCACATTCTAATGCTTTATCATACTGTAATATAATTACGTGCAGAAATCAATGCACAAAAAACAATATCACCATCAAACAATAGGAAATTCAACCGGGGCATTATGTTCCCCCAACAGTACAGATTAAGGTGTGATAAACAATAACAAAACTTTCCATGTGAACTAGGTTCACCACCTGCAAAAGGGACCATCTAGGATTCTGCCAACATGGCCATTAATTACCCTATTCAATATAGCACTATATACAAAATCAAATGGGGTATGACATCTAAAAGAATAATAATCACCAATTTTGTCAGACCACTGAGCAATGTTAGATCAACATATGAAAGTGCGCTTGATGAATAAAGTTAATAGCGTCCACATGTCTAATATATTATGATGTCAATAGAAATGTTTTCTTAGTAGATAAAAATCACATGACATGAGTTATTGGGGAGGATAAGAGTAATGCAACACTTACATATACTTCTAATTAGGATCCTTTCCTGAAGAACAAAAATGCAACCTAATACCCATTCCCAGAGATCACGCCTCTCATTTCTGAAGGTAACATTACCCCTTTCTATGGTCTCCATCACTCATGGATTTTTTGTTTGTGGTTACATGCTGTTTCTGTCCACTCTGCCCTACAAACCATTTCTAATAATGTGAGATCACAACTTTTAATATTTTTCTGACAATATGATAAAACATCAACATCTATCACTCATCAATAATCAATTGGGTAAATATCTTAGGTGAAACCACATTTCCCTACAGTGTTTCACCTATATCGTTGACTTTTTCAAGGGGTTATGGCTTCTCCAATCCTAGTACATGTTTTATACTGCAATCAGGCAATAAAAATATGCAATCATGATAATGCGACCATACCCCTCTCACTATCCAACAAAGTTACTGGTCACACCAACCTAATATCTTTGATACTATCGAACTTTCACACTTTTTACAAGATTGGGTTGCACACAATCATACACATATGAAAACCCAAGTATTATCTTATGACTAGCATATAAAGCATCATGTGAACATTTTTTTTTTTCATGTTTGATCTTTTTACTAATATTTTTCGAGAGTAACCCAAATCACGGTCAAGTCTTTCATGGACACCAAAACAATGTTATTTTAAGTAAAAAAAATGTGTTAGCCCTAGATTTAATGTACTACATACAATAAGCCATTTATCTCTCATGATACCACATTAAAGTGGTTCTTCCTGCTGCTGCTCAGAAGGACTGAGAGAGAGAATGAGGATGCCACCATAATGGAAATGTTATAACATTCCAAGACAAGAGCTTGACCTATTACTAATGATCAACTTCTACTAACTCCAACCAGTGATTGGCAAATTGGAGATGGTGGGAGTTGCAGTCCTCAACTGCTGGAGGTCCAACAACTGACTAAACCCACTGAAGGATATCAACCTTTCTTTGGTCTATATATAAAAATGGATATACATGACTACTGTATGAAAGACATTTGCCTAATTACTGAAGGATATCAGCCTTTCCTTGGGCTATATATGGAAAATTCATATACCTGACTTCTGTATGAAAGACTTTTACCTAATTAAGTCCTTTTCTTAGATGTAATTCATTCTACCAACTCATTGGATGCTAGAGTCCAAAGGGTTAAATTAGCGGGATGACTGCACAGTGTCTCATCAAGAGGACACATCTGCCCTCCGGAATTAATGCACAATTTCTGGGGGGAAATCCAGTCATAGAGTGTTGAGAGGTGGTGCACAGCCAGGAAACCTGACAGATTTCCTATGCTGAAATACACATAAATCTGATTTTATTACATTATAATCAGCACATTCTCAGCACTCTTACCTTCTCTTATTATATGGAACCATAGGTCTGGCCACTGGAGAGGTACCCAAGTCTCACACAATGCTATAGAATAAGTATAGGAAAGCCTGCTTTTCAATAACATTATTGCTCAGAAGCTAAGTATAGGAAAGCCTGCTTTTCAATAACATTATTGCTCAGAAGCCAGGTACAGTGGGCCATATGCACAAAGTCAAAAGAAACACAATAATGGGGCAAATTAACAGCACCAGCATTAACCGTCTGAATGCGTTACAATGTGTTGGGGACCTTTAGAGTATTCAGATGGTTAAAAGCCCCATCTAAATAGTCCGTACCTGAGGTAGACAACTATTGGTGACTATAAGTCCCATAATCCCCAACAAACCAGCATCAAGTTGAGGATGATGGGAGATGTCTCCAACAGCTAGAGAGCCAAAGGTTACCCATCATTGGCCTTTACTATACAGTTCAACATAGGGCCATTCTCTGGAAACATAAGTAATTCTAGAGCAAATGGGGTACAAATAAAATTTCATATTGCTTTATGATGGGTCATTTAACCCCTTGAATGCTAGCAATGTCACCAAATCCTCTCTTTTCAATACACTGAACACTTCTCTAGAATTCAATGGTTTAAAGCGAAACTATCATCAAACTTATACTGAGCCCCAAATCCTAATTATAATAGCTGTATGCATTATACCTACTTGTATTTTCAAGAAGAAGAAGTGGGGCATTAGTGAAAAATAGACCTTTGTAGGCAGACAGGCATCAGGAAACAGCGCAGACATCTTGTAGAGAAGGCATTTCTGAGTCTGCTCTGTCAGTCACCTTCTTCTCCACAACTGGAGAGTTGAATGCCTGGTTACCTTAAGGCACCGGAAGCGACTGACGGAGAGAGCGTCTACTGCAAGATCCCTGACGATGCCTGTCTGCCTAAAAAGGTCTATTTTTCACTAATGCTGCAATTATTCTTGAAAATACAAGTAGGTATATGCATATCACTATTATAATCATCTTTAGCTTCCTGTATATAGCCCAAAGTAACATGCACTATGCAACAGCATTAACCCTTTGAGTGCCAGAGGGGTACGCAATGCACTGCAATGGGTTGCGTACCTCTCTGGAACTCAAAGGGTTAACAACTGGAGCCTAAGCTGCACATGCTTGTGACTTAATAAACTGAGGCTGATGTACTTCACCTGGAACTCCAATCTCATCCAGTCTCCCTCTACCATTTAACCCCTTGTTGTATGTACTAATCTACTTTAGCCATTTTGACCCCCTGTCCCAGTCTCCATATTGCCTTCCTCCCCCATTCCTCTCCTATATCTCTCTGTGTCTGTTTCTTATCAGAGATTTAATGGTGTCACACCTGAACGCACTCAGAGCTCTTCCATCCCAAAACAATTTGTAATTTGGAAATCCCTCAGTCAGTCATTCAGTGTTCTTAGGGACTCCAGTTACTATATATTCAGGCCCAGTTAGGGGTGGCATTTGCCTGGGGTGGCATTTGCCAGGGGTATTAGTTGGCACCTTTCTCAAAGTACATCTTTATCTAAGTACTGAGAGTTAGGCAAGAGAGAAACAGCTGCTGCAGCTACCTAAAGACAAGAGGCAAGTAAACAAGCTGACTTCAGAGTGAAGAAACAGTCATTTCCACCAAGCACTGACATTTGCTTCCTCTACTGAAACTACTGACCACCTGATGCAAGACACCAGGATTTCCAGGTCTGATTTTACAAACTGCTGATTTAACCACTAAACCACTGGGGAGAACCAAATCTGACTTTGATTTCTTCTCCAACCACCATTAACCATTACAACATCTACCTCTCCTGATCATCATTGGACTACTTCATTTAACCCTGCACTGATTCCTACCCTCACCAAGTACTTTGCAGTTCTGCTACTGACTCTCCTCACCATCCCTGGCACCTATACCCTCTGCTCCGTGGATTGACCCTGACTGCCAAGTCATCTGTACTCTCCTGGATTACTGACTGTTGCACATCTCTACTGCCCCATTCATTAACCCAACTATGGGCATATTAACTCCTTGTTTTGTCATCGCCATTCTCACCTGTATAAGACTCTCCTCCTCCTGTGTCCACATTACTTGTCACGCCATTCACATTGCACCCTCAATTCTTCACTCACCACTTCTCTGCTCCCATGAACTTTTTTCATTCCTCCGCTCCCTATCACCACCATCTCCTTCTACCCCTGCAAAAAAGCCCCACTGCTTCAAATCTCACTCTCACCTTATGTCCCTGTCCCTCCTCCTCCTACTTGCTGCAGGTGACATCTCACCTAACCCAGGCCCCCCTTCCATTCTCTCTTGGACCACAGAACCCACTCACACGCGCAACACTCACAACCTAATAACCGTACCCCGTCACCTAACCTCCTCCCCCCCCTTTTGTTTTGGTCTCTGGAACGCCCGCTCTGTGTGTAACAAACTAACAGCTGTTCATGATCTGTTCATTTCTCACTCCCTAAACCTCCTTGCCATCACTGAAACTTGGCTCACATCATCAGACACTGCCTCCACTGCCGCACTCTCATACGGAGGCCTTCAATTCACACACACACCGAGGCCTGGCAACAGGCAGGGAGGGGGAGTAGGCATCCTGCTGCCCCCTAACCATATATTTCAGGTACTCCCCACTGTTCCCTCTCTTTCCTTCCCTACATTTGAAGCTCACACACTTCGCCTCTTCTCTCCCTTCCCCCTGCGTGTCGCTGTCATATACAGGCCACCTGGTCCCACTGCACAATTCCTTGATCACTTCACCTCCTGGCTCCCTCACTTCATGTCCTCTGATGTCCCTACTCTCATCATGGGTGACTTCAACATCCCTATAGATAATCACACCACCCCCCCTGCCCTCAAACTCCTCTCCTTAACAACCTCCTTAGGCTTATCGCAGTGGACCAGCTCTCCCACACACAGTGATGGTCACTCCCTCGACTTGATCTTCACTAACCTCTGCTCGGTCTCCAACTTCTCTAATGTCCCCTTTCCCCTCTCTGACCACCACCTCCTCACCGGTAACCTCATCATACCACGCAAACCCATCACCCCCGCCACAATCAAGCGCATGCGGAGAAATCTACATGCTCTTGATAAGCAACAATTTTCCACCTCCCTGCAGCCTATCCTCAACCCCATCCTCACACTTACTTGCCCAGACAAAACTACTGCTCTCTACAACAGCACTCTCACTTCAGCCCTTGACATCGCTGCACCTGCAACTCCACGCCACCCACGCACAACCCCACTACAACCCTGGCACACAAGACTAACGCGATACCTCCAAAGGTGCTCACGCACTGCTGAAAGGCACTGGAGGAAATCGCGCTCCACAGCCGACTTCACACACTACAAATTCATTCTCCGTTCATATAGCTCTGCCCTCTCCCTGGCTAAACAGTCATTCTTCTCCTCTCTAATTTCTAATCTTTCCTCCAACCCCAAACGCCTTTTCTCAACCTTCACATCTCTTCTAAACCCACCAACACAAACACCTTCCACTAACTTCTCTGCCCAAGATCTCGCCAACCACTTCAAGAACAAGATTGAATCTATCAGACATGACATTTCATCACTACCACCCCCACCCAGCCAGCCCAGCCCTGTCGCCTCTCCCACATACACACTAAGCTCCTTCCCACCTGTCACGGAGGATGAAGTCTCCCTTCTCCTCACTCGCTCAAACCTAACCACATGCCCTCTCGACCCAATCCCATCTCAGCTCACACAAGAACTCTCCCCTCTACTAACTCCAATCCTTACTCACTTATTCAACCTCTCTTTGTCAACCGGTACCTTCCCATCCTCTTACAAACATGCACTAATCACTCCCATCCTAAAAAAACCCTCCCTGGACCCAAACTCATTGTCAAATTACCGGCCAATTTCCCTACTCCCGTTCGCCTCCAAGCTTCTCGAGCGCCTTGCATATAACCGGCTCACTAAATTCCTCTGCTCCCATTCCCTGCTAGATCCCTTGCAATCTGGATTCCGCCCTCATCACTCCACTGAGACTGCCCTCACTAAAGTGGCCAATGATTTGCTTTCAGCCAAGTCTAAAGGCCACTACTCCCTACTCATTCTTTTGGACCTGTCAGCCGCCTTTGACACAGTCGATCACCCACTCCTCCTCCAAGCCCTCCACTCCCTAGGTCTCTGCGACACTGCACTCTCCTGGTTTTCATCTTATCTCTGCAACCGCTCCTTCAGTGTTTCCTACTCCGGCTCCACTTCCCCACCCCTCCCACTGTCTGTTGGTGTGCCTCAAGGATCAGTGCTGGGACCCTTGCTCTTCTCAATCTACACTGCTTCCCTTGGAAAACTAATAAACTCCTTTGGGTTTCACCATCATCTCTATGCTGATGACACCCAAATATATCTTTCCTCCCCAGACCTCTCTCCTTCCCTCCTGTCCCGAGTGTCTGACTGTCTGTCTGCTGTGTCTTCCTGGATGTCCTCCCATCAACTCAAACTTAACCTTAGCAAAACTGAACTAATTCTCTTCCCTCCATCTACAACCAGCCTTATCCCAAACATTACCCTCACCGTTAACAACACTTCCATCACACCAACCCCTACAGCACGCTGCCTGGGGGTCACATTTGACTCTGCCCTATCCTTCATTCCTCACATCCAGTCAATCTCCAACTCATGCCGCCTCCACCTCCGCAACATCTCTAGAATCCGACCCTTTCTCACAGAAGACACTACCAAAATTCTAATCCAAACACTCATCATGTCCCGTCTTGACTACTGTAACTCTTTACTAATTGGCCTGCCTCTCACCCGACTAACCCCGCTACAGTCCATAATGAACTCTGCTGCAAGACTAATCTTCCTCACTCATCGCTTCTCTAACACCACACCACTCTGTCAGTCCCTACACTGGCTCCCGTTAGCATACAGAGTAAAATTCAAAACTCTGGTGCTAACTTATAGAGCCCTCACTAACACTGCACCCCCCTATATTTCATCTCTCATTTCCAAATATACTCCCGCCCGCCATCTCCGCTCTGCACATGACCTTCTGCTCTCCACAGCTCTTATCACATCCTCCCACTCCCGCCTACAGGACTTCTCCCGTGCTGCACCTGAGCTGTGGAATTCCCTCCCCCGCCCCATCAGACTCTCCCCCAGCCTTCAAATTTTCAGACGCTCCCTGAAGACTCACCTCTTCAGGGAGGCTTATCAACTGCCTCCATAAACATCATAACCAAGATTCACCCCTTGCACGGACTACTGCACTCAATGGCACTTCTCACTCCCACCCACTGACTGGCAGTTCATGTGGCAGGAGGCACTTAAACACAATAGCACTTACTCCTTCTGTATCAAACCTACCTTCCTCTAGACTGTAAGCTCTCACGAGCAGGGCCCTCTGATCCTCCTGTTCTACACATCTGATTGTACTATTTAATACCTCTGTATGTCTATTCCCCAATTGTACAGCGCTGCGGAATTAGTTGGCGCTATATAAATAAAGAATAATAATAATAATAATAATACTAAGAAAGTGCTGCAATTTTGGAGCAAAACATCTGCAGTACTGGAAACAAAAATTCTCAATAATTTAAGTTGGGCTTTTAATCCTTTGAATGCTAAGCAATGCATTGGAGACCTCTCTAGTATTTAAAGAGTTAAACGCCCCACTTAATTCAATGGGAATTCAGGAATTTTTATTTCTCCCATATGGTACGGTTGGTCTGCACCAGAACTGCATCATTTTCTTAGTACTCAGTGCACATATCATAATTAGTGAAAAATAATTAGCTGTGTTGTCTTTAAAGCGATAGTAATGTTTCACAGTCTTGCTGCTCTGAACTGAGCAGTGTTATATCAGTAAAAGTGGCGGGAGGGAGATACTTTATCATTCAATTACTCCTGAGCTACAAATCTGACAGTATTGAAGTAACACTCTCCATGGCCCAAATACTATGAAGATTAACTGGAGCTGTTTTTATTGTGAAACATTACTATCCCTTTAACACAGACTGTACACTGAAACAAAACTTTTTATAGAAACAAACTGCTGCAGATCTGAAATGCAGATGCCAGGTCTGGTCCCACATAGATTTATTTCTGTCTGCTAAAGGAATATGTAATACATTTCAAAGTAATGCGCTGCATACCCTTCAGGCCCTCAATCTCTTGTTTACTCTCTTGATTATGTTGCAAATTAACAGACAAGGCTGAAGCAGTAGACTCTGCATTTTCGTAACATTAGACACTGCCCTACATAGAAAGCTAACTTACAAGATATTTACCATGCACAAAAGAGCAATTCTCAATCAAACACATGAACCACAGGGAACAAATACAAAATACTAACATTCAAATTTATTTAGTAACACAGTAAATTAGGTTAAAAAAAAACACAAGTTCATGAAGTCCAACCTTTGCCTCATATCTCAGAGACATGTGACTTTATAGCTTTCCTGCTTCCATATAAGGTAGTCTTTATCAGACCTTCCTGGTTTGCCTACTAATACACAGTATAACCTTGTATGTTCCCTTTTGAAATAAATGTATCTAATCTTCATTTAAATGTACCCATTGTATCTGCCATAACCACATCATTGGGCAAGGATGAATGGTGATTTATCTCCTTAAATTCTAAAGAGATCGCCAAAGCATTATTTTGAAATGTGCTAGAGACCTTTTTAGCATTCAAAGCATTAAAATTCATCTTTAAATCAAAAGGAATTTGTATTTGCCACCTAATTTGTACTTGTAATTGTAGAATGCTCGTGTTCTTCTGTGAATAACGTCCACAGCTGGGGACTGATCTCAAAGGTTGAGAAATGGATAGAATTTTAAAGCGGAACTACCACCTAATATAGAGTAGCACTACACTAATTATGCATATGGTGACTAGTTTCTTAATAGTTCTATTATCTGCCTCAAGTACCAGCATCCAAAGTAATCCTTTTTCTTATGAGATTGGTGGCCAGGTGTGCGCACAGACATCTTGGCTTAGCGACGTCTGCGCGCCTGTGCTGTCTGTCCTGGTCTCCTCTAGGAGGCATTGTATGGAGCCGAAAGGCACCGGAAGGGACTTCCGGCGCAGGTGCGCAGATGGCTCTAAAGCAAGAAGCCTGGCCACCAGTCTCATAAGAAAGGATTACTTTGGATGCCGGTAATTGTGGCAGATAATAGAACTATTAAGAAACTAGTCACCATATGCATAATTAGTGTAGTGCTACTCTATATTAGGTGGTAGTTCCGCTTTAACTAAAAGCAATACTAATCCTTTATTTTTTTACACATTCTGCAAGTCCATAATATACAGTCAAATTGTAAGTTTTTCTTCACTTATTCTTTCACTTTTATGCTCTCTACCTTGAGCTGCCTAGATCTATGAAAGCAGGCATGGTGATACAATGTAAAAAAGAAAGCAGCTAGCATACAGAACACTCATTTTTGCAGGTATAGTGTTACAGTATCCGAGTATGGTTCCAGTCAAAATTGTATCGCAAACAAAGATAGGAAGAGGAGAGTGAACCTATAGGTATTAAACCATCAAATGTAAAGAAAACAAGGCAAAACAATAGTAAAAATATATAAAACATAAAAGCAAAGTAATAAAAGTAAATAGGTGGGTAAGCAATGAACTCACATAAGTCTCTTTAACAAGAATAGTCTCTCTAGTTCTCAGAATGAAATCCTCCTGTATATGAAGAAGTAATGTTCTAGGCTGTAAATATTATTACCCGGAGCTATTGTTGGCATGTGGACATCATTTTCCAATAGCTCTGGATTATTGTCTCACTTTAGCTTGATGCTCTTAACCCCTTAAGGACCATTGCCGTGCCAGGACCGTCACGGCGGTCCGGCACTTAAGGACCAATGACGGTCCTGGCACAGCATGGAGTTCAGGGCACGCCGCTCCGGAAGCCCTGAACCGGAAGAGATAATAAAAAAAAAATGCCCCGTGGTCCGCAAGTGCCGGCCGCATGGGATCGCGCTGGTCCTTAAGGGGTTAACCCTGTCCTATATTTTTTGTTTTTTATTGTACTAAGCGATATATCTGTAAAACGTTGTATACATACATGTATGGCGCTATATAAGACTACAAACATAACTACATATATTGTATCTTTGTCTTGGTTGACTGACCAGAAAGCTCTTTGGAAAGAAAGACCCAAGGAGCTTATTGTCAAATTGTTTAAAAAATAAATAAATAAAAAAATAAAGGTTGATGATAAAAATACAAATAAGTATAGACAGTCTGACTTTACATATTATGCATTTGCAGAGTATATAAAGTCAAAATAAGGGCTATTGATACTTGAAGAACAAAAATATAGAATTTGAGAGGAGATAAGAAACAACTGTCTCATCTAGTGTACGTATTTTCTTATTTCTTTAAAAGGCACATACTTATTTAACCCCTTTGATGTTTGAGACATCTCCATCAGATTGCTTTGTAATGCAATGGAGACACCACAGTATCCACAATGCCAGTTTAATACACTCAGAGTAGTACTAGTGACATGCCACTGGGGTCAGTGCTAACATATGTAATATATTCATTGATGACATCACTGGTGGACCTCAAGTGAAGGGGGAGACACACTAAAAGTCGATGCTGTGGCGATATGATTTTGTCGATGTGTTCAAATCACTTCGGCTTTTCGAAGTGCCATACTCACTAAAATGTAGCAATGCAAGTGGAGGGGAGGAGAAGTTATTAATTAGCATTTGGGATTGTCGAAATGCTGTTGATGTGGAAGAGATGCCCTACCTTGAACATCAACAGCAGTATTACAATCCTGAATTAGGAGAGCATTCTCTCTGCTTCCCCACTTGGTCAGTAGGGCAGTGGAGAGGATCCTTTCAGCACCACAAACACCAATCTCGAAACCCTTTGAGCGCCATAGGGATGTACATTGCGCACCCCCTGTGGCACTCAAATGGTTCAGAAATGTATACCAAGAAGTACACAATCATCCCCTAAGCTCTGTATCATATTTCATAGTCATACATGTTGTGCACTTCCAACGGAACAAGGCTGGGGGTCAAGTAACATCCATAGTGATATGTTCCTATCAGCTGCCCCCAGCCTTGTTCCCTTACCCATTGGTAGCCATAGAACCCCATTTACACTGCCTGGCCCCCAGACTCATTCTGGAAACAAGGCTGGGGGTGCCAGTCAGTGTATGTGGGGCTAACACACAATGATGATGTACCTCATGTTGCACCCAATGCTTATGTTCAATATGCTGCCCCACACAGTTAATATCAGACATATGCTGCCCCACACCTTTAACCCTTTAAGGGCTAGTGGGTTGTCCAACTCATCTCTTCTCAATGCACTGGCCATCACTCTGGCTCTTAACCCTTTGAACTCCAGAGAGGTATCCAATGCATTGCACAGTAATGTAATGGACAGCCCTCTGTTGCTCAAAAAGTTTAAAATCTTAATATTTCTCCAGGATTCTCACAAATCATCTAATCAATTCTATTTAATAAACATGCTCCATAGAATAACATAGAATAAGAAAGTATTGTCACATTATTTTTCCTTCCATGATTTTCATTTTATTTTAGTCGTAAATGTCATTAATATGAGACATACACCGCCCCACACAGATAATATCCGACATACGCTGCCCCACACAGATAATATCCGACATACGCTGCCCCACACAGATAATATCTGACATACACAGATAATACCTGCCATACGCTGCCCCACACAGATAATACCTGCCATACACAGATATCTGAAATACGCTGCCCCACACAGATAATACCTGCCATACACAGATAATATCTGACATACGCTGCCCCACACAGATAATATCTGCCATATGCTGCCCCACACAGATAATATCTGCCATACACAAATAATATCTGCCATACGCTGCCCCACACAGATAATACCTGCCATACACACATAATATCTGCCATACGCTGCCCCACACAGATAATACCTGCCATACACAGATAATATCTGACATACGCTGCCCCACACAGATAATACCTGCCATACACAGATAATATCTGACATACGCTGCCCCACACAGATAATACCTGCCATACACAGATAATATCTGACATAGGCTGCACCACACAGATAATGTCTGCCATACACAGATAATATCTGACATACGCTGCCCCACACAGATAATATCTGACATATGCTGCCCCACACAGACAATATCTGCCATACCCAGATAATATCTGCCATACGCTGCCCCACACAGATATCTGCCATACACAGATAATATCTGACATATGCTGCCCCACACAGATAATATCTGACATACGCTGCCCCACACAGATAATATCTGCCATACACAGATAATATCTGCCATATGCTGCCCCACAGAGATAATATCTGACATATGCTGCCCCACACAGACAATATCTGACATACACAGATATCTGACATACGCTGCCACACACAGATATCTGCCATACACAGATAATATCTGACATATGCTGCCCCACACAGATAATATCCGACATACGTAATGATCAGGAATAAAGTATATTTAGTAAAATACTAGAATAAGATGCATAATTTGAAACTGGAGGGTGGAAAACTATGGGCTGTATGTGAAGGCATTCTGGAGAAGTTGACTGCACTAGAGAAAATCCCATTGGTTTAAATGGGGATTTGAATTCCTTGAATCCTAGCGAGGACTCTATTGCATTGCTTAGCAATCCATTGGAGTCATATCTATCATTTAAGGGGTCAAATTCCCCACTCAAATCAATACAAATTGCAATAACGTGTATTTTTCCCGATCATTTTGTATGTCCCAGAATTCACCCAATCTTCTTTTTGTCATGCGACCCTTTAAGATGAAAGACACTATGTAGATATACAGCCTCAAGGTATAAGTGGTAATGGATACTACAGTCAGTAAGACATTTAAATAAGTCCTGGGATAGGTACAAAACTATGCTGAAGATTAAAGAAGTCTGAACTTATTTTAACCCTTCAAAGACCAGAGAGGTTGCACACCGCTCTGGTGCTTAAATGTTTCCTTTGAGAAATGGGTAGACTAGAAAGGCCAATTAGTTCTTATTTGCTTTCAAATGCTATGTTTCTGTGTTAATCCTATCAAAGGTAACTTAATACACAGAACACTATAGACAACTCAAAGCTCACACTCACACACACACACACACACACACACACACACACACACACACACACACAAAACAACAACAAGCATCACTGCATATAATGTGCTGCACACCCTCTGGTCCTTAAACAGACTCATGAACACTCTTCCTGGTTTAGTGTGAAAAATACTGGCAGTAACGGTCATGTCCACCTCCATGGACATGACCTCCAAGACTGACTGAAAATATTAACTGTTTCTCTTGAATAAAGGCAGATGTTCAAAATGTATATGGACCATTAGGCTTTTCTTCCCATAGTAAGTGGAGGGTTATTAATAGGAGGTGATAGTTCTCCTTTAAAGTGCTGTTATCGGAACTAATGCCACTTTGCATGATAAGAGTTAGACATATATACATTCTCCTCCTTGATAATCCATTGAATTCCCCCCATTGAAGTCCCCAACAATGACAAAGGAGGGCTGGATTTTCCTTTGCTTACTGACGTCTGTCCCTCGCTGCATCTATCTGTACCAGACAGAGAGGCAGGGTGACGTGGCCAGAAGGGGCTTGAGGGGGATTCTTCTACATACAAGTAAGTTGCTAAATAGAGTGGAAAGTGTTACATTTACAATGAAGAAGACTCAGCGATCTACTGAATTGCGTACATTACTATCCCTTGAAAGTGGATGTATCACCTATGCACAACATCCCCTAAATAGTTAGACGACACATCCAATAGCATTAAAACCTTATTATTATTATTTTTTAAGCCTCGGTTTGGTTTAAATGTAACTTACAAAAGTATCTGCTGCAGCCACTTCCGGGTGACAGCAGTTCTCCAAGGTTACAGAGCTCTGCCTCTACTCCCCTCCCTCCTCCGATGACAGAGGCGTCTGTCAGTTAACTGGAGCGGTCTCATTGGCAGAGATCGCTATCTAGCCAATGAGAGCGCTCCAGCTTACTGATAGAAGCCTTCGTCATCGGAGGAAGGAGGAGAGCAGAGGTAGAGCATCGGGCTGCAGTCTATATGGAAGTGGCTGCAGCCCAGACTTTTATAAGTTACATTTAAACCAAATGGAAGCTTAAAATAAAATAATAATAATGTTTTAATACTATTGGATGTGTCACCTAACTATTTAGAGGATGTTGTGCATAGGGGATACATCCAATTTAAAGGATGCCCCTTCTTTTTTGTTCAGATGGTACAGTAAAGAGTTCTTCAGAGAGTGTTTTGTATTTGCTTGAATATATCTGTAACACCTGACAAATATATCTAACAAGAAAATAATTGTATCATCGTCATAATTAATAGGCAGAATACTTTATAAAGAATTATTGCAAAAATGTTATATCCAATGATTAATTAAATTCATACTTTAATTTTCATCTCGTCTTGCAATACATATTATATTAGCTTTGAAAACTGCAAAATCCTTGTAAATCTGCAACAGTATGTAAATTTTGCTCTAATGCTTATGACAAACAACCTGAAATAGTTTTCATTTCTCAGATGCCTTTGCTGAACTCTGTCATGTAAATCGTTTCTTACACCAAGACTGCTTGTGCACTCAGACTCCAGCCCAGCCTGTCTCTGTGATAATAAACCAGTCAATCACTGCTTTACCAAAGACAACAACACACTGGGGGAGATGCACTAAGGTGTGATACAGAGGTGATAAAGTGCCAGTGCACTAAGATTTCATTTCTTTGGAGCTCTTAGTGCATTCTATAGACTGTATAGAATAACATAGGAACTGGAGAAGTGATATCACTGGAGACATTATCTCCACTTTATCACTCTTTAGTGCACAATTCCCATTATATTTAAATGTTTGTAGTGCACAGTTTAGCAAGCCTTTAACACAGGGGGAGTCCATGTTGGACACCAGATGGGAGTTGCAGTCCCCAGCAGCTGGAGCTGAAACAAGTGACTATCTCTGTTTTAGAGAGAGAGGTCACCAATGTATAATGAAGTAATGCTTTGAAGGCCTCTCTAAATTCAAATTGGTTAATTACATAAAAAATAAAAAGAACTGATCATGGATGGGCAACCTGAGAGCCTCCAGCTGCTGACACAGTGGTTTGCAATCTTTTTGTATTCAGGGAACTCATAACATGTAACCTAAATGTTTTGGGGCACCATCAAATGTGTATGTTAGTTGTCAAGGGAGTTATGAGGGGCTACAAATAAGCAATTTATAATTATCCTTAAGTCTCACATTCAAATAACAAACCAAATAATTTCTATAAATATACATTTCAGACTCAATATTATGGATGTTCACACCATGGTTGAGAATCACTGTTCTGTGGACTACTTCTACCAGTATATGCAGCTGGCTTATGGTTTGCTGGGGATGATGGGAACTGCAGCCCATGACAGCTGGAGGGACTCTGGTTTCCCACCTATGATTTACACAACAACTATATCTGTGTGCTGCATATCGACTTCTGGTAGGGTTAAACTGATGTGTGCACTACTGCAGGGTTCAGGTCATCAACTTCAGATATCAAAAAATATTACATAGTCAACTAATCTCGGTGTAAGGTGTTTCCACCATTAACTGATGTTTTGGCAGTGCACACCTTCATCAGGAATGTGATGTCAATGGTAATGGTATTCTGTTTAGCCCAATAAGTGTAGAAGTATACAATATGTATTATATTAAACACTATAAACAATCAAGCAAAACAGGATGTCTTTGTTTTTTTGAGACATTCATCAATTTTTCTGTCAGTGTATATACTGATTTTATTTGATTGTTTATATGTTTTATATAAGGTATCACAGTTAATCAGAATTATATTACCTGATGAAGGCATGTTGGTGACCCTTTGCCAGAGGGGTATGTAATGCATTCCAAAGCAATGTGTTGTGTGCCTCTCTGGAGTTCAAAGGGTTAATGTAATCAAGTATTAGTATACACACTGAGGCTAGTGTAAATGACTAGTTCCTATATACTTAACTAGTGTAAAAGCCCATGTACAAGGTCTGGGTGATGTTAAGAGGTCGTTCCTGCTCTGCGTCCTGCCGCCAACACAGTCATGCACTGTAGAGACTGCCTGAAAGCACAGAATGCTTCCAGCATTCCTACACCTCCCAGCAGTCTGTGCTCCCAGCATTCCGTGCTCTGCGCTCCCAGCATTCTGTGCTCCCAGCATTCTGTATGTTCGGGCAGTCTCTACTGCACATGACGGCTTCTGACAAACATCCTAGTGAATTATTATATAGGATAGCAAACTTTTTTCTGAAGGAACTATTTACAAAAACAAACATGCCACACACTCTGGACATCATGCAAGTTCAGGTCAAAATCTGACAATCTGATGGCAAAACAAAAGATTATGAATACATATTTTGTGTTACGGCAGTTATTAACTAGATAGATACATGTGTTTCATATTAAGAATATGTTATTTCCCTTTCACATACCTAGATAGTGGAGTGCTTTAGGGAGAGCTCTGTTCCTGGCAGATTCCGTCGACAACAAATTACAGGAAGGCGCATGCAATCAACACTTATTTATAGATTTCAAACAGAAATTGCAGAGAAATATGGCTGTTTATTTTGTTAATTTTCCTTCTGGCGTTTCATACTTTCTTTGAAAAGGGAAAGGTAATGTATTTACAAAGTGAAAGAGAAGCTGTGGATTTCTGTGCTTCACTGCTCGCTCCTTATGAAATGACCCACCTCATACCATAAGACACAATCCCATAAAGTTTTACATTCTAGCTAGAGATCCACTACCTTAAGTAACGCTATTTGAAACACTGGGGCCAAGATGCACTAAAGTTAGATTAGTGTTCAGAATGGAGATGTTGTGTTGGATCTGTATAGAAGACGCATTAGCAATATGCGCTAACATATCTTCTACCGTTACATCCCCATCAATCTACCACCAATACTCAGCCATGAATCCACCATGTAAAGTACAAGCAAATATAGTTACAAGTATATATTCAGGGCTCAAAATTTCCACTCGCCACTAGCCAATGGTGAGTGAAAATTCAGCCCTGGCGAGTAGAAATTCAGCCCTGGTGGGTATGGTTTGGCTTGCAGTGGCAAGTAAGTTTTCAGGTCTGATTAGTAGCAAAGGACTTAAAATTATAGGCCCTGATATATTCATATATTTTATCTCTTCATAGCCTCTAGTGCCTACTAGGACGTACTTGAGAAATGCAGTAGCATGTTAAGGAACAAGATTAAAACAGATCTGTGTTATTTTTGTTCTTGTATCACTTACATACAGTAATACCTTAAAACAGTTTATCAAGCTTCTTTTGCAAGAAAAGAGAATCCTTCCTGTCAAACCTCCCCCTCTGATGTCACAAGCTGAAATCCCACCCAGTTCTTTTATCTTTTTTTTTGTAAAGAAGAAATGGACAGGAAGCCCAGGAAGGATATGCATTTAGATGTGACAAAGAGGGGATTAAGAGGTGATAACTTCTCCTGTCTCATACATTTTACAGTGCCTATGTTATTCTTTGGAGTCTATAGATCGCTCAAGTTGTAAAGATATTAATGCATAGGCTCCATAGAAGAACATAGGTATTGGGAGAACTTATGATACTGGAGAAGTTATTAGTGAGAAGGCCTCTCACTGGATAAATTAGCTCGTCTTCGTCACCTCTTTATTGCACCTTAGTGAATAATCCTCCAGCTAAATTTACCAGTAACGAAGAAATACAAAAGGGTGACAAATATCAAAAAAGTATTCCCCAAAGAAGCACTACTTCTTTAAAGGGTTAGTAATGCCTATATATTAAAAAAGGTCATATTGCAGCTATTAGAAAATTAAACTAAACGACCCCAGCCCATCTCTCAAACCGTTATGGTCCGAGAGATACAGAAGGCTAAAGTTCCACCCTCCCTCCTGTTTCCCTGATGTCAGCTGTAAAGCTGACAGCAGGAGATTTGAGTCGGACGACTCGAGGCAGCTCTTCAGCAGAGCCAAAATAGCACAGTGTAAAAAGAAATACTACATCGGAACGGTCTACAAAGTTTCCCTTGTTTGCAGGCACACTTTGTAGACTGTTCCAATGAAGTATTTCTTTTTACATTGCTCTAATTCTGCTCTACCGCTTGCTTGTCCCGGGACCAGGATATCCTACCCTCAGCTTATAGCTGATGTCAGGGAAAGCAGAGGGAGGGTGGAACTTTAGTCTTCTGTATCTCTCAAGCCATAAAGGTTTGAGAGGTTGGACCAATTGGGGTTGTTTAGTTTAATTTTCTAATAGCTGCAATATGACCTTTTTAATGTATAGACATTACTAACCCTTTAAGGAACTGCTACTTAAACTGCTTATTGGAAACAACAAAAGGTTAGCACTTTTGCCTCTTGTTCTATTTATTATAACACAATGGTAGAAAAAGCGGAAAAGGCTGAGAATATGTTTGAACTTCAAAAGGTTCTGGCACCCAATTGTACTGCATCATTTTACACATAAGAAATCAGAATAAGAGTTTGAAACCACATCTGAAGAAATGGAGATATCTATTACTGTAATGAAAGAGCATGACAGTTATTGGCAAACTACATGAATCCCTGGTGATATGAACTATTCCCTTTTATGTGATACTGTCCATTTACTTTTCTATTGTGTGTACAAATGATCTTTATTGTAAAATAATAGGTCACTGGGTTCATCTCACAGATTCCTATTGTCTACGGGGAAATATGTTGATAAAAAAAGTGATAAGGTTACTAAATGCAATGTAATCCAGTGTTCTACAGGTCAACGTTTGTGCAATAAAACAAATCATAGTAGGAGATAACACCATGAACCAAATAGAACAAGTCACACTGATAAGTGTTACCAAAATAAAAAGAATTACAGTCGCAATATCTTGGAAGATGTAAAAATAATAATAAAAAATAGTTAGAGTAGGTAAGTCAGTAGATTGCTAGTTTCCAAGTGAGAAATCCAATAGTTCCCAAAAAAACTCTTTCCCCTGATGAACTGGATCTGTAAATCCATGACACGCGTTCGGTCAGTTTGTCTCCCCCTCCCACAATGCACACTTTCGGGAGAACTTTCGGTTCCAGTGTAGAGCTTCTGACTGCTTCACTAAGCGCTGACTTTGGTCCTTATCAGAACAGCAGAATATAATGGGCCAGTGAGCCTGCAACTACAGACAACATCGATAACGCTGCCGCAGCATCTCATTTGGGATTTTCCCTGGAGTTGTCATCTAGTGCCAACAATGTAGAGGTTTTTGGAAATTCATTAAAGAGACCACGGCAGCAGCCAGTGGATCACCATCTACAGCATACCATCTAACCGGAGACTGAAAACAGCAACGAGGCATACAAGGGGTAGGGACCCCTGAGATGCATAAAGCTCAAAATGGGCGTAATGTAAGTGCAATGTGAGAATGAGGGGTTTGTTGCATTGTGATTTTATTATATTTTATCATTAAACTACTACTTAGAAGATTCCCCTCTCTCTCTCTTTCTTGTGTTTGTGCTCTGTTCCTAGATGCAATGTAATTCGGGTCCATAATTGTTACAATGAAGCATATGCATAAAGGCAATAACTGAGCAACTCTAGCATACACCAACAGCACCATAGGTCATAAACAAAAGTTAATGGTTTGTCTCCTATTATAGTTGTTTCTCCCAAAATACCTCCGGTTTTCATTTAAACATATAACCCAGTTATGGAAGTTACTTTTCAACTGAAACCTTCCTTACAAAAATAAGATACACACTAAACCAGATAGGAGCTGCAATACATTATAAAAGTGTCTGCATGTTTGGGCACAGCTATAGTTTTGTTAAAGAAAACTTATGGATGCTAGCATGGGTTAAAGGAAAACTAAGGCTGAAATTCATCAAGCAGCTAAATGCATAATGCTCAAGGATTGCGCATTAGCCACTCATCTATTCTTCATCAGCCAGATTGTATCTGACCATCACTTATTCATCACTGAGCAAGTGCCAGATAGAGCCAACAGTTGCATTTTGAGCAATTCAAGCTGGAGAATATCAGAGTATCTTATGGGGTGGACACAAATATATGCTGTATGTGTATGTATCTAGAGATGTTATTTAGTCCATTTCCAACGTATTTCCCTGCTTTGTATGTGCAGGCAAGGGATTAAGACTGATCTATAATGAATGCCTGCAGGTATCGATCAGATATAGTTACAACAAGGTATTGAAGTGTAGTGTATCCAATAATCACCCCTTGATGACGAGTCGCATACTAGTGTTGTTGCCATAGAAAAGGAAGACTTAGCAGTGAGAACACATACTTATGCTGACTAACAGGACAGGAGGCACACCTGCAGGGCTGGGGAGGTAGGTTTACTTGGCAGAACAGACACAGTAAAACTAACAGGAACAGATACTGGAGTGAAAGGAAGCAGTGAATAAAAAACTAATTACTAACTTGCAGAGTGGATTCCACTAAAAGCTGCTTGATAGTGAAGATGGGAAGTGTTGATAGTGAGAGGTGTGGTCAGAATTTAAAGGCTGTGGTTATACATTGAATACAGGAATTGAAGCACTATAACACTGGTCAGTAAGACACTATACAAGTGTCTTACTGAGTCCCTCAGCTTCAGCATCCTGGAAAACAGGGCGGAAGATGGATAATAGCAGAGCTGGATTAAGTTGAGTGGATGTGACCAAAAAAAACAGGCAGAGCTGCAAATAATAGCAGAACAAGACTTTTTAGAATTGTTCTTACACTACCGCTTCAGACAGTGACAGTAACACAACACTACAAACTAATAGTCAAAGTTCTAAAAATCCCCAAAAGAAAAAAGTAAAAAGAAAAACTTTTTCAACCTTTAAAAAACCTAAAAGAATAAGAAAGTAGCGGGGAGGAAGGGGATGTTGCTGCTGAAGATCTATTTATAGATGATGATTATGTTGATTTAGAATGTCTCTCCACTCTCCTTCCGATATTGATGAAGAAGAGGGCGAGAGCGATGATGACATGGCCAAAAAAATTAGCTGAAAGGAAAAGGATCAGTCTTTCACCATTGAAAGGGAGCAATATGTCTGTTTATCAGCTGTTTGAGAGATAAACTGTTCAACTGGAAAGTCTGACTCTGGACGAATAAATATACCTAAAAAAACACAATAATCATCTCTGTCATCATCATCTGTGTCACTGCTTCCAAGTACAACCCCCACACAGTCCCACGTACTATTATGTGAATATGCAGCAACAGAGGTTGTCAACATGGACAACCCTAGCTATTAGTACTTCTGCTTTTGTTCGAAGAGCAGCTCTACTGACACCTACTGCTAGTACTAATGCAACATAGGGCCCCTTTAGTAGCAGCATTCCCTCAAGAACATGTTGCCTTTCTGTTGTCTCTGTAAACAACACATGACCAAGTTGAAAGCAGGATCACATCTAGGCACAGCAGACCATCAGGAGGTGTGAAAACTAGCAGCAGCAAAAGCACTCCTAAAAGTTCACAAGGCTCAGGAGTACATAACAGTAGTGTTGTAGATGTCACAGACCCTGGGGCCACATTTCCTCAGTACCAATAACACCCATGTCTCCCAGTCCTACTTCTTGAGGCACTTGCCACTGGAAAGCACCCTGCATCTTCAACGTGGCACCGAACTTGGATTAGGAGGAGGCAGGGGATGAAGTGCCCTGCCTCCTTAACCAACCACTTCACCCCCTGCCTCCTCAACCAGCTGCTACGTGTTAAAAAGAAAAAAAAAAAAAAGAATCTACTGGTGCTCCAGTGTCACGGTTTTTGATGAACACTCAGACCAGATTGGTACGGTTAAAATGACTTTATTAGGATAAAGTACAAACACTTTATTAGGCCCTTAGACCCACAAAAACAGAACATATATAAATGGATATATATATACAGCAATAGCAAGCCAGTCTTAGAAATATATATGGAAATGGAGACAATCACTGGCAAAAAAGAGTTCTGGCTTGAACCTGGATGACTGAAGGCAATGCAGCCCAGGAGCTGACAGCAGGACCCAGATGACAAGTAGTCCAGGAGTATGTAACTGGCACAACCCAGACGCCTGGGAGGCATGGAACCCAATAGGAGCGAGGCAACACTGACCCTGGCACTAGGGCCACAGGGAGGCCGAGGTAACCGCTTTAGGTAGGCAGCACTGACCCTAGGACTAAGGTCACAGGGAGACCAAGGCAACCGCTTATGGTAGGCAACAGTTGACCCGGAGGCTAGGGTCACAGGGAGACCAAGGCAACTGCTTATGGTAGGCAGCACTGACCCTAGGACTAGGGTCACAGGGAGACCAAGGAAACCGCTTATGTAGGCAAACCCTAGAACTCTAGGGGTGGATCGTGATACACATAAGGAAGGCAACTGGTGTCCCCTCACACGAATAAGTATGATGTAACGCAACCGCTGGCTCCTGAGCCCAAGGCTACTGAAGTGATGAATGGAGCACTGGCCCTGCCTAGAAGATCTAGGCACTGAAAGGGTCAATTGGTAATGCCCAGAGAGATACTGCAACTCCCAGAGGGAGTAAGCCCAGCGATGATAGGGAGGTGGACACAGATAGAGATCAGAGTAACTCAGTCAGCGCTATACAACACTGTACCAGTACTTCGCGTGTGCACACCGCCTGAGGCGGTTAAGAAGCGGCTATAGCCTACGGTCAGCAGAGAATGATAGCGCCACGCAGCTCACAACAGACTAACGTAACTGAAAGGCCACAGCGGGTATCACTGGCCAGACAGAGGCAACCAAGCGGTATAGCCAGGCACAGAGAGCAACAGTACGAGTAGTCAGCCAGATACAGTCAGTAAATGAGCGTGTTGTCAGCCAGAAATGGTCAGCAATGGAGCAGGTTCTCAGACAGATATAGTCAGCAATGGAGCGGGTTCTCAGCCATATACTGTCAGCAACGGAGTGGGTTCTCAGCCAGATACGGTTAGTAACGGAGCAGCAACACAGGAAGTGCAGGAACGTCGTCAGGCAGGCCAGGTCATACACAATCAGATATACTCAGAAACAAATGTCAGGAACTAGTACACCACGAAAGGGTGCCTCAGAATAGACATGACAGAGTATATAAAGGCTAGCCCTGGGCGGCGACAAAGATACCTGGCCAATCAGAGAAAGGCAATGAGATTGGGAAATCAGAATGTTGCCGCCTACGGCCAAGAGCACGGGCACCGTGATATCCAGGTACTGATCTCCCAGAAGATTCAGCTGGGATATCAATGGAGGAAATATAGGAGAGCAACAGGGCTACCCTGCTTCAAACCTACCCAAACTACCATGTAGGAGTGGGCGGGTTCGAGAAACACTTTCACTCCAATGTAGGAGACTTTCTCTTATTGACTTGAAAGGGTTTCACAATCTCGCCCACAACTACCCAGTAATTCAGGTAGTTTGAAAGCAGGGGAGCCTTGCTGCTCCCCGGGATCAACTCTATTGAGCCAAAGCAGCCGGGAGATCAGTAGCTTGAGGGCATCAGGAGGGGTCCTGATGTACCACCACAAAGTCTGGCACTAGAAAAAAGCATCCCTGCCTGAATATAAACATTGTAGGAAAACCCAGATACAGTCAGAAAGAGAAAAGCAAACTAAGGGCTATGTTCAAAAACAGAAAGAGCAGCAATTCTAGTACAAACCATCTATACACTGGAGTGGGAGAGGAAAATGTCCTGTTAATTTAAATGGGGCTTTTAACCCTGTGACTACTAAAGAAGTCACCAAAGCTTTGCTGATCAATGTGTTGCAGACCTCTCTAGCATTCAATCTGTGTTTTTTTCCATAATGCAGTTTACAACAGTGGTGCCTTGCAGATATGTGCATTATGGATGAGGTAAGTATTGTGGTCACTGGCCCAGAAAGAAGACTCTACACTTATACATGATTTTATTAGCCACCAGCTTCCCTAGATCACAGTCCAGACCCAGCCAAATATGAACTCCTGTTTGACCACTGCAGTATTGTGCTCCTCATAATGGCTAGACAATCAATGGTATAGATTTACTCACAGTTGATAATTGTTATCACTGGTCTTATCTACAGTAATAGATTCAAGTCTATAAATTGAGGGCTATAGAGAAAAGTGTAAATAATTCTTAACCCATTGGATGCTACAGAAGTCTTCAATGTATTGATTCCAATGCACTGGAAACCTATCTAGAATTCCATGGTGTAAGACCTGAACCTTGCAATTATTAATTTAAGATGCAACCAGAACTGGGGTTTGGGTCAACACTGTCCACTTTGTAGCCCAACTCCCTTATACCAGAGAGAGTAGCACTATTACTTGCGCCAAGCTGCTTTAAGCTGTTGCAGGAGGGATCAATAGGGAAACTGAGACATGGGGCTTTGCCCCTTCATTCATTTACCTAGAAATGTCCCTGGGTATAACTTCGTTTATGCTTGAAATTGCTCTGAGTTATCTAATTATGTCCTTTAGATTGCATTCTTCCTTAGTTCTGTCTCTTTTTATCTGTTTTGGGAATAGAAAATGGAATCCCGTGGTTGGTAGATGGGCCCTAGGCTTCCGGCGGGAGGTCCATGACATAAACAAAAGACAACTTGTGGCAATACAGCTCCCATAAATAAAAACTCTAGAGCAAGCATTGCTGAAACTTAAAAATCCTGTAGAGTTTCTCAAAAAGTTCTTGCTGAGACAGCATTAGAATACTGTTCTCTGACCTACTAAATGTAAAGCTACCATTCTTAATAGCTCTGCAGACCTGGTCCCATGGAGTGATAACTTCTCTTTAACAGAAGAGGGGCCAATCACAGGAAATCAACTAATACCCCACATATTGCCCGAAAATCCAAAAATGTGTTTACAAAACACCAGCACATTAAAAAAAAGTGATCAAATATATACCAATAGACAGGCAAGTTCATAAAAAGAATGCCTAAATACTCTAACCTTTCTAACACTTATGTAAATCAATGTACTCTATGGTGCACATCACAGCAAGACGTGAAGAATGCAAAATAAAATTGCTCCACTAACCTTCTAAAAAGATTGAAAAGGTAATTTCATGTAAAATTAGGTCAAGGCAGAGAAAAGAGGTAGGCATCCAGTAACACCATGGCCCCACACAGTGAGGTGCATTTGGTTGTTTCCAGCTACTGTTCATCTACAAGTGCCCTAGAGATGGGAGATGTAGTCCAACAACCACTAAACTCCTGAAACTTGCTGAGGGATCAGTGGGGATCAGTGGGGGACTGATTGCTTTGTTTGTCCCATAAATAAAAGGGGTTCCTTGGTTTCTGTCTTAATGGGCCCTGGGAGCAGACTGACTGATGAAGCCATGACAACATTGTGAGCCCTGGCTGTCCAAGAGAGGGGCAGAATGAAGATCTGGAAAAAAGATACCCAGGGATGCATCCAGTGGTGTAACCAATCACTGGGGGGCCCTAGTGCAAACATTTAGTACAAAAGTATTCTCTCAGGAACATAGCCAGAACCTACTGGACCCTGTGGCAGATTGTGCCCCCTTGAATGCTGGGACCTGTCACAACTGATTGCCCTGTACCCCCAGTAGTTACTCACCTGGCTCCAATGTCCTGCGACAAGACAACTGAACTTTTACACTGAAGTCTCACAGTTCAGTCTCTTGTCCTGCAGCATACAGTCTTCATAGACCCTCTGTATCAGGTTTGAAAGCTTGACATTTAGGGTCAATAAAGGATGTGAATGCAACCCGCAATATTTGTGGCTTAGAGCTGGGCTGCGTTTTAGCTGGGGGTGTCAGTTTTCTGCCTCCTCCCTACCTGAACAACTGATAGAAGCCATTTGGGACTGCACAGAGCAATCTTCTTCCATAACCTCAGACTTAGGAAAAACTTGATAATTGCCCTTTATGTTCTCTCAAAGTAAGTAAACATTTATGTATGTATCTGTGAATGCTGCACATTTTTATTGTAGCAATAGTGTTCCTTTGAAAAACTAAACACCACCCAGGGAATAAGTTAGTAATTATCACAATATTAATTATAAACCATAAATCATGCCTGTAAGCAGAAAGGCAATTACCTTTTCTTCTTGGTAATAATAAGCACGTCATTGAAGAGGAAGAAGTAGGCTTGCTGCTTTGTAGTTCTCTTTGAGAAGATCCCAGTGTCCTCTACATAAGTTGTAAGTTCTCCCCTCTTCAGTAACCACCGGGAAGAAGAGACCAGTGGGAATGGCTGTAAAATACACAAAAGAGTAATACATTAAACATTTTAATTTGGCATAAAAAGCCTATAATTTATTAGTGCAACAGACTTCATTAGTAAGATTAATGTAGCTATAATAACCTAGTCATTTATTTCCTGAGTCATAACTGTTTTCTTTTCTCATGCATTTGTAATGATTATTTCCTTGTTGTTTGTCTTACTTTTATTCTAGTACAGCATTTTCCATCCCTATCCCCACCTAATAGGTCATGCCTTTAGTGAGCTGATCCACTCATTTAATTAATTCACTGGTGCACAAGCAGGGAAATCCTAAATAAATGGCCTCTTAGGGGTGCCTGAGGATAGGTATGGAAACCACTGCTCTAATATGTGAACCAGTGTCATGGTTTTTTGATGAACACTCAGACCAGATTGGTAAGGTTAAAATGACTTTATTAAGATAAAGTACACACACTTAGTTAGGCCCTTGGGCCCACACAAACAGAACACAAATATATACAGGTAGATGAAGTAATAGCAAGCCAGTAATAGAAATGTATGATGGAATGGAAACAATCACTGGCAACGGAGGTTCTGGCTTGAACCGGACAGGCAGCAGGCAACGCAGTCCGAGAACTGACCACAGGACCTTGGTGACAGATGGTCCAAGAGTAGATGACTGGCACAACCCAGATGCCTGGGAGGCACAGAACCCAGAGGAGCGAGGCAACACTACTGGCACAACCCAGACGCCTGGGAGGCACAGAACCCAGAGGAGAGCGGCAACACTACTGGCACAACCCAGACGCCTGGGAGGCACAGAACCCAGAGGAGCGAGGCAACACTGACCCTGGCACTGGGTACAAATAGACCGAGGCAACCCTCATAAGCAAACCCTAGAACATATTTATATATACATATATGGAGGCAACCAGTGTCCCCTCACTCTGAGGATGGTACCACGTAACGCTGGCTCTTGAGCCCAAGGCTACTGCAGTGAGGAATATGCACAACCCTACCTGGAAGATCCAGGCACACAAAGGGTCAACAGGTAACTCCCAGTGATATACTGCAACTCCCAAAGGGAGTGAGCCCAGCACTGTAAGGGAGGTGGACACCGAGAGATCAGAGTAACACAGTCAGTGCTATGAACACTGTACCAGTACTTCGCGTGTGCACACCGCCTGAGGCGGTTAAGAGAATAGCTAAAGCACAAATGCTTAGCCAATGGTTGACAGAATAATAGCTCCATGCAGCGCACACCGACTAGTGTAACGGCAAAGCCACAACAAGTGTAGCTCGACCAAACGCAGGCAACCAAGCGGTATAGTTAGGCACGGATGGCAACAGAGCGGTAATACGCTAGACACGGTCAGTAATGGAATAGGTACACAGCCAGGTACGGTCAGTAACGGAGCGGGTTCTCAGCCAGATACGGTCAGCAACGGAGCAGGTTCTCAGCCAGATACTGTCAGCAACGGAGTAGGTTCTCAGCCAGATACAGTCAAAAAGGGAGTGGGTCCTCAGCCAGATACAGTCAGCACTGGAGCAGCAGTAATACCGGATACTCAGGAATGTCGTCAGGCAGGCCATGTCATACACGGTCAGCAATAACGGAGCAAAAGTCAGGAACTAGTACACCACAGTGTAGACATGACAGAGGTTATAAAGGCTATCACTGGGCGGCGACAAAGATACTTGGCCAGTCAGAACGAGACAGGGAAATAGGAGAATCAGAACCAGATTTGCCAGTAAAGTATACAATGTTTTGCTATTTGGTGGAGCCACTCTCTTAATTTCCGAGAGATTAGAAAGATTTGCATCTTATGGTCCCTTAGACAAGGCACCTAGGCACCCTAACCCCCCATGTAAACACCCAGCCATCCATAAACATATTTTATTGCTTGCTTGAAGAGATATAACACCTCCTATTAATGACCCCTCACCCACCTTAATATGGCTGGAAAATCCTAACGTGCCCTATAAATTGTACCACATGCCTTTATTCAACATCTTCAAAGAATCCTGGATGTCATGTCCATGGACACGGACTTGAGCGTTATTGGCAGTTTTTTAAACTGAAACAGGCAAAAGAAATTAGTCTGTATAACCCTTTAAAAGCCAGAGGGGTGTGCAAAGGGTTAAGATTGCCATGTACCGATGGTGGAGTTTGTCTCATGGGGACTGCTAGTTAGTAACTGTTAGGTCCATCTCCACAGGTGTACAGCTCAAGAAATAAAACCTGATTAAGCCTAGTTCTCACTCATGTGAATATCGGTTCTAGCCAAAAACAATCAATCATGGCTACTCCACAGGTACTAAGGATAAAGTTAGGTACACTGAAGTGCTGATCACAATTGGGATAATGTATTTTTAGTGTGGGAATGAACAAAGTGGCATTCTAGCTGTTGCTGGACAACAAATGTCATCTTTCCCAGATGGACAATAGCTGAAGAAATATATGATGTCAACCTTGATTTTGTGAAACAAGACATAGGTTTCAGATAATATATGACAGTGAACTGTGGGTGATCATGATAAAATGTGAATTCCTGAGGCGAGAAGCAGTTTAATAACTGGAATGTGTGAGTGAGAAGAGCTATAGGTTCTTTGTAAAATTCAAGGGGAAACTAGGAGAGGATTTAAAAATGAAAACCAAACTTCAAGTCGGAGGAGAGTTGGAGACTTTTTAGATGTGTGGTATTACAAGGTCAAACCATGGTTCCAGTTCCCTCATTCCTTCTTTTTTTCTTATTCAAAATGAGACATAGGTTTAGCACCTCAAATTATGAACAATGTTGTTGCTGTCTTTGCCAGGAGTAGGAAACTTTAACTCAGCTATTGTTAAACTACAATTACCTTCATCATTACCGGCTGTTGGCAGATATATTATTGAAATAAATGAACTGGAATAAGGGACAGTCCAAAGAAATATACAAAAACGTGTGCAATAGTCTAGGCAGGATATAATCAGAGAATGTATTATCTTATATAGACAAAAAGAACAGGCATAGATAATAAAGAGTATTTTTGTTTAGAAGTTACAGGACTCAATGGATTAAACCTGAGGGGCAAAGGAGATGGCCGTTTAGGCCATTGATGGCAGACCCCTTCAGCCATCACACATTACTCATGAAACTTCTCCGCTTACCCTGAGGGTGGGGGCCCTCCATAAAGAAACCCTTACGTTTCAAGTGATTAACTCTCCTCATTATGCCATCATCCTAGGGTTTCCTTGGTTGCAGGTGCATAACCCTAGGATTGATTGAAATACTTGTGAAATATTGTCTTGTGGTCCACAGTGTGACAAGTCTTGTCTATCGCTCCCGGTCAGACTGGAATGTACCAAGTCTTCTGGCCTACCTGAGGCCTATTCTGATTTTGCTGATGTGCTTACTAAAATCCAGGCTGGGGTGTTACCTCCTCATAGGCCTTATGATTGCTCAGTGGAGTTACTGCCTGGTACTACCCCTCCTAGGGGCCGTATATACCCTCTTTCTGAAGAGGAGAACAAGGCCATGGAGGAGTGAGTCTCTGATGCCCTGGAGAGGGGTATCATTCGCAAATCCACATCCCCTGCCGATGCTGGATTTTTTTGAAAAAAAAAAAAAAGGACGGAGAATTATGTCCATATATTGACTTCTGTGGATTGAACAAATTGATGGTTAAGAACACCTGATACCTCTGATTACAGAATTATTTGACTGTCTAAAGGGTTCAAGATATTCACGAAACTTGATTTAAGGGCAGCTTATAACTTGGTCAGAATGAAGGAGGGCCACGAATGGAAGACAGCATTTAACACCCGTAGTGGGCATTATGAGTACCTTGTCATGCCCTTTGGGCTTTGTAATGCTCCTGCTGTCTTCCAGGAATTTATCAATGACGTGCTGAGAGACCTTTTACAGAGTTGCATGGTGGTCTATCTGGATGATATCCTCATTCATTCTCCTACATTGGAGATTCATCATTCGGATGTATCCAAAGTCCTAGAACTGGTGAAAGAAAACAACTTTTATTGCAAGTTGGAAGAATGCAAATTTCACAAACCTCAAGTATCCTTTCTGGGGTACATTATTTCCTCATCTGGGCTGGCCATGGACCCCCAGAAATTGTCCGTAGTATTGCAATGGCCTTGTCCTGTGGGACTAAAATCTATCCAAAGATTTTTGGGGTTCGCTAATTACTATCGGAGGTTTATTAAAAAGTTCTTGACTATTGTCAAACCGCTCACTGAGATGACCTGTAAGGGTGCAAAGGTCTCTGAATGGTCTCCTAGTGCTCTGCTTGCCTTTGAGGACCTCAAGGCAGCGTTCGCAGCTGCTCTCATTTTGGTGCACCCGAATCCCCTCCTACCCTTTATCCTGGAGGTCGATGCATCTGAGATTGGAGTAGGAGCCCTCCTTTCGCAGCTACTTTTCCAGAAAACTATCTAAAGCTGAGATGGTATATCAGATTGGGGAATTATAGGCCATCATACTGGACCTGAAAGAATGGCGACACCTCTTGGAAGGTACTAGTTCCCCGATCTTAATTTTTACTGATCATAAGAACCTCACGTACTTATCCGAGGCCAAGCACTTATCGTCCCGTCAAGCTAGATGGGCATTGTTCCTTTCCAGGTTCAATTATGTGGTTTCCTATCTCCCGGGTTCGAAGAGTATTAAAGGCAGATGCCCTCTCGTGCCAGTTTTGCAGTCTACCCAAGGATGAGGTTCCTCCTACACCGATTATTCTGGCTACCATACGAACAGGTATTACGTCTCCTCTGGGAGAGGAAATTTTGGCTGCTCAAACTTCTGCTCTGGCAGAGAAGCCCTGCGGGAGGCGCTTTGTCCCTGCTCAGTTGCGCATTAAACTGTTGGAGACATACCATGCTTCCAAGATAGCTGGTCACATTGGGCGAGACAAACTGATTTGGTCTTTGTCTAGACTGTTCTGGTGGCCGAGCCTTAGATCCGATTGTGCTGCTTTTACCGCAGCATGCACTACGTTTGCTCAAAATAAATTACCTCAGCACTTGCCTGTTGGTCTCCTTCAACCTGTGGCTAACGGGGAACGTCCCTGATCACATTTGTCCATAGACTTTATGGTTGATCTTCTGGCATCCTTGGGCTTCACGGTCATCCTGATGATCAAAGACAAATTTTCTAAGATGGCTCACTTTGTACCACTTAAAGGTTTACCACCCACGCAGGAATTGGCAGAGGTGTTCGTTAAGGAGGTCTTTTGGCTTCATGGCATACCTAGGGTTACTGTCTCGGACAGAGGTAGCCAGTTAGCATCTCGTTTCTGGAGATGCTTTTGCGCTCAGATGGGGATTTAGCTAGCATTCTCCTCCCCGTACCACCCCCAGTCTAACGGTGTGGCAGAAAGGTCTATCCAAGCCTTAGAACAATTTCTCCATTGCTATATCTCTGACAACCATGATAATTGGGCTACCTTGTTACCTTGGGGGGAGTTTGGTGGAACTGTGCCATGAACTTTTCCTCACAGAGTTCTCCGTTCTTGAGCAACTATGGGTTTCAACCCTCTGTCCTTCCCGAAGTCTTTCAAGCACAAGAAATTGCGGCTCTTGATGAGCATTTGAGGACTCTCCATTCCTCTTGGGTTGGGTACTAGGTGGTTCTGTGCAGCAGCAGAAGAGGCTGGCTATCTGTAGGCGTTTGCCGGCACCTACATTCTAGGTGGGGGAGAGTGTGGCTGTCATCCCGTAACATTAACCTCCAGGTTCCCTGTAATAAGTTGGCTCCTCAATTCCTTGGTCCATTTCGAGTGATGAGTAGAATTAACCCTATGGCTTATACTCTGGAGCTTCCCGCCTCCACACGCATTCATAATGTGTTCCACCTCTCCTTGATAAAACCTCTGATTTGTAACCGCTACATCACAAGTACGGCCCGGCCAGCTCCTGTTAAGGTCGGCAAGCATGAGGAGTATGTGGTACAAAGCATTTTGGACTCCTGGTTGGTCAGAGGGCACCTGCAGTATTTGACACATTGGAAGGGGTATGGTCCTGAGAAGCACTACAGTGATGTTCATGTGCCTCTCCTGGTGCGCAGATTCCATGCTAAGTTTCCTGGAAAACCCTGACTGGAGCCTCGGAGGAGGGGCCTTTGAGAGGGGGGTACTGTAACAGCTTACCTTATATCCAGCGGCGCCACTTCGGCTGACGCTGGATTTGTATTGCTCAAAATGACGCTTCAGCATTATCCCATGCGTCGCTTCGGGCATTAGGCCTGGGCGCACCTGGCGTCCTGAGCGGCTGCCCATGTCCTCTGGCAAGGCGGTTTGGCGGGTCAATGTGACGCAGGATAGGTGCAGCTGTTGGACGCATCGCGGCGAGATGCATCAAATTACGGGCGTGAGGCTGTGTATTGACACAGTCCTCAACTTTATAAAGGATAGCCTGGACAGTCTCCTCCTATCTACTTCCTGACTCTGTATTTAAGGGAAATTGATCTTTATCCAGTTACCCTTACAGTGTTGTCCTGACTTTGAGGTTCTGTTCAAATCTTATTACACTTCCATTAGGTGATATTGCTGACTCTATCCACCCCAGCTATGGTTTTTCATATTATTCTAATGTTATGCTCCACATTATACCTTGTTATTAGAAGTTATTAATATTAATACTTATAAAGCCCGGGTATGTGCTGAATTAACTTGTGTATGCAACTTTCTAACGTGTATTACTTTGTTTCTCTATCTTATGCATCACTTTGTAACTTAATGCCTTTTACATAACTTTGTACTTGTTGCTCTCATTCTGCTGTAATTGCTACTTTTCTCAATAAAGCTTTTAAAATAAAAAAAAAATAATATTCATTTAAATGGGGCTTATAAGCCTTTGGGTGCTAGAGCTGTCTACAGTACATTGTTCTGTAAATACTAGATGGGCCAGATGGTTCTTTACTGCCATCAAAATCTATGTTTGTATGTGTTGGAGACCTCTCTAGTAAATCAAAAGGTTAAAATACCTACTTAAGCAATGGAAATTTTGATTTGTCCCATACTGTGTTGTTGGTTTGCCCTAGATTTATTTCACTTTTCTTTTGTGCACAAATAAGAAGGAGTTAAAAACCACAAAGAATAAATTAATGGTCTTCCTGGTCCTCAGCCAGGCCATGGAACTATTGAATGCGTGATCAAATACCTACAAACTGTGCCAAGACATAAAATGGCAGCCTGCCACAACTGCTAACTCCATCTCTAAAAGAGAGGAAGTTGTTTCCTGTGAAGAGTGAGTGTAACAGGACAGTTTAGTGGAACACAACCCTCTGCTGTCCTACTGTACCTGCTGTAAAGGTACACATTTGTCTCAAAGAGGAGATGTATCAAACTGGAGTAATGAAAAAAAGTGTTTGTAAAACTGTCTCAAAGCAACATAAAGATATGTATAATGGAGTAGCAATGCTATTATCCAAATAAGAATTGTGTTGCAATATATGTACAAAGAAATTCATGAATTGAAAAATAAAGGCAGGTTTAATGATTAAAACTTAATGCTGGGTATAACGCGTTCTTTATGGAACTATATAGGGATAGTTATGCAAGTAAAAACAAAATCTCATTTGAGAATTTACTGCAAATTTTCTCATAATATTTTCAGACAGACATTTATAAATGTGAAATATACAGGTTCCTGATGACCTCAAAATAGCAACTTGTAATACTCGGGATCTGATGCACAGACATTTCTTTTTGTATATTTATAGATGAGGCTTTTCTTCTTCATAAATGTGACTTCTTGTTGGGAACTTTAGCTTTAGGTTCTTAAAGGGATAGTAATATTTCAAAATAAAAGCAGCTCCAATTACTCTACATAGTATATGGGCCATAGAGAGTATTATTTCAATACTGTCAGAGTTGTAGTTCAAGAGTAATTGAATGATAAAGTTTCCCCCTTCCACCCCTTTTACCTAGTGTAACACTACTCACCTCAGATGTGGAATCTGGTCTTAAGACCAGACAGATCACAACAAGGGACAATCTTCTTACTGTGAGAACAATGTAAACCCTGCCCTCCTTGACAGATTTTTCAGGTTTTTCCCTTATGCTAATTGAAGATTGTCCCTCTCTGAGATCCATCCGGACACCACCTTTCTGCTCCGAGGTGACCAGTGTTACATCAGTAAAAGGGGTGGGAGGGGGATACTTTATCATTCAATTACTCTTGTACTACAACTCTGACAGAATTGAAATAACACTCTCTATGGCTCAAATACTATGAAGATTAATTGGAGCTGCTTTTATTTTGAAACATTACTATTCATTTAAAAGTACACTAAGGGCTGTATGTTTGAGGGAAAAGTGGAGGAGATCTGGGGCAAAACATTTGCCATATAGGGGAGAACACACTGGAGACCTGTCTAGCATTCAGTTGGTTAAAATTCCCATTTAAATGAAAGGTCATTTTTGGAATTTTTAGTTCTCCTCTATAGTGCAAATGGTTTACCCCAGAACTCCTCCACTTTTCTTTTGAACAAACTAAGAATTTTTTTTATACATTTCCCCCTAATCAGATGCAAGAGATGCAGTTCAGGAGCAAACCAACTGCTCCACAGGGTACAAATGAAAATTCAGATTGATTTAAGTGCGACCTTTAACCCCAAATACAAATCCCCAGAACTCTCATTGTTTTAAAGGGATAGTAATACTTCGTTTTAACTTTATTTTATTTTGTAGGCATTAAAAAAACATGAAGAATGATATAAGTCTTATCTCTCAAACCTTTATGGTTTATGAGATATTCACAAGCAAAGTTCCCCTCCCCGCCCCTTTTACCTAGTGTAATCCATCTCTTCTCAGATGTGAGTCTGGTTGTATGACAGTACAGATAACAGAAGGGGACAATTTTCTTTGTATGAAAACAATGAAAGCCCTTCCCCCCTTGACAAGTTTTTCAGCTTTTTCCATTACCTTAATTGAAGATTGTCCCTCTCTGCAGTCTACCTGGGCATCTCCCTTCTGATCTGGTTGAACAGGGGGGGGATACTTTGTTTGTGAATATCTCTTAAACCATAAAGGTTTCAGAGATAAGACTTATATCATTCTTCATGTTTTTTTAATGCCTACAAAATAAAATAAAGTTAAAATGAAGTATTACTATCCCTTTAAATAGGGCTTTTAAGCTCTTGAATATTAATTACAGTAGTCTCCAATGCATTGCACTGGTGACCATGCTAGCATTCAAAGACTTAAAAAGCCCTATTTAAATCAATGGGTGTTCTGGGAGTATTTATTTGTCCCCTGCAATGCTGTTGGTTTGCCCCAGAATTACACCTATTTAGCTTCTTGTATACAGGCCTAAATTTACAGATTATTTTATTGTGCTTGTTTACATTTAAATATGTCACTCTCTGTCATTGTGAGATCTACCAGTTCCCATTATGCCATGTTTGCTAGTTATATATGTAATTATTATTAGAAAAAACAGCATGTTATATTTTTAGTTGAGTTTGTGGCTGAGGTGCAGACTTATTAATGCTGCATAATCTTAGACTTCCCTACCTTAAACTTGTTCAATAGTAAAATGAAAATCAGCGGAGTTACACGGATTATATAACTTTTTTGGATGTTTACATAGGTGCACTGTGGTTACCTAGCTGGCCCCACAACTCGGGAGCCTGGGTTTTCAGGAAAACAGAACAAGTGAATTTAAAATATTCCGAAAATATTAATGTTTCTGGGCAAAAACACACACACCATGCTGTGGGACTGTTTAACCCACTGGGTGTAGATATTTATATAAGAACGTTTCTCTCAGTTTGGTTTAGGACTAGTTTCTTGAAGCACCTGCAAAGTCCAGGATATATCAAGCCTTTTCAGAATTGATTTGATAAGAAAAAGAGGCCTGTGTCAGGCGTACCTACCTATACAGGAGCTATGTACAAAACACAGCTCTAAGTTTTCTTTCTGACATTATCTGATTGCTTTTCCTGCAATCCTATTTGTTAAAACAATGTATAACACTTGCAAACTCCCAACACTTGTAAGAAAAAAAAAAATTAAATTCTCTCTTCTCTATCTGTATGCAAGAGACATAGAAACACACTGCAGATGTCCCTAGCATCCAAGGGATTAGCTGTTATGATCTTTTGTGCACTGTACAATACAACTTTAATTTTCAAAAAGACTATTCAATGGCTATTAATACAGAGCATACTTTTCCTTATTATTAATAAAAGCAATTCAATAATTTCACATTTATGTAAACGTTATGACATTTATCTGTTTTGCCTTTTGTTTGCTCCAACACAGTGGTGAACAATAGGTGTCCCCAGGGGTACATGTGGCCTTTAGAGGCTTCACTGCCAAACCCAAGAGCAAAAATCCCACATTCCCTTTCTTTTGCCTCATATTATACCTATCATTACACTTACACTGCTCCACCTTAACCCCATTTGGATGCTATGTCCCGCTAACATCCAAGGTGTTAATCTACTTTTTACGACCACCAGATAGAAATTTTTAACCATAAAATGTGGCCACTTGGTTGACCTGAGGGCTACATGTGGGGTTTTTGACATGAATCTGGTTGCTTGACATTGGTCTAACCCAAGAGATCAGCATTTAAGGAAGGCATGTGATGTCTGTTTGTTCTCAGTTTTATCAGTCAGTGACACAGATTTCAGCTCACCCCTGAATTGCTATTCACTTTTGGTTTTCAAGCCAATCACAAAGCAGCTCTGAATTCCATTCAGTCTTAGTGGAGGAAAAACAAACTATTTGACACTAAAATGCAGGGTTTATGAGGCATTCAAATAATAATACAATATATAAATTCTATAAGTCTATCACTTTTACATACAGTTTTTTAATTTTCTTACGTGTTTTCTTTCATAAAAAAATACTGATATTTAAGCAAGTGTGAGCAGTAGTAAATTACTGGATTTCTAGCTGTGGGGAAATCCCAACTCGATTGGCTGGTTAGGGATGTTGGGAATTGTATGAGGTTACAATCTTTCAGTATAGATGACACTGATACATATCAATCAGAGTTGCTTTCCCCTCCAGCACTCAAAGGGTTCAAATATTCTTATAAAATTGCATAATCAATATACCAGCCTCCCCCACCCACACACACACACACACACTGACATGTGATCAGTACACCCCTGTATATTAGAACTGAAAATTTAAAATTGTCTACAGGATGTTCCACGAGAGTTTATTTTTCTATATTCTAACATTTGGAGTGTGCCTTTGTCTTCATTATATCAGTGTCAGTCCAGTAGAGGCACCAGGCGCAGGGGGAAGTATTGGTGCTCACTGTAGGCAGACAGCTCCCTGATCCTAAGTGCTCATTGTGTGAGGGTGTGCTGACAAGTCACCCTCACACAGTCACAGAACTCATGATCCGGCAGAAATAGAGGACATAGTTGCATTTTGTGGTATGTGTGAGGAAGCTTCTTGCACACACTGCAGAGAGTGTAATAGAGAGAGTGGGGAAATAAAAGTTCTGTTACTAGGAAAGCAAGGACATTAACAGTGCACAGAAATAAGAATAGAGACATGACTTTCATGAATTAACAGACACTTTTTGCATGTAATATCCTTACTTACTATACTTCCATTAGTAAAATCTCCAACTCAAATCAAATGAGTTCAGGCAGGGCCAAGCTCATAAAAAAGGTAAAAAGTATTCTGCATTTAAAAACCTATACAAAAACCCGAGTTGGTAGTAGCTCACTGGAAAGGCAACCATCATGTACCAAATGCTATTATCCAAAAACATCTGCTTATGGATCAAGGGAAAAGGTTAGCAAGTATGGAGACAATAAATTGAATCTTTTGTACCAACGAGAAAGCCCAACTGAAATCAATATGATTTTTTCTCCAATAAGATTAACTAAACTTTTGAGCCCAGTGGAACTGGAGTCAAAGATGCTGATGTACTAAAATTAAATGTAGTAATTCTGGTGTACACCATTGAATACTAGAGAGGTCTCTGACTAATTGCTTCACAAAGCACTAGGATTCGTAGGGTTTATGCTCTAATTTATAGGGAAATCATCATGTTTTGCCAAGTCTGGGAGAAGTAAAAAGCCTGGGGAAGCACTGTACAGGACCAAAACAACTCCAACCATCCATTCTGGGGGACAAAAATTGACCACCTGGACTGAAACATGACCTGGAAGTATGTGTCTCTCAGCCACAAATTACAGTGCTTTCTAATGTGAACAAAGAGTGGGCCCCAGGAGTTTTTTTTCAGACTCCTATTTTGTTCTACTCATTGGTCAACTTAGGCTCACAATGCAGCCTTGGCTTTATTGGCAGATTTGCTCCTAGAAGAGCAAATCTGCCGATATGACACTAACTGAATGGGAGTTGTCTCTTAAATCAATGGGAATAGGAGAATTTTTATTTGTGTCCCAATTCTTCTTAGTATTAAATATCTATCTATATATATATATATATATATATATATATATATATATATATATATATATATATAAAAAAGAAAGCCTCATTACATAATTTATGTCTCCTCAGGAGACACACACTCCTAGGGGTGGAAGTAAGGAGGAGATGTAGAAATCTACTCCCTACTGCCAGTGCTCGAGATACGGAGGGGTGATTTTGACAGAAGTTGCCAAGAGTTTGTCCTCCCTCAACTTTCTGCTCAACCAGAAAAAAAAGAGATGGCCAACACACACACACACACAATGTGACACACATACATACACACATTGTGAAACACATACACACCCAAACACTGTGAAACACATACATACACACACACACACACACAAATTGTGAAACACATAAATACACACACAGTCACTCATTCTGAATCCCAGTGGTCTCGGCCGGACCTGTAGTACAACTACTGAAGGGAAGCTGCAGCACCAGGGGGAACGTAATGACACTCAAAGGGTTAAGGTAGGCCCTCACTGCTCAATTATTTCATGGGTGTCAACATTTGCCATGCAAGACAGAGGACAGGCAGCCATCAGTGGCCAAGGAGTTTGCCCTCCTTCAACTTCTTGCTCAATCAGAAAAAAAATATGGGCGACACACACACAATGTGACACACATGCATACACATGCATACACAAACACACACACACACTGTGAAATACAAATACATACATACATGCACACACAGTGTGAAACACATACATACATACATACATACATACATACACACACACACACAGTGAAACACATACATACACACACACACACACACGCTGTGAATCACATACACACACACGGTCACTCATTCTGACTCCCAGTGACCGCAGCCGGACCTGTAGTACAGCCACTGAAGGGAAGCTGCAGCACCAGGAGAACGTAATGACTCTCAAAGGGTTAAGGTAGACCCTCATTGTTCAATTATTTCATGGGTGTCAACATTTGCCATGCAAGACAGGGGACAGGCAGCCATCAGGTACACACTTAACCCACTGACTGCCCCAGGGTTGTCTATCAACTTTTACCCCGCAGGACAGACCAGCAGCATAGGGGGAAGCATCCTTAAAATGCTCACACTGTAAACTTCCATTTTCCTCCCACTTTTCCTCCTTCCCCAGCCTATTCCTAACACTTTTTCACATGTATGTTAAGCCCTGCCCCTTTTAACCCAAATTGTCTCATTGATCTTGCCCCAGTAGCACCACAGCGGTCCCCTCCAGGGACAGAGTTCCAAGGTATGAATACGTTTCCCACTGCTACTTAATTCACATGACACACCAGTATATTCTGCATGCCACTCTATACCTTAACCCTTTGCAGAGAGGGTGCACAACACATTTCAAACCCATCTGGCACTCAAAGGTTTAACACTCTGGTTTAACGCTGCTTTTATTTTCTGCTTTCCATTTGCACAACCCAAACACATAAGCATAACACTGCAATTCTGGCCCAAAGTAAAGGATAAATAAAAAATAACAATGATGTGGCTTCACATTGTGAAGTGATGTCCTCTGGTCCTTGAAGGGCTACATTTACCTTCTAACTCCATCAATACAGGATATGTTCACTTCAATACAAGAGTGTTACCTACACACTACTGTACAGCTCCTACACCAGTCCCAGCGTTGCCAGAGCCCACACCTCTACACTCAGAACCTACAGATCCAGGGGACAAACAAAAGCTGCAACCTACAGAGACGAGGGTCCTATCATTGTGTCTGTGACCCCCTCTGTGTGTGTGTGCGCGCATATCTGTTCCATGTGTGTGTGCACATGTGCACATATCTGTTGCATGAGTGTGTCTGTGTGCATGTCTGTTCCAGGTCTGTGTCTCACTGTTTGTATGTGTCTGCCGGTGTGTTTCATATGTCTGGGTGTATCAGTGTGTCTACATTTCAGACACGTACGTCCAACAGTCATAACAAGACAGCCAGCGCCATGCTAGAGGGGCCGCAGTAAGGAGGACATATTCATATCTCCTCCATACTGCCAGTCCTGGAGATACAGGGGGGCATGATTTTGACAGAAGTGGTCAACATCTCTGCAAGAACTTTGCCTTCCCTCAACATCTGCCTCAACAACCACAAAAACATGCCCGCCACACACAAAACATGCCCTCACCTGTGCCTCTCCTATGTCCAAAACGTCCCCCTGCTCCACACACACACACACAAAACATGCCCTCACCGAAGCCTCTTCTATGCCCAAATGTCCTCCTGCTCCACACCCACACACACAAAGTGCCCTCAACTGCACTTCTTCTGTTAACCCTTTCAGTGCCAGAGGGGTACACAATGCATTCTTTGCAATGCTTTGCAAACCAACCTGGCACTAAAAGGGGTAAACCCTTATATACTCTTAACTTGCAGGGAAGTAATGTACAGGGAGGGAAGATGTTGGACACCTATATTACTCAAACGGTTAACCCTTGGAGTGCCAGAGGGGTATGCAATGCATTAATTTGGAATGTGTTGAGAAACCCTCTGCTACTCAAAGAGTTAAAGGGATAGTAATACTTCTATTAACGTTTAGCTCCAAGTCCTCTCTATATTTTTTTTTTAACATGTAGAGCTATTCAAGCTGAAAGGATCCCCCTCCTGCCCCTTTCCATGCATTACTCAGCCTGTCAGTCTGGTCTGGATGGAGCTTTGCAAGGGCCAATCTTCAGTAATCAAAAGGAAAATCCCACCCTCCTTCGTTCAAGGGGGTGGGTTTTTCCTTATAGTTACTGAATGAAGATTGTCCCTCGCTGCAAGCGGGGCTTGAATAGAGTTTATAGTAATTAAATACAATGCTACATGTTAAAAAAAAAATAAAGAAGACTCAGAGATAAACTTTAATACACGTATTACTATCCCTTTAAAACATTATATACTCCTGACTTTTTCCGGTGTGACCATGTTAGGGTTGTTTTTCTGAGATGGACAATGGATGGCCAGGAGGATCCCTGTTTTTTCCTTAACTCCCAGACGCCCTGAACAGCCTCTCCACAGCCGATACCCCTGGCAGCTCCTATGCTCAAGCCTGTTTCCTCAGAAACAACAAAGGCTTCTTCTTCCCGCACTGGATCTGGAGATTGCGAGCCACATTGTGGGGAGAAGAGTGTCTCCGCTGTACTGGAGCCAGTAACGTGGGGTGCTGAATCATTATTTATGTCATCGGGACAACTTCTTTATACGTAACCCTTTGCGTGCCAGAGAAGAAACACCTTTGACTTGATTCTATTACTAGCTCTTAAAAAAAAAAAAGGCGTGTTTTTTTAAGTCAGGTTTTAGTATCCCATTACCAGAGTTGTGAAAATAAAACCAGAGGTAATTATTTGCACCAACGTTAAAAAAAGGCACTTAAATGGTTAATATAAAAGGCCCATTTGATCTGAATGGGTGATAAAGCTAGTGGGACTACGGCCCTGGTGGCCCACCATTTTACAGAGCCTATACATTTTATTTTATCTTTCACAGTGTAGACTCAAGTATTAAGTTCCAAAAGCATTACACATATGAAATATATAAACATTATTGGCTCAGCTGTTGGAACTCCCATTGGGGCACACTGAGATTTTTTCCAAAACAGACTGAAAGCAGTCATTCATCTTTTTCTTGCTGAAAGATCCAAAGATCAAGAACATTGTTTCATATTTCTGGCAGATTACCATTAAATCTCTTCCCAGCGAGCTGTTTAAAAATCCTATTTAATCCAAATGTCAACCTTTCAGCAAATCTTGATCATTAGCCCCAAAAGTATATGGACATTTTCCATTGATTTCTAATGAGCTTGTACGTTCTAACATGGCCACAATACAAATTGCTACACATGGGATGTAAGAAATTAGATGCTGAAATACTTTGAGCAACTGTGGGTTTATTCACTAAGGTGTGATAAACATGGGCTAAAGAGGAGAAAACTTCTCCAATGTGATAAACTCTGCAATTTGTAAGTTATTCTATTGAGCCAGTACTCTAAGATCTTTTTCCAGCTTGAGAAAGTGCATAGTCTCCAGATGTGGACCTCTTGCTCACAGTGCCTAAAGGGATCAGCTGCACCTCACCAACGAAGCCCAACAGGGATGAAAAGTACATCTGGAGTTACCTGTTTCTCTTGTTCAGAGAGGAACTGTCTGGCATTTCGCAGATGGACTGCCTTTTGGCAGGACCAGTATGTTATGTTTAAGAAGATTTTCTCTCTGTGTATGGCACTGGTGAGCTAAAAGAGATTGCACCTAGGGTGCAGGACGCAGTCTTAGGGAGCTTTTTGAATGTATTTGCAAGCTCATGTGCCTAGCTGAGCATCTCTGACCTTCCTTTGTGCATAGTCTCCATAGAATAACATAGTTGTTGGGGATTTTATCACACTGCTCTTTATAACACCTTACTGCATTGCCCCTTGGAGTACTTCTGGAGTAAACCAACCACTGATTTAAATGGGACTTTTAACCCCTACACTGTTCTAGATTTCACTAGTGCCTTGTTAAATGAGTTGGAGCCCTCTTGAGCATTCAAAGTGGTTAAAAGCCCCTGTTAAATAAATGGAAATATTTATTTCTCCCCTGTGGTGCTGTTGGTTTGCCTCATAATTACTGCAGTTCAATCAGCCTCAGGGGGTCCTCTGTACAAATAAATGGTGGAGCAAATAAACCAAATGTACAACAGGGAAAAAATAAACACATTCATTAAAACGGGGAGTTTTAACCTAATACATGCTAAAGATGCCTCCAGCTCATTGTTGCACAAAGAGTTAGAGACCTCTTTAGCATTTTCAGGGTTAAAAAATAAAAATCAAAGCATTTTCAGCTGGCCCCTGTGGTATAATTGATTTGCCCCGGAATTTCTCCTCTCTGCTTTGTACAGATGACCCCTGAGGCTGAAGCGTAAAATGGAGTGCAGTTGGTTCCCCCCCAGCAGTGAAACTTTTCAGGATTCTAAAGGCGACAATAAAGAGACATTAGAATACAACAATGAATTGGGTTTATACACTTTTTACCCTTTGAGTGTCAGAGGACTATGCAATGCATAAATATCATGTATTTGCACTTGTATTTGTTAAAATTAGTTCTTTTCTGTATAAACCTCAAAATGGTTTATAAACTTGCTTTTTCTATTCATATATAGGCAGCTGTATATTTTTAGTGATAATGTTCCTTTAACCCTTGGAGTGCCAGAGGGGGTGTCCAACGCATTTCTCTGATTACTTGTCTGGTAACTAAAGGGCCTGTCAATCAAAAAAAACTGCACAAACATATCTGAGCTGGAGCAGGGCTAGACTGAAAGCCTTGGTAGTCGTGCAGGAGGGGATTTGAAGATATGCTTCCCTGATTTCAGAATAATGTTCTGTTCTGCCTCAAACGCCTGTACTCTAAAATGGCTGAATCGACCCACTTTATTTCTAATTGACCTCTATGAGTCCTCTTTGCCCACAGTTTCTGTTCAGGTGAATCAGGAATAATTTAAAGGTACAGTTCAGTATCTATGTTAACCCTTTGAGTGCCAGAGGGGTACCCAACGCATTGCTTTGCAATGCGTTGCGTACCCTTCTGGCACTCAAAGGGTTAAAGTCCCTGGAAAAATACAGTTGGATACAGTGACTGTGTTAACATTAACCCCTTTAGTGCCAGAGATGGAAACACATTTTGTCTGATACAATAAGAAATTGAGCAATTCTGGGGCAAGCCAACTGCACCTTAGGAAACAAATAAAAATTCAGCCTAAATTCTCACTGATGATGAATACTAGCGATGTCTCCAATGCATACCTATCTCTCTTATATTCAGATCGACCCACTTTATTCCTAATTGACCTCTATGAGTCCTCTTTGCCCACAGTTTCTGTTCAGGTGCATCAGAAATAATTTAAAGGTACAGTGCAGTATCTTTGTTAACCCTTTGAGTGCCAGAGGGGTGCTTTGCAATGCATTGTGTACCCTTCTGGCACTCAAAGGGTTAAAGTTCCTGGCAATATACAGTTGGATACAGTGACTGTGTTAACATTAACCCCTTAAGAAATGGAGCAATTCTGGGGCAAGCAAACTGCACCTTAGGAAACCAATAAAAATTCCCCCAAATTCCCATTGATGTAAAGGGGATTTTACCCCCTTGAATACCAGCAATGTCTTCAATGCAATTCTATCTCATATTCAGATCCAGACACGCATTCCCTCTGGTTGAGGTCTGCACTAGTTGAGACAAAAAATTGTCATTCAACAAGTTCAGAAACTTACTGCTTTTAGCAGAATTAGTTGTTCCATTTTTCCAATCTATTTCTGGATAATTAAAATCCCCTTTAAATATAGTTTTCCCTATTTCAGATGCCTTTTCTATTTGCATTAATAGCTGTGATTCTTCAAGGTCACCAAGGTTTGGTGGTTTATAACAAATACCCACTAATATTTTCTGGGAAGTTTTACCCCCATTGACTATTTCAACCCACAGGGATTCTACATGTTCACTAATGTAATCACATATATCTTCCCGCAAATGAGGCAATAATGCTGGTTTGACATACAGACAGACCCCACCACCTCTTCTGTTTGACCTATCTTTTCTAAACAACATGTAGCCCTCCAAATTGATTGGCCAACCATGTTTGTCATCTCACCATGTTTCTGTTATGCCAATCAAGTCATAGTTTTCGATTTCAGCTACCAGCTCAAATTCCCCTATTTTACCAGTTAAACTTCTGGCATTTGCAAGCATACAATTTGCCATGTTCCATTCGTGATTTAATTTTGATGTGGTTTATAGGCTTCTCCCTATCATCTGTACTAACCCAGCCCCCAGATCCACTCACCTGGTTATTAACTACATTGCCTTCCCTTTCTATACTGTCTAGCTCAGTATTTATCCGCCCCTTCCCCCTTCCTAGTTTAGAATCTCCTCCAACCGTCTAGCCATCCTCTCCCCAGGCACTTGAGACCCTCTTGCATTCAGGTGCAATACATCCCTACTATAGAGATTGTACCCCAAAGCAAAATCAGCCCAGTGCTCTAAAAACCCAAAGCCCTCCTTCTTACACCAAGACTTCAGGCATGCATTGAGCTCCATAATCTCCCACTGTCTCTCTGGTTTAGTGCATGGCACAGGTAGTATCTCTGAGAATACTACACTGGAGGTCCAGTTCCTAATCCTACTCCCTAAATTTACCTTTTAGGACTCTCCTCCTTCCTCTTACTTTGTTATTGGTACCAATATGCACCAAGACAGCTGGATTCTCTCCAGCCCCTCCCAATAATCTGTCCACCCTGTCTGTAACATGCCGAACACGGGCACCCGGGAGACAGCAAACCATTCGTTTGCTGCAATCAGAGCCACAGATTACCCTATCTGTTCTCCTAATAATATAGTCCCCTACCACCACGAAGGGCACCATAGCCCAACATATAATCTTTCACAAAAGGTGACACGACTGATGCGCCATTGCTGTGTTGGTGTGACCCATGTAAAAGTGTCCTACAAAAACAAAACAACATGCTCCAAAGAGAAAACACTGCCACCTTGCAAAAGCTGTCACTAAACTATTCCCATTACTGTCACCTACTGTTTGTTCACATTGCTCCTTTTCTCTATTAACCGAAGCTTGCTTCTCCAATTACAACTCTGGCCTTTTTGTGTGGTAAAGATCAATATGTAATTGCTTTGTTGTCTAAGAGTGAAAGTTAATGTTTTGTGTGTAATAATGATAAGGAGCAGAGCAGTGATGGGCAAACTGAGGCCCTCCAGCTGCTGCCAGACGACAATTACCATCAGAATTATGGGAGTTGTAGTCTGGCAGCAACTGGAGTGTCTGACACTGAACAACACTAGTTTAGAAAGAGTAAGGCAAATTATCATAAGTAGCATGTCGAGATTTGGTGCAAAGGTTGTGACATTACTGAGAAACAATAACAAAGGTTAGAAAGTTAGAAGCCATCATAACACAGGTTTTTTTTTCCTTGCTGCTGGCAATTACTCATCAACACATTCTTGCAAACAATTCAGTACTAACGGCTACATACGCAAAGATGAAACAGGAGCAAATCTCAAACCAAAGGAGCCACAGCGCAGTGTTTTCCAGCTCCAGCCCTTGTGTCACACTAACAGACTATGTGTTAACTAGTTGAAATGCCCGTGTACACGGGCCACAGTGCCACCCAGCAACCTCAGCTGGTGGCCGGATCCTCTCTTCTCACTGGCCACGCTGCAGTCATGCACAGTACTGACTGACCAAATGTGCAGGGCTGATACAGAGCAGGACAGTCTGAATTCAGGCCGTAGTCCTCTCTGTGCACCTTTCTGGGTCTCTACTGAGCATGACGGCTTCTGACAAACATCCTAGCGAATTATTATATAGGATGATGGGATTCTGGTAACCTCTACATAATAATTCAGTATAAATTAACTGACTGATAGGAAATACAGAGTTTACCTTTCACTGAAAGGGTTGATAAACACTGCTCTGTGGCTGTGGATAACAATTCAAGGCTGAAATCTACAGCTAAACATCTTCATTTGAGCTCTAATCCTCTGCCTCGTATTCCTTCTTCTCACCAGTAGATGTCACTTCTCCATATAAGGAACGTTACACACAGAGCTCTTGTTTCCACACGGACACTATTTCATGTAACCTCTCTATGGCTGGTGATGGACAGTAGAAGTATTTGCTCCATCGGTAACATGGTCAGTGATCACTTTGATGCCGACTCACTGCTCCACGCTATGCAGTCGCGGGCAGTCTCTACTGCGCATGACGACTTCTGACAAACATTGCTAGCGTTTTATTATATAGGATGATATGCCTAATTATGCACAGGTAGATCAATCACAATGACTGATCCACTGCTTACCCAACCTCTACCAAGCAGGGATATTCTGAAAATATGACCTACTGGTGTGCCAATAGTCATATGGTCATAACAACAATGGCAAAACCTGCCACAGAGATTGAATAAACATCCATTGATTTAAAGGGGACTTTTAACCCCTTGAATGTTAGATGTCTCCTAAACATTGCTTCACAATGCACGGGAAACACCTCTAGCACTCAATGGGTTAAGACCACATTTAATTCAAGGGGAATGTTTATTTCTCCCATATGGAGCAGATGGCTTCCCCATGGGTCATCCAATTCAGCTTAGCATATCAGCCTCGGTATCCTATTAAATTGGCAATTAGTAAATGGTGAAAGGCACAATGGTGTATTTACAATGTTGCTGGATTCAATATCGTGCATTTAAAATGTCACCTTATTAAAAAGGTGTCTAACATTCTGCAGCTGACCATCTACCAATTTGGAGACATACTAACTGGACATAGACTTCTGACAGACATATTAGCCCTCTGAAATATATTGTCTATTACAGGAAATTTAAATTCTGCTCCATAGGTATAGCATGGGTATCTCATTTGTAATAATAAATCTGTAATTTTAATCCCTTAGTCACCCCTATGGTGCAACTGGTTTGCGCCAAAATTGCTCATCTTTTGTTTTCTGCATAAGCCCTAAGTGTAGTAGGCATAGGGTTGTGTGTTCAAAAGAAAAATGGAGGAGTTCTGGGGCTAACAATTTCCACTATAGGGGAGGAATAAAAAAAAAAAAAAATCCTATAGATTTAAATTAGCATTTTAACCCTTTGAATGCTAGAAAGGTCTCTAGCATTCAAGGGGTTAAGTGCTCCATTTAATTCAATGAGAATTTTTAGTTCTCCCATAAAGTGTAAAAGGTATGCCCCAGAATCCCTCCACTTTCTTCTGAACATACGGCCCAAAGTCTTTAATTTGTGGAATTTATATTTCAAATTTGATTAGTGAATTACACTATCATAGATACTACACATGCAAGCTTAACCCATTCAGTGCCAGGGGGTACACAATGCATTACGTACTCCTCTGGTACTGAAATGGTTAAAGTGGAACTTCCACTTTGTAGAAGGTCACCCTGCAATAATTAGGCAGGTGGCGACTAGCTTCATAATCCTTCTATTACCTCTCAGAAGTGCCAGATTTGAAAGAAATCCTTACTCTTCGGAGACCGGAAGCCAGGCATCAGTGCAGACATCTTGTCTGAGCGCCTGCGCTGTCAGTCCTGGTCTCCTCTAAGAAACATTGCAGTGTGCCACAAGGTAACCGGAAGAGACTGATGACACAGGAGCTCAGACTGTGCTAACCTGGCCGTCAGTCTTAGAAGAAGAAAAAAAACTGTAAGTATATAGTTGTACTTAGTTTGCTCGTTTCCCAAACAAAACTGGAGGATTATGTACTACATAAAAGTGGTGCAGTTCTGGAGCAAACCAACTGCACTATAGGGAACAAATTACATTTTTGAGAATGACTACAGATTTAAATGGGGTTTTTACCCCCCTGAATGCTCTGTAATACATTGGAGACCTCTCTTGCATTCAAATGGTCCCAAGTAATTCAATGTGAATGTGTGGTTGTTCCCAATGGTGCAGTAGCTGTTCCACAGAATTGCACCAATTTACTTAGGTTAGCAGCCTCCAGGTGTTTGGGCTAACATAATGCATAATTAGTGCACAGTGCAGCTCAATTACACCATTATCTGTAAGGGGATTAGTAGCAAGACCCAGGGCTTTAAGCTTGAGACCTGGGACTTCTCATTTATCTTTTACCTAGCAACGCCCCGTAACATTTCACAAACACATATACATCCATGCACACAAACATTTGTGCATTTCTGATCTTATGCCATGCGAACAGGCACAATATGTGTACGAGCTATAACATTATACATAGCTAAGGAACAGAATACCAGTAATAAAACTCCATTCTATCCAATTATATCACTGATGGACTAAGTACTTGCAAAGTGTTAATACCTTAATTTTAAATTCCAGTTGAGAATTAATCGTGACCATCATTTCCGTCCTCTCCATTTTCCTTGCACCTTCGTTACACAAACGAACCAACTAAAAACAAAAAATAGACATGTGAATATTCAAACAACCAACAGAAATTAACTGAGAGGTATCAGCCTTGACTTCCTATGTCTATTATTACACATCTTATTCTGAACTCCATAGGATGGTTACAAAGGAAGTGAGAATGTAAGTCATATTTCCAGCTCGAAGGATTTTGCTTTTGTTGGTGAGATGGCTCAGGGGAAACTTTAAAATATAATTACACAAAAACTATACCGATCAGAACATTGCCAATGGTACAGAAAGTTATTACAAAGTATAAGGAATAATCGAATGTTCATTTAAAGTGAGAAATTACCATATGTTTAATTGTTCTGCCTGTGCTCATTCAGAAATATCCTGAAAACATGCACTTTTGGCAGTTTTTGAGGATCAGGCACAAATAGTTCTTCATGGAATGTGATAGAAACTGCTGAGTCATGCTCCCAGAATGTTCAGGAAGTAAACATGCTTTAATTCACTTCCTAACAATTCCAAGTTATAACTTTTGAGTAAAGCAACTAACAGCAGTGGTAATGCCCTTGTTTTACCACATAACATATAGGTTTTCATAAAAAAAAGTTTACTGCTCTTTTACGAATGGACTACAATTTGCTTTTATTCTATGATTATATATTTCTTTAGCATTGATGGGTTTAACAGAGTTGTATTTGTGCAAATATAAATGACTTGATTAGCGTGTGAAAATGTATGGAACCAGCCATACAAAAATGAATACATTTAAACAGTTTAATTTTAATTATTAACCTCTTGAAGACTAGAGGTGTGTGCAAAACATTGTAAATCTGTTCATCAAGGGGTTAAAGCAAACAACCTGATGACCTAGGGCTTCTAGGAAAGGTCAGCATTTTAAGATATATTAATCACAGAAATAGATAATAACACTGCATGGTTTCAGTGGCTCTAAGCAAGAGACAGTACACTTCAGAACCTCCAGGCTTTAGAATATTAATCCTAAAATCTGTAACATTGACAGGAATGTACAGTGCCTTAGGTGGTGCTAAGTCTTAACGTGCAGAACTTCAATTTGTCTAGGATATTCAATCCATCAAGCCCACATTGATCATTTATATTCTATTCATTTTTAAAGGACAAAGACACATTACCAAATAATAGTATGATTTACTATAGCTGGAGCTTAATGCCTGTAAAGCTGGGATTTACAGGGTTAACTTCCCCAGAGCCAAGATCATTGCAAACCACACCTACCCAGTCTTTACATGCAATATGGATTGGGGTATGGCTCTTTGTCAGGGAAGTTTGGGGCAGCAAGTCCTTCAGAAGTTGGACAAAAGTGGCTTTTTGACACCATTAGCACAGGCTGTGGTCTCAGATAAGAGAGAAGCCCCCATTGGGCTCCAAACTGAGCCAAATTAAGCCACTGGTGGGACCTAGGTACAATACAAATTAGTGAGCCCCCTATACCGCTTTGATACTATTGATAATCCAACGCATTGTTTCACAATATATTGGAGACTTATCTAAAATCCAAGGGGTTAATTAATAATCATCTGTTTTCCCTTTTGAAGAAATTGAGTGATCAGACTTTTAAGAAAATAATTTTAGGTTTACATTATATCAACATCACAGAATGCTGAGATTTCATCTGGAGACACACAATACAAAGTGCATACACCTACCATAACATGAGAATATGAATTTTCATACCTACTGGTAAATAATGTGGAGATTTCCCAAGTGGGTTTACACAATGAACAGACTACATTTTGTGCCCAACATCATTAGAGGGAGACACAGATTTACGGTGTGTTCCAAACTGTGATCCTCCCCGGCTCAGTTCAGTGGGCCCTGGGAAACTGCCCTATTGTTAAAGGGATAGTATTACTTCAAAATTACTATCCCTCATATTGTAACCCTTAATAAACTGAGTTAAATGACACCAGCGGCATCTCTCAAACCTTTATGGTTTAAGAGATAGCTGGTTTTAAAGTTTCCTCTCCCCTGCTGTCAGCGTTCTGCTGCCAGCAGGGGAATCCGGTCCCGGGACAGACGGAGGCTCTTCAGCAGAGCCGATATCTCGTTATGGAAGGAAAAATGATTCATTGAAACAGTCTTCTACGTGTGCTTGGTTACCAAGCACACATAGAAGACTGTTTCAATGAATCATTTTTCCTTCCATAACGAGATATCGGCTCTGCTGAAGAGCCTCCTCTTGATTCAGAGACCGGATTCTCCTGCTGGCAACAGAACGCTGACAGCAGGGGAGAGGAAACTTTGAAAGTGGCTATCTCTTAAACCATAAAGGTTTGAGAGATGCCGCTGGTGTCATTTAACTCAGTTTATTAAGGGCTACAATATGAGGGATAGTAATTTTGAAGTAATACTATCCCTTTAAAACAGCTCTTGCTCCCAAAACAAAGTACTACACACACACACACACACACACACACACACACACACACACACATACACACACACACACGTATATAGTCCTTTAAAAGACATTACATAAATCAATACTCTTCCAGGTTAGAAAGTGGTCTGGAAATCAATTGTGAAAATGACTTTATAAGGTAAGGAAAATATCCCTCAGTAATCTGCCACTTATGTAAACTAGCTCTTTGAGTGCCAGGCAAGAGTCCAAAGCAATGTAATGGGTTCGGGACATCAGATATTCAGAGGGTTAAACTTTATCCCAACAGAGTTTGGCAGACTAGATACAATAACCAGTTAACCCAATTAGCCCAAACAGAAGCTATTCAGTTACACCTACAATCTAGGTCTCCTGTAACTACTGCATACTTCCCACGTGTCCCTCTTTAGGAGGGACAGGCCCTCTTTTACACCCAAATCCCTCTGTCCCTCTTTCCCACCCTGGTGTCCCTCTTTTTAGGAGATCACACTGTGTGGTGTGTATATAAGTGTATAATGTTGCTCCACAGCAATAAAACTCACATTACTGTTTGTTTAAATGTCAGTATATGTGTTTAGACATTAGTCTGTGTAAATAAAATAATTTGGTCTTGTTATAAGTCATTTATTCAGTTACACAAGGAGGTGTCAACAGGTCATAAAATAGCTTAAAAATTCTCGTTAATGCTCCGCCCACCAGCCACACCCCCAGTCACACCCCCTAAAACACAAGTGTCCCTCTTTGGCAATTTGAAATGTTGGGAGGTATGCTACTGCATGCTAGCGAAGGGACCTGTAGGGTTATGCATGAAAGTGTGATAAAGAGGTGATAAAGTGGAGATCACTCCAGAGTTATAAACGCTCCAAGTCCTATTTAATTCTATGGAGCCAATATACTAAGATCTCTCAAGTTAGAGAAATCTTAGTGCATTGACTGCACAGAATAACATAGGACTTGGAGGCTTTATCACGCTAGAGAAGTGATCTCCCCTTTAAACCTCTTTATCACACCTTAGGGCATCTCCCCCATGGAATATTCTGACTCATTTTTTATTTTGTATAATTATGGGAAAAGGGTTAACAAACACATGAATCCGTATTGAAAAATTAGTGGGGGAGATATAATCCATATCAAAAACAGATTTTAAAATTGCACTTATGACATTAACCCATTGAGTCCCAGAGAGTTCTCCAACACACTGCAACACAATGTACTGGATGCCACTCTGACACTCAAAGGGTTAAAGGAGAAGTAACACCTCCTAAAAATAACTCACACTTAAAGGATTAACCCTTTGAGTGCCAGAGGGGTATGGAATGCATTCCATACCCCTCTGGCACTCAAAGGGTTAAATCAATAGGAATTTGGGGAATGTGAATCCCCTCCATATTGCAGTTGGTTTGATCCAGAAAAGCTCCACTCTGACATTTTTCATGAAGCCTAATTAATTTAAAAAAATGTTCATGTCAGTTACCCTTTAATTAGATTTGGCTAATTAAAAGTAAGGCAAGCTTATTATGGGACACTCTTGGCATACAGTAGTTAATAATAAGAGTACTGAAGAAGAGCCAAGACATTTTGTGCATTGGCGCACATTCTTGTTAAAGAGCCTTGGCATGGAACAGGGCAGAGTTCTGCGCCTGAACACCACATTGCTTGTTTTTATGCATAAGCACATATAACTACAGCGGTAACAGAACATTTCTGTATCAGATCCATTCTATGACATGTTTGGTTAAAATGGTATCCTATATAATAATTCGCTAGGATGTTTGTCAGAAGCTATCATGCGCAGTAGAGACTGCCCGAAAGCACAGAATGCTGTGAATTCTGTGCTGGGAACATTCTGTGCTTTCGGGCAGTCTATACAGTGCATGACTGCATCGGCGGCAGGACACAGAGCAGGACCGGCCTCTTAACCCTTTGAGTTCCAGAGGGGGTACGCAACGCATTGCAAAGCAATGCGTTGCGTACCCCTCTGGCACTCAAAGGGTTAACATCACCTGGACCTTAGCCCGTGTATACAGGCTTTTACACTAGTATAATATAGAAGTATATACAAGAGTAGCCAATGCATTACTTACATCTGTACGTGAGCTTTGATGGAATATGTTTTTGGAGAATACGTAATGTAAACTCTTAATCACTTGTTCTAAATGGAATTCATTTTAACTGGATTTGGCAGCTGTTATGAACATTATCCATGAAATGCACTCTGTAACCATGTCTTGCAAATGATCAAAAGCACTTGAAATAAATAAACTCTTTCTATTTTTGCAGTGTAGACAGAATATTTTACACATTCCACATCGCAAAACTATATTGGGATGCATGTTAGGATTATTAAAACAGCACTGTGTACTTTGTGTACAGTCAAACAAGCTCACAACTGCAAAACTGGGATAAGATGATTTAATTAAACATGATGCTCATTTAAGAACTCAGAAAATAGTAACCCCTTCAGTGTGAGAAACATCTTTAATGCATTGGTTCGTAAAGATAAAGGAGTATAGTTTTAGACATAGGAAGAGAGTTTTGGAGTTATAGAGGTAAGTAGCGGAAAGTGAAAAAAGGTGTGAGATAGGAGAAGGTGTGAGTGGTGTAACAAGAAGGGTGTGGTGTGTTGAGCGAAGGAGGAGGCCGAGAACATAAGTGATGGTGAGAGGTGTGTGTGTAACCACATGCAACTATTTTATTTAAAGGGGAACTTCACCTCTACAAAAACTTTTTGCCAGGTTCTTTATTGTATTAGGAATAGTGTTTTATTTTTCTTGTAGTTACATACTTTGTGCTGGGCACTGTATCTTCAGCACTTCGATGCAGGACTTCCCAGTGCTGTAATTCTCCTCCCTCCCAGCTTCCCTTCGTAGTGGTGTGCCTCACATCTATCTTTACAGCAAGCTGCGCCGAAGATACAGTGTGTCGCAGAATGCGGAAGTGCCCAGCAGGAAGGGTGCATATTACAAAGTATGTAAGTACAAGAAAAATAAAACACTATTCCTAATACAATTTGAATAGCTAAGTACCTGACAAAAAGTTTTTTAGAGGTGAACGTTCCCCCTTTAAAGGGATAGTAATGTTGCTTTAAAAGTTGCTTGCAGAGTCTTCTGTATGTTAAAAGTAACAGATTGCGCTATGTATAATACCTTACTTGTTTGTAGTTCAAAAGTTATGAAGAAATAAAGATCCCCCCAGACGTTTCTGGCAGCCTCCCACCAAATCTGAAATCTGGTCGTGCGACTCGACAGATGCAGTGAGGGACAAACTAAAGTAAATAAGTATAAGGAAAATCCTGCCCCCTTGACGAAGGAGGGTAGGATTTGCATTTGCTTACTGAAGTATGTCCCTCGCTGCATCCGTCCAGACCAGCCTGCATCTTCAGAGTGACGTGCCAGAAAGAGGCGGGAGGTGTGAATCTTTATCTCTTCATAACTTTTGAACTACAAACAAGTAAGGTTTTAGACATAGTGCAATTGTTTACTTTTCACAGACAGAAGACCTTTTAAAGCAACATTACTATCCCTTTAAGAAAAACACATCATGATGTAGGAATGCAAATGACCCCCAGGACCTTAATATGGATGTTCTTGTGTTACTGCACATGAGAACACTCAGTTTTACTCTATTCTCCCACCCTGAGATACAAGAAAATATACAGTATCACAGTATAAAAGTGACACAGAAGTTTAGGTGATTTATTGGTAAAAAGTCTACAAGGCCAGTTGTTTTTATCTGTATCAAATTATTTGGGACTTGTGTATAAAGACAAAGTGGAGCAATTCTGAACTTAAGGTACCAATGTAAATTCCTATTGATTTAAATTGGGCTTTTAACCCTTTTAAAGCTAGAGGGGTCTCTAATGCGCTGTACAGCAATGCTTTGTTGGCCGCTCTCGTATATAAGTGGCTAAAAGTAGGAATGGGTGAAAGTCTTGTTTTTTTTCCCGTGAGAATTTTCATGCAAAACCTTTGACTTTCTCCTTTTTCTGAGGAAATTTCAGAGCACAGAGTCCCCATATAATTCCACCTTTTCGCTAACACCCTGCATTTCATTAAAAAATGTTGCCGGGTTCCTCTTATACCCGAGATATCCCAATCGGGTAAGACTCCATATGTGTAGTTTTATGACTATTAGTGCAGTGGGACAAAAATGGGACTCGAAAAGCAATCTGATTCTGTAGCTAATAGTTCAGTGGGAAAAGGCTAGGGGTCAATATATGTGATTCTATGGCAGTTTTGGACTCTCCAGCAAATGATAGTTGTTGTAGTCTGGCAGCAGCTGGACAGCCTTAAACTGCCAATTTCTATGGTTACCACTGCAGTGAGACATGTCTAGGGGTCAGTATGTGTGCTTCTATGGCTATCAGTGCAGTGGGTCAAGGCTGTGGTGGTGATGGGATTATGTGTGCTTCTATGGCCAACATGCAACAAGGTTAGGAAATTAGTATGTGTGGTCCTGTGGCTATCAGTGCAGTTGGACAAGGCTTGGGGGTCAGTATATGGGTGGTTTTGTGGCTACCATTGCAGTGAAACAAGGCTGGGGGCAACAGTATGTGCAAGTTTATGGCCAATGTGGGATATGGCTGTGGATTCGTATGTGTGGTTCTGTCACTACCTGTGCAGTGGGACGAGACTTGGGGTGGTCAGTATTTATAGTTCTATGGCCAATGTGGGACAAGGCTGGGGGACCAGTATGTGTGGTTCTGTGGCTACCAATGAAGTGTCAGTATGTGCGAAGGATAGGGGGTCAGAAAGTGTGCTTCTATGGCCACAGTGGAACAAGGATGGGATCAGCATGTGACATTATGGCAATTGTTGAAAATGGCTGGGGGGGGGGTCAGTATGTGTGGTTCTATGGCTACCAGTTCAATGGGATAAGGCTTGGGTGGGGGGCAGTATTTATAGTTCTATGGCAATTGTGGGACAAGGCTGGGGGATCAGTATGTGTGGTTCTGTGGCTATCAATGAAGAGGTACAGCCTGGAGAGTCAGAATGTGCAGGTCTAGGGCTTCCAGTGCAATGGGACAAGGCTAGGGGTTCAGAATCTGTGCTTCTATGGCCACAGTGGGACAAGGATGGGATCACTGTGTGGTTCTATGGTTATTGTTGAACAAGGCTGGGGGGTGTCAGTATGTGTGGTTCTATGGCTACCAGTGCAATGGGACAAGACATGGGGGGGTATTTAGAGTTCTATTCACACAAATGCAGTGAGAAAAAGCTGGGGTGTTATTACGTGTTGTAACGGATCCTACCCGTTACTGAGCCCTTGTCTGGACCTCAAACTATTTATTCAAAGACTATGGACATTTATTACTGTTTGGACTCTGTGCTGTGCCTTGGCGTACAAACTGGCCAGCTATTCCCTAAGAGAAAGACTTAAATTCATAGACTTTGGATCACATAGTATGTTTAATGTATGGCGAACGTTTTAGTTATTGTATGTAGTATGTTGAGGGTTTACTCCAAGGGAATAGGCAGTGAGGGGTTAATTATTTCATTATGTATTGCAGACTTCCAAGCCTTTTGCTTAATTATTCAACCCCTGGCCATTGTTAAGGAAATGAATATTCTGGCCACTCAAGTCCTTGGAGTGAGATCTGTCCTGAGACCCCCCTGCTGTGTGTGTTAATCCATTCACACCCCTCAGTCTGTGAGTCACCTATTGTATAGCCTGAAACTCTGTGTCAGCCCTTGCCTTTTGTCTGATGTGTTTGATTTAATCAAGTTCCCTATTGTACCAGGTTTCCCCACGTGATTCAATGTACTGTACTGTATATAAATATCTGTGGTTTGTGACAATAAAAAGAGTTCTGTTTTGGAGTGAACAAGGAGTCCTGGAGTCTTGTATTGCTTATGGTCTAAAGTATCCACTCTGATACCCATCTGCGCCAAGTATCCTGAATCGCCGACCGCCTGCTGCCAGTTTCCTGCGTCCTAACTTCGTGGACTGTCAGGCGGCGACGTGGACTCTTCCCTGCTTCCCTGCTCCCAGTGATCCTGCGGCTGTTTCCAGTGACTGTTCATACTCCAACCGGTGCACCTGACGGCGCTTATCTGGCGTTGAGAAGGACAGACCCAGGAACGACGGCGGAAGGTGACGCAGTCCCTTCCCAGCTCCCGTTACATTGGTGGCATAGCGGTGGGATTTCTCCTTCATATCGGGTGCAGCAATTGAGACATGGCAGACGAAGCAGTGCTGGCAGACACTCTTGGAGCATATGAGGATCGCTACAGCGCCATCCGAATACAGTGGTGGACCCGGCTGGGCGATGTTATCTATGACTTCGTTCCAGAGTTGGATGCGTGCATTACAGAGGAGCTCAGAGTACAGGAGGAGTACTGGGACTTTGTTAAATACCTGGACCAGGAGTATGGATCCGAGGGCCTTTTTGACTGGTGCCCATCCCGCTTGCGATGGGACATCCAAGGGATGGTATGGAACGCCTACCACATGGACTCTACTTTTGGGTGCCCTGACTCCAGCAGATACTGGGAGATCCGGGACAAAAGAGAGGACCGTTTTGGTGGATACATTCCTGCGGACTGCCAGGGAAATTTGGATATTCTGGCAGGATGTGAATGGGACCTGGAGCAACTATATGCTGGGTTCATTCAAGAGGTCCGGGAATTCCAAAAAGAGGAAGAAGAATGGGGGGGTAATGCATCTGAGGAGGACTTCAGCGACTTTGAGGGCCAGGATTGTGTTACCCCTGTTCACTCCACACTGGTGAGTGGGAATTCGTTCCTCACCAGTGCCCCTGTTGTTGCCCCTGCATTAGGAAGTGGGAAAATCGTCCTTCCAGATACCCCTTTGCCCCTGGACTGTATTTTCCCTGAGCTGAGGAGTGGGAATGCGTTCCTCCTCAGTGAAGAAGATGCCTCGGCATCAGGGGATGGGACAGACGTCTCCCCTGATACGAATGTTGCCCCTTACCCTGCCTTCCCAGCTGCGGTGGACGAGACGCAGGTCCCCACCAGTAGCAATTGTGTGCCCCAACTGATGGGTGGGAGCGAGCCCATCAGTCCCCATGAGCCCCCTGCTGTAGTGGGTGTGAAAGAACCCAGCAGCAGCCCCAAAATGTTGCCCCTGGTGGGGGTGGAAGATGGCCTGGGAGCGGAGCCGTGCGTGCTCCCCAGGATTACAAGTAATGCGGCCTTGAGGGATGGGAATGCGGTCTCCCTCAAGGGAAAAGAGAGGCCTGTGTGTGATGGCCTACCAGAGGAGGACCCCAGCGGACTGGAAGGAAGCAGAGCGGCTGGACCTCCTGAGGATGCGTTATATGACCTGATGGGTAGAGAAGAGTGCCCCATCAGCCCCCCTGTAGACCCTGGCCTGGTGAGTAGGAGCGAGCTCACCAGGGCCCAGGATACCCCTGCTGTGGTGAAGGAGACGCAGGTCCCCACCAGCAGTCCTAATCTGTCCTCTGTTGTTGGTGCCCTGGAGAAAGGGAAGATGGTGTTCTCCAGGTGCTTGAGTAAAATTGCTGGGAGGTTTGGGAGTGCCTCCCTGCTGAAGAAAAGAAGTGGCCCTGAGGAGGAGGCCCTGCACGCCAAGGAGATCAGCCGATTGCCTCTTTGCAGCACTGATTCCTTGGACACCCCCCTCTCTGTAAACCCTGACTTGGTGCGGGAGAGCAAGAGCACCAGGTCATGTGAAGTCCTGGCTGGGATGAGTGGGACAGCCGTCCTCATCCCCAGCCCAGCATCTGTTCTGCCTTCCCCTGAGACCCCTGGCCTAGTGCGTGGGGCCACGGTCATCATTAAAGAGCCTGCTATTCTCCCTGCACTGGAGATTCCCACCTTGGTGAGTGGGACCAGGATCCTCACCAAGGACATTTGTGTTGCCCTGTCCCCTGTTGACCCCAGCTTGGTGGGTAGGAATGTATTCCCCATCAGGCCCATACCTGATTTGACCCAGGAGCGTGGGAGCTGCATCCGCTCCTGTCCCTCTGGGGCCCTGGCCCAACTAAAAGGGGGAGATGGGTCTCTATCCCCAAACTCTGGTGCCCAGAAGCCAGAGGCACAATTGCCCCAGGGAGATCCCCCTTATAGACTGGCTCTTGACCCTGAGCCACTGGCCCCAGACCCAGAAGGATTTGACTTCAGCACTGCCTGGAGAAGGGCCCAGGAGAGGCCACCTGTTTTGATGTTTGTCAGGACAAACAGACATCAGTTCCCCTGGCCCAGGTTTAAGGACACAGGAACTGGCATTTTCTTCACTGGCCCAGGACAAGGGCCCTGTACACCGCTACCGGGCCCAGACAAAGGGCTCATGTTTTCCCCTGGCCCAGGACAAAAAGACTGCTTCACCCTCTGGCCCAGGATTAAGGACAAAGGGACTTGCAATTGTTTCCCTGGCCCAGGACCAGGGCCTTGTTTCTCCCTACCTGGCCCAGACAAAGGGCTCATGTTTTCCCCTGGCCCAGAACAGAAAGACTATTTTAACCACTGGCCCAGGACAAGGGGCCCCTCAGTAGAAACTGGCCTAGGACCAAGGCCTTCGGACTAGTGCACTGTCCAGACAACTGCCTCACCACCTCCATGCCCTCCTACAGCTCCAAGCCAGCGTTTACTACCGCACCCGCTGGCTTGGAACCAAAAGGGGGAGAAATGTAACGGATCCTACCCGTTACTGAGCCCTTGTCTGGACCTCAAACTATTTATTCAAAGACTATGGACATTTATTACTGTTTGGACTCTGTGCTGTGCCTTGGCGTACAAACTGGCCAGCTATTCCCTAAGAGAAAGACTTAAATTCATAGACTTTGGATCACATAGTATGTTTAATGTATGGCGAACGTTTTAGTTATTGTATGTAGTATGTTGAGGGTTTACTCCAAGGGAATAGGCAGTGAGGGGTTAATTATTTCATTATGTATTGCAGACTTCCAAGCCTTTTCCTTAATTATTCAACCCCTGGCCATTGTTAAGGAAATGAATATTCTGGCCACTCAAGTCCTTGGAGTGAGATCTGTCCTGAGACCCCCCTGCTGTGTGTGTTAATCCATTCACACCCCTCAGTCTGTGAGTCACCTATTGTATAGCCTGAAACTCTGTGTCAGCCCTTGCCTTTTGTCTGATGTGTTTGATTTAATCAAGTTCCCTATTGTACCAGGTTTCCCCATGTGATTCAATGTACTGTACTGTATATAAATATCTGTGGTTTGTGACAATAAAAAGAGTTCTGTTTTGGAGTGAACAAGGAGTCCTGGAGTCTTGTATTGCTTATGGTCTAAAGTATCCACTCTGATACCCATCTGCGCCAAGTATCCTGAATCGCCGACCGCCTGCTGCCAGTTTCCTGCGTCCTAACTTCGTGGACTGTCAGGCGGCGACGTGGACTCTTCCCTGCTTCCCTGCTCCCAGTGATCCTGCGGCTGTTTCCAGTGACTGTTCATACTCCAACCGGTGCACCTGACGGCGCTTATCTGGCGTTGAGAAGGACAGACCCAGGAACGACGGCGGAAGGTGACGCAGTCCCTTCCCAGCTTCCGTTACACGTGTATGGAGGAAAAAAAACATTTACCTATTTTGAGGCAAAAGTTTTCATCCACGCGTAGTATAATGCCCATCTTAAATCAGTGGGGATTTTGGGAATGTTTATGTGCCCCCAGCAGTACAGTTGGTTTCTCCAGTCTTATTTCTCTATAGTTATGAAACTTTCTCAACTAGTGGAATATAGGAAACAATTCACATGCTATCCTGCAATTTACATACATAGAATTGGACTTCTTTAGTTTAAAAGCTAAATTACAAATGTATCTTAAATTCAAATGATATAGTCACAGCAAATAATTTTATATTATATATATATATTCTATATAATAATTCACTAAATAGTTTGTAACAACGCAGTCATGCGCAGTAAAAACTGCTCGTGGCGCGGCTGATACGGAGTGGGGAGCTACAAAGTATCAGCTGCGGCACGGGCAGTCTCTACTGTGCATGACTGCCCTGCGACTGGCTGGCACTGCGGCTTCAACTAGTGTGTGTATATATATATATATATATATATATATATATATATATATATATATACACATACACACACACACACACACATATTTTTTTCACTCTATGGGAGATGTGAATAAAATGTGATAGTGACTGCTTTATCACTTCCTGTTAGTTTGAACTTTCAGCAACTTATCTCCCAACATTTCAAATTGCCAAAGTGGGACACTCCTTTTTTAGGTGGTGTTGCTGGGGATGTGACTGGTGGGTGGGGCATTACTGAGAATTTTTAGATTTTATGACCTATTGACATCTCGTTGTGTAAGTTGATAAATTATTTACAGCAATACGCAAGTGTTTATTTACACAGACTAATTTATAAACACATATACTGACGTTTAACCCCTTCAGTGCCAGAGGCTTGGGCCATTTCCTGTACCCTGCAGGCCAGACACTTTTTCAGCATTTTTGCTATCCTTCCCTTTAGGCTTGATTTCCTCTGGGGATTTTTAGTTAAATATGGAAAACTATATATTGTTTTTTTCAGAACGAATTGAGCTTTCTTGTGGTACCTTACATGAAGAGAATTTTACATCGTGCAAAAAGCTATGACGTCATAATTACAAAAAAAAGTGAAAATTTACTCATTTTGCTAAAATCACATACTATGTATCAAAAACATTTACCTTGATTGAAAAAGTTTCAATTATTTGAAAAAGCCCCGAGTCCCCCGAGTAAAAAAATACCAAATTTGTATAGTTTTACCTACGTCCATGGCTAGCGTAGAGCCCTAATCACCAGCAGCGCAAAATGACATTTTCAACTTTATAAACTAAAATGCGCATTCTAGGGTTTTTGTGGTAAATCTACCCTAAAACAGTGGAATAACTATATAAAACTATATATTTCTGGAAAGTAGACAACCTACTGCATCTAATGAGGGGTGACTTTCCTTGTTACCCCAAGCCTGGTGTGCACAAATGCCTCCAGAAGATGGCACTAATGAAAAAAAAAAGGCATTTTCTTACATTTCTGCCCCTTCAAATGTACTAAAATGTGTGAAAATCATGGCATTTCCAACTGTATTCATTAGCTAGAGCTCTTAGGAGAAAAATGACACCCCATTGGTATGAGTTCACCTACCTCAGGGGGTGCTACAAGTACAAAACTACACCTATTGCAACCTCTAATTTTTCTAACATTTTCTCAAACATTACTTGTCTGTACAAAAATGGTTATAACAATTACACAGGTGAAGAAAGGGTACACAAACCATACCATTTTGAAAAGAAGACACCCTGCCGCATCTAATGATGGGTGACTTGCCTTGTTACCCAAAGGCTGGAGTGCACAAATGCCTCCAGAAGGTGGCGCTAATGAAAAAAAAAGGCATTTTCTTACATTTCTGCCCCTTCAAATGTACTGAAATTTGTGAAAACCATGGCATTTCCAACTGTATTCATTAGCTAGTGCTCTTAGGAGAAAAATGACACCCCATTGGTATGAGTTTAACTACCTCAGGGGGCGCTAGAAGTGCAAAACGACACCTACTACAAACTCTAATTTTTCTAACATTTTCTCAAACATTACTTGTCTGTACACAAATGGTTATAACAACTACAGAAGTGAAGAAAGGGTACACAAACCATACCATTTTGAAAAGAAGACACCCTGCCGCATCTAATGATGGATGACTTGCCTTGTTACCCAAAGCCTGGAGTGCACAAATGCCTCCAGAAGTTGGCGCTAATGAAAAAAAAAGGCATTTTCTTACATTTCTGCCCCTTCAAATGTACTGAAATTTGTGAAAACCATGGCATTTCCAACTGTATTCATTAGCTAGTGCTCTTAGGAGAAAAATGACACCCCATTAGTATGAGTTCACCTACCTCAGGGGGCGCTACAAGTACAAAACTACACCTATTGCAACCTCTAATTTTTCTAACATTTTCTCAAACATTACTTGTCTGTACAAAAATGGTTATAACAACTAGAGAAGTGAAGAAAGGCTACACAAACTATACCATTTTGGAAAGAAGACAACCTGCCACATCTAATGAGGGGTGAATTTCCTTATTACCCCAAGCATGTTGTGCCCAAATGCTTCCAGAAGGTGACACTTTAGGAAAAAATGGCATTTTCTTACATTTCTGTTCCTTCATCTATATGGAAATCTGTGAAAACCATGGAATTTCCAACTGTATTCATTAGCTAGTGCCCTTAGGAGAAAAATGACACCCAATTGGAATGAGTCGACCTACCTTAGGGGTGCCAGAAGCACATAACTACACCTACCTGTTTGCTTCTTCGACAATGGCTGGTTGTACTAAAATGTTCATAACTGTTAGAGACATGAAGGAAAGGTATAAAAGGTATACCTTTTTGGAAAGTAGACATTCTCCCGCATCAAGTGAGGGGTCACTTGCCTTTCTACCCCTGGGCTGAAGTGCACAAATATTTCCAAAAGCTGGCGCTATGGGAATAAATACATGTTTTTTTTACATTTCCACCACTGCAAAGATACTAAAATCTTTGAAAACCATAACATTTCCTGCTGTATTCAGTACCTGATACCAACATGAGAAAAATGGTAGCCCATTTGTGTGGGTTAACATACAATATGTGGGTGCTAGGAACACGTACGTAAACCCGACACTTTTGTTTTTTAAATTATCTGCTTGCACTAAAATGGTTATAACCATAATAGATATGCAGGAAAGGTAGAGAAACAATACCATTTTGGAAAGAAAACAACCTGCCGCATCTAATGAGGGGTCACTTGCCTTTTTACCCAAAGGCTGGTATGCACAAATGCTTCCAGGAGGTGGCGCTAATGAAAAAAAAGGCATTTTCTTACATTTCTGCCCCTTCAAATGTATGGCGCTCTGTGAAAACCATGGAATTTTCAACTGCATTTGTTTGCTAGCGCTCTTAGGAGTCAAATGACACCCCATTGGTATGAGTTGAACTACCTTAGGGGGTGCTAGAAGTAGAAAACTACACCAACTACCAACTCTGATGTTTCAAACATTTTCTCAAACCTGACTTGCCTGTACGAATTGAAGAAAAGGTAGATAAACCTGCCGCATCTAATGAGGGGTCACTTGCCTTTGTACCCCTAAGTTAATTGGCACAACTATTTCCAGAATGTGATGCTACAGGAAAGAAAAACAAACATTTGTTTTACACATCAGTCACTTCAAAGATACTAAAATGGTTCAATGGCGTGGGATTTCCTAGGAGGACTTCTTGCCAGCCAAAAAAAAATGGTACCCCACTGCTCTGGGTTGACATACCAATTTACGCTACAAGAGCATAGCTACCAGTGAAACAGAAATGGGAAAGCAAACAGTGTATGTGTGATTTTATGGCTAACAGATGAAAGAAGCTAGGACATCAGCCAGTGTACGTGCGGACCTGTGAATACAAGTCTAACAAAATGTGTGAGAGGGTGAGGGATTAGGCAGTGTGTGTGGGTATGAGCAGAGGAGCAAGGATGGTGGTGGGGCAGTGTCTGATAGAGTGTATGGGAGATCTCTGACTACCACTGTGCACTGTATGTCCCCTCATAAAAAGCACTGCGTTGGACCCCCTTCCTGTTGCACGTGCATTTTTTGGGGCTTTTTCCCCCAATATTTTTGTGTAAACCTCGTTGGGGGCATCAGAACCCATACAATGAGGTCTAAATAAAAAATAGGGGTGTCCAGCACACAAAGGGTTAATTTTTTTATCGTTACTTTGTATTCAGATGGCCACCAAACAAGCTCTGATCACAAAGTAATGATAAAAAGTCCTGTGTGTACCACAGGAAGGGGGTCTGCATTGAACCCCCCTCCCAGTGGCACACACAGGGTTAATTTTTGATTTAATTTTTGATTTTTTTGATTTTTTTTTTTTATTTTGATTTTTGATCCCTCCCCAATGAGGTCTTAGTAAAAAAAAAATATGTGTCCACAAACAGAGTGACTCTGTGAGTGCCACAGGGGTCTCCAGCACATTGCAAAGCAATGCATTGGATCCTTGTGGCACTCAGAGGGTTAATTTTTTTTTTTTTATCATTACTTTGTAATCAGAGCTTGTTGGGGGGCCATTAGGACCAATCCTGATGACCCCCCAACAATCTCTGCTAACAAAGTAATGATAAAAGCCCTGTGTGTGCCGCAGAAGGGGGGCTGCATTGGCACACACAGGGTTAATTTTTTTTTTAAATGTACTTTTTTTTATTATAGACCTCATTGAGGGGTATCAGGACCCCCCTGATCCCCCCAATGAGGTCTTACCAAATAAAAAAAAAAAAGAAATCTAAATAAATGTCCCTGTGAGTGCCAAAGGGGTATCCAGCGCATTGCAAAGCAATGCATTGGACCCTTGTGGCACTCAGAGGGTTAATTTTTTTTTTTATCATTACTTTGTAATCAGAGCTTGTTGGGGGGCCAACAGGACCAATCCTGATGGCCCCCCAACAATCTCTGGTAACAAAGTAATGATAAAAGCCCTGTGTGTGCCACAGGAGGGGGGGTGCATTGGACCCCCTTGTGGCACACACAGGGTAAATTTTTTTATATATATTTTTTTTTAATTATAGACCTCATTGAGGGGCATCAGGACCCCCCCCTGATCCCCCCAATGAGGTCTTTAGAAAAAAAAAAATACCCCCAAAGCAAGTGACCCTGTGAGTGCCACAGGGATCTCCAGCACATTGCAAAGCAATGTGCTAGGGACCCTGTGGCACTCACAGGGTTACTTTTTTTTTTTTATTTATTTATTATTTTTCTTTTTTAACTTTTCAGACCTCGTGGGGGACATCAGGACCCCTCCTGGTGTCCCCTCAGTCATTGATCTCCCAGCCGATAGGCTGGGAGATCAATGAGGCGACTGCAGGAGAGCAAAAGCTCTCCTGTCCTTCTCTCCTACCACCGGTAGGAGTGAGCAGGACCGGGGAAACTTCCCTAACGTCATCGGTGACATAGTCACCCCCGGTCCCGCCCACTCCTACCCGGAAGTTCGGGTAGGAGAGACAGGAGAGGAGAAGCTGCGCTTTTGCTGCGCTTCTCCTCTTCTTTTATTGATCTCCCAGCGCGATCGGCTGGGAGATCGATAACAGGGGGGACATGAGGAGTGATCCTCATGTCCCCCCACAAGTGACAGGCAATTGTTTTTTTGAAATGCGGCCACTGCATGCCGGTTATTCCAGCTCATGCAGTGACCGCATTTCACTCTTACACCGTACGAGCGTGGCACAGCAGGTACAGCTGTGTCCACTCGTACAGCGTAAGTGCTTGGCACTCTAGGGGTTAAAGAAAAATATTATTGTAAGATTTATTGCTATGGAGGAATGTGTAACACTTATATAAACACTGAACATTGTGAGCGCCTAAAAAGAGGGACACCAGGGTTTGAAAGAGTGACAGAGAGATTTGGGTCTTAAAGAGAGACTGTCCTTTCTAAACAGGTTCACTTGCTAAGTATGGAGCAAGCAACATCAATGGATCTCGGTTGCCAAAAAGTAAGAGTTTTGAACTGTTATAACTTTTTAATATAAATAAGCTCTTGTTTTATTCACTAGGAAAAGACCTATAACGTAACTGTTTTCATTACAAGAAAAAGTGGAAAACATTTTACTGCTCCTTTAATTCTGAGTGCCAGAGAAGTATCTAGTGCATTGCAACACAATGCATTGGATACTTCACTGGCACTCAAAGGGTTAACCTGGGAGTTCTGTGCTGTGAGCATTCTGTGCTTTCAGGCAGTTTCTACAGTGCATGACAGTGCAGTGCAGGAGTGCATGACAATGCGTTGCATACCCCTCTGGCACTCAAAGGGTTAACATCACCCGGACCTTGGCCCTTGTACGCGGGCTTTTACACTAGTATATATATATATATATATATATATATATATATATATATATATATATATATATATATATATATATAAACAATAAAAAAATTTAACTTCTTCTGATCCTTGAAACGTACCTTGCCAACTTCTTTTAGAGCTCGTTTGCAAGCTTCGTACTTTGCCGAATCTTTTGGCGTTTTCTGACAGATTGTCTAGAAAGAAAAAACATCCATAGTTACAGCTACACTTTGAAATAGCAGCATTAACCCTTTAAGTGCCGTAGAGTTTCCAACTCATTTCTTCACAAGAAATGAGTCAGGCATCAGCTTTTTCTCTACTACTTTATGTTTCCAAACTTGAAAATAGGAAGCAAACCTAACAGATGAATAATTAAACCCTAATGTTGCAACGCTCAAAGGGTCTTGGTAGATTGTGGAAAATGTGTGGGAATCTAGTACTCTTTTAAGTAGAACTGCTCAGATGATATCAGGTAGAGAAGATGCAGCTGTCTCCTATCACCATCACATTTCAAGATCAGTTTCTTTGCTTTCATAACAGGTTACAGGAAATTGACATAGAACAGAGGTAATGTCTCAGAACTGCTAACTGATGGCCTGCTAATAAAGTCTTACACATGGTCAATGTGGGATTTTTCTTTGTTGTAAAGTCAAATAAAGAAGATCCATTATCTTGGTCTGATGACATGAGTGCACGTATACTATTCCAAATTCTGATGATGAATAGTTTTCCGTAAGTACCACCTTAAAGAGACCTGTGACTATACAAGTTGTTTATTTTACAGAAAACCAAACTCTTCCTATTGTTGTAGTAACAATTTTTGATAAAACCATTTTGAGATATTAATCTTTATGTGTTGGTTTCACCTCGTGACAGACATTTCATGCAGATTCCCTGCACAGCATACAAATTAGTTCTGTCGAAGATTAAACTTACCACTCAACTGTATGTTGGCTCTGCTTAGATCCATTCATAGCACAGTGTGTGGTTATATAGGCCAGCTACAAAAGTTGATTAGCATAAAGTTCCACATCATACCACCAGCAATAAAGGCTCATTTCTCAAAAACTATTTCTAATTAAATCAAATGTCTAGCACATAATTTTCATAATTAACTAAACTTATATTAACATGACAGATCAATTTTAAAGGCATAGTAATGTTTCACAAAAAAAGCAACTATGATTAATCGTCATAATATTTGGGTCGTGGAGAGCATTATTTCAATACTGTTCGAGTTGTAGTTAAAGAGTAATTGAATGATAAAATATCCTCCTCCCGCCCCTTTTACTGATGTAATATTGCTCACCTCAGAGCAGCAAGAGTGTCCGGAGAATAGCAGAGAGGGACAATCTTCAGTGAGCATAAGGAAAAACCCGTCAAGGGGGCAGGGTTTTCCTTATGCTCACAGTAAGAAGATTTTCCCTTGCTGTGATCTGTCTGGTCAAGTGACCAGACTCCACATCTGAAGGGAGTTGGCTTACACTAGGTAAAAGGGGTAGGAGGGAGATACTTTATCATTCAATTACTCTTGAACTACAATGCTGGTAGTACTGAAATAACACTCTCCATGGCCTAAATACTACGAAGATACATTGGAACTGCTCTTTTGTGAAACATTATTATCACTTTAATACAATCAGGGATGAAGATTATACTTAAAACCCATGCCAGTTTTCTAAGTTTTGGCCTTACACAATTTAAAAAGAAATATGGATTTTAGCATTTCAAATTTAAAAAGAGAGAGAGAATGCCAATTTTATTTGTCCTCTCTGGTAAAATGGTTAGTCTCAGAATTGCTCCTTATTTTGTTTGTGAATATGGATCTAAAGGTATTGTTTCTCTATGGAGTACACAAAATAAACAGGAAGTGCTTACATCCATGAGGAGTGGAAGGCGAGTAACTCTCTGCATAGGAAGGATGAGGAAGGAGATCATGGGTAAATTTCTGCAGTCTTCATGAGATTCGATCTTGGACAGCACATCTTTGAACGATGCATTCGTTGATCTGTGTTAAGAAAACAAATATGTTTGACTTCATCTTGATAATCAGTCTGAAGCACAGAAGGAAATGTCAAACCAACTGTAAAGTGCTGCGTACACTTGTAGCCCTATATAAATAAACATTCGATCATTAAAAATAAAGTAATGGGGTGGGGGAGGGATCCTTCTCTTCAGAGTGCTAACCTCATTCTTTTTTTTATTAAATGTTTTATTAAATCAAGTTTAAAATACATAAATAAGTACATATTTGCTGAGAGAAACAATCAAATAAGCAGGTTCTAAGATATATAGAAACATCATATTCTTAATTGTGAAGAGAGCATACAAAATAAAACATTTTGCAATAATAATGAGGATAATAAGGGGGCACTGAAACGGCGCTGCCACTGCCCCTTACGTATGGTGAGAGCCTAAGTATGTGTGCTAAAGATCATATGTTCACCAATGATTCTGATAAGTTGCTTGTTATTAGATGTCAGGGCAATTATATGTTAAGAATAAGAGATCAGTAAGTTTACAAAGCAGAAGGGGGGGGGGTCCAAACCTCATTCTATTTTAATAGGTTCTTTTGACCTTTGTATATGAGAGAAGTCTCTTAAAGGGATAGTAATACTTCGTTTTAACTTTATTTTATTTTGTAGGCATTAAAAAAACACGAAGAATGATATAAGTCTTATGTCTCAAACCTTTATGGTTTAAGAGATATTCACATGCAAAGTTTCCCCCTCCCACCCCTTTTTCCTAGTGTAAGCCATCTCTTCTCAGATGTGAATCTGGTTGTAAGACCAGACAGATAACAGCAGGGGATAATCTTCTTTGTATGAAAACAATGAAAGCCCTTCCCCCCTTGACAAGTTTTTCAGCTTTTTCCCTTATCTTAATTGAAGATTGTCCCTCTCTGCAGTCTACCTGGGCACCTCCCTTCTGATCTGGCTGAACGAGGGGGGATACTTTGCTTGTGAATATCTCTTAAACCATAAAGGTTTGAGAGATAAGACTTATATCGTTCTTCATGTTTTTTTAATGCCTACAAAATAAAATAAAGATAAAACAAAGTATTACTATCCCTTTAAAGGCTCAATGTCTGGGGTCGACAACAGTGTAACTGATGCCTTATCTGCAGAAAAGTGGAAACCCACTGGTTATGTTTGTCGGTCAGTTTATGACAGTTGAGGAAAAGCAAAATGTGAGGATAGCTGAACACATAAGAAATATAGAGAGGGGTTACGAGAAACATAGTATATCAACCCATTTTAAAATGTGTCATGAGTCTAGGGTGGAAGATCTGAATTTCTATGTTGTTGAAAAAATTTCTACAGATTGGAGGGGAGGTAATCATATTGCTAAAATGTCGAGAGCAGAATCTAAATGGATCTACAATCTAAATACTACATAACCAAGAGGATTAAATGCAGATTTAGCAATATTTGGTTTCCTCTAAAAATTGAAATTCTTTGTTCTTAATTTCATCTCATGAATTCGTATGTATGCATGTATGTACATATACATGTGGTTTTTGAGTCGGTCGAGTGCGGTCCTAATCTCTTAATAATAGGAGGTTGTGGACTACAACTTAATTGCCTTTAAAACCCTGTTGGTAGGGTTTTTCCTATCAAACATCAATTTTATATATCTCTTTAAAATATCCAACCCCTTTAATGTTTTTGGCGTTTTTTTGATTCTATTAAAGAAGGGGAATTCACGTTTGTTTGTTAACTGCTAAGAGAAAGGAAACATAGCTTTTCTGAAACGAGTCTCAACTGCTGGCAGAAGTTTTTATGAACATTATCAATATATTATCACGGTGCCCGTGATTGGTGCTATACACTGTCTATCACCTGCAGGGGCTCCTATTGGCTGCCTATTGTCTGCCCGCCTCTGACTGCCTATTTATACTCAGCTCGGGCACCCTTTGGTTGCCCTTTCGTGGTGTCTCTGACAGTACCTGTTTGTTCTTCCTGTCATGCTGTTTGGGCCTGTTCCAGTGTTCCAGAGTCCAGAGCTACAGAGTCCTGTGTTCCAGTCTGTTTTGCTGTTTGAGGCCTGTTCCAGGGTTCCAGAGTCCTGAGCTACAGAGTCTTGAGTTCCAGTGTTCCTGATTCCACCTGTTCCTGTTCCAGTCTGCTTGCCACTCCGGTTGGACTTCTCTGTGACGGCTGATGCTCCGGTTGTTTCGTCTGGCTTATTCCGGTTGCCGTCTGTTCAGCGGTGGTCACTGTGCTCCACCTTCACTTGGTCTCAGTGTTCCCATCCGGTAGTCGCTTGGCGACATTGCTCACTCTCTCGCCTCGGCGATATTCTCACTGTGTTGGTCCCAGCGTGCGGACGCTGGTTAACTCCATTAAACCTGGTGGCAGATTATACTGTTGGTCCCAGCGTGCAGACGCTGGTTAACTCCATTAAACCTGGTGGCAGATTATACTGTTGGTCCCAGCGTGCGGACGCTGGTTAACTCCATTAAACCTGGTGGCAGATTATACTGTGGTCCCAGCGTGCGGACGCTGGTTAACTCTATTAAACCTGGTGGCAGATTACACTGTTGGTCCCAGCGTGCGGACTCTGGTTTACTCCATTAAACCTGGTGACATATTATACTGTTGGTCCCAGCGTGCGGACGCTGGTTATCTCCATTTAACCTGGTGGCGTATTATACTGTTGGTGCCAGCGTGCGGACGCTGGTTAACTCCATTAAACCTGGTGGCAGATTATACTGTGGTCCCAGCGTGCGGACGCTGGTTAACTCTATTAAACCTGGTGGCAGATTACACTGTTGGTCCCAGCATGCGGACTCTGGTTTACTCCATTAAACCTGGTGACGTATTATACTGTTGGTCCCAGCATGCGGACGCTGGTTATCTCCATTAAACCTGGTGACATATTATACTGTTGGTGCCAGCGTGTGGACGCTGGTTAACTCCATTAAACCTGGTGGCATTCTATACTGTTGGTCCCAGCGTGTGGGCGCTGGTTTACTCCATTAACCTGGGAGATTACTACTGTTAGTTCCAGCGTCCGGACGCTGGTTGCTCCATACTGCAGTCAAGTGCTGTTGGTTCGTGTCCCTGTAATTGTCTCTTGACGATCATTGTCACCTGGTGGTCTCTTTCTTTGGGGCTGTCCTGCCCGGTATTGGTGAGGCGGTAGAACCGGTACATTCCATCTCACGGTTGCCTTACCAGGTATTGGCGGGACCGGTAGAGCCTCTTCACAGTATTCACTGAGGCTGCCTTGCCCGGTATTGGTAAGGCCGGTAGAACCGGTACATTCCATCTCACGGTTGCCTTACCAGGTATTGGCAAGGCCGGTAGAGCCTATCCACAGCATCTCCCAAGGCTGCCTTGCCCGGTATTGGTAAGGCCGGTAGAACCGGTATATTCCATCTCACGGTTGCCTTACCCGGTATTGGCAAGGCCTGTAGAGCCTGCTATTGCTATTCCTTATAGCCGCCTGGGTTGCCTTGCTCGGTATTATTGGCAAGGCCGGTAGAACCTGTTCTATTTCTCAGTTGCTAATATATTGTATGTATATGTATGTGAACCCTATGGGGAGTGCTTTAACTTTTCAATAAAGTTATGCTTTTACCTAAACCTGTTGTCTGAGCGTCTTAACAAACCATGACAGTATTGTCTGCCCGCCTCTGACTGCCTATTTATACTCAGCTTAGAGCCTCTTCACAGTATTCACTGAGGCTGCCTTGCCCGGTATTGGTAAGGCCGGTAGAACCGGTACATTCCATCTCACGGTTGCCTTACCAGGTATTGGCAAGGCCGGTAGAGCCCATCCACAGCATCTCCCAAGGCTGCCTTGCCCGGTATTGGTAAGGCCGGTAGAACCGGTATATTCCATCTCACGGTTGCCTTACCCGGTATTGGCAAGGCCGGTAGAGCCTGCTATTGCTATTCCTTATAACCGCCTCGGTTGCCTTGCTCGGTATTATTGGCAAGGCCGGTAGAACCTGTTCTATTTCTCAGTTGCTAATATATTGTATGTATATGTATGTGAACCCTATGGGGAGTGCTTTAACTTTTCAATAAAGTTATGCTTTTACCTAAACCTTTTGTCTGAGTGTCTTAACAAACCGTGACATATATCTGATCCAGTACTGGGAGAGAAAGAACTACAAAATCAATACATATATTTTATATGAGTGAAACGTGCAAGAAATTGGAGAAATCTGTGTTTCAACCATAGAATACAGAGGAAGGATTAAGTTGACATGGCAGGGTAATTTTCTCTGGAAACATCTGTGAATATCTGATTTGTGGAAAAGGAGAACGCACTTCATTTAAGTCTGCACACCATTGTATCACTGTGAAGACGGCAAAGGTAAGTACACTGTTCCACAATGAATCAAACAAGAAATTCCCTGGAGCATATTGCTTAAGTCTTTGTATTAAAAGGAATGTCTAAATGAAAATAACCAAGTGAATATTTATCGAAAGCTTTTAAGGGTACAAATATCATATAGTGTACAGATGGATGCATCCCGTTGACCCTAAAAAATCTTGGAAATATTAAAGTGTTGGTATAAGAAACTTGAACTCCATTAACTACGTATCTCATCTATTATATAAAGCATAAGTTTAATTCAAGATATACAACTGTCTCCTAACTTGGTACTATATACGAGGAACTCTCTAGTATAATTTTTATTTTTGGGACAGTGATACTATCGAAATTTTATTCAATTTGTGTGTTTTATGCATTAGCAAAATTGATTGTACACATTAGGTTATTGGGGTTGGTTTGTGGGTACACACAATTGTGTTGGCTCTTTAAGGGGCCCCTGAAGCACCACCACTTGCTACATTTGTGTATCTTTGTGGCATATAACTTTGGGGAACTTTTTTCTTTGTCTTTAACCTACATTGGGAAGGTTTCTTCCGAGGTCAACGTGAGGTATAAAGTTTATTCAGTCAGTTGATATTGCTACACTCTGTCGTTTTTGTGTCCTCCGATGCCTTCAACTGCTTGGTTAAGCACACAGATTTTGGATTTGGTCTGGTGTATTGGGGAAGGTGTGAATGCACGCCAACCTTTGCAGCGGATTTTTATTTCTATTTAAGATCCTATTATATATTTTACTTTTTTTCCCATACTATTAAACATTTTATTTATTTTTTCAAGTTGACACGCTGTCGTTTGGATTATTTGTATATTATATTATTTTATTTGGATGTATCACTTAATATAGCGCTAGGATAATCATTTTTTTGTTGTTTTGTATTATTTTTTATATTTCTTAGGTGAGAGGAGTGCTTTATCTTAAAGCAGCTGTTTGTGAATGTATTCATATTTTACAACTGTGCGCACTTTAGTTATCCAAATATTTAATGCAGCAATGCTAATTAAATTAACTTAGCTCATATGTAGAAATCTCCACCTCTTGGTGCGGCCGCGGAAGAAGCAGTGGTGGAGACACAGAGCAGCCGCGCCAATTCCCCCAGTCCTGAATGGGCCAATGCCGGTTGCATACTGAGGGAACTGGAAGTGAACCTGCCTTTATTTATGGGCAGGCTCATTTCCATTTCCCTCACAGCCATTGGCTGGGATGGTCTTACCACATCCCAGCCAATCAGATTAGAGCGGCTTTACAGCTGACAACAGGAGAGGGGGAACTTTAGATGTGAATACCTCTCAAACTGTAAAGGTTTAAGAGATGGGATTTGTGGCACATAATTTATTTTGTTAAACTCTACAAAACAAGAAAAATATTTTATTGGACATTACTGTTACTTTAAGGCCCATCAACAAAAACAAACTCCACAATTTTATTTCTAATATGTGCTGCCTATATAAAACTTCTTACATTAATTTCTGCAGTGTCCTTTGCTGATAAACTTCATTAGTGCAGTATTTCACATATGGATCAAACGTTGACTTTGCGTGCTTTTCAACAATATCGCTAATGTCGTCAATAAGGATGTTTCGTTGATGTCTCCCTTCCAGTTCCTTAAAGAACCTGCAAGACAAAGCAGGCAACAACCATAGCTCTCAGTTATCATGTTAAGGGTGAAAGGAACACCTAAAAACGATATGGTGTTATATACACAAATACTTTGTAGTTCAAGCTAACAATTTGAAAAAATAATCTGTTTGGTATGAGGGGGGTTATGTTATAAAGAGGTGATAGCGCGGAGATAACTTCTCCAGTGATATCAATCCTCCAATTCCTATGTTAATCTATAAAGCACATGCACTAATATCTCCAAAGTTGGAGAAATCTTAGTGCCTAGGTTCCATGCAATATCATAGGAACTGGAGAAGTCATCTCTGCGTTATCACCTGTTTATCACACCTCAGTGCACAACCCCCATGTCTTTTATAAAGCCTCTGTGATTTCCATCTATGCTTTGTGCAGCAGTCATGGATAACATTAGGATAATAGTCCTGACAGGTGCTTCAGAAGTAATAGTGCTGTATTGTCTGTAAACTGTCAGTAGGGAGATCATTTTTGGTTGTTCTTTTTCCAAACAGATTCTGATAACCACAGATTTTTATTTTATTTACACTTCACGTCACCAGTACTAAGCAAATAACAGTTACACTTCATGTGCAACACAAATCTGCTGCTTTCATATGGGAATATATTCAAGTGAATCATTGAAACAAAAAATGATATTGCAAGCAAGCCAATGATTGCCAAATATAATGTTTACTCGTGCTAATCCAAATGATGTTGTGTAAGAAATGCAGATCACAGACAAAGTACAAACTGCACTTTGCATGTTAAGTACATTAAGTTCTTTTGGTCTCTTGTGACTATCTAATAGAGAGGTATAAAATTGAAAAAAAAAACTCATATTGTAATAAAGGATTTCTTTGCTTATATTAATAATGGTTTTAAATTACACTAAACCCTTAAGATGTTAAAGGTGTTCAATGCATTGCACAAGGTTAAAGGGACAGAAAACAAATGTTAAGAAAAATTAATATGTTCTAAGACTTTTCCAGGTGAGTAAAACAAGGGTACTGTCATTGTTAGGTGGTGCTACATTTAAACATTATTACAGCATAAACAGAGTGCTAGAAACAGACTGCAGTAGCAACTGCTCCCCCATAAAATAAAATGGCTAAAAAAGAAGTGTCAAACTGCAACTGTGATAATTTTTTCTACCATATGATGAACATAGTTTGCGTCAGAATTACGTCAGAGTGAAGATTCACTTAGGTTAGCTAAAGGTAAGCCAAAAACATCAATCCCTATATCATTCTAAGAAGCCTATGTACTAAGATGACTCCAGCTTTAATTCGCACAGTGTCAAGATAGTAAAATGTACACCAAACCTCAACAATGCAGTTGCAGCTTAAAGGGATAGTAATACATAATATGTAAAAATATATATGTTGTAGGGGTTTATCCCCCTGAGTAAAACAAGAATACACCCACTGCTGAAAGGTGTTTCATACAAAAGTTATTAATTTTCAAAGTTGAATTTTATAGGTGCAATATTACAGTGGCCTGAAATTGTACTGTGGAGCTGTTGCTACACGATCCTATGGACAGCTCTGGTCCCGGGACCATAAATCTACATAGGATGGTGTAGCAACAGCGCTACTGTACAATTTCAGGCCACTGTGATATTGCACCTAAAAAATTCAACTTTGAAAATTAATAACTTTTGAATGAAACACTTTCAGCAGTGGGAGTACTCTGGTTTTAATCAGGGGGATAAACCCTACAACATATTTATTTTTACATTTTAAGTATTACTATCCCTTTAACATTGAAATAGAGCTACACTAGTGATACTGCAGAACATACAATTTTATTGTAGCTATAGACAATAGCACAGAGCTTACAACTGAAATGAAGGTACATCAGTGATACCAAAGAGCCTACAATTAAAATAAAGATAAAGCAGTGTTACCACTGAAACAAAACTCTACTAGTGATACCAGAGTGCTTACAATTATATGACTACCAGTGATGCCTCTACAATTTGGACCTGTAGGAAGTGATGCACACATCAGACTCAATGGTCCACTGGACACAATGCCCTGATATGAGGCACCTACTGTTGCATGAGAAGCAAACATTTGACACTGGCAAAGGAGTGTGAAATGCAAATAGAAAGTGGGAACCACTGCTGCTGTGGTGGGCAGTCTGAGGCTCTTTAGCTGTTCAGGACCACAGCTCCCATCATCTGCAGCCAGTTAATAGTTGGCTGTAGAATAGATGATGCCAATTGTAGTCATGAACATCTGCAGTGCTTCAGGTTGCCCGCTGCTGTAAGAGAGTGTCTCATACAGCTAAGCACTGTCATAACCTGCCGTCTATTCACATGCATACAATATGTATGTGATGACTTGCCTGCTGGTATTGTGCTCCTCTTACTGACTCAGATCATTCATGAGCATTAGGAGCGGCTGAAAACTCAAAATGTTGAGTACTGCATGGTAACACAGGGATGTCAGTGTCACAGCTCAAGAAGTGTGTGGGGCTTTTCTCTTGGATGCCTCTAGCTGCCTCCTTTCTCCATCAAAGGCCTCCACATTGCCACCTGCTCTCTCCCTCACAAACCTCCACATTGTTTAAGGAGGCAAGAAAGATTGAGGCAAAAGGGGGAGAAAGAGAGAGGCAACAGGGGGACCCAGAGAGGCAAAGGAGAGAGAGTGGCAAGAGGGGGAGAGAGAGAGAGAGGCATGCCTTCATTTTCACTCCTCTTGCCCCCATGCCTCTTTGTCCCTCCTCTAGCCGCCATGCCCTCTTTGTCCCTCCTCTTGCCCACCATGCCTCTTTTTCACTTCTCTAGCCCCATGCTCTCTTTTTCACTCATCTAGCCCCCCATGCCTCAGTTTTCACTCCTCTTCCCCCACATGCCTCAATTTCCCTAATTTTATCCCCCATGCCTCAATTTCACTCCTTTTACCCCCCCATGTCTCAGTTTCACTCATCTTGCTCCCCCATGCCTTTCTCCCCCAATTGCCTCTTGACCCCCCTCTTGACTCTTGTCCAGATTGCAAGGCTGTGTGCTTTGTAATGCCTGCATGGTCTTTCTGTCTATGGGCCCCAACTGATGACAGCCGCAACTACATGACACAATGAGCGGCCGCTGAGAGGTGAATGCCGGGGCTTTCTTCCTCACTCTAAGTTCTGGTTTTAAACTTGCACTTGCAGATGAAGAAAACCCCAGCATTCTCCTCGCTGCATCGCTGGGTGTCATTCAGTTGCAGCTGTCATCAATGAGTGCAGTGTGGGGGACTAGACAGAAAGATTTGACAAGAATTACTGAGTGCACAGCCTTGAAATTTGAACCATGCCACCAGAAAGGGCTCTGTGCCAGGGGTGGCATGCGTGCCATAGGTTCGCCATCACTGCCTTAGAGCATACCTCCTCACTTCTTATTCTTTAAACTTCATTCATATAAAATTAGCAAAGAGTAAGGTTTTTCAGAAAGATCCTACCCAAAGAGATACACTAAATAAAAGCCTAACCTTTTCACGAATGACAGCAGAGAACAGCACATTTTACACTCTGATTTGCCTGCTGATAAATAACTGTCTATTATCATAAGAAAACAATATTGTAGCAAACAAATAGAAAAGTGATTGTGACGGTCTCTTACAACATGAAAATGCTTTGAGCCGTTTGTTCAGCTAAAGAAACACACAAAGTAAAGATTTCTAATTCTTAAGTTAATACAGGTGAGAGTCAACATCGAACATAGATTAACTTTTGCAAACAGTTTTTTATCTCCCGTCCAAAAATATATATGCACTGTAATCCATTTATTGTAATCCCAAGAGAAATTAACTTGTTCAGAAGTAATATATTCAATATGGCATAAACATAAATGCTTATGTCATTGAAGTATAATGCTGTGATTAGGAGAAGAGAACAGTAAAAGTACACATTGGTTTAACATACACACACATGATATTTGTCATCACTTCCCCCTGCAATCTGAGTTTTACCATAACCCCTTGTATTGCAAATGAATGCACTGGAGACGTTCTAGTATCCAGTGGGTTAAATATTGGAAAATTCCCCTTTGTTACATAAGATTAAAGAAGAGAAATGAGTTATTTCTATATCAAGTCTAAAAGCCTACAGTAATGATTGTTGATATCCGTGTTATACTGATATACTGGTTTGGGAAAATATAACTAACTATGTCAGTATGTAAAAGGGAAACTATACCAAGGAAAAGAAAAGAAGTTAGGCTTAATTAAGGTTATAACATGTCTAATATTTATTTAGCCATCATTTTATTGTGAAATTAGAGTATTCTTTTTCTTGGAAATTTAGGTGATAACTTTTTAAGTGATTTTCCATAAACAAATTATTTATGCAAACGGAAATATGAATACAGAGGCTGATAATCTTTAAAGGGTCTAATTCTCCTTTAATTCAAATAAGAGTGAATGAGAACAATTGATCTATTTCCTATTTCAAGGTATTTAATAAGGTAATAATGAGTTAAACATGAGATGCTTTCATGCCATCTTGGATCACTGTACACTCCAATATTAGTAAACTAGTGTAAAAGCCCGTGTACACAGGCCAAGGTCCATGTAATGTTAAAAGGCTGCTACCTCATTGGTCCACGCAATGCAGTCCTGCGTTGCCTCACTCACGCGATGCAATCATGAGCAGTAGAGACTGCCCGAACACGGGTCTCTACTGCGTATGACTGCATCGTGACAAACATCCTAGTGAATTATTATATAGGATGTGTTCACATGCGCAGAGGGACATTGTAGCAGAGAATATCAGCATGGTGTTCTATGGGACCACTGCAAACTAGTCACACAGTAAATGTAACTATGCGGATTATCACTAAAGTAATCCTATCAATAGCGGGTTGACACAGGAATCAGCCAATAATTATACATATGGTTGAAGTCAACTTTAGCCATCCATGCAACATCTTCATCTGGATGGAACTCCCAGGGGGAACACAGAACATCCTAGGTGTCATATGCAAATTTAATGGGGCAACTTTGAATCTGCTTTCAAATGTACCAAGTTACATAGTTACATATAGTTACATAGTAATTTAGGTTGAAAAAAGACTTGCGTCCATCCAGTTCAACCCTTTTCCTATTCCTGTTTACCATCGCTGACCCAAAAGAAGGCATCCGACTCCAAATGGCAATCAGATTTCTCCCTGGATCAACAAGCCCTAACTAAATATTAATCCCAATACTAACGTGCATAGCCCTCTATATTATGCTCTTTTAAATAAGTATCCAGGCCCCTTTTAAAAGCATCTAATGTATTTGATAGCACCACCTCCTCCGGAAGTGCATTCCATACCTTTATTGTCCTTACTGTAAAGAAACCCTTCCGCTGTTGTAGACTAAATCTCCTTTCCTCAAGTCTAAGCGGGTGGCCCCTTGTCCTGTGTACTGTTCTGTTAATGAACAGGTCTTTTGAAAGCCCTTTATATGGGCCTTGAACATATTTATATAGTGTTATCATATCCCCTCTAAGACGCCGTTTCTCTAGTGTGTACAAGTTTAACTTTTCTAGCCTCTCTTCATAACTAAAACATTCCATTCCCCTTACTAGTTTTGTAGCCCTCCTCTGCACTCTCTCTAGTTCCATAATGTCCTTCTTCAGAAAGGGCGCCCAGAATTGAACAGCATATTCTAGGTGGGGTCTTACCATGGACCTGTAAAGAGGCATAATTATATCTTCCTCCCTTGAGTCAATACCCCTTTTAATACATGCCAATATCTTATTGGCCTTTGCAGCTGCCAGCTGGCACTGCATGCTACTGCAAAGTCTATTGTCTACCATTACTCCCAAATCCTTTTCATTAGTAGATTTCCCCAGAGAAACACCATTTAAACTATATGTTGCATTTTTATTATTATACCCAAAATGCATAACTTTACACTTGTCTATATTGAATCTCATTTGCCATTTGCCTGCCCAGTTACTCAATTTGTCCAAGTCCTCTTGTAATGAAGACACATCCAGTTCAGACTTTATTGCCTTACTTAATTTTGTGTCATCGGCAAACACTGATACATGGCTTCCTATGCCCTCTGGGAGGTCATTAATAAACAAATTAAAAAGAAGAGGACCCAGGACAGATCCCTGAGGCACTCCACTTATCACGTTTATCCAACTGGAGAACTTGCCATTTACTACCACTCTTTGCATTCTATCTTTCAGCCAATTTCCAATCCACTCACAAACATTTTGCCCTAGTCCTATTTCATTCAATTTGTACAGTAACCTCTTGTGTGGAACCGTATCAAATGCCTTGGCAAAGTCTAAATAGATCACGTCAACCGCCTCTCCCTCATCTATATTATTACTTACTTTTTCATAAAATGCGATCAAGTTCGTTTGACAAGACCTATCTTTCACAAAGCCATGTTGGCTATTGCTAATGATATTCCTGTTCCAGCAGAATTCTTGAATATATTCCCTTAGCAACCTTTCAAACAGCTTCCCTACCACAGATGTCAAGCTTACGGGTCTGTAGTTTCCTGGCTGGGACTTTGATCCCTTTTTAAATATGGGCACCACATCTGCTTTACGCCAATCCATGGGCACCATACCAGAAATAAAAGAATCCCTGAAAATCAGATATATCGGTCTGGCCAGGGTCTGGCCTAGCTCCCTAAGTACCCGTGGGTGTATACCATCTGGCCCCGGAGCCTTGTCTACCTTGACACCATTCAATTGTTTTAACACTTTTTCTTGTGTTAGCCAGTCCCATGCTTGCTGTGTCTGTTCTGTAAAAGTAGTTTGCAGATTCTTGTCCAATGGGTCTTCCTTGGTAAAAACAGAAGAAAAGAAATTATTTAAAATATCTGCCTTCTCTCTGTCACCTTTGACCATCTCACCCGTTTCAGCTAACAAGGACCCAACATTATCAGACTTTAATTTTTTGCCATTAATGTATTTAAAGAATTTTTTTGGGTTGCTTTTGCTCTCCTTAGCAATATTTTTTTCATTCTCCAGTCTAGCTAATTTAATAGCCTTTTTACAGGTTTTGTTGGCATTTTTGTATTCTGCAAATGCCTCTGCTGATCCCTCAGCTTTGTAATGTTTAAATGCCGCTTTCTTGTTATTTATTTCATGAATTACTTTACTGGTTAGCCACATTGGTTTCAATTTGCTTCTTTTGTATTTGTTTCCAACAGGGATAAATTTATATGTGTATTTTTGCAATATTATTTTGAAGGCATTCCACTTACCTTCTGTGTTTTTTCCTGAAAATATTTTATCCCAGTCAACGAGACCAAGGGATGAATTAAACCTGCTAAAGTTGGCCTTTTTAAAATTCAGTGTTTTGGTGGAACTCGTATCAACTTGTTTTTTTGAATTAATCTCAAACGATACCATGTTATGGTCACTATTCCCCAAGTGCTCCCTTACTTGGATGTTAGAGATAAGTTCTTCATGGTCAGTTATTACCAAATCCAGACATGCATTCCCTCTGGTTGAGGTCTGCACTAGTTGTGACAAAAAATTGTCATTCAACAAGTTCAGAAACTTGCTGCTTTTAGCAGAGTTAGCTATTCCATTTTTCCAGTCTATTTCTGGATAATTAAAATCCCCCATAATTATAGTTCTCCCTATTTGGGAAGCCTTTTCTATTTGCATTAATAGCTGTGTTTCTTCAAGGTCACCAATGTTTGGTGGTTTATAACAAATACCCACTAATATTTTCTGGGCAGTTTTATCCCCAGTGACTATTTCAACCCACAGGGATTCCACATGTTCACTACTGTCCTCACATATATCTTCCCGCAATTGAGGCAATAATGCTGGTTTGATATACAGACAGACCCCACCACCTCTTTTGCTTGACCTATCTTTTCTAAATAACATGTAGCCCTCTAAATTGATTGCCCAATCATGTGTGTCATCCCACCATGTTTCTGTTATGCCTATCAAGTCATAGTTTTCAATTTCAGCTACCAGCTCCAGTTCCCCTATTTTACCAGTTAAACTTCTGGCATTTGCAAGCATACAATTTATGCCACTGCTGTGTTCCATTTGTGATTTAATTTTGTTGTGGCTTATAGTCTTCTCCCTATCATCTGTACTAACCCCGCCCCCAGATCCTCCCACCTGGTTATTAACTACATCGCCTTCCCTTTCTATACTATCTATCCCAGTATTTATTGGCCCCTCCCCCCCCCTTCCTAGTTTAAAATCTCCTCCAACCGTCTGGTAATCCTCTCCCCAAGCACTTGAGACCCTCTTGCATTCAGGTGCAATCCATCCCTGCTATAGAGATTGTACCCCAAAGCAAAATCAGCCCAGTGCTCTAAAAACCCAAAGCCCTCCTTCTTACACCAAGACTTCAGCCATGCATTGAGCTCCCTAATCTCCCGCTGTCTCTCTGGCGTAGCGCATGGCACAGGTAGTATCTCTGAGAATACTACCTTGGAGGTCCTGTTCCTAATCTTACTGCCTAAATCCCTAAAATTACCTTTTAGGACTCTCCACCTTCCTCTAACTTTGTCATTGGTACCAATATGCACCAAGACAGCTGGATCCTCTCCAGCCCCTCCCAATAATCTGTCCACCCTGTCTGCAACATGCCGAACCCGGGCACCCGGGAGACAGCAAACCATTCGGTTGCTGCGATCAGAGCCACAGATTACCCTATCTGTTCTCCTAATAATAGAGTCCCCTACCACCACAACCTGCCTAGGCTTCACTTCCCTCTGGATCCCCTCTGTGCTAGAGGAGCTGTTCTCCCGGCTGTTAGGGAGAACAGTCCTCTCCAGCAATTCCACCTCTGGGTTTGCCTTCCCAACATCTTCACTTAAATGAGCAAATTTGTTTGGATGGAAAAACTCAGGACTGGCTGCCCTCTTCCTCTTCCCTCCCCCACTGCAACCACTTCTAACTGTCACCCAGCTATGTGCCTGGTTCCCTTCTAGCTGATCTCCTCCCTCTTTGCTAGGTGACCCAGCTAGACTCTGCTCCGTTAGCAAGAGACTCCTCTCAAGGTTGTCAATGTCTCTCAATGTTGCAATATGACTCTCTAGAGCTCCAATCTGAGCTTCTAGAAGGGCCACTTGCTCACATTTGCTACAGCGGTATGGACCCTGGAACTGCTGTTCCAAGCATGCATACATATGGCATGATGTGCACTGAGTGAGATCTCCAAACTTGCTCATCTTGTATGGTGCAAGTGTGAGTTCCTAAAAATGTAAGCAATTAATTTACCTGTGTTGCACTACCTCCTCTGTTGCCCTAACTGCTGTGTTTCACAAACTGTACACTTATTACAGAGCACTTAGGAAAGAGCACGCTCTATTTGTGAGCAAGCTCTGTGAGTCCTGTACCTAGATTTATACAGGCCTACACAGGGGATTGTTCACAAACCCCACCCTTAATTAATTAATTGCACACACTCCCAGAGAAAAACACAACCTTTTAAACTTTAACCCTTTAACCTTCTTACTGCAGGTTAGAATGTCAACACAAAAAACACTTTTTCCAATGCTGGGATGTCCAACTGTTCAATTCAAATTACTCCAGAACACACTTGAGCTTGTGAGCAAGATCTGTGAGTCCTGTACCTAGATTTATACAGGCCTACACAGGGGATTGTTCACAAACCCCACCCTTAATTAATTAATTGCACACACTCCCAGAGAAAAACACAACCTTTTAAACTTTAACCCTTTAACCTTCTTACTGCAGGTTAGAATGTCAACACAAAAAACACTTTTTCCAATGCTGGGATGTCCAACTGTTCAATTCAAATTACTCCAGAACACACTTGAGCTTGTGAGCAAGATCTGTGAGTCCTGTACCTAGATTTATACAGGCCTACACAGGGGATTGTTCACAAACCCCACCCTTAATTAATTAATTGCACACACTCCCAGAGAAAAACACAACCTTTTAAACTTTAACCCTTTAACCTTCTTACTGCAGGTTAGAATGTCAACACAAAAAACACTTTTTCCAATGCTGGGATGTCCAACTGTTCAATTCAAATTACTCCAGAACACACTTGAGCTTGTGAGCAAGATCTGTGAGTCCTGTACCTAGATTTATACAGGCCTACACAGGGGATTGTTCACAAACCCCACCCTTAATTAATTAATTGCACACACTCCCAGAGAAAAACACAACCTTTTAAACTTTAACCCTTTAACCTTCTTACTGCAGGTTAGAATGTCAACACAAAAAACACTTTTTCCAATGCTGGGATGTCCAACTGTTCAATTCAAATTACTCCAGAACACACTTGAGCTTGTGAACATCACCAAAAAGAAATGGGGGGAAAAAAAGAAAAAAGGGTATCAGACAGCACACCAACGTATTCATTAAACCATCACCATACCATAGATAATCGCTAATACAGGGTTGGAAAACTTGCAGCCCTCCATATGTTGGTGGACTACAAATCCTATTATCCTCAACTGATCTATATAGGCAAAGGTTGATGGAAGGACACAATTTTACCATTTTAATCTAAAGGTATGCCTCTAAAGACAATTACATGACAGGTTTTAAGATACTGATATTTGATCTTGAGCATAAATGTAACAATTATAAGTTTCATAATGACCCCACAAAAGTATGGAAATCCTGAAATGCTATAAATATTCCACAATTAATTGAGTTGAAGGATTTTGCTATAATGAACACCAATAGCTCTCACACCTCTTCTCCAAGACTTAATGTGTCATGCATGTTTCTTCAGGAAAAAGAAAACAAGTAACCGAACATAGCCTCTTCTTCATGCCCATTTGCGTCCAGGGGTTGAGCCTAAAGGTTTCAAAGACCATGAGGACATGCACAGAAACACTTGAAGTAAGGAGTAAGCAGACAGTTGTGCAAAGCAGAGTCCTTATAACAAGGGAGTGGAGATTAGACATAGTCAGACTGAGCAGAAGTTTTAACCAGAAGTGTAGGTGTAATCAGGCAGAGCAAACATCTTAGTACCAAGAAGCAGACAGCCAGGGCAGGATTTACATCTCAGGAGCCTGTAGGCACAGAAATTTGAAGCGCCCCCCCACCCCCACCCCGTGGACCATCTGCACTGGATACCTCCACAATGCTCCTAATCTCCACGTTGCCCCCCCATCATCTCCATATTGCCCTCACATTGCCCCCCTTCAGCTCCATTTTGCCCTCACAATGCCCCCCTACAGCTCCATATTGCCCCATCAGCTCCACATTGCCCTCACATTGTCCCCCATCAGCTCCATATTGCCCCATCAGCTCCACATTGCCCTCACATTGCCCCCCATCAAGTCCATATTGCCCTCACAATGCCCCCATCAGCTCCATATTGCCCCATCAGCTCCACATTGCCCTCACAATGCCCCCCATCAGCTCCACATTGCCCTCACATTGCCCCCCACCCCATCAGCTCCAACTTGCCCCCACCATCTCCACATTGCCCTCCATCAGCTCCAACTTGCCCCCCATTGGCTCCACATTGCCCCCCATTAGCTCAACATTACCCTCACATTGCCTCCCCCCGTTGTCCGTTTCCTACCTCCCTGGTAGGAGATCTGTATGTGCCTCCTTTGGCACAGTCTTGCACCTGATGGAGCTCTCGCGCGGTCTCCTATTCAGGAATGCAGAGCGCTGGGAGATGATGTCATCTCCCAGCACTCTGCATTCCTACAGAGCCGACCAGGGAGCTCCATCAGGTACAAGACTGCAGGGGGGCGGGCAATGTGAGTGGGTGCCACCGGCACAGCCAGCAAGGAGGCTAGTTTTCTTTTCTTTTTTTTTTTTTTTAAAGAATATTTAAAAAAAAGAAAAAAAAATCCAAATGGCAGGCACCCCTCGTTGGCGTGCGCCTGTAGGCAGGTGCCTACTTTGCCTAATGGCAAATCCGGCCCTGCAGACAGCAGTCACCATCAAGATGAAGTACGGTTCAGTACACAGAAGAAAATCAAGAACACTAGAATACTAGATCACTTGAATAAGCAAAATAGATGGAAAACAGGGAAGTGCATAGGACTGTTCTATAAAAGAAGCCAGAGTGGAGCCAGACAGTTCTGGAAGATGATAGACTGCAAGATATCCCAGGACTGAACAGAATAACATACCACTGGCAATATCGAACTATCTAGCACCCAAGATGCTGCAGCCTCACATGCCAGCAGTCACAGGTGTGAATTCTGACATCAGGATACCTATACTTGAATACATCTGAGCTTCTGATTAACTCACCTGTGCTCAAGAATCCTCAAGTTCTGGCCTGTTACAGCTAGTTTGCATGGGCAACTCTGTGCTACTGGTGAAGCTGCCCAAAATAGTTTGGCAAGAGTAATATAGAAAAAGGTGTAACTTTTCAATTACTAGTGAACTCAATATAGAATTCTAGAATAGTATACTTGTATTATGATGTGTATAGCTGCAATACAATAGATTATATGAGAGATGTTGCTTCTGTGATTCAAATTATGGTGGTCAGTCACTGATTGGGAGCATGGAACATTACTCAGTCAGCCATCGGTATCCATATACTCTCCCCCATCCAGAATAATGTATTCAAGCCTATTGTGGTTTGTTTTCTTTGAGAAGCTATATTAGTTAACCCTTTGAATGCCAGAGGGATATGCAGCACATTGCAAAACAATGTGATGTGTACCCCTCTGGCACTCAAAGGGTTAATATTTCATGTGATACCAGAATCTCCTATATAACCCCAGCTTTAAGAGGTACCTGGGGACAGGTTTAAAATTATTTTGGTAACTTTCAAAATCAATTCTATGTTATATTAGACATTTCAGTATTTAGAAAACAAGTTTTAGCTGTAGCTAAAATGATAGAATATACCAATTAAGGAATGCTGTGCAGGCACTTCCTATTTCAGCCATACATAAACTCCCCCACTCACTGATATTTGCATTTTCAGCGCTAGGGAAGGTGGACTATGCATTGATAAGCAGTGTCAGTAAGCGGTAGAGGTAATACAGTGAAAAGACAGGAAGTGTTTGTACTGCATAACTTAATTAGCATAAGTTATACATTTAATTAAATGAAAATCTAGTATTCTAAATAAAAAATGTCCAAAACAATGTGTATTTAAATGCAGCCTCTAAAAATGTTATAAAAAGAGTAATGCCACTAAAAAGCATGCATCTGTATTTAATACACTTCTTATAACTTTATCCAGCATTAAAACACATTATTGGACATAGATTTACTGATATATGCTACATGCTGCAATATTCTGTATTCATACTTTGGATTACATGTAGATGAATATGGAAATGCCCTTTGAACACCGTGATAGTGTTATCACTAAAGAAATATCTGTGTTAGCTTATTCCTACATGCTTCGCCCATGAAATGGGACCTTGATCTACATATGTTTACCATCTTCAGGAGAAAGTCAATAATCAGACAGAAATCCGGTGCATGAAAAGGAAGTTACAGTAGCATTCTTCAGAGTACAAAGACAAGCACAAAGTAGATACTGTAACAGTTTTTAAAAAAGCACTGGATGCCTATCTAGCACAGAAAAATATTGAAAATTATGACAGCTGACTTTAATGCAGATAGGTTGTTGATCCAGGGAACTATCTGACTGCAATTTGGAGTCAGGAAGGAATTTTTTTTTTACCCACTTGGGGCAAAATTGGAAATAGCTTCAGAGGGCTTTGTTTTGCCTTCTACTGGATTAACAGGGGTGTTTTTTGGCATGGCTGGACTTGATGGACGCATGTCTTTTTTCAGCCTCATCAAAAATGTTACTGTGTTACATATTACTTCACTAGAAATGCTAACCTGAACTCATTTTTAACTTCTTGAGGCCCAGAGGGGTGAGTAATGTACTGCTCAACAATGCATTGAATTCCCTTCTCAAGGGATTAAGAGGATATTTTTGGATGCTGGTAATATCTCCAGAATATTACTCAGTGAAGCATTCAAAGGCAATACACCGTTTCAGCCTACTACTTACTATGAATATATACATCTACCAGCTCTTAATTTTAAGAAAAGGTTAATACAAATGTTTTTAAGAAATTAATTAATTTCTCCAATAAAGCAAAATTTTCACTTCAGAAATCTTTTTATTAATACAACAATTATATCAGAATTATATATTGGTCTTAGACTTTTCAATACCGCCATTTAATTCTTGTGGGAACATCCTCCATGACTGAGAAATTCAAAAAGCCCTCCTGCAGCAAATAGTTCTGCTACCATCTCCACCACATCCATGACTGAGAGACTTTAGATAGTGATGCCACCATCCCCACAACTCCCCCTGTTAAAACCAGCAGATATTGCTGTTGCCACCAGTACCACACCCTGTGCTGGTGGGCTCTGAGTTACATTCCCTCTGCCAGCAGCACAACAACCCAGGGCCCTGGGTGAATTTCAGAAAGATGAAAATTAGTTTTTTAGCCAGTAGCTGTATCCAACAGTAGCACAACATACTTGCTGTCTGCCTCTGAGCCTGATGCTGCTGTGTCTGTGAGTGTGACATCAGGTGCACCACCTACACCTATGTTACACTCACTAACATCAACGGCAGGAGAGGAAGAAGAAGCTGGAGGTGCTGCTGTAGGTGGTGTTGGTACCCTTTGTGACATGAGGACAGCTTTCTTGGATTATACAAACCAGGATTGGGCGAGATACACAGTGGAGATAGGTCTCACCACTCCTAATGACCTGATGTTGTTTGGTGGAGATAGAGTTATAGTATAGCTCCTGCTGCTGAATTGCTTCACTCCTTGTCCCAATAGCATCATGAAATGTAAGAGTAAGCTCAAGCTGGTGTATCCACTTCTTAATCGGATACACCAGCACCACAAGCCATTTCAGGTTCATCTGGGGAGAAAGTGCACAGTGAAAAAGATTCTTCTCTATTTTCCTTAAGGGTAAGAGCTGTGCAAGTTGCCACTGTCTGTGGAATTGAGAATGATCATAGTCCCACTCTCACCACAACTGCTGATATTACCCATGAGAATGGTGGCTAATACGCGTCCTGATCCCATGATTTGACATTTGATGCTCAGATGATTCAGCAGCAGGAACAAAGTTACCAAACACCACAATTTCACAGATGGGTAGCATATATTATATGCCATATAATTTCCCTGGTGATGGCCGACCTGGCTGCAAAAAATGACATGCCTTGATATAGGCCTGGAAACTATTTTATTCAAGGATTACCTTGCCACATGCCTGTAGACTTTTTTCAAGGCTTACCTTGCCATACATGGCTGTGCTGCCAATTTCTTTAAAGTTTTACCCTGCATTTATAATTATTCTTGCAAAGCCTAACGTGTTGAAGCTACTATCTTAATTTCTAGGATAGTTTACTTAGGGTATAAACCACATGTAAAGAGAAACATATTTTGACAGGAGTGCTCTAGTGGCTAACCCTTCTGTAAACAGTTTTTAAGTTACAAAGGGCATAAGCTTGTTTACAAAAAGTGCAATTTTTATAAAGACATACCTAGAAAGTAACTGATAAGAAGTCAGATGTCCTACTCCCTTCACCACTGTGCTGCTGTAGGCTGTTAAGATTTTTTTTATAAAGGCATACCAGCTGTGTGACACAGGATTTTCATTAGTTTATACTGTTATCTGAAACAAAACTATTTAGATTCTCCAAACTATCAAAAATCTCTACGACTATTAAATCAATTGTAAAGAAAAAAGCACACTGTTTAGGCAGTTTGAATGTATATGTTTAATGAGACTAAAAAGCTATAGCACAAGGTCAATTTTATTATAGCAGCTGGTGTGAATCTAGGCCATTAGCTTTAAATCTGGCATATCAACAGTGTCTACATACATCTGAACAAGATAAATGTATTTCAGTCTCAACTCGGCAAGCACAATCAAAGAAAAATATACTCTTAGCTATTCTTCTCTCTCTGCATCATAAACTCTAAACAAGACACAACTGTTGGCTCCCATGTCCCCTTTCTCCTCCAGAGCCAACTAAAGGGCAAAAACGTGACTGAATTTCATAAGCATCTTTGTAATGGTTAATGTGGATTTCAAAGCAGATAATGTGGCTGATATATTACCATGAAATGGAGCAATTATGGGGCAAACCAATGGCACCTTAGTGAACAAATAATAGTTCTGATCAATTTAAAAGGTATTTTGATTGTAGGTGCACAATCTCATAAATAGGAATATAGAAATAAAGAAGGGGCAGCGCCCAGGGAACTTTTACAGTTTTACTGTGTTGATAAAGGTTCCTACCAGACCGAAACGTTGGTCCACAATAAATTATTTACATTGCTCGTAAAGTCCCATGGGTGCTGCCCCTTCTTTCTCTCCATATCATATCTAATCTATCTATCCCGCTATCTCTATAATACACATACACCCAGCCATGTGATTTGCATGAGTGCTGGACTGCGACCAGATAAATCTCTCATTTATTCATTACATACTATAACTTTAATTTATATATTTATTCTTTTGCAATGTATATTTAATTGCTGTTTTAGTCAGCCTTTAGTTCACACCTCATAACAAGATACCAGGCATGGTCATAATTTTAAGACTAAGCCCCCATTTAATTGTTAAAAAAAAAAGTATGAAGCCTCTTATATTATTACTGTGCTACACTTAGCACTAGAAAGTTATCAAAAATATATTTTACAAATTAATAAAAACATATCTGATAGAATCACATTTCCTTTCCCAATATGCCTTGATTTAAGCCAGAAACAACCACACATAAAACACATGTTGTCATACAATATACATTCATTATACATGACTTTGGTTTCATACCTTAGATTTCAAGAATGATATGTACAAAATCAATCAATATGCACTTACATATATTTATGCACCATAAAGAGAGTTACAGCAGTGTGCAGGCGCCATGTAACTGTACACCACCCAGCTAATTCTTTGGAGCTCCATGGGTAAGCCAACCTCAGTTTTACTACCCCAGTAATGGGATTTAACAGGCTGTATGTTATTTTTAGAGCCCTGTGCCATTATTAATTTGCACAGTAAGCAGCAACAGAGTATAACAGGAAACAAAAGTAAAGATTAAACATATGGACACTGAACCACTTTTTGAAGATAACATGTCCATACTTGGGAACTCTCCGGACCTGCCCAGGAGACTCATGTTTTAACAATTAATTACTGGGTCTATGTGTACACAGGCTGACTCTCTGGCAGTGGTGAGTTTCTTCTGAAAAACTGCCCACTTCTCCTCCTTCCCACGTTGTTCCTCCCACTTCCTGCTACATCTCCTCCTTCCCACGCTGTTCCTCCCACTTCCTGCTACGTCTCCTCCTTCCCACCCTGTTCCTCCCACTTCCTGCTATGTCTCCTCCTTCCCACCCTGTTCCTCCCACTTCCTGCCTACTTCTCCTCCTTCCCACCCTGTTCTGCTCACTTCCCACCCACTTTATTACACATGGACAGTAAACCCTGCCAATTGATTTAGCCTCCATTATGAATGAATGAATCACATCATTTACATCCCCCTGGATGGCAGCATATGTGCCCTCTCTTGGGGCTCAAGGGGAGGAAATTCCTAGGTATTAACATACCTTTCATAAACAAATTAAGGGCCATTGATTCCTGGTGCATAGTTCCCCTTTAAGGATGTTGCTTTTTGAGAACAAGTGGGTGACTCAGTCATTTTGTTGACCTAACTGAACTCCAGCAGGGATACCATACCGCTTTAAAGACTAGAGGGGAGTCCAACACATTGCGAAGCAATACACACCCCTATGGTCCTTAATAGATTAAAAACCTGTTCTAAAAGTGTCCTGTATAATGAGGTAGGAATCTGTATTTTTGATTTTGCAGTAATTATTTATACAACTTTCTGTAAAATGTAAATGTTTTATGTCCTGGACATCTCATCAGAGACTGTCTCAGTTTTTTGGAACCATCACAGAAGAGAAATGTATATACTAATACCCCATTCAGCAGAAAATTTAATGGCAAATACTTTTCAATGCCCCAAACAGGGGGATTCAGAAAAAGGAGAAGCCAAGGAAATTTCATGGAAGTTAAAGAATGTATTCTGACAGCCACATATTGTATGAGAAGGCCACTACAAACACACATGGCTGAGAACCACCAACTGTTTAAATCACTCTCTTCTTTTAAAGGGAAACAGATTCCAAGGAGCCTGCAGGAAGGGCCCTGGCATTCCGTCTGCATTCAGAACCCTACAAAGATAGCTTTGTTCCAGCATATATTGATGACCACTCCATTCAGGACCCTCTGACATATGCAAGACGGAGTATTTATGCCAAGCTTTTTCTGATGCTGGATCAACCCTCTCTTCTTTGCATGTTTCCCTCAGATATGTACATTCCTGAACAGTGAGAAAAACTAATTGCCAGACAACTATTTTAACTTTGTCAGTGCATGAACAAGGCAGAGCTTTACAAAAATGGCTCACACTCAGCTAAATTAGCAATATGAAAGAGGAGGCAAGGTTTGTTTTTGGTTTCTGTTTTATAAGATAGTTTTAAATGTCTATAAAAATTCCACAGGTATGGGGGTCAAAGGCCAACTATAAATTAAAGATGGCGTCCAGAATGATGCTAGGTGTACAGCTCAGCTGTTTGTGAAAGTTACTAACCACAAATACGTAACGGCTGATGTACAAAGACCTGGCACTATTGTGGGCAAATAAACAGCACCAAAGAGGGCAAATAATAATTCCCTTAACCCTGATTGATTTAAATGGGGCCTATCTCTTTGGCACTCAAAGGGTTAACACTTTGAATGCTAGAGAGCTTCTGCTGGAGACCTCTCTAGCATTCATGGGGTTAAAAGGGCCATTTAAATCAATGGGTATTTTTATTTGTTCGGTGCGGTGCAATTTCCCCAGATTTGCTCCAGTTTTTTTTTTTTTGTACATTAGTCTCATTGTTATAGACTTTAATAATCATGGGCTATGTTTCACTGTAGATGATACATTGTATTACTGGATTATATCTCTAAAATATATAGTGAAATCTACTGGGACATTTGGAGAAAAAAAAATTGGATAAATATAGCATCTGCAGTTTAATCCAGCTCCATGTCTGAAGTGCAACACAAAACAGAAGATGGGTGCTTCTAGTGTGGCATGAATTCCGGCCTCCACCAATCACTGCTCTTCCCACAAATATGCCTGCTAATCAGTGGTCAGTTCAGCGAATGAAGGATTTAAAACTGCCCCTACTCAGTTAGCTCTCGATACGGAGATGCTCTCCAAAATCTAGAAATCTCACTAACAGAAAAAGAACACAGAAGGATGCGCAGAACAAACAATATGGATTCAAAAAATAAGTAGAACAATAACGATAGTCATGTGAGACCAGCTTCCACTGGTTCAGCCAGGTAATTGCCAGCAGGAACAAGTGCGCTCAGCGGGCGGTATACAATCAGTTGTGTCTTCAATAAAAATAGTTATTAAAATCAAATATGAAAATCACAACAGAAGACATTAGCTCTGCTGTAATCACTCTAGATTAAAGGGCTGTTAGCCCAGGAATGCTTAGATTTAATATCTTAAGTTGTGATTTTTATTTGATCTTGATAAATATTTTTAGTGAAGACAAAATGGATCCAGTTTTATACAGCCCACTGAGAGTGGCTCTCCACCAAGCAGGGAGGATCTGAATACCTTGCATGTGATTAACTGACTGGACCGGACTGTTGGAAGCTGGTCTAATATGTAGCTATAATTATTACTACACTAATTGTTTGAATCCATATTGCTTAGTCTGCACCTCCATCTGTGTTCTTCTTCAATGTTTGAGACGTATATTAAAAGGATAGTAATAATGAATATTGAAATATATATATATATATATATATATATATATATATATATATATATATATATATATATATATTGCAGGGTTTACACTGCTGAGTAAAATACGGGTGCTCCCACTGATAAGAGTAAATTCAAGTCGTTTCAGCTCAACCGTGCATTTTATTTGGTGCAGAACCTTCAGGACCTGAAATGTTACAGTGATTCTGTTGCTGCAGAATTCTATAGATTTTATGTTTAATAGATCATAACTGTCCAGAGACCTGTAGCAACAGCGCCGCCAAAAAATGTATGGCCATGGAAGTACTGCACCCCAAAAAATGTTATGTTTGAGCTGCAGGAACTTTTGAAAAGAACATCTCTCAGCAGGATCAACCTTGCAAAAAGGATTTCATATTAAGAGTTATTCATTTAAACTGGAAGCATCTAGCATTGTTTTTATACTGGCAGCTACTGAAGATTGCAGACTATACAAATGAACACAAATGTTCATGAATTCAACATAGTAAAGTTTTTTCAATTTTGGATTCTACAGATCTCCATCTCCCTGTTTAGCAATGCTCTGGAGACCTTTCTAGCATCCAAGGGGTACATTCTCACCACTTACACAACTAAGAGAGGGTGATGTACATATGTGGCATAACCCTGGGGCAAACCAACTGCACAATGGGAACAAATAACCCTTTGAATGCTAGAGAAATCCTCAATTAAATGAAAAGAATTTGAGGACATTTTTACTTATCCCCAATGGTGCTGCACACTGTTACAACATCAGTCTCACTGTTCACATGTCATGAACTTGACAAAGGATTCTAGTTGTAAAAGTCCCACAGACCTGCAATAATCTATTCTGAATAGCTATATATGACCAGGTAGGATCAACTGCTGCAGGCACAGTGTACCTTACTGAAATTCCAGACATGGCCTAATTAGGTTCTGTTACAACTTGCAGAAAGAGAATTCTAGTAGACTTAAAATAAAGATTCTGGTATGTTTACAACATACGTGTGAGAGATTGTCCTTGTGTAACTTTTGTAAGAGGTAAGCAAACTGATATACAGCTGTAACTCTAGATCTGATGTAATGTGCTACATATGCTACACATTTAACCCTTTGCGTGCTAAGAGGTACGCAACACATTGCAAAGCAATGCGTTCTGTAACTCTCTGCCACTCAAAGGGTTAACAGTTTATCATGAAATTAAAAAAGTGAATTATCTTGTTCTTAACAAAAATCAAATATATAATAAGCCCATTACTGTATTTGCTATTGGATGTTCTGCTTAACACTAAGACATGGGTGTTTTTATTCACAGAGAATTAAAATCCGCATGTATGTTGTACAATAAACTTTATAAAAAAAAATTAAAGAAAACTTTAAAAAAGAAATTAAAAAAAAACACATCATTTTTATTTTCTCTTGTGATCATTTGGGCGCAATGAGCTAATATTTTTATGGAGACTGCATGAAAGGTATGACCGGTTATTCATACCTACAAAATGGGCAGTTTTAAGTGGGTACTTTCCCTATGGGGCAAAAATCCCCATGTCCCTCTTTCTCCCCCTAGCTTCCACTTTTTTGTTGGATAAGTTTGTATAGTGTGTATGTGTGTTACTTTTCTCCACCACAGTAAAATTGCCATTAATATTTGTTTAAACTTCAATAGTTATTTTTACCAATAAGTGTGTTTAAATAAAATACATTGCTCTTGTTTAGATTTAATTTAAAACATGAAAGTTTCAGTTGGCAGGGGATAATAAATACCCCCAACATTGGCCTCTATCTTCTTTCTATTTTGTCTCTTCTCTGATTCTCTTCCTTACTCTCATAGTAAGGATGAGAGAGGGCGGAGAGCAGTCACAAAGACAATGTGTAAACCACATTGCCTCTGTGAATGAAAATGCCAGTACATGTGACCGATGTAGTAGTGATCATGTGTACCGTAAGAACACAGAAGGACTGAACCTGTGCACTCCGGTCCTGGAGCATTCAGTTTCATCCTATGCAGCATGATAGCAGCATGCAGTGAGGCGTACTGCTATCCTTTAACCCATGATGTGCCGGGACCGTCATGGGTCCTTATGGGAAGTTTACCCATAACTGTCCTGGAACATCATGGGCTGTTAAGGAATAAGTGTCGGCCGCGTGTGTGTCCGGCGCTTAAGGGGTTTAACCTGTACTCTTGGTGGAGCAGCGTGGCATGCTAATTTCCTGTATAGTGTGTAAATTAGTTCAGTTTGACACCAAGTGCATCACTCTCTGTGCTCTTATGGTCATATGTTGAAAATAAAACTGAGGAGTTCTGGGGCAAAACCATTTGCATTATAGGGGAGAACTAAAAATTTCCATTGATTTATATGTGGATTTTAACCCTTGAATGGTAGAGAGGTCTTTAATGCATTGCAAAGCAACATATTGGAGCACTTTTTAGCACACAAGGAGTTAAAATCCCCATTTAAGTCAATGGGAAGTTTTAATTCTACCCTATAGTGCAAATGGTGTGCCTCAGAACTCCTCTACTTTTCAATTGAACATACAGCCCTTTAAAATGTGGGGGCTCTGCCTAGATACATTCTTAGCACAATGTGTGATAATATTAGCCCAACACATAAGCTAATTAGCATAAAGTGCCAGAAAGTACCATCAACATATAAAGGTTAATGTCTCAAAAATAGATATATTACAAATAAATGACTAGCACAACATAAAGACAGTTTTTAATTATCTTTCAAATTAACAGCTAAACCTTACAATAACAGGTCCACTTTAAGGGTCAGTGACATTTTCATGGAATGACTCCTTAGTAGAGATAGTAGCAGCCACATCTACAGTACGAAGAAATTTGTACTAAAATTGTACTAAATGTTTAAACATATTAATGATTTACTAAGGATTTCATTTGAACGAGCTACTTTCATGAAAATAGCAGAACATCTTCTAGGTACTGTATATACTTTAATAAATTGGAAATCAATTAAATGTACAGTTTGAGTTGACCAACATTTTATCATTGGGTTATTTGTTGAGTCTCCTTTTTTGATATTTTGTGTCTCTAGGGAAGGGCTGGAAAACCTGCAGTATCTAGCTGTTCTTGAGCAGCAACTCCCATCATCCTTAACCGCTGAGTGTCTAACAATAGCTTGGAGGGCCAAAGGTTGCACACTGCGGCTTGTAAGAACCTATTAATGCATTAATGACAGACATGGTATTTAGCCATTCACATACCTGGTAACTTTGTCCCGTAGGGGATTCCTTTGGTGCCGCTGGGGGATATAAATTATGTGATTTGCATAAAAAATGGTGGGCTTACTTGTGAGTGGGTGGGGCTTAACAGACACGTCACAAAAGTGTGCAGGAAGTAGGAGAAACTGTGGAGGGAAGGACGAGAAAAGGGGACATTGGAAGAACAGGGTGGGAAGGAGCAGAAGTGGGAAGAGTTTCTTATGAAACTCACCACCACCAGAGAATCAGTGTCTGTTTGTTTCTTAAAAATTGTTAAAAATACAGAAACCAATGTAACCCTTTGAGTGCCAGAGAGCTACTGGATATCTCTTTGCAACTCAAAAGATTAAACGTCCTATAGATTTTGGCATGTTTTACATCTTTTATAAACTCATCCTCTTTTAAAGGGATAGTAATACCTAAAATGTAAAAAAATATATGTTGTAGGGTTTATCCCCCTGAGTAAAACAAGAGTACTCCCACTGCTGAAAGGTGTTTCATTCAAAAGTTATTAATTTTCAAAGTTGAATTTTTTAGGTGCAATATCACAGTGGCCTGAAATTTTACAGTGGCGCTGTTGCTACACCATCCTATGGAGATTTATGGTCCTGAGACCAGAGCTGTCCATAGGATCGTGTAGCAACAGCGCCACTGTACAATTTCAGGCCACTGTGATATTGCACCTAAAAAATTCAACTTTGAAAATTAATAACTTTTGAATGAAACATCTTTCAGCAGTGGGAGTACTCTTGTTTTACTCAGGGGGATAAACCCTACAACATATTTTTTTTTACATTTTAGGTATTACTATCCCTTTAAATCTAATAGCTGTCACCTTTTTTTTCTGCACAAATCGGTCCTAAAATACCAGAAACATCCAGATTATTTTAATTGTTAGCCACATGATCAGAAATCCATATGTGTGGGGTCAGCATTAATTTCTTATTGATAACAACGGTGAATTGCAGCCTATTGGCTAATAAAAAGTAACATTTACTCAACTTTATTTGTACAAATGTGCACATTTACAGGCCTAGTGCTAATCATTGATCATTTTTATCAGGTCAAGTGAGACTACAAGAATTTTACAGACTAAACTCTTCTTGCGAAATGTAAGGTTTGACTTGTAAATTGTGGAGTAAACCACTTGCATCACATGGGATAAATAAAAACACCCATTGATTTAAATTGGGGTTTTTAACCCCTTGAATCTCAGACAGGTCTCAAACACATTGGGGTTAAAAGCCATATTTAAATTACTAGGAATTTGGAGAGTTTTTATTTGTCCCCTCCGGTACAGTTGGTTTGCTCCAGAATAGTTATTCTTTATCTTCTGAATTATAGATCAAAGCTGCCTGAAAATGATTCCCTAATTTTCAAGGGGTTATCAAAAATGTTAATCTGTCTGTAATACTGCCCACTTATAACAGAGATATGAGCGATAAATCAGCCAATGACAGGACCTCTGGCCACACATGCATCACTAGTCACAAATGAGAGCCCCGCATTCAGACGGGATTAAAAAAAAATCATAGAAATGTCAAAAACAAAATCACTGGATTTCAAATGTATTACTTTAGTAGAACCATTTAGTCTACAAATCAGTTCACATGGAACCTAAAAATAAAATATTTGTCTGCACCTTCTCAATGCAATAGATAATTTTGTAGCATCAAAGGGGTTAACACTGTGTAGATTTCAAATATAGTTGGGAAAACTAATTTAAGTTAATCTTGATCAAAAAAAATGTTACCATGTAATCACATTTGAAAATCAATACTGATTTATTTTTTACTTTCTTTTATTGTGTTCTAACCTATAATGCTTTTTTACAGAAAACACAACTGCACAGTTGGATAGGTTCCATGACTGCCTAAAGGCGCTCCCATACATAAGCAAAGGCCCAAATCCCCCCAGTAACGGACACAGACAACTCTCTGGGAAGGAAAAAGGGCACAGCTTTATTTAAAACATAATACAGTAAACATTATGCCTGCATCTCAGCAACTGCCGAGTGGCACGATAAACACACCCAACCAACAAGAGTCTATGCTCCCAGTCGTGCCGTTAGCCTGTGAGCGGGGGACTAACTCCCCAAACCCGCTAGGGGTACTTGACAGCTCAAAATTATTCCCTGGCGAGGACCCACCCTGCCACCGCAGCTCCCTTAATGGGAGCAGCACCCCACCGCAGCCAGAGCACATTCTACTCCCTCCTGGATCCCCACATTAACTATATCCAGCCCGATAGGGTTGAGATGTACCCCATCACGCCTACGGAACAGGGCCAAATTAGCCCCTTCCAACTCTCTGTGGCGGATCGCAACCCCGCCAATCCTGGATACAAATTGTGAAATGGATACATTCAACTTTCTCCTACATCTCTCAATAGCCCGAATATCTCTAGCACCCGACCTGCTCAGCCTCGGGACCACCTCCGACCAAACCACAACAACACGGTTAAACAAAGTATACAAACGGACGATATCTTGCTTAATCGTATTGATGAGATCGACCCTGCGAATCTCACCAATCTCGTTACCAGCCGCATAAATCACCAGAATGGTAGGTTCAGAGACTACGCTGCAAATAAGAGACATTCCTCCCTGAGCTGAACCCAACGAAGACCCCTGATCCCCCTCCAACGGATCCTGGCAACCGACAGGGAAAACCCCAAATCCTGACTGTAAACCCTGTCTTCAGCTTTCCAAGATACCCAATAGATAAACAAATGGCCCAGGATCCATACCATAACTGGAGGGAGACCTAAAAGAAAATCAGAAAACAAAAATGAGGATGCACATAAGAACAGAAATGTCCTGAAACACATCAGCCTATCGCTCTAATGTCAGAATTGGAAAAACCTGCCGAAGCAGTAGCCGTCGTAGCACCGATCCAAAACAAATGGGACGAAAATTCCTGAGCTGAAAGGCCTAAAAGTGCTAACGACTTTCTAAAAACTGCCTGAAACTGAAAATGGGTAACCGGTGCACCACCTTCATGAACAAATAACACACCCGGCAACCTGCCGCGTCGAAACAAAACGTCTGACAAAAGCCAGACCGGGCACCAGGAGCCACCTGACGCACCAACCACTACCAATTTTCCCTTACCCAACTGGTCAGTTTTTGATCTTCGCAACAAAATCTCCACCCTATCTCCCATCAGGGAAACGTCCGAAAGCAACAGACCACCAGGGCGGGAAGAACAGGAAGAACACGAAAAGCACCAAAAAAGGACTGATCTAAAGTGAACAGACAGCCACATGGGCAATATTTATAAACCTATCCCCCCAACCCAGCCCATAAACCCGTCCAGCCATTAAGGACCATCCAAAGGCAAAATATTGCCAAAACAGGGTCCGTGCCCGCAGTCATACCCTCCCTCAATTATACATCGAGGAAGAGGCCTCTATTTTTCATAGTAACTGGTAGCCACAGAACCACACATACAAATTATCCCTTTGAGTGGCAGAAGGGTACGCAATGCATTGCTCTGCAATGTGTTGCGTACCCCTCTGGCACTCAAAGAGTTAACTATTAACCCATCTCTGCCATTGCTTATGTGTTCTGTGAAACCTCTTGCACTTCTTCAAGGGAACATGAGACTCATTTGACTATATAATACACGTGCCACTCTATTTGCTCTCTACTGTAAGGCACCACAGGCACAAAAATATGCATACAATGAAAATGAAGCCCCATGCATTTGCTTTGAATTATTTACAGAGATATGACAGCCTTACTTTTTGCTTGCCTCACAAACATCTGAAATGTTGGAGAAGAGGTGGTGGTTTTCTGTTTTTGTCATGGTGGAACTGAGCTGTTTGGAATTCTTAAACATCCGGATCAGAATTTCCAAGCTGAGTAGATAGGAATGCTCAGAAGATATTACTTCAAACATTGCCTGTGGGAAAGCATTTGAAAACTGTTTAATGTATCATAACACAATTTTACCCTAGAAATGTAAATTGTCAGGTGCAAGCAGAAAATACAGTGATGATACATGACCAACTGAAGGTGCTACACATATATTGAGAGGCAGGGAATACCATAAATTGGTGAGGCAAAGGAAAATGGTTATTAAGATAAAGCAGTAGTTGTATGGCAGTGTAGAGAGGAGAGGACTCCACAGAGAAAGGGAGTAGTAATATAATGGGAAGTTAATTCAGAGATATAGTTAGGAGTCTGTGAGATAAAGCCTTGGAAGGACAGCAGAAAAAGTTTGCATTAGATCAAGTATATGGTAGGAAGCCAGCAGAGAGATTTTAGCAAGAAGGAAGGAGATACAAAGAGGGAAGATGGTATTTTGAATGATAAGAAAATGTGTGGAGTTTATTATGAAACCTACACAGCGAACAGGAGCACTGTCAAAGTTAATGGTAATGGGAAAAGGCTTAACTGAAGATGACTTAGATTGTGTAATGAACAAGAGAACAATTTTATAGTAGATCCAGTATATGACAAAAAGTCAGCAGAGAGATTTACAAGAAAGAAGAAAACACAGAGATGGAGAGTAGTGTTGAGTAGCATTTTGAACGGATTGTTTAGCAGAACGGCCAGTAAGACATAGGATGTAGTAGTCTGGACAGGAGTAGAGCAGGAATTAGCATTTTGGTTGAGAGAAGAGGCAAAGAAATGGCCATGTTTCAGATAAGAAAAAAGCTGGAATTAGGTGTTGACTTGTTGTGATTCGAAAACTTAAGAAAGAAATCTGGTATGACCACTAGACAACAGACTTGGGGAAGAGGGAGAATTGTTTCATCTAGTGGCTAGTGGTACTGGGAAAGGATTTAATTGATTATGACTTTTCATATATTAAAGGGATAGTAATACCTAAAATGTAAAAAACAATATGTTGTAGGGTTTATCCCCCTGAGTAAAACAAGAGTACTCCCACTGCTGAAAGATGTTTCATTCAAAAGTTATTAATTTTCAAAGTTGAATTTTTTAGGTGCAATATCACAGTGGCCTGAAATTGTACAGTGGCGCTGTTGCTACACCATCCTATGGAGATTTATGGTCCTGAGACCAGAGCTGTCCATAGGATCGTGTAGCAACAGCGCCACTGTACAATTTCAGGCCACTGTGATATTGCACCTAAAAAATTCAACTTTGAAAATTAATAACTTTTGAATGAAACATCTTTCAGCAGTGGGAGTACTCTTGTTTTACTCAGGGGGATAAACCCTACAACATATTTTTTTTTACATTTTAGGTATTACTATCCATTTAAGTTTGAGTCTCTCAGCCATCCAGGATGAGATTGTTGTGAGACAGGTTGCTGTTTTTTGAATGTACTGCAAGTGTAAGGTCAGGTGAGGAGTTGTGTGTCATCTACTAATAGGTGTTAATTTAATCCAAATAAACAAATTTGTTTATTTGTAGAGATCCTAGAGAAGAACCTTGGGGTATGCCAGTAGAGAGATTAACAGGGGAAGGGTGGAATTTAATTTAGAAACATGGAAGGTATGCTGACGTAGATAAGTAGAAAGCCAGGAAAGAAAAATTGTATTGGAACACTAATGAGTGGAGTACGTTAAATAGAAGGGGTAGTCCACCATGCAAAAAGTGTCAGAGAGAAGAGGCTTTTGGATTTAGCAATAGGAGGGTCGTTAGAAACTTTGAGGAGTGCTGTTTCAGTTGAATGTGCTGTGAGACTGACTGCAAGGGGTCTAACAGCATGATAGAATTTACTGAGAAGAGCATGCAAAGAAGACAACACTTTCCAGAACATTACAGGCAAAGGATATAAGAAACATGAGGATACTTAGAAGGAAGGTGGTATATACACAAGGGGGGATTCACTAAGCGGTGATAAAGTGGAGATGACTTCTCCAGTGATATCACTTCTCCAGTTTCTATGATTTTCTATACAGCCTATGCACTAAGATCTCCAAAGCTGAAGAAATCTTAGTGCATAGGCTCCACAGAATAACATAAATTGGAGAAGTGATAAACTGGAGAACTCATCTCCACTTTATCACAGCTTAGCGAATCTCCCCCTAGGTTTCTTGAGAATAGCTTTGATGATGGGAATTTTAAGAGAAAAGGAAAGGAACCAGAGGAAAGATAACGATGAGCAATTCTGGAGAAAACAATGTGCATCATACTAAACAAATGAAAAATTACCATTATGGAATTTTAAGCCCTTAACTTTTACTTTATTATTTGTCTTCTATGGTACAGTTGATTTGCTCCAGAACTGCTCCTCCTTTTATTTATGCATATGATTATATCTAAAATACAATTCAGCGGGTTAAGTCTTTTTCTCAGCTTGGGTCCACACTTTCTTTTCCAGTATCTACAAAGGTAGAAAGGGGCTAAGTGTTTTTTATAACTGACCACATATATCATCATATCGAAGGGCCAACATCTCAAGTCCCCCTGACACCTTATATGCTTAGTTAATATAACGTACTTTGAAAGTAAAAAAAAAAAAAAAAATCACTATATTTATCAAATAAAAGAAATCAAAGAAACCAACAGGAAGCTTTTATTTGAGAAGTATGGTAAACAAAGAAGGTCTTAGTAAACAATCACCTTAGCTTGGACCAGTAAAATGCTCACACAACATTATTAAAATAAATTATTATTTTATATACAAAAGATTGATGTATGTACCTCTTGCCTTTTTCGTTCTTCCTGGCCAACAGTCTGAGAGAGACCATTCTTCCTCACCTAGGAAAAACATAGCTAGAAATATTTTATCTTGCATGATATGATGTTTTCAAAACACTTTACAATGTAGAATAATTTTAACGTTTTCATTGCAGTAACTACAAAAATGTTACTACTTCCCCAGAGTTGGTTGTAGACCTTGCTGCGTAACGATAACCAAACATCGTGTTTGACCTTCAGACGAGCATTTAATCTACTGTACAAGGTGTTGCATAAGAAATCAAAGCAACCAATATAAATAGATGAAGAAGGGGAATCATGACTTACCCAAGACTACTTCAGCTTGATATTGACACTATGTATCTGTAGGTCTTCCGTCCATCATGATACATAGATATTTTTTATTGAATTTTTATTGAGTTTTTTATTTAAACTTGAATTCAAAGTGACAGGGCCATTTTAAAAAATTATTAACAATATATATATATAAAGGATTTTGAAAGCTTTTAAAAAAAAATGCCAAAGTTGCTTTAAGGTGTTGGTTACACTTTAATGTCAATCCTACACCGATATAATTGTGGGAAAAAAAAGATACTTTAAATATATTGTCAAACCTATGGATCCTAGACAGCTTTTGAGCGCAATGCAATGCATCGGGGCACCTCTAACATCCAATGGTTTAAAGGATATTATGGCAATGCAGTACTAAATAATGAATAACTTCACCTATAAACATCATGACTATATACCAGTGGTGGGTAACAGGCAGTCCTGGCGCCTCATACGGCCCTATGATGCTTCTCCTTACACCTCAGTCTGTTCTCTGGTATAAAAGATTAAATAATTTACCACATCATACTCGCCATATGTTCACCCCAAAAAAACAACTATCGCCTTTCATTTTCCCCAGAACATAACTCTCGTTAAAACTACACTGTTCAGTCATTAACCCTACGGTGCTAGGGAAATCTCTAGTATCCAAAGGGTTAATATACCTTTTTCATTCCCTCAGAAATTTTAACCATAATGACACATATGTAGCTCTTGGGGTGAATCTGGTTGCCTGCTCCTGATATAAAATGCTTTATGATATAAGAATCTGTAATGCAAGAATGCAGTGATGACATTCAAAAATTTAAGACAGAGCAATATAAATCTCACATGTATGCAGGCACATGGTTATGACTTTTATGCTTACTTCCTGCTGCTGTACACAGGAAACTGACCATGTTTGTTTTATAAAGGCATAATAGTTACAAAGCCTGTGTACACAGGCTGATCCGGAGCGGGGAGCTCCGGATGGCTCACAGCCTGTCTGTGCTCAGTTTGTCACCCAGCCGCCTCCACTGCTGCCCCGGAGCCGGGAGCACAGGCAGGCTGTCAGCCATCCAGAGCTCTCCGTTCCGGATCAGCCCGTTCTGCAAGTCCCTACTGCTCATGTGCGGTTACACACACAGTGAGCAACTCATTCTAGGACTTTATGTTATAAGGATTCAAGTGATGTAAACAAAACCATACAGAGGTTCCCTGGCCTCACTTAATGTAAGCAAAGACCAAATCTACCAGTTGTTTTATTACCACCCCCTCTTGGGATTAATATTTAGTTAGGGCTTGTTGATCCAGGGAGAAATCTGATTGCCATTTGGAATCAAGAAGGAATTTTTTCCCCTCTATTCAAGGCAGAATTTTAAATTGCTATATTGAGGGGTTATTTTGTCTTCTTTTGGATCAACGATGGTAAACAGGAATAGGAAAAGGGTTGAACTAGATGGACGCAAGTCTTTTTTCAACCTAAATTACTATATTACTCTCGTTATTACAACAGTGTGTTGTGAAAACAATTAGTCTGTGCTTATGCAATTAAATAAATACATTTATTTTGACTTAGGTAACACATAAATGTGCAGGCAACCAATAGTTTACCTAAATATGATGATCATAGTGGTCCAAGATATTTTCATGTCATGGAGGCAATAGGTTGCCACATGTAATACATTGTTGCGGAGTATATAGAATTAGAATGAACTGAAGATGATTAATTCTGGGGCAAACTAACTGCATCTGTTTAATAAAAGAGTGCAAATAAAGCAGAATGCACACTGTTGAGCTTGACTTAGTAACGTTTTACTGCCAGAACTAAAAAAAACAAAAAAAAAAAACTACACCGAGGCTATATAAAAAATATATAATTACGTAGGTGCTTTGAGCCCTATTTCTCCCTGCATAATCTAAACCCACAAAAACTTATACTATGAATGTATCCCATCTATTCAGCCAATAATCAATTTGTTGAATGGAAAACAAGCCTATCCAGAGTGAAATAACACAATGATTCATTAAAAGGGCATGGTGAAGCCACAGTACAGATCTCTGTGGTTAGATAATGCAGGCAATATATACATACATACACACACACGCACATGCGCACCCCCCCCCCCCCGTTGGAAACATTTACATATATGCACATACATATTAGATCAAATATAGTTGTTTTTTTATGTACTGGTGCTTATAGATAGTGGTCCGGCCCTTTCATTGTGCAGTTTTACTAAATAGACACCATAGAAGGCAAACATTGAGTTACGTGGATTTTTTTAAATCATTGAATGCTAAGGAGGATTCCAGGAGTTCTAGAAACCTTTTAATATATTAACCCCTTAACGACCCTTGACGGTCATAGTACGTCAAGGGTCGATCTGACTGAACGGCCCATGACGTACTATGACCGTCATGGAGTTCCGGACTCACCCCGCGACCAAAAAAAAAATGCTCTGCTGTCATTCAGTTGCATCACCGCGACGATCGGCCAGTCGTTAAGGGGTTAAATGATTTCATATAGTTAATGAAAAAAAATGAGAAGACATTTTCTAAAGTTAGAGGTTAGAGACACAGAAGTAATATGCAGAAGCACTCCTGCAGAAATGGTGATAAGAATAATGGAACAGCCTCCCACCTGTCAGGGGCATTATCTTAACCCTTTGAGTGCCAGAAGAGTATGCAATTGCTTTGCAATGTGTCATGTACCCCTCTGGCATTCAAAGGGTTAAAAAAAGGTGAAGATAGAAAATAAATAAACAAACAAAAAAAATAAAGGCAATCTGACTTTGCATATTAAGCACATGCAGAATATGTAAAGTCAAAATGGAGCAAGCAATGCATTCCGTACCACTCTGGCACTCAGAGGGTTAAAGAAATACTATGTATGTATGTCTCTTTATTTATATAGCCCCATACATGTAAAATAGAGCTGCAAAGACAACACTAACACTAAAATACAACTCACTATTGTTAGAAAAAACATATTCTATCATTCAGAGAACTGTACAGAAAACATTCCTAATCTTCAAAGAACTTAAATGGATAGTAATGTTTCACAAAAACAGCAGCTCTAATTAACCTTCATAATATTTGGGTCATGGAGAGTGTTATTTCAATACTGTCAGGCTTGTATTTCAAGAGTAATTGAATGACAAAGTATCTCCCTCCCGCCCCTTTTACATAGTGTAAGCCACCTCCCCTTAGATGTGGAATCTGGTCACTTGACTGGGCAGATCACAGCAAGGGACAATCTTCTTACTGTGAGCATAAGGAAAACTCTGCCCCCCTTGACAGGTTTTTCCTTATGCTCACTGACGATTGTCCCTCTCTGCAAGCCATCTTGACAGTCTTGCTGCTCTGAGTGTTACATCAGTAAAAGGGGCGGGAGGGGAATACTTTATCATTCAATTACTCTTGAACTACAACAGTATTGAAATAACACTCTCCATGGCTCAAATACTATGAAGATTAATTGAAGCGGCTTTTATTGTGAAACATTACTATCCCTTTAAGATATGCAGGGTTGCGGAGCAGTTAAGGGAAGCAATTTACCTTTGCAGTCCTCAGTTCCTAGTCAGCAGGTTATATCCTAAGGAATAAACAGCAGGAAGTAAGAAATGCAAAGACAAATTGCTTCCCCAGCCCAACTAAAATAAAACATAAACATGTGGAATATCATATGAAATAATATACTATTCTAAAGAATTTCTGTTTTAGAATTAGTGTCTCAACATGGTAATAAGGCTTGTACTGTATGATTCTTGAGAGATAAAGGTGACTGCTTGTTTATGAATCCTAGTCTTCATCAATGAAAGATGGAACACCAATCACAGGAGAGTAACCAAGAATAAAAATACACAGCACTGGATCAGGCCCCCTGTCCTAGTTTACAAAGCTGCAACTAAGAGAAAGGATTCCCATCAATATAGACTCAAAGTAATTGTGTATGTGAAAGGTCAGTAGTATAAAGCACACTGTAGTGATGACGTATTCAAAAATTCCTGTGTCTATGAAACTTCTGTATACAGACAACCTGTAGCAATTCAAGAGTAAACTAGCTGCACCTTAGGGGGCAAATAAACATTGCCAAAATTACCATCAATTTAAATGGGACTTTTAACCCACTGAAAGGTAGAGAGCTCTCCAACACTCTGTTTCACAATGTGTGGGAACCTCTCAACATTAAATGGGTTAAAAGTTCAATCCAAATCAATGTGCAGTTTTTGACCCCTACGGTGCATTTTGTGCCAAGTATATCCAAGCATTCAAAAATGTAGACAAACCGAAAGACAAGTGACTGTGTCCTAACCCCATGAATGCCTGAGAATTGTTTATCTCTTGGAGACTATTCTGGCATCAAAGGGGTGAATGCTAAATATGGAAGCTCTTTGGCCCACTAGCATATCTAGTTAGAGAATGCAAGACACACGTTTAATGAAATTGTACTGTAAACAATTTTAAGTACACATTATCTCAAATATGTTTTCTGTTGACTTTGGTAAATATTTTATCGAACACAAGAAACCCTTCACACATTTTGTAATTTTCCACATGGATCCCAGACTAGTTTTCAGACAAACAGCATGTTCATCTCGCAAAGGCACATTTCCTCCTAAAAAAATACGTGCCTCTAAGAGAGAAGCAACATAGGAGGATCAGTTCCATGGTTATGGTAAGTATTGCATAACCACCTATACGATTATACTTTCTTGTAAATAATAGTGGATTTATCACCTACAAGATTTTAGTCTCATTTAAGGTACTTATTCTTCCCATATCTCGTTCTTTTTAGATTTGGAAATATTTGGTTAAAGTGGAACTACCACCTTAAAACAACTTTAGCTTCAATAACTCCCCATCTGGCGACTAGCTGCTTAGTAGCGTTAGTCGCCAGAATTATTACCTTGTTTAATAGATTTATCAATTCTTCCTGGGCTGACAGGCAGGACAGATTGCAGACATCTTGCCATAATGACATCCGTGCGCCTGCGCTGTCAGTCCCTTCCGGAACTGGACGAATACAGCAATGTTCTACCTTAGATAAATATGATGCATAAGGCTTTCAGAAATTGTAACTTTTGAAACAAATACAAAATAGACATCTGATATATCACCATTACAAAGTTTTAAACTTTAGTTAATTTGAACCATTCCTATAGTTTGAACACTTAACACAGTTAAACACTTCTGTTTCAGGAAAAACATTCAAGGAACGAAGTACATTTTTTCAGGCTATTCTTACAACATAGGTGCATTTTACTGAATATAACATTTTGATTGCTGTTACTTTGATTAAGATTTACATGCCAGAAGAGTAAGCCTATCAATAAAACAGCAATTTTAAACTTGGTTCCAATTCCTGAATGTGGATGAAGGAAGATGTATTAAAATGGCAGCTGAAAAGCCACAGGATGCCTACCCGTCCTCTACGTATGTACACATTATAGCCACCACATAGTGAGGAACAAGAGCAGAGAGGGGTGGGGATACAGGTAAGAGCAACAATATTTGGTAAATGGCATCACAAGAAAATGGGCCTGGAGGGGAGTCAAGGAATGAGGTGGGCAGAAGGAGACTCCAAGCCTCTGTATCACATTAGCCAGAGCAGGTAAATGTCTAAGGCAATGGCTCTCAACCAGGGTGCTGTGGCATGGTGGTGGACATCAGGCAACATTTTAAGGAGCCACCTTTCACCGACGATTTATCTACTTACGTTTTTCCCCCAAAATGTGGATGTTGAGATTTGAATGCATATTTCCGGACACTGTTGTGCACAATATGCTTCATTTTATGAGATATAAGAATAACTATATATTTATGCATCTGTAGCTTTCATTACAACCTTGACTAACAAACTTCAAAAAACTTTACGTGTGAACATAAAAAAAGTTGAAAAACCACTGGTCTAGGGTGCCACATTTTGAGGGGGACCTCAGCTATTCTGGTCATGCACCACACTCTGTTATGTATTTGGCCAATGCAACCCCAGACCTCTGCAACAGCCATCCAATAATATATAATGCTGGACAATTTATTTAGAAGTTCACCTATTTCTGAAATGTGTAGTTTACAAACTAGCTTGTCCAGAAAATAATCTGTACTGGTCACTTAAAAAGAAAAGATGCTTTTCTACATTACATTGTCAGGAAACAGTGGATGAGTCTGTAATGGAAGTGCCATATAGTAAGAGGGGTGTTGCCATGAGAGGGGCTAGGCGTACCAAGTGTTATGCTTAGGGTGATTTGTAGCAATGAACGCAAAAGAAGAATTGCAATGGGGGGGAAAAACAAATAGGAATGATAATATAAGCACTATTTAAGTAATTTATAGGGAAGTAGAGAAACAGGAACGATTTGCATGGGGAGATTGGTACTGACTCGCATGGGCAAGGACCTATCCTATATAATAATTCACTAATGTATGTTTGTCAGAAGCTGTCATGCGCAGTACAGACTGCCAGCGCCGCAGCTAATAACGGAGTGGGACGCTCCGAATTCAGACTTTAGTCCTCTCTGCGTTGCTGCCTGACACTGTGGCCCGTGTACACGGGCTGTTCAGCTACTAGGAATATGTAACACTGGTCTCTTTGCTAGTATATATCAGTCTCTAATGTGGGTATTTCAGAACAATGTATCTTAAGGGGCAAGTAAATTTCTATGCAAACATTTTATGTACACAAGATATTTGGACAAAGACGTTGCTTTAAACAAAATTACTGATTCATATGCTACAATGTAAGTTTTAAGATGACTGTTTTGGTGGCCACAGCCATCATTCTCAGGGCATACCCACAATGCATAGGGGCAGTAAATCTTCTAGAACATATTTATGTCACCTATTTCTCTACTGACTAAAACAAGGGCATTTCTACTACTAGAAACTGCTTCAATCAAAAGTTTTATAAAGCAAACGTGCATTTTTTTTTTTTTTTATAGCTTGAGCTCAAGTTTTTTTGCAGCCAGGTGGCACACTTGCTGTTGCTGAGTGTCAAAATCTGAGTGACACAGACACAAGTATTCAATAGATAGACGTGTTAAGAGTGCCATTTGGCAGCAAAACACCATGAATTGAAGCCATCCGGAAAATGACAAGTTAACTGTTTTGACTTTTTGAAAGAAGAATGTGGGAATACCCTTGTTTTAGTCATATTATTTAGTATTTACTTGTCAATCTATATATTAACTAGTTGAACAGCCCATTACACGGGCCACAATGCCACTGCCAGCCGGTCGTGGTGCAGTCATGCTCAGTAGAGACTGCCCGCACCACGGCTGATACAGAACTGGATGCTCCTTCGGAGCTCCCCGCTCTGTATCAGCCTCGTCACTGGCAGTCTCTACTGCGCATGACTGCGTTGTTACAAACTTTCTAGCGAATTATTATATAGGATAGTCTTTTTTTACATATTTATATTAGAACTAGCAGTTTAACACAGTTGGCCATCTTTTTTTATCCCTCTATTTAGCAATGTAAAATGTAATTTTATATATATACATACATTCACACACCACATATACATACATACATACATACATACATACACACACACACACAGATATACACACACACATACATACATAGACAAACACATACATACACACATACCTACCTATTTCTGTCACTGGAGGGCTGATATGAAGGGTGTGTATTCTCCCTGCTCTGTGCAGTGAGCAGATGTACATCAGTGTGCTGCAGAACTCGGTTTCCGTTTCTGGACAAGAAGTCAGATAGTTTTCTAGCACACAGATGTAAACATATACTCCCTGCACAGAGCAGTGAGATCAGATGTGAGCAGTATGTGTACTGTGCATGAGAAGGGGTTTGTTGCAGGCTGTTGTTTAATGGGATCTTTATCTGCTGCTCCCCGTTTGTGCCAGCAGTATGGGCAGACATATTGATCCTTTTCTGCAGCAGCTGAGTTCCTATTAGTGTGACAGCATGTAATACATGTTAGAATTGCAGAGGGTGAGAGGGAGGAGTGTTGAAAGGGAAGGATGGGAGGGACAGTTTGTCAAACATGAAAGGGAGGGAAGCGTAAACCACAACTAACCGGAACATTTTACAATTATGCATGGTGGGAGAGAGGAGCAGTTACCCATAGCAACATGTGCATTTTTTATACATGGCGGCTAACAGGCCAGATGGGCTGTTTAGGTCAGAACTGTTAATCAAGGGATAAGTGGCCATCTTGACATAAGGCAGCTCCAGAAGCATTTGGGGTTTCTACTGTTTTGGGCACAACATGCCCCCAAGGTAGGCAAAAGAGGGACATGACATGACAAATGGAGAGATCGATTGCAGGAGGGCAATGATGGCATGTGGGATGAGTGGTTTGAGGAGGGGAGATATGTGTTGCAGAAGGTGAGATGACTTGCAGGAGGCAAAGCTGGGGATGCGGAGAGGATGGCAGGGCAAATGTAACATATTGGGAGAAGGCGAAGGCAATTGGATAATCTTGAAAGTTCGCATTAGTGCAGTGCGGAGTGAGTGTGTGAAGGATACATTAGTGTGGTGTGTCTCGGTACTGGAGAGAAGTAAATCTTCTTGTGATACTCCTTGCAGAGATTCTGGGAAACACACAGACTTGTCAGATGGCACCGGCAGAACATTGCAGCCCTGATCAACTCCAGAAGAGCATTTAACCCTCTGAGTGGCAGAGTGGTATGCACCTCATTGCAAAGCAATGAATTACATACCCCTCTGGCACTCAAACGGTTAACATTAATTGGTGTAAAAATGCAGCTGAGAAAGAGGAGATAATAGCAGGGGTGGAAGAGAGAAGGGGCGAAGGCAGAGATGGTAGCAGGGACAGCAGACATCTACAGAGTATAGCAGGGCCGACGCTCATAAAGAAGGGAAGCATAAGCCTAGGGAGTATAGCAGTAAAGGAGGAGAGAACATGACAAAGAATAGTGGGTACCACAGAAGGCAAAAATTATAGGGGAGAAAGTTGTCAGAAAAGAAGGTATTGATTATGGTTGATAGAGCGAAGAGCCATGAAGGCAATGGAGAGAAGATGAAGAGGGGACAAAACAGGAGCAGGTGGTGGCCATAGGAGAGGTCCATGTCAGGGCGTCCACATATCTCCTGGACAGGCAGTATAGAGAAGATGTGAATATATCTGCCTTACTGCCACCCCTGGCTGTGTATGCGTGTGCCAGACATGCAGGTTTCTTTAGGGTTTATTAATGCTTTTATACCTAAAACAAAATAGGATCTTGATCAATCACCCATGCATTGTTTTTCAGGGATGCACAAAGCCATTTCACATGCACTGCTAACACTGTATGTAGAAATCCTACATATGTGAGATCTCTCACACTCACACACTGATAAGCACTAATCCCCACAAACACAAGCACATACATGTACACATGCATACACATGCGAGCGAGAGTGCACGCACACACACATACAGGAATTAGAGAGATCAACTTAGTGCATTTCCCTTCTGCTGACACACAGTTTGGAATCAGACTGAAATTATTAGCTGATCTTGAAAGTGCAGCATAAACAGACAAAGGGTTTTACATGTCATAATTGTCTTTTTGCACCTACTAAACCAGTTAAGTGCCAGATGGGTCTGCAAAACATTAGTGAGAATTAATTTGCTGATTACACCACTGACACTCAATGGGTTAAACATCAAAGCAACACTAACAGCTTCAAACAACTGGAAACCACTGGATTAGAATGTGTTTGGACTGGCCATGTATGATGTATTTACATTACTACAGACCTTCCTGGGTCAGCATGCGAGTTTCTCATGGAGAGAAATATTGGGGCTGCTCCAAACCTAAGAAATTGTTGCCTTTTCTAAACCTAATCTACAAATGCTAGAGCTATATTGTTTTCTAGCACTCGTCACAAAGTACCACCAAACAGGATTCAGTTCCCGAAATATAAATCAAAAGCATATTTCACCAGTCACATCACAATAGTAGTCTACAATCTCCTCTTTGTTTCAAAGACACAGCATTACATTTAATATCAGCTACCATGGCATCAGGACAGATTTATAGCAGAAACTCTAGATGTTCTTTCAATTTCCAACTGTCTGCCTCAGAGGACAGCAAGAACACACATCATTTAACTATGCGCTAAAATCTTGTAGCATTTTCCCATCATTCTTTAAACAACCCCACATATTTATGCCAGACACTTTTCAGTTCCAAACAAATAGAACACTTTCCCTCCTCAAAACTAGCTCAAATATCACCCTAACAACAAGAAAAATAACAAACACAAATTATCAAAGCATTTAAAAAGTAATTTGGAACAAATTATAAATACCAAGCCATTTAAGACAATTCACATTTTGGGATTTTTTAAGTGTTTTGTACATTATAGCTATATCTATATATGTGTGTGTATATATACACACACACATATATATATATATATATATATATATATGCATATATATATATATATCTATATATTAGTGGCTTTTAGTTCACTGTTCCCCCTGCCCCAGGGCAACAAGGGGATGGAGATTGGCCGTATGGAACGAATCTGGGGAGGTGATTTTCCACACAAGATTCACTGCATGCTGCCGATCTTCTCCCCCGGCCATCCTGCCCACTCCTGTGAAAATTGCTGCAGCAAGAGCCACAGCTGCAGGGGTCCACCAGGTCCCTGAAGGCATGGTGTACTTAATCTCATGAGCAACTCCATGTTCCATTCACTGGTGTATAGTATAAAAAGGGTGGTTTTAACTGTAGGAGAAGGTGGGCATCAGTCTGAGGGGGATAGACATATGACTGATGTCTGCCATGTATCGTTGGCGTGTTGCTCAGTTGTCCTATTTGCATTTCTGGAGCAAACCAACAGAGCCATAAGCATCCATAAAATACTTTCAAAACCCCATTGAATGTTGGAGACCAGTTCATAATTCAAGATGTTAAAAGTCCAATTTAAATCAATGGGAAATTTTATTTGTTCACTGGCAATTATGTTGATCCCAAACTGCACCATGTTTCCTTAATACAGCAACTTCACTAACTCCAATGTGCTTAGGAAAATCATTGCAATTCTGGTATAAACCAGTTGTACTATGAGGAACAAATACAAATTCCTCTCCATTTAAGTGGAGCTTTTAACCCATTGAATGTTAGATGTCTCTAATGCATCGAGGAACAATACATGGAGACCTCTGTAGCAGTCACAGGATTAAAATTCTCATTTAAATCAATAAAAATTTAGGAATTTTTTGAAAACTACTGTATAGTTAGTTTTTTCCACTTTTTGTTAGTATGTCAGCATCAATGTCTTTTGTGTGGATACTTGAACTGTGGCCCCACAGACAACAGTGTGGTCACCTTGCCCATGACTAAAGACGATTAGTGACATGGTACAACATACTGCACTAATGCCAGTTGCTCATGTCACTTGACTAGTGGTTGCAGCAATTTACTCACCATTTCAAAATTACCTGTGGAAAGACACCAAAAGGTAATTTAGTAGTCCTCCTGTAGTGGCATGTCTACAGAATCATATTTTCCTGATAACCATTTGGAAATGTCCACATGAACATAAAGTTGTTGCTGTGTGTATGGAGAATGGTTATTATAGTGCTAGCTACTGTATGAAAATATGCATTTCCAATTAGTGTTACTGGAACTGAAAGAAAATAAATAATGACCTTGTACAATGATGTATAATGTTACATAACTGACAAGTATCAGACAGAAACAGAGCGTTGTTTTGGTCACAACTAGAATTTGGAATGTGGGTGTGGCCAGCACAGTTGAGGGTCCCCTAAAAATGTGGCTCTCTAGGCAGCTGCCTACCCTGCCTATTGGTAAATCTGGCCCTGAGAATTATACTATGATCCACATGTGCCAAAATTGACTTGCCATGATTACAATGTAAAACATTGCACACTCATGCAAGGGTTAAGGATCTCACCAGCTGAGCTCATGCATTGATAACATCTGGTGAATACAATGGGATTATTTATACATTACACCAGAAGCAGTGGATTATGCCAAGACATATGTTTTAACACAATCAATGAAATTTGCTCCTGAACTGAAATCATGGTACATTTTTCATAGAGAAGAATCAAAACAATTGCATCACAGGCAAAGAAATAAGAAAAAAACTGAAATGATTTGGGCTTTGTAATTGATACATGAGGAGCTCTGTCTGGATTCTAATTTACTGAACATTTGTCTTGATACATATGCACCAAAGAAGAATATTGCTAGGAACTGCCCCAGGGGGCTAAAGCCTATGGTCTCATCTTTAAAGTCCTTGGATCTGATGACTGCTTTGGGTCTGTAATGCTATTAAACTCCCTTCTAGTAATGATGTAACTGAGCTGCACAATAATAATGCATTTGGTTGGCCCAAGCCCAAGTTTCTTTGAAACACAGCAATTCACCTGCACCAAAGCCACTTACAGATCTGATGCAAATGAATTTAACTTACTTTGAGCATGCAGCAACTACAGGACCGTTTTATGCACACACCCCAATTTATTCTTGCCAAACTTGTTTTTACTTTCATGAAAATGTTTACCTTGAAAGGTATAAATCTCATATAAACTTCCTTGTGCTGCACTACTGATTACCTGCAAAATGTTGGTTGTTCTGAAAATATGAACAATAGATTTTGATAAGTGTATCAGACATTCTAAGGAGAATGTACAAATCACCCAGTACTACACATATACTGTGCTACTTTAAAGGCTTACAAACCCATCATAAGCATAAGCATCTGTGCTTATGTACAGAAGCTTTAGTAACTATCACTTATTACTATTAGACTGTAAGCTCTGCTTCCCAGTGTATGATTCAGATGGTTGCACATATCTCCTGCTAAAAATGCACATTAGCCAATGGTCATATCACAGTCTTGTATTTAATTTTACTAGTACTTCTTCTGTAAAGTGCTGTGTAAATGTGTAGTGTTATATAAATAAAGATACATACATACATTTGCATAACTCTTGCCAACACACCGAGAACAAACCCTAACTGTACAGCATGCACAAAGAAAAGTGAACGATTTCCCCTGCACCCTGTCAGTAAATGGTATTACACAGGGTACAGAGGAACAGAATGGTCCAAAACCCCCAAACACTTGCACAGCAGTCCACATCTTGGCTAAAGCAGGCCAAAGTGGCCATTTTTCCACATTAAAATGCTTAGTACATCAGCCTCAGAAACAAGCAAGTAAACACTGTACTAAAACAACTGAAGTAATTCTGGTGGAAACCATCTGCACCATAAGAGAAAAATTGCTTGCACCCTTTGAGTGATGGAGGGGTACACAATGCATTGCGATACCTCTTTGGCACTCAAAGGGTTTTTAACTCAAAAAATGATGAAGAGGTGTCCACTGGATGACTCTTTAGCATTCAATTCCCCATTTAAATCAACGGGAATATACATATACATATGACACACACGGTGAAATTGTTGGGGGGTTTTTTAGTGCTGATCTTTTTTTTTTTAAAACTCACAATATGCTTGCTTTGTTCTGAATTCTACTTATTGATAAAAGCTGATCTTAGCTTAGATCATATCCTACATATAAAAGGCCAGAAAGTTTGTCACGATGCAGTCATACACAGTAGAGACTGCCCGCATTCGGCCAGTCTCTACTGTGCATGACTGCATCACGTGAGGCGGCGCAATCGCGTGGAGCAGGGAGGTAGCAGCGGTATGCAGAACAGGTAATGTTAACCCTTTGCTTGTCAGAGGGGTACGCTTTGCAATGCGTTGTGTACCCCTCTGGCACTCAAAGAGGCAGGTCCTGCTCTGCATACTGCCGTTACCTCACTGCTCCATGGCCCATGCACACGGGCTTTTACACTAAAATATATAAAAGGATATTATGGCAAATAAATAACTTGACTATATTAAAACACTGAGGCAGATATAATAAAGAAAGCAGTACAAGTCTAAGGTAGACCAACTGCACTATGGGGAAAAATACAAAAATCCTGTTGACTTAACCACATGAATGCTATGTGGTGCAGTGTGACGGAGACCTCTAGCATTTACATTTATGGGAATTCTGGTACATTTTATTTGTTTATTTGCTCCAGAATGGTCCACAAGAAATGTATCTGCTTAGATGTCAGTTCTACAGGTGCGCACTGATTCAGTAGTATCCATGGTTTGTTTAATTACATAACTGGTTACTAAACCAGTTATGTAAGGAAGTTACTGTCTGTCAGCCCCAGTGAATAAACAACTCATTCTCTCCATTTCTCCAAAGACTCAGGAAGAGCTCTAAATAGTCATGAGATGAGCAAGCCTTTTGTTCTGGTAAGTGAAAAAGAATGCACCAGCTATTTAGATGGTTAGAAGGTTGTAACCAAATCTTAGGGATGTGCAAGCCTTTTGGCTCAGAAGTGAAACATGCAAAAACACAGCACTTCTGGCCTTTTTGATTTACAACCTACTCCCCCATAGGGTTTCCCATATGTATTCATGTAGTTCTAATTATAAAAGGGGTGTCAGTTTCTTGCATGATGTCAGTCTGTGCTCAGGAGAGGGATAGAGAAAGCAGCTGATTTTTTTATACTAGCTAATAGTGTAGAAAGGCAGGCAAAGAGATGGAGCTATTGCTGCTTCTTGTGAATATTGCCAGTAACCAGTTGTTCTGTGTGTGTGCGTGTGGCATTAGGATATTACAAAATTAATAAAAAACCCTTTTACATAAAAAGTGACAGACAGGCAGATGATCAATGTTTCTAATTGAGCTAGTGAGCTATTTACATACCTTTGGGGGTTCATAGGCCTAGCTGAGCATCTCTGACCTATACTTTTGCCTCATCAAAATCAGCAATATCATCACGATGTTGTGATGAATGCATCATCACCACAGAAGAAATTAATGTGTCGCAGGGTATACAGTATAATATTTGTAGTGTTGCTAATGGTGGCACAGGCAGAATATCATCTATCTACAAATGTTGCTCTACTACGTGTGAGATAGTTACAACATACTTGTAAGAAAATGATTACAGGCTGATAGCTCGCTTGAGTACTGGCAAACAAAACAGTGTGTGTGAGACCAGCACTTGTGCATACTGCTATGGAAACACTTAGAGTGAGTCTTCAGCTCAGGTGGTTGTTAATGACCACAGGAAACATCTATTCAGAAGCAGTGCTGGTAGACTTATATTTCCAAAAATAATCTAGTGTAAGGGATGGTTTTTGGTGATCTCCTCACAGTCAGTTGGGGGTTAATGCTCTGCAGTTGTGGTTAGCAATAGCAGAGGGGCAGGCACTGTCAGCTTACGTAGTGTTTATGAGAGACAGGCAGTGATGTCTCCAATATTCAGCCTTCTGTAACCATGCACATACGCATGCATAGTGTTAGACATCCTAGTCTGTATTTTAACCTGTAATCAACACAATACGGACAGAGACATATTTGGGACGAAAGAGTGTGTACCTGATTCTCACCTCTGTCCGTGCATCTGTGTCTTGAGACTACGGAGTTTCGTGTGACTTCTCTCCCACACTGATTTGACATCTCCGTTGATAAGTATCTTTTCTTTTCTTTCTTTTCTTTGTATTACAGAGTTTGTTTTACTGCTGTAAGCTCTGGCAATAGTTCTGGTTTCTTATAAATCATTGCATGTTTAAATAAACTGTATTTCACTTCAGTGTGTTTTTCTGTATTCTGAAATTCCAGACCTCTAATTGTAACATCTACCATCTAATACCATCTGAGTATCATGTAGTAGATGTGGAAAACACCACACAAGGCAGTGAAGCATACAGCATATATAGTAACACCACCACTGAGGAGGAGGAGGAGTATGGATTTACACAGTTGCTACTACCTACAAAAGCTGAGACCAGTGCTATGAAAATTGAGGAATGACTGACAAAAATTGATCTGGAATCATACAGAATACTGCACATGTGTCAAGCATCCCTTTCTATTCATCAGCATACTGTCACCACCATCCACATCCACCACCAATTCAATATTTCATTTTTTTTTTAAATTATCGATATGTTTTTGATTGGCATGTTATGTCATCTCCATTTATGTTGTTTATTAATATCATTTTCAAATTACACTATCAAGACTACAGAATAACCAAACTCATATGACATACAGTCAAGAGGTATGCCTTTCCAAAGTGTATTAACAGGCCTAATACAGCAGCTTGGTGTTGGTGGAGTACCAGAGTAATGTAGAGCAATAACTTATTAGGTAAATCTTTATATAAATATTTTTATAGTGTAACTAAGCCTATGCTCTAATAGACAGCAGTCTTTCAAAATATGTTTTTATAGATGTCTTACAGATTTACAGTGGTTTACAAGTTGATTAGCCTTTGCAAAATAATTCTAATTAAAGTTAAACTTTTTTAAATAGCTTACTGTGTCAAAGTAAACAGACCTTCAGCACAACAAGGCTTGCAAAAAATGTGAGCAATTTTACAGCAAGGCAGCCTTGAAAAAACTGTTAGTAGTAGCATGCCTTGCCATGACAAGCAACCAACGCCTGGCTGGAACATTATGCCACCACTGACATTATGATGTTTGCTAATGTAGTTCCTGCTGCAGAGTCATCTGAGCAGCAAATCACAGGATTTTACTTCTGTAGCTGTCATATCAGTGGGTAGTAATGGTGGTGTGAGTGGGACTAGCTGGATCTAGCAACACCAGAGGTGATATGGGACAAGAGATGATTGTGGTGGTGATTACTACTAGCTCCATTGCTACACCACAACAAGCCACATCCAACTTCATGTGCATCAGGGGAGAAGTTGTCTAGTCAACATAATCCTTATCTGCCAACACCTTCTCTATAATCATGGATGTTGGATTGGGAGCAGGGAGATACAGTGCAGTTACCATCAACTGCAATGTGCACAGTGTGCTACAAGGATGTGAAGATGGGAAGGACTAAGCATCTTGACATTGTTAAAACACCCCCCTAAAAAAATCAGGTGGTGTCAATCCCTATGTACCTTGTCCATCCTGGTGGGTGACTAACATTTCCTCTCGGTCAATAAAAATAATTGACTTTCCATTATGTGAGCTTGGCGTAATCTGCACGATGGAAAGCCTACAGATGCTCCCTTATCCCCCAGATTCTATTGTACCACAAAATGTGCAATGTGTGGAGACATACTGCAAGATCATTACATGTACAGAATCACTGTCTACCGGTAGTACCGCTGGTGGCAAAATTGTCAGTGGTAATGCCAGGGAGGAGTACCTTGAGTGTGTCAGGTGACAAAAAGAGAAATTAGTAGTAACTCAAACCCTAGCAATAGATGACAACAACACGTCAGTGTTCTGGGCCGGTAGGGGGTTACCTCACTCCTTTTTTTATAGGATTTTATTTTGTGCCATGGCGTTCTTTGTTGGTGATTGACAAGGGGCATAGTAACTGTAGCCCCTATTTTGTTTGTTTTTTCTTGTGAGACGGTTATATATGTTCCATGCACCTCAGGGAGGTTAGGCTGCATGTATTTTATTTGGGCGGATGTGCCATGCTATGACTGTGCCTACCCCCTCTTCACAACCTTGTCGCATGAGGTTATCAAAGTGAATAGACATGTTGAGACCAATAAGGATGTATCAAGTGTCATGTTACGTGGATGAATGGATCATGTATGAGAACTTTAAATCAGGTCTGAAAAAGCACAGATCTGAATTGAGAAAATATGCAATTTATACCTGACAATGAAATGTTTCCTTAGGGATTTAAAAAGGAGGCAGATGGTTCAGTTCATTACCCTGCTGATGAAGCTAGAAGGCGAAATGCATCAAGGCTGGTTCCCTTTCATGAGACCACAACTCAAGATCAGTTATGTATAGCACCTATGCACTATTGTTATTTCTGTACCTTAATCTTGCTGCTATTATTTTTGTACAATTCTTCAAGTAATATCTACTATTATTTTCATCCTGCTTTCTTTTTTTAATGCTCATCCTTTTTATATCTGAAGTGGCAAGTTTACCGCTTTCCTGTATCTTTTCTTTTATAAGTCTTATCTTAATATATTTTATTTCCTCTATTTTACATATTATAAATCACCTAGTCAATTTTTTGTGCTCTATAATTATGCAGTGTTAACGACATATGATTATCACAATCCAGGAATCAACTCTGGTATATACTATATATTATATATATATATATATATATATATATATATATATATATATATATATATAAAAACGAGAGATGTAATATACATTTTCTGAACTGATCAACAATGAGGAATCTTATACTGAATGGACCGAGTTATCATACTTTCCACAAACTGTAATAAAGGAATGATGCCACCTTTTAATGGGAACAAAAAATGACTATTGGAGATCCATTTAAATGCTGGTTTTGTTGAGGTCCTTTTTCTTACATATTACCTTAATTAGACTCAGAATCAGCTGAATCTACACTGAATTCAGAAAACACTTTAAAGAGGAGTTTCCCTCAATCTTAAAGGTAACAGTAAAACTTTTTTAAAGAAATTATACGCTAACATGGTATGCGTAACAATGATAACTACCGCTGAGTGCGATCTTTCTTTCAAAAGTTATTATAGCTCAAAAGGTTAGCAACAGTGCCAACTAGTGACCAAGAGACAACATTTTTTTAATGCGTTCTATGGAAGAGCTGATCACTGGCTACAGTTCTCCATAGTCATGACTGGAAAGGCATCACCTGGTGACCACAATAGAAAAATGTAATTTAACCCTTTAAGCTATGTATTGTGCCCCCACTGGTTCCTATAGTACCTGTGTATCTCCCAGTAGTAGAAGTACCTTTTTTTGTTAACAGGAAACCCCCTATAACATATATTTTTTCACTTAGAACATTTGTGACTAGTGACGGCTCCACCATGTTTATAAGCAACACACCAAAGATTTCTCTAGCATCCAATCAATTTAACAAAAGGCCTCTTGCTGCTATATTATTATTTTATTATACTGCAATACATTGGTGACTGCTCTGAGTCTGACATCAAAGGAGTTAACCCAAGATTATCAAAACAAAGTACAAAGAAGTTAACCAATATAATTTTATAATTGAATCGGTGACATAATTATATGACAGTCTCATCTTGCGCAATAAAAGCTTGATTGCACTGTATATGCTTCATTCTAACCACATCTTAAACACATAATGACATATTTACACACTGCTAATTGCTAGAAGACTGTGCTGGAAATGTTCCAATGTGCTCTTATCTCTTTCAGCTGGTACCAGGGACCAACATGTCTCTGAGACTTTCACTGTGCATAAAAAAGAGGCTTGAGAGGGGAAAGAGTGTTCAATAGAAACAGCTGGCTCTCTTGTGTGGGTCACCTCAGGATCATGTTCTCATAATGTTTTTTTTGGACATTATCTCTTGTATTGCATTATCCTGATAATACTACCACTAATAAAGATTATTTCAAGTTATGTCTGTACTTAGTATATACAGAGAGTGGACAAAAAATGGAAATACCAGGGCATTTAGTGACTATTTTTTTGTGTGTTTTTTTTTGTCAACATTGGAATAACACATCTGTGTGATGTTCCGTGGTTAATCACTATTTTCAATTAATTATAGATTGTCTGGAGTGTAAAAGTGTATGAAAATATTGTAAAATGACACACATCTGATTTTAAAGGAACAGATTGTTGGTGCATGTTTAGCTGGCTCATATGTGGCAGAAACTGCTAGTTTGCTAGGTATGTCCAGAGTAAATGTGTCCAAGGTTATGACGGCATACATAAAGTATGGGAAGACAACATCTGCTAAGAGGAATAGTGGCCAAAACCTAAACTAACTGAATGGGATTTAACTGCTGTTTCCATTACTCTGTCCACCCTCTTTACATACAAACCTTAAATCAGTGGTAGTCAATAGCTGGACCTCCAGCTGTTGGAAAGGTGGCTACAAGTTCTTGTAATCACCAACAGCTGGAGGTTTATTTAGCAACTGACAACCCCTGCATTAAGCGGTCAATGGGAGCAACAAAATAATGAATTGATCACTTTATTGTTCTGAACGTCCTGGGAGACCAGTACTAATCATATAAAATAGGAACAGTAACATGACCACCCCACCTGAAGAAAAATATGAGACTGATCAGTCTTATGGCTATATATCCAAAGTAAAAGGAACAGTTCTAAGACAAACCTACTGCACCAGAGCCAGACCAATTAAAACGTCTTATTTATTTAACTTATAGTTTTAATCCCTTAACGACCCTTGACGGTCATAGTACGATCTGACTGAATGACCCATGACGTACTATGACCGTCATGGAATTCCGGGCTCCCCCGTGGCTGCACGCCGTTCGTGGAGTCCGGAAGCGCAAAAAAGAAAAAAAAAAGCTCTGTAGTCCTTAACTGACCGCGCCGATCGGCCGGTCGTTAAGGGGCTAAGCCAGTGAATGCTATAAAGGACAACATTCTAATATTTTGGAGACCCCTGTCTCATGCAAGCATGTCTATTTAATAAAACAACTTTATGAAAATGCAGTAAAAATGACCAATTGCTCTTAATTTATCAACATACAGTGCCAGTATATGTATGCTATTCAAATGTATATAACTTAACCCTTTAATTATCATTTGAGTGCCTTTGCTTTGCAATGCGTTCTACACCTCTTGAATTCAGAAGGTTAAGGACACGTTGGCTTTATAATGCATTGGGAAACCCTCTAGTTCTTAACCCTTTGAGTGCCAGAGGGGTATGCAATGCATTGCGTTGGCACTCAAGGGGTTAAGGGGATAAGATGCAAGGAGTTGTTGCTCTTCCTGCACCAATTTACAATGGCTTCTTCTCACCCTTACAGCAGGGCATCACGTTGTTTCAGACTTCCCCAGATACCAAAAGGGCAGGTCTAGAGTGAAATACCACATTAGCATACAATAAACATAGGTTTGTTTTAAAGTACTGATGCTAATGGGTTAATATATTAACCCCAACAGATCACTTGCACTGTTTTTATAGTGCTGTTTTATTAACAATTTGAAAATCTTCATTTAAAGTAGTGGAGGTTTTCATTTGTAACCTAGGTTTGACAACATAGTATGCTGGAGACTTCTCTAGAATTCAAGGGGTTAAATTCAAATTTAAAGCGGAACTTTCACCATAGTTAAAGTCACCCTGCAATATTTAGGCAAATGGTGACTAGCTTAATAATAGTTCAGAAACAAATCCTGTTTAAATTCCCTGGTACGAAGACGTATTGTACAACAGATGATAATGCCAATCATAGACAATGGGGATGTAATATATGCTCCTGCACCACAAATCCATCTTGCTAAAATTGGCACTCTGTATAACTCATTATGCTGCTTCATCCTTCAATGTAATTTCACAGCCCATCATTGTGATATGTATGAAGAACAAAATTTGCTAACACTCAGAGGAGTAACAAGAACCCTCTGGGCCCTGGTGCAAGAAGTGCCATGGTCCCCCCCACCCCCCGACCACACTGGCCTCCGGGCCCTCCACAATGCCCCCATCTCCTATCTCCCAATCCCTAGTGGTCCAGTGGAGTGGCAGGGGAGACGGGCTGGCTTGTTGTGCTCCCGCACGGTCCTCTTCTGTAATGCAGAGCGCTGGGAGATGATGTCATCTCCCAGTGCTCTGCATTACTACAGAGCCGGAGGGAGATTGCAGGCGCCAGGTGGAGGGATCACAGCGGGCAGCCAGGCCCCTGGAGTGATGGGCTGCTAACACACAAATCTAGGTGTGCCCTTTACCTCTCTTGCCTTGTTTGTAGCCACTTCTATGGAAAGCTACCAGACCACCTGAGCAGTATGCTCACTACAGCTCTCCATACTAAGTATAACCTCCGCTCCACTGCGAACAACTCACTGAGTATACCACATTACAACAAAGAAGCCAGTCGATCTGCCTTCTCCTTAAGAGCTCCAAAAGTCTTGAATAACCTACCTGAGAAAATCAGATCTTCTCCCAGTGTAAAATCCTTAAAAATAACTGCTTCTTCATATCTAAAAACAATATGCAACTGTATATAACATTTTTAGTATATGCGTGTGTATATATGTATATATTATGTTTCTGTATTTGCGCAAATACGCAACTCTTGCTGTAAATACTCCAGGACCTGCTTGAAAACGAGAGAAATCTCAATGTATTCTTCCTGGTAAAACATTTTCTAAATAAAATCTTACCTCTCAAAACTACACGATTCTAAAGAAATCCTTAATCTTTGTAGACTGACGGCCAGGTTACTTCAGTCTGCGCGCCTGCACTGTCAGTCTCTTCCAGTTACCTTGTGGCACAGTGCAATGCTTCTTATTGGAGACCGGGACTGACAGCGCAGGCGCACAGACTGAACTAACCTGGCCCTTCAGTCTCAGAACATTAAGGATTTCTTTAGAATCATGTAGTTCTGAGAGGTAAGATAACTATAATAAAGCTAGTCGCCATCTGCCTAATTATTGCAGGGGAACTTTACCTATGGTGAAAATTCCGCTTTAAATGTGAATTTTCATTTCCACCTATTGTGCTGTTGGTTTGCCCCAGAACTGCACATCTTTAGCTTGATTAAAGAGGTACTTTATGCTTCTGTACATCAGTCTCTTTGAAGCTGATGTATTAAGAAGATCTGGAACAATTTTGGGGCAAACAAAGTACACCACTGACAGAAATAAAACTTCACAATCATTTAACTTGAGCTTTTAGGCCACAGAATGATAGCAAGGTCTCCAAAAACTGTGAAACAATGCAATGCATTCAAGCAGTTATAATCCCGATTTATCTCAATGGCCATTTTGGCAATTTTTCTTTTTGTCCTCTATGGTGTAGTTGGTTTGATCCAGAATTCTACTAGTTCTGCTTGGTACATCAGCCTCTCTTTTTATCATCTTCTGACATTTTGGCTTTGTACATATGACCCTATATACTGCTCTTTTAAGGCCACAGCAAACTCCTGTGTGGTATTTTTAAATTCACCACACATAATGCTAATGTGTCTTTAGATTAGATGTGTATTATGCTATTTTCTCAGCCTTTCTGCTTTTCCCAGCACCCTGGCCTCAGTAACAGAATGCCCAGTGCCTGAGGTGTTTTTCACCAGCGAGTAATCACAATGAATACTAATAACTTAGAGTTGTGAATGGAATACTTCAATTCAGCCTTAAAGAACTGCATCACCTAAAAAACAACTTTGTAATTTTGAAAGAGCTTTCAAAATCACCTACAAAACCATATTAGGTTTTTTTTTTAAATATTGGTTTCAGTTATTTGGATAAAAAAAATATGCTAATTGAGACATGCTGCGCAGGCATTATACAGCCAAGTGCTAGAGAGGTGGGCAATGTATTGCTGAGGAGTATCAGTGAGTAGGGAGGCTTAAAACAGGAACTGCTTGCACAGAATGCCTTAGTTAGCATAATCGGTTAGTCTAAAAAAAAAAAATGCAAATAAAAAAGTATCAACAAATACCAGAGCATTCATACCTTTGTATTACTAAAACTGGACTAATACAGCTACAACAACTGAAATTCTCTATAACTGCACCAGAAAGATAAAGTGAGTAGCCACAGAACAAGCAATCTATGATTTTGTTAACCCTTTGAGTGCCAGAGGGGTAAGGAATGCATTGCTTCGCAATGCGTTCTGTACCTCTCTGGCACTCAAAGGGTTAATTCTCAGTAAGCCTCTAACATATCTTGGCTTTGTTTTGAAAACCCTTAAGGCTTTTCCCTAAGGGTGAAGGGTGTGCATAGAAATACCTCCCTGTAATGGCAGTAGACAGCTAAAATGTGATACTTCTGAGTGCTGAAAAGCAGTAGAACAAGCAATATCTGCTTTTCTCTACTTCCACTGAGTCATTCACATACTTTGGCTTTGTAATATTGATGTAAGTAGACTTATCAGAGGCGCAACTAGAAGCCACCAGGCCCTGGTGCAAGAATTGCCATGGGGCCCCCCCAACCACATTGGTCCCCTCCACATTGCCCCTTTCACAATGCCCCTTCAACAATGCCCCTCATTCTCCACATTGTCCCTTCATCTCCACATTGCCCCTTCCACAATGCCCCTCATTCTCCACATTTTCCCTTCCACAATGCCCCTCATTCTCCACATTGTCCCTACCACAATGCCCCATCACAATGCTCCTCATCCTCCACAATGCCCCCATCACAATGCCCCTCATTCTCCACAATGCCCCTTCCACATTGCCCCTCATTCTCCACATTGCCCCTTCCACAATGCCCCTTATTCTCCACATTGCGACTTCAAAATTGCCTCTTATTCTCCACATTGCCCCTTCAACAATGCCCCATCACAATGCCCCTTCCACATTGCCCCTCAATCTCCACAATGCCCCTCAATCTCCACATTGCCTTTTCAACAATGCCCCCATCACAATGCCCCTCATTCTCCACATTGCCACTTCCAGAATGCCCCTACTGACCCCCCCGTCCTCCTACCTTGAGTCCCTGGTGGTCTAGTGGTGTGAGACATGACAGATTCGGCACAGACCTCTGACTGGAACTCCTGTGTGGTTGTTAGTAATGCAGAGCGCTGGGAGATTATGTCATCTCCCAGAGCTCTGCACGACTAGAGTGCTGGCCGCTGGGAAATCAGCTGTGCTGCCCTGTTTTATAGGTTGCTGTGGCCACGTGGCGAGGGGGTCACATGGGACGGCCGGGCCCCTGAGAGTGACGGTCTGGTCGCAGGTGCAGCCCCTGCGACCCTTATTGTTACGCCACTGAGACTTATGTACAAAGTTACATTTCATGTACAATTATCAACTGCAGACAGTTCATAACATTTGTAGCCTACGTTACTGTAGATTTTTTTACAGCAAAATGCTAAAAATCCTACATTATGATTTTGTGGCATGTAAGTTGCTTGACATAATGGCCTATACGATTGTATGGAAAAGTTTGGACACCCCTAGCCAAAATACCTGTTTATTGATTTTCCAAGTGAAGAGAAATTAACACAAACTCTGCAGTGTACAAACTTAAGATATTCCTGCAACTTTTAATACACTGTTATAATTTATTTGCTGAATTTAACCTACTGAAAAAATAAAACAGAAAGTGTGGTATGTGCAAAACTTTGCGAACCCTATCAGTCTGTCCTTAGTAACAACATATTTGGAAGAAATCACAGCCTCCAAATGTTTCTTGTAGCCAGCTAACAGTTTTTCTATTCTTGCTTTAGGAGTTTTTTCCCACTCTTCCTTACAGAATGCAGATAAGTCATGCAGGAACACAGGTTTGAGATCTACCCACAAATATGCAATAATATTTATGTATGGCGACTGTGAAGGCCATTCTAAAACCTTAAGCTTTTGTTTCTCGAAGTAGTGTATGGTTGATTTTGAAGTATGCTTTGGCTCAATGTCTTTTATACAATATAATATCTAACCTCTTTTCTGCTTCAGTATCTTCACTGACTGTGTGACATTAGCTTCCAGATATGTTTATACATGGAAGTATCCATTCTTCCTTCTACCATCACAATATTTCCTCTGCTACTGGCTGTTACACTACCCCAAAACATAATATATCCGCGGAGGGTCTCGTAGTTCTCGGAGTAGATTTCAATTTGGTTTTGAACCCGTCACTTGATTCTTCGACAGGTACGTTTGTGGCGCGCCACTCCCGGATCCGTAGGGTGCATTGCACCATGCCCAGCTTGTGGATGTGTGGCGGGATTGCCATCCAGAGACTACACATTTTTCTCGGCCCCACACACAAGATATTCCAGACTTGATTACCTATTTATTACACACAGACATTTGCCGCTGGCCAAATTTGCAGATATAGGTAATATCACTTGGAGTGACCATGCACCTGTCTCTTTGCGGCTCTTGATCCCTTCCTTGTCAGGTCGTAGTTCTTGTTGGCGATTGAATGAATCTCTTTTGAAAGATCCTGGAGCCTTGGCTGAATTGAGGAACACACTTTCACTTTATTTTCAGGAGAATGCTCTGGAGGGTTCTTCTCCGCCATTAGTCTGGGAGGCGCACATGGCGGTGGTACGTGGGCATCTTATTAGTCTGGGAACCTTTCGTAAACGGCGGAGGGCAGCTCGACTGGTGACTCTCCTGGACAGGATATCTGTCCTTGAACAGTCTCACAAAGTGTCCTTATCTCCGGAGACGTACCAGGAGTTGGTGCAACTGTGATCGGAGCTGGCAGCTATATGCAACGATTCAATGCAGAGGACATGCCAACTGGTTTGCAGTTCGTATTATGTGCACGGGAACAAACCTGGCAGACTCCTAGCTCGTGCTCTTAAAGCCAAAAAATCGCAATCTTTTGTTCCTAAGATCAGATCTAGTCCGTCTTCATTATCTCATCGTACTGATGATATTGCGGAGGCGTGTAGAGTTTATTACCAATCTCTCTACAATATAGTCGACCCTTCCGCAGCCCCGGACCCGGCGGATTTGACATCGGCGATCTCTACTTACCGACCTTTGACACTGGAAGAAGTGGATTTAGCTATCAAGAGTACGCCAACGGGCAAGAGTCCGGGTCCGGATGGGTTGACAATTTCCTACTATAAGTCCTTCCGATATATTCTTCTCCCACGCTTTCTCCTCACCTTCAACTCTTTGTCTTCCACGGAGCATCTAGCCACTCACTCATTGGATGCCCACATTACGGTTATACCGAAACCTGATAAGGATCCGGAGTTGTGCTCAAGCTTCCGACCCATCTCGCTCCTAAATGTCGATGTTAAATTATTCGCCAAGGTCCTGAGTATGCGTTTACGGTTGCTCCTTTCTGACCTGATTCACCCAGATCAGGTGGGATTTCTCCCCGGCCGTGAGGCTCGAGATAATACTGTTAAAGTCATCAATTTCATTAATCTTGCTCGTTCTCGGAATATCCCAACAGTGTTGCTTTCTACGGACGCGGAAAAGGCATTTGATAGAGTGAGCTGGCCTTTTTTGAGAGGGGTCCTCCGTCATATTGGTTTAGGTGATCGGATGTTTCAGTGGATAGCCTCTCCTGTGGCTCGGGAAAGGGTAAATGGTGTCCTGTCGAAGCCTCTCACTCAGTCGAATGGCACCAGGCAGGGATGTCCTCTGTCTCCACTTCTATTTGTTTTAACGTTGGAACCTTTCCTTAATGCTGTCCGCTCCAATCCATCGATTCATGGTCTCACGCTCTCTTCTCACACTTATAAGATCTCGGCATTTGCGGATGATCTATTATTCTCCTTGACTCAGCCTCTGCTTTCAATACCTAATCTGCTACGTGAACTTGAGATTTATGGTCATCTCTCTCATTTTAAGGTGAATATGGACAAGTCGTCGGCCTTGAATGTCTTGTTATCCAAGACTTTGCGTGATTCCTTACAGTCCTCTTTCCCATGTAGGTGGGCCTCACATAAGATTAAGTATCTGGGGACTTTTTTGACCGCTTCGTCTACGCCATCTTCTTTATTCGAGAGTAACTTTGTCCCTCTTCAGTCTTCTGTGCAGTCTGACCTTTGGATGTGGGCTAAACAGCGTCTATCTTGGTTTGGTCCGATGGTGGTGGTGAAAATGAATATTTTGCCGCGGTTTTTATACCTTATCCAGACGCTCCAGATCTCCCTTCCTAAATCGTTCTTTCTTAGTGTCCGGAGAATGCTGTCCAATTTTGTGTGGTTGTCCGGGGCTCGTCGTTTGGGTTATACTTATCTGATCCGGAGGAGAGAGAGTGGAGGCATGGGTTTCCAGGATTTGGAGAAGTACTACCATGCTACCATACTGGCCAGGGTGGTGGAATGGACTACTAAGGTTTGGGTCCAGCTGGAACAGGGTTTTCTCTCGGTACCTACTCAGATTGCAGCATGGGTGACGTCTGACCGGGGCATATCACTCAATTCACTGCATCCCACAGTGCCGAATATGTTGAGGTAGTGGCATAGGATCTCCTCAACAACGGGTCTTCTAACTAGACCCTCGCCTCTCTTGTTTCTCACTTGCAATTCGGCCTTCCCACCATGGAGGTCCGGTGCTGCATTTAATCGTCTCCTTCAGGGGGGTCCGCGATTCCCTAGGTTGGGGGATGTTACGCGGGAGGGAGCGCTCTTGCTCCTACCCTCCCTGCTTGGTGGAGGGGTTTGCCATCCCTCCGTACCATATTTTTACGGCCACCTTTCTCATTTTGTGCATTCTCTGAATCTGGATTCTCCTCCTTCTCCTGTTCGACATGTTTTTGAGGATATATGTCGCCTTCCTGGACCCCACCGTAAGCTAATATCCACCTTTCATGGTCTTTTACTCACTTTAAAGCATTCTTCCAAACCTCATTTTATTCGTTCCTGGGAACTCGATTGTGGTATTGAGCTATCGGAATCTCAGTGGTCCAACATTTCCCTTCTGACACATCGGTGCTCTATGTCCTCCAGGATTCAGGAAAACGCTTACAAGGTACTAACCCAATGGTATAGGGTTCCGGCCTTGTTACACAAACTTTATCCCACTGTCCCAAATATATGTTGTAGGTGTAAATGCCACAGGGGCGATTTCATTCATGTGTGGTGGTTGTCCGGCTCTGCAGCCTTTCTGGCAGATGGTGGTTGAGACGATTAGGGAGGTGTCGGACCCTACAATTCCTATGGATCCTTTGGTTCTCTTACTACATCACACTACACACCCTATACGCACCTATACTCGATCTCTTACTGTACAATTGATTAACGCAGCTAAAGTCTTGATTCCCAGGTTCTGGAAGCAGTCGTGTGCTCCTTCCTTTGAGGATTGGGTGGCTTCTATAGAGGAGATCCGGTCTTCTGAGGACTTGATACACAATGCGGATGGCAGGGGGTTAATCTATGCTCTTCGGTGGTACCATTGGGATAAATTTATGAGGCGAGACTCCTTTCGCCGTAGATTGCCCCGGGATAGTTAGTATGGAACTTTTCTTGTCAGGCCTTTTCACGGGTTCCAGCGGTGAGACTTCCTTCTTTCTTCTTTCTTTCTGCTACTTCTATCCTGTCCTCTTCTTCTTCTTCTAACTTGCCCTGCTTCTCTTGTCACCCTCTTTTCTATCCTGAACCCTTCTCTAGCTTTTGTGACTTCACGTATATCCCTATGCACTGTGCTCCTTCATGTTTGTGATTTATGTGCGCTTCTGGTGGACCTCCTGACAGATCCCGATCCCTAGTTTTGGGGTATGTGACAGGGGCCGGTCGGTGGGGTGTCGTGGCGGGGGTCTAATGCTCTTGCCGCGTGGCCCCGGGCGGCCGGTTCCCCGAATGAAGAGGGTTGTGGGTCTGGAGGTTTTGATTCGGAGTCTTGCCCAGTGGCTTCGTCCCCTTTACTGCTGGGAGATTGAGTCGTTGGTTTGCTCTTTAGGTCGCATATACTTTCGTTATAGTACATATCTCCCATTATGGACGTAATTTGTGCATGTACTGCTGTACTTGTTCTTTTCACTTCTTTTGTCTTATATGTCCTTCTTTTGTTGTAATGCTTTAACCATAAAATCAATAAAATGTTATTAAACAAAACATAATATATCCACCTAGATGTTTAGCAGTCGGCAAGGTGTGAAAATATGCTGTAAAGTAAGAATGCTTTGAAAAATAGATATTTTGTTAGTGTCTATTTACTACTTAACTAAATGCATAGTGAGTGAACAGAAGAAAAAATTTAAATCAAATTAATATTTGTGTGACCGCCCTTTGCCTTCAAAACAGCATCAATTCTTCTAGGTACACTTGCACACAGGTTTTTAAGGAACTCAGCCTGTAGGTTGATCCAAACATCTTTGAGAACTAACCACAGTTCTTCTGTGGATTTAGGCAGCCTCAGTTGCTTCTTTCTCTTCATGTAATTCCAGACAGTCATGGTGTTGTTGAAATCAGGGCTCTGTGGGGGCCATAACATCACTTCCAGGACCTGTTGTTCTTCTGTACTCTGAAGATACTTCTTAATGACTTTGGCTGTATGTTTGGGGTTGTTGTCATGCTGCTGAATAAATGTTGGGCCATGATGGATAAGTATCTGCCTGTACTTCTCAGAATTGATGATACCATTCATTCTGACCAAATCCCTAACTCCATTTGCAAAAATGCAGTCCCAAACTTGCAAGGAACCTCCACCATGCTTCACTGTTGCCTGCAGACACTTATTCTTCTACCGCTCTCCAGCCCTTCAGCAAAGAAACTGCCTTCTGCTACAGCCAAATATTTCAAATTTTGATCCATCAGCTCAGAGCACCTGTTGCCATTTTTCTGCACAACAGTTCTTGTGTTTTCGTACATAATTGAGTCGCTTAGCCTTGTTTGCACGTCAAAGGTATGGCTTTTTGGCCGCAAGTCTTCCAAGAATACCAATGCTGAAAGGACTTCTCCGAACAGTAGATGGTGTACCAGGGTCCCACTATTTTCTGACAATTCTGAGTTGATGGCACTACTGGAATCTTCTGATTGCGAAAGGAAGTAAGAATGGTGTCCTTCATCTGCTGCACTAAGTTTCCTTGGCTGACCACTACATTTACGGTCCTCAACACTGCCTGTTTCTTTGTGCTTCTTCAAAAAAACTTGGACAGCACATTTGGAAACCCCTGTCTGTTTTGAAATTTCTGCCTGGGAGAGACCTTGCTGAGTCTTGTTGCAGAATAGCTCCAGTTTGCTTTTATAAATACGGCCCACAATAAAGTGAAATGGAATTCATAAATATATTCAATAATATTGGTAGATAGGAAGATTTGTAAAATGGCTCTACAAGGAAAATATTGTACATTAACTCTGGGTAGCCAATGTCCTCATATTTATTAAAGGGATAGTAATGTTTCATAATAAAAGCAGCTCCAATTAGTCTTCATAGTATTTGGACCATGGAGAGTGTTATTTCAATACTGTCAGATTTGTAGTTCAAGAGTAATTGAATGATAAAGTATCCCTCTTCCGCCCCTTTTACTGATGTCACTGCTCAGCTCAGAACAGCAGAGAGGCGTCAAAGTGGATTGCAGAGAGGGACAATCTTCAATTAAGATAAGGAAAAAACCTGAAAAAACTGTCAATGGGGCAGGGCTTTCATTCTTCTCACAGTAAGAAGATTGTCCTTTGCTGTGAGATGTCTGGTCTGTTGACCAGATTCCATATCTGAGGGGAGGTGGCTTACACTAGTAAAAGGGGTGGGAGGGGGATACTTTATCATTCAATTAGTCTTGAACTACAACTCTCACAGTATTGAAATAATACTCTCTATGGTTCAAATACTATGAAGATTAATTGGAGCTGCTGTTTTTGTGAAACATTACTATCCCTTTAAAGCACTGAATGCTAGCGATATCTCTTACGCACTGTTATGCAATGCAAAGCAGTTCACTGAATAAGTCTCAAAATGTCAAGGGATTTGCAAAGTGCAAAATAAGATACATTGATGCTGATGTAGAATTGAAGCAATTTGTGAGCTGCACAATAGGAGTCAAATAAAAATTCCACAAATTTACAATAGTTTAAATGGGACTTTTATCCTCTTAATACAAGGGAGGTTTCATTTAAATCTATGGGAGGTTTTACGTGTTTTCTTAGGTGCAGCAGGTTTGCTCCAAGTCTGCTTAAGCATCAGACCAATTAATTCTGGGTATCCTATTATGATACACCTAAAAGAATATTGCTGACTAGATCTGAGCAAATGTGATTGGTAAATATGTACAAAATGCAGTGTATTATAGGCTATATGTACTAAAGACTACATGGAGCAATTCTGGGGCACACCACTAACTGCACCACAGGGCTTTTGGCCATTTGAATGCTAAATGTGTCCCCAGTGCATTGCTTCATAACATAATTAAAAGCTCTATTCAAACCAAAGGGATTTTTTTTCTATTCATGTTGCAGCTGGTTTTCCCCAGAACTGATCCACTTTTCCATGTACATATGGCCCAATGCGCATTTGTCTAACACAGGAGGTCTTATGCAGAAAACTAAAAAGGTGCAATTATGGAGCAAACCAAATGCCCTATGGGGAGGTTCATGGACTTAAATGGAAACTATAACTCCTAGAATGCTAGAGATACCTCCAAAGTATCGTTTCAATGTGTTGGTGAGCTCTCTAGCATTCGCGGGGTTAAAAGTCCATTTTAAATCAATGGAGATTTAGTGAATTTTTATCTCCCCATCCATGGTAAAATTGGTATGCTCCAGAATTGCACCTCAATGCCTCTCTCCATAAGGTAAAACTGGTCTAATTTATAAATACAAATTTTTCTCTTTGCCTAGTGTTAGAAATGAATGGTTCATTCCAAGTTCCAAGTGTAATAAGAATACAAGTAAAAAAAAATATCAAACGGATGAAAAGTTGTTGTTTTCTTACCAGTAGGTTCATCTAGGAGCTCCAGCTCGGCTGCCTCCCGAGTCAAGCACACTAAATAAAAAGGCTGGCTCTTGTTCAACTAAAACACAAGCCTAGTCCAATGGAATTCGCATTTCAATTACCCGTTAACAAAAAACCATTACACCCACTGAACATCACACACTGAAACTCTTCTCTGTTACTAAAGCACTTCCCAAGGTTCTTTAGAGCTCAACACAGCACGGTGCCACTCCCTCCAGTCCTCTCGATCCACAAAGGTAGACTTTGTAGTTTATTCAGACACAATGGATGGCTGCCATGAAACATATCCCACCTTTTATGAAAAAACTATGGGAAAAGGTTTATAGCATAATAGAAGACTAAAAATGCTGTGCTAAACCTGTCATCATATAGCTGGATATAGGCAATTCACTGCATTTCTAAAAATATTCTTACACACAGTGTAAAATAAACCTCAATACCAGCAGGTCTTGGAGGTGGATGGATGATCCGATGCCTGACTGAGAACACTACATCTTTGATTGTATTACATTATTATTTTTAATGGCTCAGTCTATCAGCATGGGAACCTACAACTATATGGCTGAATCCATGAAACAACTGGTTAGCACAGTCTCAAAAGTTGATACTTTAAAACATGTCCACTGCTTGAGATACAGACACAAATTCATGTTGAAAAAGAGTATGCTAAACCAAAAGTTAGGTAATCCTTGGATCGCCAGATGTTGGAACTGCAATATCCATAATCCCCAATCAGCCATTGGTTCCAACAATTGAAAAAACCAAACACTGCTTACCCCTGCACTAAACCGCAAGGCTTCAAGTGGTCCTAGAGCTACAGAAAAAAAGAGTATTTTTTGAGAATCTAAACAAAAAGGCACAGATGGATTAAACAGAGGATCCCCCAGTCTGTCCAATCCACTTATGTTACTGTTGTGACCCCCTGTAATGAGACCCTAAATATCTGCACTGCTGGAAAAGAAGAAGTGGTACTGAAAGAACTACTGATGACAATTACAGATGTACAGTATGTACAGCAAGGGTGGTAGTTTCCAGTTGCACGCCACATGCATTTACTCCTATCAGATCAGAAAGACACAAAGCTTTAAACCCAATAATGAGAAAGACATGCTCTTGTTGTACATATGACTAAGCCATATAGATGGGCAACACGTTTTCCTCCAGATGTTGTTGGACTACAATTCAGATCAATCTCAGCTAGCTGCTAACTGACTGAGGATGATGAGGGTTGTAATGAAACAATAGCAATAATAATGAATATAACAAGCCCACCCCAGTTTCCTGTAATACGGATATATAGTGATTCTAGAATATACAGTAAGGATTAAAACAGCTACATCTATTATCATAAACTAGTGTACAAGCCTGTATACAACAGCCAAAGTGTGTAATGCAGAGCAATTATATTAACCCTTTGAGTGCCAGGGGGTATGCAACACATTGCGTTGCGTACCCCTCTGGCACTCAAAGGGTTAAATTGTATTGACACTAAGAACACCAACTTAAAGGGGAGCAGAGCTATTATATCCAGGACACCGGGTCACAATAAGAGGGGATCCAGAGTGCCACCGTAGCTTTCCTAATAGTGTATGCTGCAGTAAGAACTGAGCTTAATCATAGAGGGGAGAAGTGCAGAGAGATCAGGGCCATATCTTGGTGTCTGAAATGAAGCCAGCACAGAAAGTAAAGTTAACTTTCTGTGCTGGCTTCACTTCAAATGCCTAGGTATGGGCTGGTCCTGATCTCTCTGAAGCTCCCTTCTTTACATTCAGCTCAGTTCTTACTGCACCATACAGTATCAGGAAAGCTACAATGGCACTCTTGATCTCCTCTTATTGTGACCTGGCATCCTGGATATAATAGCTCCACTCCCCTTCAAGTTGGTGTTGTCAGTGTCAATACAATTTAAGCAAGTGTGTGTGATGGACTGAATGGCACTTTCCTTTACCAAGGTGTACAGTGCCGCACTGCCCAGCCGCACAATATTTTGTGCGCGACCATTTAAAAGGATACCCGTTCGGGCAGTCTCTACTGCTCATGACTGTATGGCCTGCATTCGGGCAGTCTCTACTGTGCATGACTGCATCAGACAAACATACATCTGGCCTTTTATGTTATAGGATGAATTTTTGAAAGAAAACAAATCTTAAGATTTTAAGCTTGACTTCAACCACTTCAATGCTATGCATTTTTACCCCCAGTACTAAGCAGGTTTTCACACTTTTGTTGCAATTTACACAAATATTTATACACAATAAGAAAAGGTAGATAAGGCAAAACATTTCAGGAAGAAGATAACCCCTGCATCAAATGAGGGGTCACTTGTCTTCCTACCTCTAACCCAGTGCACACAAACATTTCCAGAAGATGGAACTAAAGAAAAAATATGCATGTTTTTTGCATTGCTGCCCCCTCAAAAGGTATAAACTTTGGAAACTATGATATTTCCCACTGTATTCATTGGCAACGAACATACCATTGGTAAGAACAGACATATCAAAGAGAGGGCCAGAAACAAACAAAAAAAACAGCATTTACCATAATGAATCATTTTTTATTATGAAAAAATATCTTCAAATATGACCTTCCTATACAAATAGTCTGTAACAGCTACAGATATGAATAAAAGTTAGACAATGCATACCATTCTGGAGAGAAGACAACCCCTCACATCAAATGAGGGGTATCTTGTTTTTCTAACCCTAGCCTGATGAGCATAATGGTGCAAAATATAAAAATGATGTTTTTTACACATTTATATTGATTAAAAGGTGCTGAGGTCTTTCAAACCACTGCTGCATTCTCTCCTGGAAGAAACACACCTCATTTGGGTAAGAGCTGACATGCCACAGGGATATGCCAGAAGCATAAAACCACCCTTACTAATGTTGTTTTTCTTATATTCTTCAAATATGACCTGATTATACTAAAATGGCTGTAAAAACTGCAGACATGAAGGAGAGAGACATGGCATACCATTTTGGAAAGAAGACAACCTACTTCATCAAAATAAGGGACCACTTGTCTTTCTATCCCTTTTTAATATAATTGAAAACCATGGATTTCCCTGCTAGTAGTAGTCAATACCTACTGCAAGATAGAGAATGAGTACCACATTGGTATGGTGTTACATACCTTATGGGCTGCCCAACACTAAACTTTACCTATCATTTTTATTGGGGAACACGTAAACAAGGCAATCTGTTTTGGAAAGTAGACAAACAAAGGGGTTTATCTTGCCTTTCTATCCCTTGCCTGGTATACACAAAAATACAAATATTTCCATAAGATGGTGATATGGAGAAAAATAATTATTATATATATATTTATACTTTCACCAATTCAAAGCTAAGATATTTGAAAACCATGAATTTCTAAATAAGGGTACTCATGTCATGATAGGAGTTGATGGTGGCTAATATAGGGGATCAAAAAGAGAATCCCTTCAAGTGCCTATCATACATTATATGTACATGCTTATACCAAGTAATCACCTGGTATTAACCACCTCATGCCCACCCTTGATGGAAAGGGGAGACCCTCCCATTTCCAAAAACAGTACTTAAGGAATGACAGGAGTTGGGGAGGGGAGTATAAAATAGATCTTACACTCCTAATAAAACAAAACAAAACATAATGTGTATAAAAACTATTTATTTCTCCTTTCCAAGAAGGTAACTCCTGAGTTGATAGAAGCTTGGGGGCTGACACAGCCTGAGCCCGCCAGTAGGCTGAGCCGGATCCAGCTGTGAGGTTAAAGAGATCCCCACCAGTGGACCAAGGAATTAACACCATTTGCCCACAGGTGCCTTTTACTGCTAAATATTTCATGACAATTTCCTTAACAGTGTTGGGGGTTCTGCTAAGGAAAGAAAGTCCTTAGCAGCCACGTGGTTAAAAGTCCTATCTTGCTCTCATCTACAATTTCTTTTGTATATTTTTGTGTACTCGTAATTTATGTCTGCCTGCTTAACATTTACTCTTAAAAATGTGAACTTCAGCTTTCTTGACCATTTTCTATTTGCAATCCCCCATCAAATCGCTGGGAAAAAAGAATAATTGATTTTACATTGTGCATGTGTGTGTTTCTCTCTTTGCATATGTATTAATTAGTGTGTGTATCTGTAGGAGTTTGAGTTTAACCTGGTGTGTGCTGGGGAGGTTTGAAACGCATTGCAATCTAATGTATTGACTGCCTTTATGGCACTCAAAGTGTTAAGTTTATCCATCTAAAAGTCTGTCACTCTATGTATATAAGTGTTTTACCATGTGTTTGTTGCTGTTTCTATCACTGTGTGTGCATATGCAGTGGCGTAACAACAGCGGTCGCATCTGTGACCGGGCCTGTCACTCCAGGGGCCCGGCCGCCCCCTGCGACCCCATTGCCACGTGCCCGCAGCAACTCAGCTGATCTCCCAGTGATCTAGCAATGCAGAGCGCTGGATGATGACATCATCTCCCAGCGCTCTGCATTATTCAGAACCGAGCGAAAGCAGGTAGGAGATGGAACACGGGGCAATGTGAAGAACGTGGTCGGGGGTGGGCCCATGGCAATTTCTGCACCAGGGCCCGGTGGCCTCTAGTTACGCCACTGTGCATATGTGTGTGTGTGTGTGCATGTGCGCGCCACTGAGTGATACAATGCAAGATTTAATGATTGCTTGAGAAGAGATTAAATGTAATCCTGATAGGAGTGTCACTTCCACAAATAAAAAGAAAAGCAATAGTGTACACGCAGTTTTAGAAACGAGACATTACAACCTAGAGGAAGTGCAGTGGTACGTACAGCAAGCATTTAGGCACTGCAGAAAACGTCTCTTTCACTGAATGCCACAATCCAGTAAAATACTGCATCATAACTGGGCAGACTAGAAATTATCTTAAATCAACAACATAAATCTTATACTTTGAGATAAACTTGGTATTTGAACATCAACAAGAATAACAATTAAGACATTAATAAAGAGGTGGTGTCTTCTGATTAGTTAATCTCACTTACATCAAAGTAAACAAAAATCATGGCATTGTATAGCCTGGAAATAAATCAAAGCTAACCACATTAATGAGAACAATGTATTACTGGTAAGGCTTGGAGAGACACATACCACTGAAAGCTGACTCCAGGTCGATCTTAAAGGTCTGTACTGAACAATGATCCTGTCCTCTTTCTGTTCTTTGGAATCAGCATCCTCATCTGAATCAATGTCCAGAGCTTTTTCCTTGTAATTTTGGTATAACACAGCATTCTCTGAAAGCAGGAAAATGATAGATTGTTTAGGGATGCAGCAGTATACTTTGATCTTAAACTAAAAGTGAGAGAATGATGGCCTAAATGAATGAACCCTTTGGATGCTACAGATATCTCCATCACATTGCTTTTAAAAGTGTTAAATGGGTCACTATTAGCATCCAGGGATAAAGGGGAACTTTCACCTGTAATACACTTTGTCTCATATAATTAAGCTAATAAAATGGTCTCTGGATTGTTTTTTTTTCTTTATTTTACTAGATATTTGCTCTAAAATGTAGACTTCATGCGGGCATTGACGTACATAACGTATATTGGAACAGCAAGCTCCGTTTGTCATTGTACTGAGCTTGCAAGCTCCATATAATGAGAAAAGAAGATTGCTGTTACAATATAGATGATTCACATCAATACAAATAGAAGCGTGAACGTGTTCCCTGGGAGAGCTGGGAAGAGAATTTGAGGACTGGGAAGTCCTACACCACTGAGCCGACGTTACCGTGTACCGCAGAATGCGGAAATGCCTGCATGAAGTCTACATTTTAGAGTGAGTATCTACTAAAGTATGTACCTAGAAGAAGAAAAAAGCCAATCCACGTTCCATTTTTCTAGCTTAATCATATGAGACAAAGGGCCGTATGTTCAAAGGTATAACGACAAAAAATTGTCATATGAAAGACAAAAATAAGTAATTGAATGCATGAACGACATATTTTCTATAGAGTATACGACAAAAAACTAGTAATGTCCGTTGTGTACGACACAACTCCAGAATTGACGAGCAAAGGGGCGTGGCTAGGGCGTTGCTAAACTATTCTCCAGTGTCGTATAGAGGAAAAGAAAATTTGTCGTAACTAACGACAAAAAAATGTCTTTCAAAAGACAAAATTTGTACATTAAGAAAAAAGTGGAAGGAATGTGTTCTGAATGTGAGAATTTTTGTCTTTAATTAAGACATTTTTGTTGTTAGTTAAGACATTTTTTAAGACATTTTTGTCTTTAGTTAAGACATTTTTTTGTCATTCCATACGACAATTTCAGTCAGGACAAACTACATATTTCCAATCACAACCGACACTCTCTGAAAATATTAATGATCCCAGCGACACTGTACTTTGAAAAGTTATTACAAACGACAAAAGCTATTTCGCTACTTTGAACTTATGGCCCAAAGTGTATTAGAGGTGAAAGTTCAGCTTTAACATGAAACAAATCTGCTTTTTGGTGAATTCATAGGTGACACACAGAAAATGAAAAGTACAGGGGACAAATAAAAACCTCCACTGATTTAATCTTTTGAGTGGCAGAGTACCCTGGTACTCTCAGGGTTAAATGTCCCTTCAAAGGAGTAGTAACACTTATTACAGAAAAGTATGCATTGCAGAGTTTATCTTGCCAAGCAAAATGAAGGTGCTCCCATTGCTGAGAGTGAGACATGTTTTATTCAACATTTATTTCAGCTAAAACTTACATTTTCTACTTTGGCCTGGAATGTTTTGGTGGAGCAGTTTCTACATCAGCTTATGGGTCGTTTGACAATAACCCTCTATAGGATGCTATAGCAACAACTCCACTGTAACAGTTCAGGCCATGGAAGAACGGAGCCCAAAACTTGCAAGTTTAAGCTGCAATAACTTTAGATTAAAACATCTCTCTGCAGTGGAAGTATCTGTGTTTTACTCACCATATTACCATAAAATGTCAGGTATAATACACACAATTTTACCCCACTTCACCTTATGTGAAGTGGGGGGTGCGTATTATACAAGAGTTTAAAAAAACAAACAAACAAACAAAAAAAAACGATTAGGGCTGGCATATACCTTCCCTCCATCTCCGGCCCAATACACTGTCAAAACCAGATTTACTTGGTTCAAGTTTAGGTCCCCAATGAAGTCCGCATCTTTTGCATTGAAGAGAAGGGAAAATACAAAGTACGTGAAGCTTTATATACTTTGTATTTTGCTTTCTTTTCAATACAAAAGAGGAGGACTTCAGTGGGGACTTGAACCAAGTAAGTCTTGTTTTGACAGCAGATTGGGCCGGAGAGGGAGGGAAGGTATCTGCCAGCCTTGAAAATTTTTTTAGCAAGGGGGAAAACAAGAGTGCGTATTATACATAGGAACTCTTGTTTTTCCCTACAATTTTTGGTATAATATGCAGCTGCGTATTATACACAGGTGCGTATTTTACCTGAGATTATACGGTAAGCAATCCTCTCTCTTTAAACCCTTGAAACTAGACGCTCCTTCAATGCACTGTGAAGCGATGCTTTAGAGACTTCTGTAGTAAAGTGGTTAAAAGTCCCAATTTCAGAATTTCAATTTGTCCCCCTATGCTTCAGTTGGTTTGCTTGATTATTGCTCCTCTTATTTTGTGCATATACAGTGTGATAGACCCACAGTTACACAGAAGTGAGAGAATTAACCCTTTGAGTGCCAGCGGGGTACGCAACACAATGCAAAGCAATGCGTTGCGTACCCCTCTGGCACTCAAAGGGTTAAAGTGGAGCCTCCCACCCAAATCTGTCCTTCTCTTGTTTTGCTCTCTAGCTTTCAACAGTTTAATTTAAATCCATGTGAATTTGGGTTTTGTGTATTTGTCACTTGGTGCAGATGGTTTGATCCAGATTTATTCACGTTTTTTCACAAAGCCTTTAGCATTGAGTAGTGTGGCACAGCATGTGTGGGCTTTTCCTCGTAATGTAATATGCCCAGGTGGTGTCCTGGCTATCAGGGAAAGGCACAAACTGTGGTATAATTGCATACATGTTTCGGGCACATTAAAGTGGAACTACCATTATATAATGATTTTGAAA